>OY856409.1:464925860-466389610 GCA_963693085.1 Alisma plantago-aquatica | reverse complement strand
CCCTAATTTGGGGAAAAGTTATAAGGAACCTTAATTCAAGATAATGATGTGTGAAAACCTAGTCTAGGGTGATGCCATGTGAAACCCTAATGCAGTGATGTGATGTGAAACTCTAATCTAGGGTGATGCTATGTAATGCTATATGAAACCCTAATATGAAACCCTAACCCTAATATAAGGTGAAGGTATGTGAAACCCTAATTTTGGGTTATAGTGCATGAAACCCTAATCTTGGGCAATATGATGATAAACCATAACCCTAATTTTGGGTAATGGGATGAGTATCCCTAATTGACATGAATTGGGAAATCCTAACCCTAATGAGGGAATAGTGATGCTACCCTTACATTGCATAGTGTTGATATGTAATCGATATTATTATCATGTGTACTAACCATGCAGGTATCATGAGATGTTGGGCATAGCCAGGTATGATCTATGATGTTTTATTATTGAAATTGTTTTATGGGCCTTGTGAGCCATAATATGCTTTGTTGCCTAGTAAGAGGTAACAAGAGATTAAATGGGCCTTGAGATCCATGTGAGATGCTTGTGTAGCAAGTATCATGTTTACTCTGGCCGGATGACCTGAAGGTATTAGTTACTTGATAAGTGGTAACAAGTATTCTTTGATGAACTGAGGGTTTGAATACCCATATTCCATAATCATGATGATGAGATGTTAAGGGATGAGAATTCCCATGATGTGACAAGGGATTGAGATCCCAATGTTTTATAAAGCTTTGAAAAGTACTTGATAGAAGTATTACATGTTCTTTGTAGCATTTGTTATAATAATTTATGTTTGAAAACCTAACTGATGCTAAAAGAATATGGTAATGTACTTAATTATTCAAGTGAAATCTTATCATGTAGATCCCTGGCCATAGATCCATCATCGTCAGTAGTTGGTGATGGTGATACAGGTTTTCCCACGAGATCTCCTGGAGGGCATACTGTTGAGTATGTGGGGGTTATGAGCATGAATATTCTTATGCCCTAATGTGGGATTGATGTGAGATAAACATTAAATCTCTCAATCCTTCATTATATGTGTCGGGATGGATGTATCACGAATCTCCTGATAATGTTAATGTCGGATCGATGTGAGATAAACATGAAATCTCTCGATTGCGAAGAGAGTACAGCTGCCACTATAACTCTATAGCGAAGTTGCCAGTATACCCTGGAAAGCTATTTAGCAGAGACACAAGATGTCCTACATTTTGTACTCACACTAACTGAGGAGGATGAGGTCATGGAAATCCGGATCTTCCTTGACCTATGTATGGAACTGATGCTTTTCGTCGTCGTGGTCGGTTGGAGTATGAGTGTTATACCTCATCTCCTCAGGGCTTAAGTATGATTGTAAAATGTAATCAATCGTGTAGTGTATTTGCCTAAGGTTGAAATGCGAGAATCATCGGTTGATGTTACCTTTCTTAGCATATCCTAGATGGATAAATGTTATACATGTTCTTCAATTCCTTATTAGATAAGTGACATGATGCTTTATCAAGTTATAGCTGAAATGATTTGAATAAGAATATTGCTCTAATCTGTTTAGACATTGATTTATCTACTGTTGAATATATATGATTCCTCTGCTCAGTTTTATTCTATTAAACTACAATAATAATGTTTTTGGCGGAGAGTTATATCTCTCACTGGGACTGGGTCTCACTTTGTTGGTCACCAACACTTTTTAGGTAGACGCAGAAGAAGAGGCAGAAACCCTATAGCAGGGGAAGAGCAGCAACAACAACAGGGACAACAGTGATATTCCAGGTGGAGGCAATGGCTGTCATATTTTGTATAGAGAGTCTTATGTGTTGTCTCTGTACTCTCAGGTCCTCAGAGTTAGTAGTTAGTACATTTAATGAATCGATCTAAGATTTTGGCTTGATGCCTCAAGGTTCTTATGCTACCTATGTATAGTTTTAACAAAGCAGTTGATGCTTGTAATCCTCGAGAAGGGATGGTACAAGATATGTACTTATGAACCAGGATGTAAATAAAATACATTGGTTCTTGATAAAAGATTTTTCCTGTGTTTGGATCTCTTTGTAAATGGTTTTGACAATTAGTGATTTTCAGTAATCTGATGTTAATGATCGCTTCCGCTTAGTTAATGACGTTTTGTTCGAACGGTGTATCACAATTTTAGATATGTAACGAGATGGAAATGTGATTGTGAGATCATATAGTTAAGCCTTGATGTATTAGACTACCGATATCACCAAGGTGCACCTCCTTTTTAGAGAGCCCATCACTAATAATTTAGTGATTAAGCATGCTCATACTAGAGTAATAATAGGATGTGTGACATATTCGAAAGTTGATCCTGGATGAGTGTGAGTCAAGGTAAAGTGCACAGTTGACGTGAATGGTGGCTCGTGGAGCCATTTATCATTCCTAAATCTTTACTAGAGATTTTGGCATTGGGACCAAATGTTTCAATGTTACATACTCAAATCTGGGCATATATGTGAAACCTCCCTTCTCATAAGATCCTATTCAATTATTTTAACATATGATGTATTTTCACTTAATACAAAGTACAATTGGAAACTTTGGAGACAAATAGTATCACAAATTCATAAATACTCTTTATACATGGTGCAATAACTCTAACACATTCATAACATGTCTTAACATGTAATATACAAACTAGTAGCATTGGTGCTAATTTGACACTCTGTAATATTCCTAAGAGTATACAATGGAATAAACAATTTTTCATTCATGTTGTAGTGCCACAATTGAAGAGTGGACCCCCTCAAGTACCAATCCTTACAACATGATCTTCACTAGATAGAGAAATAAAACCATCATATTCCAAATATGAAGAAAAGGAGAAATTTTATCATTTCTCAAATCAATGAGAGCAAGTACAAGACGATTACAAGTTTACATAATGATTCATCTACAATTGTGTAGGAAAATCGGGGTGACAATTAAGGTAGCAGAAACAAAAATTTAAAACATGATTCCCCTTAATTGCAAGATTATGTCAACAACAATGTATCTAGGAAGGAAAGTGATGAGAGTTATATATGGTCCTAGAGCAAGTTCAACGACAACTCTTGATGTAGTACTATGCTTCTTCTCTAAGAAGTAATGTGTTTCTTTTTCAACAACAACACTTGAACAATCATCAACAATAGCCTCCTAGTTTGACACAATAGACAACGGTTTACAGTGTTCACTTAGTGGCGGACAACACATCCTCCCGCCTCTAGAGTAGTCCACGCGGACCACCATGAACTTTACATTGTGCTACTAGAGCCAACGAGAAGGAGTTGTCCCTTTCGAACGTCAACGTGCTAGAATTGATTTGCTCTCCCACAATTGTATCTCTCTTATTGTTCCTCCCTTTATCGGGAAGGACTTGCTCGGGATCTCTATTGGTTACCACAATCAGAGAGGACAACAATTATCAGACAACTATTGTGTTTGGAAGACTCCAGTACCCCTCTATTTATAGGAGAGGTCACCGTCAGGGTTCCAAATCTATGCGGGAGTCACAAAGGATGGATTCATGATTTTTGGAAACATGTGCACGATGAACCGATTATTTCACATAGCCAATTGGTCGGTTTGTGCAAATTTTTGTTATACGTCACATTGGTATTCAAAGCACGATTAATGCAAACATGACGCCAGTACTAATCCTTGATCCACTCGAATTGACCATTGAACCGGATGGTTCATCCCATGAACCGATTAGTTGCAACCTGTGAACCGGTCATTTCACACCCTGGTTCAACCATTAATCAACAAATGTTGATTTCAATTGACCTGACACTCCAACCAATCAGTTCAACACTTGAACTGATCGATTCAGAGTCCAGTCAGTCAACTTTGAACTTCAGTTGTTTGATGTGAATACCCAAACACATTTAGTAATTAAGTTAAACATTATTCATGAATAAATTTATATTCCAAGTGCATTCTATGTGTGTGACTCAATAGGTCAAAAATTACGTTGGAAGTGAATGTCTATAACCAATTATGACATCACAAGCAAAGAATAATGTCTAGAAACACATAATTGCTATCAAAGTAATTTGGAAAGTTGGGGAACAACTTCAACCTACAATCTGTGATCAATGCTACTATGATTGTGTAGTTCTTTTGTCTCTGATATCTGGATTGAACTCAAAGCATGGAATCGCCATCCTCTCAATGTTTAATCCATGTTCCTTGAACTATAGCAGATTGTCTGAGTTGCATGTGAGTTCACATATCACATATTGAATCACATGAGCATTTCTCAGTCTTGCTTATCAAGAGGCCCTGGATATCAATCTCCTATAGGAGGGACAAATCCCATCTACATCACTCACACTCAATCCCCATGTGTCACAGTGCATCTAAGCATCACCTTTATGGCAACCCTTATTCAAGATTGTGGTGGATGATGTCAAAGTACATGAACGACATGTGATGAATGTAGTGACTTTGGGTCTAAGAACCACAATCATCACTATCACTATAAGAGCTTATTTTGACTACCATCCTATGGTCTCCATGTATCACTCTCATGGTGGGTCTGTTCGATACATAGTTCTCTAACATGTACCTATGCGCTTGACTTGATATTGCACATCATGACTAATGAGACTCTATCATCAGGCATCACAAAGTCTAGTCTTATGTATTACTGTTGTGACGATGCGTCTCGAAAAACAAGATCAACAAATGTGGAAGCGATTAACTAGCAGCAGAATTATTATAAATCACTAAAAATTTAAAACTTTTCATAAAGAGATCTATAAATGATAAAACTCTTTTATAAAGAAACATGATAAGTTGTTTACAGAATGATCCATCATTACATTTCTGTAATATCACATCTCGAGTGTTACAAACATCAACTACCTTGTTAGCTGTACAAGGCAAGATACAAAAATCTCGAGGCATTAAGCCAAAAATCTCAGATCTATCTTTAAACATCTACTGACTCCTAGGACCTGAGAGTACAGAGACGACACATAGGACATTCTATCTACAAAACTTGATAGACAGTGTCTCCACCTGAGGATCACTGATGTCCCTGATGTTGCTGATGTTGTTGTTGTTGTTGTTGCTCACCCACTTATGGGTTCCTTCGTCCTCGGCGTCTACCTAAAAAGTCGAATCCCATAGGGGTGAGACGATTGAATAATTGTCCCAGTGAGAGTTATAACTCCTCGCCAGAAGCATTGTTATTGCAATAATGGAATAACATTAAGCTGTAGAACTATAAACATTCAACATCAGGTTTAACATTGTGTAAACTAAGTGAAGCAACATTCCTTTAAGTAATCATTTCAATTATAACTTAATTGAATGACAAGACATGTAACATTAAGGAATATAAAGGACATGTATACTAGTTATTTACTAGAGCACTATAAACAAGGTACCATCAATCATTGTTTCTCGTAGTTCAACCTAAGCAGTTATGCTACACGGCTGATTATGTTTTTCAAACATATTTATGCCCTGAGGAGATGAGCTACACCTCTCATACTCCAATCGACCATTACAAAATCGCAATCGGTACCATACATAGGTCATTAGAAAATCCAGATTCCTATGACCTCATCCTCCTCAGTCAGTATGAGGAACAACATGCAGGACATCTTGTGTCTCTGCTATAATAGCTTTCCAGGGTATTCTGGCAACTTCGCTATTAGAGTTATAGTGGCGTTCTGTACTCTCTTCGCCATCGAGGGATATCTTGTTTACCTCACATCGATGTGGCATTAACAACATCATCGGGAGATTAGTGATACGTCATCCTGGCATAAACATATAATGAAGGATTGAGAGATTACAGGTACATTTCACATCAATTCCTACATTAGGACGTAAGGGTATTCATGTCCATAACCCCCACATACTCAAAAGTATGCTCTCCAGGAGTTCCCTTAGGAAAACTTCTTTCACCATCATTTAACTTCTGACAATGATGGATCTATGGTCAGGGCTCTACATGATATCATTATACTTGATTAATTAAGTACATTGAGGCATTCTTTTAGCATCAGGCATGTTTTCAAACATAAACCAATAAGACAATTGCTATAAAGAACGAATACTAATTGTATCAAGTTCACTTCACATCCAGTTATCATTGGGATATCAATCCCTAACCATCTCATCATTATGATTCAGGAATATGGGTATTCAAACCCTTAGATCATCAAAACACTTGTTACCGAATAACATAGTATCATTAAGTCATTTTAACAGTATTACCTTGATTGTGACAATGCAGATATTTCTCATGTCTATCACAGCCTATCCATCTCATATGTTACCTCTCACTAGGCAACATAGCATATCATTACTTTCAAAGCTCATAAAGTGCTTTTAATGAATATGACATCATAACCCTTACCTGGCTATGATCACTTCTGTACAAAAACCTGTATGATTAGCACAATTGATAATAGGCAATTTATCTCTATATCAATATATTGCAAAATAAAGATAAACTTTCAATTCAAGGGTTGTTCCCCTTTGCCCTTAATAGGGTTAGGTTTTCCCTATTCAACTCAATTAGGGTTATTCAACCCCTTCATCTTAATTAGGAATAGTGATTCCCTATTTCATGCTTCAATCATAGAGTTTCATGCTTAAAGGCATATCCCAGAATTAGGGTTTGTTGTTCACATCATCACATTACCCTAGATTAGGGTTTACTATTCACATTACATCACATTACCCTAGATTAGGGTTTACTATTCACATTACATCACATTACCCTAGATTAGGGTTTACTATTCACATTACATCACATTGCCCTTGATTTAGGGTTTATTATTCACATTACATCACATTACCCTAGATTAGGGTTTACTATTCACATTACATCACATTACCCTAGATTTAGGGTTTACTATTCACATTACATCACATTACCCTAGATTAGGGTTTACTATTCACATTACATCACACTACCCTAGATTTAGGGTTTACTATTCACATTACATTACATTACCCTAGATTAGAGTTTACTATTCACATTTCAATGAATTAAAGTCATACCCTCATCATATATGAGGATTATTTCCATTAATGCCCTTAAATTAGGGTTAAGATTCATTAACCATCATAATTAGGGTTTCCATGATCTCACTATGAAGGATCATACCTTAATTAGATGTATTCATACATATTGGGAGCTTATTACTTGATTCTCATTCATTTTAGGAGTCTTCTCTCTCCTCTTACTATTAGATGATGTTTACATCACTCTTGATTAGGTTAAATCAAATCAACACTGACATCATGGGTTGTATCATTACTATTGTGGTCATTAAGATTCACTTGATCAAAGGGTATAGGTTATTCTATCCCATCAAGGATACTTTTGTAATGTTCACCATTGATCATAACATGCATTAATCCACTAATTGCTTGGTCCCTTAATCACTTTAGGTATCTGTAAGGTTTAGGTTAATCAACTACTAAACCATCTTTACCACTAAGGCATCAAACGATCTTGATCTTTTTAGACCTCAAACGGTCTTGCACACTAAAACCCCAAAACGGTTTTGAACTAACCTTGAAACCATTTGGTGGTGTTGACCGTTTGGTCAAGTTGACTTTGAAACCGTTTGCTAAAGTGCACACTCAAAACCATTTGGTCATGAAGACCGTTTGGTCATGAAGACCGTTTACTTATGAAGACCGTTTGGCCAAGTTGACTTTGAAACCATTTGAACACAACTGTTCATGAAACCGCATGAGCACCAAACGGTTTGGGAGAGTTTGGTCCCAAACGGTCTTGAGACCATTTGGACCCAAACGGTCTTGAGACCGTTTGGTCCAAACCACCTCAAAACTGAAAACCTCTAGAGGGGGGGTGAATAGAGTTTTATGATAATTTAAAACAATTTAAACTCAAACAACCAAAGTAAAAGATTGAGAAGAGGAACACAGGTGTTTAGAGTGGTTCCACCTTAGCAAATACTAAGGAGTCAGTCCACTACCCGGTTGCTTACCCAACCGGGATTTTGAAAGTATTGAATTTTATTACCTTTCAAGGATGTTACATAAAATTACAACACTCTCTAAACACCCTTTGGACAGCCTTCACCTAGAAGTAATCTTGCCAACCTTGAAGCAGCCTTCCTTGGAGTAACTTCAAGCTCCCCCTTGAAGTAGCCTCCCTCCCGAAGTAGCTTCCCGTCAAGATAGCCTTCTGAAGTAGTCCAAAGTCCTCCTCTTCACACGAAGAGCTTCACCCTCTTCCTATATGCAGCCTCCTCCCTGGAGTAGCAACGAAGAGTACAAATATTACAAGGAACAAGAAAGAAAATAGGAAAGTACAACTTATCCTTTTAAGCTCAAGGCTTGAATTGCCTATATCAAGCGTATGGATTTTCCTAGCCAAGGTAATAGACTTGTGGATGCTAGGGTTAGGAAAATCTAGCCTATAGGACGAGCTTGAGCTAGATGGAATATGGCCAAGTGATCACAGTGCTCAATTGCTTGTAAAAGATTGCTCAAGAGTGCTTAGAAAGAATTCTCAAGTGTAGCAAGGTGAATCCTAGTGTCCTATGGCTTGTCCTATTTATAGGGATAGCCTAAGTATGCTTAAGGACCTTCTAGATAGTTTCTAGGGGGTTCCAAGTGCTCAATTAGCCGTTAGGAATAGATTGGTCGTTTTTACAACGGCTAACTGCTTTAACTCTGCAGATTCTGTCAGAGACCGTCTCGGTCGACAGATGGTCGACCGAGACACCCACTCGGTCGAGCTTTCCTCGACCGACAGGCTCTCTGAGTGCAACGTTCACTTCCAACTGCCAACTAACTCATTTGCTAAGTCTAACGGCTACTTTAGGTCAATTCTCGGTCGAGAAGGTTGTCGACCGAGAGTGTCTCGGTCGAGGAGTGTGTCGACCGAGATTGACTCTGTTTCAATTTATCAATTAAGATACTAAGTGTGTACATGAGTGTGCATAATGTGATCCTATTAGAAGGGATGACTTGTCTAACTATGGTGTGTAGCTAGGGAAGATCCATTGCTTGATTTACATGCAATCTAGGTACTTGTACATTATATAACTGTACAAGTTTTTACAATAGTGATTACATTGCATGAAAATAAAACTATAAACTTATGATCTCCCTAGTTGCTTCGTCATCCACCATACTCCTGCACACTCAAGTAGCTCGTTAGATAAATAAGAATGAAATGTTTGTCATAATCAAAACAAAGGGATTTTATAGATGTCCATTTAGCCAACAATCTCCCCCTTTTTGAAGATGACAAACATTTCCAGAATATGAATAAAGGAAATATAAAACATATAAATGCCATACCTTTAGATTGCCGTTTGGAACTTTTCCTCTTATTTATAAAATGTGTGCTTAGTATCCCCAGTGAATTAAGGAACATGAAATCTAGTTCATTTGGGAATATAGCAACTTTCAATGTAAGCTAAGAGTATATTTATGAAACTTATTGATTGAGTTTGTCATGAGTATTATAGTTTTATATATCTCTCCCCCTTTGTCATCTCAAAAAGATAACCATTTTATTTAAAAACTCCCTCTTCATTAGATATCCCATCAAAAATGAACGAAAAAGATGTCCATTGAATAGCAAAAATGTAAGGCAATTGCTAAGATGCAACAATTTGCAAATTACCAATTGAAACGTTCATATAAATATTGATACAAACCATAAAAGCATAAGTAGTCGTTTTTAAGAGCCGCAGATATCAAAGAAAACATCCTCCTTAAATTTGTATTTTGCTCCCCCTTAAATGGATATTCCTTTAAGAATATTGATTTTATGCTTGTCTAATTTAGCCACAATATCTCTCAATCATACAAATCTTGTTTAACAATACTAAGGTCATAGCCCTTTTCAAAATAATGTTTGCACATAATTTTAAAAAAAATTTGTAATCATTCAGATTTGTGTTTATTGTTTATATAAAAGATTTTACAAAGATATATGCAATTATTATGTCAGTCTGAAAACAGGAACCAGGTCGGTCGACCATTGTTCGACCGACAGTGTGTATCGGTCGACTATTGTCTCGACCGAGAAAGGTTCTGGAGAACAGAGTTTTCTGCATTGGTTGATTTAATTATAGTAGTAATATTTTTCCTTTGAATTGTTATTACTTCCTTAATTGTTATGCTCTACAATAATGAACCAATGATCCATATTTTGAAGTATGCCAAAATAAATAATCATGTGAAAAGAGTAGCAATTTTCATTCAATAACATGAAGAAGATTACAATCATATGGAATACAACTATTACAACACCAACGCTTCACAGGAAAGATTTAAGGATTACATCAATGTCCGGATCTTTCCCAAGAAATGGCTCAGCTCCATAGTATTGGACCAAAGTTTTCCAATCCAAAGCACCGATATTGTCTCGGTCGAGCACTCATCGACCGACAGTTTGTCTGAGACTGAGTCTGTTTAGATTTTATCGGTCGAGTGAGACGGGCTGACCGAGTGGTTCTCGGTCGAGCACTCGTCGACCGACTAACTTTCTGAGTTCAATTGTTTTTGCTGAATCTTAATGCAAATCATAGAACAATTTTTGTAGAGCATATGTATATTCCAAGGGAGTAATAATATTTAAGGCTTCTGATTACCACAAATGATTTGACGTTTTAATTTAAAAATATGCTAAGATAAAGTTCAATAAAATAATGTTCAAATAAACAGTTTTTATCAAAGTTTATTTTAGGTCGCCCTTGATTACGACCATAGTGCCCCTTGGTCAAATTTTATTTTAACCAAGAGGCATATTTTGCAGGTTTCCAGTATGAATCATTCATATGCGAAATATAAGTTCTGCAGATAGCTTGAGACTCATTAAAGTGTACTAATTATGAGAGCTTAATAAGGACATCAAATATGGTGAATCATATTCAAGAATAATATCCATTTATGAATTTAAGATTTCTTTGGAGAGACTAAAAAAGCATAAAAAGATTATTTGAAACATTTTATCCATTGCAAGAATGATAGAATCTTTCAAGAATAATTTTCACATATAATGCAAAGATTTTGTTATCCCTAAAATGTTAAGTTGAGATAGACATAAGAATATACAAATTAAGGTCTATGGTCATATCTCAACTTAGTCTAATCCTGTTTAATTTGGGGTTTTTGGAACCCATACCATCTCGACATTCTTTTTCTTGTATGGGCACGAGAAAGAATAATGTCCAAGGCGTGAGCAATAATGACAACAAATTGTATCAACCTCAAGCCTTTTTCTATGGTTTTGATTTAGGTTATCCTTGGGTAGATACATTTTTGTGCCTTTAGGTATATAAGCAAATTGACTCGCTTGTGTCCTTCTAGGTTGATGGGATTTCTCATTAGGCTTATAACCTAGTCCTCTTCTCCCTATTTGATGATAGGAATTTTCTAGTATATTATCAAGGATTCTATTGTTGCTTAACTTACTAACTTCTTGTTGCAACTTAACGATCTCATCCATTCTTTTCTTGATATCTAATTTTGCTTGATCTAGATTGGATGATAGCATATTTCTTTCTTTCACTATATTGTCATAATCTACATGGGTGCACAATATAGGTTGTTTTTGAATATCATTTAACTTTGCAAGCAATTCAGTCTTTTCTTGACATAGAAGATCATAGTTAGTTTCTAGAGTGAAAATTTTCACTTCACTGTTACTTAGAGATGATTTCAAAGTACGATTGTCAGACATAATGCTATCTTTTTCAAAACCAAGAGTATTCAATTTAGCATATAAATCGTCATTTTCGGATATAAGCTCAAGAAGTCTAGCATTTAGATCATCATTTTCTTTATTTGATTTCTTTAATTTCTTTTTGTATTCAACATATTTATTATGTGTTTCTTCAATAATAGTAACTAACTCTTCTTTAGGTAAATCAAACAAGCTTACCTCTTCTTCTTCTTCCTCACTTATTGTAGCAACGAAACATTCTTTATTTGACCTCCATGGACATTTAGAAGTAGAGTGCTTTGTTCCTAAGCACCAATTGCAACTTGTCGCACATTGGTCCATGCTCCTTTTCTTGTGGTTGTAGTCACCTCCTCCCTTTATTACTTCAAGACCTTGTTAGGGCTCCTTGAAGCCTGCTCTGATACCAATTGAAAACCTCTAGAGGGGGGGTGAATAGAGTTTTATGATAATTTAAAACAATTTAAACTCAAACAACCAAAGTAAAAGATTGAGAAGAGGAACACAGGTGTTTAGAGTGGTTCCACCTTAGCAAATACTAAGGAGTCAGTCCACTACCCGGTTGCTTACCCAACCGGGATTTTGAAAGTATTGAATTTTATTACCTTTCAAGGATGTTACATAAAATTACAACACTCTCTAAACACCCTTTGGACAGCCTTCACCTAGAAGTAATCTTGCCAACCTTGAAGCAGCCTTCCTTGGAGTAACTTCAAGCTCCCCCTTGAAGTAGCCTCCCTCCCGAAGTAGCTTCCCGTCAAGATAGCCTTCTGAAGTAGTCCAAAGTCCTCCTCTTCACACGAAGAGCTTCACCCTCTTCCTATATGCAGCCTCCTCCCTGGAGTAGCAACGAAGAGTACAAATATTACAAGGAACAAGAAAGAAAATAGGAAAGTACAACTTATCCTTTTAAGCTCAAGGCTTGAATTGCCTATATCAAGCGTATGGATTTTCCTAGCCAAGGTAATAGACTTGTGGATGCTAGGGTTAGGAAAATCTAGCCTATAGGACGAGCTTGAGCTAGATGGAATATGGCCAAGTGATCACAGTGCTCAATTGCTTGTAAAAGATTGCTCAAGAGTGCTTAGAAAGAATTCTCAAGTGTAGCAAGGTGAATCCTAGTGTCCTATGGCTTGTCCTATTTATAGGGATAGCCTAAGTATGCTTAAGGACCTTCTAGATAGTTTCTAGGGGGTTCCAAGTGCTCAATTAGCCGTTAGGAATAGATTGGTCGTTTTTACAACGGCTAACTGCTTTAACTCTGCAGATTCTGTCAGAGACCGTCTCGGTCGACAGATGGTCGACCGAGACACCCACTCGGTCGAGCTTTCCTCGACCGACAGGCTCTCTGAGTGCAACGTTCACTTCCAACTGCCAACTAACTCATTTGCTAAGTCTAACGGCTACTTTAGGTCAATTCTCGGTCGAGAAGGTTGTCGACCGAGAGTGTCTCGGTCGAGGAGTGTGTCGACCGAGATTGACTCTGTTTCAATTTATCAATTAAGATACTAAGTGTGTACATGAGTGTGCATAATGTGATCCTATTAGAAGGGATGACTTGTCTAACTATGGTGTGTAGCTAGGGAAGATCCATTGCTTGATTTACATGCAATCTAGGTACTTGTACATTATATAACTGTACAAGTTTTTACAATAGTGATTACATTGCATGAAAATAAAACTATAAACTTATGATCTCCCTAGTTGCTTCGTCATCCACCATACTCCTGCACACTCAAGTAGCTCGTTAGATAAATAAGAATGAAATGTTTGTCATAATCAAAACAAAGGGATTTTATAGATGTCCATTTAGCCAACAAAAACCGCATGGACCAAAAAGTGTCTCAACCTTTCCGATTGAGTTAGGGTTTCCAATGTTGAACCCCTCAATTGTTCATGCACTTGTTAGCCACTTATCAAATGAGTCAATTAGGTCAACCCTCAACTGATTTGACCCTCAATTGACCTTCAATTGATCACCAATTAGGGCTTGGATCAATTGAATTAGGGTTTAGAATCAATCACCCTTCAACATGTATCTACATGAATCTAATTGACATTGAAACCATTGAACCATCATTCAATTTGGTCATGATCTGACCCCAAACGGTCTTGGGATCGTTTGGATGACCTCCAAACGGTCTTGAGACCGTTTTTTCAAGTCAACACAAAAAACTAACTCAACCTATTAATGTTTGGCTCATATATTTGATCATTAGGTCACTAATCGATTATACTTCAACTTGTTGCCTTTCAATCTTCAACCACTTAACCATGGTCAACCCTAGACCTCCAAATGGTCTTGGGTGACCCCCAAATGGTCTTGGGATCGTTTGGACATCCTCCAAATGGTCTTGAGACCGTTTGCCCATTATTTCGTCAAAATCAAGTCATTCTCTTAAGGGTTGAACCCTAGATTTGGTCACAAAATCAGCACTTAATTGTTTAACAATTTGATATCATTGGACCCTCAATTGGTCAACCCCACTTAACCCTAGACCTCCAAAAGGTCTTGGGTGATCACCAAACGGTCTTGAGACCATTTGGGTGATCACCAAATGATTTTGAAACCGTTTGGGCCACTCAACCCAAACTTCAACATGATTGTATTATTGAAATCAACAATAGACCCGATTAGGGTTTAGGTGACTAATGTGCCTTCAATTGGTGATTCTCTTGGAATTACTTGATGATTTTTGGTGGGTGATTAGTCCATAATGTTTACAGTAGATATCCAAATGGTTAACGTCTGGTCAACGCATCCAAATGGTCTTGGACCATTTGCTTCCATGCGTTCTTGGTTGAAACCGTTTGCCCTCAAATGGTTTGAAACCGTTTGCTCCCAAACGGTTAGGAAAACTGTTTGTGCAAGAGGTGGAAGACCATTTGCTAAAGCAAGATTTAGGATAAACATTGGAAATAACTTCATCATATTCTACCTCAAGAACAGGGGCTGTTCTTCACGAAATTGCTAGCAAGAACACTTAAAAGTGTCTAAAGGAAGAAGGATAAGCAACGATTCTAAGAAAAGAAGATGCATTAACAAAACTTTAAGGGTTAGAGTTATAAAACCCGCCTCTAGGACTGATCCAGAGCTCCAAGATTCATAGCTTTCATGGTGAATGAAGCTCCAGTGGTTTCCCAATGTCCGTTCTTCAATATTTGGATGGAGAAGATGGCTAGAAAGAAGAGTTGTGTAAGAAAAACTAACAAACCAACCTTGTATTTAGATTTCCTCCAAGAATTTGAGCTAGGTGATGATCAAAGCTTACCCAAACCAGCTTGGTCGTCCTCCTCTATTCCAGAGCTTCTCCTTAGTCGGCCAAAGCAAGAAGATGAGAAAAGAAACTAAGGGAAACGTTCCCTTGCTTTGTAGAAAAAAGTGCTTATATATTTTTGGGCATTATCAAGGCAAAGAAAAAGATAGTTATTTCTTTTATTTCTTAAACCCATCCACTCATGCTCATTCCACCCTTGGCCATGTTTCTTACTCCTTTTCACATGCAAAACCTCTCTCTCATCCAAGGTTAAAGGAAAAGGAGCAATATGTCTTAATATATATATATATATATATATATATATATATATATATAAAAGGCCATTTTGCTTATAACTTGGTTATTTAGATATTAAGGCTATCTTTCTTATTTGATCATTCAAATGAGGCGCCCTCCTCATTTTCTTTGCTCTACTTGATGCCAAGAAACATGAGAGATACTCTAGAGGGTATATTTTACATGTTGCACCCTAAGTTTTGGGTAAATTGCACTTTACACCAAAACTAGGTTTTAAAGCACAAGGATTACTCTACAAGCTATATCTTGGTACCCAAGCTTGTGGAATCTATTCCACCATATCATATGCATTCTTATGATGTATCAACATCATAGGAACATCTCAACATGTGCAATTTGCAAGTTAACCCCTCTAATTGGGTAATTTGCACATTAGTCCAAAATTAACAAAACAATATTACAACATTGTTCAAAAAGGACTAAAATGGAAATAAATGTTCCTCAGAAGCTGTAATTACATTACACAATATAATCAAAAGTATCTAATTACATATTTAAGCAAAATACCTAGGGTTAGTTCATAACCCAGGTCAAGGACGTTACAAATTATCCACCCCTTACAAGGATTTCGTCCCCGAAATCAACAAAACATATTAAGAAAAAAGAGCAGGGTATTTCCTTATCATTTCTCCCTCTAGTTCCCATGTGGATTCTTCAACACCACGGTGATTCCAGAGGACTTTCATAAGACTTATGTCTTTATTTTTCAACTTTTTAATTCTTTTATCAAGTATTGACATAGGTCCTTCCTCATAAGACACATCATCATTTAGTTCTACTTCCTTAGGTTGCAGACTGATTCTATATCGGGGAGACATTTCCTAAGCATGGAAATGTGGAACACAGGGTGTAACTTTTGTAACTCTGGTGGTAACTCTAGCTTATAAGCTACTCTTCCAATCCGTTCAATGTTTGGATAAGGCCCCATAAACCTAGGAGCTAACTTTCCTTTTCTTCCAAATTTAAGAACTCCTTTCCAAGGTGAGACCTTGAGGTACACTCTATCTCCAACCTGGAATTCTAAAGGTTTGTGACGCTTATCAACATAAGATTTCTGCCTATCCTCTGCAGTTTTCAACTGTTGTTGTATTACTTTAATCTTCTCGGTGGTCTGCTGCACAAGATCAGGACCGAAAAGCTGGTATTCACCGGTTTCATACCAACATAAGGGTGATCTACAATGTCTACCATACAAAGCTTCATAAGGTTCCATGTCAATGCTATGTTGATAGCTATTATAATAGGCAAACTCTATCAAGCTTAGGTGCAGATCCCAACTCCCTGTAAATTGAAGAACACATGCTCTAAGCAAGTCTTCCAAGGTCTGTATAGTTCTTTCTGACTGTCCATCAGTCTGGGATGAAAGGTTGTACTAAACCTTAATTGTGTGCCTAAAGCTTTATGAAGTCGTTCCCAAAAACGAATCGTAAACTAGGGACCTCTATCAGAGACAATGGTGACTGGGACCCCATGCAGCCGCACTATTTTATCAACATACAATTATGCTAGCTTCTTAGTAGAATAGGTTGTTTTGATAGGTAAGAAATGTGTTGTCTTTATCAACCTATCAACTATTACCCAGATGGAATCATGTCCTTTGGTTGTCCTGGGTAGGCCAACAACAAAGTCCATGGTTACATGATCCCACTTCCACTGCGATATGGGTAAAGGTTGCATTGTTCCTGCAGGCTTCTGGTGTTCAGCTTTAACTTGTTGACACATAGGACACCGCATAACAAACTCAGCAACGTTCTTCTTCAAACCAGGCCACCAATACATATCTTTCAAGTTTCGATACATCTTGTGCTTCCTAGATGCATAGCATACATCGAAGAATGAGCTTCTTCCAGGACTAACTTTCTCAAGTTATCCACATCAGGCACTATCATCCTACCATGATAACAGGCTACTTGATCATCTGAGTCATGGAAACCATCTCATTTCTCACTACCATACTCTAATCGGATCTGTTGAACTGCAGCATCAACTTGTTGTGCCTCCTTGATCTGTTGTCTCAGAGTAGGTTTTATGTGCATCTCAGTCAACAACCCGGCTAACAATGATACTCTTAACTGTACATTGTCTTGCCTTAAGGAGATAAGCATATCTATCCTAGAGCATACCAAGGAATTCAGTTGTGCTCTATCTAGGGCTGGTGTTGCTGATTTCCTACTCAAAGCATCAACAACCACATTGGCCTTCTCTGGATGGTAATCAATTGTACAGTCATAGTCCTTGATTAACTCCATCCAGCGGCGTTGCCTCATATTAAGCTCATGCTGAGAAAAGATATACTTAAGGTTCTTATGGTCTGTGAAAATCTGGAATGTCTCTCCATAAAGATAATGTCTCTAGATTTTCAAGGCATGAACCACAACAGCTAGTTCCAGATCGTGTGTCGGATAATTCTCCTCGTGTTTCTTAAGCTGCCGGGAAGCAAAAGAAATCACTTTTTTATCCTGCATCAACACACATCCAAGTCCATTCTTGGAGGTATCACAGAAAACTATATATCCTTTCCCTTGCTCAGGTAATACAAGTACAGGTGCACTTGTCAACCTCTCCTTTAGCAGCTGAAAAGATTGTTGACACTTATCACTCCAAACAAAAGGAACATCCTTCCTGGTCAACTTAGTTAAGGGTAAGGCTATAGAACTAAAGTTCTTAATGAACCTCCGGTAATAGCCAGCCAACCCTAAGAAACTACAGATTTCTGTCGGTGTCTTCAGCTGCTCCCATTGCAGGACAGATTCTACCTTTCTAGGGTCAACACGTATACCTAAAGCAGATATTACGTGTCCAAGGAAAGATACTTCTCGTAACCAGAACTCACACTTGCTAAACTTAGCATATGCTTATGCTTTCTTAGCAAATTTAGAGCCTGACGAAGATGTTATTCATGTTGCTGAGCATCTCTACTATAGATCAGGATGTCATCTATAAAGACGACAACACACTGATCGAGAAAAGGTCAGAAGATTCTATTCATGAGTTCCATAAATGCAGCTGGTGCATTTGTTAGTCCAAATGACATAACTGTGAACTCATAGTGACCATACCTCGTCCTAAAGGTAGACTTAGGTATGTCACCATCCTTAATACGTAACTGGTGATATCCTGACCTCAAATCTATCTTTGAGAAGACGGTTGCACCACGCATCTGATCAAAGAGATCATCAATCCTCGGTAGAGGGTACTTATTCTTTATTGTTACTTTATTTAGCTGTCTATAATCAATGCATAACCGCATTGAACCGTCTTTCTTTTTAACAAAGAGGACCGGAGCACCCCATGGTGAAGTACTCGGTCGGATGAAACCCTTCTCGAGCAACTCTTGCAGTTGTTTCTTGAGTTCTTTCATCTCAGCAGGCGCCATCCTATATGGTGTTTGTATTATAGGTTGCGTATCTGGGATTAAATTGATCTCAAAATCTATCTCCCGAGGCGGTGGCACACCTGTAAGTTCTTCAGGAAATACATCTACAAATTCCCTGACTATCAGAACTTCAACAGGGTTAGGACTATCCATGGTAGTATCTACCACATGGGCCAAGAATGTGTAGCATCCTTGCCTCATCAGCTTCTCAACAACCATAGCTAACACAAGGAAGGTGGGTAGAATCTTTCTCTCTCCTTGAAAGACCCATGTGTCACTATCATCAGCAAACACAGCTTGCTTGGACTCACATTCTAAGACAACCTTATACCTTTCTAAGGTATCCATCCCAAGGATTATATCAAATCCATGCATCTCAAGTGGTATAAGATCCACTTGAATGTGATGTTCAGAAAAGAAGAGGATGCAGGGAGAACATACCTCCTGCAACACAGTAGATCCCCTTAACGGAGTTTCTAACAACAAACTATCTGCTCTATGACTTATAGTCAGATTGCAGTCAAGAATCACTCTTCGAGTGATAAAGGAGTGCGTAGCACCCAAATCAATTAAAACAGATAAAACACAAGATGTAGACATATCAGAATATAACAACTCCATCTGACCTGCCACAACCCGAGGGTTGATCACTACATCATGTGGATTCATCGCGTAGAATCTTGTTGTTGCCTGTGGTTGATTCAGTGCTCGTTGACTAGGTGTCGATGATCCAGCTTGGGACGCTTGTCCACTTCCTCTAGCTCCTCCTGGAAACTGTCTTCTTTGAAATCCTTGCTGAGTTTGCCTCTGGGGTTGAGTCACACTCACTTATCTAGCTCTGCAATCTTTCATCAGATGTCCCAGATTTCCACATATATAACAGCTTCTATTCAGTTGTTGTGGTCTGGGTGGTCCTGTAACCGACATAGATGTTGAACTGCGAGCTCCTTCTAGTGGTAAGCTTTGTCCTCTACCCCTATTCGACATCCACTACGTTTGGGTACTAAATCTAGGTGGTGGTGTAGGCATAGAAAATCTAGGTTTCTTGAAACCTTTAGATGAAGATCCTTGGAACTGGGGATACATCCTCTTGTTCTGGGTCTGTCTCTTCTCTACTACAGACCTCTCTATCCTCTTGAAAGACTCCACAAAGGTAGAAAATTGTTCTCTGTTCTCTAGGGAAGACACAGGAGTAGTCAACTCAGCGTTTAATCCTTTCTCAAAATGCCTAATCCTTTCTTCATCTGCGGTCACCATGTGTGGACAGAACCACAAAAGCTCCATGAACTTAGCCTCGTACTCACTAATGTTCATTGGACCTTGCCTTAACCTCTCAAACTGAGAGATTTTCTCGTCTACAAAATGTCTTAGGGAAGTATCTGTTGATAAATTCCCATCGGAAAACTTCCCATGAAACCTCTACACCAGGCCTCTTCTGTTCTTCCATGGTCCACCAGTGACCACCACTCCACTTGAGAAGATATACAGCATGTCTAACCTTCTCAACTTCTGGGATGATCAGGATTCTAAAGGCCTTCTCTAGTTCAATTAACCACAAGTCAGCATCTGCTGGGTCAGCTGTTCCAGCATACTTTGTCGTTCAAACGTCTTGCAGATTCCTTGTTCTTCAGGATGGGTAGGTGCCCTAGGTGCAGGTATAGGCATCCTAACAGTCATATGTTTCATGGAAGTCATAAATTGCCCAAACATAGCTTGGATGGCTGGGTTCCCCATGTCAGTTGGATTGAACTGGGGTGGTTCAGGCACATGTTCCTCCCTTTCTTGGTTTCTTGCACCTTCTCTGGGTGCAGCAACACTACTTTCTGCAATGTGTTCCTTGTGTTCTTCATGTGGTCCATACATCCTTAGTCTTATCTTCTCCTCCTAAATAAGCAGAAGACACTATCAGACATACTGGAAGACACTAGAATAGACTCAACATCCTAAGTCCTATGTCTCTGTAGACTCAGTGAACCTAGAGATCTGATACCACTTAATCTGTGACGATGCATCTCAGAAAACAAGATCAACGAATGTGGAAGTGATTAACTAGCAACAGAATTATTAAAAATCACTAAAAATTTAAAACTTTTCATAAAGAGATCTATAAATGATAAAACTCTTTCATAAAGAAACATGATAAGTTGTTTACAGACTGATCCATCATTACATTTCTATAATATCACATCTCGAGTGTTACAAACATCAACTACCTTGCTAGCTTTACAAGGCAAGATACAAAAATCTCAAGGCATTAAGCCAAAAATCTCAGATCTGTCTTTAAACATCTACTATCTCCTAGGGCATGAGAGTACAGAGACGACACATAGGACATTCTATCTACAAAACTTGACACATAGTGTCTCCACCTGAGGATCATTATTGTCCCTGATGTTGCTGCTGTTGTTGTTGTTGTTGTTCCTCACCCACTGATGGGTTCCTTCGTCCTCGGTGTCTACCTAAAAAGTCAAATCCCACAGGGGTGAGACAATTGAATAATTGTCCCAGTGAGAGTTATAACTCCTCACCAGAAGCATTTTTATTGCAATAATGGAATAACATTAAGCAGTAGAACTATAAACATTCAACACCAGGTTTAACATTATGTAAACTAAGTGAAGCAACATTCCTTTAAGCAATCATTTCAACTATAACTTAATTGAATGACAAGACATGTAACATTAAGGAATATAAAG
Organism: Alisma plantago-aquatica; assembly: GCA_963693085.1. Lineage (NCBI taxonomy): Eukaryota > Viridiplantae > Streptophyta > Magnoliopsida > Alismatales > Alismataceae > Alisma > Alisma plantago-aquatica. The sequence continues at coordinate 466,368,247 of OY856409.1, read as the reverse complement.
GGCATGTATACTAGTTATTTACTAGAGCACTATAAACAAGGTATCATCAATCATTGTTTCTCATAGTTCAACCTAACCAGTTATGCTACGCGACTGATTATGTTTTTCAAACATATTTATGCCCTAAGGAGATGAGTTACACCTCTCATACTCCAACTGACCATTATGAAATCAGAATCGATACCATACATAGGTCATTATAAGAGCCAGATTCCTATGACCTCATCCTCCTCAGTCAGTATGAGGAACAACATGCATGAGATCTTGTGTCTCTGTTATAATAGCTTTCTAGGGTATTCTAGCAACTTCGCTATTAGAGTTATAGTGGCGTTCTGTACTCTCTTCGCCATCGAGGGATTTCTTGTTTATCTCACATCGATGCGGCATTAACAACATCATCAGGAGATTAGTGATATGTCATCCCAGCATAAACATATAATGAAGGATTGAGATATTACAGGTACATCTCAAATCAATTCCTACATTAGGACGTAAGGATATTCGCGTCCATAACCCCCACATACTCAAAAGTATGCTCTCCAGGAGTTCCCTTAGGAAAACCTATTTCACCATCATTTAACTTCTGACAATGATGGATCTATGGTCAGGGCTCTACATGATATCATTATACTTGATTAATTAAGTACATTGAGGCATTCTTTTAGCATCAGGCATGTTTTCAAACATAAACCAATAAGACAATTGCTATAAAGAAGGAGTACTAATTGTATCAAGTTCACTTCTCATCCAGTTATCATTGGGATATCAATCCCTAACCATCTCATCATTATGATTCAGGAATATGGGTATTCAAATCCTTAGATCATCAAAACACTTGTTACCAAATAACATAGTATCATTAAGTCATTTTAACAGTATGACCTTGATTGTGACAATGCAGATATTTCTCATGGCTATCACAGCCTATCAATCTCATATGTTACCTCTCACTAGGCAACATAGCATATCATTACTTTCAAAGCTCATAAAGTTCTTTTAATGAATATGACATCATAACCCATACATGGCTATGATCACTTCTGTATAAAAACCTGCATGATTAGCACAATTGATAATAGGAAATTTATCTCTATATCAATATATTGCAAAACAAAGATAAACTTTCAATTCAAGGGTTGTTCCCCTTTTCCCTTAATAGGGTTAGGTTTTCCCTATTCAATTCAATTAGGGTTATTCAACCCCTTCATCTTAATTAGGAATAGTGATTCCCTATTTCATACTTCAATCATAGAGTTTCGTGCTTAAAGGCATATCCCAGAATTAGGGTTTGTTGTTCACATCATTACATTACCCTAGATAGGGTTTACTATTCACATTACATCACATTACCCTAGATTAGGGTTTACTATTCACATTACATCACATTACCCTAGATTAGGGTTTACTATTCATATTACATCACATTATCCTAGATTTAGGGTTTACTATTCACATTACATCACATTACCCTAGATTAGGGTTTACTATTCACATTACGTCACATTACCCTAGATTTAGGGTTTACTATTCACATTACATCACATTACCCTAGATTATGATTTACTATTCACATTACATCACATTACCCTAGATTTAGGGTTTACTATTCACATTACATCACATTACCCTAGATTAGGGTTTACTATTCACATTTCAATGAATTAAAGTCATACCCTCATCATATATGAGGATTACTTCCATTAATGCCCTTAAATTAGGGTTAAGATTCATTAACCATCATAATTAGGGTTTCCATGATCTCACTATGAAGGATCATACCTTAATTAGATGTATTCATACATATTGGGAGCTTGTTACTTGATTCTCATTCATTTTAGGAGTCTTCTCTCTCCTCTTACTATTAGATGATGTTTACATCACTCTTGATTAGGTTAAATCAAATCAACACTGACATCATGGGTTGTATCATTACTATTGTGGTCATTAAGATTCACTTGATCAAAGGGTATAGGTTACTCTATCCCATCAAGGGTACTTTTGTAATGTTCACCATTGATCATAACATGCATTAATCCACTAATTGCTTGGTCCCTTAATCACTTTAGGTATCTGTAAGGTTTAGGTTAATCAACTACTAAGCCATCTTGACCACTAAGGCATCAAACGATCTTGATCTTCTTAGACCTCAAACGGTCTTGCACACTAAAACCCCAAAACGGTTTTGAACTAACCTTGAAACCGTTTTGTGGTGTTGACCGTTTGGTCAAGTTGACTTTGAAACCATTTTGGTAAAGTGCACACTCAAAACCGTTTGGTCATGAAGACCGTTTAGTTATGAAGACCGTTTGGCCAAGTTGACTTTGAAACCGTTTGAACACAACCATTCATGAAACCGCATGAGCACCAAACGGTTTGGGATAGTTTAGTCCCAAACGGTCTTGAGACCATTTGGACCCAAATTGTCTTGAGACCGTTTGGTCCAAACCACCTCAAAACCGCATGGACCAAAAAGTGTCTCAACCTTTCCAATAGAGTTAGGGTTTCCAATGTTGAACCCCTCAATCATTCATGCACTTGTTAGCCACTTATAAAATGAGTCAATTAGGTCAACCCTCAACTGATTTGACCCTCAATTGACCTTCAATTGATCACCAATTAGGGCTTGGATCAATTGAATTAGGGTTTAGAATCGATCACCCTTCAACATGTATCAACATGAGTCTAATTGACATTGAAACCATTGAACCATCATTCAATTTGGTCATGACCTGACCCCAAACGGTCTTGGGATCATTTGGATGACCTCCAAACGGTCTTGAGACCGTTTGTTCAAGTCAACACCAAAAACTATCTCAACCTATTAAGGTTTGGCTCATAGATTTGATCATTAGGTCACTCATCGATTATACTTCAACTTGTTGCCTTTCAATCTTCAACCACTTAACCATGGTCAACCCTAGACCTACAAACGGTCTTGGGTGACCCCAAAACTGTCTTGGTATCGTTTGGACATCCTACAAACGGTCTTGAGACCGTTTTCCCATTATTTCATCAAAATCAAGTCATTCTCTTAAGGATTGAACCCTAGATTTGGTCACAAAATCAGCACTTAATTGTTTAACAATTTGATATCATTGGACCCTCAATTGGTCAACCCCACTTAACCCTAGACCTCCAAATGGTCTTGCGTGATCACTAAACGGTCTTGAGATCCCCAAACGGTTTTGAAACCGTTTCGGCCACTCAACCCAAACTTCAACATGATTGTATTATTGAAATCAGCAATAGACCCGATTAGGGTTTAGGTGACTAGTGTGCCTTCAATTGGTGATTCTCTTGGAATTACTTGATGATTTTTGGTGGGTGATTAGTCCATAATGTTTACAATAGATTTCCAAATGGTCAACGCCTGGTCAACGCATCCAAACTGTCTTGGACCGTTTGCTTCCATGTGTTCTTGGTTGAAACCGTTTGTCCTCAAACGGTTTGAAACCATTAGGTGGAAGACCATTTGCTAAAGCAAGATTTAGGATAAACATTGGAAATAACGTCATCATCTTCTACATCAACAAAAGGGGCTGTTCTTCACGAAATTGCTAGCAAAAACACTTAAAAGTGTCTAAAGGAAGAAGGATAAGCAACGATTCTAGGAGAAGAAGATACATTAACAAAACTTTAAGGGTTAGAGTTATAAAACCCACCTCTAGGACTGATCTAGAGCTCTAATATTCGTAGCTTTAATGGTGAATGAAGCTCCAGTGGTTGCCCAAGGTCCGTTCTTCAAGATTTGGATGGAGAAGATGGCTAGAAAGAAGAGTTGTGTAAGAAAAACTAACAAACCAACCTTGTATTCGGGTTTCCTCCAAGAATTTGAGCTAGGTGATGATCAAAGCTTACCCAAATGAGCTTGGTCATCCTCCTCTGTTCCAGAGCTTCTCCTTAGTTGGCCAAAGCAAGAAGATGAGAAAATAAACTAAGGGAAACATTCCCTTGCTTTGTAGAAAAAACTGCTTATATATTTTTGGGCATTATCAAGGCAAAACAAAAGATAGTTATTTCTTTTATTTATTAAACCCATCCACTCATGCTCACTCCACCCTTGGCCACGTTTCTTCCTCATTTTCACATGCAAAACCTCTCTCTCATCCAAGGTTAAAGGAAAAGGAGCAATATATCTTAATAAGCTATATATATATATATATATATATATATATATATATATATATATATATATAAGGCAATTTTGCTTAAAACTTGGTTATTTAGATATTAAGGCTATCTTTCTTCTTTGATCATTCAAATGAGGTGCCCTCCTCATTTTATTTGCTCTAATTGATGCCAAGAAACATGAGAGATACTATAGAGGGTATATTTTACATGTTGCACCCTAAGTTTTGGGTAAATTTTACTTTACACCAAAACTAGGTTTTAAAGCACACAGATTACTCTACAAGCTATATCTTGGTGCCCAAGCTTGTGGAATCTATTCCACCATATCATATGCATTCTTATGATGTCTCAACATCAGAGGAACATCTCAACATGTGCAATTTGCAATTTAACCCCTCTAATTGGGTAATTTGCACATTAGTCCAAAATTAACAAAACAATATTACAACATTGTTCAAAAAGGACTAAAATGGAAACATATGTTCCTCAAAAGTTGTAATTACATTTCACAATATAATCACAAGTATCTAATTACATATTTAAGCAAAATACCTAGGGTTAGTTCATAACCCAGGTCAGAGATGTTACAAATTATCCACCCCTTACAAGGATTTTATCCCCGAAATCAACAAAACATATTAAGAGAAAAGAGCAGGGTATTTCCTTCTCATCTCTCCCTCTAGTTCCCATGTGGCTTATTCTACACCACGGTGATTCCAGAGGACTTTCACAAGACTTATGTCTTTCTTTTTCAGCTTTTTAATTCTTTTATCAAGGATTGACATAGGTCCTTCCTCATAAGACACGTCATCATTTAGTTCTACTTCCATAGGTTGCAGAATTGATTCTGTATCGGGGTGATATTTCCTAAGCATGGAAATGTGGAACACAGGGTGTAACTTTTGTAACTATGGTGGTAACTCTAGCTTATAAGCTACTCTTCCAATCCGTTCAATGATTGGATAAGGCCCCATAAACCTAGGAGCTAACTTTCATTTTCTTCCAAATCTAAGAACTCCTTTCCAAGGTGAGACCTTGAGGTACACTCTGTCTCCCACCTGGAATTCTAAAGGTCTACGATGCTTATCAGCGTAAGATTTCTGCCTATCCTGTGCAGTTTTCAACTATTGTTGTATTACTTTAATCTTCTCGGTGGTCTGTTGCACAAGATCAGGACCTAAAATCTTATATTCACCGGTTTCATACCAACATAAGGGTGATCTACAGCGTATACCATACAAAGCTTCATAAGGTGCCATGCCAATGCTATGTTGATAGCTATTATTATAGGCAAACTCTATCAAGCTTAGGTGCACATCCCAACTCCCTGTAAACTGAAGAACACATGCTCTAAGCAAGTCTTCCAAGGTCTGTATAGTTCTTTGAGACTATCCATCAGTCTGGGGATGAAAGGTTGTAGTAAACCTTAATTGTGTGCCTAAAGCTTTATGAAGTCGTTTCCAAAAACGACTCATAAACTGGGGACCTCTGTCAGAGGCAATGGTGACTGGGACCCCATGCAGCCGCACTATCTCATCAACATACAATTGTGCTAGCTTCTCAGTAGAAAAGGTTGTTTTGACATGTAAGAAATGTGTTGTCTTTGTCAACCTATCAACTATTACCCAGATGGAATCATGTCCTTTGGTTGTCCTGGGTAGGCCAACAACAAAGTCCATGGTTACATGATCCTACTTCCACTGCGGTATGGATAAAGGTTGCATTGTTCCTGCAGGCTTCTGGTGTTCAGCTTTAACTTACTGACACACAGGACACCACATAACAAACTCAACAACGTCCTTCTTCAAACCAGGCCACCAATACATATCTTTCAAGTTTCGATACATCTTGGTGCTTCCTGGATGCATAGCATACATCGAAGAATGAGCTTCTTCCAGGACTAACTTTCTCAAATTATCCACATCAGGCACTATCATCCTACCATGATAACAGGCTACTTGATCATCTGAGTCATGGAAACCATCTCGTTTCTCACTACCATACTCCGATCTGATCTGTTGAACTGCAGCATCAACTTGTTGTGTCTCCTTGATCTATTGTCTCAGAGTAGGTTTTATGTGCATCTCAGCCAACAACCCAGCTAACAATGATACTCTTAACTATACATTGTCTTGCCTTAAGGAGATAAGCATATCTCTCCTAGAGCATACTAAGGAATTCAATTGTGCTCTATCTAGGGCTGGTATTGCTGATTTCCTACTCAAAGCATCAGCAACCACATTGGCCTTCTCTGGATGGTAATCAATTGTACAGTCGTAGTCCTTGATTAACTCCATCCAGCGGCGTTGCCTAATATTAAGCTCATGCTGAGAAAAGATATACTTAAGGTTCTTATGGTCTGTGAAAATCTGGAATGTCTCTCCATAAAGATAATGTCTCCAGATCTTCAAGGCATGAACCACAACAGCTAGTTCCAGATCGTGTGTCGGATAATTCTCCTCGTGTTTCTTAAGCTGTCGGGAAGAAAAAAAATCACTTGTTTATCCTGCATCAACACACATCTAAGTCCATTCTTGGAGGCATCACAGAAAACTATATATCCTTTCCCTTGCTTAGGTAACACAAGTATAGGTGCACTTGTCAACCTCTCCTTCAGCCAGCTGAAATGATTATTGACACTTATCACTCCAAACAAAAGGAACATCCTTCCTGGTCAACTTAGTCAAGGGTAAGGCTATAGAACTAAAGTTCTTAATGAACCTCCGGTAATAGCCAGCCAACCCTAAGAAACTATAGATTTTTGTCAGTGTCTTCGACTACTCCCATTGCAGGACAGATTCTACCTTTCTAGGGTTAACACGTATACCTAAAGCAGATATTACGTGTCCAAGGAAAGATACTTATGGTAACCAGAACTCACACTTGCTAAACTTAGCATATAGCTTATGCTTTCTTAGCAAAGTTAGAGCCTGACGAAGATGTTGTTCATGCTGCTGAGCATCTCTACTATAGATCAGGATGTCATCTACAAAGAGTACAACACACTGATCGAGAAAACGTCGGAAGATTCTATTCATGAGTTCCATAAATGCAGTTGGTGCATTTGTTAGTCCAAATGACATAACTGTGAACTCATAGTGACCATACCCCATCCTAAAGGAAGACTTAGGTATGTCACCATCCTTAATACATAACTGGTGATATCCTGACCTCAAATCTATCTTTGAGAAGACGGTTGCACCACGCAACTGATCAAAGAGATCATCAATCCTCGGCAGAGGGTACTTATTATTTATTGTTACTTTATTTAGCTGTCTATAATCAATGCACAACTGCATAGAACCGTCTTTCTTTTTAACAAAGAGGACCAGAGCACCCTAGGGTGAAGTACTCAGTCGGATGAAACCCTTCTCAAGCAACTCTTACAGTTGTTTATTGAGTTCTGCCATCTCAGCAGACGCCATCCTATATGGTGTTTGTATTATAGGTTGCGTATCTGGGATTAAATTGATCTCAAAATCTATCTCCCGAGGCGGTGGCACACCTGGAAGTTCTTCAGAAAATACATCTACGAATTCCCTAACTATCAGAATTTCAACAGGGTTAGGACTATCCATGGTAGTATCTACCACATGGGCCAAGAATGCGTAACATCCTTGCCTCATCAGCTTCTCAGCAACAATAGCTGACACAAGGCAGGTGGGTAGAATCTTTCTCTCTCCTTGAAAGACCCATGTGTCACTATCATCAGCAAACACAGCTTGCTTGGACTCACAATCTAAGACAACCTTATACCTTTCTAAGGTATCCATCCCAAGGATTATATCAAATCCATGCATCTCAAGTGGTATAAGATCCACTTGAATGTGATGTTAAGAAAAGAAGAGGATGCAGGGAGAACATACCTCCTGCAACACAGCAAATCCCCTTAATGGAGTTTTTAACAACAAACTATCTGCTCTATGACTTATAGTCAGATTGCAGTAAAGAATCACTCTTCGAGTGATAAAGGAGTGTGTAGCACCCGGATCAATTAAAATAGATACAACGCAAGATGTAGACATCAGAATATAACAATTCCATCTGACCTGCCACAACATGAGGGTTGATCACTGCATCAGGTGGATTCATCGCGTAGAATCTTGTTGTTGCCTGTGGTTGATTCGGTGCTCGTTGACTAGGTGTCGATGATCCAGCTTGGGACGCTTGTCCACGTCCTCTAGCTCCTCCTGGAAACTGTCTTCTTTGAGATCCTTGATGACTTTGCCTCTGGGGTTGAGTCACACTCACTTATCTAGCTCTACAATCTTTCATCAGATGTCCCATCTTTCCACATTTATAACAGCTTCTGTTTAGTTGTTGTGGTCTGGGTGGTCCTGTAACTGACATAGATGCTGAACTGCGAGCTCCTTCTAGTGGTAAGCTTCGCCCTCTACCCCTATTTGACATCCACTGTGTGTGGGTATTGAATCTAGGTGGTGGTGTAGGCACAGAAAATCTAGGTTTCTTGAAACCTTTAGATAAAGATCCTTGGAACTGGGGATACATCCTCTTGTTCTGGGTCTGTCTCTTCTTTGCTACAGACCTCTCTATCCTCCTGACAGACTCCACAAAGGTAGCAAACCTTTCTCTGTTCTCTAGGGCAGACACAGGAGTAGTCAACTCAGCATTTAATCCTTTCTCAAAATGCCTAATCCTTTCTTCATCTGTGGTCTCCATGTGTGGACAGAACCACAAAAACTCCATGAATTTAGCCTTGTACTCTCTAATGTTCATTGGACCTTGCCTTAACCTCTCAAACTGAGAGATTTTCTCATCCAGAAATGTCTTAGGGAAGTATCTGTTGATAAATTCCCGTCGGAAAACTTCCCATGAAACCTCTACACCAGGCCTCTTCTGTTCTTCCATGGTCCACCAGTGACCAGCACTCCCCTTGAGAAGATATACAACATGTCTAACCTTCTCAGCTTCTGGGATGTTCAAGATTCTAAAGGCCTTCTCTAGTTTAGTTAACTACAAGTCAGCATCTGCTGGGTCAGCTGTTCCAGCATACTCTGTGGCTGCAACTCGGTGAAGTCCTTCAAACGTCTTGTCGATTCCTTATTCTTCAGGATGGGTAGGTGCCCTAGGTGCAGGTATAGGCATCCTATCAGTCATATGTGTCATGGCAGTCATAAAGTGCCCAAACATAGCTTGGACGACTGGGTTCCCCATGTCAGTTGGATTGAACTGGGGTGGTTCAGGCACAGGTTCCTCCCTTTCTTGGTTTCTTGCACCTTCTCTAGGTGCAGCAACACTACTTTCTGCAACATGTTCCTCGTGTTCTTCGTGTGGTCCATACATCCTTAGTCTTATCTTCTCCTCCTAAATGAGCAGAAGACACTATCAGACATACTAGAAGACACTAGAACAGACTCAACATCCTAAGTCCTATGTTTCTGTAGACTCAGCGAACCTAGAGCTTTGATACCACTTAATATGTGATGATGCATCTCGAAAAACAAGATCAACGAATGCGGAAGCGATTAACTAGCAGCGGAATTATTAAAAATCACTAAAAATTTAAAACTTTTCGTAAAGAGATCTATAAACGATAAAACTCTTTCATAAAGAAACATGATAAGTTGTTTACAGACTGATCCATCATTACATTTCTATAATATCACATCTTGAGTGTTACAAACATCAACTACCTTGTTAGCTGTACAAGGCAAGATACAAAAATCTCGAGGCATTAAGCCAAAAATCTCAGATCTATCTTTAAACATCTACTAACTCCTAGGACCTGAGAGTACAGAGATGACACATAGGACATTCTATCTACAAAACTTGACAGACAGTGTCTCCACCTGAGGATCACTATTGTCCCTGATGTTGCTGCTGCTGTTGTTGTTGTTGCTCACCCACTGATGGGTTCCTTCGTCCTCGGCATCTACCTAAAAAGTTGAATCCCACAGGGGTGAGACAATTGAATAATTGTCCCAACGAGAGTTATAACTCCTCGCCAGAAGCATTGTTATTGCAATAATGGAATAACATTAAGCAGTAGAACTATAAACATTCAACATAAAGTTTAACATTGTGTAAACTAAGTGAAACAACATTCCTCCTCAGTCAGTATGAGGAACAACATGTAGGACATCTTGTGTCTCTGCTATAATAGCTTTCCAGGGTATTCTGGCAACTTTGCTATTAGAGTTACAGTGGCATTCTGTACCCTCTTCACCATCGAGGGATTTTTTGTTTATCTCACATGGATGTGGCATTAACAACATCATCGAGAGATTAGTGATATGTCATCCCGGCATAAACATATAATGAAGGATTGAGATATTACAGGTACATCTCACATCAATTCCTACATAAGGACATAAGGATATTCGCGTCCATAACCCCCACATACTCAAAAGTATGCTCTCTAGGAGTTCCCTTAGGAAAACCTATTTCACCATCATTTAACTTCTGACAATGATGGATCTATGGTCAGGGCTCTACATGATATCATTATACTTGATTAATTAAGTACATTGAGGCATTCTTTTAGCATCAGGCATGTTTTCAAACATAAACCAATAAGACAATTGTTATAAAGAAGGAGTACTAATTGTATCAAGTTCACTTCACATCCAGTTATCATTTGGATATCAATCCCTAACCATCTCATCATTATGATTTAGGAATATGGGTATTCAAACCCTTAGATCATCAAAACACTTGTTGCCAAATAACATAGTATCGTTAAGTCATTTTAACAGTATGACCTTGATTGTGACAATGTAGATATTTCTCATGGCTATCACAGCCTATCAATCTCATATGTTACCTGTCACTAGGCAACATAGCATATCATTACTTTCAAAGCTCATAAAGTGCTTTTAATGAATATGACATCATAACCCTTACCTGGCTATGATCACTTCTGTATAAAAGCATGCATGATTAGCACAATTGATAATAGGCAATTTATCTCTATATCAATATATTGCAAAACAAAGATAAACTTTCAATTCAAGGGTTGTTCCTCTTTGCTCTTAATAGGGTTAGGTTTTCCCTATTCAATTCAATTAGGGTTATTCAACCCCTTCATCTTAATTAGGAATAGTGATTCCCTATTTCATACTTCAATCATAGAGTTTCATGCTTAAAGGCATATCCCAGAATTAGGGTTTGTTGTTCACATCATCACATTACCCTAGATTAGGGTTTACTATTCACAGTACATCACATTACCCTAGATTAGGGTTTACTATTCACATTACATCACATTACCCTATATTAGGGTTTACTATTCACATTACATCACATTACCCTAGATTTAGGGTTTACAATTCACATTACATCACATTACCCTAGATTAGGGTTTACTATTCACATTACATCACAATACCCTAGATTTAGGGTTTACTATTCACATTACATCACATTACCCTATATTAGGATTTACTATTCACATTACATCACATTACCCTAGATTTAGGGTTTATTATTCACATTACATCACATTACCCTAGATTAGGGTTTACTATTCACATTTCAATGAATTAAAGTCATACCCTCATCATATATGAGGATTATTTCCGTTAATGCCCTTAAATTAGGGTTAAGATTCATTAACCATCATAATTAGGGTTTCCATGATCTCACGATGAAGGATCATGCCTTAATTAGATGTATTCATACATATTGGGAGCATGTTACTTGATTCTCATTCATTTTAGGAGTCTTCTCTCTCCTCTTACTATTAGATGATGTTTACATCACTCTTGATTAGGTTAAAACAAATCAACACTGACATCATGGGTTGTATCATTACTATTGTGGTCATTAAGATTCACTTTATCAAAGGGTATAGGTTACTCTATCCCATCAAGGGTACTTTTGTAATGTTCACCATTGATCATAACATGCATTAATCCACTAATTACTTGGTCCCTTAATAACTTTAGGTATCTGTAAGGTTTAGGTTAATCAACTACTAAACCATCTTGACCACTAAGGCATCAAACGATCTTGATCTTTTTAGACCTCAAATGGTCTTGCACACTAAAACCCCAAAATGGTTTTGAACTAACCTTGAAATCGTTTGGTGGTGTTGACCGTTTGGTCAAGTTGACTTTGAAACTGTTTGGTAAAGTGCACACTCAAAACCGTTTGGTCATGAAGACCGTTTAGTTATGAAGACCATTTGGCCAAGTTGACTTTGAAACTGTTTGAACCCAACCATTCATGAAACCGCAAGAGCACCAAATGGTTTGGGATCGTTTGGTCCCAAACAGTCATGAGACCGTTTGGACTCAAATGATCTTGAGACCGTTTGGTCCAAACCACCTCAAAACCGCAGGGACCAAAAAGTGTCTCAACCTTTCCAATTGAGTTAGGGTTTCCAATGTTGAACCCCTCAATCGTTCATGCACTTGTTAGCCACTTATCAAATGAGTCAATTAGGTCAACCCTCAACTGATTTGACCCTCAATTGACCTTCAATTGATCACCAATTAGGGCTTGGATCAATTGAATTAGGGTTTAGAATCAATCACCCTTCAACATGTATCAACATGAGTCTAATTGACATTGAAACCATTGAACCATCATTTTTATTTGGTCATGACCTGACCCCAAACGGTCTTGAGACCGTTTGCCCATTATTTCATCAAAATCAAGTCATTCTCTTAAGGGTTGAACCCTAGATTTGGTCACAAAATCAGCACTTAATTGTTTAACAATTTGATATCATTGGACCCTCAATCGGTCAACCCCACTTAACCCTAGACCTCCAAATAGTCTTGGGTGATCACCAAACGGTCTTGAGACCGTTTGGGTGATCCCCAAATGGTTTTGAAACCGTTTGGGCCACTCAACCCAAACTTCAACATGATTGTATTATTGAAATCAGCTATAGACCCGATTAGGGTTTAGGTGACTAATGTACCTTCAATTGGTGATTCTATTGGAATTACTTGATGATTTTTGGTGGGTGATTAGTCCATAATGTTTACAACAGATCTCCAAATGGTCAACGCCTGGTCAACGCATCCAAACGGTCTTGGACCATTTGATTCCATGCGTTCTTGGTTGAAACTGTTTGCCCTCAAACGGTTTGAAACCGTTTGCTCCCAAACGGTTTGGGAAACCGTTTGTGCAAGAGGTGGAAGACCGTTTGCTAAAGCAAGATTTAGGATAAACATTGGAAATAACTTCATCATCTTCTACCTCAAGAACATGGGCTGTTCTTCATGAAATTGCTAGCAAGAACACTTAAAAGTGTCTAAAGGAAGAAGGATAAGCAACGATTCTAGGAGAAGAAGATGCATTAACAAAACTTTAAGGGTTAAAGTTATAAAACCTGCCTCTAGGACTGATCCAGAGCCCCAAGATTTGTATCTTTAATTGTGAATGAAGCTCCAGTGGTTGCCCAAGGTCCGTTCTTCAAGATTTGGATGGAGAAGATGGCTAGAAAGAAGAGTTGTGTAAGAAAAACTAACAAACCAACCTTGTATTTAGGTTTCCTCCAAGAATTTGAGCTAGGTGATGATCAAAGCTTACCCAAACCAGCTTGGTCATCCTCCTCTGTTCCAGAGTTTCTCCTTAGTCGGCCAAAGCAAGAAGATGAGAAAAGAAACCAAGGGAAACGTTCCCTTGCTTTGTAGAAAAAAGTGCTTATATATTTTTGGGCATTATCAAGGCAAAGAAAAATATAGTTATTTCTTTTATTTCTTAAACCCATCCACTCATGCTAACTCCACCCTTGTACACGTTTATTACTCCTTTTCACATGCAAAACCTCTCTCTCATCCAAGGTTAACGGAAAAGGAGCAATATATCTTAATAAGCTATATATATATAAAAGGTCATTTTGCTTAAAACTTGGTTATTTAGATATTAAGGCTATCTTTCTTCTTTGATCATTCAAATGAGGTGCCCTCCTCATTTTATTTGATCTACTTGATGCCATGAAACATGAGAGATACTCTAGAGGGTATATTTTACATGTTGCACCCTAAGTTTTGGGTAAATTGCACTTTACACCAAAACTAGGTTTTAAAGCACAAGGATTACTCTACAAGCTATATCTTGGTGCCCAAGCTTGTGGAATCTATTCCACCATATCATATGCATTCTTATGATGTCTCAACATTAGAGGAACATCTCAACAAGTGAAATTTGCAAGTTAACCCCTCTAATTGGGTAATTTACACATTAGTCCAAAATTAACAAAACAATATTACAACATTGTTCAAAAAGGACTAAAATGGAAATATATGTTCCTCAAAAGTTGTAATTACATTACATCATATAATCACAAGTATCTAATTACATATTTAAGCAACATATCTAGGGTTAGTTCATAACCCAGGTCAGGGATGTTACAAATTATCCACCCCTTACAAGGATTTCGTCCCCGAAATCAACAAAACGTATTAAGAGAAAAGAGCAGGGTATTTCCTTCTCATCTCTCCCTCTAGTTCCCATGTGGCTTCTTCAACACCACGGTGATTCTAGAGGATTTTCACAACACTTATGTCTTTCTTTTTCAGATTTTTAATTCTTTTATCAAGGATTGACATAGGTCCTTCCTCATAAGACACATCATCATTTAGTTCTACTTCCATAGGTTGCATAACTGATTCTGTATCGGGGTGACATTTCCTAAGCATGGAAATGTAGAACACAGGGTGTAACTTTTGTAACTCTGCTGGTAACTCTAGCTTATAAGCTACTCTTCTAATCCGTTAAATGATTGGATAAGGCCCTATAAAGCTAGGAGCTAACTTTCCTTTTCTTCCAAATCTAAGAACTCCTTTCCAAGGTGAGACCTTGAGGTACACTCTGTCTCCACCTGGAATTCTAAAGGTCTACGACGCTTATCAGCGTAGGATTTATGCCTATCGTGTGCAGTTTTCAACTATTGTTGTATTACTTTAATCTTCTTGGTGGTCTGCTGCACAAGATCAGGACCTAAAAGATGTATTCACCAGTTTCATACCAACATAAGGGTGATCTACAACGTCTACCATACAAAGCTTCATAAGGTGCCATGTCAATGCTATGTTGATAGCTATTATTATAGGCAAACTCTATCAAGCTTAGGTGCACAACTCCCTGTAAACTAAAGAACACATGCTCTAAGTAAGTCTTCCAAGGCCTGTATAGTTCTTTCTGACTATCCATCAGTCTGGGGATGAAAGTCTGTACTAAACCTTAATTGTATGCCTAAAGCTTTATGAAGTCGTTCCCAAAAATGACTCATAAACTGGGGACCTCTGTCAGAGATAATGGTGATTGGGACCCCATGTAGCCGCACTATCTCATCAACATACAACTGTGCTAGCTTCTCAGCAGAATAGGTTGTTTTGACAGGTAAGAAATGTGTTGTCTTTGTCAACCTATCAACTATTACCCAGATGGAATCATGTCCTTTGGTTGTCCTGGGTAGGCCAACAACAAAGTCTGTGGTTACATGATCCCATTTCCACTGCGGTATGGGTAAAGGTTGCATTGTTCCTGCATGCTTCTGGTGTTCAGCTTTAACTTGCTGACACACAGGACACCGCATAACAAACTCAACAACGTCCTTCTTCAAACCAGGCCACCAATACATATCTTTCAAGTTTCGATACATCTTGGTGCTTCCTAGATGCATAGCATACATCGAAGAATGAGCTTCTTCCAGGACTAACTTTCTCAAGTTATCCACATCAGACACTATCATCCTACCATGATAACATGCTACTTGATCATCTGAGTCATGGAAACCATCTCGTTTCTCACTACCATACTCCGATCTGATCTTTTGAACTGCAGCATAAACTTGTTGTGCATCCTTGATCTGTTTTCTCAGAGTAGGTTTTATGTGCATCTCAGCCAACAACCCGGCTAATAATGATACTCTTAACTGTACATTGTCTTGCCTTAAGGAGATAAGCATATCTCTCCTAGAGCATACCAAGGAATTCAGTTGTGCTCTATCTAGGGCTGGTGTTGCTGATTTCCTACTCAAAGCATCAGCAACCACATTGGCCTTCCCTGGATGGTAATCAATTGTACAGTCGTAGTCCTTGATTAACTCCATCCAGCGGCGTTGCCTCATATTAAGCTCATGTTGAGAAAAGATATACTTAAGGTTCTTATGGTCTGTGAAAATCTGGAATGTCTCTCCATAAAGATAATTTCTCCAGATCTTCAAGGCATGAACCACAACAGCTAGTTCCAGATCGTGTGTCGGATAATTCTCCTCGTGTTTCTTAAGCTATCAGGAAGTAAAAGAAATCACTTGTTTATCCTGCATCAACACACATCCAAGTCCATTCTTGGAGGCATCACAGAAAACTATATATCCTTTCCCTTGCTCAGGTAACACAAGTACATGTGCACTTATTAGGACGTAAGGATATTCGCGTCCATAACCCCCACATACTCAAAAGTATGCTCTCCAGGAGTTCCCTTAGGAAAACTTGTTCCACCATCATTTAACTTCTGACAATGATGGATCTATGGTCAGGGCTCTACATGATATCATTATACTTGATTAATTAAGTACATTGAGGCATTCTTTTAGCATCAGGCATGTTTTCAAACATAAACCAATAAGACAATTGCTATAAAGAAGGAGTACTAATTGTATCAAGTTCACTTCACATCCAGTTATCATTGGGATATCAATCCCTAACCATCTCATCATTATGATTCAAGAATATGGGTATTCAAACCCTTAGATCATCAAAACACGTGTTACCAAATAACATAGTATCATTAAGTCATTTTAACAGTATGACCTTGATTGTGACAATGCAGATATTTCTCATGGCTATCACAGCCTATCAAACTCATATGTTACCTCTCACTAGGCAACATAGCATATCATTACTTTCAAAGCTCATAAAATGCTTTTAATGAATATGACATCATAACCCTTACTTGGCTATGA
The DNA here is from genome assembly GCA_963693085.1 of Alisma plantago-aquatica. Classification (NCBI taxonomy): domain Eukaryota; kingdom Viridiplantae; phylum Streptophyta; class Magnoliopsida; order Alismatales; family Alismataceae; genus Alisma; species Alisma plantago-aquatica. The sequence continues at coordinate 466,351,230 of OY856409.1, read as the reverse complement.
TCACTTCTGTATAAAAACCTGCATGATTAGCACAATTGATAATAGGCAATTTATATCTATATCAATATATTACAAAACAAAGATAAACTTTCAATTCAAGGGTTGTTCCCCTTTGCCCTTAATAGGGTTAGGTTTTCCTATTCAATTCAATTAGGGTTATTCAACCCCTTCATCTTAATTAGGAATAGTGATTCCCTATTTCATACTTCAATCATAGAGTTTCATGCTTAAAGGCATATCCCAAAATTAGGGTTTGCTGTTCACATCATCACATTACCCTAGATTAGGGTTTACTATTCACATTACATCACATTACCCTAGATTAGGGTTTACTATTCACATTACATCACATTACCCTAGATTAGGGTTTACTATTCACATTACATCACATTACCCTAGATTTAGGGTTTACTATTCACATTACATCACATTACCCTAGATTAGGGTTTACTATTCACATTACATCACATTACCATATATTTAGGGTTTACTATTCACATTACATCACATTATCCTAGATTAGGGTTTACTATTCACATTACATCACATTATCCTAGATTTAGGGTTTACTATTCACATTACATCACATTACCCTATATTAGGGTTTACTATTCACATTTCAATGAATTAAAGTCATACCTTAATCATATATGAGGATTATTTCCATTAACGCCCTTAAATTAGGGTTAAGATTCATTAACCATCATAATTAGGGTTTCCATGATCTCACTACGAAGGATCATACCTTAATTAGATGTATTCATACATATTGGGAGCTTGTTACTTGATTCTCATTCATTTTAGGAGTCTTCTCTCTCCTCTTACTATTAGATGATGTTTACATCACTCTTGATTAGGTTAAATCAAATCAACACTGACATTATGGGTTGTATCATTACTATTATGGTCATTAAGATTCACTTGATCAAAGGGTATAGGTTACTCTATCCCATCAAGGGTACTTTTGTAATGTTCACCATTGATCATAACATGCATTAATCCACTAATTGCTTGGTCCCTTAATCACTTTAGGTATCTGTAAGGTTTAGGTTAATACTCTACTAAACCATCTTGACCACTAAGGCATCAAACGATCTTGATCTTTTTAGACCTCAAACGGTCTTGCACACTAAAACCCCAAAACGGTTTTGAACTAACCTTGAAACCATTTGGTGGTGTTGACCGTTTGGTCAAGTTGACTTTGAAACCGTTTGGTAAAGTGCACACTCAAAACTGTTTGGTCATGAAGACTGTTTAGTTATGAAGAACGTTTGGCCAAGTTGACTTTGAAACCGTTTGAACACAACCGTTCATGAAACCGCATGAGCACCAAACGGTTTGGGATCATTTGGTCCCAAACGGTCTTGAGACCATTTGGACTCAAACGGTCTTGAGGACGTTTGGACCCAAATGGTCTTGAGACTGTTTGGACCCAAATGGTCTTGAGACCGTTTGGTCCAAACCACCTCAAAACCGCATGGACCAAAAAGTGTCTCAACCTTTCCAATTGAGTTAGGGTTTCCAATGTTGAACCCCTCAATCGTTCATGCACTTGTTAGCCACTTATCAAATGAGTCAATTAGGTCAACCCTCAATTGATTTGACCCTCAATTGACCTTCAATTGATCACCAATTAGGGCTGGGATCAATTGAATTAGGGTTTAGAATCGATCACCCTTCAACATGTATCAACATGAGTCTAATTGACATTGAAACCATTGAACCATCATTCAATTTGGTCATGATCTGACCCCAAACGGTCTTGGGATCGTTTGGATGACCTCCAAACGGTCTTGAGACCGTTTGTTCAAGTCAACACCAAAAACTAACTCAACCTATTAAGGTTTGACTCATAGATTTGATCATTAGGTCACTAATCGATTATACTTCAACTTGTTGCCTTTCAATCTTCAACCACTTAACCATGGTCAACCCTAGACCTCCAAACGGTCTTGGGTGACCCAAAAACGGTCTTGGGATCTTTTGGACATCCTCCAAACGGTCTTGATACCGTTTGCCCATTATTTCATCAAAAGCAAGTCATTCTCTTAAGGGTTGAACCCTAGATTTGTTCACAAAATCAGCACTTAATTGTTTAACAATTTGATATCATTGGACCCTCAATTGGTCAACCCCACTTAACCCTAGACCTCCAAATGGTCTTGGGTGATCACCAAACGGTATTGAGACCGTTTGGGTGATCCCCAAACGGTTTTGAAACCGTTTGGGCCACTCAACCCAAACTTCAACATGATTGTATTATTGAAATCAGTAATAGACCCGATTAGGGTTTAGGTGACTAATGTGCCTTCAATTGGTGATTCTCTTGGAATTACTTGATGATTTTTGGTGGGTGATTAGTCCATAATGTTTACAACAGATCTATAAATGGTCAATGCCTGGTCAACACATCCAAACGGTCTTGGACCATTTGCTTCCATGCGTTCTTGGTTAAAACTGTTTGCCCTCAAACGGTTTGAAACCATTTGCTCCCAAACGGTTTGGGGAACCGTTTGTGCAAGAGGTGGAAGACCATTTGCTAAAGAAAGATTTAGGATAAACATTGGAAATAACATAATCATCTTCTACCTCAAGAACAGGGGCTGTTCTTCATGAAATTGCTAGCAAGAACACTTAAAAGTGTCTAAAGGAAGAAGGATAAGTACCGATTCTAGGAGAAGAAGATGCATTAACAAAACTTTAAGAGTTAGAGTTATAAAACCCGCCTCTAGGACTGATACAGAGCTCCAAGCTTCGTAGATTTAATGGTGAATGAAGCTCCAGTGGTTTCCCAAGGTCCGTTCTTCAATATTTGGATGGAGAAGATGGCTAGAAAGAAGTGTTGTGTAAGAAAAACTAACAAACCAACCTTATATTCGGGTTTCCTCCAAGAATTTGAGCTAGGTGATGATCAAAGCTTACCCAAACCAGCTTGGTCGTCCTCCTCTATTCCAGAAATTCTCCTTAGTTGGCCAAAGCAAGAAGATGAGAAAAGAAACTAAGGGAAACGTTCCCTTGCTTTGTAGAAAAAAGTGCTTATATATTTTTGGGCATTATCAAGGCAAAGAAAAAGATAGTTATTTCTTTTATTTATTAAACCCATACACTCATGCTCACTCCACCCTTGGCCACGTTTCTTCCTCCTTTTCACATGCAAAACCTCTCTCTCATCCAAGGTTAAAGGAAAAGGAGCAATATATCTTAATAAGCTATATATATATATAAGGCCATTTTGATTAAAACTTGGTTATTTAGATATTAAGGCTATCTTTCTTCTTTGATCATTCAAATGAGGTGCCCTCCTCATTTTCTTTGCTCTATTTGATGCCAAGAAACATGAGAGATACTCTAGAGGGTATATTTTACATGTTGCACCCTAAGTTTTGGGTAAATTGCACTTTACACCAAAATTAGGTTTTAAAGCACAAGGATTACTCTACAAGCTATATCTTGGTGCCCAAGCTTATGGAATCTATTCCACCATATAATATGAATTATTATGATGTATCAACATCAGAGGAACATCTCAACATGTGCAATTTGCAAGTTAACCCCTCTAATTGGGTAATTTGCACATTAGTCCAAAATTAACAAAACAATATTACAACATTGTTCAAAAAGGACTAAAATGGAAATATATGTTCCTCAGAAGCTGTAATTACATTACACAAGATAATCACAAGTATCTAATTACATATTTAAGCAAAATACCTAGGGTTAGTTCATAACCCAGGTCAGGGATGTTACAACTGTCATCTATTTTGTTTCCATAGTAATATCCGACTAGGGACATACCAAGAATGTATGTACTCTTATCATACATATGATATCATCATTCATGTCCTCGACCTGAAGACATATGCCATTCATCAACATTATTATTTAGACATCTACTATGTATGTGTCATCATGTCATGTTGAGACAAACATAATAGATGGAATTACCTTTATTATGATGAAATCATGTATCTAATGCCACATTCCAATCATCAAATGATTGGCTCTCTAGGCATACATATCAATAAATTGGTCCTCACCATGTAGCTGGGATAGAAAATTTAAAAGGTATACATCTAATAGCTCTAATAGCGTGCAAGACTCGTTGTAGAGGGAAACTGAACCATTCTAAGATATCCTTGAGTTCAAATTTGTAAATGTGATCTTATTGAGTTCGTGTACTCTAGTGTACCTACACCTGGGTGAAGAGAATATCACCTAGTAAATAGGAAACAAAAGCATGTGTTGGTAAACATTGAGTACGTGGATATAAACAACATTTGTGCATTATATAGGGCTACAAGTATAAAAAAGGGGATGTTCCCAAGCAAAGAAGGTGCTATCACCATATATGTAACTTCCAAAATAAATAATCAAAAGAGAAAGGCACTGTAGTTTAATAATATATTTTAGATCAACATCTTTACCATAAGAATAATACATCATATCACCACAATATCAACTTCACACACATAAAAAAATGTAGAGTAAATATACCTAAAATAGGGCCATAACATCATAGGATCATGGCCTAAAAAGTAAGGGTGAAAACACATGGCTTGGGTAGAATATACTCATCCTGTGTATGTATGATTGTACAATGGTATTACTATTTTAGATATTTTAGTCAAAGCATTTAGCATGCATAATAGAGTGGAAAGATTAGCATGCCAGTCATTATCACATAAAGTTTTTCAAATGGCATACCAAGAAGAGTCAAATGACTCGTAAATAGAGAATATATCTATATTCTCAATACTTTAGATGATATCAATTAAAAAATGTAGAACTCTAGTTTAGATTAAAAAAGAGCAATGTTTAACAATGTGCCTTGTTGTAGGAAATTAGGAATTATAATCACTAAAATGCCCAAACTTAATTAGGTATATACACATACCTAACCTTCACAAGCAAGTATTAACTCAGCAAATATACTTGCTCCCCCAAAGTCAAGAATTCAACATGGGAAAACATAAGTATATTAGTCAAACCAAAGTCAACACATGTACTGTTCATTCCTAGTATAGCTATATTAGCTCTTACCCTAATTCTAATCATCTAATGGTATATTAGGGTTTGAATCTTATCAAGTGAACATACAATTCATTATAGACATATTCTAGTTCTAATACCTATCTCTCAGTTAAGTTAAATCAAGTCTAAGTTACATACATGTGTGGGCAATGATATGTATTCTTTCAATCCAGATCTTACATTGTCATTCTCTCTCATAATCTCATATAGCTCAATTTGGTCAGCTAACACGAGTTATATGTATTAAATGATATATTTTTGATGAAAATAGCTTATTAGAGCAACCTAGGTCTAAAAATACTTTCATACATGTATGAGAAATACTCATATGCTAATACATATATCTCAAGTATATATATACATGCAAATATGTCTTTACTAATAATGTATACGTATTAAATGGAATAATTTCACATTTAGTTGGAACATGGTGTACCTTAAAGTCATGTTCTAAAAATGAATTCATTCATATCTTCATTCCTAAAATATTCTTCTAATATACTTCCATTCTAATGGTTCGTTTAAATCAACAAAGCCAACCTACATTATTGTATTTCTTATACCATAATATGGGTTAATCCAAACCATCTGATATATAATCCACATCATATCACTAAAATTTAAAACTTGTTATTTACTAAATGAGTATGCCTATATAATCATCATTAGATAATTGAATCCTTAATTCATATTATAATCACTTTGATATGCAATAGGTCTGATTAGCATTGACTCTCATATCCATACATTTTATCTACTAGTATGCTCTCAATATATCATTTGGTAGTATGATTATACTAATTCACCTGATTGTCTATTATGTTGCAATTTATTCTTATTATCTAACATTTTGACATAACTATCAAGGAAATGAACTAAGGATCAAGAGACTTGGAAGTCGCACGAGTTACACTAACATCTGACGTTTAGTATTGTGATTGGAAAGGGTGAATCTCAAATCTATTTATGTTCTCCATGGATCATATCCAAACACACTCAACCACACCAACATCTCAATGACAATTCCTCCTATTGATGAAACACAACTTGAAGCACAACATGTTGTCGAGTTTGCAGGGGTTGCACCTCTTGTTAGTTGTTGGTTGTGTCGGGCAACTAGAGAAGGATGCACTGCGATGGAGTTTTGACTGTATGAAAGTCATAGATTGCTTGCGGTTGGGGTTTCTACTATGTGTGGAAAACTAGAAGGGAGGTTAGACTGGCTTTGCGGATGTGCTTTTGTGTAGTAGGTAGTTGTGTCAAAGGATGAGGGACAATGTTATGAACAACCGGAGTCAGTGACCACGGTAGAAGAGCCATATTCAACGATGGTTGTAGTAGAGCTAGGTTGGGTGGCAGTTGTGGAAGAGATATTGGTGGTGGTGTCTAGGGATCTCCTGCACACAAAATGGAGACAGTGTGACGTTGGAGGAGGTGTTGCCACCACCAACTGCGGCCACAAACAATATGCAGAACTACACCACCACCACTAACCACTGCGCCTGGTGGCGATGAATTCTGTTTGCAATGCACTGTGCATGACAAAAGATGGTGACTAGGGTTTAGCAAGTACAAATAGGGGAAATAATGAAGAAGTAGGACATCAAGAGGAGAAGTGAGGGAGGAGGAAATGAGTGAGTAGGAGGGAACCATAACTTTGGTTACATAGAATGTAGCTGACTTTCACTGCAACAAATGGGAAGCCGCACGGGTCCAACATGGTTGGGAGACACAACCAATGTATGGAAGGAGTGAGAGAGAAAAGAAATACAACATCATTACGATCGATGTGATTCTTTGATTAAGCAAAAAACCATAAGTAGTTTAGGTCTTTTCTTTTCTTTTAAATCGGTGAAGCAAACAACACCTCAAAGACCTAATATTTTATTACTAAGCTAATTGGAATTTGAGGAATCAAATTTGGCATCAATTTTATATTTTTAAAACGTTTAACACTACATTAAGCACCCATATAATGTATCTATTCACCTTAATCACTCAATTATTACATTACACTACATATTATATTGATTTATTCCATTCTACACTCTTAGAAATATTTTAGATTATCAAATTAGTGCCAAACCTACTATTTGGATATATCTACGCATTAAGTCATGTTAGAATGTGTTACAATTATTTTATCACATATAAAGGATATTAATGAATTCATGATACTATTTGACTCGAAGGATTCCTAATGTACTTTGTATTAATTGAAAAGATACCATATACTCACATAATCGAATAGGGACGTAGAAGAAGAGACTCTTTATATATATGCTCATATTCCAATATGTTACAATATAGGTCAAGTGTGCCAACATGCGGTTTGGTTATGAGTAGTGATACACATCACTCTAGTTATATCTTATGTTATACCCATTTTCGGTAACCGCATATTATTTAATGCAAGTGGAATTAGTGCATGCACCATTTGTTAATAGTTAGACTATATTAGAGTCAAGGGAGAGTGTAACATTCACTTGTGAAATTTATAACAAAGTAGAGAACAATTGAGAAAAAAATGACTGGATAGCAACATATTAAATGTGAATGTCACATTTTTTTCAGAGTACCATATGTGATTTAAAATGTAATTTTTTTTTGAATGGTGATTCATTCATCCCATCACCAGAGGGTTCGAACTTGAGACATCTTGATCATACAACATCAATATTACCACTTGGTGCCACTACTTTGGTGATATAACATGTATTTCTAATATATATATATATATATATATATATATATATATATATATGTATATATATGTGTATATGTATGTATATATGTATATATATATATATATATATTGAAGATGGAATAGACTTGAGTGTACCGAGATGCTATACATCTCAGTTGTTTTCCATTATGAAGCAGTTATTTTAAAATTTTGAACCGTTGATTTTCTTAAATATCTTAAGAAGAACCTATATAACAAATTTCTACTCATTTGGACTCTTATAAGCCATATCCATCTGAAGGAGGCAAAAATTATGCATTTTAAATTAATTTTTGCATCAATATTATTGTCCTTGAAAGAGTGACTTACACTCATCCAAATGGGCTCAAATTTTTATGCGGTATATTAATATTGTAATAATAAAGATCAATGGATTAAATTTTATAAAAATATGGTCTAGATAGGCAAATACCATTGAGGTGTACGATACGATTTGTACCCTCAAGTATACTCTAGCCTGACTCTTTCTCTATAAACTAGTGAACGCACACGTGCACATGCACGTGACATATAAAATTTGTTGGAATTGCAAAAGAAAAATCTCATAATGTTAATATTATCAAATAAGAAAAATTGGACTATTAGTTTCATAAATAATAAAAATACATATTCATTTTATAACTGAAAGTTCATTATGTGACAAAATTCTGCAGGTGATGTGATGCGTCTGTTTTCCCATCCAAAATTGAAGTTTAATGAGCTCATCCTCATACGAACAATCGAAGAGAGGTGGACACCTGATTGGAGAAGAAAATATGAGTTTAATTATTTAATAAGAAAGAGGAAATAAATAATTAATAAATTTTATAGTATAATATCTCACTTATTATCAATGCATGTAATCACTTTCTCACAATTTAATCCTAGAGATTTTATAATTTGATTTCGAACCTTTCACATATGAAAAAATGATTAGTGTAAATATTCAGACAATTTAATAATATAATCGTATATGCAGTCAAAATACTTACAGTTCTAGTGATTATTTTGGCAAAATGTTGTGTTTCAATTGTAATTATTGATGATTTTGTATTTGTTGTCACATGAAGCTTTGGAATGACTTTTGCTGTAAGTATATACAAATAACAATCATAAAACACAACTGGGAATATAAATTATATGGAAAATAAAAGTACCAATTCAGATTTTAAGATAGATACAAAACAAAATCAAAAAGTAATGTTGTGTTCGATGTCAAATAAAAGACTCATACATTCTTTCTTAATATCTAAGGGAACTACATCTAAGACTTTAGCTGTTTGCTTCATTGTTGTTGGCGTCCCTTGTGATTCTTGAAAAAATGGTTGGGCATCTTGTGCTTTGACATGAAAAAGCAATTGATTCCATTTTGCCTTTGATAATATGATATCCACCATATCTTCACCGTTTTCCTATATAAGACCAGTTTAATATTAATGCAGATGTAAAAGTTCATCAATATTATATGTATATATGTATAAAAATATGGATTACCTGTGAGTGGATATTGTTTAGCTCTACAGCGGTATAACCAAGGAAATGATGTGCAGCTGTGTCAAATAATATTAATTTAATAGAATCAACATCGTCCATGATTTCAATTTTCATAATGTACCTATAATCAACAAAACGAAATATTAATTTATAAGCTAATTATAATATATTGATGTATTATATGATAAAAGAAGGTAAATTGCCTGAGGACACTATCTTTTGCTCCACATTTGGGGCAGACCTTGCCTTCACCATTTTCATCATATACTTTCTTGATACACCTCACACATGCATTGTACCAAAGGGTTCGATCACGGTAAATCTGTACAACTGCAACCTTAATTTCATAAATGCGATCCTAAAAATATTCAACATGTTATTTTCATCATATTATATACATTTAAGTATTTGTATAAGTTACAAACATTGAGGTATCTTACTTTGCGTAGTGCACCACTCTGTAGTGATTCATGCAAGATGGAAATATTGATCCTTATTGGCTCTATATTCTCTTTTTGCATGGACACATTCACAAGTGATGAAGAACCAACACCACTTTCAGACAACCTATTGAATTTACAGAATTCAATTTAGAAAGAAATACATATGAACTACCGTTTGAATGTGAAATATGAAAATGACTACCTTGACTTCATTTCATCAACTCGTGGCAATGGGGGGTTAAAGAGAAGTCTTGTTGTGTAAGTACTTGACAGGTATAAACCTATAATTATTATTAAATTAATATAAAATAAGTCTCACAAATATAATTAAATTCATTGTTTGTGTCTTACCTTGGAAGCATCGAACTTGCAATCCAGTAATAACAACTATACTTCTCATTTCATACTGTGCTTTCAAGTTGTCATGTGACATCACAGCTATTTCGCCCCACAGTGAGCACCTAGCCATAGTGTGCCTAAATACCATAAATATACATATAATTGTTAGTAAATGAATACTTTGTTTTAGTGATTGAGTAATTTAAATAATTTGTATATATTACATTTCATTTTGTAATATGATGTCACACTTGGCAACCTGTTCACCAGATCTCTTCGTAATGCTTTGAATATCATCAACATTGGAAATCATTCCAATGACATCTGTAATTGACATAGAAGACTTTTATGAATATTATAAAATGATATTATAATCGAAATTAAAGTAGAAATACCTATAAGAAATGTCTTCTTATCTTGAAGACCCTGAAATTCATCAAACTCAGTAAACTGAAATGAGTAAACAGGTATTTTTTTCACAATCTTCAGTTGCTTCAGCAACCACACAATTTTTGTTAAGTATGCACTCTTCATTTCACTTTGCATTTCTATAGTCATTGTGAATGTCTTCGACACAGACATTATTCAATACATAACACTTTCCTTCATTAAAAGTATTACTGAATTTTTTAACTGCATCACCAATTAAACTGGCTTCCATCCTCTCTCCCTAAGAAACAAAAAGATACATTGAGGCATTACATAAACACATGAATGTATTTAAAATTAAATAAGAACAAATTCAGAACTTTGTAATCTAGTATACCTCTTCATCGATAAACAACAATTTCTGCTTCATTCTTCCCCTTGATATTTCATGTGCTTTCCATTTGAAGGCCACACGAACCTTTTCCAATTTAGGTATCGATGTACATGTCGAAAGGGGGTATAGTTATCTTTCATCATCCTAATACAACATTTACATATGTTAGCTTAGAAAAGTTTTAAATACAAATAATCAACATGAAATACTAAGATAAAAACATACCATCAATAAAGGATAATACTTCTTTGTATACTATATTTTTTGTAAATGTCCCACCATTTAAATTCTTCTCTCCTGGTTTAACCAAGACCTTCGTCGTATTTTTGGATGTCCCTCTTGACAGTGCTACATACAACTGTCCATGAGAGAATACAGGATGGGGAAAATAAATTCCGACATTAGGGATAGTTTGACCATGTGACTTATTTATTGTCATTGCAAAACTCAAACGCACAGGAAATTGTTTCCGTTTAAAAGCAAATGCAAGACCATCATTGTCAGGTGTTATAAGAGGTATTCTAGGTATGAAAACTCTTTTTCCCCGTGCTTGACCAACTGTAACCTCTGCGTCAATTACATTTTTTTGAAACCCTTTACAAACCAGTCGTGTACCATTGCATAACCCATTTGCCGGATCAATATTTCGCAACAACATTATAGGACAATTTTTCTTTAGCCACAATACATGAGGGGGCAAACCGTTTGGAACCAGTGAATTGAGGAATTCTTCAGGGTAATTATGATTTTCATCATCAACAACACTGTCAAAACTATAATATGTGATCTCCTCCCTAGGAAATTTTTGTATGAGATCATTATTCATTTCATCAACATACTCATTCTTCGTGCATAATATTTCACGATTCATCATGTAGTCAGTCGACGTTGCATTATCACCGAGAGCTGGAAAGACATGTTGTATGAGTTGTTTCTTAGAGGTCGCATCATCAATGTACTCAAGAACCATTTCATGTGGGAGGCGAACGTAATCGTCATCGAATACTGGTTCTGTTCCTTGTCCTATACGTAGTAGAAAGTTTGAGAATGTGGAATCTGACAAAGCTCTCATATTTTGCTTTAGTTTCACTTTGTGCATTTTCTCCCAAAGAAATGACTTTATAAGACTCAAATCAATCATCTCACCTCTAGTTGCACGTCGAACAACAGGCAAAACTTGTCTGAAATCACCACTAAAAACTACCACTTTCCCCCCGAATGGTAGGCTTGATCCTGTGATATCTTGCAAAGTGCGATCTAAGGCTTCAAAGGCCTGCCTCCTTGTCATGGATGCCTCGTCCCATATAATTAATTTTTCCGATCTAAGATGTTCTGCTAGACTACTTTGTTTGCTTATGTTACAAGTTGAATTGTTTTCAACTTTAATTGGAATTTTGAATCTACTATGAGCAGTTCTCCCCCAGGTAAGATCGATGCTGCAACCCCAGATGTCGCTGTTGTGATTGCTATGAAACCCATAGACCTTACTTTTGCTAATAATGCCTTGTATAGAAATGTCTTTCCAGTTCCACCAGGACCATCGACAAAGAATACACCAGGCTGATTTCCCACTATGTAGTTGAATATCTCATTGAAAGCATGTTGTTGGTCATAGTTTAGTGATGCAATGAATGATAGTTCCTCTTCGCTTACTTGAATATTCATCTCTTCAGCAATTTCACGTGACATGTTTTGTCCTATATTTATTGAAAAATCACCATCAACAGTTGGCAAGTCATAATCCTCTATAACCTTCCCCATGCTCTCAAGAATAGATTTAATATTTTGTAGCACAATCTGCTCCAACAGATGCTCATCGGTAATTTTGGTCCTACAAAAATCTTCCGACATATCATTCAAGCTTGCATCCCACAAAGCTATTACATTTGTTGGTTCACAATAGACTAATATTGTAGCAAATAATCTCCGTAGCGAAACTGGGAATTCAAAATGTGTTGCCTCAGTTAAACATTCTGAAATTGTATCGTCACTCTCAATAAGACCCCGATGTTCAGCTGAAAATTTGAATGTTGGTTGGATAACACCATTGACAGTCCTCAAACTCTCAAATGAAGTTGAACCCTTTACATGATTTAGTAATATCCTCAAATAATACCTCTCACCTTCAACATGATTTACAGTAACGATACGACCAATAACCTCTCTTTGCTTTCTTTTCTTCCAATATTTTCCAGAGCTATTCCATACATAATGCTCAGGGAATTGTTTATAAAGATATTGATGAGATTCTTAATCGTTCGAGTTTGTCACAAAATACTCAGTGAGCATTGTCCTGCAAACACCATCTCATTCCATAACATTTTGCAAGTTACCATCTTCTAAGAATGTGACACTATGCATGTTAGGTAGATGCAATTGCAAGGAAACTATGGATGGTTGTATTTCACTAAGTTTGAACTCAAATATCCTCCACATTGCCTCCGGTGGAGATATCCATCAAGCATCTCTAAATTGATTCACCTCATTGACGGTCTGGTCTGCAATATCATGTGCTATGTTGACTGAAGCCTTATCATGCCCCTTATATATATACTTGAAGAGGTATTTGACTGCTTTGATGCTCGAACATACCTCCACGTTAATATGACACCTATATCTCTGTAACAAATACAAATTATATGGTGCCACCCATCTATTATCTAGTGTGGATCCTCTTACATCAACAGTGACTCCATTGTCTCTTCTCCTATAAATTGGATATGAATCTCTACCTTGCATGGTATTGGAACAAAAATTTCTTGGATATCGGAAGCGACACTCCTTGTTTACCATGCAAGCATTTTTAGGGTTTAGGACACCACACGGTCCATGCAACATGTGTTTGACAACCAATGCATGTAATAAAGGATGTCGTTCAGGATCTGGAATTTCAGCACAAACTATGTTATCATACTGATCTGGATTGACGATCTTATAGTCACGTTTCATGATGATAAGAATGTGTGCATGCGGAAGTCCTCTTTTATGAAATTCAATAACATGAACATGTGCCGCTACGATGCCAAAATATATTTTTCTTAAATAGTTTCTCCTTTAGATCCTCCAATTTTGCTCTAAAAACCCTAGCTGTTAAATCTGGTCTGTTTTGAGCTAGTTGTCTCGGGAATAACTCTGTTTTTATCTCATCCCAATCTGGATTACATGTCATTGTTAAAAAGATATCGGGTTTGCCATATCTTTGTACCAATGCCATGGCATCCATGTATCTACGACGCATATCACGTGGTCCTCCAATAAAGGACGAAGGTAATACAATTCTTTTACCTACCATTCTGCTATGGACTTCTCCAGATCTAATACTATCAGTGATTCCTTGATACAAATCAGCACGTATTCTCTTTTGCTCCTTTGTGATATAGTTTAATCGTGTTGATTCTATCTTGATGTACATGTCAACAACATACTGTTGAAGGAGACGACTCGCATACAATAAGATTGATTTGTCAAGCACACGAATTTGTAGTTTGTAACAATAGTATTCTCTCATAGATATCTTGTTTCAACCACCATCATATAAAAAACATTTGAGAATGATGTGAAATACAATTTTTTTAAATTGGTACATAATTTGTTAATCTGTGAATATATATATTCAACTAACCTGCTACGTTCGAGCCCATCACATCTTCAACAGAATGTGATGAGTTATGTAGCATGGAATCCCACGGCACACCAACTTTGGGGAGGTGTGGATGCCAACTGAATTCACCATTGGGAAATAATAAGGGATATGACATAGGATCATAACATCCTAAATATGATTGCACTATACGTGGTTCACCTGAATTGGCATAAACAACTATGCTTCGTTGTTGTGCACCACTGGCATCATTGCCCTCAATCCAGATACCCACAACTTGTGAAGCAGTTGGAGAATTATATGTCCTCTGATCTAGATGTGCATCTTTATTGATGGCAATACTAAAATTATCTGACATCGGAACATCCTTGAGGCTCCGAAAAAACTGAGCATATGGATTTACAGACAATACATGCATTAGTTTAGTAACTAATTCAGTATTTAGTGAAGGAGCTACCTTCATTCTGTTCTGTACCTCAAACTCAGTGTCATAGAAATAGAGTTGTAGGTATTTCGGTCCATCACTCCCAGGTAGTAATCTATTTATGAAATGATACATTTGACCCTGTACTCGAAAAGTATATATGCCATTCCACATACTACGCAAATTTTCATCCAGATGGATATCGTGTGATGTGAATGCAAAGTGACTATTGTAACTTTGAATGGATCTCAGAAACTCCATAGAATCTGGTGTTTGCGATATGTACAAATCATATTGTTGGAACAAGATTGGTAACTAAATGTACCTTTCCCTTCATACAACAAAAAGATGGTGGTTCAAATTGGAAACATTTGGCACCACAAAATTTGCACAAACTACGTGTGGATAACTTATGTGGCTCATTGAGAAGATTGTCAAAAATTGGATTGGAAATATCAACACCAGAAGAATCTTCAACATTTTGATCCATGCTTGAAATATAGAAATCCTCTGTCTCTTCCACGATACCTGCATCTATTACCTTCACTACATGGGAACTATTACCTTCAAATGTTAACTCATAGAATAATGCATGAGGATTGTAACTATTACCTTCACTACATGGGACTGCCAAGTCAGCAACCTCATGCGGATTGTTGCACTACTCAAAGGTACTATCGTTATTTGTAGGGTCGGAGCAAACATGCATATCAACATGATCTCCATTGGGAACACTGTCAGTCCGAGGAAGATAGGAAGTGCTCGGTTGTTCCAATGAAGTCGTTGCAACATCGTTCAACTGTGCTTGACATCGTTTGAGGAATTGGATCAAGAATCTTTGTTGCCTTGCTCGCCTGTGAATTCTGCTGACAACATTATCCACATGATGTTGGAAGTTGTTATCATTCGAGATAACAGGATGAAATGATGCTCTTTGACCGGGTGTTGAGTGCATGCCTTCATTCAAAACTTGACTAACTTCACTGCCCCCTTCAAAATATGGGTGCATATCAATCCTCATCTTCATATAGGGTGGAAAACTATTATAAATCTTAGAATATCTTGCAAGAAGTTCTCCACCTCCTTCAGATCTGGCACGCATATGCATCTGTCTACTTCTAATAACCATTCGACGATGGTATCTACGCATCCGTTGAGTGGATCTCAAAGTATCATGGAAAGTACAATTTTGAATTTGTTGAGATCTACCTGACTCTACTGAAGTAAGACACGATGCATGTGTGTTGCAAATTTCAGATGTCGTGGTAGATGACAAACATATTTCCTCCATAGTTTGCACGAACTGTTTAATTTCAGATTGGAGTCAATGCGGGTTCTGTTTGGCAAATGAATCCCATCATTAAATTGGATTGGCCTCGTAACTTGTATATTTCAGTCTAGCATATATAAAACAAAATATCCAAAAAACAGAGCAAAATCCGGACTGAATTCCTAAAATCCTGCTGCTACCTGATCTGAATTAATCTGGATATCAGGACAAGAGAACCCAAAATGGAGACCAAAAAGACAACTCCCAGTGCCGTTGAGATCCCGAACCAAACAGCTATTAGGGACCTGACTTGCCCGAGTTAATAGACCTATTCATCAGTGACCGTCCGATTCTATTTTATTTGACCGTCGGATCGAGAACCTGAATAGGGAAACGCGTGTTCTCATTCCCAACTTATTAGGGCAACGCGTGTTCTCATTCCCATTGCCATTTGCCAGCCGCAATCTTCTCTCAAATACTCCCCGATCTAATCACAGCGGCCACTCTGCCCTTCCCTTCCGACAGTCTGGTCGGCGTGATGGTTGGCCTCCAACCTTAGCGACGCCAAACACTGCCAACAACGCCTAGCTTTCTAACGCTGAAAACTATTAGGGTCTTCTCCGGCCACTGCTGTCTCCCATTACTCACTCCCTGACTCCATTCCTCACTCAGCGACCATCGCGCTACTTTGTGCCCTAATCACAGTAGCGGCGATTCGCACTGGAACATTTCCTAACTCGATCCAGCCTGCTTCTAGGACCTTCCCCCGCCAACGGTCAACCCAACCTAACCCACTCCCAAACTTGGACGGAGATCCCCAAGTTAGCGGTTCCCGTCGGTGGCCGATAGATCGGGGAAGCAGACCACAGCGCAACCCGTGCTCTTCAACTGCGTACAGGTATGTAGATTCAATCGGCCATTTTGCATTCACTTTTCCCCTTCTACAACCCGTTCGGATTCATGAATCTGGCAACCCGTACGAAATGGAATCCCTTTCTCACCGTTCCCCCTTTGCTATCTTATCCTTTCACAGCGTGGCCACCAGAACTCACTCGAGATGTTGCCCGTCTTCTTCTCCACGCTCCTCCTCGGTGGCCTCCAGCACCCGCGGATCGCAGCGGGGCTCAGCACCCTCTACGTCGTCGGCCGGTTCTTATACTTCCGCGGCTACTCAGCTTGTACTATTTTTGTTTACTAATAGTACTGATAAAGATTAATAATACTGATGATCAACCAGTGGTTTATCATCTCAGATCTTCAATGCTGCCTTTTCTAAAGACTCCATGATAATTATCACGCTGGATAATGTTACTGAATGCATTGGCCTTGAAATAGAAATCCAATTTAAGAGTTGAATTTCTACATCACAATGTCTTTTGCAATCCAACCATACTATATGTCATATCTTCAGTGAAATTATTATTATTATTATATAGTTAGAAACTTATTTATTGAGGAACCTGACTTGTGAGTATGCTTCTACTATTTTTGTTTACTAATAGTACTGATGATCAACCAGTGGTTTATCATCTCAGATCTTCAATGTTGCCTTTTCTAATGACTCCACGATAATGGGTGTGTGTAAGCATACTACCAGGTAAACCACAATCGTGGTCTTATTATTTTTTATATAGATGTATCATTATTTCTATTAATATTTATCACTACTATCTGCTTCATGGCACCCCCTTTTAGTTTGATCATGCTTCCACTATTCCAGAACAATCATGTCTCTGTAAAGTCTGACGCTTTCATAATTATTCCAACCAAGTCCAATACTTTGAGTACTTTTAACTTTCCTTAAACATTAAAACCTGCATTTTTAAAGGACATCCACACCGTGATATGCAGGCTGTTTTATGAATTTAATATTAATTTAAGTTTGATATTTGAGAGATTATGATCCTCGGTTGAATTTCTGCAGCGCAAGGTCTTACTGATTTCATACACATAGATATAGTAATGATGGGTTCCACGGGCCTTCAAAGGTGCTGACTGTGAGCCCCTACCAAGGTAGACATATGTCCTTTCATTAGAAAGTTGGTTATCCTATGTATGATAAATTATATTATATGGTAATACAGTCTCTACAGTGCATTCACAATATCTCCTACCAAGATTCATGTTGTGTGTAGACTCCCATGCTACATTGGCTAATTACATATTTTGTTGATGATCCAAACATTCGGTTTAATTGTGTGCAATTAATCAATAGAAGATGTATCAGGTGAACTGACACACTTCCATTGCCCCAAATTATATTTTTGTTTACTAATAATACTGATAAAAATTAATAGTACCGATGATCAACCAGTGGTTTATCATCTCAGATCTTCAATGCTGCCTTTTCTAAAGACTCCACGATAATGGGTGTGTGTCAGCATACTACCAGGTAAACCACAATCGTGGTCTTATTATTTGTTATATAGATGTATCATTATTTCTATTAATCTTTATCACCACTATCTGCTTAATGGCACCCCCTTTTACTTTGATCACACTTCCACTATTCCAGAACAATCATGTCTCTGTAAAGTCTGACACTTTCCTAATTCTTCCAACCAAGTCCAATACTTTGAGTACTTTTAACTTTCCTTAAACATTAAAACCTGCATTTTTAAAGGACATCCACACCGTGATATGCAGGCTGTTTTATGAATTTAATATTAATTTAAGTTTGATATTTGAGAGATTATGATCCTCGGTTCTATTTGTTAAAAGGTGTTAGTTTGTTCCCTCAGTACCGTTTTAATCATCTACACCTGCATGATTGGCTTTGCCTGAAAGGTTAAGTCAACCTTGATCTTGTGGGACTCGATCAGCGGGACTTCATTATCAACCAGTTGTTTAGCATCTTCATTCTTCAATGCCACATATTCCAATCATCCCATGATCATGGTGTGTGCCAGCATATTATGAGTTTAACAGCAATTGTGTTTCCTAATAGTTAAGTACTTTACCTCCCACTGGATGATATTTAAAACCGATTGTGGACTGCACTTTATGTAGCTATTGCTCTCAATAGTAGGATTCTACTTGCCAAATTTGATACCTCCAAAGTTTTAAACTTATGTAATTATCACGCTGGATAATGTTACTGAATGCATTGGCCTTGAAATAGAAATCCAATTTAAGAGTTGAATTTCTGCAGCGCAATGTCTTTTGCAATCCAACCATACTATATGTCATATCTTCAGTGAAATTATTATTATTATATACACTACTACATAAATGGCTTATGAAGTCACTTTCCAGGCGTCGGTTATTAACTAAGTACCGACGCCTAAAACCTACAGCGTCGGTTTAAAACACAAACCGACATATATCGAATAGGAGTGGCCAGACACGGGTATCACTTTCTATTTAGCGTCGGTTCAAGAATAAACAACCGACGCCTATAAACACCCGACAAATCCAATTTATCCAACGAAAAAAATTAGGTCCAAAATTTAACTAACAACGTCGGTTATTAAATACATAACCGACGACGAAAACCTTTTCGCGCGGGACATTTTTATCGTCAGTTATATTCCCAAAACCGACGCCGATTTGTTTACCCGCGTTGTCCGTGCCAAAATTTATACACCCCTATGGCGTCAGTTTTTTCTTAGCGACCGACGCTGTTATGTTGTAGCGTCGGTTTGTTAAAGAACCGACACTTAAGGTTAACTTAATTGCACCCGCACGAGGGACTCTTCCCCTTTCTCTGTTTCATTCCTGATTCTTCAGTTCGCGTAACTAGGTCCGGCGATTTCTTCTCTGCTGGTGCCGCCGCCGCTCGATTGCTTCTCTGCTGGTGCCGCCATTGCTCGTTGCTCGTCTCCTCTCCTCTCCTCTCCTCGCCATCGCCCCCTCCGGTGGCTGCTTTGGTCGTCCGTCTGCTCCTCTCCTTCTAGGTATCTGCTCCTAGTCGCCGGTTCACCGCCGCCGCCCGTTTGTTGCTTGCTGCTCCGGAAACCCACCCTCTCGCTCGCTGCCGCCGCCGCCCTCTTTCCTGCTCGCTGCTCCTATAGGTATATCCTTTTCCTCCTCTTCTCCGCCATGTTGTGAAATCACAGTTCGGCACGGCCGTGCTGGGCAGCACGGCCGTGGTGGTTGATTTTATGCTATATTGCTCAATTATGTGTGTATATTTGTGTATTTACTATTTTGTGCTATTTTGTGCTTGCATATATTTGTGTTTAGGGTTTAGGGTCACATGTGGGTCTTCTATTTCTAAATTGATTATGTGACCCTAATTAATACATTATAACATAATTGAATCGTGTATTTGTGTTGTTATAGGTGTTGTTGACTTACTGTTCAAATCTTTGATATATGGAATCATGGTTTATTTACTGTTTATTATTTACTGACAAGCATGACTAAATGATGTTATACAAAACTTAGGATATGAATGATGAAACTAGGATTGTAGGTATAAGAATGACAGCACATGTATTAATTTGTTGGCCTAGAAACTCGTCCAAAATTTACTCATTAGGAGTAAAACTTGGATAGTCCCCGGTTTGGGACTGGTCTTGAACACCTAATCTCACTTAGGATGTAAGTGTATAATGTGTATTGGGGTTTTGAGACAATTTTGGTAGCATTTCCCCGTTTGTTCTCTAAGTACATATGTACTTAGAGAACATCAGGGAAATGCTGCCAAAATTTTCTCGAAAACCCAATACACATTATACACTTACTAGTGAGATTAGGTGTTCAAGAATGGGATAGGTGGTACACATTTATTATATATAAGAATGACAGCACATGTATTTGTTGGCCTAGAAACCCGTCCAAGATTTACTCATTAGGAGTAAATCTTAGATAGTCCCCGGTTTGGGACTGTTCTTGAACACCTAATCTCACTGAGGATGTAAGTGTATAATGTGTATTGGGTTTTTGAGAAAATTTTGGTAGCATTTCCCCCTTTGTTCATAAAGTACATACGTACTTAGAGAACAGCAGGGAAATGCTGCCGAAATTTTCTCGAAAACCCAATACACATTATACACTTACTAGTGAGATTAGGTGTTCAAGAATGGGATAGGTGGTACACATTTATTATATATAAGAATGACAGCACATGTATTTGTTGGCCGAGGTTTTAACCATGCAAAAACTCTAATCTGTTAACCCTAGACCCTAATCTTGTTATAATATATACTTGTTTTCTCTTTGATCATAGAATGGATAGATCATGGATGTCCATTCGCAATCGCTGCACCCCAAAGTTTATTTCTGGTCTTGACCAGTTTATTAGATTTGCTGAGGAACATAGGAAACAACCTGGAGATAGGTTCTACTGTCCATGTAGGCATTGCGGTAACAACTTGAAAGTCAACACTGGTGACGAAATCAAAAGTCATGTCATGTGCAACGGGATTGTACAAGGCTATACAGAATGGCACTGGCATGGAGAGATTTCAAACCCGAAACCAGTGGATGTTGATAGTAGTGCTTGTGTGGAAGAAGAAATTGCCTACGATGATGTAGATGTGAATGAACCAGTTCCAGTAGACATCGTTGATGCGATGCTGGATAGTTGTGGGGTAGAGCACCCCGATCCACCTCCCATTTTTATAAACATTGTGCATGATGCTGAGATATCGTTATACACAGGTTGTACTAAGTTTACGAAGCTTAGCGCTGTGTTGAGATTGTATAAGCTGAAAGCTAACAATAGAAGGAGCGACAAAAGCTTCACGTCATTGTTGTCTTTGTTGAAAGAAATGCTTCCTGAAGGAAACAAGCTGCCAATCTCAACATACCAGGTAAAGAAATTGTTGTGCCCAATGGAAATGGATGCCAAGAAGAAACACGCATGCCCGAATGATTGTGTATTATTTCAAAAGGACTATGTGGATTTGAAAAATTGTCCAAAATGTGGTGCGTCACGGTATAAATTGACGACTTCGGGGGAGTCCAAAACTGGTTCTCCTTCCAAGGTGATGTGGTATCTACCTATAATATCACGGTTTCAACGCTTGTTTGCCAATCCGATAGATGCGAAGAATTTGAGGTGGCATGCAGATGTTAAGAAAAATAATGATGGGATCCTACGACATGCGTCTGATTCCCCACAGTGGAAGAAGATTGATCTATTGTACCCTGAATTTGGTGAAGAAGTCAGAAATCTAAGACTTGGGATTTGTACAGACGGGATGAATCTGTACGGGACATTGAGCAGCCAACATAGCACTTGGCCATTCATGCTTGTTATATCCAATCTTCCTCCCTGGCTGTGTATGAAAAATAAGTACGTAATGTTGTCGTTGTTGATATCGGGCCCTAAACAACATGGAAATGACATCGATGTTTATCTTGAACCTCTGATTGATGACTTAAAGAAACTCTGGGGTGAAGGTGTGATGACCTATGATGCTTCACGAAGAGAGACATTTCGTTTGCATGCTATGTTGTTTTGCACTATTAATGACTTTCCAGCATATGGGAATTTGTCTGGATATAGTGTCAAAGGAGCTAAAGCGTGTCCTATATGTGTAGAGAACACTGATTCAACAAGACTAAAACATGGCGGTAAGACTGTATATCTCGGTCATCGAAGGTTTCTTCCAAAATTCCATCCGTATCGTAGGAAGCGCAAAGCATTCAATGGATTGAATGAGGAACAGAGTGCACCTAAACCTATACCAGGGGAGGTTGTTTATGAAAGAGTAAAAGACTTTGTCAATGAATTTGGTAAGAGATCACAATGTACTATG
The DNA here is from genome assembly GCA_963693085.1 of Alisma plantago-aquatica. Classification (NCBI taxonomy): domain Eukaryota; kingdom Viridiplantae; phylum Streptophyta; class Magnoliopsida; order Alismatales; family Alismataceae; genus Alisma; species Alisma plantago-aquatica. Next base: position 466,328,430 of record OY856409.1, on the reverse strand, counting down.
GCCACACGAAGTGACAAATCTTTATTCAAGAAGAAGTCAATATTTTGGGATCTTCCTTATTGGAGTTCTTTGACAGTCAGGCATTGTATCGATGTCATGCACGTTGAGAAAAATGTCTGTGATAGTGTCATTGGTACTTTGTTGAATATACCAAGTAAGACTAAAGATGGGATAAAATCCAGACTGGACCTACGTGAAATGGGAATAAGGTCAGAATTAACAGAATTTCGTGAAATGGGAAATCGGAGAACATACTTACCTCCCGCTTGTTACACATTGTCTAGAAAGGAGAAGAAAGCTTTTTGTGAATGTTTGGTAAATGTTAAGGTGCCACAGGGTTACTCATCCAACATCCGTAGATTGGTATCAATGAAAGATCTGAAGTTGATAGGTCTTAAATCTCATGATTGTCACACTCTAATGCAACAAATATTGCCTGTGGCAATTAGATCTATATTGCCGAAGCATGTAAGGTTTGCAATCACCAGACTTTGTTTCTTTTTCAATAGTATGTGTAGCAAAGTTATTGACCCTGATACTCTCGATAAATTGCAAAGAGAAGTGGTTGTTACCCTATGTCAGCTTGAGATGTATTTTCCTTCGTCGTTCTTTGATATCATGGTACATCTTGTTGTCCACTTGACTAGGGAAGTGAAAATGTTGGGACCAGTTTTCTTGCATTGGATGTATCCCTTTGAACGATACATGAGTGTTTTTAAAAGTGATGTTCGAAATCGTTATCGGCCTGAAAGGAGTATTATCGAGGGTTATGTGGCGAGAGAGGTTATGGATTTTTGCAATGACTTTCTCAGTGGTAATGACACTCCTGATAATGACAAGAATATTGACGAGCAATTTGGCAAAGGAATTTTGGGATCACGTGTGAAAGTAATCAGCCGTGAGCAGTTGGAACAAGGTCACTTGTATATTTTACACAACATGGACGAAGTGAACGTTTATATCGAGGAACATACCAATTTCATCAAGAGACAATATCTTCGAGCCAATACAATGTGGCTTGCTAGAGAGCATAACAAGACATTTATTAAGTGGTTTGAAAATAAAGTCTTACATCAACTATCTCAAACACCAGATGATATTACTGAAACTATCAAATGCCTCGCCTTTAAACCAAAATTGACTGTTATGTCTTATGAAGGGTATGGCATTAATGGATTCACATATTACACAAAGCGCCAAGATGATAAGAGTGTCGTCCAAAACAGTGGGGTCACCCTTCAAGCATCGACTATGTTTTTTGCAAGTGCAAAGGATAAGAGTCCACGTGAAGCTAAAATGTCATATTACGGTGTCATTGAAGACATATGGGAGTTTGACTACATAGATTTTAGAATTCCTCTCTTCAAATGTAATTGGGTTGATAACACCAAAGGAGTTATAGTGGATGAATTGGGTTTCACTTTAGTGAACTTTGAAAAGATTGGCGAGAAGGATGAACCATTCATATTGGCATCACATGCGAAACAAGTATTTTATATCGATGATCCTGTAAATGATAAATGGTCAGTTGTTCTTCATGGTAAAAGACAGTTCATTAAAGATCCTATAGATGAAGAACAGTACTATGATAAGTATGATGACTCCAGTCCATTCTCAGTTGGGTTGCCAACACCAACAAATATTGAAGCTAATGATGACTTGTATGTGCGCGGAGATCACAATGAAGGATTGTTAATTGATAAAAAATTGCAATATTAGAGGCATGTTTATACAATGTTTTTTTATATGTTTTATTTTTCTGAATGTGAACTTTACAATGTGAATGTGAACTTTGCAATGTGAATGTGAACTTTACAATGTGAATTTTACAATGTGAATTACTTTATAATGCGAACTTTACAATGTGAATGTGAACTTTACCATGTGAATTTTACAATGTGAATTACTTTATAATGTGAACTTTACAATGTGAATTACTTTACAATGTGAGCTTTACAATTTGAATTACTTTACAATGTAAACTTTACAATGTGAATGTGAATTTTCAGATGGCTGAGCATTCTCCTGATGACCGTGCTGATGATTACCGTGAGGGTGAGGACATCAATGCGCCGCCTCACAATGTAAGTTTTAAAAATATATCATATATTTATATCTATATGTCCATTTATAGTTATATATTGTAAATGTGTTTATTTTGTCAAATTTTAGGTTGATGATGCACATGTACCATCTGAAGCACTTGAGGCACTTGATCAGCAACACCAAAAAGTTGACAGGAGAAGGGGCATCACTATGATGAAGAAGTTAATAGCGCAAAAGGGCAATGGACCCAAACTTGTTGTGGATTTTGATAATATAGGAAATGCATCTGGTGTGAATCGCAATTCATTTGTTTCATATCTTGGGTATGTTACTCGTAGCCATTGCGATTGTAAGATAGATTCTTGGCATAAAGTTTCTAAGGAGAAGAAAGACGTGATATGGAAGGATTTATGCGTGAGTTATTATTAATTTGCAATTATATTTTGTAGATTACTAATTTTTTGGATACTAGTTAATATCAATTCTAATTTGCAGAGTATATTTGAATTGGATGAAAAGTTGCATCGTAAATGCGTGATGCAACGCTCTGGGAGAGTCCTAAGGAACTATAGGACAAATCTCACCCGAGAATACATAAAAGAAGCTGACAAGAGGAAGAAGACATCCACTGAACAGTGGAACTTCCTGGACAAAGAAGAATGGGACACGTTTGTTGCTTCAAGACAAACAGATGAATTCAAGGTATTAGGCGTCAGTCCCAATCTCATTAATATATGTTGTATTCACCTATTCAAGATTAACATTTATTGTTACTAACCAAATCATCCAAATCATTAATGTGCATACTAACTAGGCCCTCACTGAGGCACAAAGATCAAGGCATGCACTGAATGTGCATGACCACACAATGGGTCCAAAGGGGTATGCAGGCATTCGCCAAAGACTACAGTCTGAGGCTACTGCTCAGTCTACTGCTACTCAGGAGTCCTCCACTGTAGGTAGCACACCTCTACCTCGCCATGATATTTGGATAGCTGGGAGGCAAAATAAGAAGGGAGAAATAAGGAAGCCCGCAACTGCTGAGGCGGCTGCAAAAATGGTAAAATACAACTCTTACAACAATCGTTCAAATATTGATTATTTGTGGTGTTTACTTAATTACAAATTTTTGTTTTGGCGATTAGCGGCAGCTGCACGAGCTGAGGAAACAAGGCAAGTTCATCCCTGAGGGCACAAGGGATGAATTGATAGTTGCTATGGGTAACCCAGAGTATCCTGGACGTGTTAGGGCTACAGGCGCTGGTGTGGGCATCAAATCTTTTTTTGGGCCATCCCAGCGCAAACATGTCCCAAAAGTGGGACTTTCACAAGAAGAGGTAACATATTCTTTCTTTATAATGTTACTGTAAAAAGAGAATTCAAAAATTAGAAGCTAACGTTTCTTTTATCCATGTATAGGTAGATAAGCTAATTGATAGGAAACTGGAAGAAGCACTGAAAAAGTGGCAGGCATCTCAGACTGCCACTCAGCAGACAATACCTATCATAGCATCCCGCTCTACTCCTACTGCAGAGGTTGGGAGTAATCCTATAGACCCACCACCTAGCACATCTATTGTAAGTATTTTTATGACATAATAACTAGTTTTTTAATTCAAGATGATATGTTTTCAAGATGATATGTATGTATGTATATAACATTCTTTACACAAAAATTTGTAGGGGTTGAAGCCATGCTGTCTACAAGTTAATGAATATGTCGTTGCAGAGGCGTCAGCTTACCCATCCCTACCAGAGGAAATGTTTCACGGGTCTCCATTACCAGGTGGTTGGATTCGTGTGAGACCGGTACATATATTCCCCAAGTGGATGGATATTCCATTGCCATATGCCCACCCAGATTGTGAAACACTTGGTGAGGCTTTAGGCGGAGTGATATTGTGGCTAAAAGCGGATGTCATCTTTACTGAAATTGTATGGTAAATTTACATTACGTTAAATTGTTAGTGTGTGTATATGATGTCAGTTGATATGAAATTATTATATATATATATATATACAGGTTAAAAAGAAGACACCCACAACATCTAGGCCTCCACTTCCACCTCCTACATTACCCAGTTGGGTTCCACATGACCTAACTGTCCCGTTAGGTCCTAACTATAGGGGTATGGCAATATGGTTAGGCGAACATGATATAAACTGCCCTATAACTGTTTATATAGATTCAGATGTTGCAGGTCAACCATACGAAAGCAAACTATTTATACAAGATATTTTGGAGTTGTTTCGATATGATTGGCTAAATACATATGTGATAGAGCTATGGATAAGGTGAGATCTTCTTTATACATCCATATACCTTGTGTAGGATCTGGTGATCTGGTTTCTTATTTATTAATGCATGCGTAATTAATACATATTTTGCAGCTACTTAGACAAGATATGTACATATTTTGCATTCGAACATGTAGGATTTTTGATTCCATCTTTGATTAGTCTAGTAGCTAAAGACCCTCCGTCAGTTCAACAATACTGCTGTGAGGCTTTTTCAATTTTTGCTCAAAAAAAGAAGACGATGATAATGGCTCCATTCAATGTAGAGTAAGTTTACTTTGCTTATTAAGAAAATTACATTTTTATTGTGGATTTTGAGTTATTAATTTTTAACCTTTTTACCTCTAGTGGTATGCATTGGGAGTTACTGGTTATTGTCCCCGAGACGTTCACTGTCTATTATCTAGATCCTAAGGGGAGTAAATTGAATAAAAAATATGGACACATAATGAAAATGGCATTATTCCGGTGAGAAATATTTTATTTTCATATCCGTTAACATATGTTATTACATTACTATTTAATTATGCAATGTACTGTGGGGTTTTTATGAGTTCAAAAAGGCTGGAGGAAAGGTCCCCACGAAAAAGAACCAGCCAATAATTTGGAAGAACGTGAAAGTAAGTTCCCGACTGCAATATATGTATATATTATTTATGTGAACAATGCTTAATTAGTTGTATTTTTTAATATTTTGTATGTTTAAATTTATAGTGTGCCACACAAGACAACGGATGGGCATGTGGATACTACGTGATGCGATTTATACACATGATTATCAAATATGCCGCAATGGACATCGATTGTATTGCTGAGGTATTATATAGTCTCATTAGATAATATGAAATATATCAATCTTATTTATAGCTCATTAATTATATATATACATCATTCTCTTTACAGGTGTTTACAACTGACCACACTACAGGAAATGCCTTACCAGATGTACATGCTCCCTATACGACGGGAGAATTAAATGAAGTAAGAGAAGAATGGGCAACAACCATACAAGTAGTGGGGGATTTAAGATATAATTGGGATGTTGATAGCGAACTAAAGAATGATATTTTGTAAATGAATTTCTGAATTATAATATATGTGTGAATGTTTCTACATGTCTGGATGTTTCTACATGTGTCTGAGTGAAAATGAATGAAACTGTTGGTTGCTATATGAATGTTTCTATATGTGAATGTGAAAATGAATGGAACTACAGATTGCTAGCTACATGAATGTTTCTAAATGTGTGAAAATCAAATGGAACTGCAGGTTGCATTGCTAAATGTGTGAATATCTTTCTTATTAATTTTGCAGGTTTGTGGCCTATTGTTGGCTGATACCAATGGATGTCGTAAAACCTACAGTTCATAACTAAACTGCAGGTTTCTCATCCTGCGACCAACCATACAGCAGGTCTGTAGACTGACAGAAAAAAAAACAAAAAATAGGCGTCGGTTATTTGTATAAAACTGACGCCACATCGTTATAGTGTTGGTTTGTATCTAATAACTGACGTTTATGTACTTAACACTATGGCCGTGCTGGCCAGCATGGCTGTGGCAACATACCAGACACCACGGCCGTGCTGGTCAGCACGGCCGTGGCAGCGGACCAGACACCACGGCCGTGCTGGTCAGAACGGCCGTGGCAGCGGACCAGACACCACGGCCGTACTGGCCAGCACGGCTGTGTTGGGAGTGATATGATGTCGGTTTTTATCTAATAACCGACGCTAATAGTGCCCAACATGTCGCCCTTTCTGTGGCGCGAAGGTATATGGCATCAGTTTCTTATCTAAAAACCGACGCTTATAGTGCCCTGCTGGCGCGTTTTCGGTGGCGCGCGAAGGGTTGTGGCGTCGGTTTTTGAACCGACGCGTAACAGCTGGGCTTTTAGCGTCGCCCACATAGGTGTCGCTTAGAAACCGACACTAAAGGCCTTAAATAACCGACACTAAAGGTCGTTTATGTACTAGTGATAGTTCAAAACTTATTTATTGAGGAACCTGACTTGTGAGTATGCTTTTACTATTTTGTTTACTAATAGTACTGATGATCAACCAGTGGTTTATCATCTCAGATCTTCAATGCTGCCTTTTCTAATGACTCCACGATAATGGGTGTGTGTCAGCATACTACCAGGTATACCACAATCGTGGTCTTATTATTTGTTATATAGATGTATCATTATTTCTATTAATCTTTATCACCACTATCTGCTTCATGGCACCCCCTTTTAGTTTGATCACGCTTCCACTATTCCAGAACAATCATGTCGCTATAAAGTCTGACGCTTTCCTAATTCTTCCAACCAAGTCCAATACTTTGAGTACTTTTAACTTTCCTTAAACATTAAAACCTGCATTTTTAAAGGACATCCACACCGTGATATGCAGGCTGTTTTATGAATTTAATATTAATTTAAGTTTGATATTTGAGAGATTATGATCCTCGGTTGAATTTCTGCAGCGCAATGTCTTTTGCAATCCAACCATACTATATGTCATATCTTCAGTGAAATTATTATTATTATATAGTTTGAAACTTATTTATTGAGGAACCTGACTTGTGAGTATGCTCGTACTATTTTTATTTACTAATAGTACTGATGATCAACCAGTGGTTTATCATCTCAGATCTTCAATGCTGCCTTTTCTAAAGACTCCACGATAATGGGTGTGTGTCAGCATACTACCAGGTAAACCACAATCGTGGTCTTATTATTTGTTATATAGATGTATCATTATTTCTATTAATCTTTATCACCACTATCTTCTTCATGGCACCCCCTTTTAGTTTGATCACGCTTCCACTATTCCAGAACAATCATGTCTCTGTAAAGTCTGACGCTTTCCTAATTCTTCCAACCAAGTCCAATACTTTGAGTACTTTTAACTTTCCTTAAACATTAAAACCTGCATTTTTAAAGGACATCCACACCATGATATGCAGGATGTTTTATGAATTTAATATTAATTTAAGTTTGATATTTGAGAGATTATGATCCTCGGTTGAATTTCTGCAACGCAATGTCTTTTGCAATCCAACCATACTATATGTCATATCTTCAGTGAAATTATTAAAAGGTGTTAGTTTGTTCCCTCAGTACCGTTTTAATCATCTACACCTGCACGACTGGCTTTTCCTGAAAGGTTAAGGCGACCTTGATCTTGTGGGACTCGATCAGGGGGACTTCATTATCAACCAGTTGTTTAGCATCTTCATTCATCGATGGCACATATTCCAATCATCCCATGATCATGGTGTGTGCCAGCATATTATGAGTTTAACAACAATTGTGTTTCGTAATAGTTAAGTACTTTACCTCCCACTGGATGATATTTAAAATTGATTGTGGATGATATTTAACAACAATTGTGTTTCCTAATGGGAATACTAAGAACTTTATTTTCTCTGTAGAAGTTATTGTTATTATATAATTAATGGCTACGGTCAGGAAACTACTGATATGTTTCCTGACAGACATCATGTTTACTAATAGTACCGATGATAGCAGCAATATAAAATGGATGTTTAGTTTTACTTGATAGTAGCAATATAAAATGGATGTTTAGTTTTACTTGATAGAAGCAATATAAAATTGTGTATTTTCCACATGATAACTTACCAGAAAATTTGTCTTCCACCAAATTGAAGCAGATAACAACGAATACGCCTCCTTGATAGCAGCAAGCTTTGTAGATGGCGAATCCGGAGAAGGCTGAACGGATTGGCAGCTTCGTTGGTGAGTTACTGAATATTGTAGCTAGAGAGGTGAACACATTGCGCAAGAAAGCAGAAAGAAAGAACCCTATTAGATAAGTATTAAATGCAGAATATATGAATTTACAATGATATATCTTACCTAGATGTATTGAATGTGCGGCTGACTTTAGATGTTGGCATTTTCAGAGACGGAGGAGAATGATGAATGGATTGGCGGCTGGTGGCTTCAACAGGAGGAGGAACCTATCAGATAAGTATTATAAATGCAGAATATTTGAATTGACGATGATATATCTTACCTAAAGATGTATTGAATGTGCCGCTGGCGCTTTCGGAGACTCAGGAGTCATTTTATTATCTTACATGATCCCTCGTTTTCCATGTGTAGCGAAGGAAACAGGAGGAAGAAAAGAAACCTGCAAAGGAAACCAGGAGGAAGAATGGAGGAGAAAGAAAGTTGGGAAGGAAAGTAAGAGGAAGAAAGCAAGAGGAAGAACACTAGGAAGGAAAGCAGGAGGAAGATCGGAAGAAGTGTTGGGTGGGGGAGGGGTTGGATAGGTCAGTCACAATTTTGTACGTGGTCCGCTAGTCGTGGCTATCAAAACGCAACTCCCCTTCCACGATTGCAGTAGTTGCTGTTGTGGTCAAGTTGAGTACAGGAACGTGTGTTGTATACGATAATTATTTGAGGATAATGGTGTAATAGATTCCTAACTGAATGTGCCACGATAATTATTGGAATGTGAGGATAATTATCCTAACTGAATGTGCCACGATAATTATTGGAATGTGAGGATAATTATTGGATAAAAAAATAAAGAAGCGTTTTAAATTTTGAATGTGCCACGTTCAGTACAGTTTGTCAAAAACGTGGTTAGCGGAAAAAACGTAGTTAGAGGGAGCCGGTGTGGTATAATAGAACTCTCTTTTTACACGTGCATTGTTAAATTTTGAATGTGCCACGATGAGTTTGACAAAGATGTGCTTAGCGGGGAAAATGTGCGGTGTGGTCAGTTTTAGTGATAATATTGAGGGATTTAAAAAATAAAAATGGTGAAAAAACGTGAGAAGAGAGAGGATTAAGGAGAACGCATCATTTCAAATCGTTGTGTTCTGCAAAGCTTAAAATGGCACAATTGTAATTTTTTTGAAAAACTCACTCTTTTTATAGTAGTATAGATATATACATAAACACACACACACACACATATATACATACATATGTGAATATATATGATCATATATTTGTCACCTGAGCCGGGTAACTAAGGTTGGTTACATGTGAATCTATTTTGTAATACAAAGGCAACAAGTTGTAAAGATGTGATCAAATATATAATACAAAGACTCATTTTGTAAATATAGCGTCAACTTTGTATTGTATTATGCGAAAATGATAAAAAAGACATTTCTGGGAAAAAAATCTCCGCCCCAACTGTAAATTGTAACCAGAATGCTCAATTTGTAACCAGAATTACTAGGTACCCAATTGGGTAACGAATGTATACTTTATATATATATATATCTTGTCATTTTGAGTACTGTCACTGTATACGTTGAGTATCAATATATGCTAAAAGTGGTACAACACAAATTTTGGGCGTACCAATCTCTATGAAACGAGCTTGATATTTTGGGTGCTATACTTTTATAAATGAGTACCACGTTACATATATTGTTCATTTACATATATTATTTAAATTTTGGTGAGCATTATAATACTTATACAAAATAACTACCACATTTGAACGAGTATGCACACATTGATTATTTAGTATTCTACGAGTACTATATTTATTTATTTCCTCTCTTCCTTTCATTTCTCTCTCCCCTCATTCTCTCGTTCTCTCCTCTTATTTATTCCTTTTCCCTCTTTTTCCTTGTAATCAGGTTCTCTGTTTTCACCGCATTCAATCACGTGGTAATCGTGATTTGCATTTAATGATCGTGGTCATCGCTCCGGCCCGGGAGGCCTCGGGTATCGGTGCGGGTTCAGAGGGGCGATACCAATCGTTTTAATAATAAAAGGTTATCGCCCATGGAGAATTCTACCTTTTGGCTTTGCTACAGTGGTAAAATAGTAGATGAGTTATTTCATGTTGGTAATTTTGGTATATTCTTGTATCACCTACGAAATTACTATTTAGAGGGCCGACCACTGCACCAATGGGACCGGGGTGGCCCAGCCGTGGCAGTATAGAGACTCGCATATGAAAACACCGTCAGTGGTTTACAATTCTGAGGAAGGCATCATCCCTAACAAAATTCGCCCGACACACTCTTGAACTGCCTCGCAACTCGCAACAGGGTACAGCGCACCTCCCCCAATCCACTTGACCGGCTTGCTGACTGCGCCGGCCGTTCCCGCTACCCCATTCCGTCTTCTCCCGATTCCAATTCAAGCCCTCGGTAATGGATTTACTCCCGGCAGAGACCCCATCCATTGCGCATCGGCAGGGCTTCCGCTCTCTGAAGCTTGTCAATGTGTCCATGGACGAGCGGCTGGCGGAAATTCCCGTAGGCGTGGACTACGGCGTTCTAGAGAATGGCCTCACCTACTATGTCCGCTGCAATGCCAAGCCTCGGATGCGTGCCGCCCTCGCCCTCGCCGTCAAAGTCGGGTGAGTCTTCGTTGCACTTGCCGTTTGCTTTTCGCAATTTCTATTACATTCGTTTCTTCAGAGGCTAGCTGAGTGCAACAACTAAAACAGAATGTGTTGGAGCTACATTTGCAATTTAGAATCAGAAACGGGCCACACATCTGTGCCATAGATAAATGAAACCACCTAATGTTCGAAACCGCAACTGTACCGTTTCATTCAGTTCTGAATAGAGATCTAGGATTGGACAAAAAAATCAGAGTATTTTCCTTTCCTAGACGTGCATAACCAACTTCATCAAGACATGGAGTTTTACGAAAATCATTGGCCAGGTGTTTTCGAGACCTTTTTTCTTCCTTGTAGTTTAATAAGTCTACTACCAAGTAATATTGTAAAACACAACTAAAGCCTCTCAACTCTCAACCAATTCATACTAGTTCAGCCAGGTGTGGTGCAAGCGGGAATTTGTTTGAGGCCCAAAACTGTACAGGGAGGACTTGTAGTTTGCACACAGTTGCAGTCTATTAATGCCCCTTTTGCACAGTTTGTCACGGAATTTGCTGCAGGATTTGAGAGTAAATGAAACGATTACAATCAGGATGACACCTCATCTTGAAACAAATTTTGGATTTTTTAAAATTAAGCCATGGGGTGTTTTTTTTCATCCTACCCTCCTCATGTAGGCAAAATCAATAAAAAATGATACAATTCCGCTAACAAAGAGAGGTACATTCCCTCCAAGAAAGAAAAACAAAAGAGCATCCAAAACCCGGAAAAGCCATGGTAACTATACAATATACATCATGGCCGTATGAAAGAAAACTAAGTATCTTTCCAACTTTTCACTATGTAAGGCATGTCTCTCTTCTCCAGGATGCTCAGTCCCCTAACTCTTATGGGAAGGAGACTAGGTTCGCTAACCACAAAACCTTCAGTGTTGTCAACGCCTCACAACCCAAGCTCTCTAGGTATAGAATTAAGAACTCTATAGCATGAGTGAATAATGAAAGATTCTTCGACCACATGTTTGATGAATTTAATGGGAGCACACATTCTCCACGTTCAGTCACATGATCATTATCCAGTTCGATACCAGAAATATTAAGGTTGCAGTCATCAACGAGTTTCACGGCGATAATGCATCCTCGTACATGGGCCTCAAAAGCATGACATCCTTTAACCCAGTATCTAAAGGCACGCCGAATGTATCCATGGCAATTTCTAACACATCCGACAATCCATCTTCTACGCATTCCATCGGGATGAAGTGATTGTCTGACAACAAGATTAAGTTTGAGGTTTGCCATGTCCGAAGGCTGCCAAATGACAGTGGCAAGATGTCAGAGTTTCAACGCCGGGGTAATAATCCCGCATTCTTGTAAGGACAAGTAGATATCGGGAGACTCAAGCTTCTTGAAAGACGAGTTCCTTAGACTGTGATTGATCATAAGAATGATAAGAGTCCCAAAGATTATGCAAATTATTTTTCTTACCTTCAAATCTCGATGTGCACCTGTATACCCAAATGTACTAGGGAATAAGGGGACCATTGATGAAAACAACCAACTGCGCAAAGAGAGACTAGAGTGTTCCTGTTCACAAAAGCGATGAAAATCAATCAAGTTGCTATAATCCCATGCGCTGTCCGGACATAAAATATTGCAGAACCGGGACCAAAAGGAAGTGGTGACATCACTGTGAAGGAAGAGGTGATGGGTTGTCTCTATACTTGGGTCATGACAACAATTGCAGACTGAAACAATCGGAATATGACATCTGATAATATTATCATAAGTTGGAATGACACCTTTCAAGATCTTCCAAGTAATCGATTTTGCCTTGGGCGTAGCACCACAATACCAGAACCAAGGTTTGGAATTCATGTTTGAGTTTTCCTGACCAAGAATTTATCTTTTTAGCGGGCCTGAGGCTGAACAATTCATCTACAGTAGGCTGCCAAGAGAGGTGATCCGAGTCATCAGAAATGGAAGACCATGGTTCTATGATCATCAACATGCCTTGTTTCGAGATGACCTGTGAAAGAGCAATCCGATCCCATCTACCATCAACTTTCTCGAAAATAGCAACCCGAAAGTCGAGGTATCAGATGAATTAATGGCGAAATGGATTAGTCACACCATTTGTCATGCCGAAAACTTCCACAATTTCTTCTAATAGAGGGAGGCAAAGGAAGACATCTTAGAGGTAAGTAGGATGCAAACTTCGTGAGGAAGGTAGGAGTATATTTCTTTCTGCAAAACTGGGCCCATAAGGAATTACCAGAGTGAACCTCCCAATAAGATTTGAATGGAAAAGCCTTGGCAGACTGAAAGGGAAGGAAGCCCAAGGCCTCCTAACGCTTCTGGTGTGGAGACTCTGTCCCATGAGATCCACACCCTTTTGCTATTGCCGTCTCTAGCACTCCAGAGAAAGAATGATAACATGGTATTAATCTTTTTGATGACTTTGGCCGGTGCATCAATGGCAGCCTAAAAATACAGACTAATATAAGATAGACTATGTCGAATAAGAATAATACGACCAACAAATGAGAGCAAATTTGCTTTCCAAGTTGTTAATTTTAACTTGATTCTTATCCAAGAGGAAGTCAAAATGGCTGATCTTAGCTTTGTCAAGGACTAGGGGCATGCCTAGATATGAGAATGGATCACCCAAATGGTGTATGCTCTGCTATCACATGAATAGAAGAAGGGTCATCAATGCCGTACAAGAAACCAGACTTTGCTTTGTTGACCATCTGCCCCAATGACGTCTCATATTCACTTAATATAGAGGCAATATTACACAAAGAGGTTCTATCAAGTTGAGAAAAAATCACAACATCATCAACATATAAGAGGATACCAGGTGCCTGCACCTTTCCCCTGGTTTTGTAACTTGAGATAAGATTAATGCTAATGGCCTTCTTGATCCTGCAACAAAGGGATTCTTCAAACAAAATGAATAAGAAAGGAGAAAGGGGTTTGCCTTGTTTCAGACCCCTAAAGATCTAAAAGAAACCAACAATATAATTGTTGAGGGTAACACTCATCTAGGAGTTGAAGAAGAAATATATGCAGAGATCCACCAAGTCCAGAATCATTCCGAATCTAAGAAGAATGGCTTCTAGAAAAGACTAATCAACAGAGTCATAGGCCTTGAACATGTCAAATTTAATCACCACGTTAGGTGAGTTGCTGTCACCTTTGCAAATATCATATAGCAATTCCTTGGCGAGACGAACCTTATGCACTATCTCTCTGCCTTTGACATAAGCACCTTGCTCATCTAAAATTAGGCGCAAAATGAGAAAAAAACTTACGATTACTAAGGACTCTGGCAAGAATCTTGAGCGAAACATTCTCAACAGAAATTGTCTGAAATCCTTGGTAAGTTCCTGCGGTCTAGAAGATTTGGGAATCAAAACAATATGACAACAAAAGAGACTTCTACCACACTTGTTTACTCTGAAGAAATGTTTTGTGAGTTGTCTCACATCCTCTTTAATGATATCCCACGCTGCAATATAGAAGGTAAGAGAAAACCCATCCGGACTAGGCATTGCGTCCTTTTCCATCATCTTCAAGGTGTTCATGTAATTCTTCAACGAAGGGGGGTGCAATAAGAGTAAATTTTTATCACCTGATGTGGATGGCAAAATATCTGCGAGGAAGGGATCATCTTCAGGTAATGTTCTCTGAACAGTCGGTCCGTAGAAGTGTTCAAAGTGAGAGGCCGCAACTGTAGCCATATGTAGTTGCTCATGTATAGCTTACTCGTCACTAACACAAATGAAAGGGACTGAACATCTCCTTTCTAGCTCGGATGACTGCATGGTAAAATTTGGAATTTCTATCTCTTAGAAAATAAAAGATGGCTACTTGTTATATTGATAAGAGGTAACCCTGCTCCTATATATAGGAAAGCAGGGAAGCATACAAACTCAAACTAAACCCTAATGGGCCAAGACATACTTGGGCCCATATTACAAAACACTTAGGGCTAGTTTGGTTGGGTGTAGTAGGGTGTAATTATGTGAGTTCGCAATGTAAAAATGTACATCAAACACACACTTTGTCGTCGGGCTACACCCTACCAAACAGGCCCTTAATAACATAAATAAACAGACTCTCTAATACCCACCCCCTCCCCCCCAAGATGAAGTTGGGAGAATCCCAAATCAGCTTGGAAATAGACATACATACTAAACAAATGGATAAGCCATGCCCATACAAAAATCCCCCCCCCCCGGTATTACAGTTAAGCACTCAAACAGTCAGACACTCCCCCTCAAGTAGATACTCCATAGCAGGCAAGTAGGCAAGCAAGTCGTAAAATTTTCTCGATCATCTGGAGCAGAAGTAAGCAGCAACAAAACATCATGGTCTTTATCACAGTCGCTAACGTCACAACCCAGAGAGTGCTGGGTCACAATAGTAGTATTAGTCAACGCGCGAAACAGAGCACAGACATGCCAGAGAGTGCTGGTACACAGGTGGTCAAAGTCCCAAAGAGTGTTGGGTCACAACAGTCAACGTGCAAATAAAGCACAGACAAATAGAGAGTTAATGTGTCAAAACACAGAGTGCTGGCGCACATCAACAAAGTAAATGATGCAGTCGGATTAGAAGACCATCTTGAAAAAGTAAGCATTATATATGAATCTCCATATAATAAACTCTCCAAGAAGTATATAGCAGTAAAAGACTTTTCAGATGCAAATATCAATTGTAGAAGTCCACAAGCTCTTCAAAGTGCATAAAGATCCACAAATATATATCAAGCAGCAAAATATAATTTTCCTCTTCATCTCTGTCCTCTATTTTTCCCCCTCACACCAACCACAAAAAGAATCAAAAGTGATTGGTGTGGACAATTATGAAGAAACACCCCAGAAAAAAAAGTCATTGCACTGTCGGGGGGGAGGGGGGGTTTGGGGGGCACGACCCCCCAATTAGGGGGTCCCGCTGCCCCTCAGCGGGCGGGAGTCGAGGGGAGGGTCTACAAATTAATTTTTAAAGGAAAAACTAACATAAGGCTTGCATATTCAACATACACTTTGGAATGATCAACGCTTGTTTGCTGGATCCATTTATGACTAAAGTTGTATCTAGACCGATAATTGAAAGACATGCCTCTCGTTCGCAGTCCTGTTGGCTATCGTCATGTGTAGTTATGGGCGGCGTTCTCCAATAAACTCGATAGATAATTCATAGCAGTGTTGGAATATTGAGAAGCAGGGTGTTGTACTCGACGAGCCTGTCATCTTCTGACACCTTTCCAGGCACGAGCAGGTGGAGTTCGGCGTCAATGGATGTCATCTTGTCCATATTAAGAGGATGTGCAATGTCTCTAGATCGGAGCCCCATATAGTTCGTGATATATACTCAAGGAGCAACATGGACCTCTTGGTGCGTGAAGAGGTAACATCAGAGGCAACATGAGAGATAGTCGATCGCGGCTGGGTCATTGGAAGGTACACACAACCCTGAGATGCTCGTGATAATTTAATGACAACAATAACAGGATGAGAAGCTTGTGATGGAGCGGCAAAAAAAAAAGAAGGGGTTAAAAGATAACGACAGCTCCAGATACATCTCCCCAAATAAGTCGCTTCCAATCTTGCGACCTAAGCAGAATTTGTTGCCAACGCTGGGATCCATGGTGGAAAATCATTCAGCGGTGGCCTGTAGTCAGCATCTGCAAGGATGGTAGGTGAGCAGTAACAAGAGCATACAGAGGTGTTGGACAACAACAGGATATAGTTGGAGTCGGGGCAGAGAGCTCAGGACCGAGACGATTGCTCAATCGATTGCATATTACGGGCGTCGGACTGCGACGACACTTATGTGCGCAGCCTCACTGCCTCAGCCAAAATTGGCAGATATTGCAAGAAGGGACCAACATGGTGGATATTGCGTGAAATTTTATTGTGGGGTTTTTGCGGGAACAATGGTAAGATTCGCCTTGTTGGAAAATAGGGTTTGTGGCTAGGGAGATAAAAAAGTCTAAAGGCGGCGACAATGTAGAGTGGAGACTGGGCGATGGAGAAAGGAAGGTGGCTGGGTAGATGCCCGAAGGGCAGCCAAGCCAAGAAAGACGGCTGCCGCCCGCAGGCGGAAGAACAAGTTTTTTCTCTCTTTTAGGGTTAGGTTGGATCACTGCTCTGATACCATCTTAGAAAATAAAAGATGCTACTTGTTATATTGATAAGAGGTAACCCTGCTCCTATATATATAGGAAAGCATGGAAGGTATAAACTCAACTAATGCTTCCCTGCTTTCCTATATATATATATAGGAGCAGGGTTACCTCTTATCAATATAACAAGTAGCCATCTTTTATTTTCTAAGATGGTATCAAAGCAGTGATCCAACCTAATCCTAAAGGCGAGAAAAAACTTGTTCTTCCGCCTGCGGGCGGCAACCGTCTTTCTTGGTTCAACTTTCGATTTGAGCATCTTTTCTTCATGGGCAAGGAGCTCTTCAAGCTCAGACTTAGCTGCAAGAAGATTCTGCTTAGCTGCATGACTCGGGTGATCGTCAAAGGCCAAATGCAAGGTGTAAACAATGTCTTCAAGATCTTTCACGCTATGTTGTAAATTTCCACACACATTTTTGCTCCATTCTTTCAGCTTCTTTTTGAGGTTTTTCATTTTGGAATAAAATCTGAATGACACGTCGCCCTAACCCGTCAAAGTCCATCCCTCAACAATGGTGTGCAAGCAATTGTTATGGGATAACCACATCTCAAGGAATTGAAAGAGAGATGGCTACTTGTGATCCACCACTGAGCCTGCACCAAAGTATATAAAAATAGGACAATGATTGGAAACTCTGTACCTAGTGAGGTGCTTAGCTAAGGTTATGGGTGCACAATCAAGCCAAGCCTAGTTGACAAAACCCTTGTCTAATCTCTCCCTTGTGGTAGGAGTTTGCTTTTGTTTGTCCACCCATGTGGATCTACTGCTTTCAAATTGAATCTCAAAGATATTGAGGTCAGTAATGGTATCATTGAAGTTCCTCATGCCATGGATATCAACCTTCCCGGGCCTCTCTTTTCATCACAAAATCTAATGATATTGAAATCACCCACAATTTCCCACATACAATCCTTAATGACACGATAAATTGAGAAGAGATAGCCATAGGTCCTTTCTTGCAGAGATTAAACATTTTGCGTAAACCATTGTAACAAAGGAAGAGGATCCCATGCTGTCCTCCATCTGCAACGTCAGATGTTGTTGCTGTGCCAAGAACACTCTTGGTTTAAGCGTAGGATCAACATATGCCCGTATTTTACCTCCTTCTAAAGCATTATCACATGCCCAGTCCCACCCGACAATGTCCATGAGCTCCTCAGCCCTAAAGCATGAATAAAAGGTTCGAAAATGGCGACTACTACTGGGCAATGCCTCGTACATAATCTGCCCAAACATGATCCGTATTCTATTGTTACCAGCCCCTCTCACATTCCAAAAAAGGTGTTTGAGAGACGATGACATGGGAAAAGCAACATCTAGATCATTCACTTGTAAGCTAGCTCAACGATGTTTAGCCGCTCCTTCACCTTCCTTGAAATATCCAAACTCTGACTCGTAGCAATCATCATGACCTATATATTCCCATTTTCTGTCATCCCATTCATCTACAGAGTGATCGAAACAAGCACTGGACCTGTCTCTGCTGTAGTAGGATCTTCTTCTGTTGAGAGACCTTCTGCCAAATCTATACGACAATCTAGAACGGGCCCTGTAGGAGGTTCTATCCGAATGCATGTGTTGATCAACACGGTGCTAGAAATCCCTTAGGTTCTTGTTTGCTAAGAATCTCATGTTACCGTCTTGATCACAAACCAATCCTGTTAAGCATCTCCATTGAACGATGTGCGGTCGGGGGGGGGTGCCATAACCTGATCCACTTCAATACTGGCGTTGCAAACTAGGTTGTAAACCCTTCTTTCAGTCACCTCTCTTCTCGCTCGCAAGGAGTGAGTTCTCGACGGACTAGTTCTCTTTAGGTTATCAGCAAATCGATCGGAAAAAGACTCATTCATAAGAGTGGAAATCAGAGGGCCTACTTTGTCCGATCAAGCTAATTATCGACACTTTGAATCAGGCCCGAGATGTCGATGCGCCTACTTTGTCCGATGAAGCCGAAGTATCAACGCACCAAATCTTGTTCGCTAGGGATCCAACGGGGCATGACTTGGCCGTCGCATCTCTGGTGACAGGTGGGTAGACCCCGCCCGACGGAGTGTTGAGGTGGAGGTGATGATCGCGCTGCCGGTCAAAATCGCCCGTAATGTCGCCCCTCTCGCGTCCGTCCGCCAATTGATTGTTCAATCTAATTTTTTAGTTGCATTGTTTGAGCCCTAAAAAGTCGTAGACCGTTCATCTGGTGTTTTCCCCTTCCTCTCGGGTTGCGGCCGACGCTCCTCTGCTCTCACATCGTCCTCATGTCGACTACGCTACTTCACATGGGCTGGACGACCGTAGGCACACAGAACACGATTGGATGGAGGGGCCTCGACGGACTCTCACAGACCTAAAATCAGATGACGTGGCCAGAGGACATGTGCGGTCGACTGGTCGAGAGGGTGAAGGGAGGCCGAAGTGCGCTGGGGGGGGAGGCGGAGGGAAGGCGGGGGGAAGGCTTTTCATGGGAGGTGGGAGTGAACGGGGAGACAAGGTCGCATAACGGGTAATCCTTGCTTTATCGACCTCTGAATTTTGGATTCATTGGTCTGTATGGCTCGTTTTGTTTGTGGGGAAGGAAACAGATGGAATGGTAGAAATGATAGGAATTGATGATGGTCCTAAGGTTGGATAGGGCACGTGAATGTGCCTACATTGATAAATCCTTTGTTGGCACGTGGATGCTGTAGATCTTCGGGCTAGAGAAAAGTAATTGGTAGCCTTATGAGGTGTTAGTTGGTAGGGAGGAGTCAGAGCATGCTGAATGGGAATTTGCGGAATCATAGTGTCAACAAAGGGGAGAACAAGAGCCTCAGGGAGGCGATGCTGACTGTTGCTGCTAGGAACACGAAGAAGTGGAATGGGTAAAAGTGTGATTGCTACAACCATTATTCAATTGCAAGGGACCAATAAGCTATGCAGAAGGTAGAGGAGTTGACTGAATGCAAAGGCATCAAATCACATTCATAGCTAAGCATGGCTCATTTGTCGTGCACATCACATGATCTGCTTTGCTATTCTGATTCAGTCAAGGAAGACAAGCATGCCCAATATTACAGTAGTAAAGATACAACGAAGGAAAGGTACAAAGGGAGATGAATGAAGAGGGAGATAGAGAAAAAGTATTTGGATATTTGCAATAGCATGAAATCTACTGTTGGCGGCAATATTCACCATGTCAACTCTTTAGCAAGAGTTTTGGATATGGAAATGATATTGCAACACATAGTTCTCTGAAAATGAGATGGTAGGAATGCATGGTTAGTTTGATGACATGCCTCAATAGGAAAAGTCCTCTCAAAACACAATGATATTTTTGTTTGACGTGCCATGCTTTTGCATCGTGACTCCGCACGGGTTTCCAAGACGACCCTTCCTATGCTTGTCGAGCTCTTACGTTGCTGGTGGAATCAGTTGACCAATAAATGGATGGGATACAATCCCATGGATACTGATCCTATTTATTGTCCCATATTTATAATATTAACTGTTGGTATGTATGCCCATAGAGCAAGTCATATGATGATTGTAATGAGATACTTTGTAATTGATTTGAATAATAATAAAGGCAATTTCCAATCTATATGTTTAAACTGTTTCTGAGATGATGGTATAACATGATAGATGTCTAAAGATTGTTTTACTCAATGACGTATGCTTTTGGGTTGAGGACCTAAACGATGAGATCATACAGATGCTAAGAGTATTCTTTCTTGTTTAGTCCCTTGTCGGTTGATATTGTGGAAATAACCATAGACATCAATAACACTAAAGACTAGATTGTGTGTTGGTTGATGACAGAATCTCATTAGTCATGATATGGTGATATCAAACCAAGCACATAGGTACTTGTTAGAGAACAAGGTACCGGACAGACCCACCGTGAGAGTGACACATGGAACCATGACATGGTAGTCACAGTCAGCTCTCACAGTGATGGTGGTGAGTGTGATTCTTAGACCTGAAATCACTGCACTCAACACATGTCGTTGGGTACACTTTGACATCATCAAACGCAGTCATGAAACATGGGTTGTTATAAAGGTGATGATTGGGTGACTTTGACACATGGGGCTTTTGAGGGGTGAGTGATAGATATGGGATTTGTCCCTCCTAAGGGAGTTTGATATCCTTGGCCACTTGATGAGTAGGATTGAGAAAGGCATGCGCATGCACGTGTGAATCAATATGTGATATTGATGTCATACACATCTCACTCGGTCTACTCTGAGATCAAGGAAATGAATGGACATTGACAGGATGACTGTTCCATGCCTCGAGTTCATTCTGGATATCAGTGACAAAGGAATTATACATTCACTGTAACACCATTCACGGATTGTAGGATGAAAGTTGTTCTCCAACTTTCTACTTTCACTTGGGTAGCAATGATGTGTGACTAGACACCGCTCTTTGCTTGTGAAGTCATAAATGTTATGGACTTTCACTGCCAACGTGAAATGGACCTGCAGGGTCACACACATAGGATTTAACCTGGAAGAGGAGTTTTGTCCACAAGCAATGTTTAGATTGATTACTAAAGGAGTTTAGTAGTTCAATTAAACACTCAATTAATCGATAGCTCAATATCATAATGTTCAAGGTGTTGGACGCATTGATTGGAGTATCGGATTGATTGAAATCGCATTTGACTGATTCTGCACAATCTGCACTCCCAACCGATCGGTTCATATGATGAACCGGTCGGCTGAGGTTGCTGAACCGGTCGGCTCAATTGTTGAACCGATCGGCTCATGCACAGAGTGAAACGACCGGTTCAAGTGTTGAACCGATCGGTTTGACTGGTGCAATCGAGCAACTTGGGAAAGTAGGATTGGTGAGAATTTTCCTTTCGTTTCAATTGCCCAATTTGATTGGGAATAATATTGGTATTCGATACCAATTGGGAAAGAAACAAGGAAAGTCAATCGGGAACCAACCTGGAACCCCAACCGACCGGTTCATGAGTGAACCGATCGGTTCAAGGGTCCCAAACGATCGGTTGCGAGATGGTTGCTTTTTGTGGAAAATCCCGAACCCTTCTACTCCTACTTTAGTCCCGTATTGCCGGGCATAGAGAACCCTGTCCCATGACCCGCCTATATATATAGGGGTATTGGGGGCTTCTCAGAGTACAACTCAGTGCATGTTGATTGCTCTGCAAAGTTGTCGTTCTCTCTGGTTTTGGTAACCGAGAGAGAGCCCGAGCAAGTGCTTCCCGCAAAGGGAGGTGCAGCAAGGGAAGGACAACTGCAGTTGCAGTCGACAGCAGGAGAGTGTGTTGGCGACTAGTACGTCAACAGGAGGGTGCGACTCCTTCCACTTCCTTGTGGGACAAGGAGAGTGGAGTTCCGGGTGGTCCGTGTGGACTACTTCAGAGGCGGGAGGTCACTGCCGCTCAGGAGGACAACTGTCATCCGACAGTCCGGTAGGAGGAGTCTTCAGTCCCGGTGCGACCAGGAGCTGCACAGACACCGTCCAAGACCGGAGGTGAAGACCGCGCAAGGCGCGTGGTATTGTCGCCGAGCAAGCCTCGGGACAAGGTATGATTCACAAACCATCTTTCCTATTATATAGATGTTGACGCGATTCCTTTTGTTCCGGGTTTGGGGAGAAAATTTTTGTTTCCGCTGCTTCTCTGCCTCCCCCAAAACCCAACAGTGGTATCAGAGCCACGTCGACCTCTCTATATTTTAGGATTATCGATGTGATCGATTTTGGTTTGTCGCCTTTATTTATTGCATGCGATGCGAATAATATCGGCTTTATACATGTCCAATCCACAAATCCCTAATATACATATATGATATGTAATATTAATGCACTCGATACGCGTCGCCCTTAAACGAGTTTTGTGGTGGATGTGTAGCATGATTATGGCCTATAAAACCCTATATCTGTGTGTGGTTGTTTGTGTGGTTGCTTGCATCTCGGTCTGCGCACCGATTCCCTTTCTCATATTCCTGATGTAACTCGAAATAATTCGAGAATTCTTTTCTACCTTTGCTCCCCCCGAATGTAACTCGGGGTTTCACAATTCAATTGTAAATAGGATAGATTTTATTTCATGTTATGTCAAAGAACGGCGGACAACCTGGAGGCGCCAGTCGATTGGCTGGTGGCACTCGAACAACCTACCTGATGGCGAGCCGATCAGTCATGGAGATGAGCTGATCAAACCCAGAAAGGCAGGCACAGATTTCATCTTGTACAGGTTGCATGTGATGTAGACCTAGATGACCGTGATTCCTCTTGGCTCGAGGAATCACAAATAGGATGGCCATAATCGTTGCTTTTTATCGTTTATGCATGTTTTCTGTGGGATATAGCATGTATATGATACGTACTATATATTGTGGTGATTGGATATGTATATGTATATAAAAACCAAATCCCTCATTAAATATTAAGTCTTATACGCCTTCCATTAGCGACACACATGGCAAACTTGATCGACCAAGTGTAGGTTACGCCAAAGCGTGGTGCGCCGTCTATCTTGTGGAAGTGTGAAGGGTCGACATGTAGGTTCTGCCAAAGCAGGGTGCATGTTTACCGTGTCGGCTTTTGGGTTAGACTTAACTGGTGATTCTTAGAGCGTCTAAGCCCAGAGGCACGGAATGTTCATGGCGAGGTGTTGTGCATGTTCATTCATCAAGAGTTGCATATGATGCAATTGGCAAGAGTTGCCTACCCGGAAGATCTAAGTTGTGGGTGACAGCCAAAGCTGGTCCATGGCTTAGAGGATTCTAGGATCTTGACCCACTAGAAGATTGTACGCTGCAATCTTCCGAATTGATGGTGAGGGCTATCAATTTGAGTCAAAATAGTGGGAGCGGTAATTAATTAAAGGCCTAATTAACTATCGTCAAATTTTATTCAAATCAAATCAAAAAGGTTTTGACAAATGCAAATTTTCTCTTGTAGAATGGCAAAAGAATCATCTTTTAAAATGGGCAAATTAATTGAGAATAAATTCCATAACTGGTTGAGGAATGTGAGAAGTGTTCTGCACAATACAGATATACCAGGAGCCTTAGAATCCACTCTATGTACGCTTAATGCGTTGGTGAAGAAGAAAGTAGGTAAGGGAGAGAAGTGTTCTCTCGCCAAACCAATTTCTTCTACATGGAGAGGATGGAAGGAACAATGGAAGAAGAAGTCGGAGATAGAGATCTCTACTTCTGGTGTATACGTGATAGAGATTAACTTTACTACTTCTTCATCATGGGTACTTGATACTGGATGCGGATCTCACATTTGTTCAAATGTGAAGGATCTTAAGAGAAGTAGGCCTTTGGGGAAAGGCGAGGTTGAACTACGTGTTGCTAATGGGGCAAGAGTTGCCGCCAGTGCCGTAGGAACCTATGAGTTAACTCTACCTAGTGGGCTAATAATAGAGTTGAAGAACTGCTATTATGTACCTGCCATAAATAGGAATATTATTTCCGTCTCTTGTTTGGACAAAGATGGATTTGAATTTCTTATTAAGAATGGAAAGTGTTCCATTTCTAAAGATGGGATCTTTTATGGCAGTGCCCCTATGTCTTATGGTCTATACTTGATAGACTTGGAGACAAGTGTATACAACGTAAACACCAAAAAGCAAAAACTCAACGACTCAAACAAAACATATCTCTGGCATTGTCGTCTAGGGCACATAAATGAGAAGCGCATTTCTAGACTCCATAAAGATGGTTATCTAGACTCTTTTGATTATGAATCAATAGAGACATGTGAATCTTGTTTGTTGGGCAAGATGACCAAGACTCCCTCTTCAGGTAAAGGTGAGAGAGCTAGTGATCTATTGGGACTCATACATACTGATGTATGTGGGCCTTTTAGAACTAATGCCAGAGGTGGATATCAGTACTTCATTACCTTTACTGATGACTTCAGTAGGTATGGCTATGTGTACCTGATGAAACATAAGTCAGAAACCCTTGAAAGGTTCAAGGATTTCATGAATGAAGTACAGAACCAGCTTGGTAAAAGTATTAAGGCACTTCGTTCCGATCGAGGTGGAGAATACTTGAGCCAGGAGTTTGAGGACCTTCTGCGAGCCCGTGGTATTGTATCACAATGGACTCCGCCTGGAACACCACAGCATAATGGTGTGTCTGAAAGAAGGAATCGCACATTGTTAGATATGGTGCGATCAATGATGAGTTTTGCTGATCTTCCAATTTCTTTCTGGGGTTATGCTCTTAAAACCGCCACGTTTACACTTAACCGTGTGCCATCTAAATCGGTTCAAAAGACACCATATGAGATATGGACTGGGAAGCGTCCCAATTTGTCTTTTATGAAGATTTGGGGTTGTGGAGCTTACGTCAAGAAAATGTTTCCTGATAAGCTTGGACCCAAATCTGATAAATGTTATTTTGTTGGATATCCCAAGGAAACTAAGGGATATTGTTTATACCACCCAACTGACAACAAAGTGTTTGTTGCCAGGGAAGCTGTATTCCTAGAAAAGGAATTTATTTCCAAAGGAAACAGTGGGAGGAATATAGAGCTTGAAGAGGTTCAAGCCCAACAAGAAAACATTGAACCGGTAGATGTACGAGAGGAAAATGGAGATTCACAAGGTGTCGTGGAATCTCATTCTCCTCAAGTAACACAAGGACCTCGTAGATCTAGTAGGACTCGCCTTGAGCCTGAGAGGTTTGGATACCTTGTAACTCAGGAAGGTGGAGAGTTGATCATAGATGATGATCCAACTACCTACGTAGAGGCTATGGAGGGACCAGATTCTGAGAAATGGCTTGAAGCCATGAGATCCGAGATGGAATCCATGTACTCCAACAAAGTATGGACTTTGGTGGAACCACCCGAAGGGGTAAAACCCATAGGGTGCAAGTGGGTCTTTAAGAAAAAGACCGACATGGATGGCAATGTGCAAACTTATAAAGGTAGATTGGTTGCAAAGGGTTTTCGACAAATTCAAGGTGTTGACTATGACGAAACCTTTTCTCCAGTTGCCATGATTAAGTCCATCAGGATCATGCTTGCTATTGCAGCCTATTATGACTATGAGATTTGGCAGATGGATGTTAAAACCGCATTCCTTAACGGGAATATTCATGAGGATGTGTATATGACACAACCTGAAGGTTTTGTAGATCCAAAGAATGCCAATAAAGTCTGTAAACTGCAAAGGTCAATCTATGGATTGAAGCAAGCATCTCGGAGTTGGAATCTTCGATTTGATGAAGAAGTCAAAGTGTTTGGCTTTATTCAAAATGAAGATGAACCTTGTGTGTACAAGAAGGTTAGTGGGAGCTCGACCACATTCCTCATATTGTATGTGGATGACATACTCTTGATGGGGAATGATGTCTTAGCCTTAGAGAAGGTAAAGACTTGGCTTGGGAAAACTTTCTCAATGAAGGACTTAGGAGAAGCATCCTACATTCTAGGAATTAAGATCTATAGAGATAGATCTAGAAGGCTTCTCGGACTAAGTCAGAGCACGTACATTGACAAGGTGCTGAAGCGGTTCAGCATGGAGAACTCAAAGAGAGGCAACGTCCCTGTGTTACATGGAGTTACCGTCTCTAGAGCTCAATGTCCCCAATCTTGTGAAGAGAGGGAGCGTATGAATGGGATCCCATATGCATCAGCCATCGGATCCATCATGTACGCTATGTTGTGCACACGCCCAGATGTCTCGTATGCTCTCAGCATGACGAGCAGGTACCAGTCAGATCCCGGGGATGCTCACTGGACAGCCGTGAAGAACATCCTCAAGTACTTGCGAAGGACTAAGGATCAGTTTCTTGTGTACGGCGGCGAGGAAGAGCTGGTTGTAAAGGGTTACATCGATGCAAGCTTCCAAACCGATAAAGATGATTATAGATCGCAGTCAGGATTTGTGTTTTGCCTTAATAATGGAGCTGTGAGCTGGAAGAGTTCCAAGCAAGAAACAGTTGCCGATTCTACTACAGAGGCCGAGTATATTGCTGCTTCGCATGCAGCAAAGGAGGCTGTGTGGATCAGGAAGTTCATTTCTGAACTTGGTGTAATTCCCAGTAGCTGTGATGCAATTGAGCTTTATTGTGACAATAATGGAGCTATTGCACAAGCTAAGGAGCCCAGATCACATCAGCGGTCCAAGCACATACTGCGGCGCTTCCATCTCATACGAGAGATCGTACAGCGAGGAGATGTGAAGATTTGCAAAGTACCAACTGAAGACAACATAGCTGATCCACTGACTAAGGCCCTTTCTCAGCAAAAGCATGATGGTCATGCTAGGTCACAAGGACTGCGTTTCCTTGGTGACTGGCTCTAAGTGCAAGTGGGAGTCTGTTGGTATGTATGCCCATAGAGCAAGTCATATGATGATTGTAATGGGATACTTTGTAATTGATTTGAATAATAATAAAGGCAATTTCCAATCTATATGTTTAAACTGTTTCTGAGATGATGGTATAACATGATAGATGTCTAAAGATTGTTTTACTCAATGACGTATGCTTTTGGGTTGAGGACCTAAACGATGAGATCATACGGATGCTAAGAGTATTCTTTCTTGTTTAGTCCCTTGTCGGTTGATATTGTGGAAATAACCATAGACATCAATAACACTAAAGACTAGATTGTGTGTTGGTTGATGACAGAATCTCATTAGTCATGATATGGTGATATCAAACCAAGCACATAGGTACTTGTTAGAGAACAAGGTACCGGACAGACCCACCGTGAGAGTGACACATGGAACCATGACATGGTAGTCACAGTCAGCTCTCACAGTGATGGTGGTGAGTGTGATTCTTAGACCTGAAATCACTGCACTCAACACATGTCGTTGGGTACACTTTGACATCATCAAACGCAGTCATGAAACATGGGTTGTTATAAAGGTGATGATTGGGTGACTTTGACACATGGGGCTTTTGAGGGGTGAGTGATAGATATGGGATTTGTCCCTCCTAAGGGAGTTTGATATCCTTGGCCACTTGATGAGTAGGATTGAGAAAGGCATGCGCATGCACGTGTGAATCAATATGTGATATTGATGTCATACACATCTCACTCGGTCTACTCTGAGATCAAGGAAATGAATGGACATTGACAGGATGACTGTTCCATGCCTCGAGTTCATTCTGGATATCAGTGACAAAGGAATTATACATTCACTGTAACACCATTCACGGATTGTAGGATGAAAGTTGTTCTCCAACTTTCTACTTTCACTTGGGTAGCAATGATGTGTGACTAGACACCGCTCTTTGCTTGTGAAGTCATAAATGTTATGGACTTTCACTGCCAACGTGAAATGGACCTGCAGGGTCACACACATAGGATTTAACCTGGAAGAGGAGTTTTGTCCACAAGCAATGTTTAGATTGATTACTAAAGGAGTTTAGTAGTTCAATTAAACACTCAATTAATCGATAGCTCAATATCATAATGTTCAAGGTGTTGGACGCATTGATTGGAGTATCGGATTGATTGAAATCGCATTTGACTGATTCTGCACAATCTGCACTCCCAACCGATCGGTTCATATGATGAACCGGTCGGCTGAGGTTGCTGAACCGGTCGGCTCAATTGTTGAACCGATCGGCTCATGCACAGAGTGAAACGACCGGTTCAAGTGTTGAACCGATCGGTTCGACTGGTGCAATCGAGCAACTTGGGAAAGTAGGATTGGTGAGAATTTTCCTTTCGTTTCAATTGCCCAATTTGATTGGGAATAATATTGGTATTCGATACCAATTGGGAAAGAAACAAGGAAAGTCAATCGGGAACCAACCTGGAACCCCAACCGACCGGTTCATGAGTGAACCGATCGGTTCAAGGGTCCCAAACGATCGGTTCAGTGGTGAACCGATCGGTTCAGGTCCCCAACCGACCGGTTCACTTGTGAACCGATCGGTTCAGGTTGCGAGATGGTTGCTTTTTGTGGAAAATCCCGAACCCTTCTACTCCTGCTTTAGTCCCGTATTGCCGGGCATAGAGAACCCTGTCCCATGACCCGCCTATATATATAGGGGTATTGGGGGCTTCTCAGAGTACAACTCAGTGCATGTTGATTGCTCTACAAAGTTGTCGTTCTCTCTGGTTTTGGTAACCGAGAGAGAGCCCGAGCAAGTGCTTCCCGCAAAGGGAGGTGCAACAAGGGAAGGACAACTGCAGTTGCAGTCGACAGCAGGAGAGTGTGTTGGCGACTAGTACGTCAACAGGAGGGTGCGACTCCTTCCACTTCCTTGTGGGACAAGGAGAGTGGAGTTCCGGGTGGTCCGTGTGGACTACTTCAGAGGCGGGAGGTCACTGCCGCTCAGGAGGACAACTGTCATCCGACAGTCCGGTAGGAGGAGGAGTCTTCAGTCCCGGTGCGACCAGGAGCTGCACAGACACCGTCCAAGACCGGAGGTGAAGACCGCGC
The DNA here is from genome assembly GCA_963693085.1 of Alisma plantago-aquatica. NCBI lineage: Eukaryota > Viridiplantae > Streptophyta > Magnoliopsida > Alismatales > Alismataceae > Alisma > Alisma plantago-aquatica. The sequence goes on along the minus strand of OY856409.1, from coordinate 466,299,171 downwards.
AAGGCGCGTGGTATTGTCGCCGAGCAAGCCTCGGGACAAGGTATGATTCACAAACCATCTTTCCTATTATATAGATGTTGACGCGATTCCTTTTGTTCCGGGTTTGGGGAGAAAATTTTTGTTTCCGCTGCTTCTCTGCCTCCCCCAAAACCCAACATTAACATCCAATAGGGAATTTTTCTTTGCCATCTCAACACATGCAAAATTATGAAAGCACTAAAGAAGTAGAAACAATATCTTTTTGTGTGGCGAACCCCATGCACAAAATGTGCTCTTATCTTTTTTTACAAAATCATGTAACAATCAAAAGTGTATTAAGGAGTTTATTTGCATCAAGGATGCAAATAAATCCCACAACTGGTGGATATCCCACTATCATCAACGTTGGTTTCACTTAGACTCCAGTTGGTTCGTTGTAAGTAGAGTTTTTAAGGAACTCATTTTCTAGGAACTTAAATTCAGTTCTAAGAAAATGGGTTCAAGTGATTGGTTGAATTTTAATCTTTTCAAGGAAGAGTCACTTCAGTGACCCCCACCCCCTCTGATCTACTCGTACATTAAAGCAGGCATTTAAGCTCATACTGTGGGCTGACCTGTCAGGATCTTTTTCATTCCGAGGTGAACAACCGCAGATTCGATCATGTGTCTCTTCATGGGAGTCTGTTCATTCATCATCGGAGTTACTACCTCACCGACATGATGTGCAAATTGTATATGGCATTTCAACAAACAGATAAAGTGCAACACTTCAAAAACATAAGTATGATATTCATTTTTGTCCACAAACAAAACTGATGGAGAGTTGCTGCATAACTTCAGTATGGGATCATCAATGATAACATCAGTATTTAATCTCTATTTGATCTTTGTATGCATGTGAGATTTCAAGAATTTGCTTGGACAATGGCATCCTTGCTGACAAACTCCACGTCAAAGGCCTAACACGTTGGGTGACTTTGATATTATGCAGCAACATATTTTCTATTTGTACTGCTATGACGCTACTATTGATTCTCGATGGCTGCCAGGTTATCTAATCATTGGCGTTAACAATATACAATAGATGACAAGATTTCTGCGACGACCGCTTCTTCATTATGGTCGCCTTAATATTATGCGAGAGAAACGAGAAGTTGTTTTCCCCTTCTTTTAGCTTGGAACTAAGAACTTTGAGCATATATATACAAGCGGAAGTCAAGTTACGCCTGGGGAGATTGTTTTCTTGATTATCGTAAACCAATCAACGGATTTTCGACTAGGAACTGCAGTTCCTTTCATTTTTATCCCACTTACTGAGAACCAATCATAGCCTTATTGGATCACAATTCTCGTGAACGGTCATATATTGGGCCAAATAGGCCAAAGATTAATCATATCATATTCGGGCAACCGAATTATCACATGCACCTTTGGTTACACCTCTGTAAATAAAGCGTTGTTTATTTGATGTGTCTAGAACAATTACAAGGCACTCTTTGTTATAGGATAAGGGAGTAGGTGAAAAACAGAAACAATAGATATGGGATAAAAGGAAAAGTAAAAGACAGTTAAATGTAAGGCATAAACATCATAAATCATATATATATATATTTAACCCCCTCAAGCTGGAGCTTAGATGTCGTGCATGCTCAACTTGTCTAAGGCATAAACACCATAAATCATATATACATTTAATCCCCTCAAGCTGGAGCATAGATGTCGTGCATGCCCAACTTGTCCACTAGAGTAGCAAATCTAAATTTTGGAAGCAACTTTGTGAAGATATCAACAATCTGATCTTCTTCCCAGATATTGAGTGGAAATGCAACCTGATATAACAAACTCCCGAACAAAGTGACAATGCACCTCTATGTGTTTGGTGTGCTCATAAAAGGTCGGGTTACTAGCAATAAAGATGGAGCGTTGTTGTCGCAAAACATAGGAATAGGTTCTGGATCACATATGTCAATTTCTTTGTGAAGTTTTTGGACCCATAACAGTTCGCATGTCGTATGAGCCACGGCTCTACTCAACTTCATCACTAGAGCGAGCAACAACAGTCTGTTTCTTATTGTGCCATATGACTAGATTTCCTCCAACATACGCGTAGTAGCCACATGTGGACTTTCTATCACTTCTACTACTAGCATAGTCAGAATCAGGGTAACCACTGAGTTTACAATGTCTATGTCGCCGGTATAGTAATCCTGTCCCTAAAAAATTCTTGAGATATTTAAGAATGTGACATACATCATCTCAGTGACATTGTCGGGGTTTTTCCTGATGCCTACTAACAAGTCCTACAACAGAGGTAATATCAGCTCTAGTGATAGTAAGATAAATCAACTTACCAACCAATCTTCTGTATTGGTAGTTATCAGGATAAGATGGAGATGACTCATCATCCAAATTTGCATTGGAATCCAGTGGGGTACATATGGACTTAATTCCAAGCATGCCTGTTTCTTTTAAGAGGTCAAGGACATACTTACTTTATGAGAGACAAATGCCAGAAGAGGAATAGGAAACCTCGATTCCTAGAAAATATCTGAGTTTCTCTAGATCTTTGGTAAGAAAATGTTCTTCAAGATATTCTTTAGTTACTTGAATACCCTCTTTCTCGCTTCTCGATAGAATAATGTCACACCACATACACAATCAGGATAACAAGCCATGAAGTAGTCTTCCTTATGAACATTGAATGACCAGAGTGAGAGCGTCTGAAGCCAAATTTGAGAAGAATCTGGTTTAATTTTTCAAACCATGCTCTCAAGCTTTTCTTTTAGACCATAGATAGCTTTGCAAAGTTTGTAGACTTTCGAATACTCCCCTGAGCAACAAAATTAGGAGGTTGCTCCATATATACTTATTTGTGCATATCTCCATATAAAAGATGTTTTTCAGGTTTTGACATAAAGCTGATAGAGCAACCACTCATGATTGACGACGACAGAGATAAGTACCCTAACAAAATTTAGTTGAGCAACAAGAGTAAAGGTTTCAAAATAACCGACTCCATAAGTCCAAGTATATCCCTTTGTAACTAAACGAGCTTTCAGCCATTCAATGACACCATCTGGCTGATACTTCACAGTAAATATCCAACGACAACCCACAATAGAGCAATCTGGAGGACGATTAAGAAGATCCCAAGTATGTCGATTAAGAAGTGCATCTATTTCAGCTTCCGTAGCTTGACGCCGTGCATGATGTTGTAATGCTCGATAACATTCTTAGGAACAAAAACAACATAGATACCGGACTTAAAGCATGCGAAGCTAGCACCAAGGTTTATAGTAGAGCAGAGATTGGAAGGTCCAAATGAGAAGTTACCTGGCAGATGTTGTGATTTGTCAACAAAGGAGGATGTGGTTGTTGAGGGGCCATAGAGGGAACGACAACCTTGGGTCTTTGTTTGTAGACTTTGAGAGGTGGAGCTAGAACAATACTGTCTTCATGGGAAACATCTTCCACAATTAGGGGGAGCAGAGTAGGATCAAGAGATAAAGAAGATTCACTCTCAGAATAGTACGACATATGTTCAAAGAAGATCACATCAACACTTACAATCCATTGTCGAGTAGATGGATCATAGTAATGATACCCTTTTTGAGTTTTAGAGACTAGAGTACCCAAAAAAATGCAATTAGTACATTTGGGATCGAGCTTTATTAACTATGGGCGAAGATTTTTAACAAAGCATGTACTGCCAAAGATGCGGAGAGGTACAAAGAAAAGTGGTGCATCTGGATAGAGAGGTTTGTACTGGATTTGATTTTTCAAAACATACGAAGACATCCAATTAATTAGGGCTGGCAATTTTCGACCCGATAGGACCCGGAAATGTGCATTTTTTTTCAAACCAAATTTCTTTCATTTGTGAACATTTTTGGTTGTATGAGACCCGAATAAGCCAGACCCGACCCGAAATGACCGGAAATTAATTTTTTTGAAGATTTCATTTTAACATTCAATTTCAAGACTTTAGAACATATGACCCGAAATTGACCCGATTGCCAGCCCTACAATTAATCAAATAACAAGTAGTTGAGACAACTTTGGGCCAAAACATTCCGGGAACATGATAGTGAAGAAGGATGGTACGAGCAACTTCCAAAAGATGGCGATTTTTCCTCTCCGCAACACCATTTTGCTGTGGTGTGTAGGAGCGGGAAGTCTGACAGATGGTGCCTAGATTTGTACAGAACAAGCCAATCAATTTTTGCATAAATTCTAAGGCATTATCAATGCTAAAGACTTTGATAGGTTTATCAAATTGGGTTTTAATTCCAGCAAAAAATAACAATAGTATCCAGAATGTTGCTGTATCTTTAAATAAAAATAACAAAGTTGCTCGAAAGTAATCATCAATGAATGTCGTATAGTATCTATGTCATGAGATACTAGTTACCAAGCATGGTCCCCATATATCAACATGTACCACATCAGACAAATTTTTACAACTAATGTCTTTTTCTTAGGAAAACAACCCTATTCTGCTTGCTAAACTGACACACTTCACAATAAAAAACTTTCTCTGAGAGCGTAAGAAATAAACACTTCAACTTGGCAATAGAAGGATGTCTGAGACGATAGTGCCATTGTAGTCCTGTCACTGAGGAAGATAGCAAAACAACTACATATTGTGGTACATCCAGGTAGTACACTCCATTTGGTCCCTCATGGTCCGAGCCACCTTGTCTTTGTGCGGAGATCCTGAAATAGACAACTGTCAAGTTTAAATGTGATATAGCACTGAAGGCTCTTAACAATTTTACTCAAAGACAAGATTCAGAGAAATCGTGGAACATATAACTCAAATTTCAAAGGTTTATTATTGGATATAGAAATATTGCCAACGCCATGCACATGAGTCTTAGTTCCATCATCCACTATAACTGGTGGAACCAATGGCAAAATTTCTGTACCGATGGCAATCGAACACCGAAATGCATTGTCGAAATGCTCTAACCATATTTTTTTACTATTTATTGTACTATGTACTACGTGGAGCATAATTTCTTTGCGGAATTTTGTGTCTTTAGGTCTATATATTGTGCTTGCAAACTATAATGACTTAATTCATCAATTTTAAAATGAAAATTGACATCAAAATTTCCCATTGGAGCAATTCAACTTTCACTCACATGAGGAGCCCCCCACATCCAATTTGAAATATTATTGCATATTTGAGTAGAGCTATACTAGTGGACAATTTTTGTAAAATTTCATTAATTAATTTTTTGATTTGGCCGTTGAAGTGTCATGAACACATCTGTCGAGATTTTTGTTATTGTGGCACTGAAACGACGTCAAAATCAGACATTTTCTTCTTTGATTTTTGGTGATCAATTTTAAATAATCTAACCATGTGGAATAAAAGTTACCATCATATCTACTTACCTATCAACTTTGGTTATCATCAGACTTGTATATCATGCACAACCACGAAATACTTTTCAACACTCTATACTAAGTTTCAGGCTAATGGTTGGATGCAAAAAAGTAAATTGTATGCATGGACGTGCAAATGATGTCTTATCACAGTGAATTTGTGTGTGAATGTAATTGGGTTAACGTTGTTTTAATCTATAAGGTTGGATTTTGGTATTAGACTCTAAATTTATAGCTATTCAAATGCCTCATGCTCTGACCATCAAATGTTTCTCACCAGATTGCTACCCTATGCATGCTCTCACACACAACACACACTAGCATGCTAGCTAGCTACATATGCATGTTGCTGATTTAATCGAGTTTCTTGTTCCACATGGTGTTATAGCCAAGACACAATCATAAACAAAAATCAAGGATGCATGAATTATGTCTTGTGCTTAGGTGTAAAAGTGCCCAAGGGGGGCATTCCTTCACCTATGACATAATATTCTTTGCCTTGAGTTTTTTCAATGGGTTCCGAAGTCAGTACTGTGTATGAATGTTAATAAAGTGGTTAACTATCATGGAATTACATAAATGCGATCAACGATCTTATAAGGTATATGATACTATTCCTATCATTAATAATCCTTATGAACACCATTTTCTGGTTTTCCTTGGTTTGCACTTTCTTTATTGAGGATTTATCTGTAATATTTTTTCCGCATTGTAACAATTTGTAAGATGTTAGTTCCCTACTTGTCAGAATGGCAAAGTGACACATAGTTCAAGCCATAGAATTAAATGTCCGATTTCGATGTCGTGTCTGATGGCCCAGAAACAGAAATTTTTCGAAATTTCGACCGAAATTTCGATATTAATGGCCCTAACGATTTCGATGACTAAATAAACGAATTAAATCATGAAAATTTACCAGGACGATCTAATCACCAAGATCTACTCAAATATGCAATAATATTTCATATTGGATATGTGTGTGTGGGGGGGGTCTCCCACATTTGTAAGTGAAGGAAGCTGAACAATTTGACAGAATTTCGATGGCAATTTCGATGACAAAATGAAGGAATTAAATTATGAAATTTTGCATACACAATGTTTAGACATAGATACACTAGATTATATAATAAAGTTATATGTTTAGAGGTTGGGGTGGGATCCATGTCTTGATGAGTGAGTGCACAAATGATCAGAAATGGCAAGTCTGCTAGACACTTAGATTGTTAAAAACTTCAAGTTACAACTTAGAACGTATAACTTACAAATAGAAGTTACAAACTTACAAACTACAAGTTGTACAAGTCTAATGTTCACATTTAACAAGGTTACATGGGACATTTATACATAGATCCTCGAAAGAACTTTGTTATTTTCGGAGTATTTCTCCATATCTCTATAGAGTGTAGAAATTGATGAAGGTAATGTATAGATGGTCTAGAGATAAGGTAAACATGCCTTAGAATTAGGAGAAATAGGCTTTAGAAGCAAGAGATTAAAAAACAATTGCCAAAATACCCAAGATGTAGTATTAGCAGCCTTAGGAACAAATTTCTCAAAATTGATGAAGGTAATGTATAGATGGTCTAGAGATAGGGGAAACATGCCTTAGAATTAAGAAAAATAGGCTTTAGAAGCAAGAGATTCAAAAACATTTGCTAAAATACCCAAGATGTAGTATTAGCAGCCTTAGGAACAAATTTCTCGAAATTTAAATTGTGTTTCTGTAATATTTCGCGAAATTACGGCCCAAACTGGCCTTTTTGCTGCAAAATTTCACCCTCTTTTGCTAAATTTCGCACCTAGGGTCGAAATTTTCACGAAATGATAGACCAATCTCTGCGTACCAGTGTTTCGATGTCCTATTGGAAAAAAATCGGAAATTTCGCAATTTCGATCAAAATTTTGTTCCATGGTTCAAGCATATAGCCTTGCGACCAGTTGCGACTAAGCGTCGCTTAGGTGGCTTTAGAAAAGCTAAAATATTAATACATTTAACCTATAGGTAATATATAATGATTTTTAGAATCCCCCCCCCCCCCCACATATACATTTTATTTCATATATGTATAACTAAGTACATAAACTTATGGTTAACTCAATGACATGCATATGAATTTTGGTAAGAGCATGAAAAATCACATTTTCCAAAAAAGTTTACTTGGCATTGCCAAAATAAGAAGACAATTCCATATAATGTAAGAGATTGAGATTTACTAGATAAATAAAGACTAATCTATTGCTACGTATTGACTATCTTTAATAATATAGCCACTAAAAAAACTGAATTAAGGCCACAAGTCAAAATATGAAAAATCCAAGAAATGTTTATTAATAGAAATACTTATAATAAAAATGATAGTTGGCACATAGCAAGCACAAGAATGTAGGTTTTGAACACTAAGGAACAAAAATAGACCACTAAAAATCATCAATATGAAAAAAAAGGTGCGAAAATAACATCAGGTGGAAAATTAGGCAAAGCGTGCACCCCCCTAGAGCGCCTTGCCGCCTAAGTGACCACTTTGGTGCGCCTAGGTGATCGTCTTAACAAGTATGGTTAGTTCTTATATTAAAGATCTTCACACACATAATAGAACCCTAATACCCTCATTTGATGTAAATTATACTTATATAGACTGTATAGAGTGAAACACATATTTGTTTTAAAACATAGTAACTACGCTATGTAAGAACTATGCCATCTCCTTTGGGGCTTTAGTTGTAATTTAAAGGATTATATACACTAGCTTTATCTATAGCTTTTGATCACACGTCATGTCAGTACTAATCCTGAAATGGATTCAAGATCACAATTAAGTCAGTAACCTTTGAGTATTATTAGCCTATTTAGTTTATAGGTCAATTAGTATATCGGCTTAAGTGTCTCGACCCATATAGCTTTACTTGAGTCCCAAGTCTCTAATGTTTCCCCCTTTCTATTATATATATAGGAGTACCTTCTAATTTTAACACAAGTGAGTTTCCAATCACACTTTTCAACATGGTATCAGAACACTTAACCTAACCCTACTGAGAAAAAGAGGGTGCCTCTTCCTGCGAGCAACCACCATCTCTTCATGCTTAGGCCAACCGCTTGGCAGGCATCCTCCAGGCCTCCATGATCGTTTTCGTTCTTCTTTCGTAGGGAACTAAACCAACGCCAAGCATTCACTGAGTCTCTCTTGTGGTTGTCACCCTCGAGTCACGTTGTCTTTTCCTCGAGGTTGTCTTCCCGGTCATGTGCATGCATTGTTCACTGCAGCCATCATGCCCAAGGCGATCTCCAACCAAGGAACGGGGTATCCGATTTCGATGCCGTTTCAACAACATGGAAACTGATTTTTTTTTAAATTTCGCCGAAAATTTCAATAGATGCGGCCGTGCCCGTTTCGATGCCAAAATGAATGAATTAATTTATGAAATTTTATGGGCGTGATCTTTACACCTAAATGCATCGTTTTATGCAATAAAATTTTATGTGGTGGTAGGTTGGGGGGTGGTCCTTCATGTGGGAGGTAAGGGAACTGTCATGTTTCTTGAGGATTTCGATGAGAAAATGTAGGAACTAAGTATGCAATTTTGCAAGTATGAGCTATATACATGCATGTACTTATTTGATTATAATATCAAATGTTGGATATGTAGGGCATCCCCACACATTTTACTTGGGTTGATAGTTTGTTGTTGATATTAACTCAATAGTCAATCATTTCATTGGTACCAAGAACACTAGTGCAATGTTTCCAAGCTAAATCATTATTTGTTGGTCTGGTTGGCTTCCTAGCGCCCTCATTGTCTAATAAACCACAACTGGATACATGTCGTCCACATTGCAGAAACTTAAAAATGCATTGCATTAGTATTTAATAATTTGAATAGCAAATATCAGGGAAATGCAATGCAATTATGATATACTATAAGTATATACTATGTATGAGTACTAAATGGTGAAATAACTCCAATCCCCCTTTGCCCCTCTTAAAAAAAATGACAAGGATTGCAATTATCGAAATTTTCATCGAAATTTGGCGAAATTCATCGAAATCATCGAAATTTGGCGAAACTCAACAAAATCATCGAAATTGACATAGTCGCACATTTCAGAACCAGATCCCATCGAAATCGAAATTTCCTTGTCTCCAACGTCTACGACATCCTCAAACACAACCACCTCTAGCCTATCTAGGTTTGGGCGCTCGCCATCGCAACAACAAAGAAAGACATAGCAACATGGGAGCCGCCTGGTTCCCCTGTGAGCCTCTTGGTTTGTGGTCTAGCAAGCCTCCCCTATGGCTATTGTCATCCTAGATCCACCAATTCATGGGATGTCTTTCCCTAGACGACGCTAATTCTCGTCCAGATCGGTTCGTAGTCTTGCAAGGGGTTGTTGCTGCGTCATATTCTCATGATCTACTATCACAAGTGACAATGCTAATTTCCGACACCCCGATGCGTCTTCTTGGGGTTGTTTTCTCCTTGATGGTGCCAATTCCCATCCAGGTTGTGCATCATCGAAGTTCGACACGACGTGTTGTCCGACTGACACGGCTTGTCGTAGTTCAAAATTCGTCCGACAGCGCATGGTTTCCTTCAGATCAAAAGTTACACGGTGTGTTAGATCTCGACACGGCGTATCGAAAGTCTATTTTAAGCCTACACGACGTGTCAGATTCCACGAGGGGGGGGGTGGTGATGAAAATCTATTTCACGTCTTCGACATCCTACATAGCCTGTCAGATCCCCACATGGCGTGTTGTTGGGAGTTTGCCATCTTTGGCCACAAATAGTTACACGTCGTGGCGAGACTCCACACGTCGTGTCCAAAGAAGACTGTCTACAATTCAAGTTATGATGACTTCCAAAGTTCTTTCTCTCCTTCTTTACCTAAGGCTAATCAAATCCTATTTCTTTTTTGCAGGGGCTCCACACTCGCACCCCCACATTTGGTTGCCTAAGGGCCGAACAAATCTCCTTTTCAAGTTGCAAAAAAGATCCATTTAATTTTTCTATGCGGGTTTCTATAATCGGCGTGTTGCACTTTTATTTTGGTTATCAGTCTCTTCTCTACATACTACACCTCTCGCTTCAATTTTCATTTCCCGCCCTCCCACCCCTCATGTGTGCGTCTCTTTCCATGTGGAGGGGTCTTATGTTTGCTTTCCACACCACCTACTCATTCACTTTGTAGTTGGTGTGGGGGATATAGAGGAGAGAGATTATGGGGAGAGCATGAGAGAAAATATGAGAGAGATGATATATAATATTCCAGGCTATTATCTTCATGGAGCTTCGTATTCTTCAGCATATCTGCTCTTCCGATGTCTTTGTGGTGTGTCATTCTCACTAAGCACCAGTTTACATGTCGGTTGGCTAACTGTGCGAATTCCAATTGGCCACCGCTTTCGGATCGCGTTGAAGGATCTCAATTGCAACATTGACACCAAGCTTTTCACGTTTGTACCACATTATGTATGTCATGAGAAGATCTTGCTGCGCTTATTCCAACCTCTTGTTCCCTTTGGTGTTAATGATGTTTCAGTTGATCATTCTCGTTGCATTCCCATGAGACAGATGGTGGCTTCTTTACATCAGACTTCTCAGAAGCTCGTCAATTTCTAGCCTGCAAATTCTGTATCTGCAAGGTTGTTGATTCATTAAGATTTTCATCTTCACCTAGCTACTTTAGTTTTGTCTTCTCTGAGTTGCATCTTTTGACATGGCTCTCATGCTGATCTACTTGGGTTTCTCCTTGATGGTGCCCTTCATTCTTATCAATCCCCTAAGATTCATGCGTCAGATTTATGGAGCCAGTATGGCAGCCATCAACCCCTCATCTAGTTTGTGTTTATACCACATTATGCACGTTTGTGGTCTTCTGTGCTAATTCCAATTGACTACACTTCTCAGTCCGTTTGAAGATACCTCTACAACTACGTGGGCATTGTGCCTCCTCATTCGTACTGCGTCATGTACGAGGGATGTGTCGATTGCGCTTATACCATTCACACATTCCTATCCAATGGAGATGGCATAGTCATGGTGCTTTTGATCGCATGTTCCAGATTGATTGTGGTCATTTTTTTCGCTATGGCATTTGGATTCAATTTCATATGGTCTTCATTCTAGATGCACTTCAAAAGACCTTCTCCAAAGCTCGAGTATTTCCAGACACAATTCAAAAGAGGCTTCATTATATGTTTTTAGTTGGGGAATATTGTTTAAGGGCGGGTGACAATTTTAGTATGGGGAGTGACATTTTTATTATCTAATAGAGTCATGTAAGTCCAAGTTTGGACATGTGTTTCACCCATGCTCCAGCTTGAGGGGGAATGTTAGAAAGTATTATTAGCGTATTTAGTCAATAGGTTCATTAGTATATGGGTTTAAGTATCTTGACCCATAGCTTTACTTAAGTCCCAAGTCTGTAATGTTCCCCCATTTCTCCTATATATATAGGCCAGGGGTGTGCCTTCTAATATTATCACAAGTGAGTTTCCAATCACACTTTTCAACAAAATGATTATAATACACTAGCTTGATCTATAGTTTTTAATCACACGTATCAGAACCAATCCTGAAATGGATTCTTTAAGTTAGTAACCCATGATACTGTAAATATGTATATCTAACCACTCTTGAAGTGCTTCTAACCATTTAGATGTTTCTCTTGATGAGTTCCACTTGCCTATTATAGGAGCCCTAATTAACCATACCAATTATAAAATTTGTACTTTTCTTCAGTGTTCAGAAAATCGGCCTAATAGGCCGAATAAGCAATTCGGGAGGTGTACCGCTCCGAGTATAGCAATTCGGAGCTATAATCGGTCCATGACCGATTAATTAGTCAATCGGGCATATAGTCGGCCGATTAATCGGCGCTTTTGAAATCCTATTGCTGCAGTATTTGTTTACAGTTGTTTTTTCAAAGCTATTGTTGGTCATTATAGTCACAATCCCTTTCCCGTCTTCACATATTTGGTCTTCTCTCCCTATTTTTGTACATAGTCTAATGCTCATTGAGTTGCTTCTTATTATTGATTTTCCCTTCTCAAATATCATCACTGTTTCTGATTACTTATTCGATGCTAACAGATGCCCCCTAACCTCTAATCACTCCTCCAATTCCCCTTAAACCAGCTATTAATCTAAGACTGACATTGTCCCTTATTCCTGCCCTGTTTTTCTTCCATCTCTGTTTCAAATACTAATGTTGCAATTTCATGTTGACAATATATTTCTTATTACCGATTATAAGTCAGTAATAATAAGTCAGTTCATTGTCTTTCATATCCGCATGTATATGTTGTTACTTTTTGTTCGACCAGTTATGTGCAACAATGTGTTACTATGTATTCTTTCATACATTAGCATATATTGTTGTACTTGTAGTCTTCTTGTCTTGTGTGTGTTTGGTTTGATGTGATTTTTATACATTATATATGGTCAATATATAAATTTATGTAGATATATAATTAATTTATTAAAAAAAAATTCAAAACCGATTATTCTCTAGCTTATACTCCTGCATACCACATATACTCTATTCCATACACCGATTACCACTTTTCAGAACATTGCTTTTCTTATGTTAATATGTACGGTTTCAGGTTTATTTTATAGGTTAACCATAAAGGATATGTATATATGTGTATATAACCATGGAATAAATGTATGTAACTATGTATACTGTAAAATATTTATATATAGGGGGAAATGCTCAGGATCAGTGTAATTAAAATCCGGTTGAACCTTCTGGTCCAACCGGTCGGACCTTGAACCGGTGCCCCTACCGGTTCGGTTATTGTATAAACCCGGTAGTAATGATCCAACCAGTTAGATCGCCGGTCCAGCCTATCAGACCTGACCGGTCCACCGGTTAACCAGCTGCACCGGTTTGATCAACCAAAACTTCTCTCTGGCAATGAGTGGGTGACTTAATCTCCTCCCCACCTCTCAACATGTGACCCATTTTTGGGCATTGACACAAAACAAAAATCGACATCCCTTGATTTTCCCAGTCCAAACTCTCAGGAGAACTTCCGCGCTACTTGATGTAAGGGGTATAATTATGTTTATGATCATTTTCTGTTAATGAACTTTGGATTTTAAAGTATCATTTTGTATGACACATTAGTAAGTTGTGATGTTTGAGGTTATGAATTTATTGTGTGTTCTAAAAATTGTACTTATATCTTCATCATAGTTGGACTATTACATATTTTGTTTATATTTCTATATTTTTAGCATATTAATGTTATATTTTATACATTGTTGTTGTTACCGGTTGAACCGGTTAACTGAGAACTAGTAGCCTCACCGGTTTGACGACCGGTTCAGTCCTGATAACATTGCTCAGGATAAAAACAAGATGTATGTATATAAGGGGGAAACTAACCGAAAATAAAGTTAAAGACGTTTAAGCACGCCTTGAAGGTATTCAAACTCTAGGCTTTGTTACCTTAACCTTTACATGGGTGTTTCTGGATGAGTTAAATCCATGGTTATCAGGACCGAACCGGACCGGCCGGTTGAACCGGGAACCGGTCACCCTACCGGGTCGGTTTCCTCTAAAAGCCGGAAATGACGTTTGACCGGCATCAAACCGGTGAACCGACCGGTTGAACCGGTGAACCGGTCCGATTTTTGCCCAACCGGCCGGTTCTCTCATTTAGCAAGGAAATGGATTGTTGCTGCTATTTTATGTTATTTAACATTGAATACTATATAAATTCTGGTGTATAAATGTCCATGAATAGTATAATATTGTTATTTGGTCTTTTTTATCAAGTTATTGTGAGGAATTATGCTATTATTCAAGTTTCATAACTTTTGTAGGGATAATTTCCATGAGTATCAAAGACATTTATATATTATTAAACTACTAGTGACGTCATGCTGACGTCACCGGTTGAACCGGTCAGACCACTGGTTGAACCAGTGAACCGTGAACCAGAGGCCTCACCGGTTCACTGACCGGTTCGAGTTTGACAACCCTGGTTAAATCATTTTTTTTGGTAAATCCACTTGCACTACATGAATTTTAAATTATCTTCTAATGCTAAATTTTGAGCTCGCATTACTTTATTGATCATGCTTGTCCTAGGCACCTAATGGGCGGTTCAAGCTACCTATATATAAAATATGCAAAAAATGATTGAAAAGCATGTCAATAAGGGTGCCTTGCAACTCATTTCTTTTTTAAATATTCTTTGACTACCACATTATTCTCATATTTGACATGTGTAAATGAAGCCTAGTTGGGAATGAATTCCTATCCTATTGGACATTTTAGGGTGTAAAAATGTCAGAAATTTAATATGTACTAAACTGAATCAGTATAATACATATGATGGATGAACTAACAGGAAAAATGGCAAACATGACAAGTTTCCTTGATAAACACAATAATTTATCAACGAAGCAACCCAAAAATACAAAGTAATTCTAGTTTAAGGTAATCTATTGAAGAACCCGGTTTATCTATTATATTATCTTCAAAAGACAATAAAATGTTTACTTTTAGGTATAGTTACTACCACATTTGATTTTTTTTCATGTAAACATTCTCGTTGGGTCGCAGTTGGTGATGCAAACCAAGCCTATACCAACATGAAAAAGTGACAAGAAGAAAATATTGCCACATTTGTTGCTTTGACAAATCGATCGTGCATGGCCTTTTAAAATTATAGCTCCATCATTGTGCAAAAAATTTAACATATTCAAGAATGTGATTTCCAACAATTGGATCCGCACATGAAATTGTTACATATAGAATATAGTACCAAATTATATTCTATCTCAATCAAGTATGCAATCTAGTGATGCATCTTGTGTATTTGCTTCAACTATGACTTCAATTTTGGTTATGATCATGCTTGGGTTCATACTTACACTCTTAACTATAGGTTTGGCACTAGCTTTATCTCTAGCTTTTGACCATGGGTAGTGTTAGCACTAGTCCTAATATGGATTCAAAATCTCAATTAAGTTAGAAACCCTTTTTTATGTTTTGGTATGAACATGTAACCACTCTTGATGTGCTTCTGACCATTTATGATGTTTCTCTTTGATTTTTCTTGCTAGCTTATCATTGCATGAGGATGTGGTAGATAGGACAAGGATGAATAGATGGTGGTTCTAAGTTCATGAAACGTGGCAAGACGGTCCTCAAAAATACTACATTTATGTCTCCTCAATCTAAATGAGGGAAACAACTAGAGCTAATTTGTTATTACCTTTTTTAGTGAAGGATAGGTTACCATCATCATTATTAGAAATTGTCAATTTTGAGCGAAATTTTACCAAATTTTTGATGTTTAGAGCAGGCAAAGTCGAAGCTCCTATATTATGGCTTGGCATAAACTTCAGGGCAACATTTGAAACTTATTGATTAAATTGGCCCAAAACAAGGTTATGTACTTATGTCACAACTTCAGTATCGTTGCAGGCGAAGTTGTAGAAGTTGGTGAAAACATGGTGAAGTTTATGCTAAGCCTATTGTAATATAAGAACTATGTTCTAGTCATTTTTTCGGCAAAACACTTGTGTTGTTGCTGATGTTTGCCATGCAATATGGACAGTAGAAGAGAGAGTCTAGGTATGTGCTATTCCATCAATGATATATATTATATATTTTGATGCTAAAAGACGTAACTCCACCCCACCTAAAAACTTAACTCCCACCTTTATTTGACTTTTATTCCTCTAGGTCTATGCTACATCTAGTTTATATTTATTACACACATATTGCTTAAACATAAATTGTATATTGTTAATCCAAAAATGCAATTGTGCGTTCGTAAAGTAGTATTGCAGTTTATATGTTTTCATATTAAAGCATCAATTTTTTAAAATAATGATGTCACCATCGGGATTTTGACCTTGCATGGTCCGCATCGCGTAGCTGGGGCAATATGGACTGCTCCCATAGGCCATGTTGCCTATAGTAGCCTTGTGGGAATTCCATTTTCTGACCGCAAGAGGTGAGAAGCCAAAGGCAACAAAAATTCCCTTCCCCCACCATAAAGACAACTGTCCACCCCACAACAGTTTGTTGCCCTCAAGGCCCCTTTGCCTACACCATCATTCCTTTGGTTGCTCCTCGATTTGTTGAACTAGTTACTCTCCTCCAGCTATCAAGACCAACCCATTGTTAGCATTAGCAAGGTTTGGTCAATACCCCTCTGACGCCCACTAGCTTGTGAGATTAGACCAAACCAAACCTAACAGAACAGACATGTCAGGAAGGATGATTTTATTTCCCTTATTCTAGGTTGTTAATGTTCCTACACATCTTGTAGCATCCATTTAGCCCCTGCATAGCTGATTGACAAATGCACACTGCGTCAATGAGCCAAAACTTGCTACCATGGTGAATAAGGAGTCCATTTGGGTGACTACCTTCACAAGCTTGGATTCCAACATGAGCGCGTCATTAAGACAGACGTGCAAGCCTTTAATGATGGCTGTTGTTAGGAAGTGTTCCTTGATAGGTTCCTCAACATTAGCAAATACTTTTGAAAAAAACAATTAAGATTCTCTATGCTACTGCAAACTATACGGTGTTTCCCTTGCTTGGTGGAAATCTCCGCCGCATCTTATCGAATCATGGACTATATTGAAGTATGCCATCATCATCATTTTCTCTTCTGAGACACTACTGTCAATGTTTCTACACCCAATTCAAAGAGCAAAAAGCTGACGCAGTTGAGTGCAGTGGCTCCAAATTAATATACACTAAGAAATTTTATGAGTTACTTCCTTAATCCACATCGATGTAGTTTCATGATCACCAACTTTTGTGGTGGCTTCAGTGGTAATATTTTGTAAGAAATTAGCTTCTTCGATCTTCACCTGAGGATTCAATTCAGGTGGCAACAAAGATTTAGGCTGAGCCACGCTATTTCCAGCAACATTCTGAAATGCGTTATGCAGTATGCGTTCGGTTAGGGTACCGCATAGAGTATAAGCGGAATGCGGGAGCATATGTGGGGCATATGCGTTTTTGGATTTTTTTGTAAATTATATATTTTATACATATGTAATTAAAAAAATATAATCATAATCATAGATTTTTATACTATCTAGTTGCACAACCCAAAATGTACCAATAGATCATTACATCCATGGAAGAAGAAACACATATTTTCCAATCATCAAGAAAAAAACATCAATCAATAAAACCCTATGTTTATATAATGTACTAGAATAAACAAGTAACATAACACACTAACACATGCAGTTCATAGCTGAAATAGAACCTACATTTATCGAATCCACATAATAGGAATAACAACAATAACACAACACATGGTAGTTCAAATTAGAAACAGAAAAAGAATTTCAAAAACAAAATCAAAACATCAAACTAATATGAAGAAGTCAAGTTAGCAATAAACAAAGAAGAGAAAGTCATAGGCAATGGAAGTTACTCCCTAGGCAACATGCAAATTTGATACTTTGTAAAAGAAAATATCACATCCAAGAGAAATATGCAATAGATTCCCCTTTTATACAAGATAAAATAAGAATTGTTACAAGTGAAACATGTTCTAATAGAGCAAATAAAAGAAAAAAGAGCAAAGGAAAGAGGATAATGAAACATCGATATTTTGCGGAAAACTGTATTAATATAGTGTGCAGTCCACTCATTCAAAATAGAATTATTTTCGAGGTAGCAAAATTTCAATATCTAATCTAAAACCAACCATATAGAAGTTGTCATTTAATTTGGCTGATATTATTTTGACTTTTTTAGTCAAGTCACCAAACGAAATGTGGGGCCTAAGTGGCCACATATGCGAACCACAAACCGCATATTCAATCCAGGACCAAAAATAGCACTGCATAGTTATATGCACCGCGGTTGAGGGCCGAATACGCATATGTGGGTGCATGAACCGCTTTTCAGAACATTGATTTTAGGCTTGTCAAGACCAAGTTGCCCGTGCACCACATACTGCGGTTGACATTGTTGTCGAGTCCTGCCATGTGACGATTACATCCTCCTCTTAGCCCCATTGGCGCGAAAGTCTGTGCAATGCTCAATTGTTAGGATTTTGGACACAAATCATCATCATGCATAGACATGCCATGCATGATGTTTGTCTTAACCAATAAGGGCGAAAACTTCAAGAACATACTACATGCCAGCGTGAGCGAGCCCAATCACGATGATGATTTTAACGGAAAACCCAAACAACATTCGCTTCAGCTATAAAAACACAAGGGTTGGCATCTAGATCCTCATCATTCATCTCTCCTTCGTAGAATGCCACAAACATGTGTATTTATTGGCTATTGACAATGGTAGTATGGCCAACATCATCTTAATAACAGTAGTAAAGGTACTCAACTTATAGGTTGAGCCGCTTCCTCAGTGACACAAAACTGCTTAGTTAACTTTTCTTATCATGGTGTATACAAGGATACAATGTACTGTGATGTTGATATAATGTGGTCCACATCATGTTGGGACGTCCTTGGGATTTCAACCGCCATGTCCAACATGATGACTACTCTGACATGTACCAACTTCACATTTATATGGGTGCTCTGTTGGTATATATGCCCATAGAGCCATCCCAAGCGATTGCATGGAGTCAGATATTTATTAATCAATTAATGCAATTATTTGGTTAATTAATGAATTCAAAAATATTCTAATTAATCCACGAGCGTTTTAATTAACGCAACGTTTCTGTTTACCGATGGGTTTAGGAAACCCTACTTCCCTTCGTATCCTATTTAAAGGAGGTTGACAGCTGATATCTATATAAGATATCGAGAGAGGCTTTTCAGTTTACGCTCACGTACGTAAACCCTAGCCGTCACCGTCCTTAGGAGAGAAAAGAGAGCAACGCGCCGCTAGCACGCCGCCACACAGACACGACTCCTTCCCTCCGGCTTAGGAAGCGCGACGTGGAGTTACAATCCATCCGCGTGGACGAAGTAGAGACGCAGACGCTGAGACGCCTGCGTTCGGAGGACATCAACGACCATCTGTGCGCGTTACGAGCAGCGTACATCATCGCACGAAAGGAGCGCCGCCGGATCTTCCTGTGACAACGAACGGGAGAGAAGTTTCGTCCGTGTAGACAAGCGTCGTTGCACACCTTTGTGCAGCGGGACATCGCCAGACTTGCTCCACGATAAGGTATATCCCGCAAACACTCCTTCCAAATACGCTGTTGTCGACGAGATTCTGTTTTGGGTTGCGTAGATTTTTGTTGCTTCCGCCGCGCATGTTTTCTCCACAAAACCCACCCAAAATGCTCAACATGTGCTTCGGGAGCTTCTCACCTCGCTTCATGGAAAGGCCTTTTGGGGTCATTCAACATTCCCAAACTCATCGATAACCTTATTTCAAAGCCCGAAATACTTGATGTAGTATAAGAGTATTGTCATGTAAATGTTCGGGGTCCAAACAAATTTGAAAAAGCCCAATTAATTTATTTGAGTATTTCTACCCACAAGTTTTCCATTCTAGGAGTATTTGCAATTTTTGGCTTTTGTTGTTAATTTAAGTTTATTAAAATTTGTGTGGTTATTCTTGCAATTACTCAGTCATTAGGGTTTTGGTCGCTAGTTATTATACCCAACCGTTGTAGATAATCTAGCAGATGAATTGGATTTGAAATGAACAATGAGTTTTATTGATCTTCCTCCCCTATGATGCTTTTTGCATCAAATTCTATGGTATATCTATTATTAAACTGATGGATCAAATTATAAACACCTTGGTCACATCCATAATGACAGTTGGGATTCTATAGTGTGTTGGCTTGCTTGAATAAATTGTATTTTGAGGAAGATTAGGAAAATTTAGGATTTTTTTTAAAGTTTGGTCAAAGTCTACCAACTATTCAGAAAACATCGAGAATAAATCTATTATTTGCATTGTGTATACACACATATATGTATGTGTAACAACCTGGGCCCACTGCCCAAGACTCTAGTAGAGTTTCAGGAATGTCGACTGGCCTTAACTGTGCGTTTTTTCCTCACTCACGCGCAAGCCAGGATAAACTTCCCGACTGGTCACCCATCCTAGTACTAGTCCAAGCTGAGCACGCTTAACTATGGAGTTCTTTAGTGATGGGCTCCCGGGAAAAGAGGTGCACCTTGGTGATATGGGTAGTCCAATCATTCCTTTTAAGATCATGTTGTCCAAGGCCTCAAATCTTGGGATGTTACAATCTCCCCCACTAAGACTCTTGACGTCCTCGTCAAGGCTCAACTGTATGGCCTCATAATATCACCCCGTTTCACTGCAGACCCAGAGTGGCCAATGGACACCTAACTCCCGATCACGGAATACCAGCGCAAGGGTGGCTATGTCAACTATGGACAACCCTTTCCAACATGTCTGGACTGCACATCTCAAGACTGGCATGCCACATGCCCATGTGGGCCCCACCTACTGGAGGGGTTATGGCTCTGATACCATTTGTAACAACCTGGGCTCACTACCCAATGACTTTAGTAGAGTTTCAGGAATGACGACTGGCCAGTCTGGCCCCACAGACCACTACTAGCCTTAACTGTGCGTTTTTTCCTCACTCACGCGCAAGCCAGGATAAACTTCCCGATTGGTCACCCATCCTAGTACTACTCCTTGCTGAGCACGCTTAACTATGGAGTTCTTTAGTGATGGGCTCCCGGAAAAGGAGGTGCACCTTGGTGATATGGGTAGTCCAATCATTCCTTTTAAGATAATGTTGTCCAAGGCCTCAAATCTTGGGACGTTACAATATGTTTGT
The DNA here is from genome assembly GCA_963693085.1 of Alisma plantago-aquatica. Lineage (NCBI taxonomy): Eukaryota > Viridiplantae > Streptophyta > Magnoliopsida > Alismatales > Alismataceae > Alisma > Alisma plantago-aquatica. The sequence goes on along the minus strand of OY856409.1, from coordinate 466,278,037 downwards.
ATATGACATATATGTATGGAAATACGCACATGATATATATGTATTCAAAAATACATCTAGATGTAAATATGTATGTTCATGACATGGTAGATATGAAAGAGACTATTGTTTGCAAGATAGAGAGAGAAAACCTTTATAGCTATAACATGGAAGAGGGAGAAGGGTGTGATGTTGGGTTCAATTAGGACACATTATAACATCCACTAAACTTGTTGAAAAAACTTAACTTGGAATTTAATTCATACAAGTTTTATATTTAAAACAATCGTGATTTTTTTTGAAAGTTTGGGAAAATTCATGAATGCCCCTTAAAAACATGAAAAATTGTGAAAAGTTGCCAACTCATGTTTATTTGGAAAGTACATTTGATGGATCAAAACATCATGAAAAATCATGACTTTTTCCAGAATGTCGCCGACTTTTGCTACTAGGGCCACATCTACCATACAAAAAGCCAAATTTTCTTGTTTACATGTCATATTATGATGATTTTTTTGTCGGAAAATGAAGCACTACTTTTTAATATTTTGATATAAAATTTGAAAACCTAAAATTGATATGATACCTAAGGTTTGTTGATTTTGAAGAGTGTGGGTGGCTACTGTGTTATTAGACTTAGGTTTGTTGGTTTGTTCTTTGGGTTATCACTTATAACATCTTGCCAAGGTAGCAAGGTGACAAGGCTAGGTGCCTTAACGTGCCTCAGTATCACCTTGATGGCAATACACACACACACACACACACACACACACATTTAAGCCTCAATTCCATCCATGTCGAGGTTGGCCGCATGGATCCTTCTTTTCCAATCATCTATGTTACAACCTTATAGGTCATCACATTCACATCAAGATGTAAAGATTGAAATCTCTTTTTATAAGCTCTTCCCAAGTTAATTAAGGACTGCCTCTTCTTTTCACTCTGCCCGACTCAATAGCATTGTTTAAGTTGGTGCATTCCTCGGTTTGCATTGCACATTACCTCAAGCGATGTTCACATAACTTGTCCTTGATACTCACTACCCATACTTTGATCCTTATATAGTCATTAAGCTCATTTCTTAAGTGATCTTTCACTATATTCCCACAAATTTATCTTTGCATATGCATGTCGGTCACATTCATTTTTTTGAGATCTAGTTTCTTTCCTACATTCACCCCCATGTCGCATGGTTGGTTGTACAACTTTTACATAAAATTGATTGTTTAATTAGAGTAGAATCTTCTAGCCACATACTACTTCGGTTGCACTCCTCCATTTCAACCATCGTTTTGCGATCCTGTGACACACATCATCTTGAACATCGCCATTTGTTTGAATAATTAAACCAAGCAATTAAACTTATCACATTTTAATATTTCTACTTCATCCAACTTGTGAACACCATCTGTAGTTCTGCACCGGTTGAAATTGCACTGCGTATACTCTGTTTTGCTTCTACTAACCATTCGATTCCAACACATTTCTCCTAATTCCCACAAAAACATTTTAATTATTTGTATCGATATCTCTTATGATTTCCATAAACATTTTGTCTCTCATATGCATATACTATATAGTTATATGCATGGGTGAACATGTAAATATGGTTGATACTATTTTATGGCATACAATCACAACAGAACACTTCTAATAGTTTCCAATAAACATTAATGTGAAAGACAAGAAAAAAACAGTTCCAAACAATGTGCGAGGAAGGGAGGGGGGACAAGACTTATTAAGAAATGTGCATCAAAGTATGAGTGTAACATCTTTTTTCGCTAACAATATAGGCCTAGTGGATCAGTAAGACTGAAAGCGATGCGAGGCTTAGCTATCCGTCCATTCCTTGATAAGGCACCTTGTTATCAGAATCCAATTTGGTTGCTAGTGGGATCATTGTGTAGGTTAGTAATTGAACGTCTTTGGAAGCTGCCTGGTTTCATGAATCAATTTTGATTGATAGATGACATGGATAGCCATTAACAATTCTTACATAAATGGCTACCTTGGCTATGAGCTGGCACCAATAGGCCTGTCTGCTATGAGCCCGAAATGTCACATAGATTATGTGTTGGTTGTTAGTGGTATTCAATGAATACACGTTGAATACTGTTGTGGAAGACTGGAAGTTTCATTACTTTTAGGATCTCAACATGGTGTAAGCAGGTTCATGATGCTAGGCACTACTTTTTCATGGATGAAAACAATAGAGAAAGTGACAAATCAAGAACAAAAATTTGGAGGAAGATGATGTAAATAGATTCGAGACCATTTGCTTTGGAATCGATACTGTCTAAGGGCATTGTTAGAGAGTATATAAATGGCTAAATGAAATATTGCATTAGAGAAACCCTGCTCCTATATATACAAGGGGGAAACGTACATACCTAGACAAACCCTAATGGGCCAAGGCACACTTGGGCCTATATTCCGAACTAGAAAATAAATAATCTATCAATGTTTTAAAAAACGTTAAGCGGTAACCGTGCGGACAGCACCTTGTAACTGGTTAAGCGGTAAGCGGCCGGTTTTTGAAAAAACAGATTTTAATTTCCTATATAATTTTATACAAAATTACATATATATGTATATAAATACCAATACTCTTGGGAACTTTTATATATATCTAAAGATTCTAAACACTCTACCTAACAATACAAAGCACCCAAATAGTTTATAAGATAGCTATAAGACAATAATTATAGCCATAGTGTAACAAACAATAGATTTGACATGGATAAAACACCCTACATACATGATACAGATCAAAATTTGCATCACACGTTTACATAGCTAAGCAGTAAACAATAGACTAATTATTGGATACCTTCCTAACTGATTGTTATATGTGCATATCATCAATTAGTCATACATTACAGCAGTACTTTTAACTAAAGTATGCATTCTAAAATTAGACAATAGTTACATATATTTTACTTGTATAAATTACACTTTACAGCAGTACCCTATTATCATAACTTGCATACAAAGTATGCATTCTATATTAGAACTAGGCTTATCATAGGATATTTAATGTATATAAGTTTAATATATTATAGTAAAAAATAGTTGGGACCATATAGTTTATATAAAGTTACAGGTGTACAGAAAAATAAAAAAAACAGACAAAAAAGGGCCAAAAAGCGGGAAAAAGGGCAAAAAATGGAAAAAACGGGCAAAAAGCGGGAAAAACGGCCGATTAATTAAAATATGGTTAACCGGCGATTTTGTCAAAATTTAAACGGCCTGGGTGCTGGGCCGATTGATCAGCCGTTTAATCGGCCGCTCAGGCCGTTTTTCAATTCACTGTAATCTATAAACGAAATAACTCTCAACACTCCCCCTCAAGCTGGAACATGGGTGAAACACATGTCTAGCTTGACAAGACATATTTAAAAGACATGCAAGATACAAGCCCCATGCAAAATTTTCTCTCCCTTTGAATCTCAAAATACAAGTACTCAAACACTCCCCCGTGAGAAGATAACACAAGTAGCAAGCAAATCTTCTCGTCCTTGTAGTAGATAGTGTGAAGGTAATAGCAAACAAGCTGACTCCCCTTAAACATATAACAGTAAAGCAGGTAGCATGAAAAAAGCATGCCAAGGTAGATAGCAGAAGTGCCTCCCAAGAAATATAGTAGCATCTGGAGCATTAAATAATATGTGCACAGTATTAGTCTCCATCTCAGTTGTTGACATTGCAGTCCATAGAGTGTTGGATCACAGTTCGCATGGAGTGCATGGTCACAAAAGCAGTAGTCAACATGCGTTCAAAACACGGACATGCCAGAGAGTGCTGGAACACATCACCAGAGATTGACGTGTATAAGAGATCACAGCCGAATAGCAAAAAGGTAGACACGATGTGGTCAGATTGATCAATAGCATGCGCAAATTAGTATGCAACAAACGAAATTCAAGAAGTATAGTAGTTGAAATTGAAGCTCCAGAATCCAAGCTCTCCAAGAATCACATATAGTAGTAGTGAAGATCCACAAATATATATAGAGCAGGAAGATCCTTATAGATAGAAGTAGAAATAATTTTGCTCCCATCTCTCATCTATTCCCCCCCCCCATGCCAACTATGCGAATAACAGTGGTTGGGGTGGACAATGATAAAGAAACACCTTGAAAAAATATCGCCCGTAGCAGTACTGAGGGGTTTGGGGGGCACGCCCCCCAATCAGGGGATCCTGCTGCCCTCAGCGGGCAGAGTCAAGGGGAGGCTACCTGTAAAGGAGTGAAATCACCCCTTTACTAAAAATTTGAACAATTGACATCCATTCCAAACACTCTCAGAGGTATGATGGAATGGGCATAAATTTTCCAAACTTATTAAACATTGTTATACAAAAGACCATTAGAAAACAACGGAATAAAAAATAACTGACTATATTCAATTTCATAAAGGTTTACAAAAATACATCAAATTCTCCCATTAGGGTTTACATCAAGATACACAATCAGGATCTAGATAGAGGGAAGTCTAGACTACTACAATCTTGTCTCCAAGCAACATCTCCATCAACCGAGTCCAAGCCAAAAGCAAAGATCTTCCTTGTCTTATCCATCACATTGCTCAACACCTGGGTGGTTGGGAAGGCACCCAGCAAAAAAGGAAAGGGAAGAAAAATATATGTCACAAACTAATCTGGGATATCAATATAAGTACAACAAATAAAAACAGGCTAGGGTTCATGTGACGACCCCAATTTCTACATACTTTCCTTAGTGACATATACAGATATGCGTGCACTCATATCTATAAATATCAAAAGGGAAAATAATAGAAATCAAGATAGCCAACTAAAATTAGAGATAAGCCAAGATCATGTTCACATCATAGTAAATAGCCACACAACACTTCATTCAATAATGAAAGATAAAGTCATACATACTAATACTTGAGAAAGGAGAAGGATAAGTCTATGAAAAAGGAAATGCGATTATTACATAGGATCTATAGTATCCTATTACATCATCTAGAAGAATAAAAATTATCTAACCGAAATGAATATGACGCGAAGTGGAAATCTATCTCATATCCTCCATGATCATTATTTAGTGACTTCAGGTACTTTGATGTGCTTCATATATTGTCAAATGTTCCTCGTACCTAGAAAATACGAGAAACAAAAACATCAACAATAGTTGGTACGTGGAATTAAAAGCTATACTATGCTGGTATATAAAATACTCAAATTGGAGAAAGAAAAAGAAAACGTTATTTAAAGGCAGAAAATCAAGCAATCTCAAGTTATTAGCCTCATTTATAGTGAACATGCATCACTAAGGTGGACTTAGCACATAATCACATAAATAGTGGGCCCTTCCCCGTGTACCTTGTATTCTAGGGATCTCCCCGTATACCATGTACTCTAGGGAGGTGCTAGTCAACATTAAAGCGTTCCCTCTCTAATAGTGAGTTTAATGAGCACAACTAGTAACTACATTTCACTTATATTCAATTATGTTCTTTTATGTTCAAGGCGGTAACTCATCAATTATGCATAAATATACACATCCATCAATGTATGTCAATTTCATGCAAACAAGTACATATATTTAGCATCCAACAAAAACTAATCATATAATTATATCCACGTACCTTTAATTCTCAGATCTGAATTCCACAAGTCCTAGGTTATGAGAAAGATAGTAGATCACCCTGAAATATAGTAAAACCCTAAAGTCACCATGGTTTCTCATAAAAAAACATTAATTATTATTATAGTTAGGGTTTAGGTTATTTGGGATGTCACTTTAGGATACATAGGTTTCAGAGTTGGGGTCTGAGATTAGGGTCGTCCAGATTATTCAAGGACATTTTAGTTATTAGGGTTTTTCATAAATTGTACATAGTATTCATGATAAGGTGAGAAAAACTACAAATTAGGGTTCTTCTCAATTATTGGATCAACTATCTTCCCTAGATAGGTTTTCGAGTAACATGATGACCAAGATCATAATTAGGGTTTAATATGTTCCCAAGGCAGAATTAAAATCAGCTATAACCATTATTACACAAAAACAATGTATTAAAAGATCATTAGTGATTGTAGGCCATATTTTCCAAAAAAAAACGCTCAGATCCAGGTCATGGTTATATTTTATTTAGATAGCTTGGATTTTTCTGATGAAAATGGTATATTTATTCGATAGTTTCTGATAATCCTACCATTTTCTAGGGTTTTCACAAGTTCTGACCAATCAGGAAATTTTAAAGAATTAAACGAAAATAAAAAAAAGATTTGTGAGCTCTGCCTCGCGGATCATGCGAGGGATCCGACCAACCAGACCCTCTCACTGACCCGCGAGCAAGTGCTCGTCCAAAGAGGACCAGGCTCTAGGTGAAAAGTCAGGAATGCCCCTGAGGGTCACGTGTGCATCGTGACCGGGCATGGGTAAAAGGGGAAGGTCACCCTTTTGATTGTTGCTCGCGCCATGGCTGCAGCGAGGCAACGGGGGATAGCTGGTTCGATCGGAGATGATTCCTAGGAATAGATGAGTTATGCTGGTGATTGGGGTCGAGTTTGCGGGCTGACGGCGGTGACGAAGAGGTCGAACTCACCAAAAATGGTGGTCAGGGCTCGTTTTTCGTTCAAAACAAACTGAGAACAGGCCAAGGAGTGAAGTTGATATTTACCTGCCCTCGGGTTGGATTGAGGGAGTCAAAAGCTCCGCGGAGGTCTGTTGATGGACTTGCGAGCTTCCCGCAGCTCTGAAGCTGCTCCAACCTCGCCGACGTGAAGCTTCTGGAGCTCAGTTGCAGCGGCTAGTCGACCCGAGGTTCTGGGCTTTCGCGACACCAACTGAAGGTGCTCCTCGACTCGTCGTGATCCCTGGATGGTGTAGCCGCGCTCAATTGGACGGAGGGTGCCACCGGAGTGAGGGGGAAGTCGGAGTCAGGCGAGCTGGAGGTGCTTGAGGTCAGGGAGGTAGAGGCGATCACCGTTGCAATTGAGAGTTTTAAAATGAGTGGAGTATACACTAAATTAAATGGGTCATATCTCCTAATTGGTTGACCCAATTGCAATCAAATTTTAGGGGTAGCTTAATGGTGTTATGATGCAGCTAAGGTGCAAGATTGGAGTCAAAATTTGATTATTGACTATGTCAATTGACTAAATGTCATAATACTTGTATTATTGACTTTATGTACCATTATGGAGGATCTTAAGTGAAATTGATAATCCATTTAATCAATTTAGTGAAAGAGATGATTGAGGGCATAATTGGAATAATTAAAATTGTAAGAGAGAGGAACTAAATAATATATATATATATATAAACTCACTCTGTCACATTCTCCCCTCCTTTTTAAGAATTTTGTCCCCAAAATTCGAGCATCCTGAAAAAGATATCGATACTTCTTCTCGACCTCGGTCTTTAGTTCCCAGGTGGCATCTGTTTCATCATGGTGACTCCAGAGAACTTTCACCATTTCAATATGACGGTTACTGCGAAGTTCCTTTGACTTGAAGTCGAGAATTCTGACTGGAGACTCATCATATGACAGATCATCCTTCAATTCGAGAGGCTCATGATTCAAGATATGACTGGAATCCTTGACATAGGACTTCAGATTAGATACATGAAACACATTATGCATGGCACTATACTGAGGTGGCAAAGCAAGACGATAGGCACATTCACCAACCCTTTCTAGAATCTCGAAGGGTCCAACATACCGAGGACTGAGCTTTCCTTTGTTCTTCGCCAAAGCTCGAATAGGTCGGATCTTCAGAATTACATGGTCACCTTCCTTGAACTGACGTTCTTGACGGTGAGCATCTGTATAGGACTTCTGTCTATCCTGTGCCTGCTTCATTCTCTGCCTAATTAGAGCAACCTTATCAGCATACAACTGCATCTCTTCAGATTTCATCAGGGTACGCTCTCCGACATCGTCCCAGTGTAAAGGTGATCTGCATGGTCGGCCATAAAGAGCTTCATAGGGAGGCATCCCAATGCTTGCCTGATAGCTATTATTATAGGCAAACTCAGCTAAAGGCAAGTAATAGTCCCACGAGCCTTCCCAATCGAGAACACAACCTCGCAGAAGATCCTCTAAAATCTGTACTGTACGCTCTGACTGCCCGTCTGTTTGCGGATGGTAGGCTGTACTGAAGTTCAACTTGGTGCCCAATTCTTCTTGAACCTGCTTCCACAACTTTGATGTGAACTTTGGGTCCCTGTCCGAGACAATAGACGCTGGGACTCCATGCAGACGTACTATCTCCCGTATGTAGAAGTCAGCCAACTCAGAAACCTTTGCAGTAGTCTTCACAGGAAGAAAATGAGCTGACTTGGTGAGACGATCCACTATGACCCATGCAGCGTCGTATCCTTTTCTGGTCCTGGGTAACCCCACCACGAAATCCATGATGATGTGTTCCCATTTCCATTCCGGAATCTCAAGTGGTTGTAGTAGACCGCCTGGTCTCTGATGTTCGGCCTTGATCCTTTGACATGTCAGACACCTGGTCACGAAATCGGCAATATCACGCTTCATGCCCCTCCACCAAAACTGACGTTGTAGGTCTTTGTACATCTTCGTCGTGCCTGGATGAACTGTGTACTTGGACCCATGTGCCTCATTTAGAGTTGTCGTCTTTACAGTTGACTGCTCGGGAACCCACATACGATTCTTGTAACGAAGACCACCATCAAGACTCACAGACAGATGTGTTTGCGGCTTCGACAGGAGAGAAGAGAGCTTTGCAAGATCGGGACTAGCCTTTTGTGCCTCAAGAAGTTCGAAATGCAAGTTGGACGTGATGGAGATGTTATTAACATGCACACGATCAGACAGAAACTGCGGTTTCCAGCCCACTAGATCCTCCATGTTCCTCCATTCAGGGACAGAAAGAGATGCACACACTGCCCTTTTCCTGCTAAGGGCATCAACGACTACATTTGCCTTACCCGGATGATAAGCAATAGTGAAATCGTAGTCCTTTAGGTATTCAATCCATCGACGTTGACGCAGATTCAAGTCCTTCTGAGTCAGGATGTACTTTAGGCTCTTGTGATCGGTGAAGATGTCGAATGTTGCCCCGTACAGGTAGTGCCTCCAGATTTTGAGGGCATGAATGATTGCAACTAATTCCAAATCGTGAGTGGGATAATTAAGTTCATTGGGTTTTAGCTGTCTAGACGCAAAGACCACTACTTTACCATTCTGCTGCAAGACACACCCTAACCCATTCCTCGAAGCATCAGTGAATATGACAAGCCCTTCATTGCCAGAGGGTAGAACGAGAACAGGAGCAGACGTCAACTTCTGCTTTAACTGCTGGAAACTGGACTCACAAGTGGCTGACCAGATGAAGTGTTCATCCTTCCGAGTAAGCTTGGTTAGAGGAAGTGCAACTTTGGAGAAATTTGGGATAAAGCGACGATAATATCCGGCTAAACCCAAGAAACTCCGTATTTCAGAAGGATTACGAGGAGGTTGCCAATCAAGTACAACAGAGACCTTGGCGGGATCAACATATATACTACCTCCAGAAATGACATGTCCAAGAAACATGACCTTGTCAATCCAGAATTCGCATTTTGAAAGTTTGCCATAAAACTTCTGGGTTCGAAGAATGTCAAGAACTGCTCGCAAGTGTTCACGGTGTTTTTCCATAGAATGAGAATAGATCAAGATATCATCAATGAAGACGACCACGAACTCATCAAGATAAGGTTGGAAGACTTTGTTCATCAGATTCATAAATACACCTGGTGCGTTGGTCAACCCGAATGGCATCACCAGAAATTTGTAATGCCCATAACGAGTTCGAAAAGCAGTTCTAGAAATATCAGAATCCTTGATTTTAAGTTGATGGTATCCAGAACGGAGATCAATCTTTAAGAAAACTTTAGCAGTACAAAGCTGATCAAAGAGGTCATCAATACGAGGAAGAGGATACTTGTTTTTAATAGTGGCTTGGTTCAACATGCGGTAGTCAATACACATACGCATAGAACCATCTTTCTTTTTAACAAAGAGAACAGGAGCTCCCCAGGGGGAAATACTAGGACGAATGAAACCTTTGTCGAGAAGTTCTTGCAACTGTTTCTTCAACTCCATAAGCTCAGCAGGAGCCATCCTATACGGTGCCCTAGAAATCAGAGTGGTTCCAGGAAGAAGATCTATGGAGAACTCAATGTCTCTATTTGGAGGCAGCCTAGGAAGCTCCTCCGGGAAAATGTCAGGGAAGTCACATACCACCTCCAGACTTTCTACAGGCCCACTAATAGGACTGGTCTCTGAGACTAATGCGAGGAAGACTTTACATCCTTTAGAAATGAGCTTTTTAGCTTTAAGAGAGGAGATTATAATATTATTACAGAATCCGCTTCCCCTAGGGATTTTCACAGGATAAGAATGAGGTTGAGAGAGGACCACCATCTTGTTTCTACAATCAATGTGAGCATGGTATGTGTAAAGCCAGTCCATACCAAGTATGACATCAAAGTCTTCCATAGTTAAGAGAATGAATTCGAAGGGCATATCATGATTTTCGTATTTAAGAGAAAGTTCATTGGTTTTCTGCAGAGTTGTGAGTATTTTGCCACTCGGAGTAGACACGTCCAGAATATATCCCAAATCCCTTATGTCAAGATTTAATATGGATGCCAGAGTGTTGTGTGGCTATTTACTATGATGTGAACATGATCTTGGCTTATCTCTGATTTTAGTTGGCTATCTTGATTTCTATTATTTTCCCTTTTGACATTTATAGATATGAGTGCACGCATATCTGTATATGTCACTAAGGAAAGTATGTAGAAATTGGGGTCGTCACAGTTGGTATCAGAGCTGGGGTCTGAGATTAGGGTCGTCCAGATTATTCAAGGACATTTTAGTTATTAGGGTTTTTCATAAATTGTACATAGTATTCACGATAAGGTGAGAAAAACTAGAAATTAGGGTTCTTCTCAATTATTGGATCAACTATCTTCCCTAGATAGGTTTTCGAGTAACATGATGACCAAGATCATAATTAGGGTTTAATATGTTCCCAAGGCAGAATTAAAATCAGTTATAACCATTATTACACAAAAACAATGTATTAAAGGTCATTAGTGATTGTAGGCCATATTTTCTAAAAAAAGCGCTCAGATCCAGGTCATGGTTATATTTTATTTAGATAGCTTGGATTTTTCTAATGAAAATGGTATATTTATTCGATAGTTTCTGATAATCCTACCATTTTCTAGGGTTTTCACAAGTTCTGACCAATCAGGGAATTTTAAAGAATTAAACGAAAATAAAAAAAAAGATTTGCGAGCTCTGCCTCGCGGATCATGCGAGGGATCCGACCAACCGGACCCTCTCACTGACCCGCGAGCAAGTGCTCGTCCAAAGAGGGTCTCTAGGTGAAAAGTCAGGAATGCCCCTGAGGGTCACCTGTGCATCGTGACCGGGCATGGGTAAAAGGGGAAGGTCACCCTTTTGATTGTTGCTCGCGCCATGGCTGCGGCGAGGCAACGGGGGATAGCTGGTTCGATCGGAGATGATTCCTAGGAATAGATGAGTTATGCTGGTGATTGGGGTCGAGTTTGCGGGCTGACGACGGTGACGAAGAGGTCGAACTCACCAGCAATGGTTTTCAGGGCTCATTTTTCGTTCAAAACAGACTGAGAACAGGCCAAGGAGCGAAGTTGATATTTACCTGCCCTCGGGTTGGATTGAGGGAGTCAAAAGCTCCGCGGAGGTCTGTTGATGGACTTGCGAGCTTCCCGCAACTCTCAAGCTGCTCCAACCTCGCCGACGTGAAGCTTCTGGAGCTCAGTTGCAGCGGCTAGTCGACCCGAGGTTCTGGGCTTTCGCGACACCAACTGAAGGTGCTCCTCGACTCGCCGTGATCCCTGGATGGTGTAGCCGCGCTCAATTGGATGGAGGGTGCCACCGGAGTGAGGGGGAAGTCGGAGTCAGGCGAGCTGGAGGTGCTTGAGGTCAGGGAGGTAGAGGCGATCACCGTTGCAATTGAGAGTTTTGTGTGACTAAAAGGGAGGTGGCAGAGCTACTGTGCTCCTTAAATAGGTGTTGGGGGTGCTAAAAGGGGGAGCCCTAAAATTGGCTGCCACCGCCACTGAGAGGTGCGAGGGCTCGGGAGGTTGTTCTCCCTGATCCGGGGGAGATGGGTGACGTGGTAAGGATCGTTGGGCTCGTCCGGGTGAGAGGGAATTGTCCTCCAAAAATCTCGAGGTGAAGAGGTGAGGGCCGGGTGCGAGGGGCGCTGGGTGATCATTGTTCTGTTGGGGCCGAAGCCCGGGTCCTGCGGGAGGTAGGAGACGAAGTCTCCCCCCCCCACTAGATCGTTGATCAACGACCAGAAGAGCTCGGCATAAAACAAGGCTCGCGATCAAGCTTTCAAAGGCTGTGTGACAATTAATGTCACGCACATGAATCAAATAAATCCCAAACTTAGATCCTAGGGTTTAAAATGAGTGGAATATACACTAAATTAAATGGGTCATATCTGCTAATTGGCTGACCCAATTGCAATCAAATTTTAGGGGTAGCTTTTAATGGTGTTATGATGCAGCTAAGGTGCAAGATTGGAGTCAAAATTCGATTATTGACTATGTCAATTGACTAAATGTCATAATACTTGTATTATTGACTTTATGTACCATTATGGATGATCTTAAGTGAAATTGATAATCCATTTAATCAATTTAGTGAAAGAGATGATTGAGGGCATAATTGGAATAATTAAAATTGTAAGAGAGGAACTAAATAATATATATATATAAAATCTCTGTCACAGTTCATCATATGATGAAGATAACAAGAATATGAGGCTATATTCAAAAGAAACTTTCCATTAACCATTATATCAAAAAGGATTTGCATGTAAGATAATTATGTCTACCTAACTAAGTAGGGTTCAGGCACCTACCGGACCTCTAACCTTAGGTGAGGGGAGAATAAGACATTCCCAATCACCTACAATATTATGGGGAGAATAAGACATTCCCCAGGGCGATTATTTACATGCCATATGTGGGTGGTTGTACATAAGTACCGCTACTTTAAATTAAATAGAACATAAATCCACATGCTAGAAAAGTAGTCATGGCAAGAGTAGTCATAATATTCAATAAGAATGGCAGTGGGGTATAAGACCCAAACAAGAAGAAATTATAATCTAATTTGAGGCATGAATAACATTAGGATTCAAGAATAGGATATTTAGGGTTCATTAAAGCCTCATTAGGGAAATATTGGGTTTGGCTGCAATTATCCCAACATAGGGTGTAAGGAATGTACATACATAAATAGGGATTGCACATACATAACACATACCTCTTTTACTGATATCAATTACTAACTTTCACCACTTTAATTGAGTCCAAGTTCCACTTTGCCTATTTTCAATGTATTAACATGTATTAGAGTACATAGTGCACATTAATATATAGAAACCCTATTTTTAGAGCTTTTTAGCAAAATTAGGATTTAGACTCTTAAAACATCACCAATAAACTTATTAGGTTTTCCTAATCAAGAAAACATATATTTATGTTAATTTTGGAGTTATGATGATTAAGATGTAATTTTTATGGATTTTATGCATTAAATTCGTTTTACAAAAATCACCCTTCGTCAAACCATGAAATCAGACCTTGAAAATATTTTTATTAGATGGAGATTAATTTTCCAATTCCAAAACATATTTATTTGTCAAATTTGGATAAGCGGTTTAGAAGATATGAATTTTGCAATACTGACCAATAGGAAATTGCCACATCATCAAACCGATCGAGATAATTAAAGAGAGAGGGAGAGGGAGAAAACACCATTCGACCAAGATCAGGTTTGAAGTTGCATAGGTAACCAAACTAGAGCTTCTATAGAAGGTAAAACAGCAAGAAATCAAAACCTTAGAAGAGCATGGTAATAAGAGATGGAAATCGTCGATTTTCAGCATAAAAGCATGAGTTTTAAGCATGTACTAAGCAATATATGAGAAGGGTGTTAACCAAACTTGCCTCTAGGAAGGTAATAAGGTTCAAACAGTAAAAATTCCGAGATTAGAAGGTCTGGTTGCTCCAAGACAAGCTCCTTTCTTGAGCAAAGATCACCTTCTCCACTTTAGAGGTGCAAACCCTAGCAAAAGAGCAAGGAGATGACATGTTTCAGGGTTTTAGGTGGAGTTTTACCATGTATGGTCATGGTTCCGACCTAGAAGAAGGTGTAAGGAAGACTATCAGTATGAAAATGGGAAATTAAGGGAGGAAACTTACTAGTTTTGGTCGAAATTACCAAGGAGGAGCTTTAGAAACCTTAATAGAGCAATTTGGAAGCCCTAAGAGCCTTCTTCACCAAGGTAGGCTCCCTCTATTTCCTTGGGGAAGCAACTTCGTGGACAAATACAGAAGGAACTATTATCTAAGCTAGAGGTAAGAAAAGGAGAGTAAGAGTTTTCGAATTGTGAGTTTGGAAGAGGGTATACATGGCTATATATAGAAAGAGGTGAAGCATGAGGAGTCTTAAGGGACTTTCCATGTGTCTTTAGCCTAGGGATTGATGGCCATGCAAGAGGATAGCTCATAGAGGCTTCATGCATATAAAATGTCGGTTCTAAGAGCCCATAGATTATTCTAGGCCATCCCCACCGTTTTTCAAGAAAAAAATAACCGCATTGGTTGATAGCTTTTAAGGATAAGCATCTTTATAAAGAGGGTAATCCCTATAATGCCCTAGGAAAGAAATACCATAAAACCAAGGTGAAACTAGATTCTCCAATGGTTTAAAATCTCGTTAATGGTAAGGGAATATCTAAGGATTAAAATTCAGTTGATAATTTGAAAAGAAAACCTCCCAATTGGGTAAATTGCATAAAAGTCCAGAATGTAACTAAAATTGCATAACTCGCACAAACAACATCCAAACCGAACCAAACTTCATCCACAAGTTATCTTTGATGTGTAGAATATGAATTTTCCATTATTTCCATATTTTGAATTTATAAAATCACATTATTAATTACTTATGCCTTTTATTGATTTTCTCTCTCCTAAACTTATCCTAATATTTCAAGGTTGTCTAAATTAGATGAAATTTGACATGTAGGCTAATTTTGATATGTAGATTTCGAATTTGAAGTTTGTTTCCTCTTTTGAGACTTCTTTTTATGAGATATGTCATATGGCCCATTAACATCTCATTATCTAAATTGTTCATCCAATTAAGTTTCTTATCTTCATATTACCACTAAAATGAGTTATTGGGCATATTTTATGTTTTCAAATCACATCAAAAAGTTAGATTAAGGTTTAGAGCACTTAATTATGGTAATTAAGCTTTCACTGAGGTATTTGTGCATAAACCCTTCCATTGGTATAATTAGTGAATAAATGTTCACTAAACCACTATAAATTCCATTAATTAAATAGAAAGGCCAATAAGGATAGAAATGAAAGGAAAAGATGGGAAAGAGGGTCAAAAGACAAAATTTTAGAATTCGGTATGTTACACTACCCCTTACGGGGGATAGAGGCAGAGCACCTAGAAAAGGGTCTATGATGATTTTTAGAGGAGATTCAAGAGCAAATCTTACATATTGGCAAAAGAAATAGTGAAATACTAAAGGCCGATACTGTTATAGCCATATGGGAGTAGGTAGGAGCAATCTTGTACTATTAAAGCACGCGGCGACTTTTAGAAGTGCACAAACTGATTGCTTCCATTAGCAAGATTTAATGAAGAACCATATAGTGAATTCAACTATAGACATGTCACAACAGAATGAAAACAACTATCTGTCGGCTGATTAGAGTTGTTGCCATGAAAAGAGTGGCTCATGTTGTTGGCGACATAGGTAAACCCATGGCTGCTCCTGCTTCAAGCAAGGAGTTTTCTAACTGTTAGGTAGAGGACACCTTGAACAAGTACTTCTAGCCAATGTCGATCCAATGGATGATGGTGGCCCGATGCAACATGCAAAGGGGATTGCGGCTAGTAACAACATGGGTAGTCGGGCAGGGGGTGACACAACTAGGGGGTTGGCGTGTATTTGGTGTGGGCAGTGGGCGGAAGCGGTGGCGATGGGGTATTGGTAGTGGCTGGGATTCTAGCCAAGTTAATGAGTAAGTGGCAGGAGGTTGATGACAGGGAGTTAGTGACGGTCATGGGGGGGTTAAGCAAATGGAAACTGGTGTGTTGGGAAAACAAGAGGGGAAGTGGTGTCAGGAGAAATAGAGGGGTTGTCAGGGTAAGACGGTAGGTGAGTACATGGTTGATGATGAGAAACTGAGGGGTATCAACATGGTTTGGTACGACATTAGGGACATGAGTGCAGGGTTGACGACACTGGGATTTAGGAAAGCGGTGAAGGTGGTGGCTAGAATATGACTTGTAGAAGGTGGGGGCAGCGGGGACATGTGTCTTAAGGAAGGCAACTTTATTACGGGAGGAAGAGATGCCTGGCGGGCAGCCAAGCCACCAAGGGCTGTAGCCCGCAAGCAGAGAAAATTCTTTCTTCTTTTCTTCTATGACTAGGGTTGGACCACTCATCTGATACCATGTCAGATAACAAATAGAAGGCTGATCAAAGTATTGTATTAGAGAAACCCTTCTCCTATATATAGGAGAAGGGGATAGTGTACAAACTTAAGACAGAACCCTAATGGGCCTAGATACACTTGGGTGCACATTACACTCTAGAAAATAAAAAATTCACAAACTAAATAATTCTCAACATGCACGATATTGGAGAAAAGAGGGAAGGATCATGACAAGGGTGGCAACGAAGATACAAACAAATATATTACTATTTAAGAAACCCTATGATGTTAGTTCATTAATCATCAACTCAACTGAAGACAAGTGCTTGACTAGCTATTTGTAAAGGACTTCACAACTAAGCTACCAAACAAATAGGAGATACATATATTTTAGGATAATAATAGAGGTAAAACCTAACTTATATCATACCGATAAAAAATTCAACAGATTTCAAAATTTAAGTATATCTCTCATTAACGTGTAGTGTTTAAAGGACTAGAAAAAATATCAGCTGGAGCACTCCACTAACTCTACCTTGTCCTAAACTCCTTGACAAACATGGTATCTAGGATGAATCACGTCCTAAACTCCTTAACGAAATCCATTGCCAGAGCTCTAGCAACTCTTGTTACAAGTAGCACTCTTTCCTTATCTTGAATTATAATTATATTTTCCAAATGGTACCTGCTATTCCATTCTCAGCACCCTCTTACACATGTCTTTGTATATATCTTTTCTGGCATCCATGTTTGAGTAATTGTAAACACCAGCATTGTTTATGACATACAAAGACAAACACCATTTTCTTAAAGTTCAATTATACTGCATCAACCAAACTTCCTTGTAAAAACAACACTAGATATTGATTATGCATGTCAAAGCTGTACCCAATTATTTTCTATTGCCAAGCTAAATTATTTCGCTCAAGATGTCAGTTGAGTAACTAGCACCTTATTTGGAAGGCGCCTAATCCTTATTCTACTTTCATGACAGCTAAAAGTTGAAAAGAGTGCATATAATTTTGCTAACATTCTTTGTATTCTCATATGGCAGATCAGTTTTGGAAGAGGAGGATGAAAGGGGAATCGCCCATATTGTTGAACACCTTGCATTTAGCGCAACAAAGAAGTACACGAATCATGACATTGTTAAGTTCCTAGAAAGCATAGGAGCTGAATTCGGGGCTTGTCAGAATGCTTTAACTTCATCAGATGAAACAATTTATGAATTACTTGTTCCTGTTGACAAGCCTGAGCTTTTATCTCAATCTATATCTATTTTGGCAGAATTCAGCTCTGAGGTAGCCACATTTTCTATTCTATTTGTCTTACACTTGTTCTGAGAATGCATTTACTGTACTGTTAATTGATATTGGGCCCTTGAAAGCCTTAGATTCGAGTTGCGGCCGAAGATCTTGAAAAGGAAAGAGGAGCTGTCTTGGAGGAATACAGAGGAGGTCGTAATGCAACTGGGAGGATGCAAGATGCACACTGGGCTCTGTTATTTGAAGGCTCAAAGGTTTTAATATATTACAGGGCTATTTTCTTTGATACTGTGCTTCAAAAACTGCCTGAATTCCTGGTTTATTGCATGCTCTATTTCTCTGAGCCATTCCCCCAAATTTTATTTTTATGAAAAAACCAGAATGTTCCTCCAAACAACATAGTACAATGAGGCATTATCCTTTCATTTATCATAAGGTTGATGCTGTACCTTGGAAGTTCCTTAAATATGCGGTGCTTTTATAATCTATACTTTATGTCAAAACAGTAGTAGTTACATGTAGTGTGAACACAGATTATAGATATACATGAATATTGGTAAACAATGGTTAGCAAATCAGTAATTAAGAATTGTAATGTTAGCCAACTAAACCATTACTGTGTTAGAATCACGGTCATCAGCCAAAATAGCGCTTCAACTTCTTGATGTTGGATTACGAGAGGTCTTAGCCTTTTTTGACAAGGTAGATGACTTTCTAGTCACTGTAACGTATTTTGTACAAAGACTCAACTGTGTCATCTGAGTGGGGAGGCGTCTGGTGAACGATTAAACCATACTCTCGTGGACTAATACCACGGGCGGGGGGGGGGGTGTCAATCGAAAGTCTTGCTTCTTTTTCTTGAGTTTACATTCTCAAGAAAGTATTTCCCAAGTAATAATTATGATAGGCTTTTTAAACCCACTCGGTCATAAGCACACAACCATGTTCCACACAAGTAAATTGATTGATCTATTAACTGAATTAAATTTAAATTCTTATGTTCCCCTGAAATTACTGTGCTACTAAGGTATGATTCATATACATGCACTTGTATTGTATTACTTCAAGATGTAATTTTTAGTATCTGTTTATCGAGAACTTGCTGATAACTTTGAATCTATTGTAGTATGCTGATCGCTTACCAATTGGATTGGAGAAGGTGATAAAAACAGTAACTCCTGAAATTGTCAAACGTTTCTATCAGAAATGGTACCATCTCCGTAACATGGCTGTGGTTGCTGTTGGTGATTTCAGTGATACTCAGGTTTTTATTTAGTCTCCATGTTTTCTTCCAAGTGGGAGTGTTACTGCTAATTTATTTCACTAATTTGATGATTTTTTTTTTTGATTGTGTATTTCAGAGTGTAGTTGATTTGATCAAGACTCATTTCGCAGACAAGTTATCTGTGAATAAAGTACCTACAATACCAAACTTTGCTGTTCCCACTCATGATGACCCCAGGTTTTCATGCTTTGTTGAATCTGAAGCTGGAGGGGTTAGTAGTTCAGAGGAAGCATGTCCTTGTATCTTCATTATGCCTACCTTAATTTGTCATTCTCTGTATCAAAATTTTATTCCGAGTACAAATGCATGCTTGCAGAAGATATTTTATGTGAATAACATTCTATAAACAAATATTGCGACATTCATGTCTTCTCCTCATTGTTTATCAGTCTGCAGTCATGGTCAGCTGCAAGGTTCCTGTAGAAGAGATGAAGACAGTGAAAGACTACAAAAACTCTCTTGCTGAAGCCATGTTCCATTGTGCTTTGAATCAAAGATTTTTTAAAATATCTCGAAGGAAAGATCCGCCTTATTTTTCATGTTCTTCAGCTGCTGATGTTCTTGTTAATCCTTTGAAGGCTTATATAATGACATCAAGTTGTAGAGAGAGGGGCACAGTTCAAGCCCTTGAATCAATGCTCTTGGAGGTACCATTTTGCACTTTAAGCTGCACTTTTTTTTGGTCTTTGTTCATGTAACCAAATTCTCCTTTGAAGGTGGCTAGGATTCGACTTCATGGATTCTCTGAACGTGAAATATCAATAACACGAGCTTTGATGTTGTCAGATATAGAATCTGCCTACTTAGAACGTGACCAAATGCAGTCTACAAATCTGCGTGATGAACTGTTACAAGTAATTCATTAACATGCTCTGGTTCTGTTATTTGTATTGATTCTTTACATTTGTTCTATTAGGCTGCTTTGCAGTAATTCATTAACACTCTCTGGCTCTGTTATTCACAGTGATTCTGTACATTTTTTCTATTTGGCTGCATACATTTCATTAGTTTATCATCTTCATTTAGGACGTGAGTATTCAGTTCCCATCAACATCACAAGTCATTAACTGACCCCAACTCAAGATAGAACAATATATATTCTCTCTTAGAAGAAGCAGTTACCGCGATACGGAAATTACAGTTACAAACAATTGTTCCTTTCCTTAGCGGATATATCAATTTCCTTTATATAAATACAAAAAAGTTACTTATCATTTACCTTCCCTATGCGGGATTCCAAGTCCATTCCTAGCGGCGGATTCTCATCCACTTTTATTTAATTAACAATGACATGCTATTTAATTTAGTTCTAGGTGGTTTACCACCCTCTCGAATGTTCAGCCTCCATCACGGGCATGGGAAAGAACGCCTCTCTTAATCCCTAATTTGTTTCTAGGTGATTTTACGACTTTGGAAAAATGACACTGGCCCAGTAGCTCCAGTCCATTTCTAATGAGGGATTCTCGTCCTCTTTTAGTTAATGAACAATGATATGCTATTTAATTTAGTTCTAGGTGATTTTACGCCTTTTGAAAACTGACACTGGTCAAGTAGCTAGTGTGGAAGATGAATAGGGTGATAGGAGAGAAACAATATGACTACGTACTATTGGATGGTAATAGTAAATTAGTAACTTTCTAAGTAGCAGTGACACTTCCCCGAGGTTGCTGTGGCCGTCTTGGACACATGTCCAACTTGGGACACACCATGGGTTGGTGGACACACGAAGACGTCCACGGCGTGTCTGTGCTAGACACATGTCCAGGTAGGTGACAACAAACTCCTAGAAATGTCCTTTTTCTACCTCCTTTTCCTCCTTCCCATCGTCCCATCCTCTTCTTCCTTCTCTAACATCTTCCCCTCTACTTCCTCATGCTCCACTTATGGTGTCCTCTTCCTCAACACCACAAAAATATGTCCAACAATAGCACACACCGTCCACTGTCTACTATTACCTTCCACCCTCTTCCATCAATTACTTATTCACACGCATCCTCCCACACCACCACGAGCATAGTGAAACTACAATCCATTACACGTCCTCTCTCCTATGTCATTTTGTCTCCTCTCCCTTCTCATAATTTAACTATCTTATACACATCCTCTTCTTCTTTCTCATTATTGATAGTAAATTTTCACTATTCTCAAATATACATAGTTCTTTGATTTTAGTGTTCTTCAATTGTTACTGCAACTTTATTGTAGGTTATAAATTGTGGGGTTCACTCATTCTGATTATATGAATATATTGTTGGTTTGATTTCATAGTGATTTACACTACCGCCTTGATGTATATGTGAATAAACTGTGCTATTGATTGTATTCCTTATTTAGTGTTTGTTGCTTGAATTGGGAATTTAGTTAGGTTCTTTGGATTTTGGAGTAACAAATGACTCCACCCGGACATATATATTTTTGAATAAGAAATGTGTTTGGCTTTATCAAATCTTGTAGATCTTTTGTGTTTCTATATTAATTATACACACACACACATATACGTAGATACATACATACATACATATATATATACAACGATATGTAGCTGTGGGGACGACAACATTGTTTACGGATTTATGGTATCATGTCTGGGAGGAAAGAAATACCAGAAAGCATGGTGGTACAACCACTAATGCAGGGAGTATAGATGTAAAAATCTGTAAATGTGTTAGTCGTAAACTATGTACTAGGTAGAGGAGTGAGTTGTTCTTTGTGATGTTGTACAACGTTGGGCTATATTGTAATTCTTGTCCTCCTATATTTGTAGGAGGGATTTGGAATATATATATATATATATATATATATATATATATATATATATATGGCAACATGAACGGAGAAGGAGAGAGGATATTAGATTTTGCAGTTGCATATGATATGATTTTGGCAAACACCCATTTCAAGAAAAGAGAATCTCATAAGATTACTTTCAAGAGTGGGCACAAATGTAGCCAAATTGATTACCTCCTTACAAGGCGGGTGGATCGTAACATATGCAAGGATTGTAAAGTGATTCCTGGCAAAGAACTCACGACCCAACATAGGTTGGTAGTTTTGGATATTAACATGAAGATGAATAAAGGCAAACATAACGGAAACCAAGATAGCAGGATCAAGTGGTGGAATCTTAAAGGAGAAAAGAAATTGACTTTTCATAATAAACTCATCAAGGAGGTAACTTGGAACTATGTGGCATAACATGAGCTCTTGCATAACAAAAATTTCCAAAGAGGTTTTCGGGGAGTCTAAAGGTTGTGGACCTCCACAGAAGGAGACTTGGCGGTGGAATGATGAAGTACAAAAGGCTATTAAACTGAAAAGGGAGATCTATAGGAGCTTGTCCAAATCTGGAGATGATGCAACGTTCCAAAGATACAAGCAAGCAAAGAAAGAAGCTAAAAAGGTGGTTCGGGAGGCAAGGTCTAGATACTTTGATGATATGTATAAGAAGCTGGACACTAGAGACGGGGAAAAAGATATATATAAAATGGCTCGTATAAGAGAAAGGAAAGGAAGAGACTTGAGTCAAGTAAAATGCATAAAGAATGAAGATGGTAGAGTATTGGTGAAGGACGATGATATCAAAAACCAGTGGAGAAATTACTTCCATAAGCTTTTCAATGGAGATACTGCATATAATGTTAGCGACTCGTGTGACATGAATAGAAGAGATATCATTTACACACGACGAGTTTCACCATTTGAGATCAAGAATGCTTTGAAAAAGATGAAAATGACAAAGGCATGCAGACCAGGCAATATTCCCATTGATGTATGGAAGAGTATGGGGGATGAGGGAGTTACATGGTTAACAAATTTCTTTAACAAGATCATGAAGACCAAGAAGATGCCGGATGAGTGGAGAAATAGTATTATAGTCCCAATCTACAAGAACAAAGGTGATGTTCAGAGCTGTACAAACTATAGAGGTATCAAGCTGATGAGTCACACGATGAAGCTTTGGGAGAGGATTATTGAGCAGAGGTTAAGATCTATAACGCAGGTATCAAACAACCAATTTGGTTTCATGCCTGGAAGATCAACAACAGATGCTATTTTTCTGATAAGGAGGCTTATGGAGAAGTATAGACAAAGCAAAAGAGATCTTCATATGGTGTTTATCGATCTAGAGAAGGCTTATGATCGAGTACCCAGAGAAGTGTTATGGATAGTTTTGAAGAAAAAGGGTGTGCCTATCCAATACATTGACTTGATCAAAGACATGTATGATAGCTCTACTGCAAGTGTCAAGACTCCTGGAGGAGAGACACCAACTTTTCCTATTACAGTTGGGGTACACCAAGGATCCACACTCAGCCCATATCTATTCGTTCTGGTTATGGATGAGTTAACAAAGAATGTTCAGGATGATATTCCTTGGTGTATGTTATTTGCTGATGATATTGTTTTGATTGACGAAACAAAAGATGGATTGAATGATAAAGTTGAATGTTGGAGAAAGGCATTGGAATCAAATGGATTGATGATTAGCAGGAGCAAAACTAAGTATATGCATTGCAATTTCAGCCAATCTCACAGTGTGAATGGAGCCAAGTTGGACGGAGTAGATATACCAAAATGTGACAAATTTCGTTACTTAGGTTCTATTATTCAAATAGACGGGGATGTCCAAAATGATGTTTGTCACCGGATCACTGCAGGATGGTTGAAATGGAGGAGTGCAACTGGAGTTTTATGCGATCAGAAGATCCCTCTCAGGTTAAAAAGTAAGTTTTATAGAACAACTATACGACCAACCATGCTCTATGGGAGTGAATGTTGGGCGGTGAAGAAACAAGGTCTCAACAAGATGAACGTGGCTGAAATGCGTATGCTGAGATGGATGTGTGGGAAGACAAGAAAAGATCGTTTGAGAAATGACTATATCAGGAATAAAGTGGGGGTGGCGAGCATTGAGGACAAGTTGCGTGAGGGCCGACTCAGATGGTACGGACATGTGCAACACAATCCTACTAGTGCACCTATACGAAGCAATGCTATTGAGCCAAACACTATAAATAGAAGAAGAGGATGGCCTAAATTAACATGGGATGAGCTTATAAAGAGAGATTTTGAATCTCTACATCTCAATCAGAATATGGCCCATGATAGAGCTGAATGGAAACGAAGGATCCATGTAGCCGACTCCAACATAGTTGGGATTGAGGCTTAGATGATGATGATGATGATATATAGGAAGCACAGACACGACAGTTTTAAAAAATATAGGACACGGACACGACATTGGACACGGCATGCACACATACATATACATACATATATATAAGTATATATATACATATACATAAATACTTATAAGTATGAATATAGTTGTATACACATATAGACAAATATATACGTATACATATACATGTTCACAAATATACATATACATGTACACAAATATACATATACATGTACACAAATATACATATACCAAGGAACGAGGTATCCGATTTCGATGCCGTTTCGACGACATGGAAACCGATTTTTTTTGAAATTTCGACAAAAATTTCGATAGATGCAATCGTGCCCGTTTCGATGCCAAAATGAACAAATTAACTATGGAATTTTACAAGCATGACCTCTACACCTAAATGTTTCGTTTTATGCAATATAATTTTATGTGGGGGTAGGTTGGGGGGTGGTCCTTCATGTGGGAGGTAAGGGAACTGTCCTGTTTCTTTAGGATTTCGATGAAGGGTTTCGATGAGAAAATGTAGGTATTAAGTTATGCAATTTTACAAGAATGATCTATATACATGCATGTACTTATTTGTGTTATAATATCAAATATTGGATATGTAGGGCATCCCCACACATTTTACTTGGGTTGATAGTTTGTTGTTGATATTGACTCAATAGTCAATCATTTCATTGGTCCCAAGAACACTAGTGCAATGTTTCCAAGCTAAATCATTATTTGTTGGTGTGGTTGGCTTCCTAGCACCTTCATTGTCTAATAAACCACCACTAGGATACATGTCGTCCACATTGTAGAAACGAAAAAAGCATGCATTGCATAAGTATTTAATAATTTGAATAGCAAATATCAGGGATATGCAATGCAATTATGATATACTATAAGTATATACTATGTATTATGATATACCATAAGTATATACTATGTATAAGTACTAAATGGTGAAATAACTCCAATCCCCCTTTGCTCCTCTTCAAAAAACAACAATAACAACAAGGATTGCAATTATCGAATTTGTCATCGAAATTTGCCAAAATTCATTGAACTTCGGCGAAATTCATCGAAATCATCGAAATTTGGCGAAACTCATCGAAATCATCGAAATCGACACAGTCGCACGTTTCGGTACCAGATCCCATCAAAATCGAAAATTTTGGGCGAAATTTTACCAATTTCGCCGAAACCTCATTCCTTGACATATACATACACATAACATGGAGTTAATACATATAATATCCGTCTATCCAAATATGTAAAACAACTGATTACATGAGATTTAAAGAAATAAACTTAAAAGAAATATAAATCAAACCCAAAATTCACTTACGATATGAATGCATACTTTATAAGAAAACACTAGTATGTTTCCATCATGAGATAATAAATGATCAATGTAGATTAATCTAGAATACATTTGCAATATGAAATCAAGTATGAATGAAGATTGATGAATATAAGGAATTTGTATGTCAAATTCCTAGAACACCCGTTATATAATGATAAATTATATATATTAGTATGATTTATAATTGATATTATGTAATAATCATTAGGAAAAGGATGGGGAGGAGATATATGGTAGTGTGCTGGAATAAGAGGAGGGAGAGAGAAGATATATAATATATATTTCTTTTATATAGGGAATTAGTTTGAGTCTGCCGTGTTCACGGTATGTCCACGCCGTGTCCAAGCCGTGTCCATGCCGTGTCTGGGCTTTAAAAAAGTGGACACTTCTGAGCCGTGTCCACCGCGTGTCCAACCGTGTCCACGCTGTGTCCGTGTCCGACACGTGTCCAGGGCGGCTACGTCTGCCTTGGGGAAGTGTCCGTGTTTCCTCTCTCTCTCTATATATATAGGGGGAGAGAGAGAGTCTGGCTAGAATACACTTGAGTGTACAGATCGTACCGTATACGCAAGTGTTGCTTACATATCTAGACCATTTTTTGGTAAATCCAAACCGTTAACATTCATTGTTATAACAAATATAACCCGACCAGCATAGCCCGGGAGGTCAAGTCAGCGCGCCCCTCATGAAGGGTCGCTGGTTCGATTCCCCGCTCGGGTCAGCTGTGTTTACCAACCTCTTGGGTCATCCGGGCTCTGGCACCTGTTTGGAGAGGGGGTGGGCTTCGGCCCATGCAGATCCAAAAAAAAATATAGGCTACATGAAAAATGAGATCTCATCTGGATTCTTCTTAGTCACTATTCCATGGCCAAAAAATCTACTCACCAAACTAATTTGGATTGCATTATTATTGTCTCCTTTAGATACATGACCTGTAAGTGTTCGGATAAGCTCAAATTTTGCATGTAGTATGTTCATAAGATGTTCAATAAGATCAATGGTTTAGATTTTCAAAATAAACATTGCATGATGGAAAACATATTATGTCTCCAGTACACTCAATTGTATTAGAACCCGACTCTCTCTCTATGTATTTATATTTATATTTATATATATTATATTATATTATAATATATATATATATTATATAGTCGACGGAGAATAACGTGTTGGCATATTCTGGTGTTATCCAATGAAGGGATCCTCATTCGAACAACCAGACAAGCATTTCTTGATTTAATACCCCCTGGCGTCCGACCTCTGCTCTAGGTTGTGGGTGAGGGGGAAGAAATCTCTCTTAATCCGACATATACACACATAATTTGTTATGCCGTGTTTGTGTCCCATATTGTCCAAAATTACCGTGTCTGCCTCCTTATTCATACTCTTGTCAGTGTGTGTGCTTTGTAGGCAACTTTTTTTTTGACTTTGATTGATAGGATTACCCTAACCTAGGATTCAAGAATGATTGATGGTGGATGGGTGGGGCTTCTCCTAACCTAGGGTTTAGGATACCAAATGTGGATGGGGGTGGGGTTAGGCCTAATCTAGGGTTTAATTCATTTCCTAGGTGGGGTGGGGCGACTCCTAACCTAGGGTTTAGGAGACCAACAATGGATGGGGGTGGGGTTAGGCTTAATCTAGGGTTTACTTCATTTCCTAGGTGAGGGTCTTGGGATCTAGACCTAGGGTTCAGATCTCAAGCTTTAATACCAACCGACGGGGAACTAAATCCCTAAGGCAATTTAATAATCAAAACATGTCATTGATACATGCCCCTACACTAGTATTTATAACAGAGGTATGAAGACACTAGTTGTCACTACGTTTGTGACTAATTTCCTCGCTAATGGCTTCATTAAACCAAACGTTGGAACTTACAAGTACATGAAATAATAGATAATTTCCTAAAACTAATCATAAATCCCATGTAATTAACTAAAATACACGAAATAGCTAAAATATCTTATTAATCCTTATTGAGCTCTAGTAGTAGCTTTCAACTGATGGGGAACCAATTCCCATTGCAATTCAATAGTCAAAACTTTGCCTGGACACACACCTAGGGTTGGTATTTATAATAGAAGATTCAAGCCCTAGTTGTCTCGACATTTGCATCTAATTACCCAGTGAATGAATTAGTTGGTTAATAAAAATAAAATTGAGCCTCGAATTCTAGAATCTACAAATATGTGCCTTAAATAACAAATAAGTGTCCTGTAATTGATACTAGTTACCTATAACTAACGAAAACACCCAGAGTAGAGAAAACCATATAAATAACCCTAATTTGGATCTCGCATAGTTCCTTTCCTACATTAGGTACTCCCTTCTTGTTTGCCTTATCCTCAATGAGAGATCAATTGTCAAGGTTTAGGTTTCCGTACAGTAATGACAATCTCATCCATAGTTGTTGGCTGGTTGGAGAAAGCATCTAGTGGACATAAGTGTCACTTTGGTGGCTCTACAAGCTGACACAAGAGGCATCGTGTTGTAAGTGACAAGGGATACTGCCTGGCTAATGCTCCAAATGTCTCGTGACCTTATCAGAGTTTTAGGTTCAACTCAATTGCCGCCAGCTATCCTTGTGCCCTTTGAAGCGAGATGCCAATCACCCACTTCTGTAGATCAGTTTCAGTGACTTGACCTTGTATACAACAAATATGTCAAGCACTAGAAGACGGGGAAAGGAGGGTGCAACTACTTGCCCACGTGTTGGATATAGGGTGGAAAGTTGCTTAATAGTGACACAATGCTTACTTAAAAGGAAAGTCAAATCCTAGATATACAAACAAGAGATACTCTTTGTCTGGGAGAAATGATATTACCCCAACTGGGCCCATAAGCTCGTGTGGCTTGGACGTCGTATCTGATCCAATACTTGCTAAATTGTCATTCTAAAATAAAAATGCGAGATAAATACAATTGAATTTTCTTGTTTATCTTGACATTCAACGGGCCTAGGGTCATGTTAGTTACTATTTAGACTAAATATCTGTTTAATCTACTAAACAAATTGTCAAAGAACAAGGAGCAAAATCAAAACTCATTAATAGAGTAGACCCACATAACTTCTGGATGATCCTCATAGACTGTGCTGTTAGGTGCACATAGTATAGTTACTTCGAAATACCTGCAGAAGCTCGACCATGTCGCGAATGTGATTGCATCTAAGAAAACCAAAATGATTGCTGACAATCATGCTCCAACCTCTAGTGATAAAAAAATAAAATAATCAAGGAGAGCTTTGAGGTTGGTATGTGTAGTTTATTGGTCGAGAAGGCTTTCTATACATGTTTGATAACGCTTTTTCGAAGTACTAAGTTCACTCATCATCCATCTCTGTATATGCATTTCCACCACATTCACCTTGGCGAGACCTTGTTTCTTCAATGCTAAATATTCACTCCCATATAATATGGCTGGTTGTATATCTGTTTTGTAAACTTAGTTTTTAATCTAAGAGAGATGTTTCGGCCATAGTAGTATATCTGCACCAGCATTAGTAAACTCCATCCTTCAACTTCAATAGCCAATTGGCTGATAAGCTTATGTGTCCCAAAATCGTTTAGTACTCTAAAATAATAAAAGGATCCTTATTCAGTGAATAAAACAAGTACATGGCACTCTCTTTTATAAGACTAGAGAGTACGACATACAGTAGAGCCAGGCAATATGGGATAAAAGAAAAGAGGCTAATATACAACTAGAAGTCTTAAGCCAAAACACACTGAGTAAAAACAACACAATAAAATATATATACTAATACTCCCCCTCAAGCTGGAGCATAGATATCAGTCATGCCCTGCTTATCAGTTGTCATTCAGAGTAGTGAATCTGGTCTTCGGAATAATTTTGGTGAAGATATCTGCAACTTGATCTAAAGTATGTGTATAAGGCGTAGAGATCTGACCAGATAAGACAGCTGCTCGCACAAAGTGTCAGTCAACTTCAATGTGCTTAGTGTGTTCATGGAATGTAGGATTGCTGGCAATAAAAATAGCTGCTTTGTTGTCACAGTGCGTGGGGATGGGTTTAGAATCAGATATACCAAAATCTTTTAGAAGGCTACATACCCAGAAGAGTTCACACGTTGTGTGAGCCATTGCTCTATACTCCGCTTCAACACTACAACGAGCTACGACTGTTTGCTTCTTGCTGCGCCAGGTAGCTAGGTTACCACCTACAAACGTGCAATATCTAGTAGTAGATCTACGATCTAACTTGCTGCCAGCATAGTCAGAATCATAATAACCAACAAGATTACAATGCCCATGTTTCTTGTAGAGAAGTCCTTTCCTAGGAGAGCTTTTCAAATATTTCAGAATATTGCAGACAACATCCCAGTGACACTATCTGGGCTTATCGAGATACCTACTAACTAGTCCAACAACAGATGTGATATCAGCTCTAGTGACAGTAAGATATATCAGTTTTCCAACCATGTGTCAATACTGACCACAGTCAGGGTAAGGAGGAGAGTTCTCGTCATCCCAATTAATGTTTCGATCCAAGGGAGTACTAGCAGGCTTGGTCCCAAGCAGACCTGTATCAGATCGAAGATCCAGAACATATTCACGCTGAGATAAGCATAGACAAGAAGATGACCGAGAAACTTCAATTCCAAGAAAATATCTCAATGTGCCTAAATCCTTGGTGACAAAATGGTTTTCCAAGTAGCGTTTCATAACCTAGATTCCTGCAGGGTTACTACCCGATAATATGATGTCATCAACGTAGACAATTAAGATAACAAGTCCAGAAGTAGTTTTCTTGATAAATACAGAATGATCAGACTGAGAGCGGCAAAATTGGAAATTTTGAAGAATGGAGCTCAACTTGTCAAACCAGGCACGAGGACTTTGCTTCAAGCCATAAATTGGCTTGCCCAGGCGGCAGACTTTTGAGGACTCCCCCTGAAGCACAAAGCCGGGGGGTTGCTCCATGTATACCTCTTCATGCAGATCCCCATATAGAAAAGCATTTTTGACAGCAAGCTGAAATAAAGGCCAGTCAGAATTAACCGCCACAGAAATAAGTACCCTCGCCGAGTTGATGCCAAGCTGGATGCTTAAGAGCATGAGAAGCATTTTTAGGAATAGAAACAATAGAAAGAGCAGAAGTAAAGTTTGCAAAGTTAGTCCCCAAGTGAGCAGTAGTGCAAAACTTTCCAATGGGGTGTTGTGTGCATATCCGAGTGCTTTTGCGTAAACTGATCCGAATATCCAGGTCAGCAAATACCTGAGGCGGAGGTGGGGGTGACTCTACTGTCGAGGATGGTTGATTTGGAGGGGTCATGGATAGTATCCGGTGAATCAACATCAACAATCAGAGGTAGAGGTGTAGCCGCGACTAAATAAGATGTCAGGGCGGAGCCAGCAGAAGAATAGAATGGCGGATGCTCAAAAAAGACTACATCAACCGAAACCATCCATTTCTTAGTAACTGGGTCATAACATCAATACCCTTTTTGTGTCCTAGAGTACCCTATGAACACACACTTGATAGCACGTGGATCAACTTTGGTTATTCCAGGACGTAGATTTTTAACAAAACATGTACTGCCAAAAATATGAGGAACAGAAAATAGAGGGGCATCGGGATATAAAATCTGATTTGACACTTGATTGCCAAGAACAGAAGATGGCATGCGATTAATGAGATAGCATGCAGTGGAAACAGCCTGTGGCCAAAAACATTGGGGAACATGGTAATGAAACAGAAGAGTGCGGGCAACTTCAAGGAGATGCCGATTCTTGCGTTCGACAACTCCATTCTGTTGAGGTGTGTATGCACATGAGGTTTGGTGAATGGTACCTAATTTTCGACAGAAATGACTAACAGAGGTTTGCATGAACTCAAGGGCATTGCCAGTGCGAAAGATTTTTATAATTTTACCAAATTGCGTAGTTATCTCAACAAAAAAGGAAGTGATAGTATCAAGAATATTAGATCTATCTTTTCACAAGAATATCTAGGTGGTTCTAGAGAAATTATCAATAAAACTACCTGAAATGCTAGAAACTGAACATGGGCCCCAAATACCAGCATGTACTATATCAAACGACTATTTTAAGACAAATACAAGGTTTCTTAGAAAAAGTAGATCTAGTATGTTTGCATAATTGGCATGTTTCATAGTGAAAAACAAAATCAGAAATATCCGGGATTAAGTGCTTAAACTTAGCCGGTGATGGATGTCCCATCCGATACTGCCATTGGATGCCAGTCACAGAAGTAGTCAGAAATGCAACAGTCTTCGGTGTGTCCTGATAGTATAAGCCGTCTGGTCCCTCATGTCCCGAACCAATCTTCATCCTCGTGTAGATCCTGAAAAATAGCACCGTCCGGGTCAAAAGTTATGGAGCACCTTAGGCTCTTAACAATTCTACTGACAGATAACAAATTTATTGGGAATTTAGGAACATATAATGCTGAACGCAGAGAAAGGTGGCCAGAAGTGTGGATATTTTCAAAATTGGAGACTGATATTTGCGAACCGTCGACAAGAGTAACAGGAGGAATAGCAGTAGTTTTATGCAAACTAGAAAATAAAGTAGGATTGCTAGAAATATGGGAGGTCGCACTAGAGTCGATCACCCATGTGTTTTTACCAGACTGTGTCAGGAGAGCAGTGCTGCCATCAGAAGAAGTCTCAGCAAAGGAAGCCAATCGTGCTTGAAGTAACTTTTCAAACTCAGATCTGATCGAGTTAGCAGATGGTGGGGCAGATGTAGAGGCAGTAGTGTCGGGCTAGTCTGAAGTGACTTGATTTGCCCAACCAGGTTTTCCATGCTTGATCCAACAACGGTCTTCATTGTGATTGGTTCGTTTGTAGAAGTTGCAGTAGCGCGGTTCATTAATGTCAGAGGCAGAGGAGGACGAACCACTCCCTCAGCCTGTAGTAGATCGTCTGCGACCACGTCCACGACTGCGACCACGTCCACGGAATGAATCACCCGACCTAACAACAAGGGCTGTACCTTCAGAGGAATTAAGACGAGCTTGAGATACTGAGGGAAGACGCTGCACTCGCTTCAGAACATCTCGTAAGGTAGGCAGAGAATCACTGGACATGATTTGATCAACGACTCCTGCAAAGGACGATGGTAATCCAGTGAGAAACTGAACCAGCTGCAACTCGTTGCATTGCTGTTGGATTTCTGTAATGTCTGTGGGGAGTGGATGGTAGACCTCAAACTCATCCCAGAGAGCACAACCCTGATTGTAGTAGTCTTCCACATAGTCGGTATGAGAGTATTCCTGCTTGGCCAAGTGTTTGAAAATTTCAAACACTTGATTTTGGATTCTGCTGATGAGAGTATACGTGGGAAAGCTGATCCCACATGTCCTTAGCCGTCTTCTGTCGAGTAGAGATTGGCTGATTTTAGGTTCGGTACTGTTGACCATCCATGTCATAACGCCATATTCCTCTTTGGACCATACATCGTAGGTCTGCTTTGTCTTGTCATCAGGATTTGTAGCAGGAGCATCTGGGCCTTTAGTAGAAAGGTGGGAGTAACACCCTTGAGCCTTGACATAGAGCTCGAAAGAGGCCGCCCATAAGTGATAGTTGGAGCCGTCTAGTTTGGCAATAGTGACACAAGTTTCGGGGAAGATCGGTGGACGCCATGAGTGGAAGAAGTCAACACAGGAAGGGGCAGCAGGCAGGAGCAGCAGGCAGAAGTAGCAGACAGAAGGTTGATACAGCAGTCAACAAAAGCATGCAACATCAGAAACCCAATACATGGGCAGATCTAAGAACGCCCAGACTGGGGGTAGAAGATAATAGTAGGAGATCAGGGCATCGGATCTCAAGAACCCTCAGAGGGGCAACAAAAGATACAGAAAAACCTACACCAATATGGAGGAAGAGCTACTCCACCATGAGGCACATGCAAGCAGAGAGCGAGATCAGATTAAGTCGTCAATGTGCTATAACTGGAAAGTTATCAGAGACGTCCAGAGACTAGCGGGGAAGAGAGGGAGTGAATGGGGTGGCTAACTAGATGGAGAGATGGTAGTAGATGGATTGGGTGGTGATGTAGAATAGGGAATGGAGGAAAGGGGGTGGTGGAGGGTTGGTTGGAGGGAGGTGGAAGGGCGGCGGGCAGGCTGTTGAGTGGCAGCGTGTTGGCTGGAGCATGTGGTGGTGGCGACAGGTTGGTGGAGATGGGGGGTGTTGGCGGCAGGGTTGGTGGAGATGGGGAATGGCGGCGGGGTGGGTAGGGGAGGGAGGGAGGAGATGGCGGTCGAGAAGAGGGGCAGGCTAGGCGGCGGCAAAGGAGGGCGGGGGGGGGGGGGCGGCGGCGACGGCGGCAGCTAGGGAAAAAAAAGGAAGGGAGAGGGTGGCGGCTAGAGCTTACGATGACATGGGCTTTAGGGTTTGGGTGGAAGGGGCTTAGGGAGGATAACATGGCACTGATACCATCTAAAATAATAAAAGGATTCTTATTCAGTGAATTAAACAAGTACATGGCACTCTCTTTTATAAGACAAGAGAGTAAGATAGAGTAGAGCCAGGCAATATGGGATAAAAGAAAAGAGGCTAATAGACAACTAGAAGTCTAAAGCCAAAACACACTAAGTAAAATAACACAATAAAATATATATACTAATAATTACCCAAATCCAAACTCTAGAAAGTTAATGGCTAAAGGACCCGAGCGTCCATCCCTAGAATGGGAGCACATTCACATAACCTATGCATGAAATAAAACAACAACAATAACATTATAAACTATAAGGTATGAACCAAGGAATAAGGTTTCGCCGAAACTAGCGAAATTTCACCCCAAAATACCGATTTCGGTGGCATCTGCTACGAAGCCATGCAACCATACCGCTATGTCGAAATCGTCGAAATTTTTTGCCCAAAATTCGAAATTTTCTCTAGAAGTAGGAAAATCTCCTTTCCTCCCACATGAAGGACTCCCCACCTATCCCCATATCAAATTTTATTGCATAAATCGATGCATTTAGGTATAAAGATCATGCCTGTAAAATTTCATGGCTTAATTCATTGATTTTGGCGTCGAAACAGGCACTGTTGCATTTATTGAAATTTTTGTCGAAATTTCAGTAAATTTCGGTTTCCATGTTGTCGAAACAGCATCGAAATCGGATACCTAATTCCTTGGTATGAACAACAAGGGTATATG
This sequence comes from Alisma plantago-aquatica, assembly GCA_963693085.1. NCBI lineage: Eukaryota > Viridiplantae > Streptophyta > Magnoliopsida > Alismatales > Alismataceae > Alisma > Alisma plantago-aquatica. The sequence goes on along the minus strand of OY856409.1, from coordinate 466,243,280 downwards.
CATAAAAGAAACTAACTAGTACTTGGACATCAAGATCATAATCCCTTAAATTCAAATCCATATGGATATTTCATTTGTATTGCATGATGATCATCCGAGATATAACAACGAATATCATATAAAGCGGAAGCAACAATCATTTATACTTTATACCTAAAATCATAAAATAGGTGCGGATTGCGGAAGCAACGATCATTTATACTTGATACCTAAAATCATAAAATAGGTAATCATCAACAAAACTGTGTTGATCATGCTACGTAAACATATAAAATCATAGGTTTAAGTAACATGTGTTGATTGCTTGGCTAAGAGTAAATATAACAACAAGAAAGAAAGCAATAAAATTAAAGACTTTCTTTTTAAGATACAAGCATATTTTGAGTGCATTTCCATTATATCAACAACATCATAAGGCCTTTGACTAGCTTCCCAAAGGAAGGGGTCCACGACGGTCATTCAAGCCAAAGCTAAGAATGACACCTATTCCTACATGAGGGACTACAAGACTAAAAGTTCAGGAGTTAACCATGTATAAACACAAAGGATCTCAAGGCCAACGCCAAGAGCTAACCCTTTTTTGACATGGTCTGTCCTTGATTGATAAATCAAGTAGGACATTCAGCCTTGTGTCCATACCCTGAGAATAAAGGCAGGTGCACCAGGTTGTATAATGACAAGGAATGAAATATCGTCGAAACGGACGAAATTTCGCTCGAAATTTTGATTTCGACACCATCGGTTACGGTATGCTGCAAGTGTATCGATAGGATCGCAAATATCGGTAATACCGATGGGTATACAACCAAATACCGACAAATATCGCCAAATACCACCAAATTTTGACGAAATATATTGATATATAGACAAAAATACTGATTTTTGCGTGCTTGAGCCTATTTTTGTTGTTTGAGACGAGGAAATGGCAAACCAAGGGGATTTCGATAACTAGGGCTCAAATAAGCCTAATCCAAGGTATGCCTTTGTATATTCTACCATTTCTCTCGTTTACACTCATCTATCTCAATCAATATGTAAATTAATCCTAGATTGCCTTAAATTGGTAAAGATCCTCCAATCTGCTTTTTTATGTCTTCCTAATTGTATGTGTTCTTAGATCTACAACACTATCTCATAATATACACTATAATCATAATAACATACCTAAATAATCCACTAAATATAAGTATAATTTGCTATCATTTTTAGTAGCAAGCTGATCAATTTACATATTTTCTTATTACTAGTATTTTATCATACAAAGGAAGAAAATGTACTACTTCGCAACACAACAAACAAATATTGTCAAATGTATAGATTTTTTTATTTTTCTAGTCTTATATTTGTTTATATATGCCACTTGCTACATATATCCCACAACATGGACATGGTTGATCTGGTAACTACACTTTTATATTATCGCTCCCCATGACATGCATATAGTGAGCATGGTTATAATGGCTTTTATATTTATCCCGCTATTGTGAATAATCCATGGAGAAATTCACTACTGCATACCAAGATCATGTGGTAACACAGATGGCGGAGAAAAGGTGTCACAATAGTGATGGTGCATAACTTCCTTCACAGTCATGGCGTTAATTGCCAAAGTCACATATTGAAGAAGAGCAATAGAAAGCCTTGGTGTATAGTTTCTTCTAGAATCAAATATGACGCATATAGAGACATAGTATTGTAATTTCTAAAATATATAGTGTTTGATTACATAATACAAACGAGCATTATACACATATAGTATTGACATGTATGAGCAACACGTAACTTCATACCGCCAACCTTACATAATGTACATGTCATAGGAGCAATATGTCAACCATATCAACTCAATATTGTATGAAGAATCAATGTGTAATTCGATATACAACCGATATGAGTTAGTAAGTTACTATGCTATTCATGTGTTGTAAATAAGATATTATTGCATAAGTGTGTGTATTTATGTTTTTGGATTGTGCTAGTAAAATTTCAAATCTTTATTCCAATATTTTGTCATCGAAATCCTTTACGAAATCTCTTAGAAAACATGACAAGTTCCTTACCTCCCACATGATGGACACCCCCACATACCCCTTATATAATTTTATTGCATAAAACGATGCATTTAGGTGTAGAGATTACATCTGTAAAATTTCATGATTTAATTCATTCATTTTGGCGTCGAAACGACCATGATTGCATCTGTTGATATTTCCGTCGATAATACCGGTAAATACCTTTTTCCAGGCTGTCGAAACGGCAACGGTATCTGATAATGCACATTTATGATTATGTTTTTAGGTTTGTTCAATATATTACAAGCAAAATGAAAGTAGTAATCATAGGGAACCTGTAACTCAATCAAGTATATAAGCCAAGCATTTTAAGCATATTTACGCAAGCAAGATTCAATACCACCAGTCTGGCCAATAGGAGGATAAATTGTATCTTGATTTAAAGCACTAGCATTAAGATCAATTGATTAGAGATTCTTGAGTAGATCTTTCAAAAGAGTCATGCAAGTAGTTCCGCGATTACAAAGAAGGCATGATTTGATTAATATGAGGAGGATTATAGTCATGTTAATCATTTTTATGAGGGTGGATGTTTCACCTGATCTAACTTCCATTTCTCACAATGATTGATTTCAACATCTCCATTCCAATGCAATTTTCATTATCAGGCTACATACTATATCATATATCATTTAGACATAGGGTGAAACATCCTAACAAGATCAAGGATCACAAGATTAGGGTTCCATAATCTTAATGGGGATCATAAGTTTTGATGTTAGATTAACGATTTAGCCATCATAATATCAATTTAAGTCTTATTGATTCATTTTCCATGCAATAGAGTCATTAAGAGTACGAAAGTGATCATGTTGAGATATTAGGCTACAAATCATTAAAGATTACTAATTTGAAGTCATAAGATAGCATGGCATCATAAGATCAAGATTTATACAAGATTAGATATCAATTATCAATCATGTGCATTTATAACATATTTAGTGTCACATGTATGTTACATGCTCAAAATAGAGCATTTGAGTGTTCCACATAGGATTTCGAGTTACATGGCATCTAAAGTACTGATTTGGGGGTCACAAATACTATTTTGAACATTATTGATCAATATTAGCATAAGGTTCTAGATCTAGTAATTAAAAGTCTATAAAAGTCACATTTAACTGTACTTTTCACATAATCGAGTCATAGTAGAGTACAAATGTGAACAAGTTTGATTCTTGGTTCAAAAGATAGCATAAGCTACTAATCTTGATCTAACATAAAAATTTAAGGCACACTTAATCAAGTTTGAGCATAAAGTTAATGATCATAGCATTAAAGTTTATGAGATACACATTCCGTGTCATATGATCACATTAGGTTACATACATGAGGTCATGGTCGAAACTTGGCTTATTGTTCATTAAATCTTACTGATCCCATACTTGTCTAGGCGGCTAAGCGGTCCTTCCCACCCAAGGGGAGCCTAGGGGGCCTAGGCGGGAGCCGAGGCGTTTCTAGGCTTTCTTTATATTTGTTCATTTTATACTATATATATGTTTTTGCATTAACATTTTAGCTATACTCAAGTATATACATTACTAATGTACATTTGTCTTGGTTATCCTTAAGATTAATCAATCATAAGTACTTCACCTACAACAAGCCTGTCATGACCTAAGCTAGACCTACTCGGCTTTAATTTGACCTAACATGATCTAAATTGGACCTAATTTAACTTAGTATGCCCTAATTTGACCTAAGTCAAACCCTATTTTGGCATAACATGACCTAATCAGACCTAAGTTCCCCTAGTTTTTCCTACATTGACTAACAAGCCCTAATTTGGTGAAATCAGATCTGATTTCCCCAAACAAGACATGTTTTCGCTAAATCCGACCTACTTCCCCCTAAATCAGACCTTATATGCCCAAATTAGATCTGATTTGGTCTAAATTAGACTTATTTCTTCACTAAAATGACTAAACTTGATCTACTTTGACCAACTTCAGACCTAATATGTGCTAATTTGGTCTTTAAGTCTTACTTTGGGTCTAAAAGGCCTTAGGCATCCATTTAAGTCATCTGATAACCTAGGCGCCCAATTTAAGGCGGCCCACCTAGAGCCTAGGGGGCCTAGGCGGGAGCCTTGATTACTATGACTGATCCGCAGTCATAAAGACGATTTGAGGCATAAAAGATCATGGTTGAGCATTTAATACCATTAAACATGTAAAACAGATCAAAATGTGTCATTTTTAGCATATCAGAAGAGCTATGAGTAAAATCAGGTCTTAGAACAATTTCTATTGGATAGATGTTTTTCTAATCAGAATTCATATATTGTCATTTTCAGTTGAAGGATCTTTTTATTATCATTTTTGCAAAGACAATGCATTTTCAATGAAAATGAGAGATTATTTACGTTTTGCAAAAATGCATGGCTGTTGATCTTTGATCTCGCGGTTGCCATCGTGTGCTCCAGTGAGAAGAGGGGGCAAGAGAGGGGGAATGGGGCGGGCTTCACGGCCCCGTGGCTACCCGATTCCACTACCAGCTATGTGAGAGAAAGAGAGAGAGAGGAGAGCGAGAGGTAGATCTGGCCGTTCGTGCTGAGGTGCCCTTAGATATGAGGATAGTGACAAATTCAGGATTTGACAACTTTTCGGCTGGCCGGAAAAAATTGAAATTCGGAAAAAATCGAAAAAAATCGATAGTTTTAGGTCAAAGTTTGGTCAACTATTCGGAAATAATCGAGAATAAGTCGGCCATATATATATATATGCATTTATGTACATACATACACATATATATGCATATTTAGCTATATATGTATGTATATATATACATATCAGATACAAATGTAACTATTAAGGCCACTAGACACATTCTTATTATGTGAAAAAAGTAGTAAAATAATTAATGATTAGTTGAATAATAACAATGGACTGTCAGGAGAGTTAGGGTTGGAGGTTTAGTGTATCTTTGGAGTTCTCTGTACATGGTTTGGTAAAAAAAATAGCAAACGACATAAAAGAGAAAAATCGTGAAAAAACTTGAAAAGTCAAGAAGAATCGTGAAAAATCGTATAAATTGTGAAAAAGCAGGAAAAATCGTGAAAAGTCGCGAAAAATTGGCGATTGCCGTATTAATCATGGTGAAAGATCGGGTGCCTATAAAATCGTGAAAAATCACTGATTTTTTCATAAAGTTCGGAGACTTTTGTTACTATGGATATGAGGGCTCGAAGTCACCCTCTCCACTACCTTGCCTGTGCGAGCTAGCAACCACGTGCTCCACGGCAAGCTCGCCAGAGCAAGCACGATCGGGTTGGGGGTGTGGAGAAGACGATGACGAGGTCGCTTACGCATTCTCTTTGGTAGTGCGAGGCCATGACTAGCCTTAGATTGCATGGTGGTGGCCGAGTGCACAAAAGCCCTGACAGGGCTAGGCGGTAACGGCACTAGACCGAGGAAGAAGAACAAAAGGGAGGATTGCGGTGCTCGGAATGCGACGAGAAAGGATGGAAATGAAAGAGGAAGAAGAAAAGAAGAGGATGGATGTATCAATTTTGTGAGTGAATGCTTGGGATGGGTGCGACATGGGCGGCCACCGTGCCCCTGGTGTTGGAGGTGGGAGATAATGTAGAAGCCGTTGGATCAAGGCAAGCTTAGTGGCTTGTTGATCCAAGCCCTCCCATTAGTCAAGAGAATTGGGGGGAGGGGTGGATTACTGATTCTGATAAGTCAATTTAAAAGGAATTTTGAATTTGTGTTTCTTTGATAAACTTGCAAAATTCATAACTTTCAAACTGTAGCACCAATTGAGGTGAAATTTTCACCGTTGATTCAAAAATTTCTTCTTCTCTTCTTAGATAACAAGATTGGATCCAAGATGATGTTGAAGTGTCTCAATAATTGAATTGCATATTCAAAAGTGTAAAGGAAACACTCAACTTTGTGAAATTGAGCTCAATGTAACATTTCATTAATCACAACTTATCAATTGAGTATCGTGTGACTCAAAATCAACAAATTGATGTAGAGAGAGGATATTGAATGTAATTGATAATCATTTGAGTGAGAATTTGCATATTCATAAAAGAGGTAGAAGCCACTTTGTCATAGTATGCTTAAGAGTAAATAGCCTTATTCCCTATGTATGCTTATTTTCCTCTAGCTCATCGGTACCAATACTTTGAATTTATCCCCACTTAAGAAAGAAACCTCTTTTAGTTCGCTTGTTAGGGATCCGAACACCACCTTAGACAATATAAGACAATGTATAGATAAATATTCTCCTTCCACCCGATCATCTTTTTTTCACATTCCTGATTTAGTTCTTTCCATGTTTTGATTTGGTGTTGAGAGAGGACAAGGGAATACCTAGTTATATATTGTGGAGCTACTTTTCTTTTGTAATCAATTTTTTTCAACATGTAATTGACTCCATCATTAGGAGTGCTAATATTGTTGTCACCTTGAGTAAAGAAGGCCAGCTTGTCAACATATGAAGGTGAACGATCTCTCGTCCTCCACGGTTTTAAAGCCACCATATAGCCACACAGCTTCATTGCAATCTAATCTCCTTTTTTTTTCCTACTTTAAGGACATCCATCCCTCCCCCCTCTCCTCCAATCCACAAACATAGAGGCACACCTCCATCCCTTGAAGTAGGATTGTACATATATCAGTCCAGAACAGTAGACTGGACCAGACCAACTATTTTGTTTGGTCCAGTCTTGGACCAACTTGAATTTCGGTCCGGTCCGTGGTCATGTGTTTTCCCCGAAACCGGTCCTCGGTGGGTCCGGTTCAAAACCGATAAAAACTAGTCTGGATCCACTGGACCTGAGTTATATATAAAATTTATTTACATGTATTAATTAAGTTCAATATATACCAAGAGTTATAAATAAGATAATTGTGCTATTTTTCTAAAATTTTCCAATAGGATATTAACTTAATGACTTACACCTTGAAGACAGTACTATGGCGCTTATTTTTGTTCATAATTTATTATGATCATATGACCCTATAATTTGTTTGAAAAATATTAATTGCAATGAGTGATCAAAACAAAAAGGACTGGGAAATAAATTTTGGTAGTGTATTTGTGTAAAGAGTTTTTGAATACGAAAATGAGTAGCTCATGCATATCTCTATTGTTTCACTTTGAATAACATACAACTTTATTTGGTCATGATCATTAGACTAATCGTCAAGCCATCAACCACTTGTCTGTCGACTCAATGCGGCATTTGAGTCTCTAATCTTCTATTATTGTTACATATAGTGTTTTAACCTTATAAGACAAGGGACATAATTGAATAAATAATTTTGACTATGTTTTCACATTGCTTACTATAACCAAGTAGAAAACTAAAGTAACTCGGTCCGGTTTCGGTACGGTCCCGGTCCGATCCCTGATTTTTCAGTGCGAACCGAACCCGGTCCTATCCGGTCCGCTCCCCGGTCCAAATATTTTCCACTAACCGCATCTCGACCCGGTCCTCTGTCCAAACCAGTCCGGTCCGCGTTTGGCAGATGTAAAACCCTACCTTGAAGAGCTTAAGCCAATGGATGCTTACATCTGATGCCAAACTTCTTTTGCTGTCAACATATTGATCGGTATATTGGCCTATCTTCCAACAATTTGCTCTTGAACCTTATTGGTATAATAGTTCGGTATTGTATGTTCGTCTCTTTTCCAAGAATTGAACTCATAAATTAAGAAGAATTTGTTAGTTTAGTGTAACTATATATTTGAAAGTGTAACGAAACAATGTAAAAGAGCCTACTAACAATGTAAAAGAGCCTACAGGGTGTGAATACTATTCTAGACACCAAAACAAACATAGTTGCAGACATTAGACACATGAATCTCTAAAAATACAGGGCACAAGCACAATAACATGATGATGTGATGTATATGCTAGTTGTAAGAAATTATAGATGGATGCATTTTTTACATAATTAAATTGGAAAATAATTATAGCAATGATTTGATTTCAATTAGGTTTTCAAAGCCAAATCAGGTGAGAAAACACCGTGGCCTTCCACTTAGTTATAAGGGTGCCTGCCTAGGCGCTCTAGGCTCTAGGCAATCCGTTTCGGACTGGGCGCCAGGCCCCTTAGGTGACTTAAGTGACCGCCTAAGGCCTTTTTGGCCCAAATTAAGCCACTTACAGACGAATTTAGCACAAGTCAGGTCGGATTTGATCAAGTTGAGTCTTTTTATGGTTGAAATGGGTCTGATTTGACCCAAATCAGGTCAAATTAGGTTAAATTAGGTCTGTTCTGGGATAAACATGCCTGATTTGGGGGAAACAGGTCTAATTTTGGGGGAAATAGGTCTGATTTGGCCATGTTAGGCCTCATTTAGATTGATATAGGGCAACCAGTGGTAGTTAGGTTTGATTAGGTCACGTTAGTCAAAATTAGGTTTGGTTTTAGGCCAAATTATGTGAAATTTAAGCATATTATGTCTGATTTGGGCAAAATATGCCGGATTTGGGGGAAATGGGTCTGATTTGGTGAGATATAGTCTCATTTGGCCTATTAGGTCTTGTTTAGGTCAACATAGGAGAATTGGGGAAGTTAGGTTTGACTGGGTCATAATATACAAAATAGGTTTAATTTAGTCCAAATCATGTTAATTTTGGGCACATTTGGTCTGATTTGAGGAAAAGAAGTATGATTTGGGGAAAACAGTTCTAACTTAGGAAGATTAGGCTTGATTTGGCCAAATTCGGCCCCATTTAGGGCAATATAGGGAAATTGGTCTTGATTAGGTTACATTATACAAAATTAGGTCCGATTTAGGCCAAATTAGGGCAAACTAGGTCAGATTAAATAAATTTGGATCAAATGAGTTCAAATTAGGTCCAATGAGTTCTAGCCTAGGTCATATTAGGTGTGATTTAGCCTAAATTCTATCATGTAATACTATATAATAATGTCATTATACATATATGAAATTTTGAATGTAAATATAAAAAAATCAGCATTGCTTGTAGAAAAAGAAAAACCCCTAGGAACTCCTGGGCGCCCTAGACGCCCCATGAAAAATGCCTAGTGCCTAGCCGCCTTAACAACTATGGCCTTCATGTCTTAGTTCACTGGTTTAACTGCTAATGTTAGCAAGATAAAATAGAAAATTGTAGAAATCTTTGAATACATGAAAAATCATGGGAAGTATGCATATAGAGGAGGATATGAGAGAATAACATAGAAGCAATAAGAGCACAATTGAACACACTAGGTAGTTGACTACACGATCACAATTCCTGTATGACATTCGTACAATAATGGGATAGTCACAATATTGAAATCAAGGCCCGAGGGCCGCCATTGAAGCAACCCAAGTTTGATCGCTTAGGAAATACCATCTACAATTTATCTACCCCCATTCATCCTAGGGTGCGGGTGGTCATTGAGGCAACATGGGGCCACTCCTTACTGTTGCTCCATTATATAGATAACAATCAACTAATAAGCATTTTCCTAAGACGTAGATATCAAATTGATGAGTGGTCGGTGGGGAAGAGAAGTGAGATAGTAGTTGTTAAAATCAAATTGCAACAAAGGCATCAACACAACTAAGTGTGAGTTGCAACATCAAAGCAAAGAAAACCCTTTAGCAGGGGACAACTCAGTAACAGGGGGTAAGGAGAGAATTATAGATTGGAGAGGAATAATGAAGAAGAAGAGAGCATAATTAAGGGGGTAATATAAGAAGACAAGTACCAAAAGAAAGTTATGAGTTTAGAAAGGTACAAGTACACATCGAAGGGTAGGGGGACGGAGACTAGTAGAGGCAGGGAAGGAGTAGAGGAATAACAGAAGAATAATAATAATACATGTATATGAAGAAAGGGAGGCCTAGAAGAAGACGAGTAGATTAGGGTTTTCGAGGAAGAGTATTATAAGAAGTGAAGACTCATCTCAACACAACAGAAGGAGATGACAGAAGTGTCATGCTACGCCTGTACATATGGAACGACAATGGCGACATGACTATGCCCAGGGACGAAGCCAGGGGGCTAGCGGGGGTTGCGACCCCTCTAAACTTTATGGAATAATTAATATATATACTTAAATGTTTCTACATTCTGTATGCATAATATATATACAAAAATGTTTCTTTATTTGACAACGACTTGGGCTTGACCAGTGGTTTAAGTTAATTTGGCAAGCGGGTTTGTGGACAACTAGTCACAGGTTCAAATCCCGTACATGTTCTTAATACAATACGTTTCTGATTTTTAATAGCCGTCGCAGACTGGTAAGAATAAGTGCCTTTCGTATAATACTTTGTTCACAGCCTGGCAGTTGGTCTGTTGGATTTGTTACATCCTATTTACTGTGTTAGGAGCGACTGGTCGCTAGTTCAATTCCCTTTCATTTTTTTTACAAAATTTAATTATGAAAAATCATACACTTGTCTAAAAGAAATGACTGCACAATTATTGCCCCCAACTATACTCTTGACTCTGTCCGTGACTATGCCGTGAACTTCCGATGACAGCTGTCCTAAAATTGGTGTCTAGCTACTGTTGGTTGTTGACTGCTAGTGCCTTTTTTGAGTAGAGGGCAACCATGAGTTGTTGGTTAGGTGTTTTCCACTTTATGAAATAGATGTAGTGCACATGTGGGGGTAAAACCCACCAACAAAGCTTAGTTCCATCGTTTGATAAAACCAAACATATCTAATGGTTTTTGGCTAAACTATTTAATTGGGTGTCTGGATAAACTGAGCTGTTGTAGTCACCAGTTTTGGATTGAACCGACCGATTTAGTTTGGTCTTGATTATCTTGAATTTAATTGTATTTTGAATGGCTGACCATAGATTATGTTATTTTCCCCTACTTTCTAGCGAAACATCCAACCTTTACTATAATGTATTAAAACTCGACGAACAAATTTGCTTACACGTTATAGTCCAATGATCAAGTAACAGATAATACGATATAGGACAGGCTCCACCTTTACACACTTATGAGCGCAGGCGTCGCCGTGTTGTTAGTTAGGCCTTTTTTCAGCTTACATTATTTTATTATGCCTTTTTCCTTATTTTGGGATTTTGTAAAATCACGCGTTTTCGTACCACATTGGCTATCGCTTGTTTAGTCTTTCTTTTAGAAGCCTGCATAAAGGCTCTATTGCGTCTTTGTTTAAACACAATTGATGAATGAGAATTATTTCCTTAATCTTTTAGCTGCTTTCTTCTTTAGTCCTGTAGATATACATTATAATGTGTCAACATCTGTTTTCGTTAAATGTCCTTTCATTAATTGCACATCCTACTATCCTAGCTTTGACATGAAATGGGAGAAGCTATTCTAAAACATTTTCCGACACTAGTATCTTTCTCCTAAATCTTGTTACAAAAAGACTACCAGATATTTACTAGTATCTTTCTCCTAAATCTTGTTACATAGGAGACAACTAGGAGTGTCCAATACGTTTTGAGGCGTGTCCTTGAAGTCTTGGTATCCAATATGTGTTAGATAGAAAAACACAAGCTTTGGCAAGTGTGTTCGCATGTTAGAAGTATGAGGCTCGCTATGTAATGGTTTTTGACTGGGACATCTATCCCTAGGCTGTTAACATGTTATTAACAATCTATTTTATGTATATTATTGCCGCGCACACACATGCATGCACAAAATCAAACCAAATTGACTAATCCTGACTTAAATGACCTAAATCAAACCCCAATAACCCATTTTACCACTACAATACTCTCAATTGACAATCGGGGTCTATAAAGATATGGACGCCCACCCATGACTTGGTGCCTAGGTTTGGACCCCTCCTTCGGTGCCTAGGAATGCATAGGCGGACACCTTGACATCTATATCTTAAACTAGCTCCCACTCCACTCTGGAGGTTTGAATTGTCCCTCTCGCAAGTTTCTTTCGTTTGAAGCTTTTCTATTACTATAATATATGTCCACACATTAATTTCTAATATTTTTTTGTAATGTAATCGTTGTCACCCGAATAAAGATCCATATTCATCTTTGATTTACTTGGTATTTATTGATTCATCTACAAAGGAAGAAATGATGGTTTGATACTTTGATACCTCTCGTATCTTTTCTCTTTGAATTAATTACTTCGAATAGGCTTGTTAGAAAACAGTTTCCTTAGTTATGTATCTCTGTACAATTTCTTTTTCTTGTTGGGTCTAGTGTGTAAATGTTTTCACTCTATATAATAAAGGAGAACTTGCTCTAACTGGGTATCACTTTGACCTAATTCCATTCACATGGTATCTGAGCATATCCGACTGTTGTAACCCTAGCCGCCGTCCTCTCTCTCTCTCTCTCTCTCCTTTCTTTCTCCCTCTCTTGTTGCATCCTCCGTCACTGCCGCTAGTCTTCCCTATCGGACTGGTCGTTCTCCGATCCGTTAGGGCACGATGACCGCTTGAAGGAGAGGAGAAGAGCCTCGTTCTATCCCGTAGAGAGAAGTACCTTCTCTCTATTCCCCTTTCCTCTCCACGTAGTCCCTATACGTGGATGAGTGGCTAAATCTCTAGGGGCTGTTGATGCATCGGATTTGCATTTTCAATTGATTAGTGACGGTGCTAATTCCCGTCAACCCCCGGTGCGTCTTCCCGAGGTCATCCTCTCTCCGGTGCGTCTTCCCAGAGTCTTCTTTGCTCTTTGATAGAGCTAATTCCCGTCAAAACTTACGTCAGCCGCCGCTAGACACGACGTATGACCTAACCTCTCCCCCCCCCCGCAGCCCCCCCCCCCCCCCCCCCCCGCCGCCGCTGCCAACCACCCTCTCCTCTTCCCCCGCCGGCGCCACCCCTCCCCTCTCCAGCCGCCGCCCCCACCCCCCCACCCTCCCCAACCCCCACCCTCCACCACAGCAGCCGCCGCCCCCCCTGCCGCCGCTGCTTGCAGCAGCAGGTTGCCGTCCACCACCACCACCAACGGCCTCCTCCACCATCCAGTGACCCCTCCGTATCTTCCTCTCCATCCTATCTACCTAATCCTATCTTCTTCCGCCATTTTCTCCACCTACACTCCTCTCTCCACTCCTACGTAAGGCCTGAACACTTTCTAATTCTTTTACGTCTACGACCGGGCTTCCGTCAGTTTCTGCTCGGGTATCTGCTGGCCATCTAAGTTGAGAGTCCTCTTTGTTCTTGGGGATTTCTGCCTGCGCCTCATGGGAGAACGTTGAGTTTTTCTCATGTTGGCGTAGGTTTCTATGATTTTTCTGCCCGTTTTCGGGTTTTTCTGATCTGCTGCGTCAGATCCCTTCTGCCCGGTTCGGGTTTCTCTGCTCTGCCCATTAAGGGTCTGTACTGCTTCTAAAGCGTCATCGTACTCTGCTATGGCTTACTCTGAACCCCCTAGATCTCTGTGTGTCACTACGGTGAAACTCGACGGCGGGTCCAATTACAACCTATGGTCGGCGTCGTTTGTCCTTTATGTCAAGGCGCAGGGTCGATATCACCATCTGACGGCCGACCCTCCTGATGCTCCTACGGCGGATTCCGATGATAAAACTAAACAAAGCTACATCCAGTGGTCCAAAGATGATTCAGGCGTCATGTCTTGGCTCCTCAACAGCTCTGAGCCCCGGATCAGTCAATCTCTTCTCTGTCACCATGATGCCAAGGCGATGTGGGATCATTTGGCACATGTGTACTCTCATCAGGAGAATCCAAAGCGGGTATTCGAAATCTTCAAACAACTTGCCAAAAAGGAGTTCTCCACTGACACATCTATTGATGATTTTTATAATCAATGTTCTGCTTTTTGGAATGAATATGAGTTGTATCATCCTCTTACTGCTGATATCAAGATTTCCCAGAAACAACGAAATGAGCTTCAACTTGTGCACTTTCTCGCTGCCCTTCCTGCCTCCTTCTCGGGGGTTGTTGATCAAATTCTATCAAGTGATCCGCTGCCCACTGTTCGTGATGTCCTCAAAAGAGTTCAGAGACTGCCTTCTCTGACTCCCACACCTGCTCCTGAGCATCCTGCGCTTGTTGCGCGCTATTCTGATTCTACTCGTGGCCGTGGCTGTGGTCGCGGTCGTGGTGGTCGACCTCCTCCTGCTGGTGGCCGCGGCTCTTCTACTCCGGGTCGAGGTCTGTCTCAAGGACCACGTCACTGCAACTGGTGTGGCCGCGACAATCACACTGAGGACCGCTGCTGGATAAAGCACGGTAAACCTGCTTGGGCGAACCAAACTGCTGATGATGCTGCTGTGACTGATTCTTCTACCGATTCGACACCTGCGCCACCTAATACTGATTGGCTTCGCTCAGAGTTCGAGAAGATGTTTCAAGAACGTCTTGCACAGCTACCCTCTGCATCCAGCTCGTCTGCCATGCTCACCATTTCGTCTTCTGGTAACAAACAGTGGTGCATCGACTCCCGTGCTTCCACTCATATGACTGGTGCTCTTCATTTATTTTCAAAACTTAGTTCAACATCTCCGATATCGTCTGTTACTGTTGCAAATGGCTCGAAAACTGCTGTTCACGGCACTGGCACAGTTCCTTTGTCACAAAAGCTGCATCTCAATTCTGTTTTATACATTCCAAAATTTCCTGTTAATTTGCTTTCAGTCAGCAAAATGATTAAACAACTACACTGCTCTGTCAAATTTGATCCCTCTGGTTGTATTGTGAAGGATATCCGCACGAAGACGAAGATTGGTTCGGGCCGTGAAGGACCAGACGGGCTGTACTACCTGGATGGGCCACCAATTTCAAAGGCGATGATCTCTACCTCTGTGTCAGGTCTACAGTTGCATGTTCGGCTTGGACATCCATCTGCTGCGAAACTGAAACTCCTTTTTCCACATATATCTGAAAATAAATTTTCCTGTGAAACATTTGTTATGGGCAAACATTCTCGTTCTGTTTTTCCTACTAAAAAAGTTATTTCTTCTAAAGCACCTTTTGAATTAGTACATGCGGATATTTGGGGACCTTGTTCTTTGCCTAGTATTTCTGGTGTGAAGTATTTTTTGACTTTTATTGATGATCATTCTCGTACCACTTGGCTGTTTCTTCTCAAAGGTCGAAATACTGTGCTTGATTGCATTCGTACTTTCTTTGCTGAAATTAAAACACAATTTGGTCAACCTATTAAAATTCTTCGCACTGACAATGCTCTTGAATTTATGCAACAAGCTGTTACTTCTTTTTGTGTGTCCCAAGGGATTCTCCACCAGACCACTTGCCCTTATACACCACAACAAAATGGTGTAGCAGAACGGAAGAACCGCCACCTTCTTGAAGTTGCTCACACCCTCCTCTTTCATTATAAAGTTCCTCACTGTTTTTGGCCTGATGCTGTGTCCACGGCTTGCTATCTTATCAATCGCATGCCGTCCTCTGTTTTGAAAAATAAGGTTCCGTACGCCCTTTTATTTCCTGATAAACCTTTGTTCTCTGTGCCACCTCGTATATTTGGGTGTACTTGTTTTGTGAAAAATCTTCGCCCCGGTATCACTAAATTGGATGCTCGATCTGTGAAGTGTGTTTTTGGGGTACTCTCGCACTCAGAAAGGCTACCGTTGTTTTAATCCTATTACAAAACATTGGTATGTTAGTGCGGATGTGATATTTTTTGAACACATGCCCTATTACTCTGCCCCGGGGAAACAAGTGACTCCTGATATTTTGGTTTCCACTCCTCTACCTTTGGTAGATGATCCACCTCCTGCTGAGGTACCTTCTGAACGCCCTCTACAGGTCTACGAGCGCCGCTCTAAGCCTGCCACTGCCCCGGCCGAACCAATTCCTTCGTCTGCGGATGATCCACCATCAACTGAGGTACCTTCTGACCTGGATATTCCTATCAGTTTACGGAAGGGTGTTCGCTCTTGCACTCAGCATCCTATTAGTTGCTTCTGCTCATCTGCCAATCTCAGTAATGACTTTGCCTGTTTCACATCTGCTATATCTGGTGTGACTATTCCTAAAAATGCCAAGGAGGCGCTCTGTCATCCCGCCTGGAAACATGCTATGGAACAGGAAATGCAAGCTCTGACTGACCAACATACCTGGGATCTGGTTGATCAACCGTCTTCTTGCCATCCAGTAGGGTGTCGCTGGATCTTCACTATTAAATATCAGCCTGATGGTACCATTGAGCGTCTGAAAGCTCGACTCGTGGCAAAAGGATATACCCAGACTTACGGTGTCGATTATTTTGAAACCTTTTCTCCAGTAGCTCGTCTCAATTCTGTTCGTATTCTGATTTCTGTTGCTATCAATAAAGACTGGCCTCTTTTTCAGCTGGATGTGAAAAATGCCTTTTTATATGGCGATCTACAGGAAGATGTCTACATGGAGCAACCTCCCGGATTTGTTGCTCAGGGGGAGTCTGCTTCAAAAATCTGTAAACTTCGCAAGGCAATTTATGGCTTAAAGCAAAGTCCACGAGCTTGGTTTGATAAACTAAGTAAAATCTTACTCTCTTTTGGCTTTCGCCGATCACAGGCTGATCACTCGGTTTTCATCCGAAAAACCACATCGGGGCTTGTTATTCTCATTGTGTATGTAGATGACATTATCTTATCTGGCAGTGATAGTGCAGGGATTCAAGCAACCAAAAACTATCTAGCACAACATTTTATCACGAAGGATCTTGGTAAATTACGATATTTTCTGGGCATTGAGGTTGCTAGATCTTCTGCAGGATTGTGCTTATCACAACGGAAATATTATCTGGATTTGCTGAATGAAACAGGCATGTTAGGCTGTAAGCCAGCTACCACACCTCTGGATCCCAATATGGATTGGGATAGTGACTCGTCTCCCCCATATGCTGATCGACACCAGTTCAGGAGATTAGTAGGCAAGCTTATCTACCTGACTGTCACTAGAGCTGATTTAGCTGCTGCTGTTGGGTTTGTTAGTCGGTATCTTGACAAACCCCGACAATGTTACTGGGATGCTATCTGTCATATTCTTCGATATCTCAAAAGTGCTCCTGGGAAAGGACTATTATACAAGAAGCATGGGCATTGTAATCTATCTGGCTTTTCTGACTCTGATTATGCAGGCAGTAGATCTGATAGAAAATCCACTTCTGGTTATTGTACGTTTGTAGGGGGCAATCTGGTTACATGGCGCAGTAAGAAGCAAACAGTTGTTGCACGATCCAGTGCTGAAGCAGAGTACAGAGCGATGGCTCATACTACATGTGAGCTTCTGTGGGTCCGAAGCCTTCTGAAAGAATTTGACATCTCTCCGACTAGCCCCATTCCTATGTTCTGTGACAATAAGGCATCGATTTTTATTGCGAGCAACCCTACTTTCCATGAAAGAACGAAACATATAGAAGTCGACTGCCACTTTGTAGGGGAAAAAGTTATGTCCGGACAGATTCACACTCCATATATCAGCATGGAGAATCAACTTGCAGATATCTTCACCAAAGTGCTACCCAAGACTCGCTTCCAGACATTGACTGACAAGCTGGGCCTCTTTGACATCTACGCTCCAGCTTGAGGGGGAGTATAGAGATATGTGTTGTCTTGAGCGTCATGTGCTTAGCATGTGCTTTACTTATGTTGTTTCTTATGTTGTTTAGTCCCATATGGGCTGCTTCTTAACCAGTCTCTGTCTCTAGTTGTTATATAAGAGACTACAATGTACACTGTTTAGATCATCCAATAAACAACACTTTTCCAGTTTACACTAATTCTACAACAAAACAAATCTGGGAAGCTGCAAAGAAGCATTTTTCTCACGAGAAGAATGCTCTACGTCTTTATACTGTGTATGATAGCCTCTTTTTAGAAAGACAAAATAATCGCTATGTAGAGGATTATTTTGGCACTATAAAGTCCATTTACCAGGAACTTAGTTTCTACCAGCCGTCGAAGACGGATGATCAGATTAAAGATCGAGATGATCCAGTAACAACAAGGTTTCTTTCCAGCCTAGATCCTGTCTATGCTTCAGCCAGGAGTGTCATTCTGACCACATGCTAGTTACCGAGCCTTGAAGAAGCCTTTATGAGAATTCAACTATCCTCATTTGAGTCTATTTTTGCTACTCGAGGAGAACAGCATTATGGGAATCATGCCTCTCTTACTGCTGCTACCAAAGGAGTTGGACGGGGTGCTGGCCGGGGACGAGGCAATCGTTTAAAATGTAGTTTCTGTGGGAAACTTGGACATCTGGAAGAGAAATGCTATTCTAAGCATGGTCGACCCCCTGTTGGTGCTGTACATTATATGGCTACTCCGACAGGAGCATTTACGTCTGGAGCTTTTAAATAGGTGCAAATAGATGTTACAATCTCTAAGGAGTATGACCGTCTTCTTCTAGTTACCCAACAAGCTTCTCTTGGCACCTCGTCAATCTAGTTTCATGTACAGGTAACCAGGGGACTTTGCTTGTTGTCTCTCACCCATCTTCTACTTGGGTGGTGGATTCTGGGGCCTCCCAGCATATGACGGGTATACGGTCCATGCTTCTTTTTTCTGACTCATATATCGCACATTCTTCTGCGACACTTGCTGATGCTTCTATCAGACGAGTCTAGGCGTGTGGCACTGTACAAGCATCATTTGATTTAACTTTACAGTCTGTACATTATGTACCGGACTTCCCATTTAACTTAATGTCTATTGCTAAGCTGGTCGATTCTTTGAAATGTTTGCTAATATTTGGAGACACTTTCTTTGTATTACAGGATCCCAGGAGCTGGAAGATGATTGGTGGGGGATCTAGGAAAGGTGATCTCTACTTCTTTGAAGGTGGTCGCCCAGCTCGCTAGATTCCATCCGCTGCTTCTACCGTGTTTAGCTGCTCTCCCTTATAATGACATTGTCGCTATGGGCATCTTTCCTTGCAGAGTCTTCAGAAGCTTGTCCCAAGATTAACATCAATAAAGTCGTTAGAGTGTCAGCCATGTCAACTAGGCAAGCACCATCACATATCTTTTCCGAGTCACATTATGAAACAATCTAAGCGTCCTTTTGATCTTATTCATAGTGATGCGTGGGGTCCTGTTAAAGAGCTAAGTTATGATGGCTTTTGATATTTTCTGTCTTTCATTGATGATTTTCCCGCATGACTTGGGTATACCTATTTAAGTCCCGGGATGAAGTTCTGTCTGTCACTCAAACTTTTCATCAGTTAATAAAAATTTAGTTTGATGCTCATATAAAGATTCTTCATACTGACAAGCCCTAGAATATGTTCAAAAGGCTGTCTCTAATTTTTGTAATTCTGTTGGCATGATTCATCAGATGACTTGTCCTCATACACCTAGCAATATGGGGTTGCTGAACGCAAAAACCGCCATTTTCTTGACGTAGTACGTACGCTACTTTTTCAGATGTTTGTGCCAAAGAAATGTTGGTCTAATGCTCTTTTTATTGCATGTTTCTTGATTAATCGTCAGCCATCTTCTGTCTTACACGGGGCTACTCTATCTGTTTTACGACCTGACGAGCAACCTTTTCCTATTCCTCTTTGTGTGTTTGGTTGCACTGCGTTCGTTCATGTGTTTGATCCACATACTGACAAGTTGTCTACTCACACAGTTCACACTGTCTTTTTGGGATATTCTCCCACACAGAACGGTTACAAATGTTATTGCCCTCATCTCTGTTGTCTTTTTGTGTCAACTGACATTACCTTTCATGAGCCTACTCCTTTCTTTAGTAACTCTACTCAGAGTAAGGGGGGGGCACAATCCTGAGAGTGACTACATTTTTGAGCGTGAGAGAGAGCCACCTCTTCCTGTGCCTTGTAATGAGACTATTCTAGATACTACCTCCACATCACCACCACCTACTCCTCCACCGATTCAACCTTTCCCACTGGTTTACACTAGGCGGACAATGCGTCACCAAGAGGATGTAGCATCATCAGTCCCACAGATTGCCTCATTGTCAGACACTCCTGAGGTAACTGTTCCTACTGAGAGTTCTCTTGATACTTTTGTTTCAGACTTACACCTTTCAGTTGCAGCCTGGAAAGGTGTTTTCGCTCTTGTACTATACGCCACCTACTGGCGAATGTTTGTTGCTTATCTCATTTGTCACCGACAGCCCACACGTTTGTTCTTCAACTTGATTCTATGACTGTTCCTCGTTCCTATAAGGAAGCAACACGACATGATGGTTGGATCCATGCTATGGACAGTGCGATGGCAACTCTTCATGAGAACTCTACCTGGGACTTGGTGGACCTTCCTCCTGCCAAGCAGGTTTTCGGTTGTCGCTGGGTGTATTCTGTGAAACAGAAACCAGATGGGTGTATTGATCGTTTTGTTTGGTGGCAAAGGGGTACACTCAGACACATGGAGTAGACTACTTTGAGACTTTCTTCCTCGTAGTTTGGCTCAATTTTGTGTGCATCCTTATCTCTGTTGCTACTCAGTTTGATTGGCCTCTCCATCAGTTGGACGTCAAGAATGCTTTTCTTCATGGTGATCTACTTGAGGAGGTATACATGGAGCAACTTCCTGGGTATGTTGCTCAGGGGGAGTGTCAAAAGGTCTGCAAGTTGAAGAAATCCTTGTACGGTCTGATGCAGTCACCACATGCATGGTTTGATAAATTCAGTGCTGCACTTATACAGTTTGGGTTCACCCGGTCTTCTACTGATCGCTCATTTTTTGTGTATAAGTCTTCAAGTGGCACTATTATTCTAGTTGTTGCGTAGATGATATTGTCATCACAAGTGATGACTCTACTGGCATTCTACAGCTCAAGGAATGGCAACAAACATAATTTCAGACAAAAGATCTGGGTAATCTCTGCTATTTTCTTGGAATAGAATTTCTACGCTCTAAGAAGGGTACACACCTCTCAGCAGAAATATGTCCTAGACCTCCTTGCAGAAACAGGCATGGCACAATGCAAACCTGTCTCCACACCTATAAATTATCATACGAAGACATCAGTTTTTGATGACAATGATTTTTCTAATCCAGCTGAGTGTATAAGGATTGTAGGGAAACTGATTTACTTGATAGTTACTCGTCTTGATATTTCTTATGTTGTGGGAGTTGTTAGCCGGTTCATGAGGGCGCCTAAGAAGATGTCACACTGGATGGCAGTCACCCAGATTCTTTGGTTAAATGATCGCCAACAAAGGCCTTACTTATTTCACAGGGCAGAATCTCACACATACACCCTTGCGACTTACTGGGTTCGCTAATGCTGACTGGGTAGGTAATGTTGGAGATCGATCTGGTGACTTGGAGGAGCAAGAAACAAAATGTGGTAGCACGATCCAGCATAGAGGCTGAATATCGAGCTATGCCACATGCTTGTTGTGAGCCACAGTGGGTTATGTCTATTTTGCAATGTTCAAAATTCCGACGAAATTGTCAAAATTTTTGGCAAAATTTATGTTTCTGTGGCAATCGGACATCGAAATTGACTGACAAAACTCTCGAAACAAGCAAATCATCGATTTTTTTATTACTTTTTTATATACAATGTACTAGCTAGAACATTTTTTTTGCACAGTTTTGTATCTTTAAGTCTATATATTGTGTTTGCAAACTATAATGACTTAGTTCATTGATTTTGCCATCGAAAATTGACATAAAAAACCCCATCAAAATGGCCATCGAAATAGTTCAAGGTCATTCACTAAAAAATGATGAGACCCCACCCCCACATATCCAATATGAAATATTATTGCATATTCGAGTAGATCTACACTAGTAGATCATTCTGGTAACATTTCATAAACTAATTCATTCATTTTGCCGTCGAAATGCCAATAACGCATTTATCGAAATTTCTGTCAAAATTTATCAATATTTCTGTTTCTGTGGCCACCGAAACGGCATTGAAATCGGACATTTTCTTCCTTGCTATTTTGTCAGAGATGGAGTGTCTGTTGAGACACCAATTTCTCTCATGTGTCATAACCAGGAAGCCATTCATATTACTAACAAGTGTTTCATGAGCAGACCAAGCATATTGAAGTGGACTGCCACTTTTTTTGTGATTTAGTCCTCTCCAAGAAGATTCAAGCTCCTCATGTTTGGACTGGACAGCAAGTGGCAGATATCTTCACCAAGCCACTTCCATCTTCAGCCTTCAAGTATATGAATTCCGAGCTGGGCATGCATGATGTGTATGCTCCAGCTTGAGGGGGAGTCTTAGAAAATAGTTTCCTTATTTATGTATCTCTTTACTATTTCTGTTTCCTGTTGGGTCTAGTATGTAAATGTTCTCACTCTATATAATAAAGGAGAACCCACTCTAGCCGGGTATCGCTTTGACCTAATCCCATTCACAAGGATGAAATTGGAACCATAAACTCTCTGGGTTGATACAGCAATTGTGAAACTCGCTTTAAAAGCTTATAGGTAATAAGGTGGGAAAGAATTAAGTGTGATAACAAGAGAAACCAAAATGGGGAGGGGAACACTTCCTCTCAATCTTAACATTTTTTGGTTGGCTTTAACTATTAGATAAAACGAAGGTTTCAGTCAGTTCTACGCTGAGTATGTATTCTTTTTGCTTGACTATTCCATTCTTATGATTAGATTTTTTTTTCTGTCCACAAATTGAATCCTTGGAATCTATAATATATGATTTTAGTTGTGGATCATGTATTCTGTACTTGTTATTTGTGCCAAGCATTTACCATGTCATTTATTGTTGATGTATCAGCACTTTCTGCATCAAGAACCAGTAATTGGTATTGACTACGAAGCTCAACTGCAGAAGACTATCTTGCCTTGTAAGTTAATGCATTATATACTTTGCATGTATTGAGAGGACAGGGCTCTTATGTTAAAATTATTATTGTACTTCAGTTATTTATGGAACTTTAAACTTGGTAAATGAAATGCCTGATGTCGACTCTGTTTTGATGAGCCTGAAATCAAACTTTTTGAATTTGACGAGATTGCGTCAATTAACTCCTCGTTTCAATGTTGAGATAAAGGAGTTAATATATTAATTTTTGCAAGATATACTTCTCTAGATAAACTTATTTGACAATAGTTTGCATATTTCTAGATGTTTCTGTGTTGTTAGGAAGGATTTGATGCATGCTGTGAAGATGTAAGAGTACAAAAAGTTATAAGTTGGAGATTTTTCTATTATGCTTGGAAATATAAGCAATCTGTTAAGTGATTAAAACTTGTAACTTATACAAGTCCATGCATTGCATTTTGATGTACAACATGTACTGCAATTCCATATTCCTTTTTCTCTCTCATCCTTTCTTTGTCCGGTTCGACCACTGACATCGACTTTTTTCTCTTTCAAGATTCTTCAATTTTAGAAATAAAAAACAATCTATAATTGTAAGCTATGCATTTGATATCACATTGTTATAGAGATAACTTAACATTCAGTTCATATCCTTTGCCTGTTTGATCTGTCTCATTTTTTATCAGTATTTTTCATGGGCCTAGTGTTCTATTGAAAAATCTCAAGTTGAATTCAGAGGTGTATGCTATCTCTGGGGGTGGGGGGGGTATGGGTGAGTGGTGTGTGCATGTAGTAATGATGAACATGATAGTGCTAGCAGTTTCATTCCAGTAACAATTGATAGAGGCATTGCTGGAAGTTTAGCAAGGACTGCCTGCATATAGTTGTCACCTATGAAGCACGGATACAGGTTCATGGGTGGTGTGTGCATGTAATAATGATGAACACGATAGTGCTAGCACTTTCATTCCAGTAACAGTTGATAGAGGCATTGCTGGAAGTTTAGCAAGGACTGCCCGCATATAGTTGTCACCTATGAAGCACGAATATGGGTACGTGGATGCGATTGTTTTTGAAAATCTAGGATACGGGTACAGTGTGGATACTGCATTTTTTTAATGTTTATTTTTTAAAATCAATATATTTATACATAAAAATGAAAATGAAAAGAATCAAATGTCATTGACGTAAACATAAAGAAAACTGATTAGAGGGGCTTATTAGAACTCAAACTGAGTTTATATGTACATCATAGCATTTTATTAGCACTCATATCGATTAAGAATTTCAGATACGGTTTGAAATTATGTTCAGGAGCCATACACTATTGTACATGAAAGTGGACATTATATAAAAAACAATTAACTAGAAGTATTTCAGATATAGTTTGAAATTATGTTTAAGAGCCACACTCTATTGTACACTTTTACTGATTCTTTATTGCAAACCAGTAAAAATCCATGATTAGGCAGGAAAATTCATTTGAAAAGAGGCATCCCAAAAAAATGGAGGAGGTAGAAACAATAAAGAGAAGAAGGAAGATGGCATTTAGCAAGGAGAATGGTGGATGTATTAACTTCAAGGGAGCAGCTGCAATGTCCTTGCTGCTAGCTGCTACTTAGTAGAGAGGGCTGACAGAGGAGCTGGGGCCTTTGGTGATAATTTTTATTTTTTGTTTTTTTATTAGTTGGATACGGCCTGGTTATGTCTTGGATACGGCTTAGAACTATCCGGTACATATGCTGGAATGCCCACGAAGTATTGGCGTATCCGTACCGGCACCAATTTTGAAGTATTGGTGCTTCATAGGTTGTCGCTTGTCAGAGTAGTTCCGTATTGCATGCTGTACCAAAATTGTCCTCACTATAAATTAATGCTCTAACATATGGAAGGTTATACACTTTCTTAATTCTTTGAACGCAAAATAAACTAGATTTAGGGCTTGTCAGAATTTCAACAGTGTAAAAAGTGTTATCCTGCTAACCTGCTTTGATTTTAGCTATATTAATTCTAACATTATTTACATCCTGAACCGTGAATCTGGTTTTAATGTGGTTTTCATCAAAGGGTGGCAAAACTTGGGTTGTGATTCTGGATGAAAATAGCATGAGGTCAGCATAAAGTTGGACTGATTGAACCCAGCAAGGAGCCTTTTTTTAACATGTGCTTACCTCACCTGACAGGGACCAAATCTGAATGTGTTTGATGCATTTTACCCATCCATTTCTTTTTACTAAAATGCCTTAAGCTGATTAGTTCAACTGAATTTTTCAAAATAATTCTCTGAATTTCACAAGTTCATTTCTATCAAACTTGCTGTTATGAATTTGGTTCAACTTTTACAACTGCCTGCTGATTTGCACAAGCAATGTGGCTCTGATTCATGGGTTCAGTCATACAAGTTGATGACAACCCTCATACTTGTCTTTGTTTTCTACTGTTTACCAGATGTTATTGACATTTTGTATATTTAAATGATAGTATTGTTTCTTAATTGAAGTTCTTCTGCAATGCATTTTTGTTCTGTGTGGATGTGAAAATGTTGTGTAATTTTCATTGAACCAGTCATAGTTCACTCATTTTGAATGGTGTCGGATACTTGTTGCAGACATATCTGCTGCTGAAGTTTCAAAACTGGCAGACAACTTTTGCACAACATGCAATTGTGTGATCAAGATAGTTGAACCACGGGCTTCTGCTACATTAGAAGAGCTGAAAGCTGTAGTACTGAAGATAAACAGTTTAGAAAGAGACAGAAGTATTCCTCCGTGGGATGATGAACATGTTCCTGAAGAGATTGTTAATAACAAGCCTGACCCCGGGTGAGTTTTTCCAGTTATTGATGTTTATTCAGCTTGTTACTAGTAATACGTATATGAAGAAACGGAGATGTTTCCTATCAAAAGACTGGATAAGTTTGGACAACCATTTTCGTCGTTAATTATGCACGGGAGTGTGTTAGCATAGAAAATGTGCTTTTTTGGGGCAAGAAATGAGTCATGCTATTGCTCTGGCAGACTCCATATGCATGATGATGAACAAACCTGTAACATAAGCAAAGGCCTGTGTCAAGTTTGTTATAAGATGCCAATGACATAGTAAGCCAGGGCCTAGAGCTGTACAAGGTGCAAATGCCCATATTATGGTATAATGTAAAGTATCTAGGACAACCTCACAAGCAAAAAATTATAGTTGCCTGTGATGCATATATACATTGTGCTAAACATGTCATGCAAGTAAGATGTAGCGGGTATCGCTACACCCACACCCATGCACAAAAATAAACTCAAACACTCTTGATATCCATAAAGCTAGTGGTGATACAAATTTCATCTTCTGTTGAGATTGTTGTGCAGGCAAACATTTTTTGTTGCATGCATTTTGGGAAACTCTAAAAACTCCTCTGATTTTCCATGTGGCTTCTTTTTGTTCTAAAGTGATGTTATTTCTGTGTTTTATTCCATATTGCCCACTTTTACTTGTTTTATTCTCTTGTCCTATAAAAGAGAATGTATTGTAAACTCTTTTACTCACTGAATATAATTCTTCTCATTCTTCTATATGGTATCAGAGCGGTTCGGTTCCCCTGCAAGTTCCCACTCTAATCTCCCCATGCCTTAGCCACCCCTCCCAACCCTAACCCTTCTCCCTCTACCCGCCGCCATCCACCCCCTGCTCTCTCTTTTCCTTCCCGCCTCTCCTCCCTCACCGCCCAACCACCCCACCCCTCCTCTCTCCCTCTGCCGCCGTCAACAACCCCTCGACCCCCCTCCCCACTGGTGCTGCTCCACGCAGCCCTGCTACTGCCGCCAAACCACCACCCTTCCACTCCCTTTCCACTAACCCATCCACCCACCATCCCTAAAAATCTAGCCCCCTTCCTTGCTCGATCTCCTTCACCACTTTTCCTTACGACTACGAGCAGTTTTTTCAACATAGAATGTTGAGAGTCTATAAGATCTTTGGTTGCTTTTGCCTACGCCTCATGCTGGAGCATTGAATCTCTCCATGACGGAATAGGTTCTTCTATCATCTTCTTTGCCCCATAGTGGGTTCTCTACGATCTGATGCGTCTGATCCACTATTGCCCTCTGCTGCCCCCATAGCGGGTTCCTTTGGATTTGTTGATCCCGGCGTTTTTTGATTATCATTGTTTTAAAAAACGGGAAGCGTGCGGACGGGACCTTGTAGTTAATCGCCAGGCGGGCGATTAAGCGAGCGCTTTTTTAAAAAGCGGATACTCAATTTTTTAGATAATGTTTCACGTTTTATAGACATTAATACATATATAATATAATGTTTGTGACTATTTTACATAACTAAACCTATTAATGCTTTAAAGTTAATATATGTAACAGATATTAGGAGTTGATAGATTCAGAAATTAAAGATATATAACAGCAAATAAACATGTTTATTCCTTTAAAATTAATATATCTAACACCAATTAAGAGTTAATAAAAAATTTCAGCAATGAACAAATATAGATACTGAATTTAGTTATTACCTTTACATGGAGCATGAGCAGCATCATACGAGTAGACAACCTTTTGGATAAGGGAAGTAATGTGCCCACATGAAAATGCATGGAACAAGAAACAATTAGTACAATATTCATGTATTATTCACAATTTTTCACATTTTTTTTTTGAAAGCTATTCACAATTTTTCACATGATTATTTCTGAAATAGAAAAGCCTATATGAACAAAAGATAGAAAATTCAAAACACTAGTACAAATAATAATTAAAAGATAGGACATCCAAACAACAAAATCAAAACATAGATGATAAAACATCCAAAACAGCATAATCAACAAGTATGTCCAAGCAGCCAAAAAAACAAAGTTTCTATAATGTCATTACTGCTGTAGAAAGATAATCATAATTCATAACCCTATTTCCTAGTCCCTAATAATCTCCTTCAATGTCCTCTGCACTGGAGTAGCCATCAAATATATTCCTGCTTGTGAATTGCTCTGGCTCAAAATCTTCTCTATCACTTTGTGCACCCGGAGGGGTGGGTTGGACAGGAGGAGTGGGTTGGATGATAGGGGTGGACTGCCCATGTCTTCTGATTCTAGTATAAACTTTTTCTGCAACTCCAGATGCTTCAGCCACTTGTTCCCATGTCAATCCAGCACCTGAGTATACCTCGTCTTCCTCTGGATTAAGGTCTGTAACCTAGTCCTTTGCCTTATTTAGATAATCTGACTCTAAAGGATCCTTCTCCGATTCACGATGTTCCTTTTTATATTTCAACTTTGAATTGAATTGCACATAAACGAGATCGTTTAGTCGCTGCACATCTAGCCGATTCCTCTTCTTGGTGTGAATCTAGATAAATACAAAAGATTTAGTTGATGACTTAATGTGTTATGCACAAATATTGAATGTTCAAGACTGCAAGTAGGGAGGTAAATTACCATCTCGAACGTACTCCAATTCCATTCACACCCAAAAGATGTACATGTCAGGTTAAGAATTCTGATTGCCATCTTTTGCAAATGCGGAGTTTTGTATCCATGATTGGTTCACCATTCCACTAATTTTAAGAAATCAATAAAGTATTCAATTAATTTATTACAAAGTGGTGACCATGGGTAATGTAAGCAAGAAAGCGGTTGACAATTTACCAGGGTCCAAGTCAGGACTAGATCTTTGTCTAATGGCATTTGGTTTCCCAAATGCATCCTTAGCATTCCTATACGCGGGCATCTCCTTCTCAAGAACAATCTTATCCTGGATCTCCATTTCAGGGAAAAAGATATCCACGCATTCCCTTAGACCCCTCATGACACACTGTGTGGTATTTATCTCTGGATCAACCCAATAGTAATAGGGGTTCAAGTAGTAGCCTACAATGATTAAAATAATACGTTAGATATCAGTTTAAAAATTACATAAAAATGAAAAATACAACTTAAGTTACCTGCCACATGTAAGGGACGGTGCAGTCTTTTGTCCCATTTCTCATTAACAATGTCCATGACCTTCTTCAAAAATAAAGGATCACTACTCAAATTGGCTGTCAACTCCTTTTCAGCATTAAGCATAGCGGCATATATAAACCCCATGGTAGGTTTCTTCTCACTATCAACAAGTCGTAATACATTAACCAATGGCTTAAAGATATTCACTACTGACAATCCCGTGCCAAAATGTGGGATTTGTTACCATGTTAGCAAATTGCTGCCCCTCTCCTGTGCTTGCATACTTCCCAATTAGTAGAGCAAAACATGCTCCTAAGTTCATTTCTTTTGTCTAGCAAACTCTTTAAGCTAAGATATGCAATGGCAAATCATGTCACTCTAGGTCTCACCAAGTCACCATTGGTGAACTTTCTCATCAGATTTAGGGTGCTATGGTGACTGTAGATGAAGATCACCAACTTCCTACTCTTCTGAATCACATTCTTCACCCTAGTTAATTGCCCAATCGCCTCCAACATAAGATCAATACGGTGTGCAACACAGGGAGTCTAGAAATCCCCGACCTCTTGTCTTTTAGAAGCCTACTAGCAGCCAGATTTGATGGGGCATTGTCAGTGACAACCTGCATTGTTCATGTAACATTATTTTAGTACTTTAGAAATGCTATGTTAAAGAAAATGCAACATTATTCAAGTACATATTTCAGTAACTACCTCAACATTCTCCGCCCCAACTTCCTCAATGCAACTATCCATATTCCATCGGCTTGAAAATAAACTCAACATTGTGGATATCGGCAGATGCATCAATTGCCCTCAAAAAGCTTGTGCCTCTTTTACAGTTGACACAGAGGTTCATGATGCTTCTTCCCCTTCTATCAGTCCAAGCATCAGTCATAATAGAACATCCATTGATCCTCCATTCCTCCCTGTGTGCCTCCAATGACTGCTTAATCATTTCCACTTCACTCCTCAATAGAGGCTCGCGCTACTCGTGCATGGAAGGTCCTTGCAATCCTGGACCGAACTGCCCAACTGCCTCTAACATTACGTTGAAACTCTCCAGTGTCACAATATTCATGGGTATACCTAGAATGATTATGTAAGGTCAAATTTAGACTTTAGAAATAATACAATAAAGAAGAATTGAAGGGTGGGTTTGAATAAATATTAAAACTACTTACCGGCTTGGTAAAACCATCGTGCTATAAACTGTAGAGTTTTCTTTCTTTCCTCTTTCTTCAGCTTGTTATTGATGCTTTCTTGCTTTGATAGCCTTCTCTCTTTGACAACATCTTCTGGGTTTCTTCTAAAAAAAGTGTCAATCTGACCCACCACCCTAGGTTTCTTTGCATTTGCGCCGCTACCACCAAGCACAACAACCTCCTCCTCGTCAGACCGTTCCCTGATATTCACCTGATCCCTGGCATCATTCATCTCGTCTCCTCTTAGCCTTTTTTGCTGCCATATTATCTAAATACTCACAAATCTCCCTCTTCATTTTTGCTGGTACACTCATGCATCTACATCCCCCCTCCTACACGCAAGATGCTTCTTCAATCTAAAAATGCCACCACTTGATGTGTGTTTGCAGAACACACATCTCAACCGCTCTTTTCTAGCTGGGTCGGGAACATTTCAATACTTCCATCCCAGGTCAGATGATCGCATGTTGGTAGCATTAGCACCATGTTGCGGGATTTAATCGGCCGGAGGTACAACATTATTAGCCATCTACACCTAGTAATCAATATTAAAATCAGCAAGTATAAGGCAGGGCAGCAATATACACATAAAACATCAACATGTTACCCATGAAGTATATCATAAAATAGTATGTAACTAAGTAACAAGTATAACATATAAACAGTAGAACAATAGAAGATATATATTGTATATTTACTACTACATTATTATAAGGTAAAGCATTTAGTGTATTGAATACATATAATATGTGTCCATGTATATTGCAGATGTACAGAAATATGCGTACAGCAGTAAGATACTATTGTATAAATTAAATGTATTAGTGGCGTAATGTATATTATAGGCGTAGAAAGTAGTGTATATGTATTACTATTTTACTAGGCGTACATGTATAACAAACACATCACCTGAAATATAACGTGACTACTGACCAGTAAAAAAAGAAAAAAAATGAAAGAAACAGGACTGCCGCCAGGAGGAAAGGGTGGAGGAATCAAGCAAATAAAAAAAAAGGAACAAAAGACTTACTTGAGATTGAACAACTTCTATTGTAGCAGGAACAAGGCCGCACGATCGTCCTGGAAGCAACCAAAACTTCTCGACAACGTTCAACCTTCCACTGCACAAGAGCAGGCGCCGGCTCCCTCCCAAACAACAGCCACCGGAGGATAAGAAGAGGAGATATTCCGTCCAGAACAGGTACTAAAGTGTCGCTATGGTCTTTGGATGTTCCGCAATGGTCCTTGGATGCAAACGGTTGCCGCAAGAAGCAACGGGAGCGGAAAAGACGTCCGTCGGAATTCTTTTCGCAACGCGGAAAGACTGGAGCCGGGGGTCGTGTGCATGCTACATGTTTTTTTTAACCCTTGTGGGTTAGCGGTAAGTGGGCCAGTCACAAATGGGCCAGCCTTTGGCCGCTCCACCAAAAATTGGGCCCAAGCGGCCGCAAAAAAAAATTGCCAGGCAGAAAAAAAGCGGGTTAGGCGGGTGATAAGCGGGCGATTAGTTCAAATCTGCTCAGCTGCCACAAATAGCCAGTTTTAATCGTACACCCACGCACCCCGCTTAAGCGGCCGCCTGGAGCGATTTTTAAAACATTGCTGATTATTGCATCTACGTTCTGCTATGCTTCTACTCTTCTACTACTCCAACCCTATTTGTCATGGCTTCTATTGAGCCTCCACGTTCTCTGTGTGCCACCACAATGAAACTTGATGGCTCCAATTATCACCTCTGGTCGGCCTCCTTCATCCTGTATGTCAAAGCGCAAGCCGCTATTCTCATATCACCACCGACCCTCCATCTGCACCTGATGCCGCGACGGATGAAAATCTAAGCAAGCGTATACATTGTGGAGTAAAGATGACTCTGGTGTTATGTCTTGGCTAGTTAATAGCACCGAGCCACATATCAACCAGTCATTGCTCTGCCTTCGTGATGCTAAGGCAATATGGGATCAATTGTCTCACATTTACTCTCATCAGCAAAATCCAAAGAAAGTCTTTGAGATATTCAAAAACCTGGCTAAGAAGGAATTTTTCTCTGACACCTCTGTTGAAGATTACTATAATTAGTGCTCTGCTCTCCGGAACAAATATGAGATTTGTCACCCATTGTCAATTGACATCAAGGAAGCCCAGAGACAGCACAATGAACTGCAACTTGTCCAATTTTTTGCTGGCATTTAAAATTTCGGTGAAATTGTCGTAATTTCCACAATTATTTCCATACCGATGGCCATCGGACATCAAAATGCACTGCCGAAACACATTGACCATCCTAATTGTTTCTTAATGTACTAATATGGAGTTATGGACTACCTACAACATACATTTTTGCATAGTTTAGTGTCTTTAATTCTATATCTTGTGCTTGCAAACTATAATGACTTGATTCACTAATTTCACCATTGAAAATTGGCATCAAAATTCTCCATTGAAATCCCCATTGAAATAGTTCAGGGTCCTTCACTCACAAATGAGGAGACCCCACCCTCACAATATCCAATATGAAATATTATTGCATATTTGAGTAGATATGCACTAGTAGACAATTATGGTAGAATTTCATAAATTAATTCGTAACTTGCCATCGAAACGTCAGGGACACGTTCGTCGAATTTTTGGTAAATTTATGTTTCTGTGGCCACTGAAACAACGTTGAAATCAAACATTTTCTTCCTTGCTTGCTAGTCTCCTGTCCTCCTTTTCTGGTGCCGTCGACCAAATTCTATCCAGTGATCCCCTGCCTACTCTTCGGGATGTCCTTAAATGTGTTCAATGTTTACCATCTGTAACTTCTACCCTTGTGGTGGAACATCCTGTTCTTGCTGTTCGCACTGTTGATCATAGGTCTCGCCGTGGACGTGGTCGTGGCTATGGCCGTGGTGGTCTCCATCCTACTACCGCTGGCCGCACCTCTTCTACTACAACATGTCGGGGGCATCCTGGTCCTCGTTTATGCAATTTCTGTGGACGAGACAATCATAATGAAGACCGATGTTGGATCAAACACGGCAAGCCCGCCTGGGCTAACCAGGTCTCTACTGACACTTCTGCTGATAGTTCTGTGTCTGATCAACCTCCAACTACACCCTCGCCTGCTTGGCTTTGCTCGGAGTTTGAGAATTCTTCCAGGACCGCATGTCTCAACACTCATCTACATCTGAGGCCGGCTCATTTGCAATGCTTGCTGCTCCATCTGCCGGTAAAAATAAATAGTGTATTGACTCTGGTGCTTCGGTCCATATGGCCGGTAACATTATTTTCTTCTCTTACTAAATCCACTCAGCTTCCTCCAGTTATAGTTGCTGATGGTTCTCAGACTATTGTTTATGGCATTGGCACAATTCCTTTATCTCATCATATGTATCTGAAATCTGTCTTATATATTCCAAAATTTCCTGTTAATGTTTCTTTTGTCAGTAAGACTGTGAAAAGCCTTCAGTGCTCAACTAAATTTGATCCTTCTGGTTGTGTTTTCAAGGATCTCCGCACGAAGACGAGGATTGGTTCGGGCCATGATGGACCAAATGGACTCTACTGCTTGGATGGACCGACATCTGTGACTGCTCTACTTTCCTGCTTAACTGATAAAACGTTTTCTTGTGAATCTTGTCAATTGGGCAAACAAACCCGTTCTGTGTTTCCTGCTAAGAAAGATATCGGTTCCAAATGCATTTTTGACATTGTTCATGCGGATATATGGGGCCCGTGTTTTGTTACTAGTCATTCCGGAGTTAAATATTTTATGACTTTCATTGACGACTATTCTCGTGCTACTTGGTTATTTTTATTAAAGGACCACAACACTATTTTAGACACCATCATCATATTTTTTTCTTCTAAAATTCAGACTCAGTTCAGCAAACTAATTAAAGTTTTTTGAACCGATAATGCCCTAGAATTTATGCAAAAACCGGTTACATATTTTTGCTCATCCCGAGGGACTCTCACCACACTACTTGTCCCTACAATCCACAACAAAATGGAGTTGGCGAACAGAAAAACCGTCAATTCTTAGAAGTTGCTCGCACTATTCTCCTTCATTATCATGTTCCTCAACGTTTTTGGCCTGAGGCAGTTTGTACGGCTTGCTATCTTATGAATTGCATGTCGTCCTCTGTTTTACAAAATGAGATTCCTTTTAACATCCCTTTTCTTGATGCGCAACTCTATTCTGTTCTACCTCGTATCTTTGAGTGTACTTGCTTTGTCAAAAACCTTCACCCCGAGATAACAAAACTTGATGCTCGCTCCACAAAATGCATTTTTTGGGATATTCTAGAACCCAGAAAGGGTATCACTGTTATGATCCTATTATGCGACAATGGTACGTTAGTGCAGATGTAGTTTTCTTTGAGCATCTGTCCTTCTACTATGATAAAGGGACATCATTATCTAGTGACATTTTGGCACCCACTCCGTTGCCTGATATTGTGGATATTGATTCACCTTCTGTGCTGACACCTGAAGAACGACCACTGCAAGTTTAAAAGAGAAGACCCAAGAAGACTAATCCCTCCATGGCCCCTCCACAACCAATTCCTCCTTCAGCGGATGATCATCTCACACCTGAGGTAAATTCTAACTTACATCTTCCTATTAGTCTTCGGAAAGGTGTCCGCTCCTGTACTAAGCATCCAATTAGTCATTTTTTTCATCCTTTAATCCAAATGCCAGTTTTGCATGCTTTACTGCTTCTAGACCATTCCAAAAACTGCCAAAGAAGCTCTTCTTATTCCTGCGCGGCGACAAGCCATGGAAGCTGAAATTCAAGCACTCTCGGATCGTAAGACTTGGGATCTTGTAGATCGCCCTTCCACATGTCCTACAGTCGGTTGCCATTGGATCTTTACTATCAAATATCAACTGGACGACATTATTGAACGCCTGAAAGCACGTCTTGTCGCTAAAGGCTACACACAGACTTACCGCGTAGACTACTTTGAGACCTTCTCTCCTGTCGCAAGGCTCAATTTTATTCGTGTTCTCATTTCTGTTGCTGTAAACAAAGATTGACCACTGTATCAACTAGATGTCAAGAACACGTTTCTCTATGGAGACTTGCAAGAAGAAGTTTACATGGAGCAACCACCAGGCTTTGTTGCTCAGGTGGAGTCTTCCTCGCTGGTCTGCAAACTAAAGAAAGCTATTTATGGTCTCAAGCAAAACCTTCACGCCTGATTTGACAAGATGAGTCAAATTCTTATCAAATTTGGCTTCCGTTGTTCTCATTCAGATGACTCTGTATTCATTAGAAAAGCTGCAACTGGCTTAGTCATCCTTATTGTCTATATCGACGACATAATATTAGCTGGCAATAACACCTAGGGCATCCATGCTACTAAAGCATATTTAGAAAAACACTTTGTCACCAAGGATCTTGGCAAGCTGCAATATTTTTTGGGCATTGAAGTATCCAGATCATCTACAAGATTGTCTCTCTCAACGAAATATGTTCTGGATCTCTTGTAGGAAACAACTATGCTTGTGCAAACTAGCCAACACTCCTCTAGACCCACACTGACTAGGATGATGACACTTCCCCACCTTATGTTGACTAGGTTGGTAAGCTCATATATCTTACTGTCACGAGAGCTGATCTGACTGCTGCTGTAGGATTTGTAAGCAGATACCTAGATAAACCTAGATAATGTCAGTCGGACGATGTCTGTCACATTCTGCGACACCTCAAAAGCTCTCCAGGGAAAGGTCTATTATACAAGAAGAATGGTCATTGCAATCTTTCTGGTTTCTCTGATTCTAATTATGCAGGAAGTAAATGTGATCGGAAATCCACGTTTGGATATTGCACCTTTGTTGGTGTCAACCTAGTTATCTGGCGTAGCAAAAAGCAAACAGTGGTCGCTAGGTCAAGTGTAGAAGTAGAATATCGAGCCATTGTAGGTATGGCAACGGGTCGGGTTTTTGAGAACCCGACCCGTTTTTGTTAAACCCGATCCCACCCGAACCCGAAAAAAACAGTCTCAAAAAATCCGCAACAACCCGATCCGAAAAAATCCGACCCGAAATGCGGACATTAAATAATCCGCAAAAACCCGCAATAGAGACCTGCTTCTTGTGCGATTGACTGGACAAAGCTTATAACTTTGAAAACAAATCTCAAAAGCTCATTCCCCTATTCGTACCCGTCGTCATCTGTGGTTCCCCCTGCTTGCAGCTTGGCAATTACAACTCCTTCGAGGGCGTCCTCTACTGCAGGCCTCACTTTGACTAGCTCTTCAAGATGACTGGGAGCCTCGACAAGAGCTTTGAAGGTACGTTATTACGCTCGGGGGACAGGTTGACGGTCTGGGTTGCCAATTAGGGGAGCCAAGGACACTGCGTTATTGGCCTCCACATCATCCTCGTCGCTGCTAGGTCCAAAGGCGGCGAAGAGGATTGAGTCTTGGTCCTCGAATCCACAGTAGTCCTCGATCTCTTCGTCGTCGTCCTCCTCCACATCACTGTTCCTGGCCCCGTTCATGGGTTGCGTCATTGCCGTGCGGCGCTTCGGAGGTGTGACGTTTCCGGCGGGGTCAATCGAGTCACAACCGCGCTTTCAGTTGGCCACTGGGTCTCCTTCTCCTCTGCCCCTGCTGGCGTCCCTTGCTTGCGTCGCCATTTCGGGATTTTCCATGTTAGAGTGAGAGCGAGGTAGAATGCCAGAGTCGGCCGCTGCGCACCTCTCACGGGCTTGTGTCCCTTATTGGACCTATTTACCTTGCATTCGTCACTAACATAAACCAGCTACAGCCGGACGAGCAACTATTCGGTGGAAAATTGATTGCGGAGATGGTAGTGGTAGTCATGTGGCTGACTAGATCAATGGGATATAGAAGGAAAATGAGTTTTATGTATCAATATGATAAGTTGTTCTTTCCGGCTCAAGTAAGCGATGCAATACTGCTTGGTTTAAAAAAAAAATCCTCTCCTCTGGTTCCCGACGCTGGGGCTTCGCCTCTCCTCTCCTCCAGCTCTGCTTGCGGCGTCCTCAGGCTCTGGCTTTCGGGTCCCGATCTGGGTACCACAAGACCTGCTTCAAGTGCAGCCATGGTGGGTGCACAATCAGTCCTTCCAACTACATGTCTGGGACATGATGTCTCACGAGGGGAAGCTCTACTGTAAGTACCACCACACGCAACTCATCAAGGAGAAAGGGAACCTGTCCCAGCTAGAGGGAGGCGAAAGAGTCGGGCACTCGGCGGCGGGCGGCGGGGTCTGCGGTTGTAAGTGAGGACGAGGAGGAGCAGTGATTCATCTCGCTAGGGCCTGATGATCCATGTCGTCATCGGTGGAGTTGGGCGGCACACCCGTCGTCACGGGTGGAGTGGACTCGTTAGTGAGTGCGGGTGCGTGCGGGTGCCCACGGGTTTCCAACTATAGCACCGTCGTCCAACAGAGCACTCACAAGTATTAGCCCGCAAAACCCGCAAATCCATAAAAAACCAGATTTTGCGGGTCGGATCGGGTCGGGTTTTTTTGCCATGCCTAAGCCATGGTCACATTGCATGTGAACTTCTTTGGGTGCAAAGTCTTCTTAAAGAGTTTGATATCGCCGATTCTAGACCTATTTCAATGTTCTGTGATAACAATGCATCTATTTTTATTGCAAGCAACCCGACCTTTCATGAACGAACAAAGCATATAGAAGTTGATTGTCACTTTGTTTAGGAGTCTGTTCTTTCCGGCCACATCTGTACCCCATACCTCAACACTAAAAACCAAGTGGCAGGCATCTTCATCAAACTTTTACCTAAAGCTCGCTTCAAGACTCTAGTGGGCAAGCTGGGCATGTTCGACATCTATGATCCTTCTTGAGGGGGAGTAAAGATAGGGCTGTACATCTGGTCTAAGCCCAGATTGGACCGGACCGAAACCCGAATAAGCAAAATTCTTGGACCAAGGACCGAACCGAATAAGAACCGGTTTGGTTCGGACCGGACTAGAAAATTTATAGACCGGACCAACTAAAATTCTCGCTAGTTAAAAATAAATAATCATGTATTGATGTGATTAGTAATTTTCTTTCACAACTCTTGGTGAGGAAATTCAAAAATAAAACTAATGCAACTTATTTGAATGCTTTTGTGCTTTCATATTTGATGTAATAATCCTTGCTCTCATTTTTTATGAACATACATTTATTCATAAGCACAATGTGATGGCTAATAGTATTTTTTGAAAAATTATTTTTGCACGAAAATAACTTTACATATAATGTAATGAATAATTATCATATGACATGGTGATATGAAACTTAAGTTATCTACATAACTCCATCACTCCTTCTATGTCATATTCTAACAAGTATTTACTTACAATCTTAAGAGTAATGATATTTCTAAAAAGTTAAGTATAATTTATTATTTATATATTTGACCTTCATGCACTCCATTCCCAACAACTCTTTGTTAACCTTAACAATAATATAAACATTTATTGTATGGTATTCATAATAGGAAGATATTATTGTATGTAATTCGATCCAATCGGTCTAGGCCGATCTGGACCGGTTTGGAACAGACTGGACCAAGAACCGAAATCTTGAAAATTAGAGCACCGAGGTCCGGACTAAAATAAAAGTCGGTCCAAGATCGGACCGGACCGAATAGTTGATCCGGTCTGGTCCACCGGTCTAGACCGATATATGTACAACCCTAAGTAAAGAGATATAAAGAGATGCTATTTCTATGTTATATCTGTGTTTTACTCTACCTGTGTTTTATCCCATATTGCTCACTTTTAGTTGTTGTTTTATTCACTCATTGAATACAATTCTTCTCATTCTTCTATATGTTCTATGTCTGCCTGATATCTGAACAAAGGAATAAGCTGAGCCTTGCTATGGCGTCCTTGTTAAAGAACTAGCAAATAGGTTGTACAATCCTCAAATGTCGGACTTTCTTCATATAGAAATGCTAATGTTTGTTAATCACTTCCAGAGGTTGGGGTATGAAACAATGGAATGCAAATTTACTTATATTAGAAGTTGTACTACGTTATCATGTAAATGGATATATTGTTACTTTGACAACTGATATAATGAAGAACATCCCCTATGTTGTATTTCTTATTGATAGATGGGAAAAACCCTCTCCTATATATAAGAGTGGAGGCAAGTACAAGGAAGCAGCCAAAGCTTAATGAAATCCGACACTAATGGACCCATATACAAATTTACAATAATCTTATACTCTAGTTCACAATTTTACCGAAATTGTAAATTTTGACAAAACATTATGTACTTGTGACCATTGAGTAGCAAAATGCACCGACTATCATTTTTTTCTTCTTCTGTTACTCCATAATGTACTATGTACTATCCATAGTTATCAAGGCCCCCTCCTAGGCTGTGCCGGGGCACATGCCTAGGTGGGCTATGCTCTGGAGGTGTTCAAGCCTGGCTGCCTAGGCCTCCAGTCGATTGGGTGGTCGTCTAGGGTCTTTTAGGCCAAATTTAGGTCATTTTGGCACCGAATTAAGTAATCAAGTCTAAATTTTGTCAAACCAGGTCATATTTGTTCATTTTAGGGCTCAATTAGGTTAGTCTAAGTTTTATTCAAGTCAATTAGGTCTGATGTGGCTAAATTAGGTCTGATTTAGGTTAAATTAGAGTAAGTTTATCTAATTTAGGTCACATTGTGTCAACCTAGGTAAATTTAGGATTAATTTAGTTTAAGAAACTAATATAATATACTAAGTAAAATTAAATACACAAACATTTCTCATTTAAAATAAAAAATAATTATAAAATGAAAAAGTTAATAGAATGCCCAGGTCGCCTAGGCAGTGGCAGGCTCCCAAGTCTTGAAGGTCACCCCATAGTCACCTAGACAACTATGATACTACCTAGACCATAGTTTCTTTGCATAGTTTTGTCTTTAGGTCTATATTTTGTGCTTGCAAACTATATGACTTCGTTAATTGTGCCATTGAAATGGACTTACTTCGTTAATTGTGCCATTGAAATGGAAATTGAAATTCCCATCTAATCAAGATAGTTCGACTTCCTTTACAACACATGAGGAGACCATCCTCCACATATCCAATTTGGATATTATTGCACAAATACTAGGATCTACATTAGTAGATTGATTTGGTAATATTTCATAAATTGATTTATTCGTTTTGCCGTCAAAACGCCACGACTGAATATGTCAAAATTTCTATTATTTTTTGTTTCTGTGCCTACTAAAACGACGCCAAAATTGGACATTATCTCCCTTTCTTACAACACTCTCCCTCAAACTGGAGGGTTAGGAGAATCCCAAGTCAGTTTGCAAAAACACACACAAGAATAAAAAGATAAACCAAGCCCATATAAGAATACCCCCCTAATCATTCAACACTCAAACAATCCCCCCTAAAGCATATAATCTAAATCATGTATGAAGGCAGGTAGGGAGAGTTTCTCGATCAAAAAGTAATAGTAAAAAGTAGCACGTGGCGCTAGGGTCTTCATCTTAGTTGATATCGTCATAAGTAGACCAGAGAGTGCTGAATACAGGTAGACCAGAGAGTGCTAGGACACAAGATGTTTTAATAGTCAACGTATGAAACAATGACACAAACAAATAATAGCACATATGAAGCAGTCGGAGTAAAAAACTCATAACATGTAGAAGCACATAAGTATAAGACTTCAAGAGGCAATGTAGTAACACAAAAATGTGAAGCTACATCAAATATATGTAAACATGCTAATGTAAGTCACTGATAAAATCTTCATCATCTTCTCTGTTTATATAATTTCCATCATAGTAGCACTCGCGTCTGGAAGGTGCTGGATCACAGTCCAGATAGTGTTGTCCATGGTTTAAAATTCCGGTTGAAATGTCAAAATTTTGACTGAAATTTTGGTTTCGGTGGTGATCAGAAATAGAAGTGGATGTACCGCAGACTTCATCAAGCATTTCACGAAATTTTGAGAATTTTGATGAATTTCGCTCAATTTGGGCACATGTATTTTGCAAAATATCGACAAATTTTGCTAATTTATTTTGAGATATGGCGTCGTCAGCTGATGTGTTTGTTATTCATTGGTTGGAGAGAAGATATTGTTTGGGGGGTCTTATCGCTTCTATGTAAGGCACATAAGCCCTAACCCAACCTAATTTTACAAGCATCTTTCACTTCTACCCTATTTGATTAAAAACTACCACTTTTACACCCCTCACCCGAGATAGTTGTTTTACAAGTTGTAGATCTACCTAAATTGGGAAATCTACAAGTTAATACTCCAGGTTAAGTAATCATCATCATCATCATCATCATCTAAGCCTCAATCCCAACTATGTTGGGGTCGGCTACATGGATCCTTCGTTTCCATTCAGCTCTATCATGGGCAATATTCTGATTGAGATGTAGAGATTCAAAATCTCTCTTTATAAGCTCATCCCATGTTAATTTAGGCCTTCCTCTTCTTCTATTTATAGTGTTTGGCTCAATAGCATTGCTTCGTATAGGCGCACTAGTAGGTCTGCGTTGCACATGTCCGTACCATCTGAGTCGGCCCTCACGCAACTTGTCCTCAATGCTCGCCACCCCAACTTTATTCCTGATATAGTCATTTCTCAAACGATCTTTTCTTGTCTTCCCACACATCCATCTCAGCATACGCATTTCAGCCACGTTCATCTTGTTCAGACCTTGTTTCTTCACCGCCCAACATTCACTCCCATAGAGCATGGCTGGTCGTATAGCTGTTCTATAAAACTTACTTTTTAACCTGAGAGGGATCTTCTGCTCGCATAAAACTCCAGTTGCACTCCTCCATTTCAACCATCTTGCAGTGATCCGGTGACAAACATCATTTTGGACATCCCCGTCTATTTGAATAATAGAACCCAAGTAACGGAATTTATCACATTTTGGTATTTCTACTCCGTCCAACTTGGCTCCATCATTCACACTGCGAGATTGGCTGAAATTGCAATGCATATACTCAGTTTTGCTCCTGCTAATCATCAATCCATTTGATTCCAATGCCTTTCTCCAACGTTCAACTTTATCATTCAATCCATCTTTTGTTTCGTCAATCAAAACAATATCATCAGCAAATAACATACACCAAGGAATATCATCTTGAACATTCTTTGTTAACTCATCCATTACAAGAACGAATAGATATGGGCTGAGTGTGGATCCTTGGTGTACCCCAACTGTGATAGGAAAAGTTGGTGTCTCTCCTCCAGGAGTCTTGACACTTGCAGTAGAGCTATCATACATGTCTTTGATCAAGTCAATGTATTGGATAGGTACACCCTTTTTCTTCAAAACCATCCATAACACTTCTCTGGGTACTCGATCATAAGCCTTCTCTAGATCGATAAACACCATATGAAGATCTCTTTTGCTTTGTCTATACTTCTCCATAAGCCTCCTTATCAGAAAAATAGCATCTGTTGTTGATCTACCAGGCATGAAACCAAATTGGTTGTTTGATACCTGCGTTATAGATCTTAACCTCTGCTCAATAATCCTCTCGCAAAGCTTCATCGTGTGACTCATCAGCTTGATACCTCTATAGTTTGTACAGCTCTGAACGTCACCTTTGTTCTTGTAGATTGGGACTATAATACTATTTCTCCACTCATCCGGCATCTTCTTGGTCTTCATGATCTTGTTAAAGAAATTTGTTAACCATGTAACTCCCTCATCCCCCATACTCTTCCATACATCAATGGGAAAATTGTCTGGTCCGCATGCCTTTCTCATTTTCATCTTTTTCAAAGCATTCTTGACCTCAAATGGTGAAACTCGTCGTGTGTAAATGATATCTCTTGTATTCATGTCACATGAGTCGCTAACATTATATGCAGTATCTCCATTGAAAAGCTTATGGAAGTAATTTCTCCACTGGTTTTTGATATCATCGTCCTTCACCAATACTCTACCATCTTCATTCTTTATGCATTTTACTTGACTCAAGTCTCTTCCTTTCCTTTCTCTTATACGAGCCATTTTATATATATCTTTTTCCCCTTCTCTAGTGTCCAGCTTCTTATACATATCATCAAAATATCTAGACCTTGCCTCCCGAACCACCTTTTTAGCTTCTTTCTTTGCTTGCTTGTATCTTTGGAACGTTGCATCATCTCCAGATTTGGGCAAGCTCCTATAGATCTCCCTTTTCAGTTTAATAGCCTTCTGTACTTCATCATTCCACCACCAAGTCTCCTTCTGTGGAGGTCCACAACCTTTTGACTCCCCCAAAACCTCTTTGGAAATTCTTGTTATGCAGGAGCTCATGTTATGCCACATAGTGTTAACATCAGACTCCAGGTTAAGTAATATCACATGTAATTAGTTTTTTCACAAATCATAGTAAGGTTGCATACATTTAATTGATAAAAAATTTCACTTTTAATTAGTAGCAAGTATTTGGATATGATAAGGATGAACAATTGAAAGCTCTACAGTAGTATTTCCAAAATTTAGATGATGCAATCTGAGAGAAGTGAAGTATACATAGAGCAAATGGTAAATTTCACAACAATAACATGAGTTTGAATCAATAAGCAAATCATATAAAACCACTTATGTTTGAACCACCACAACAACACCACAACACTTAGTTTCTATTATGTATTTCAAATACTTTTTCTTTAGTTTAAATGAATTGATATCTCTAGAATAGAAAACGACGGGAGGAAAAACCTCGACACACTCTTACGGTCGGGTGCTTGTATTATATGTACAAGAGACTTTACACATAGCCCCTGACCTTTTCCTGCACTTACAAGTAGGTCCATACAAAATTACAAATACATATTTACACTCCCCTCAAGTTGGAGCATATATATCATATGTGCCCAACTTGTTACATAAGTATCAGACTCGACACCCATTCAAGGACTTTGTAAGCAAATCAACTAACTGGTCTTCTAATCTGACCGGTGATAACTGAATCAACTTTGGTTGAATTTTTTCTCGCAGAAAATGGCAGTCAACTTCAATATGTTTGGTTCTCTCATGAAAGACAAGATTTTGGGCAATGTGGACAACAACCAGATTGTTACATTTTAAGTCATGGGAGCTTCTTGAATGAAGCCAAGCTCCTCTAACAAGTGGTGAATCCATAACAACTCACATGTTGCTAGGGCCATAGTTCTATACTCTGAGTCTCTGATTCTGCACTGGACCTTGCTACTAAAGTTTGCTTCTTGCTCTTCCAAGACACAAGATTTCCTCCCACAAACGCACAATAACCAGAAATACACCTCCTATCGATGCTAGATCCAACACAATCCACATTTAAGAAACCTTGCACCTGCAGATGTCTATGGTTTTGATAAAAAAGTCCCTTTCTAGGAGACTTCTTGAGATACCTCAGAATGTGCATAACAACCTCCATATGACCTGTACATGGCTTATCTATGAACTGACTAACAACACCAATCACAAAGGCAATGTCGGGTCGAGTGACAATCAAGTAATTCAACTTCCCAACAAGTCGCCTGTACCTCCAAGGATCATTAAGTAACTCTCCCTGCTCCATGGATAATCTGACTTTAGGATCCATTGGAGTATCAACAGGTCTAGCCCCAAACATCCCTGTCTTAGTGAGAAGATCTAAGACATACTTCCTCTGTGAAATTGCAATCCCGAACTTAGACTTGGGAACTTCAATCC
Organism: Alisma plantago-aquatica; assembly: GCA_963693085.1. NCBI lineage: Eukaryota > Viridiplantae > Streptophyta > Magnoliopsida > Alismatales > Alismataceae > Alisma > Alisma plantago-aquatica. The sequence continues at coordinate 466,198,796 of OY856409.1, read as the reverse complement.
CCAAAAAATTTTAAGACTTCCCAAGTCCTTTGTCTGAAGTTGATCCTATAGAAAGCTTTAATTGTGCAATGCCATGCTTGTCATCCCCAGTTTTCACAATATCATCGACATATACCACCAGGAAAATGCTCCCATAACTTTGTCTTTTGTAGAAGACTGAATGATCTGTGGTACATCTATGGAGTCCAAACTCAAAAAGAGCACTACTAAATCTGTCAAACTAGGCATGAGGTGACGACTTCAGACCATATAGAGACTTGTGAAGACAACATACAAGGTCTGACTCCCCGTGAACAACAATCCCAGGTGGTTGCTCCATATAAATCTCCTCATCCAAATCGCCATGCAAAAATGCATTTTTAATATCAAGCTGGTGTAGAGGCCAAGAGTGAGTAGCAACTAGAAGAAAATGCAAACAAATGCCATCTTTGCCACAGGAGAGTTGGTCTCTGAATTATCCTCGCCTTAAACCTGAGTGTAACCTTTGGCAACTAAACGTGCCTTGAGCCGATCAACACAACCATCTGCACCCACTTTGACAACGTAAACCCAACAACATCCAACAACATACTTGTCATGTGGGCGTGAAACAAGAGACCATGTCTTGTTAAGGTGAAGAGCTGGCATCTCCTCATCCATAGCATGACGCCAACCTGGGTGATCAAATGCAACTGAAACAGACGAATGTATAGAGACAAAGGATATAGAAGAAATAAAGGCATAATATGAAGGTGAAAGATGGCTATATGAAACAAAATTAGAAATGGAATGTTGAATATTTTTAAGAGTGCAAGATCTAACACCTTTCTTTAAAGCAATAGGAGGATCCTGATGTGGAGGTGGAGAAACCCGACCTTTCGACAAGGAAGCATCTGGAGTCGGAGATGAACTGGCTAGTGTCTCTGCTTGTCCTGCATTTGTACCTGAATCAGACTGTTCACCTGCACCAGTACGATGAGTATATACATGAGTGATCGGTAGCCTAGTGGAATTGGGTGGAACAACATCATGCAGACTACCACTCACATGAGACAAAGGAACAATAGACTGAACAACAACAGGAAGAGGCAAGACTTTTATAACGACTGGTGTCACTGACGCAGTATCACCAAAGAAGGGTGTGTCTTGAAAGAAGGTGACATCATCAGACAAAAAGAAGCGACGTAAGGTAGGACTAAAACACTTATACCCCTTTTGCACTCTAGAGTAACCTAAGAAGAAACACTTGGTGGTCTTGGGACCCAACTTGTCCACTCCAGGACCAAGGCAATGGGCAAAACAAACACAACCAAACACCTTGGGTGGAACATGGTACAGTGGCTTCATATGATGAAGAATTTGATCAACTAAGCAATTTTAAAGGACAAATGACGACATACAATTAATGAGATAAGTAGCAGTAAGAACATCACCCCAAAATTCCTTAGATACTTGCATGTGAAGAAGAAAAGTGCGGGCGGTCTCAACAATATGGCGAATCTTTCTTTCATCCACTCCGTTCTATTGTGGTGTATGTGGGTAAGATGACTGGTGGATGATGCCATGGGTGGTAGTAAAATGAGTGAAGTCATGGTTGAAGTATTCTCTAGCATTATCTGATCGAAAGGTACACACTTTCTTTATAAATTGAGTTTCTACTTCCACTCAGAAAGATTTGAATTTAGACAATAGTTCAATTCTTTCTTTCATCATAAAGCCATGTAGCACGTGAGTAATCATTTACAAAGATAGTAAAATACTTATAGCCAAGCTGGGAAGTCACACGACTTGGTCCCGAAATATCTAAATGGATTAACTCGAATGTAGACTTTGTTCTTTGACTCTCTTTGGACCTAAAGACGGACCTTGTATGTTTCCCTAACTGACATGACTCACACTGCAAACTTTCCAGGTTGGACAGACCTGGAACCAAGACCTTGAGCTTATCTAAAGATGCATGACCAAGACGACTATGCACCACCAATGGAGTTGTGACAGATGCTATAGGTGACCTTTGCAAGTAGTAGAGACCGGCCAATTCATACCCTTCTCCAATGTGTCCCTCGTCTTCAAGTCCTGTATCAGACAAGTATCTGGTAAGAACGTAACAAAGGCTTGAAGCATGATTAATTTACTTATTGATAATAAATTAAAAAGAAAATTGAGGAATGAAAAAAGTAGATGGAAGGGATATTTGCGGAGTTGGTGACACAGTCCCAATTCCCTTAATGGAGGCAATAGTGCCGTCTGCAAGGGTGACACCAGGTAGGTTAGGCTTATGCGCATAGGTGGTGAACATCTCTAATATCCCCGTGATGTGATAGGTTGCACCTGAATCAAGAACCCAATCAGACTTGGACATAGCTGCATCAGAAGCCTGAGAGGTACATGCTGAAGTGGTAACTCTCGGAACAAGAGAGGCAACTAAAGACGTAGATTGTTGTGAAGCTCGGATGTGTATCAACTGTGAGTACTCCTCTTCATACAATATTACCTGATACATAACTTCTTTCTTCTTTGACATCATTCTGAGTCAGAATCTGAATATTTGCACGGAATCGCAAGGCCACTTGTACAGGTTGTATTGAAGATGGGCAGCAATTTGTAAGAGAAAGGCCACTTGCACGTGGAGGGGTGCTCTAGTAGAAATAACTTTTGACTTTGGCAGCAACAATGAACTGAATTGACGAAATTAGTCTGGAAAACGCGTGCTACAGTACTGCGCTACAGTAATCTGTCAGTGGCAAATTGGTATACAAAGACCCGCTGTGCCCTCCTTGATTTTCTTATGCCCTTGACCTTCTAAGACAATGAAGTTAAGGTAGGGACGCCCCTTTTAGACCAGATTTAGGGGGGAACAGCCCCTCACGCTGTCTTGATTGAAGCCGAAAAAAGCTTCAATGAGAGGCTGTTGACAGCAGCCTAATGCAAGCTTGACATGGAGACGAAGCGAAGGCGTAGTGGCTAGCCGAAGCATCTTATAGCAGCTAGGACCAAGAGGAAGGATGCCCTAAGAGGGCAAGACCCAACTCCAATTGGAGAGAGAGCAGCAGCCACTATTGTGGCCGTCGTACTACAGTACGTGTACTGTAGCCCACGGATGGAAAAGTGCACGCTGCTGTTGTTTCGGATGACCGTAGACTCCCAGATCGTGATGACCACTCACTAAGACTTCGTTGGAGAGATTGATAACTCCCCTAAGGTTTTCCCTTGCTGTGATACCATCTAGAAAAGAAAATGATGGGTGGAAAAACCTCGACATACTCTTACGGTCGGGTGCTTGTATTATATATACAAGGGACTACATACTTTACACAGAGGCCCCTGACCTTTTCCCATACAAGTAGATGCCTACAATACATATTAACGATATCCAATCATATAAGTTGTAATATCAATAAAACATGTAATAACTGTAAGTTTGATATCATTTGTAAACTGTAATAATAGTAATCTAGCGCTACATTCCCTCCTTAGTAGCACACCTCTTGCAAATTTGGGATGATGCAGTTCGTGGGAGATCAAGCATATTAAGAGTAAATGTAGAGACTTTAAGTCTATAATACATGTTACAAAGATAGCACGATTTGGATTCAATATATCAGTCATATAAGTGAGGTTGTGTTTGGACAACAACCACTAAGTTGGGGTCATGGACCTGATCTGCCACCACAGACCACGGATTTCAGTTAGGTGATATAATTAGTGAATGCAATTTGTGGGAGATAAAGCATACATAAAGCACATACAAATATATAATACATGTTGTCATGTTACATAGATAGCATAAGTTGGACTCTATGTAAGTCATATAAACGTGGCTGTGTTTAGATAGACCAGCCACCACATCACTCCACTTCAATTAGGTAATGAAGTACTTTTTTTATACAAAGATAGATATTTAATTGTGTAAGCTGTAATAGATTGTGCTTGAAATTTTTATAAGATAATTCCTTATGTCACCAAATTTGTATCGAAGTCTCCTTCGAAGTTCAGCTTCTTTTCACTCAAACATGTAGGACCCCACAAATATCAATATATGATTTTATTGCATAAATATATTTATGAATGCAAATCATTCCAGTAAATTTTTTTGGTCTTAATTTGTTTGTTTGGTCATTGAAATCTTGTGTTGACAGGAGCTCAATTGTCGAAATTTTTGTAAATTTCTGTCGAAATTTCTATAAATTTCTGTTTCTCGGCCATCGGAAACGGAGTTGAAATTGAAATTTTAAACCATGGCTATAAAATAGTAGTCGACGTGCATATAAAGCATGAACAAACAAAAAGTCAATGTGCGAAGAAAGGACGCATGGCAGATATTGCAAATGCATTAATCAACAATATTGAAATGCCAATCATATCACATGTTGAGCAAACATGGAGAAGAAGCATCATCCAATCAACAAGCAACAAGTGAAGTAGACAACTCCATAGCAGCCGAAAAGGTAGATGATGATGATGATGATGAATAAGCTGCACAAACTCTCCATATGATGAACACATAATAGTAATAGAAGAATGATCCATAAAAATATATAGCAGAAGTCCACATAATATGTATGGCACCAGGAAAATTCACCTATATTACAACAAAAATACATTCTTTCTCTCTTCATTCTTCATCTCCTCTCCTTCATATCATCTCTTATCTTCCCTCTACTCTAGGATGTAGAAGAGATCATAACATGAGCGATTAGGCAGATTTGGATTCCATCTCTCCTTTATTCTCCCCCTCATGCCAATCATAAAAAGAATCAAGAAAGTGGTTAGGGTGGAAAGTCATAAATATTTTTTTCAAAGAGTTTGTAATCTTACTATTTGTGGTTTAATCATAATGAAAAAATGTAATACCTATGTTAGACCCTCTTGCATATTATAGATATCCCAAATACACATATTGATCATTAATTTTTCATGTATGACTCATAGAGGTAAAGCCATCTTACAAATTAAATATTTCTCCACTTAGTCTTTTTTATGGACTATGTAATGAAGAAATATCATAACGTTGTTTGAAATTTGGAGTCATGACATTTTATTTTAATTTCTTCATTGATTCTGTGTCACTTATATTTTTCAAAGAATCTCTGCATGCTTTTGGCAATAAATGTTGATTAGAAATGAAAGAGATGAAATTTGGTTGTTGTATATATGTATGAGTTGCGGCCTAGATCGGTTATTAACCATAAAATATTTATATAAACATAATTAACCAGAAATATAAGTAATACTCTTAGTTTTCTTCCGTAGTCTTTCCATTTTGTATTACTTATATCCGAGTTCTCTTTTTTCGCAAAACAGGACTGTTGTTCAACAGAAAGAATTTCCTGGCATTGGTGTTACTGAAATGCTTCTATCAAATGGCATGAAGATCTGTTATAAGTGCACTGACTTTCTTGATGACCAGGTAATGGCAATTTACTGGGTTATTATATCCAGCTGCGTACAAGATGGTTTTTCTCCTATACGATATGTAATGCTAGTAAAAGTGGATTTGCCAACTTAGCTGATAATCGTAGGTTGTAAATGGAAGTCATCAAAATTGCAAGTACGTTTGTTCACAAGATAATAGCCTAATTATCCTTTTGAACCTTGAGTTCATGATTAACATGTGGTGTCCAAAAGGAAGAGGAAATATTATGTAATGATTTTAATAAGGTACACAATACATGGTTATATAGAACACGGTACTCCTAATTCCCCATTTTGGGACTAAACATAAACAATACAGGGTGCAATAAGAAAAACGACTTAACACTCCCTCAAGTTGGAGTATGTATAATAATCATGCCGAGCTTGTTTGATAGATTAGCGAAAGTCTTGTTTCCTAGAAGTTTAGTTAAGAGATCGGCAACTTGTTCTTCAGATATAGTGAAGGAGCGCAAATGGTTTTTAGTGAACAACTTATCTAACAAAATGACGGTAAACTTCGATGTGTTTGGCAGTTTCATTGATAGTAGGATTGTTGGCGATGAAAACTAGAATCAACATTCATCACTGAACATTGACTTTGGCATAGGTGTTAGGCTAAGCTCATAAAAATGTCTTGACCCACATCATCTAACAAGTCATCTTAGCCATGACCCAATATTCTGAGACAGAGAGATAATGACTTGCTTCTTATTGTGCCAAGTAACCAAATTACTACCACAAATGTAAAGAACCATGAGGTTGACTTTCGATCAACACGAATGCTTGCATAGTCATTAACATTGCAGAGGCCATGCTTGCTATAACGTAGTCCTCTTTCAGTCAACCCTTTAATGTAATGAAGGATATGCTATACAACATCCCACTGGCAGTATGGAGGTTTCTAGATACCTACTTACCATACCAATAATGCAATAAAGTTAGGTTGAGTGACCGTTAGATTTGTAAGTTTACCCACTGCTCTTTAATATTGTTGATTGCCAGGAATGACAAATGAAAAGTCATTGTCCCAATGAATATTAGCATCTAGCAGAATATTCAACAAATTCGCTCCCTACATACGTGCATCACTTAGAAGATCTAGACAAACTTTTCCTCTAGGATAGACTGAAAACATAAGAGGTACGAGCTACTTCAATTCAAATTATCTTAGCTTCCCCAAGTCTTTAGCACTAAATTCATGCATACGTTCTTTTTGTTGTTTCAATGCTAAAGACATCACATCCTGAGAGAATGATATCATTAACACACTTGTATGACCACAATGCTTGTAGTCAAGGAATGAGTTATCCGATTTCAATGCTGTTTCGACGGCTTAGAAAATGGAAATTTATGGAGATTTCGACAGAAATTTTGATAAGTGCAACTGTTCCCATTTTGATGCCAAAGTGAATGAATTAAGCCATGAAGTTTTACAGGCATGATCTCTACACCTAAATGCATCATTTTATGCAATAAAATTACATGGGGGTAGGTTGGGGGGGTCCTTCATGTGGGAGGTAAGGAAACTTCCTTGTTTCCTAGGGATTTTGATGACCAAATGTAGGAAATAAGTTATGTATTTTTGCTAGCATGAGCTATATACTTGCATGTACTTTTTTGTATTATAATATCATTGGATATGTAGGGCATCCCCCACATATTTTACTTCGGATGATAATTTTCTATTGATATTGACTCAACACAACCATTTCATTTGTCCTAGGAACATTAGTGCAATGTTTGCAAGAAAAATCATTATTTTTTGGTGTGGTTGGCTTCCTAGCACCCTCATTGTATGATAAACTACCACCAAAATACATGTCGTTTGCACTAAAGAAAATAAAAAACAACAGAATGCACTGAATATTAAATATTAGGGAATGCAATGCAATTATGATATACTATAATACGCTAGGTATGAGTACTAAATGGTGAAATCACCCGAATCCCCCTTTTCTCCTTTTCATACAACAACAATAACACCAAGGATTGCAGTTATCAAAATTCCCATCAAAATTTTTGAGTTGTGCAATAAACCTCGAAATCTATTGAAATTGGTGAAATTCAACAAAATCATCGATTTTTTTATTGAAATTTCGGTAGATGCATACTTAGTAGCTGCTTTCATCAAAATAAAAAAGTCTCATGATTTTGAATCAATTTATTTTCGAAATTTTGCCAATTTCGACAAAACCTCATTCCTTGCTCGTAGTACTCTTTTTAACAAAGAGTAAGCGATCTGCACGAAAGTAGAGAAAGCATGTCTTTAGAAGGATGTGGCTTAGCTTTTCAAACTGGGTACGAGGACTCTGTTTGAGTCCATATTTAAATTTTTGTAAGCAACAAATCTTGTGACACCCCCTTGACAAAAAAACCCAGGATGTTGCTCATAATATAGTTTCACCCATATAACCATATATGAAGGCATTTTTAACAAGTTGGAAGAGTGGCCAGTCTGATTCACTGCAACAAATACTTGAATTTGAATCAAATCTACTTTGAAATTGGATAGGAAGTCTCAACTAATCAGCATTATAGGTCTGAGTAGAGCCTTTAGCCACCAGGCAGACCTTTCGAAGCTCAATAGTACCATCAACTTATTGTTTTAGAAAAAAGACTCACCACCAACTAACATTCTTGTAGTTTGTCGGAGGATTGACAAAATCCCATGCATGACGATCAAATAAGGAACCAAGCTCATCGTCGATAGCGTTAAGCCATCCACTATGTAATAATGCTTCAGAGACTGTTCACGAAACAAATATATGAGAAAAAGGCAGTAGTGAATAAAAAAATTAATGGCTCAGATTATCAAGTGAACGATATTTTGCAATGTCTTGACTCATGAGAGGGACACAAAGATTGGTCCTTCCATTCTCCAATAAATTTATTCAAATCCAAAAAATTTAAAGCATGACTAGATATTTACCTGGCTCTTAGGATCCATATCTTTTGGAAGAATGAGCGATGTAGCAGAAATTGGTTAATGTTGGTATACCCGAAGGGGGTTTCTCTAGCACAGTTTTTGGCTAGGAAGGTATAGGCAAATGTTGATCTAGTAGAGGTGCCAAAAGATAAAGGATAAAGATGCGCTGTCACTAGAATAAAACAATGTGTTTTCAAAGTACACAACACCTGAACTAACAAGCCACTTGTAACCAACAGGATCAAAACACTAATACACTTTCCCTGTCAATATAGCTAAAAAGGATATATTTAATGACACAGAGAGAAAAAGTTATCATGACCAGGCTGTAGATTGTTGACAAATCAGGTGCAACCAAATATGTGAGTTTGCAAGAATAAGTTGTAATTAGGATGTAGAAAGTGAAAAGGTATTTGATCATGAATCATAGAGGACAGTATAAGGCTGATGAGGCAACAATCCACGAGTAGGGCTGCAAGCCAGAAATGTTTTGGTATATGGCAATGAACCATGATAGTTTGGGCAACATCAAGAAGGTAGCGACTTTAGCACTCAGTATCACCATTTTCTTGACGTTTGTAGAGACACGAGGCCTGTTTAATGGTACCAACTTCCTATAGAAGGCAGAGATATCATGTTGGATATCCTCAAGTGAATTGTCTGTTTGAAGGATTTTGATAGGTACAGACTAGGACGAGCTGAATTTGGATTTCAGAAAAGAACGGCTGATGGTTTGCAAAGCACCAATTCGCATGTGAACCATAATTGACAAAAGGGCATAAATACATGTATTAAGGAAAGCTAGAGATCTTGTAAGGTCCCAATACATCAGAATGGACCAAGTAAAAAAATGTCGACTAGATAATGAACTTTGTGAGAAAAGGAAGCATGAGGTTGTTTGCCCAGCTGACAAGAGCTACATTCATGATCAAAACTAGATTAAGTAGGAAACAAAATGTTTAATTTAGATGTTTCTACTAGATATCATACACCTTAGGATTCTGTTTGTGGGCATAAACTCGAGCAAGATGCTTGCATATGCCTTTGGAATCTAGAAATGAAACATAGAAGCACATTTGTCGGTTCCACACCATTTATAGCCCAACTCAACAAGAGGTTACTTTTGGCCTAAGATAAATGCTCCTTTACAAATGTAGGACTAAACGTAAATGAGAGAAAAACAATTAAAGAAAGAAAACTAAAGAGGAAAATGAATAAAATAAGAATATATTTGAATATTCCCCCTCAAGTTGGAGCTTAGATGTTATTATGTTAATCATTCTCGGTATTCCACAAAAATCCTTGATTCACTTTCCTGTACGCGCTTTAGTGTAGATATCAAGAGATTGGTCTTCAAAAGAAACAAGAGGTGTAGCAATCGACCACCCTTGACAACATATCTAATAAAATGATAATCAACCTCAATATTCTTAGTGCCTTCATGAAAGATAGGATTGCTTGCAATAATAGTGGAAACAATGTTATTGAAATGATGGGAATTAGATAGTCAACAGAACAACAAAAGTCCGGCTTTAGAAACTTAACTAATAGCAATTCACAAACAGTTTGAGCCATTTGTTTACGTTTTGCTTCTACACTAGATCTAGCAGCAACATTTGTTTCTGTTAGAATCGTTCCCAGCACAATCAACGTCTAAAAATCCTTCAGCCTTCAGTTAATTATTCCCGTTGTAATGTAGAACCTGAGCACGAGCTCCCTTTAGATACCACATAACCTGATAAGGTGCATCAACATGACATTGTCAAGAGTAGTTGATAAATTGTCTTAGAACTCCAATAGAAAAAAGTTGAATTAGGTATAATTATATTTTATTGTAGGAATCAATATTCTGTAGCACAGTTTGTCTTCCAGAAAAACAGAGACTCCCTGTGAAGATGTTAGTATGGTCGATAGACGAAAAAAGTTATTGACACCCAAGCATACCAATTTTAGTATAGTGTACTTTTGTTGACATAGAGACAACCCAATCTTATTGTGGGCTATCTCAACACCAAGAAAGTACTCCTACTTCCCTAGGTCTTTAGTCATAAAATATTGTAACGTGTAGTGCTGGTGTTGGTAATGCTTACAGAAAGGAATGAGATATCCGGCTATCTTGTGTGGTAATTGTTGTCATCTCCCTCCTCTTCACTTCACCTATTATTCTTTCTAACCACTGATAGTAAATACTTAATGTTGTCTGTCAGAAAGTAAGTAGAAGGCAAATCGATATTGATAAGAGGAATTCCCTCTATATAGGAGAAGGGGGAAGCGTACAAACTTTAGACTAAACCCCAATGGACCAATACACATTTGTGCCTATATACAAATAGACTCAATTAACTTAATTAACTAAATTAACCAGACTCTCTAATACTCTCCCTCAAGCTAAAGTTTGGGAGAATCCCAAGTTAGCTTGCAAACAGACAGCTTGACTAAAGATAAAGAAGCATTATAAAAAGACAAACCAAGCCCTTACAAGAATTTCTCCCCCTCAAGATTACAATAAAGCACTCATCACTCAAACACTTCTCCTCAAGTAGATACTCCATAGCAGGAAAGCAGGTTGCAGAAGCTTCTCGATGTGTTATCTAGAGCAGAAGTAAGCAACAAAGCATCATGGTCTTCATCACAATCGCTAACGTCGCAACCCAGAGAGTGCTGGTTCACAGTAGAAAAGTCCAGAGAGTGCTGGGCTCATAAAAGTAGTAGTCAACGTGCAAAGAAAGCACAGACAAGGAAAGAATCAACACGCGCAAAGCATGAACATTGTCAACGTGCAAATAAAGCACATACAAATAGTAGAAGGTAGAGTCGACATAGCCAGATAGAAGACCATCAACTTGAAAAAGCAAGCAGTACACATAAATCACCAGATAGTAAGCTCTCAAAGAAGCATGTCGCAGTAAGAGTCAATAGTAAAAGTCCACAAAATTTTCAAGAAGTGCTTAAAAATCCACAAAAATATAGGACAACAAAATATGATCTTCTTCTCCACCATCTCATTTCTCCTCTCCTCTATTTCTCCCCCTCACACCAACTTTGGAAAGAACTAAGAGTGGTTGGGGGTGGACAATAATGAAGAAATGCCCCCGAAAGGAATGTAGGCCGTAGCACTGCCAGGGGGGTTGGGGCGTGTCCCCCAGTTAAAGGCTCTACAAATATTTTTGAAGAGAAATCAAGCACAAATCTTCATAAAGATTAATACAATCTATAGAGATATGTGTTTCTGTTTTCTTGAGCGTCATGTGCTTAGCATGTGACTCACTTACTCTATTTCTTATGCTGTTTAGTCCCATATGGGTAACATCTAAGTCAGTCTCTTTTTCTGTTTGCTATATAAGAGACTACTATATACACTGTTTGATTTATCCAAAAACAACAATTTCCCAATTAACATGGTATCAAGAGCAGGCCTCTATTTTCTCCCACCCTAAATTCCCACCCATGACCTAACCCCCCCCCCCCCGCGCCGGTGGCAGTCCTGCCCCTGCCCTCTCCTTCCCTCTTCTCCCTTCCCTAGCCGCCGCCCTCCCCCCCGCCGGCGGCAGTCCTGCCCCAGCCCTCTCCACCTCTCCTTCCCTCTTCTCCCTTCCCTAGCCGCCCCCCCCCCCCCCCCCCCCCCCCCCCCCGCCGCCGCCGTTGCCTACAACAACAATCACCACAAGCCACCACCACCGCAGGCCTCCACCACCACCCCACGTCCTCTCCTCCTCTATCACACCTACCCATCCATACCCTCTTCCACCATATCCTCCACCACAAACATTTTCTAATCTCCTACGTAAGGCCTGATCACTTTCTAACTTTTTTATGTCTACGTCCGGGCGTACGTCAGTTCTCGTTCGGGTGTCCGCTGGCCATCTAAGTTGAGAGTCTTCTTTGTCCATTGGTGTTTCTGCCTGCGCCTCATGGTGGAACGTTAAGTTTCTCCTCATGCAGGTGTAGGTTTCTATGCATATTCTGCCTGTTTCGGGTTCTGCCCGTTTCGGGTTCTTCTGCGCTGCCCATTAAGGGTCTCTACTGCTACCTCTACGACGTTGACGTCTACTGCTGCCATGGCCTACTTTGAGCCCCCCAGATCTCTGTGTCACTACTGTGAAACTTGACGACGGCTCCAACTACCATCTCTGGTCGGCGTCGTTTGTTCTCTATGTCAAGGCACAAGGTCGGTATCACCATCTTACGACCAATCCTCCTGCTGCTCCTGCGGCTGATTCTGATGACAAGACTACACAAAGCTACATCCAGTAGTCTAAGGATGATTCGGGCGTCATGTCTTGGATCCTCAACAACTCTGAGCCCCGGATCAGTCAGTCCCTTCTCTGCCACCATGATGCCAAGGCGATGTGGGATCATTTGGCACATGTTTACTCACATCAGGAGAACCCATAGCGGGTCTTCGAAATCTTCAAACAGCTCGCCAAGAAGGAGTTCTCCACTGACATGTCTATCGACGATTTCTATAATCAATGCTCCGCTTTGTGGAATGAATATGAACTGTATCACCCTCTGACTGCTGATATCAAGATTGCTCAGAAGCAAAGAAATGAGCTTCAACTTGTGCATTTTCTGGCTGCCCTTCCTGCCTCCTTCTCGGGGGTTGTTGATCAAATTCTGTCAAGCGATCCGCTGCCCACAGTTCGCGATGTCCTCAAAAGAGTTCAGAGACTGCCTTCTCTGACTCCCGCACCTGCTCCTGAGCATCCTGCACTAGTTGCGCGCTCTACTGACTCTAGTCGTGGCCGTGGTCGCAGTCGCGGTGGACGACCTCCTACTTCTGGCGACCGCGGGTCTTCTACACCAGGTCGGGGTACTTCTTCAGGCCCACGTCACTGCAAATGGTGTGGTCGAGACAATCACACTGAGGACCGATGCTGGATCAAGCATGGTAAACCTTCTTGGGCTAACCAAACCGCTGATGCTGCTGCTGTTGCTGACTCTCCTGCTGAAATATCACATGCACCAACCAACACTGAGTGGCTACGCTCAGAGTTCGAGAAAATGTTCCTAGAGCGCCTTGCACAGCTACCCTCTACATCAGGTTCATCTTCCATGCTCACCTCATCATCTTCTGGTAACAAACAGTGGTGCATCGATTCAGGTGCTTCCACTCATATGACTGGTGCTCTTCATTTATTTTCAAAGCTTAGTACAACAACTCCGATATCATCTGTCATTGTTGCAAATGGATCTAAAACTGCTGTTCACGGCACCGACACAGTTCCCCTTTCACGAAAATTGCATCTGAATTCAGTTTTATACATTCTGAAATTTCCTGTTAATTTACTTTCAGTCGGCAAAATGATTAAACAATTGAACTGCTCTGTCAAATTTGACCCCTCTGGTTGTATTGTGAAGGATCTCCGCACGAAGACGAGGATTGGTTCGGGCCGTGAAGGACCTGATGGGCTGTATTACCTGGATGGACCACCTGCTCCTAAGGCGATGATCTCTACCTCTGTGACAGGTCTACAGTTGCATGTTCGGCTTGGCCATCCATCTGCGGCAAAATTGAAGCATCTATTTCCGCACTTATCAGGCGATAGTTTTTCCTGTGAAACATGTGTTATGGGCAAACATTCTAGATTTGTTTTTCCTGCTAAAAAGTTATTTCTTCTAAAGAAATTTTTGAACTAGTGCATGCGGATATTTGGGGGCCATGTTCTGTGCCCAGTCATTCTGGTGTGAAATACTTTCTGACTTTCATTGATGACTGTTCTCGTACCACTTGGCTGTTTCTGCTCAAAGGTCGAAATACTGTGTTAGATTGCATTTGCACTTTCTTTGCTGAAATTAAAACCCAATTTGATCGACCTATTAAAACTCTTCGCACAGACAATGCACTTGAATTTATGCAACAAGCTGTTACTTCTTTTTGTATGTCCCATGGCACTATCCACCAGACTACTTGCCCATACACCCCACAACAAAATGGCGTACCGGAACGGAAAAACCGACACCTTCTTGAGGTTGCTCGCACCCTCCTCATTCATTATAAAGTACCTCACTGTTTTTGGCCTGATGTTGTTTCCACAGCATGCTACCTTATCAATCACATGCCCTCTTCTGTTTTGAAAAATCAAGTTCCGTACGCCCTTTTATTTCTTGATAAACCTCTGTTCTCTGTGCCGCCTCGTATCTTTGGGTGTACATGTTTTGTGAAAAATCTTCGCCCCGGTCTCACCAAGTTAGATGCTCGTTCTGTGAAATGTGTGTTTTTAGGGTACTCTCGCACTCAGAAAGGCTACCGCTATTTTGATCCAGTTACGAAACATTAGTATGTTAGTGCGGATGTGATATTCTTTGAACATATGCCCTATTACTCTGCTACAGGGGAACACTTGACTGTTGATATTTTGGCTACCACTCCACTACCGTTGGTAGAAGATATGCCTCCTGCTACTATGCCTCAGGAACGACCTCTAAAAGTATACAAGCGAAGACCGAAGCCCGTCACTGCCCCGACTGAACCAACTCCTCCGTCTGCGGATGATCCACCACCGGCTGAGGTATTTTTTGACTTGGATATTCCTATTAGTTTACGGAAGGGTGTTCGTTCTTGTACTCAGCATCCTATTAGTCGTTTCTGTTCATCTGCCAATCTTAGTGATAGCTTTGCCTGTTTTACATTTGCTTTATCTGCTGTGACTATTCCTAAAACCGCCGATGAGGCGCTTCGTCATCCTGCCTGGAAACATGCTATGGAACAGGAAATGCAAGCTCTGTATGAACAACATACCTGGGATCTGGTTGACCGACCATCTTCCTGCCATTCTGTTGGTTGTCGCTGGATCTTCACCATTAAATATCAGCCAGATGGTACCATTGAACGTCTGAAAGCTCGTCTCGTGGCAAAAGGATATACCCAAACCTACGGAGTTGATTATTTTGAAACATTTTCTCCGGTAGCTCGTCTCAATTCTGTTTGCATTCTGATATCTGTTGCGGTAAATAAAGACTGGCCTCTTTTCCAACTTGATGTGAAAAATGCTTTTTTATATGGCGATCTACAGGAGGATGTCTACATGGAGCAACCCCCCCAGATTTGTTGCTCAGGGGGAGTCTGCTTCAAAAATCTGTAAACTTCGCAAGACAATATATGGCTTAAAACAAAGCCCACGAGCATGGTTTGACAAACTCAGTAAAATATTACTTTCTTTTGGCTTTCGACGGTCGCAGGCTGATCACTCTGTTTTTATATGAAACACTACAGCAGGGCTTGTTATTCTCATTGTGTACGTTGATGACATTATCTTATCTGGCAGTGATAATGCAGGGATTCAAGTAACCAAAAACTATCTAGCACAACATTTTATCACAAAAGATCTTGGTAAATTACGATACTTTCTGGGAATTGAGGTTGCTAGATCTTCTGCAGGATTGTGTCTATCACAGCGGAAATATGTTCTGGATTTGTTGCAAGAGACAGGCATGTTAGGCTGCAAGCCAGCCAACACACCTCTGGATCCCAATATGGATTGGGATAGTGACTCTTCTCCTCCATATGCTGACCGACACCAGTTCAGGAGATTAGTAGGCAAACTTATCTACCTGACTGTCACTAGAGCTGATTTAACTGCTGCTGTTGGGTTTGTTAGTCGGTATCTTAATAAACCACGGCAATGCCACTGGGATGCTATCTGTCACATTCTTCGATATCTCAAAAGTGCTCCTGGGAAAGGTCTATTATACAAGAAACATGGCCATTGTGATCTATCTGGTTTTTCTGACTCTGATTATGCAGGAAGTCAATCTGATAGAAAATCCACATCTGGATATTGTACTTTTGTGGGGGGAAATCTGGTTACATGGCGCAGTAAAAAGCAAACGGTTGTTGCACGATCTAGTGTTGAGGCAGAATATAGAGCGATGGCTCATACTACATGTGAGCTCCTATGGGTCCGCAGTCTTCTGAAGGAGTTTGACATCTCTCCGTCTAGCCCCATCCCTATGTTCTGTGACAATAAGGCATCTATTTTTATTGCGAGCAACCCTACATTTCATGAAAGAACCAAACACATTGAAGTCGACTGCCACTTTGTACGAGAAAATGTTATGTCTGGCCAGATCCACACCCCATATATCAGCACGAAGAAACAACTTGCAGATATCTTCACCAAGGTGCTACCCAAAAATCGCTTTCAGACGCTGATTGACAAGCTGGGCCTCTTCGACATCTACGCTCCAGCTTGAGGGGGAGTATAGAGATATGTGTTTCTGTTTTCTTGAGCGTCATGTGCTTAGAATGTGACTCACTTACTCTATTTCTTATGTTGTTTAGTCCCATATGGGTAGCATCTAAGTCAGTCTCTTTTTCTGTTTGCTATATAAGAGACTACTATGTACACTGTTTGATTTATCCAAAAACAACAATTTCCCAATTAACACAATCAAAGCTAAAATCCATCCAAATTTACACTAGCTAGTTACAAGGAATTTGGTGTCGACTTGTCACCACATATACCATGCACCTATGGAGTGATAGGGTTGCCATCACTCTCACAACTCCATCTGTGAAGGCCTGGGTAGAAAACCGAGATTGAATAGAAGTTGTACCCCCTGCAGACGCCGCGGTCGCCAATAGTTAGAACATAGGGGCGATGCAGCGAGAAGGTCACTAACATATGGATGGACCATGCCCCTATGCCCGAAACACTTATTTGACGGAGTTGATTCTGCGAGAGGACGAGGACAAGTCTGTGGGAGGACTCCTTCCTCGCCGCCTCATAGAGAGCAATTTCCTCCTTGTCGTGTAGTTCCAGCGCCACTCTATGGCAAGCCTCTGCATAAAATAGTGTTTCCTTCATTTGAACATGCAAGATCCATGCCTTTTCAAAGTGCTGGCTAAGGGGAGCGCTATTCAGCGCCGCATAAACCTCGTAGAAGTGAGCTACCTAACAAGCAACCTTAGAGCAAAAACCCTGAGGGTTTGACATCCCCAACAACCTTCTCGAAGAAACATTCCCGTGCATGCGCAAGCATGAGGCGCTCCAACATCCCAACACACTTCGCGGAAACATCTAGTGTCATAGAAGATCCTACGGAAGCCTTGATGGACACGCTGTCCCTAAGATACGCAACGGCGCCAGCAACGGATTGGAAAAAGTTGCATGCTTGCTTGAGACCAATTGCGTTGTTCCTGTTGGCGGAGAGCGCGATCTGACTGTACACAGTTCTGAGGTTGAAGAGGAACTTGTGAGTTGTAGGGGAGGGCTTGCGGGCGGCAGGTCAGCGGCTGGTTGAGTTGACAAGGAGATTGCGGTTAGAAAGAAATAGGATCATGGCTGGTAGCGGATGGGCGCTCTCAACGCACACAACAATAGCAGGATGAGGAGTGGTGAAAAAAAAGAAAATAACAGTAGGAAGACATGGCGAGAGTTAATGACTGATGGGTGCACGGGGCGACGCTTGTAGGAGTTGATGAAGGCAATGCCCGTCGGGCAGCCAAGCCAGGCCAAGAAGGCGGCGGCCGCCCGCAGTCGTAAGAAAACCTTTTTGTCTTCTCAGGGTAGGGTAGGATCACTGTCTGATACCATGTCAGAAAGTAAGTAGAAAGCAAAACGATATATTGCTAAGAGGAATCCCCCTCTATATAGAAGGGGGAAGCGTACAGACTTTAGACTAGATCCTAATGGGCCAAGACACATTTGGGCCTAGATATAAATAAACTCAATTAACTTAGTTAACAAAATTAACCATACTCTCTAATATTCTCCAAATGTACAGTTCTTTTGGATTTTATTATTCTTAAGTTGTTATTGCAACTCTTTGTAGTTTGTAAATCGTGGTTTCATCCACAATTTGATTTTACAAATATATTGTTGGTTTGATTCCATAGGGATTTGCACTATGGGCTTGTTTACATGTGAACATTATGTGGTATGATTGTATTCTCAAGTTGTGTTTGTTGCTTAAATTGGGAGATGAGTTGAGTATTTTTAGAGTTCAAAGTGACAGATGACTTAACACACAGACATCCATATATATATTTGAATTAGAAAATTCGACTAACAATTTTGAAATCTTGTAGATCTTTTTGTATTTCTATATTAGTTAAATATATTAGTATATATGCTTTATGTTTTATTTATGCTTTAGACTTGTCTTCGTCAATCCTATCAATTTCCTTTCCTACAAACCAAACATAGCCTAAGGACTCCTCAAGGAATTTGATATCTCTGACCCCAATCCTATTCCCATGCATTGTGACAATAAGCCTCCATTTTTATTGCCAACAATCCCACTTTTCATGAGAGCACCAAGCATATCGAGGTAGATTGCCATTTTGTTTGAGAATCTATTCTCTCTGGACGCATCTGCACTCTTTATCTCCGTACCGAAGATCATGTTGCAGACATCTTTACCAAGATACTTCCCAAGACTCGCTTTGCTACATTGGTGGACAAGTTGGGCATGTTTGACTCCCAGCTTGAGGGGCAGTATTAGTATATTCGCTTTATGCTTTATGTTTCATTTATATTTTAGACTTGTCTTTGTCTAGCTTTCTTTTATCCCATATCACCTGCTTCTATTTCTCACTTACTCTCTTACCCAATAAAAGAAATTGTCTTGTAGTTGTTTTCGACACATCAAGTAAAGACTTTTCTTATTCTATAATATCTACATACACACTCATATATATATGTGTGTGTGTGTGTGTGTGTATGTGTGTGTACATATGATCTGTTTTGTCATGTCTGGCACCATGTCCATGTACCATATTTCCGTGTCCGTGTCTGTGCTTCGTACGTGCCATGTTTTTGTCCTATATTATAGAAAATTGCAGTGCCCATGTCCATGTCTCTCTAGAAATGGAAATGTGTCCACGCTTCCTTGCTTGCTTATCGAATGACTATCTTATTCTTAAATAACATATGCAGAATTTATGAGTTAGTTCCTTCATTTTGGTTTTATAAGGATCAATGATTTAAAAAGCGCGAAGTGGGAGGCGTGCAGACAACACCTTGTAACTGCTTAAGCGCCAGGCGGGCGCTTAAGGGGGTGCTCTTTGAAAAAGTGGGTGCCTGTGTTGTACAGCGGGCGCCAGGCAGCCCAAGGCCCGCCTCAACCTGGGCGCCCAGAAGTAATACATGTAACAAAGTTTTTTATTTTACTGATTTCCATCAACTGATTAGTATTTACATATCTACTGATTTGTATTTACTTATATACTGATTTGTATTTACTTATCTACTGATTTGTATTTACTTATCTACTGATTTGAATTTACTTATCTATTGATTTGAATTTATATATCTACTGATTTGTATTTATGTATCTACTGATTTGTATTTACTTATCTACTGATTTGTATTTACTTATGTGCTGATTTATATTTACTTATCTACGGATTTGTATTTACTTATCTACTGATTTGTTCATCTAATGATTTTTGATTCATCACATTATTCAAATTTAGGCCTTTGTATTTGTTCATCTACTTTTTCAAATTATTTAATCATCTACTGATTTATATTTGTTTATCCACTGAGCTGTGCTTTTTTATCTAATGCTTTGTATTTGTTTATCTACTGATTATATTTATTTATCTAATGCTTTGAGTTTACTTATCTAACACTTTGAATTTTTTTTATCTACTGATCTGATCTAATGCTTTGAGTTTACTTATCCAACGCTTTGATTTTTTTATATACTGATTTGTATTTACTTTTCTAATGTTTTGTATTTATTTATGACTGATTTGTATTTACTTATCTAATCTTTTGAGTTTTCTATCTACTGATTTGTATTTACTTATCTGTTGATTTGTATTTATTCATCTACTGATTAGTATTTACTTATCTACTGATTTGTATTTCTTATGTACTGTTTTTATTAATTTATCTACTGATTAGTATTAATGTACTGTTTTAACTTGTCTACTATTTGACTTTATTAATTTACTGTTATGTTTTATAAATGTATAGCCCCATGAATAGAAATACAAATATAGTTGACATTTCTGATTTCTGATTATGAGTAATCAATTTTGTGATTATAACAAATCGGCTTTACAAAAACCCAATAAAGGAAAATGGCAAATATCTTCTAAAAAAGTGCTACAAATTCAGATTTTTGAATGTACTATTTCTACTATATAAGCAATTTAGATATATCTACTAATATATATATATATATATATATATATATATATATAAATATTAAAACAAGATTATATATATACTATTAACACCCTTAAGCGCCGCTTAACAAATTTTGAGAAAAGCGGCCGCTTTTTCCCGCTTGTTGCCCTTTTTTTCCCGCTTTTAAAAAAAAACTGATGTAAGCATATAATATTAAGTACATTATATACCTCGATTAGTATTGACTATAATATATTAAACTAGCATAAATGTTCTATGATATACCTAGTTCTAATTTAGAATGCATACTTTGTATGTGATATGGTATTTTTGTGATGTATCCAAGTAAATTATAGATAACTATTATCTAATTTAGAATGCATACTTTGATTAAATGTACTGTTGTAATGTATGACTATTTGATGATGTGCAGATGTAATAATATGTTTGTAAGCTAGCTATGATAGGTCTATTGTTTACTGTTTAGCTATGTAAACATGTGATACAAAATTGTTGTTGCATCTTGTATATACACTTATTATTTTACGTGCAGGGTGCTTTATCTATGACAAGTATATTGTTTACTATATTATTTAAATACAATCATCATTGTATAGTTGTGTTATAAACTATTTCGGTGTTTTATATTGTCTTGTACAATGTTTAGATATGTATAGAAATTTCGAAAATATAGCATTTATATACATGTGTGTAATTTTGCATAAAAGTTTATAGGAATTGGAAATCCGCTTTTCTAAAAAGCGCCCGCTTAATCGCCCGCCTGGCGATTAATCGGCTACAAGGTCCCGTCCGCACGCTTCCCGCTTCGCGCTTTTTAAAACCTTGACGCCTGGAAACGCCTGGGCGCCTAGGCTACTTGGGCGTCCATATGGAACGCCCGGTCGCCTGGCCGCCTATACAACCATGGTGGGTGCTTAAATTCTTATATATTTTTATACAAAATTACACGTATGTGTATATAAAAAATATGTCTGTAAGGAACTTTTATACATATCTAATCAGTAAATCAGTAATTTACTAAGTACTAGTCAATACTTTACTACTAACTAAAATCAGCAAGCTGATCAGTAATTGTAAATAGCAAACTATGAATAAATTATAAAGCTCTTTACTACTAATCAGTAATACTATTTGATAAAATAAGCAAGCATATAAGTAACTAGTACTTAACTAAGCATTTATCATTACTTATTACTAATCGATATCTCCAATCATAAAATGCAGCAAGCAAATCAGTAAATAACCAACTATAAATTAATAATTTAATCCTCTACTAGCAATCAATGTTGCAGCAAAAAGGTAATACTAGCCAGTAGTACCAATCAGTACTCAATGAAGCAGCAAGGAGATCAGTAAAACTAATCATCCATTAGAAATATAAAAGAGTAATATGATATTTACTTGGATAAATTACAACAGTACCCTATTATTATAGCTTACATACAAAGTATGCATTCTAAATTAGGACTAGGTATATCATAGAACATTAAATGTATATAAGTGTCATATATTATAGTCAATACTACTTGGACCATATAATTAATTAATGTTACATGCTTACAACAGTATTTTTTTAAAAGCGGGCAAAAAGCAGGAAAAAAGCGGCCAATTTTCTTCAAACTGCTTAATCGGCCGCTTTGGGGCTGAATTAAGCAGATGAGGGTCTTGGCCGCATACACTCAGGCCGATTTTTAATATAAATGATAAGGATCAAGAAACTTTTGTCACGATTATCACCAAGTTTCCACTTTCAAGCCATCCACTAACGTCTACGTTGGATTTTTTTTGTATTGGTTTTCAGTCAGTTCAGGCTGCAGGTAGATTCTAGTTTAAGAGTTTACTTTCCAGAATCACAAGTTTAGTCTGTTCAAATCCGGTCATATCAGTTTTTTTTTTTTAAGTTTGGGTTAGTTTCAGATATTAGTAGATTCTGTACTTATAAGGTTATATTTCCTGCGACAAAATTGGGGGGTGTTTCCAATCCTGAGATGGGTGCCTTTGAATTTTGATTCATCTTATCGTTGTGGAGTTGGTAAATGTTGGTGGGTTTTATTTGACTGGTAGATGCCACGATAGTACTGAAAATATTTGTTGTTATGAGCATTGTAAATGCCGTGTTTGATCATATATTCTCCAGGTTATTTTTACTGGGTTTGCATATGGAGGTCTGTCGGAACTCTCAGAAAAAGAGTATATCTCATGTTCAATGGGATCGACAATTGCTGGTGAGATTGGCATGTATGGTTATAAACCTTCGATTTTAATGGACATGCTTGCCGGTAAGAGAGCTGAAATTGGCACAAAGATTGGGGCGTATATGAGAACATTTTCTGGTGATTGTTCACCATCTGATCTGGAAACAGGATTACAGGTTAGTGAACTTTATATATATTTCCAATCATTTTTTTCAACTGATTATCTGTTCTTCATATTGAAGTGCACCTTAAGAACTTGTTGGTTTTTCCATTTGTTCCTTTTCTCATTTTTTTATTATTTCTATTTTTATGGTTTTGTTTATTAGATCTTACATCTGTTTCTATTTAGGTGCCTAGTAATTTTGGAACTGATGTTTTGATATCATTCTTTCTTCTTGTTTTTTCCAATAAGTGATTCTATACCACATTAATAGGTAAGAAAAACTACTTTGGGAAAAAAACTAACTCTTCTTCTGAAGCAGATAATAGGATAAAATCCTATAAAAACTAATTACAGAAATTTGACCTGCTAGTCACAGCATATAGACGTCTCTTTAACTAGTAGTTGTTATCAGCAGAGATCACTTTTGTATTGTGTACAGTGAAATGAAAAATCGCCTGAGCGGCCGCTCAAGCGGCCCAGCCTACCAGCCATTTAACTTAGCCCATGAGTGCCAATTTAGACGGATTAAAAAAAAGTGGGCTGCTTTTTGCCCGCTTAACCCGCTTTTCGCCTTACCGCCTTAAGCCTCTAACATTAAGTAAATTATATGGTCCAAGTATTATCGACTATAATATATTAAATTTATATACATTAAATGCTCTATGATATGTTGTAGTTCTAATTTAGAATATAAGCTGTAATTTATCCAAGTAAATTATATGTAACTATCATCTATCTAGGGTACAAGCTTTGATTAAATGTACTTTTGTAATGTATGACTAATTGATGATATGTAAATGTAACAATAAGCTAGTAAGGTATCTTGTAGCTATGTAAACACGTAATGCAAAATTGTTGTTGTATCATGTATAAACACTTCTTGTTTTATAGTTGCGTTGGATGTTTTATCTATGACAAGTCTGTTTTTAATATAATAGCTATAATCATTGTTTTGTAGTTGTGTTATAAACTATTTGGGTATTTTATATTCTTGTGTATAGTGTTTAGAAATGCATAAAAAAGTTCCAAAAAATATTATATATATATATATATTTATATATATTTATATATATATATAGAGTCAGGCTAGAATACACTTGAGTGTTCAGATTACGTTGTACACCCCAATGGTGTTTGCCTATCTAGACCATGTTTTTCTAAAATCTAATCCATTGATCTTAATGGTTACAATAATAATAGGCCACATACAAAATTTGAGCTCATTTGGATGAGTGTAAGTCACTCATCCAAGGGCAACAAAATCGACGCACAAAACTAATTTGAAATGCCTGATTTTTGCATCCTTTAGATGCACGACCTATAAGTGTCCAAATGAGCTAAATTTAATTATATAGTATGTTCTTAAGATATTTAAGAAGATCAACTGTTTAGATTTTTTAAAAAGTTATTGCATCTTTAAGAATGATTGAGGTGTACGGTTCCTCCGGTACACTTAAGTGTACACTAGCCTGACTCTCTTTCTCTCTCTCTCTCTCTCTCTATATATATATATATATATATATTAAAAAATCTAATCCGTTGATCTTTATAAACATCTTCTGAATAACTCATATAAAAAGTTTGAGCACATTTGGGCATTTATAGGTCATGTTATAAAGACCGCAAAAATTATGCATTTCAAATTAGTTTCAAGCGTTGATTTTGTTGCCCTTGGATGAGTGACTTACACTCATCCAAATGGGCTCAAAATTTGTATGTAGCCTTGTCATAGTATGACAGTGAAGATCAATGGTTTACATTTTGCAAAAAATAGTCTTGATATGCAAACACACTTGAGTGTATTCGTGCGATCTGTACACGAGTGTATTCTAGCCTGACTCTCTCTCTCTCTATATATGTGTGTGTGTGTGTGTACTTTTGCATAAATGCATTTAGGAACTAAAACCTATAGAGATATGTTGTTTTCTGTTATGTTTTGTTGAGTGTCATATGCATAGCATGTGCCTCACTTATGTTGTTCACTTCTGTAGTTTAGTCCCATATTGTTCACCTCTGCTTTAGTCTCTATTCTCTTCTGTTATATAAGAGGTTGCATTGTACACTGTTTTATTCACTCAATAAATAACCCTCAATTTATCTATATGGCATCAAGAGCAGGCCCGGTCCCCATTTTTTCTTCCCTCCCTGCCCCCATGCCCTGAAGCCCCCCAAACCTCCCTGCCCAGTGTCGCCATCGGCGTTGGCCTTCACCGCCTCCGCTGCCCACCTCCACCCGCCGCCCCTCCACCCACCGCCACCACCTGACCCCCCCACCGCCCGCCCCTCCTTCCTGCTGCTGCAGTAGCGCCCTCCCTCTCCACTCCCTTCCTCTTCTCCTAGTGGCTAATCTGCTCTTCCAGACAGCCATAGATCTCTCACGTTGAGAGTCCCCTACGTCTCGGGAATTTTTTCTGCCTGCGCCTCATGAAGGAATATTGATTTCCTCATGTCAGCGTAGGTTCTTTTCATCTATCTCTGCCCGAAAACGGGTCCTTCTGATCTGATGCGTCAGATCCTAGCTGCTGTTGCTGCCCCATAGAGGGTTCATTATTTACTGTCTGCTGCTGCCCATCGTTGGTTATTTCGTTGCTGCCTACTGCTGCTACGCCACCATCCTGCTATTGCCTGCCTCTGCCGAGTATGGCATCCGTGGAGCCTCCTAGGTCTCTCTATGTTACCACTGTCACGCTCGATGGATCAAACTACCATCTGTGGTCGACGTCCTTTGTATTATATGCGAAGGCTCAAGGCCGATACTCTCATCTTACTCTTAATCCGCCTCCTGCCCTTGCTGCTACTGCTGACGACAAGACCAAACAGGCTTATGCCCAATGGTCTAAAGACGACTCAGGCGTTATGTCCTAGCTTCTCAACAACACCGAGCCACACATTAGTCAGTCTCTCCTGTGCCTTAATGATGCCAAAGCAATGTGGGACCAGCTGTCTCATACTCTCATGTCTACTCACACCAGCAAAACCCGAAGAGGGTTTTGAAATTTTCAAAAACCTAGCCAAGGAGTACTCCTCAGATGCGTCTATTGAAGATTTTTACAACCAGTGCTCTGCTCTCTGGAACGAGTATGAGATTTACCACCCGTTGACTGCTGACATCAAAGAGGCTCAGAAGCAGCGTAATGAACTCCAATTGGTTCAGTTCCTGGCTGCGCTTCCCGCATCTTTTTCAGGCGTGGTTGACCAAATATTATCAAGTGATCCGCTACCGACTCTTCGCAATGTTCTAAAGCGGGTCCAATGACTACCATCTGTATCCTCTACACCTGCTATTGAGCATCCTGCCTTGGTTACTCGTACTACGGATTCTGGACGTGGCCATGGAGGACGTCCACCACCTTCTGAAGGAAGAGGCACTTCTACTGCTCCTGGACAAGGTCAAGCCACTGGACCTCGCTACTGCAACTGGTGTGGTTGTGACAATCACAGTGAAGATAGGTGCTGGATCAAGCACGACAAGCCAACCTGGGCAAACCAGGCCTCCACTGAAGCTACTACATAAGCCGCATCTGATCCACCAACTGCTGCTCCATCCACTGACTGGCTTCGCTCTCAGTTTGAGAAATTCTTCCAGGAGTGAATGACTCAATTACCCTCGACATCGGTGGGAGGTTCCTCTGCTATGCTTGCGTCTCCCTCTGTTGGTAACCATAAGTGGTGTATTGATTCTGGAGCGTCTGTTCACATGGCAGGCGACATCCACTTATTTTCTGCCCTATCTAAAACTTCACATATTGCATCAGTCACAGTTGCTAATGGCTCGAAAACACCTGTCCATGGCATTGGCACCGTTCCGCTATCTCACAACATGAATCTTCACTCTGTTTGATATATACCTTAGTTTCCTGTTAATTTATTATCTGTCAGTAAAACTGTCAAACAACTTCAGTGCTCTATTAAAGGATCTCCACACGAAAACGAGGATTGGTTCGGGCCATGAAGGACCAGATGGACTTTACTACTTGGATGGACCACCTGCGGCTTCAACTCTCTTATCTACATCTGTCTCAGTACTTCAGTGGCACTTCCGGCAGGGTCATCTGTCTGCTGCGAAGATGAAGCTTTTATTTCCTGCTTTAGCTGAAAATAAATTCTCTTGTGAAACCTGCATTTTTAGTAAACAAGCGAGGTTTGTTTTTCCTGTTAAGAATGATCTTGGGTCTAAAGATATGTTTGATATTGTTCATTCTGACATCTGGGGTCCATGCAGTGTCCCAGGTCAAACTGGTGTTAAGTATTTGTTGACATTTATTGATGATTATTCCCGTGCTACCTGGCTTTTCTTGCTCAAAGACCGGAGTACTGTATTGGACAATATTCGCATTTTCTTCTCCGAAATAAAAACCGAATTCAATAAAACCATCAAAATTCTTCGTACTGACAATGCCCTAGAGTTTATGCAGAAGTCTGCCACCTCTTTTTGTTCTGATCATGGCACCATACACCAAACCACTTGCCCCTATACTCCTCAGCAAAACGGTGTTGCTGAACGCAATAATTGCCATCTCTTAGAGGTTGCTCGCACTCTTCTTATCCATTACAAAGTTCCTCACCGTTTCTGGCCTGAGGCAGTCACTACGACATGTTTTCTTATAAACCGCATGCCCTCTTCTGTTTTACAAAATGCATCCCTTACTCTATTTTGTTTCTTGATGCACCTCTGTTTCCTGTACCACCTCGCATTTTTGGGTGTACCTGTTTTGTTAAGAATATGTGCCCATGAATGTCGAAACTTGACCCTCGGTCTACTAAGTGCATTTTTTGGGTTATTCGAGAACTCAAAAAGGCTATCGCTGCTTTGATCTGATACTCAGACAGTGGTTTGTCAGTGCGGATGTAGTCTTTTTTTAGCATATGCCCTTCTTTTCTGAGAATGGAGCAAGCCCATCTCCTGATGTGTTGGCAAAAACACCTCCACCGGACATTGTTGAAGATCTGTCTGTATCTGACCAGCCTGAAGAACGTCCGCTGCAAGTGTACAAACGCCGACCGAAGACAAGCCCTCCTTCCATGACCCCTCCTCAACCAATTCCTGCGTCTGCGGATGATCAAATAAACACTGAGGTAACTTCTGACTTGCACCTTCCTATCAGCTTACGGAAAGGTGTACGCTCCTGTAGTAAACATCCTATCAGTCATTTCTGCACATCTGACAATCTGCATAACAACTTTGCCTGCTTTATTTCTGCACTTTCTGCTGTCACTGTTCCGAAAAATGCTACAGAGGCTCTTACTATTTCAGCATGGAAGAAGGCAATGGACCAGGAAATGCAGGCACTATGTGATCGCAAGACATGGGAGCTTGTGGATCACCCTTCTTCTTGCTCTACAATGGGCTGTCGTTGGATCTTTACTATTAAATATCAGCCAGATGGAACTATTGAACGTCTCAAAGCCCGTCTTGTTGCTAAGGGCTACACATAGACATACAGTGTTGATTATTTTGAGACCTTCTCTCCTGTTGCACGATTAAACTCTGTTCGCATTCTGATTTCTGTTGCTGTGAATAAAGACTGGTCTCTCTTTCAGCTTGATGTGAAAAATGCATTTCTTTACAGAGATTTACAGGAAGAAGTCTACATGGAGCAACCACCTGGGTTTGTTGCTCAGGGGGAGTCTGCCTCCAAAGTATGTAAGTTGAACAAGGCTATCTATGGTCTCAAGCAAAGTCCACGAGCCTGGTTTGACAAGCTCAGTCAAATTTTAGTCACCTTTGGCTTTCGTCGTTCTCATTCTGATCATTCAGTCTTTATTCGCAAGACAGTGGTTGGACTTGTTATTCTGATTGTTTATGTGGATGATATTATATTATCCGGCAGTGATATTGTGGGCATACAGGAAACGAAAACTTAGACAAGCACTTTGTCACTTAAGATATCGGAAAACTTCGATATTTCCTAGGCATTGAAGTCTCCAGATCATCTGCAGGACTGTGTCTCTCTCAGAGAAAATATGTACTTGATCTGTTGCAGGAAACTGGCATGCTAGGTTGCAAACTGGCTAATACTCCACTTGACCCAAACATGGATTGGGATGATGCAAACTCTCCCTATTTTGACCATCACCAGTTCAGGAGGCTGGTAGGCAAGCTTATTTATTTGATTGTCACACGAGCTGATCTTACTGTTGTTGTCGGATTCATCAACCGGTATCGTGACAAACCCCCACAATGTCATTGGGATGCTATATGCCATATTCTGAGATATCTTAAAAGTTCTCCAGGGAAAGGCTTGATGTATAAAAAGCATGGCCACTACAAACTATCCGGTTTCTCGGATTCAGACTATGCAGGAAGTCGTTCTGATCGAAAGTCAACATCGGGCTACTGTACATTTGTGGGTGGAAACCTTGTCACCTGGCGTAGCAAAAAGCAGACTGTTGTCGCCAGATCCAGTGCAGAGGCGGAATACCGAGCGATGACTCATACTACTCGCGAACTGTTTTGGGTTCAGAGTCTCCTTCGGGAGTTTGACATATCTTATTCTAGCCCTATTCCTATGTTTTGTGACAATAATGCCTCCATTTTTATTGCAAGCAACCCCACATTTCACGAGAGGATGAAACATATTGAGGTCGACTGTCACTTTATTCGAGAAGCAGTTCTCTCTGGCAAAATTTGCACGCCATATCTCAGTACTGACAAGCAAGTTGCAGACATCTTCACGAAGATACTTCCCAAAGCTCGCTTTCAAACTCTAGTTGACAAGCTAGGCATGTTCGACATCTACACTCCATCTTGAGGGGGAGTATAGAGATATGTTGTTTTCTGTTATGTTTTGTTGAGTGTCATGTGCATAGCATGTGCCTCACTTATGTTGTTCACTTCTGTAGTTTAGTCCCATATTGCTCACCTCTGCTTTAGTCTCTATTCTCTTTTGTTATATAAGAGACTGCATTGTACACTGTTTTATTCACTCAATAAACAAGCCTCAGTTTATCTATAAGACCCATTACTTCAAAAATCGCCTGCTTAGCACTGAAGCAGTTAGTTACAAGATGTTGTCTGCATGCTTAGCGCTTTACGCCTTTCGTAACATTGGTTGTGTACAATACATGTAGTAGTATTTATTCAATGGTTGATGCATGGCCTGCTTATACCTAAGCTTCCTACTATATATCCATTAGCTATTGAAGAATACTACTACTTTGGGATTTCTTTTTTATATAGAATGTAGTTATATTTGTCAAACAATGTTCTATTGTAGTGAATACTGGAGATTATTTGATGAGAGATCTAAGAACATTATCTAATTCTCTCTCTTGTATTTTTGTCACTTTTTCCCCCACGACATAATAACTGCATCCCAGATAGAGCTATCATGTCAACTAATTCCAATACACCTCTCCAAATAATCAGGGTTATTTTACACCCTCTGGAAGGAAAGGTGATTTGTTGGTTCTACAAAAAAATGTGCGCGATGTTAAAGTTCTCCCTTCGCTAATATATTTTAAGGTTATCCAACATGGTCAGTTAAATTGTTCCGATGTTGTCCCCTCAATAAGAAAATTAGGGTTTGTTCCCCAAACCCTAATCTAATTTCTCGTAATTCCCAAGAACTTTATCTATCTAACTCCAAGGAACAACCTAAATGTGTTGTAATGCCATTCATTTAGAGGGGTTTCTTTGCATTCATTGACAAAAGTTAGAGGTTGTTATAGAAGCATTCACGAACAATACGTGGTTTGGGATTTTGTGATGACCATTAGGGTTTGGTTGGAGTTATGTAACATGGGGTGTTATAAGTTGGCAAACTGGGGCGGTGATTTGCCAATAAATCAAAATGGTATTCCTATAAAGGGTGTTTTTTTTCACATCAGTTTCCACTCTTTTCCTGTGGACCTTGTTGCAATCAACATCTCATGTATTGAACTTTTGACTGGAATGTTGCATCAATTTTCCCCATCGGTTGTCTCATTACTGGTAACCCTGCTTCTTGACCACTTACAAGAGTTATCCCTCTTCTCTTGTATGGAGATCTGCTGCATTATCCTCCCTGAATTTATACAACTGCCGATAGTCATGGGACAAAGATGTTTTTTTTATCTAGGTT
Organism: Alisma plantago-aquatica; assembly: GCA_963693085.1. Lineage (NCBI taxonomy): Eukaryota > Viridiplantae > Streptophyta > Magnoliopsida > Alismatales > Alismataceae > Alisma > Alisma plantago-aquatica. Next base: position 466,167,948 of record OY856409.1, on the reverse strand, counting down.
ATCTTGGCAACGAGGAAGCATGGACACGGACACCGAAATTTACAAAAATATAGGACGGACACGACAAATATATATATATATATATATATATATATGTATGTATGTATGTATGTATGTATGTATGTATATATGTATGTATATGTATGTGTGTATGTGCGTGTGTGTATATCTAGCACATATTATAACATATAATATGCTATTTGTATACACACACTAAAGGCAATACATTGGAGAGCTACTTAACATGGAAAGGCAAGAGAAGAGGAGGGAAATGGAGATGTAGAGAAGCAAGAAAAAGAGTAGACGCAGGAGGACATTATTCTGCTACTTTTGGCTGGAGGAGCAAAAAGAAGAGTAGGGGAAAAATGGCAAGAGAAGGTAGAACATGAACTAAGAGGAGGGGGATGGGAAGCAATATTGTGGCTGCTAGCGCATTCAAATTGAAAAAAGGAGGGTCAGAAATGAGAAGAGAAATAAGATGCGGAGAAGGATAAGTAGATGAGGGAGAAGCAGACATAGAGGAGCACGAAAAATAGGATATGAAGGAACATTTTGCAGCTACTACTGCAGCTTTAAATTAGAAAAAGAAGAGGACAAAAAGCAGGAAGAGGAGGATGAGGGGCGGGGGGAAGCAAAGGAGGGAGAGTTACATTGAACTGGAAGAGAAGGCGGTGAATCCAACTGCTTTCCCCGTGATTGATGTGGCAGCCCCTGAATGCTGCATCGGTGACTTGCCTGTAGGGCAAGGAGTAGTGGAATATAGGAGGTGGGATTTGGTGAAGTCTTGGTTTTTTTTCATACACTTATACATAAGTGGGTTGGGATGGCATATTAGAAGTGTCCAAGCCGTGTCCGACACTGCAATAAAAAAATTCAAAGTGAAACACTGGAGGCATGTCCGCCACTTGTCCAGGCGTGTCCAAGGTATGTCCATGTTGGATACGACAACCTCCGGGAAGTGTCCGTGCTTCCTAGCTTGGCAATAATCTAATGCCCATTTCTTCCAGCCTCCCAAGTACCCTCATGATTTAATCTCCAGCTAGATGATACTTTAAATCTGCCTGGATTATAGGCTCAAGTGCTAGATCACCTAATCAATGATTTTATTTCTCATTTGGCCCCACATGACTTTTCTTTTTCTTAGCCTCCTTGTTCACTCGAATCTTATTCTGGTGTTTATCTCAATTTAGATAAGAGCCCTGCATCTCCCAATTCTTTCTGGAAGTTTAACATTTTTCCTGCTTTACTAGGCTTCAATATGTGTTACTTGTTCCCTGTTCTAAAAGAAATTTCTTGTAAATCTTTTCCAGCCTACACTATTCTGGTTGTTTTGTCGTTGTTAGAGTATATTCGTATATAGTCTTTTGGGTCTATTTGTAATGCGGGCCCAACTGTCTTGACCCATTAGGACTTGTCCTATATATAGGTAAGGGTTTTGCCGTTCTAATAAAAGATACATAAGGGAATTCCCACTCCCGTTTTCTACATGGTATCAGAGCAGAAATCATAAACCTTGACCGTAAAGCTAGACGAAGAAAACAAGAGAGACTCCTGGCCAGTGAGTGTCTGCCCCTTCCGCCTGCATGCTACATGGTGTTGTCTTTGTCTACACTGAGACCCCTTGTTGCACAAGCCACCATTTTCCACTGCCACCCACTGCCCCCTATTGAAACATGCCCAGATCCAGCAGATGCAAGCATCTTCCTTTCATCGGACAACTTTCCCTTTATCCTTTATTCTCTAATAGTAATGTTTAGTCAATTTTTTTCTTCTTATTATTGTTTTATTTCCAGTTCCATTTTTGTGCCTCATTCCATTTCGTTTCTAGTTTTTTTCCAGCCGACTTTCCCACCTTTTACTAATCACAGCTTGCTTTCTAGATCTGACGTCCCCTTTTCTTTTCCCTATTCAATCCCCACCTTTCACAATCTCCACCCTTTCCTTCTCTTTTTTCTTATCTCCTACCCCCTTCCTTTCCATCTCATCCAATCCACATAACTTCTCCCCACATAACTCCCTTCCCACCCAAAATCAACGATGACCGGGTGATTACTATCGTCGATGCCGTAGAAGAATCATGTGAGGAGGCTAACGAGGAGTGCCAGATAAGACGAACTACTGCGACATTATTTACTGAGATGGAGACCACTGCACACATGTTTTGCTATATATTGCTCTAGATGCTACTTTAGTATTTTGGGAGGTGCTTTCCCTATTCTACCTCAGCCGATTTTTTTATGTTGCTTGCTTATTCTCATGTGCTTTAGGGAGGTCGGCTTATTTGGTATTACCTTGACATTATCTACTTAAAGGAGTTATGCGGTGCTTGAGTGATAAATTATAGGATTCAGGGGAAATGATCTTTTGTTTGGGTAGACTCATGGTTGTAGAGGCGAATAGGCTATTGGGTGTTGCTTACATAGAAAAATATACATTATAAATATGCAAGCAAGGAGCTAGTATTATATGAACGAAAGCAACAAAAAACATTATATATGAATGGAAGTAACACATACAAGTAGATGAAATTGATTTAGAACTCAAAAGTTGAATATGTAAATGGACATTGACCTCTAAATATAATGGAAGGAAATGGAAATGTTTGTAGAAAAATGAGCATCAATCATCGGGAAGAGAAAAACTCAATGGCACATAGCCCACATATGCTCATGACACATAAAATTCAGAATTCATCACTCACGATTATTTTGCCACATAATTATCATCATCATCCTCAGTCTCTACCTCCTACTCTTCTTTTTCCTCCTCAGTCTCCTCACCATCAAACTCATTTGATTCATAAAGTGGATTTTTAATAGGAACTCTTTTCTTTTGATTACAATGCCCTTTGTGTCTTTGCCTATGGGAGTTTGCTTTTAGGGAATTGTGGTGCTTTTCTCTTACAACTGTAGTGTGTAGGTCAAGGTTGTCAGACTCGAACCGGTCAGCGAACCGGTGAGGCCTCTGGTTCCCGGTTCAACCGGTGATGACAGCAATGACGTCATTAATAGTTTAAAAATATATAAATGTCTTTGATACTCATAGAAAATATCCCTGCAAAAGTTATGAAACATGAATAATAGCACAACTGCTCACAATAACTTGATAAGCAGACCAAATAACAAATATTATTCTATTCATGGACATTTATATACCAACATTTATATAGTACTCAATATTGATTAACAAAAAATAGCAGCAACAATACATTTACTTGTCAAGTGAGAGAACCGGCCGGTTGGGCTAAAATCGGACCAGTTCACCGGTTCAACTGGTCAGTTCACTGGTTTGATGCCGGTCAGACTTCATTTCCAGCTTTGGGAGAGAACTGACCCAGTAGAGTGACCGGTTCCCGGTTCAACCGGCCGGTCCGGTTCGGTTCTGATAACCATGGTGTAGGTGGCTATTTTTCTTTTCTTTTGTCAACAACCTTAGTCTTCGTTGTACTTGCACTTGCAGTTGCTCCCCTCTTAGACCTAACCAACTCTTTGTATGCTTTCATGGCCTTATCTACAAGTTTCTAAGTGAGAGCATCATGAAAATGTCTTTGATACTCATAGAAAATATCCCTGCAAAAGTTATGAAACATGAATAATAACACAACTGCTCACAATAACTTGATAAGCAGACCAAATAACAAATATTATTCTATTCATGGACATTTATATAGTACTCAATATTGACTAACAAAAAATAGTAGCAACAATACATTTACTTGTCAAGTGAGAGAACCGGCCGGTTGGGCTAAAACCGGACCGGTTCGCCGGTTCACCGGTTTGATGCCGATCAGACTTCATTTCCAACTTTGGGAGGGAACGACCTGGTAGAGTGACCGGTTCCCGGTTCAACCGGCCGGTCCGGTTCGGTTCTGATAACCATGATGTAGGTGGCCAATTTTCTTTTCTTTTGTCAACAACCTTAGTCTTAGATGTACTTGTACTTGCACTTGCAGTTGCTCCCCTCTTAGACCTAACCAACTCTTATGCTTTCATGGCCTTATCTACAAGTTTCCAAGTGAGAGCATCGTGATCTGGGAATGTAGTATCATTAGGAATCCTCGTCATCCACTCATTGCTCCATTACCTCATCTAGTGTAATGACATCAAAGTCATTTTCATAATTCTTTTCCCTCATTTTTTGAAACCATTCCTCCAATATGCGGTTGTATTGAATTTTTTTTATCCAACCACTTACTCATCAAGTGATTCCCTCGCTTTGTGCGTATCTACATGACAAAAGATATGATACTTGGGGGGGTTGAAACCTTTCCGAACCTGATCAACAACGTCAAATGGAATCTCATACTAATTGTATCTAGCAGCCTTGAATGGAAGACCAAGCTGGTAGAACCACAATGCTATCTCATCATTGGCTCTAGCTTGTACTTCTTTTTGTAGGAAACTTCAATGTACTAGGCTCTTTTCTTGCCTTCTTAAGAGCAATCACCTCACGAGGAAGAGGTGACGTGTGCATCCATGGGGCCTCGATCAGTAATCCCTGACAGTTTACCAAACAACAAAGTTCTAGCACTAGTCTTGGGGGTAGAAGTACCCATCTGTTGTGAAGCAATGCCAACATCCTCTTGATCACCGTCACGATCATCACTAGGAGGAAAGAAGTGCAAGTTGACATCTAGGGTTTGAGATTTCTTCCTATTCGTCTCAATGCAGTCAAGTATCCCTTTTCCAGATAGTAGCTATAGTGTTGTTGCATTTGACTACAACTGAACCTTGCCAATAAGATGATTAGTCACCCTCTTGTCCTTCCATTGCACAAACGGCCACACAATCCACATTGCTACATGCTATTGATCACCATCACGATCATCACTAGGAGGAAACAAGTGCAAGTTGACATCTGGGGTTTGAGATTTCTTCCTATTCATCTCCATGCAATCAAGTATCCCTTTTCTAGATAGTAGCTATAGTGTTGTTGCATTTGACTGCAACGGAACCTTGCCAATGAGATGATCAGTCACCCTCTTTTCCTTCCATTGCACAAACGGTCACACAATCCACATTGCTACATGTTCTTGTCACCCAGATCAGGACATAAAGAGTGCTTCCACCCAATATCAGTGGATTTTGAACCTTCACCAAATCCGAGTAGTGATTCTCCCCTATGCCATTGCTCCTAGACAGTATGCTATCACCACCCCACTCTTGCTCATTAGAGATCCTAAAACAGACAAAAAGAAAAGAGAACAAGGAGATCAATATGCACAATATACAAAAACACAATTACTAAATAAGTAAAAAACAAATAAAATCACTTAATGATTGAACTTTTAGGCTGTGGTGTAATCTCAAAATAGGAGCAGTCACCAAACACGCAATCACCAAGCACAAAAGCACCAATTATGTTTGCTACTTGATGGAGTACAAAAATAAGGATATAAATTGAGTGTAAGTACAGGAAAATGGAATAACTTTGGGTACGCATAGGAATAATAGATGACAAAGACAATGAATAAGAAGAGAAGACGGCATGAGAGTTGGAGGTAGGGGAATCAGAAGAAGGGAAAGAAGAATATAGTAAATAAGGCAAGATAAAGACAACAAATAAGAAGTTAAGATGACATGGGAGTTGGAGGCAGGGGAATTGGAGGAAGGGAAAGAAGAAAATTGTATAGGAAAATGGAATAACTTTGGGTACGCATAGGAATAATAGATGACAAAGACAATGAATAAGAAGAGAAGACGGCATGAGAGTTGGAGGTAGGGAAATCAGAAGAAGGGAAAGAAGAATATAGTAAATAAGGCAAGATAAAGACAACAAATAAGAAGTTAAGATGACATGGGAGTTGGAGGCAGGGGAATTGGAGGAAGGAAAAGAAGAAAATTGTAAATAAGGCAAGATAAAGACAATACACAAGAAGAGAGGACACCAATGAAATTGGAGGCAAGGGATTTGGAGGAGTTGGAGGGAAGGAAAGAATAGAACAAGACAATAAATAATGGAAAGAAGAGTTAAGCGGGGGAATAGAAGGAAGGGAAAGAAGTAGGGGAAGGCGACAACAACAAAAAAGAAGGGAAAGAATAAGTAGGAAAGTCTAGGAGTAGGAAGCATGGGAGGAGGAAGAGAAGGTGGGGGAAGAGGAATCAAGGGAATGCGAAAGCATGGGAGGCGGATGTAAAAAAGGAAGAAGTGGATATAGGAAAAGGACGAAGTAGGAAGAAGGGAGGAGGGGAAGGAGGAAGAGGAGGTGGGAGAAAAGAGGAAGATGAAGATGAGGTTGGAAGAGGAAGAAGAGCACACAGGGAGGTGAATGAAAAATATGGCGCGTGAGGAAATAGGAAGAGGGCGCGGTAGGATTTTGTATGACGAAGAGGAAGCAGGAGGATGAGAGGAGGAAGAGGGTGAAAGGAGAAAGCATGCAACAAAATAAGACAAAAACATAAACTAACCTACTGCACTGGCGGGGAACTCTGTTGTCGTCGTCGGTAGGGTGCATGGCTGCCTACGTCATGGGGAGAACTTGAGAAGCAAGAAACTTGAACGGCACGTTACTCAGTTTTTATTTTTTCTAATGTAGACCCATAAACCACATCGCTCAGGCGGGCCACCCTAACACCCAAATGGGATGGGCGCCTAAGCGGTGCACAGCAGACCTTATGTACAACACATGGTGGGCTATATCTTTCTTTTTATAATTTGAGTTTGTATACCATGTTTGTGTCTTTCTAAGCTGGACGTGCTTCACCTATGCTCTAGCTTTAGGGGCAGTGTTATTGTATATCAGTGTTTAGTCTATTGGATCGATCTGTAATATGGGCCCAAGTGTCTTAGCCCATTAAGTCTTTGTTAAAATGTGTATGCTCCCCCCTTCTGTATATAGGAAAGGGTTATGCCCATCTGTTAGAAGATACACAAGGGAATTGTCCCTACTACTGTTTTGTTTATTAGTGACTATGTAATTTATGGGTATGGTTTTAGTACAGATTTTCCCAGGGTAATCTACCATCATTTATTAATAATTTCCCTTTCCATCCTAGATATCTCTTAGATTCTTAACATAGAACCTCCGATCCTTTATCCTACATATCTCTTAGCAAAGAGAAGACCTAGATGGATAACATCTAAATTCTTTTTTTCCAGCCAATCTTAGTAATGACTTTTGTTGGTGATCATGCTTTGTTATCTAATGACTGGGTGGTGTCCTGCTTATTTGTATAGCAGGGATGTGTGTGAAACCCTATTACAAGTGAATTTGCATAGATGTCTAGAAGAGAGAAATAATAAATTACAAGAATATAACTCAAAACTCCTGCTCAATCTGGAATATAGACCCAGCTCACCATTCATATGTTGGAAGATGGAAGGAGATCAGGGTTGGTTAAGAATTGTCTTTTAGTTGCTCTCTTGTCTAGAAATGGGGTGGAACTATTTCTTGGTCTATAATTAAGTTGCGGTCGAAGTTAAAATCCACCTTTATATGTTCAGTTTGTACATGAAACATTGGGATGTTAGCTATGTAAATAGTTGCTTGATTATCACTTTTCAAAGTCATTTGATATTCTAGTGATATTTGGATTTCAATAAGAACGAACTTCACCCATTGTAGTTCGCAACAAGCATGCATTAGTGCTCGATGTTTTGCTTTTATGCTTTGTTTTTTACTTTTCCAAACCACTAGGTGATCTCTAAGAAATATACATAATTGATAAGTGGATCGTCTGTCTGTGGCATATCCAACCACCCAGTAAGCACAAGATATCTTTCCAAGTGTAACTTGTGTACCGGGGAACTCTTTGAGCATGTGAGTCATCTTTTAGGTGTTTCTTTTACATATCTCAGAATTCTATGGATTGGTTCCTGGTGTGGCCATTTTAGAGAATGCATGAATTAATATATGACATTTACACACAAGAAATTTCAGAGCAAGCGATGATTAAGTAAATGAATTTCCTCACAATGTGTCTACAATTTTAAAGATCGGTGTAGTCTTCTTTATTAACTAGTGTAGGTATGCCATGGTAATCCATGGGAGTTGCAATTGGATTGCATGACTATTCGAGGTTTTCTAAAGAAATTCATGAGTGCATATCCTCTGAGTTAGATTACTACTAGTTCTAGATATCAAGGCTTCAGTGACTAAGAAATATCACATAATCCAAGATTTGAAGTACAAAGTGTTGTTAAAGAAATTTGTTTAAGATTGAGATTCCTTCAAAGTTGTCCCAGTAATGAAGATATCATCGAGGTGGACGGTCAAAACTATTAGTGTTTGTCTCTACAAGAATGGAACATGGCGACTCCGTTGGCCGACGAGTGGTAGCCTGACTATATGACGAATTTTGCCAAACCTCTCGAACATGGAACATAACTTCGAGGAATTTTTGCGAAATTTTGCCAAAACATCGAATTTTGACCATAGGTGAAGTCGAATCCCAAATACTTCGGGGCGAAGTTTCACTGATGTCGGCGAAGTTGACTTTTTTGTGTGTATTTTCGTCTCAACTTCTATGAAGTTGTCGAAGTTTCCTCGAAGTTGGTGAATTTGGGGCGAAGTTGAGACGACCCAGAATATCAATCCTAACTAGTGCCCTAAAGGCCATATAAGGCATAAGTGTCCCCTCCAACCCTCTTCACAACTTGTAATATTAACTCCTATGTTTGTTGTTGCCACTCTTCCCTAGAGAGGGTGATGTAGCTACTATTTGATCATATATTGTATAGAATACATATGGTGAATTGTATATGTATGTGTATAGCATGTTTGACCCTTGCAAGAAACACACTGTATTATCAACCTACCTAGGGCTAGAGGGTCGTGAATCATGTTTTGTGTTAAATTAACATATATAAGATAAATGTATAAAATAATTACAACTTTTCGATCAAAGTTTCCTTCAAATACACATGATTTTCTTTCAAAAAAAACCGGCATCGAAGGTTATCAAAGTTTGCATCTAATTTCCTTGACACTTCCACAAAGTTTCTACAAACTTCCACTTCCACACCCGACAAAGTCAACACAAAGTCAAAGTCTTGCACCATGCTCTCAAACCATGTTGCTAGGGGTTTTGTATCCATATATGGTGTTCTTTAGGCAACAAACTTGTTTTAGAGACTTTCCCTGAGCATATACCCAAGCAGTGGGTTCATGTAAAGTTCTTTAAGAAGGTCCCATGAAGAAAGAACTCTTGACATCAACATGGAACCTTAGATATTAAGGCACCCGCCGAGGCATTGTGGAGGAGGATGACATGTGTTGAAGTAGTTGATGGAAGAGTAGTGGAAGGTAACAAGAGACATAGTGGAGGGTGTGTGTTATTGTTGGACATATTTTCATGGTGGTGGGGAAGGGGAGGAGACAATTTGTGGAACATGAGGAAGTAAAGGGGAAGATACATAAGGATAAGAATGAAGAGGATGGCTCGATGTGGAGGAAAAGGAGGTAAAACATGGACACTTATGGGCAAGGAATGAGGTTTCGGCAAAATTGGTGAAATTTCGCCCAAAAAATTTGATTTCGATGGGAGCTGGTACCGAAACGTGCGACTGTGTCGATTTTGATGATTTCGATGAGTTTCGCCAAATTTCGATGAATTTCACTAAATTTTGATCAATTTCGCCAAGTTTCGATGAAAAATTCGATAATTGCAATCTTTGTTGTTATTGTTATTTTTTGAAGAGGAGCAAAGGGAGATTGGAGTTATTTCACCATTTAGTATATCATAATACATAGTATATACTTATAGTATATCATAATTGCACTGCATTTCCCTAATATTTGCTATTCAAATTATTAAATACTCATGCAATGCATGCTTTTTTAGTTTCTGCAATGTAGACGACATGTATCCTAGTGGTGGTTTATTAGACAATGAGGGTGCTAGGAAGCCAACCACACCAACAAATAATGATTTAGCTTGGAAACATTGCACTAGTGTTCTTGGGTCCAATGAAATGATTGACTGTTGAGTCAATATCAACAACAAACTATCAACCCATGTAAAATGTGTGGGGATGCCCTACATATCCAATACTTGATATTATAACAGAAATAAGTACTTGCATGTATATAGCTCATACTTGCAAAATTGCATAACTTAATTCCTACATTTTCTCATCGAAACCCTTCATCGAAATCCTCAAGAAACAGGACAGCTCCCTTCCCTCCCACGTGAAGGACCACCCCCCCAAACCTACCTCCACATAATATTTTATTGCATAAAATGATGCATTTAGGTGTAGAGATCACACCTGTAAAATTTCATAAATTAATTCGTTCATTTTGGCGTCGAAACGGGCACGGTTGCATCTATCGAAATTTTTGTCGAAATTTCCAAAAATTTCGGTTTCCATGTTGTCGAAACGACATCAAAATCGGATACTTCGTTCCTTGCTTATGGGAAACTATTGTGGTCGTGCTAAACATGTGTCTGACACCAACATGTTGTGGACATGTTTTTTGTGAGTCGCCACGTGTCCACGGCGTGTCCATGTTTGACACATGTCCAGGACCGCCACAATAGCCTTCCTGAAGTGTCCTTGATCTATCTTCTCCCAGTCGACCGATCCTCTTCTTCTTTCTCCTTACGTGCCTTCCCCTCTATTTTCTGATGCTTTATGAATGGTCTCCTCACCCTCACCACCACGAAAATATGACCAACAGTAGCACACACCCTCCATTGTGTCGATTGTTACCTTCCACTCATCTTTCATAAACTACAACACACATCCTCCTACCCCACTACGAACATAATGAAAGTACGATCTAACACGTTGCTTCTCCTATGTCATCCTCTTCACTTTATTATTTTATATACAGTTCATTGGTTTTAGGGTTCTTAAATGGTCATTGCATCTTTTCCGTGGGTTATAAGTTGTGGCCTTCATTTATGTGCTGATTTTGTGAATATGTTGTTGGTTTGATTTCATAGCGGTTTTTCTCTATGGGCTTGATTTATATGTGAATATATTGTGATATTGGTTGTTTTCTTTATTTGTGCTTGTTGCTTGAATTGAGAATTGAGTTGGGTTTCTTTGGTGCTTGAACTGACGAATGACCCCACACGTGTATATATATAGAACTAGAAAATGTCATTGACTTTCTTTAAAACTTGTAGATCATTTTGTGTTTCTATATTTATCTTAGATACATTATCTGTTTTTCCAATGACCGATACTGCTTCCGTGTCCCATATTCTCCAAAATTGCTTTGTCCCGTGTTCGTGTTCGTGTTCGTGTTCGTGTTCGTGTTCATGCTTTCTAGGATGGAGTAGAGTTTTGCCTAATGCATTTATCTCTTGGTCAGTTGGCCTCCTGTTACACTCTGCAACAATTATCTTGTACTTAGTAATTAGATGGTACTTGAGTATGTCTCTTTTCATGATTTTCAAGATTCATTGTTTAATTCATTATAAAACTGACTCTTCATGCTGACGAAATGAATCTTGAATATCACCTTTGTTACTCTGGGTATTCTTTTTCCCACCCAGGTAACTAAATAACTCAATCCTTTGATCTCAATGCAATATTTTAGTGCTTTATTCTCAGTATTATGAGTATTTTTAGGAGCTCAAATTTTTGTCCCATTAGTGTTTGGACTCTTAATCCATAATGGTTTTCTTGAGTCTTGTACTTGCCTCTTCTCGTATATGTAGGAGAGGCTCTGCCCATCTAATAACACAACAATATAAGGGATTTTCCCATTATCTCATTTCTGATGTAGTTCATTTTCATAACTGCACTATGGATGCAGAAAAGCCTTTCTAGGACTTTCTTGTGATTTCATTCATTGTTTAAAAACTTTGCAGCTTGTTTACCAGTTGTTCACAACAAATGTGGAGCCTGGTGATGAAGAAGTGAAGATTGTAATGCAAATGGCTGAGGAGGCGATCCGTGCACAAGAAAGGGATCCATATACTGCTCTTGCAAATCGTGTTAGAGAACTCAATTACGGCAATTCCTATTTCTTCAGGGTATTCTGCTAACTTCATACTTCTGTTTGTTTTCTTGATAAAAAATCTTAAGGAATCTCTCAATCTATGTGAAATGACATGTGCAGCCTATCCGAATTCCAGACTTACAAATGGTGGATCCTATCAAAGCATGCGAGTATGTTAACCAGTGCTTTAAGGATCCCTCTACTTTTACCGTTGTACTGGTTGGGAAAATTGATCCTGGAACAATTCTTCCTCTAATTCTACAGTATTTGGTATGTCTCGTTTTTATGAAAATTTGATATCTTTAAAGCTTCTATCTTATTGTGATGTTTTTTTTTTCACAGGGAGGAATTCCAAGACCCACTGAACCGGTTTTGCATTTTAACCGTGATGATTTGAAAAGCCTTCCTTTTTCTTTTCCTATAACTACTATTAGGTAATAGGTTCATCTCAGAGTTTTTATCGAGTGCCTTACAACTTTTGCTAGTTTTGTTGATCACACATGTTTCATTACAAGTAAAATGACATAAACTTGCATTGCGTCACAGAGAAGAGGTTCGAAGCCCAATGGTCGAAGCTCAATGCTTTGTTCAACTAGCATTTCCAGTGCAACTGAAAAACAAATCTATGGTGGATAATTTCATCCATTTTTTTCCTAATATTTTTGTTTGTATCAATGCTCACTGTCCCAATATGTCGCTCCAATGACGGCTCACATTTGTATTGCACCAAATGTCAGATGGAAGAGGTCCACTTTGTTGGATTTCTAAGCAAACTTCTAGAAACAAAGATGCTGCAAATTCTTCGCTTCAAGCATGGACAGGTTTATAATATCTCAAAGTAATTATAAGTTTCCCCTTCCTGTTTGTGTTACTTTTGACCATTTTGTATGCATTCAGATATACACTGTAGGTGTTTCAGTTTTCCTCGGTGGTAATAAACCTTCGAGATCTGGAGATATCCGTGGCGATATAAGCCTCAGTTTTTCCTGTCATCCAGATATCTCTTGGAGGCTTGTAAGCATTTTACTTTCTACCTGCTCTTATTTGATCCACCAGAAATGGCCATCATAATTGATCCTCTTTGGGAACTTTATATCTTAAGAAGATTAATAAAAAGCCACTAAAGAAATTACTCTTATCTGATTCTATGTCACAAGCCATCTATTTCATCTGTTTTCGGTTCCAAGTATTGTGATACGATAATGAAGTCTTAGTCCGCTGGTAATGGTTTTGCTTCAATTGAAGAATTTTCTTATACCACATGTGCATATGCTTATTTGTAAGTATTACCTTCTTACCAACCTTGCATATATCCTCCATAAGTAAGCATACAATTCCTATATTGAAGTGTTTCTTCATCAAAAATTTAGATTACATAGGTACATGATTTTATAGCAGGGATGGCAATGGAAAGAATGTTGTTCGTCCACCATATGTCCACCCCTTGATCCACTAAATTATGGATGCACGATCAGAGAAATTATAAATGTATATTTTCATCCATATTCAAGGTGACCTTGGATACCATGTCTCCATCCATTACTGACTAGCAGAGGAACACACAAAACAGTAGCATCAGAGATAGGGCTACAGACTAGTCATTGCCTGCAGGCTTAGCTGGCAGGCAGGCCTTCTTGCACAACAACAGAGCTGCAGGATGCAGTTATATACTGTACCTCTTGTTCCAGGAAAAAGAACATGCCTTAAAAAAGTTGCAACACTCTACAACTAATGCAGTGGTTTTCTAACACCCCCCAGTCCATACCACATGTTTTGCCACCCAAAATTCTTTGCCCACTCGAAAACTGGATAACCAACCTACTACGATGTGGATGGTTTGCGGGTGAATGCAATCTCTACTTTATGTAGATTTCTTACTGTACAGGTTGTTGTGCATTTTCACCTGTTGTGTTTGTTGATGGCTTCCCACTTTTTCGTTTGTTGTGTTTTATTAAGAAGTAATTTTAGGATACCGTGGTAGAACGGATAAGTGGGCTACTGAATCTCCATGAATTACTAAATTGTAACGCCGATTTGTGCTATATTTTATAATTATTTACGAATTCAATTTAGGATCATGTGAGATAATTCTGATATTTTCTGAAGCGCTTTTAATTTTGTGCAATAAGCCCCTAGATTTTGTTGTGCTTGTCTCATGGTGTTGATAACATGTTTTACAGCTTGATATTGCTTTGGACGAGATTAGCCATGTTCAAGAGCTGGGTCCATCTGATGAAGATGTTTCAACAGTTCTAGAAATTGAACAGCGTGCTCACGAAAATGGACTACAGGTAGCACTATAAGATATTATTCTAGCTTGAGACCTATAAATACAATCTTCTGAAACCATTGTCCGCTTGCAGGAAAATTATTATTGGCTGGACAGAATTCTTCGCAGCTATCAATCACGGGCCTACTGTGGTGATGTTGGTGTGACTTTTCATGTTAGTCTTTCTGCTGTTTATTGCTTGTCCCTTTTCGGTTGTATTGATTGTTGATAGAATCTCATGAGTGGATGATTATTTTTAGCATATACATGTAGCTATTACTACAAGGAAACGGGGGTTTTGATGAAAAAAAACAAGTCAAATATCATATATGATCGTTTTTTTCTCTGAACTTCGAACTTCAACCATAGGTGGTGTTGAATCTCGAATACTTTGGCCTCGTCCAAACTTAGGGGCGAAGTTTCACGGATGTCGGCGAAGTTGAATTTTTGTGTGTATTTTCGTCTCAACTTCTCCGAAGTTGTCGAAGTTTCCTTGAAGTTGGGGCAAAGTTGAGACGGCCCAGAACATTAATCCTAACCAGTGCCCTAAAGTCCATATAAGTCATATGTGCCGCCTTCAACCCTCTTCACAACTTCTAATATCAACTCCTATGTTTGTTGTTGCCACTCTTTACTTGTAACTACTATTTGATCGTATATTGTATAGAATACATATGGTGAACTGTATTTGTATATATGCATTGCACATTTGACCCTTGCAAGAAACACACTGTATTATCAACCTACCTAGGGCTAGAGGGTCGTATATCGTGTTGTGTTAAATGAACATATATAAGATAATGGTATAACATAATTAGAAGTTTTCAATCTAAATTTCCTTCAAATTCATATCATTTTCTTCAAAAAATTGGCATCGAAGTTTATCGATGTTTGCGTCTAAACTTCATCGAAGTTTCCAGAAACTTCCACTTCCGTACCTGGCAAAGTCGACACGAAGTCAAAATGATGCACCATGGTTATGCATATGAGCTTTTGTTGAGGACTTTCTAATAGGTTTATAGGATTGCATTTTAGCTTCATTTTTGGAGTGTGTGTTTGTGTCTCTGTGTATGTATATATGTGTATGTATATATATATATATGTATGTATGTATGTATGTATGTATGTATGTACACCAAGAGAATGTGATAAGGATCCATTAGGATTTATTTGTAAATAACTTGATTAGGTATGCAAAAGTATTGGGCCAAAGCAATGTCTTGTTGTAGCCGGTTAGCCTTTATTATATAGGAAGAGAAAATTTACATAATAGATCCAATAAAAAAAGCAAATAAGAAAAGAAACACGAATAGCTTCTATATTCTAACACTCCCCCTCAAGCTGGAGCGTACACATCGTACATGCCCATCTTGGAACTCATATGGTTAAACGTTTAAGGTATAAAGGGCTTTGTGAAGATATCTACAACTTGTTGTCCAGTACAAAAATGAGGAGTCTGAATCTTCTTGGAGAGCCCTAGATTACGAACAAAGTGGCAGTCCACCATCTCACTGTGCTTGTTTCGCTCATGGAACACATAATTGCTAGCAATGGGAATGGTTTCCTGATTATCACACATGAGAGATATTGGAGTTTCAACAGACACTCCCATTTAAGACAATATAGACATAACCAATTGTAGTTTACAACAAGCATGTGTTATTGCTTGATATTCAACGCGGCGGAGAGAGAGGCAGCAACGAACGTGGAGAGGAGAGGGGGAGAGAGGGAAGCAAAATTGGCGGCTAGGGTTAACACTCAGGGCCTGCTCTAATACCATGTGAAAGTATTGGGCCAAAGCGATACCCTGGT
The DNA here is from genome assembly GCA_963693085.1 of Alisma plantago-aquatica. NCBI lineage: Eukaryota > Viridiplantae > Streptophyta > Magnoliopsida > Alismatales > Alismataceae > Alisma > Alisma plantago-aquatica. The sequence continues at coordinate 466,151,971 of OY856409.1, read as the reverse complement.
GTAGCAAGTTAGCCTTTATCATATAGGAAGAGAACAATTACGTAACAGACCTGTAGAATAGGAAAAGTGTGTATTCAATGATCAAACAAAATACAATGGACTCTCTTTTATAGGACAAGAGAGTAAGCCAAAAGACAGAGTTGGGCAATATGGGATAAAAGAAAACGGCTAAAGACAAGACAAGTCTAAAGCCCATAACAAAAGAAATAACACAACATAACGCAATAAAGCACATATACTAATACTCTCCCTCAAGTTGGAACATAGATATGTGTCTTTTGTAGAGAAGAGAGGCACGAATGAGTTTCAATGTTATTGATAATGATCTAACTCATTACAGAGAGTCGTCTTTCCCGGTACATAATAAATCTTGACATTGGCATCATCAACGACATAAGACATCCTCAGAGATTTATCAGTTTGATGAATGCTTTTTCCTAAGAGATCGTGTAGATCTCCACAAAGCAATTCCCTTGAACATAGATTTTCCCATCCAATCATACAAAAGTCACTTGGTGTCGAGGATCATCAAGAGTAGAAGCCATCTATTGGAAGATAGAGCCAGCCATAATTATCGGTAGGGTTTGTGAACATACACAACACAAAAATCTACACACAGGCACACAAGCAGTAGATGAGGTAGAAAGCACCATGAAATGTCTTACATAGGTAGGTGGTGCATAAAGAAGTGGGTGAAACATTCAAGAACCCTTGGGAAAACCTTTCCAAATCGGAATGGACAATTAAATGAGACTCTCCCGAACTGAATCCAAACATGAATGATATAGGAAAAGGGAAGTTAAATTTTCTTGTTAAACATAACCAAAATATTGTGAGGCATGATCTTGCTACCTTGCGGGGAACCCTGTTAGCCGCCAAAGGGAGGGCAACCAATACAATTTTAAAGAAAAACAAGTTTACCCAATTATAAGCCAAAATCGACGTACATGCTTTACATCAAAATCTAAATATTTAAAAGTATGATCTATAGTGTATAAGTTCTTTATTTTTTACTTTCTTTGAATGAATTCCTGTCTATTTCAAGGATACAATGAAAATTATTGCCCAGATACCTTCTGCTAGCTCTTATATCCTCAAGATATTATTTGTCCTTTCTTCAAATGCATAAAGAAGCCCACCATGCAAAATTTGCTTATATTAGGTATACTTATGTTGAAAGGGTGAAAGAGTGCTTATACCCGGCCAACGTTAGCTCAGGTGGTAGGCACAGTGTCCCCCTCCGGGGGGATCCCGGGTTCGAGTCCCCTGTTAAGCGTTGTATTTACCACCCACCAGCTATCTGGGCTATGGCTGGGCAAAGGACGCGGAGGTTGTCATAATCCTTTGTAAAAGATTGCTTATGGGGTTGTATGTATTGTTTCTTTGATTTTGGAGTGAAAATGGCAAGTAATTAGTTGAAATTTCTATAATACTTGAGAGAAGGGAGGAGAATATCTTGTGTATATTATGGACAAGAGGGCTAGCTTTTATATATGACTATGGGTGGATGGCAATACCCATTTACACAGTGTGGGACTAATCCCAGTATACAGGAATATAGACAAACTTACACATAGCTAGACTTACATACCTAACACTCCCCCTCAAGATATCGTAAGCACTATGTTTGTTACATAATATTTTGATCCAACATCCAATTAAGGATTTAGTGAATAGATTTCACAAGTTGATCTTTTGAGCGGACTGGTTTGAGTTTGATCATCTTGTCTTGAACCTTTTCTTTGATGTACTGATAGTCGACTTCGATGTGTTTGTACGTTCATAATACGGGATTGGAAGCTATGTGAACTACAACTTGATTGTCACATTACAATTTCATGGCTTCAGATTGTGGAAATCCCAATTTTCCATGAAGAACCTGACACATAGATGTTCATTGGTGATGTGAGCCATAGCCCGATACTCAAACTCGATGCTGGAGTGAGAGACGACAGTTTTCTTCTTGCTCTTCCAGGAGACTAGGTTAGCCCTTATGAAGACACAATCTTCAGTCACATATCGTCGGTCAATGATATAGTTTGCCCAATCTGCATCAGAAAAACCATGCACCTTTAGGTGCATGACTAGTGTAGAGAAGACCTTGCCCGAGAGTTCTTTTGAGATAGCAAAGGATGTGAATAACGATGTCCTAGTGACCAATGTGTGGCTATGTCCATGAATTGACTAACCACACTTGTAGCAAATAAGATGTCTGGCCGAGTAACTGTGAGATAATTTAGTTTCCCAACCAGTCATTTGTAATGTCCAGGATGTAGAAGAGGCGTCCCCTGATCTATATACAGTTTAACTTTAGGGTCCATAGGTGACCTACAGGTTTTGATCCCAACATACTCATTTGTTCTAGGAAATCTTGTCTATACTTGGTTGAGAGTATGATAATTCCATCTTTGGACCTTGCCATCTCAATATCGAGGAAGTATTTGAGTAGGCCAAGATCTTTTGTCTGAGATTTGTTTTGAAGAAACTATTTTTGATTGCAATTTCTCGTTGATCATCACTTGTAATAACAATGTCGTCAATATAGACAACTATAAGAATATAACCGGAGGGTCCATGCTCATAGAAGACAGAGTGATCTACACTAGACCATTTTAGGCCGAGTGCTTCAACAGATTTCTTAAACTTCCCAAATCACGCTTAGGGTGACTGCTTTTGACCAAACATGGACTTATGAAGCTGACAGACAAGATGGGACTCCCCCTAAATAACAAACCCATGAGGTTGCTCCATATATATATCTTCAAAGAGGTCGCTATGAAGGAAGGTGTTCTTGATGTCCAGTTGATGCAATGGCCAGGAGAAATGAGCAGCTAATGGGATGTGTTAAAGAGTATATATTAGCCTATTTAGTTAATAGGTTATTTAGTTAGTGGGCTTTTCTATTATAGCCTATTTAGATTACTTGCGTCCTAAGTCTTAGGGCGTCTCCTCTCTCCTATATAAAGGAGAGGGTGTCCAGTCTTTTATCCATCCCATTGTGTTCAATACAATATTATTTCACATGGTATCAGAGCACGTTCGCTCCTGAGGAAAACCTAGCAGCCGTCCTCCCTTCCCTCTCCTAGTCGGCGCGCACGCAGCCCTAGTCGTCGCCGCTCGTCTTTAACCGAGGGCGAGAACCCCCGCTTGTGGGCAGCCGTCGTTGTTGCCATGGCTTAGGCCGGCTGCCTGCTAGGCAATTCCAGCCTCCATGGCTCTCCTTCCACTTTCACATAGATCAGTACGTCGTCGCTAATTCCCGACCCGCAATCTAAGTTTTCCAAATCCAAACCTTACCGCAGGTGATCTCCTCTCCGGCCATCACATATCCACTGCCATCGCTCCATCTTTGCAATCGGATCCAAGTTTTAGCCTAATCGGTTTTTACATTGACCCATTTAGCATATTCTCTCCGGTTATCGGTTTCATTCTCCACATATTACACATCTCCATATGCACAAATTTCTCTCCAATCCACCGATTCCTTTCCCACCCACCCATATTATGTGTGTATCCCTTTCCACAGTGTGGGGGGTCATATATCCATTTCTCCACGCCAAACACTCACTCTCGTCGTATTTGGTGTGCGGGGGGGATAGAGAGGAGAGGAAGAGATGAGAAGAGAGAGAGAGTGAGAGAATATGTATGAGAGAGAGTATGAGAAGAGTGATTTATGTATTCAGGCTATATATGTTCTAGGCTATTATCTTCATAGAGCTTCGCATTGTTCAGCACATCCGTTCTCTACTTCCAGACAACAATGAAGGATCATCATTCAGCGTCAACACCGAGCTATCCGCGTTCGTACCGCGTTATGTACGTCAGGTGTTGATGGTGTACTTCAGCTGCATTCACATGAGACAGAGGGTGCTTCTTCAGATTTTTAGAAGCTCAGCAAGCCTGCCAATCTACTTCTGCAAGGTTGATTCATCCAGTTTATCTTCACCGAGCTGCTTCATCACGTCTTCTCTGAGCCGCATCTGCTATTTCGACATCACATGTTGCTGATCTTCTTGGGACTTTCCTTGATGGATGATATCTCCTTTCCTGTCAAGCCCCCAAGGTTCATGCGACAGAGTTATGGTGTCTGCATCGTATCACCAGCATATCGTCTGTTCGTGTTCGTGCCACGTTATGCACGTCTTCTCAGACAATTTGAAGATTCTGCTACTGCTACATCATCATTGGAGATCCGCGTTTGTGCCGCGTTAAGTATGTATTCCAGTGAAATTGGCGTAGTTGTGGTATTGATGATCGTCTGCTCCAAGTAGCGAATTGTTGTTGCAGTATTCAGGTTTCATTTCAGATGTTCTTCATTCTAGATGTACTCCAAAAGACCTTCATCAAAGCTTGAGGATCTCCAGCCTGCAGAATACAATTTCAAAGGAAAGAGGTGTCATCGTATGGTTCAGGGGGAATATTAATTAAGGGGGAGTATCATTTTTTGTATGGGGAGTGATTTTATCTTTATCTTTCGTCTATCATTTCTTTTATCGTTTTATCGAGTCTTGTAACCTCCAAGCTTTGGACATGTGTTTCACCCATGCTCTAGCTTGAGGGGGAGTGTTAAAGAGTATATATTAGCTTATTTAGTTAATAGGTTATTTAGTTAGTGGGCTTTTCTATTATAGCCTATTTAGATTACTTGTGTCCTAAGTCTTAGGGCGTCTCCCCTCTCCTATATAAAGGAGAGGGTGTCCAGTCTTGTATCCATCCCATTGTGTTCAATACAATATTATTTCACAGGATGAAAAGACAAACATGTCATGAGACTCCATGTGCCATTTCTAGACAAAGCAGTCATCTAATCCTCCATAACTTGTTTCCGACCTAGGTGATTCAGTGCAAAAGAGATACTATGAGGTGTCGGGCAATAGATAGATTAGAAATGAAGGCAACGTATGAGGGGATAAGCAATCAAAAGATACAACATTAGATATAGGATTGGCAATGCATCAACACTTCCCTTAGGGCAATATTCAAATCATCGGGATCCGGTTGAATTGTAGAAAAGCTTGAGAGATGCCCTGTCATTCTGTACCTATCCTGAGTTATCCAATGGACTTGCATGATTGTTGCTTATACCTATAGACACTAGGTGATGGACTCGGTGTAGGGTCGCCGATAAAGATGGGAAGTGCTTAGTCTGTGGAGAGGTCTGAGAGGTTTCTATGGATTTTTTCAAAGGGGTGTCTTAAAAAACTGTGACATCAATGGATACCAGAAAATGATGTGTAGTTGCATTATAACTTTTTAATTTTGGAATATCCGAGAAAGACACTTCATCGCACGAGGACTGAGTTTGTCACAACCATTACTTAATTCATGAACAAAACTAACACACCCGAAGATTTTAGAAGGAACACTATATAGTAGGCGGTTAGGACATAAAATATGAAATGGAATTTGATTGTTAAACGCTAAGGAAGGCATGTGAATAATTAGATAAGTAGCAGTGAGGACATCTCCCAAAAACAGTATGAACATCATATAGCGATGAAGAAATTTTGCAGTTTCAATCACGTGCATGTTTTTTTCTTTTTGCTATCCCATATTGCTGAGGAGAATGAGGACATGCTGATTTCTTTACTCTCCTCCAAGACAACATGTTTAAGGTTCCTCCTATTTCTTAATTGTGCATCAATTAAATCCTCTTTGCCCTCTAATTAAATTCACTGACTTCCATCAAATTTCTATATGATTTTACTCTCATCTTTAATCTGAGTTCCCTTTAATTAAATCCTCTCTTCCATAAGTTTCCACTAATTATATATCTATTGTCTTTCCTCTTACTGCATCACTAGTTTACTGCATTCTACTATTTTTTGTTGGATTGGTTGTTGAATTTGAATGTTTGTAAATTTCAATACAATTACATTAGAATGCAAGTATGTTATTCATATTGTTGCTAGGTTTTTATTATTACTCCGCACTCTGAAAATATTAAAGTTATCCAGACTTGTAATGTTGCGCATTTGTAAAGTTATTATTGTTACATTGAAATCAAATTTTTTTTGTTGTATAGTTTTTGTTGTGATTTAATGCATAGCTACAATATGATATTAGATTACAATGCAGGTTTATGTTTTTTGTATATATATATATATATATATATATATATAGAGAGAGAGAGAGAGAGAGAGAGAGTCCGGCTAGAATACACTCGAGTGTACAGATCGCATGCTACACTCAAGTGGTGTTTGCATATCAAAACTATTTTTTTGCAAAATATAAACCATTGATCTTCATTGTTATACTATAATTAGGCTACATGCAAATTTTGAGCTCATTTGGATGAGTATAAGTCACTCATCCGAGGACAACAAAATCGACGCACGAAACTAATCTGAAATGCATAATTTTTGTGGTCTTCATAACATGACCTGTAAATGTCCAAATGAACTCAAATTTTATATATGAGCTATTCACATGATGTTTAAGAAGATCAACGGATTAGATTTTTAAAAAAAATATTGCATCATGGAAAACTACTTGAGTGTATTCTAGCCTGATTATATATATATATATATATATATATATATATAGAGAGAGAGAGAGAGAGAGAGAGTGAGAGAGAGAGAGAGTCAGGCTAGAATACACTCGAGTGTATAGATCGCACGAATAAACTCAAGTGTGTTTGCATATCAAGTCTATTTTTTTGCAAAATGTAAATCATTGATCTTCACTGTCATACTATAACTAGGCTATATACAAATTTTGAGCTCATTTGGATGAGTGTAAGTCACTCATTGAAGGCAACAAAATCGACGCGTAAAACTAATTTGAAATGCATAATTTTTGCAGTCTTTATAACATGACCTATAAATGTCCAAATGTGCTCAAATTTTTTATATGAGCTATTCCCATGATGTTTAAGAAGATCAACGGATTAGATTTTTGAAAAATATATTACATCATGAAAAACTACTTGAGTGTATTCTGCTCCGAATACACTCGAGTGTATTCTAGCCTGACTATATATATATATATATATATATAGAGAGAGAGAGAGAGAGAGAGAGAGAGTCAGGCTAGAATACACTCGATTGTACAGATCACGCCGTACACCCCAATGGTGTTTGCCCATCTAGACTATGTTTTTCCAAAATCTAATCCATTGATCTTCATGGTTACAATAATAATAGGTCACATACAAATTTTGAACTCATTTGGATGAGTGTTAGTCACTCATCCAAGGACAACAAAATCGACGCACAAAACTAATTTGAAATACATAATTTTTGCCTCCTTTAGATGCACGACCTATAAGTGTCCAAATGAGATAAAATTTATTATATAGTATGTTCTATTGATAATTAAGAAGATCGACAGTTTAGATTTTTCAAAAATTTACTGTATCTTCAAAAATGACTGAGGTGTACGGTGCCTCCGGTACACTCGAGTGTACACTAGCCTGACTATATATATATATATATATATGGCCCATCTTTATTGCCCGCGCGGGTAGCTACCCGCCCACCCTTCCCACCACTTTTTTTTCAAAAAAAAAATTTGCAATTGCAGAGGAGTATTTTATCTAGCTCTCCAAAAAATTTCATCCAAAAATAATATCATTTGCCCCCCCCCCAAAATCAAAAAACCCGTCCTTATATATATGTGTTGTATATTTTGTACAGAGTTACTTTTTTAGTCGTGTAGTTACTTTCTTATCACCATAGTTACTTTTTTGACAGCAGGGTTACTTTTGTGGCCAGAAGAGTTACTTTTTTGGCTGCAGGGTAGCGAAACTCTAGGCTACCCGCGCGGGCTATGAATGAACGCCCATATATATATATATATATATATATATATATATATATATATATATATATATATATATATATATATATATATATATATTGGTATATACTCACTGCCTGCGCAGGTAACTAACTTTTGTTATCTGTTGATCTGTTTTGTAATATGAAGGCACCTAATTGTAATACAAAGACTCGTTTTGTAAATACAACGTGAAATTTTTATTACAAAACGAGTCTTTGTGTTACAATTTTGGTCATCTCATTACAATGTTGACTGTCTCATTAAAAATGTCTTCCTCTTACAAAATAGATGCACAGGTAACTAACCTTAGTTACTCGCACGATGACCTACACACACACACACACACACACACACACACACACACACACATATATATATATATATATATATATATTTGTCGTGTCTGACGCCGTGTTTGTGTCCTATATTTTTTAAAACCACCGTGTCCCATGTCTGTGTGCGTGCTTCCTAGGTTATGGTCAATATACTATGTAGACAATAAGTCCATTAACTAATCACTTTTTACCCTCCTCCCTCAAGCTGGAGCATGTGAGAATCACATGAGCAGTTTGCCAAGATAGATGCAAACAAAGTCGAACTCAAATAAAATCATACCTGAAAAGACAGCCACTAAGAAAGAGTCACTCACTAAACACACTTAAAACTTCCCTCGAGCAAAGAACGCCAAACAAGTGCAAGGGTAGGTCGAAAGTGAGCTTCCCATACATAGCTTAAGTGTGCATCTGGAGTAACATTATGCAGTAGGAAATAGGCATACTAGTCTTCATCTCAGTCTTTGATGTGGTCAAGTAGTCCAAAAAGTCTTGGGTATAGTAGACAAATCCAATGAACAAATTTTGGAACTAGAGTTGAACCCAAGTCATTCTCTGCCACAAAAGTAAAATGATAACAAATAAAATAACATATTTAATTTGTTGCATCTTTATTTTTGTGGTGGAGAATGACTTGGGATCCATTTTGAGTTCCAAAATGATGGTTTGCAGTAGTGGCAGAGTAATTGAGTGCACAACAGGACAAGGACAGAAGACAGTAGGACTACTGGTTCACAGTCAAGTAAGTAGTCAACGTGTAAAACGTAGCATGGACATTAGTGATCATGAAATCATAGGCAAATGAAGAACTTTCACGATGAAATGAGTGCTTGATACGACGTACAAGCCAACAAACAAGTTGCATAACAATGATATGAGCAAATCATAAACAATTAATGCTTCATAGTCAAAGTTGTAGCTCCTACTCAGAATTGATCTTAAAATTGTATCCATTTCTTCTAGTTACTACACATACACAACTAAACGTGTCCTGGAACTTCTCGTCCATATACCTAACATGCATACATACACCCATATATGCTATCCGGTGCGTATTTTTAGTCTGTCGGGTTACACTTAATACTACATGCACGGGTAGTGGATGAATTTCTACAGATACACACGTATGTATATGATATACACCATGGAACAATTTTTTTGGCTATCGAACATCAAAACGTGCTGCCAGTGTGTATATTTTGGCAATCGGACATCGAAATGTGCAACCGGACATCGAAACGCACAAATGCAGGGAATGTGACGCAAAAATTTCAACCCTAGTCCTTTGTTTGGTAGGGTGTAGGCGGATGACAAAGTGCATGTTTGATGTACATTTTTACATTGTGAATTCACGCAATTGCACCCTACTACACCCAACCAAACTAGCCGTAGGTGTGAAATTTTGCCAAGCACGGTGAAATTTTGCAGCAAAAAGCTCATTTTGGGCCGTAATTTCATGAAATAGCACATAAACACGACTTAAACTTCGAGAAATGTATTCTTGTGGCTACAAATACAGAATCTTGGGTATTTTGGCAGACTTTTTTGAATCTCTTGCTTCTAAAAGCTATGTTTTTTTATTCTAAGGTATCTTTCCCCTATCCCTAAATCATCTATACATTATCTTCATCAATTTCTACACTCTTCTATAGTGTTCTAGAGAAATATTCCGAAAATAAAAAAGTTCTTTCTTGGATCTATATATAAATGTCCCATGTAACCTAGTTAAATGCTAACATTAAACTTATACAAGTAGTTCGTAAGTTTATAACACGTAACTATAAGTTTTCAATTCTAAGTTGTAACTTGAAGTATTTAACAGTCTAGCAGACTTGGCATTTCTGTTCATTTGTGCAGTCACACATCAAGATATGGATCCCATCTTGATCTCTAAACATGTAAATTCATTATATAGTCTAGTGTGTTTGTCTAAACATTATGTTTGTAAAATTTCTTAAACTTAATTCCTTCATTTTGCCATCGAAATTCTGTGAAAATTGTTCAGCTTCCTTCACTTACAAATGTAGGAGACCCCCCCCCCCCACACACACACACATATCCAATATTATTGCATATTTGAGTAGATCTTGACGTTTAGATCGTCCTAGTAAATTTTCCTTATTTTACTCATTTCGTCATCGAAATCGTTAGGGCCATAAATGTTAAAACTTCAGCTGAAATTTCTGTTTCTGGGCCATTGGATATGGCGTGGAAATTGGACATTTAATTCTATGATATACACAGATGTCTATATATAGCATAAGTTGGATGATATGCAACATTTGTGTAATATGGTCATATTCTCTAGGACAATCTTGCAAAAATCCACCATTTGCAGTCTAGTTACCTTATTAAGATGGTAAGTCGGTTAACCTTAGTGCTACCTTCGTTAAAAAGATACAGATGCATAATTTGAAACCTTTACCCTTATTTCACTTTAGTTTTAATAGTATCAAGCAGAGGTAAGAAGGATAAGCTGATGCTGCAAATATCTAAGATGCTGATTGAGATCAAATCCAATGAAGTCAATGGCCATATAATTACCATAATTAATTTTTCGGTGATCAATTTACAGTCCTGCAAATCAAAGTAGGCTTTAGTTGAGCATGCAAACAGATATTTTATTGTTAACTTAAGAACAAACAAGAAAATGGTGATGAGATTGCTTTAATTTTTGAACTCTTTATCATATACTTTATAAGTTACATTCTCATTCAGGCCCAAGATGAAGCTCGGAGTACAGTTCGAAATTCCTTGACGCCAGTAGCAGCAAAATTGGCTTTGCAAAGAATAATGCCTTGCCCCTGCAAGCGACAATACACTGCGGTAGTTCTTGTGCCTCAGACATCTTGGTTGCAGCGTCTGAAATCACAATTCTACATACAATCTAACACAATTTTTCTGGATACAAAGGTCAGCTCAAATCTTAACGTCTTGGATCATACTTTTTTAGAAGTTCATTTTTATCTGCCCCTTCTAAAGTTAGTCTTTGCCACCTTTCTCACCATGATTTTTCCTTGTCCTGATTGTATTCTGCTGGAAAGTACTGTAATATAATGCTGAAATAAGAAATGGTGAGTTGGCTACAGAAATTATGCTGAAGTTGTTTGAATGAAAATAACCATACTAGATTAATTGGCTCTTCCTATCTACATCAAGGGAGGTTGCTTGTAACTTGGTGGCTCTGTGTCCGTCACCTGATGGAGATGTACACACACACATACACACACACACACACACACACACACACATATATATGCATGTATATATGGAGGCATTTTTAATACCCGCACGGGTAGGTTACCCGCTCCAGAAATAGTTAATTTTCTACAATTTTTTACAATACACGTCAAGGGGTTACATTATGATGTATAATAGTTATATTTGTTACAGATTTATACTTACATCTTTTGTCTATTGATTTGTCGATTTTTTATAGTATACTTCGTACTTTTTCAGTCAAATACTTACTTTTTTGACCCAATAGTTACTTTTTAGACCAAATAGTTAATTTTATGACAAAATAGTTACTTTCTTGGATGCATGGGTAACCTACCCACGCAGGCACAAATAAATCCTGTATGTATGTATATATATATATATATATATATATATATATATATAGAGAGAGAGAGAGAGAGAGAGTCAGGCTAGAATGCACTTGAGTGTACAGATCACACCATACACCCCAATGGTGTTTGTCTATCTAGACCATATATATGTAAAAGTTAATCAATTGATCTTCATTGTTATAATAATAAAGACCACATACAAAATTTGAGACGATTTGAATGAGTATAAGTCATTCATCCAAGGACAACAAAATCGACGCACATAACTAATTTGAAATGCATGATTTTTGTATCTTTTAGTTGCATGACCTATATGTGTCCCAATAAGCTCAAATATATATATATATATATATATATATATATATATATATATAGAGAGAGAGAGAGAGAGAGATAGAGAGTCAAGTTGGATTACATTTCAGTGTACCAGAGACGCTATACACCTCAGTCATTTTCAATCTTGTAATAAATTATTTTGAAAGGCCAAACCATTGATCTTCTTAAATATTGTAAGAACATACTACACAACAAATTTGAGCTTATTTGGACACTTACAGGTCATGCATCTAAAGGTGGCAAAAATCATGCATTTCAACTTAATTATGTGTGTTGATTTTGTTGTCCTTGGATGGGTGACTGCACTTATCCAAATGGGCTCAAATTTTGTATGTGGTCTATTATTATTATAACAATGAAGATCAATGGTTAGATTTTGCAATAATGTGGTCTAGATAGGCAAACACCATGAGGGTGTACAGTGTCATCTGTACACTCGAATGTATTCTAGCCTGACTATATATATATATATATATATATATATATATATATATATATATATATATATATATATATATATATATATAGGGTATATATTCATTGCCCGCACGGGTAACTAACTTTTGTCACCCGTGCATCTGTTTTGTAATAGGAAGACACCTACTTGTAACAAGGCAACTAAAATTGTAATACAAAGACTCGTTTTGTAAATACAGCGTGAAATTTTTATTCTCCCTCTGAATACATTAAAATAATATTTATCACAACAGTTTATCTAGTATTACAAATACATTAATATATATATATATATATATGTATATATATATATGTGTGTGTGTGTGTATGTATGGGATTAAGAGAGAAAGACTTCTCCCCCCCTCTCCCGTGCCCGTGGTGGAGGCCGAACGCCCGGGAGGGTGGTAAATTAAGGCGGCAACTGGGATTCGAACCCGGGTCCCTTTGTTAGGGGACACCGTGCTTGACCACTTAAACCACTCATTGTCGGCGTATGTATGGGATTAAGAGAGAAATATTTCTCCCCCCCTCTCCCACGCCCGTGGCGGAGGCCGAACGCCCGGGAGGGTGGTAAATCAAGGCGGCAATTGGGATTCGAACCCGGGTCCCTTCATGAGGAGACACCGTGCTTGGCCACTTGAGCCACTCCTTGTCGGCGTATGTATGTATGTATGTACGTACGTATGTATGTAGAGAGAGAGAGAGAGTTAAGCTGGAATACACTCGAGTGTACTGGAGGCGCCATACACCTCAGTCATTTTCCATCATGAAGCAATTATTTTGAAAATCTAAATTGTTGATCTTCTTAAATATCTTAAGAATGTGATATATATTAAGTTTCAGCTCATTTGGATACTTATAGGTCATGCATCTAAAGGAGGCAAAAATCATACATTTCAAATTAGTTTTGTGCGTCAATTTTGTTGTCCTTCGATGAGTAACTTACACTTATCTGAATGGGCTTAAATTTTGTATGACCTATTATTATTGTAAACATGAAGATCAATGGATTATATATTGTAAAAATATGGTCTAGATAGGCAAACACCATTGAGGTGTACGGCGTGATCTGTACACTCGAGTGCATTCTAGCCTCTCTCTCTCTCTCTCTCTCTCTCTCTCTCTCTCTCTCTCTCTCTCTCTCTCTCTATATATATATATATATATATATATATATATATATATATATATGTATGTATATATGTGTGTGTGTGCTATGTGAGGGCAAAGCGCGTAGGCAAGGCATGTGGTGGTCCGTGGGACCAATCATCCTTTTAGAAACTCTACTAGAGCCTCAACCCCTCCAGTAGGTGGGCACATATGGACATGTCATATCAGTCTTGAGTCGTGTGGTCCTGCCACGTTAGATAGGGCTATCTATGGTGATTTAGTCACCATTATGTTGGTAGTTGTGATCGGAAGTTGGGTGTCCATGAGCCGTTGCACTGAAATGGGGAAATATTATGAACCATATAGTTGAGCCTTAACGAGGAGGTCAAGAGTATAACTGGGGGAGACTGTAACGTCTCAAGTCTTGAGGCTTCAAATAAAATGATCTTAAAAGGAATGATTGGGCTACCCATATCACTAAGGTGAACCTTCTATTTAGAGAGTTCATCATTAAGAACTCTGCAATCAAGCGTACTCAGCCTAAAGTAGTACTAGGACGGGTGGCCTGTTAGGAAGATCCTTGACTATGCGTGAGTGAGGACAAAGCGCACAACCAAGGCTTATGGTAGTCTATGGGGTCAGTCGTCTTTCCTAAAACTCCACGAGAGTCTTGGGTGATGGGCCCCGAGTGTTACACTTGACAATTTCATTCTTAGCATATTATCTAACATCTTAGGATTTGAGACATTAAATAAAATAATTTTAAAGGAAATGATTGGATTACCCATATCACTAAGGTGCACATCCTTTTTAGGTAGTCTATCAATAGGTGCACTGTAGTGAAGCATACTCGGCTAGAGTAGTATTAGAATGGGTGTTTTGTTGGGAAATTGATACCCATTTGTGCATGAGAACAAAGCGTGCAACAAAAGGACAGTGATGGTTTATGGAGAAGTCATCATTTTTTAGGCTCCATTAGTGCCTTGGGTGGTGCACTTGAGTGTTACAAATGGTGTCAGAGATAGTTCACATTCAATAGGTGGGTCCCACATGGACATATGACATGCCAGTCTTGAGTTGTCAGTCCAGGCGTGTTGAAGTTATCTTAGTTGATAGAGCCACAGTGGCACTGGTATCCGTGAATGAGAGTTGGTTGTATATGGTTCATTCTGGGTCCGCACTAAAATGGGAAAGAGATTATGAGACTATAATTGAGCTTTAATGAGAACACGGAGTGTCTATGCGGTGGAGACTGTAACATCCCTTTATTTGAGATCTTTTGGATAAATTGATCTTAAAGGGATTGATTGAACTAGTCATATCACCAAGGTGCACCTCCTTTTCAAGTAGCTCATTAGTAGGTACTATGTGGTTAACACCAGAGTAGTACTAGGATGGATGACCTGTCGGAACGTTGATCTCGAATTGTGCGTGAGTGAGAACAAAGCGTGCAGCCAAGGTCAATGGTTTAACTATCCCTAGTGAAAGGATGCAACCTCCTCAATCCTTTGTTGATCGTCACTAGTGATGACATCATCATCAACATAGACTATTAAAAGAATACAAACAAAGTCACTTTGTTGATAGAAAACAGAATGGTCCATAGTGCAGATGAGAAGACCAAATTCAAAAACACAACAGCTCCCAAACTAAGCACAAGATGATTGCTTCAGGCCATAAACGGACTTATGAAATTGAAGGACTAGATCTGACTCAGAGAAAAACAAAACAGATGCTGCTCCATATAAATCCCATTCATCTCATCTTGCAAAAAGACATTCTTGATATCAAGTTGATGAAATGTCCAAGGGTGTGTAGCCACAAGAGACAAGAATAGGCATACATTTGTCATTTCGTCCACAAGAAAAAGTTTCCAAAAATCATCCCTGATAGATGCTACTTTAGCAGATTTAGTAAGAAAACCATGCGGCTCAGTACAGGCATCTCTGTATACACCACTTATAGTAATCCTTGACCACAACATGTGTAGAGGGCGTAGTAGCATATCGGTTTCATGTAGGACATACTGAGTAACTAAGGTAGGTTTATCACTAAAGGATGAAGTGATCGTGATATCCTGCTCCAACAACACACGAGACACTCCAGAAAAGGCTTGTGATCTTCCATTCTTTGGGTCTTCGCATAAGTGTCATGTTTCATTCTTGTCTGAGTTTTTCCAACTTCTTCATGGTTACTATCCGATAACTACCTTCAAGTGTTTCCTTAATGGACTTTGGTATAGGTTTGAAGATGAACGCGGTGTTTGTTTAGTCCCTAAGTTTTTTTTTAATTGTTCAGCAATACTTTAATCTTTGCTTAGTACTGTAGACTTATTCTATCAATGCATTTTAATGTGTCAGCTTTGGTAAAGCAGGGTTGTTATTACTGCACCAAGTGCAGTAGAGGCCACCGTAAACATGATGGGTGATGGACATTATGGTATATTTTATCATACTAGACTAGATTGATTGTAGATTACTGAGATTTTACCTAAGATGTGGTGTCAAAGGTGGCTGGCAGCAACTGTTATTCTACTTGTGATATCATGAAGAGACCATATACACCATGTTGGTAACGATGATTATAACTGCGCGGTGATTTCTCTTACTGCAGATTCTGGTAGGGGTCGCTAGTGCCACTGCGATTGCTTTCAGTGTTTGGAGATATTTGAGGAACACTTCATCTTAAGATGAGATCGACTTCATACTATTGAATTTTCCGTTTCTTTTATTACTAACGAAAACACTTTCATTTTAACTTTAAACGCCAGTGTAAATTGAGTCACGGATCCAATGGGATCTAGCTGCTTCTTGGCAAGCATAATGAAATGCTGATGGAGAAATGTAATTTTTCAGGAAGCTATTTCCCAAGCTGTATGATTTTGAGAACTTTTCTCTACAGTGTAACAACTTACTCTTTTTATTCCGAGGATACCATTGTTCAAGTAAAGCGTTCATTCATTCAGGATTTTGTCTTGTAGGATATTGTAAATGATTTTCCTCTATTCAGTGATAAAGAACCAAATGTCCCCTCATCTGCTTTGTTGCTGTGTGAGATCTTAATCAGGATGTTGATTTGCTTGCTGGTTTTGGGTACGTACGCCCCAACGTTATATAGGTGTTTTGTGCTTCGTAAGTTCTCTCGTGAAATCATTTTGGCGAGCAAACTAAAAAAAAATTAATATATACGTGTTTTATGAAGATGCAAGAGGAATTATTCTCCTGACTGCTAATATTACACAGGTTCCCGTGACTGACTGCCAGTATTAGATGGATTATATGTTTAGTTCTGGAGTTCCAGTTGTGACGGTTATACAAGTTGTATCTTCATGGTTACAGTGATATGTAAGGTGAGTATTGAGCTTGCGGTGTTTGAATTTTTGCCTTAGTGAGGAGCTTTGGTTGGCGTTCATGCAATATATTGATTATAATGCATGAAGTCATCTGTGGCATCTCCCAGTGAGCAATTGTAATCTAGTACACCTTTTCTAGTGGTGGTAATACTACATACAATTTTGCAGGATAGTAAGTAGTATAATATGTAACAATATTGCAGAAGGTCATTTGCGGAATCTTACAAAGAGCATTTGTCATGTTGGGTATCACACTGGTTTACTATTAGGGGTCACCGTTTGGACGCCATCTTTCTTACTGGGATTTATATGTAAACGTATTGTTCATTAGATGGTAAAAGCTGTTTCGCGTATTTGACTTGATTAGTTGCCTGGTACGTGGTGAATTAAGAGGATAGGAGGGGAGGGAAAGTGACACTAACACACTTATGTTAGTGTGTTTGGATAAAATGGGGAAGGAAAGGAAAACAAAATAAAATCTAAATATAAAAAACTTTGTAGTGATGTGAAATATTGGTGATATTAAAAAATTATATATAATATTTATATTTGGATATTTATACACATGTTATTTTACAAAACTGTCTTCACAGAAGTGTGGATAACAAATAAGATTGTCAACATTTTTTGAATGGTAAAGTCTATAGATCTAAAAGTAAAATCTTAAGATGTAGATGAGGGTAGAATACATTTCTTATTGTTATGTGTTGGAAGTGGCTTTTTTTTTTAAGAAAATGGTAAGATTAGTTTTTGGAAAAAAACTCAAAATGGTACACTTTGATAAAAAAAAATATGGGTATAGCACCCCCGCAAAATTATTTCCCGAAATAGCCTACTTTTTTGATAAAATATCAACTAAATTCACGTTTTACGACTGAATATAGGAAAAATGTCAAAAGATTTGGAGCTTTTAATTAAAAAATAAAAACAAAGTGAAAACGCCAAATGGATTGGCATTTTCACCCTTACGTGAAGAGTGAAAATGTCAATCCATTTTCAGTTGGTTTTAATTTTTTATTTTCAAATTTTTTTATTAAAAGCTCCAAATCTTGTGTTGTTTTTTACCTGTTGTGCTTTGAAAATGTCATTTTGTGTGGCGCTTTATCACCGAAGTGGGCTATTCTAGGAAATATTTTTTGCGGAAGTTCTATACGGAAATATTTTTGTCAAAGTATACCACTTTCTTAAAAGAAATAATCTTTTAAGTTCCCTTCTAAATTATGTATGACAATTAATTTTAGTTTCTTTTATTTTGTTTTTTCACACAAAAATTCCTCTAAATTTTATCAAATGCTTTCTAATTTTTCATTTGTCCCTCCAAATAACGTACACATACGTGGCAGGCTACTTCTTTGTTCATATTAGTTGTTATACTGTTTTTTCCTACTGTGTTGTTTATATTTTTTCTCTTAAATTTATATTTTTCTCTGACCTTTCTATTATGTTCCCCACCAAGTCTTTTTCCTTTCTCTTGTCTCCACTCCGATTTGGTACGAAGAGCGAAGAGAACGGGAGAAAAGTGACTCAAATATACTTGCTTTGTTCCCCTCCATTCCTCTCACCTCTTCATAACTTTGTCCAACCAAACAACTCAAATTTTTCCCCCTCCATTCACCGCATAGCAAACAGGCCCTTATTATAATAGCAAGATTTTAAATTGTACCATGTTCAGCTACTAGAAAATTTTGCCTCCAGCTCAATGTTCGCTCATAGGATGCTACTCCATTGGCCTACGTAACGAAATTTCATAGTCCACCACTTGATGCTCCAGTAACCAAATGTGTCATGTGCAGCTTACATGCGGGGCTAGAGTGGCATCTATTGGAAAAGGTTTTTTTAGAGGCCGATGTGGCGCTAGCATTACGGGGTAATTTTAAGATGGTAGAGGGGTGTGGAGTTGGTGGCGGATGGTAAGAGGGAAACAAAGAGGGGAAGAAAGGTGATTTGATGAGAGAAAATTTTGTTTGTTTATAACTTTTGATTTGTGATGAATATTTTAATAAAATAAAAAATCAGTAGATTCTTTGTAAAAAATACATTCCAACAAGATCAATGTTGATATTCTTTTGAGGGAAGTAAAGGGAGGAAGGAAGAAAGTGATGATGAAATAGTAGAGAAGTAGAGGGAGGAAAAGAGGGTAGTAAAGGGAGGAAGTGAGGGAAGTAAAGGGAAATAAAGGGAGGAAAAGAGGGGAGTAAAGGGAGGAAGTGAGGGAGGTAAAGGTAGGAGGGGACGAAAGTAAATGAAATATTTTAATGTGACAAAAGGAGGAAGGTAGTGAAATAAATAATGAAAAAATAATTAATGGGTGCAGAATAATTAAAAGTATGCATAAACAGACCAAAAGTGGGCTCAAATTGATCAGAAATGAGCATAAAATTGTCCAAAATAAAGAAAATGGCAAAAGTGGGCGTCAAAAGATCAACAACATGCCAAATTGATCAAAAGTAGGTGTAAAATGTTAAAAAAATATTGAGTGAGAAAAAGTTGTGTTGAATGAATAAAAAAATGGGCGCAAACTGATCAAAAGTGGGTGCGTGTTCATCTAAATAAGGTGCTAATTCATCTAAGCAATGTATAATGATTGTGCATGTAATTCAAGGCGCCCACTGCCCATAATTGGTGCATATTCAATATGATTGGGCGTGTTTTATCCATAATAGGTGTGTATTCTAGAAAGATCTAGAGAGGGTGAATGGAGCTTTTTGATAATTTAAAGATAATTCAAATAATTAAAAGACTCAACCAAAAAAGGAGAAGGAAATAAGGAAGAAACTTCGGTTAAGAATGGTTCCAACCTTTGAATCAAAGGTGGTCAAACTTTTCTTCAACCGGAAGAATGTTCAGTCGAATTATTTTTTGACCGGGAAGATTTTCCAGTAAAAATATTGTTGACAGAACTACCTTCGGTTGAACTTTTCTTCAATCGGAAGAGATCTCGGTCGAGCATTTTGTCGACCGGGATAAAGTTTTGAGCATTTTCAGTGATTTCAATATTTTTAATGTAAACATATCATCCCATTATTTTTGGATATCACAATTAAGCAAGCAAAATATACAAAGATATACAAGTTCATGCTTAATTCAGTTGAGATAAGACATTATAAATTTCAAGGTGAAGCTTAGGTCAAATCTCAACTAATATGTCCAACATTTCTAAGTTGGGGTTTTTGGAACCCAAACTAAGTCAACATCTTTTTTCTTGTATGGGCAAGAGAATGAATAATGTCCAAGACGTAAAGAGTAATGACAACAAATAGAATCAATTTCATTTCTCTTCTTAGCTAGATTGTCATTAGGCACATACATGACCTTAGTTTTGGGTTTTTGTGTTTGTCTAGTACTAGGCTTTTGGTAGGATTTCTCTTTAGGTACATAGCCTGGTCCTCTCCTCCCAATTTGACCAGCTGAGCTTTCTAGGATTTTATCAAGAATGTCATTGTTTTTCAAGCCACTAATATCTTTTTACAACTTAATAATTTTCATCCATTTTCTTTTTAATGTCTAACTTTGCTTGATCTAAATTGGATAACACGCTATCTCTTTCTTTGACAATAACATCATAATCCAAATGAGTACATAGAATAGGTTGAGTTTGAATATCATTCATTTTAGCAAGCAATTCAACTTTTTCTTGACAAAGAAAATTATTGTTGGTTTCTAGAGCAAGCAACTTGATATTGTCATCATTAATAGATGATTTTAAAGTAGATTTTTCAGACAAGACTTTCTTTTTCAAAAGTAAGATCATTCCATTTAGGGTACAAATCTTCATTCCCTTTTGTAAGCCTTTTAAATTTCCTTTTACAATCAACATATATATCATGTAATTCTTCAACATTGTGTCTCGGTCGAGATTTTATTCGATTGAGCCTAGTTTTAAGGTAAAAGTATTGCAACATCTATTTTCAACTCCCAACTACCAACCACTCGTCTAATGGTCGTAAGCTTTAGACTGAAGCTTACTCGGTCGAGAATATTTTCGACCGAAGACTGTTTTAGAGCATATTTGTGTAAGTTGTTGAACAGTGCTTTCAATTTCGACTGAGGTGGTTCTCGGTCGACAAAAACTTCAATTGAGTGTGTCTCTATCGACAAGTTTTTCGACCGAGAGTGCCCCTATTTTAGGCTTTTGAATCACCTACTAAGTGTGTGTTTCAATGTGTGTTGGTGACTCTAACTTGGGGGGGGGGGGCTATCTAAGGGTTATAAGTGAATAGGGAAGATCTGATGCTTGATTTACATGATATCTAAGTACTTGTACATTATATATTTGTATAAGTATTTACATGTGAGTACAAATATGAAAACATAAACAATTGAGCGTATTTGATCTTCAATTTGTGTTGATCCACTTAGTATGATCTCCTTATTTCCTTGAATCCTGAAATACTCAAGTAGCATGTTAGATCCACAAGAATGAAATGTTTTCATCATCGAAACAAAGGGTATGCTAATGTCCAATTTAGCCAACAATCTCCCCCTTTTTGAATATGACAAACATTCCTAACATATAAGTAAAATATTTGAAATGAGTTTCATACTTGTGATGCTCCTAAGATTAATATTTGATCTCATAAGATGTGTGCTACTACACCTAAAGATATTTGGAACATGATATCCATCTCTTAAGGCAATGTAGAACCAATTAATGTCAAGCCAAGAGATCATTAAAACTCATGATAAGATTTTATTTTATTTTGCTTTATTTTATTTCTCCCCCTTTGTCATTTCAAAAAGATAATCATATGTTTAAGTCAATAAGACTCCAACTTAACTGATTACTCCCCCTTAATTGTTTACTTCAAAAAGAATGTCAAATTTAGCCACATTTCAAAAGCCAAGATAAATTTCTCAACCATTTGTAAGGGATGTTGAACCCTGAAATGATATGAGAGTCCTTTAGGCTCATAGTGGAATCAATAAATGTATCTCTAACCAAATATAAGGGATGCTAAGCCAAATTGGTGTAGAGAATCCAATTAAGACCAAAATAAATAAAAAAATACATTATATCCAAGATTTTTGTGAACTCCCCCCTAAATCTCATAACAAAAGTGAGCTTAAAAATACTAAGATATTTGCGATCATAACCAACTTTAAAAACAATTGATTTAGTAAGACTGAGTCAATTTTTTTAAGCAATCTTGTTTCTTGCACTATCTTAAAAATTTCTCTTATTCTAAGTATTTAACATGATAAGCAATTTACAGATTTAATATACCAATGTTGGGTTCAAGTGAATGATTTGATTTACAAATAATCATTTTTGTCAGGCTTATTTTTCGGTCAACCATGACTTCGACCGGGGCACCCCTCGGTTGAACTTCTTTTCAGCCGAGAGGTATTTCTGTAGATTTCTATTTAATACAACTTTATCTAGAATGAGCCAAGATATAACATTTTATTGACATAAATGACTAGTCAAATTCTTTTTGTATGCATATTTATCTTGCTTCAAGTTGTGAATTTAAGCAACATAGATTTTTTCCTTTATAATTTTATTATTAAGAAGACAAATTTTACATCTTTTGGAGAGTTTGATGTCCTTATGATTGGATAGAGATAAATAACAGATGAACAGCATCAAGTTTATTCATATTAAAGTATCATGCCCATTTAGTTCCAATGAATGTTTTTCCTTTCAATCTATGAACTGAATCTAATGCATTATACTCAGTAAGCAATTTTCCTATAATCAAATCTTTTAGGAGATATGACTAAGTCTTGAGTTTGTATACTTATAAATCTTATATGCTTTACTAGATGTGGAATATTCCAAATAAGTCATTTTTGTATCTTAAGATTGAATTCATATTTTGTTGAAGAGAAGACAACAATTTTTATCACATACTGATAAGATTCAATTGAGTTCTAGCAAAATTTTAGTTTTAAAAAGAGATCTTACTTTTTCTTGCCACAAATCTTAGATTTATCAAAAGAAATTTTAGGTATTGATTATATTCTAAGAAACTTTCTTACATGAACAATCTTTCCATTCCATACACAACACATTATTTGTAAATAACATCCATATAATTAAGAGGTTTAACAATTATTTGACCTTTATCAACAACTTTAATATTTTCCTATGAATGATAACCATTGTCATAGCACTTATGATTTAGTTCTTTGACAAATAACACATTTAAAATTTGTACCGACATTAACTATGGCAATAGTTTTACCTTTGAAATTTTACCTTTCCTTCAAGTGTATAAAAGGCCTCATTGTCTCAATTTCTATAGACCATCCAAACCTACAAAGTAGAAAAATTTTGGTACCCATATAGTGGTCCTTTTGGTTATGAATGAGTTTCATTATTTTTGAGTATATATGAATTAGAATGAAAAGTATTTTATAACTGGCAAGTATTGATTTCAAGTAAATGATTTTAATAACAATAGTTTCTGACATAACTGTTCTCGGTCAAACTTTTCTTCGACCGGAAGAATTCTCTATCAAACTATTTGTTAACCGGAAAGATTTTCCAGTAAAAACAATGATGAAAGAACTACCTTTGGTTCAACTTTTCTTTGACCGGAAGAGATCAGTCGAGCATTTTTTCGATCGGGATAAAGTTATGAGGATTTTTGGTGATTTCAATATTTCTAATGTAAACATATCATCCCATTATTTTTGGATGTCACAATTAAGCAAACAAAATATACAAAGATATATAAGTTCATGCTTAATTTAGTTGAGATAAGACTATAAATTTCAAGGCGAAGCTTAGGTCAAATCTCAACTAATATGTCCAACATTTCTAAGTTGGGGTTTTTGGAACCCAAACCAAGTCAACAACCTTTTTCTTGTATGGGCAAGAGAATGAATAATGTCCAAGACCTATACGGTAATGACAACAAATAGAATCAATTTCATTTCTTTTCTTAACTATATTGTCTTTAGGCACATACATGACCTTGGTTTTGGGTTTTTGTATTTTTCTAGTTCTAGGCTTTTGGTAGGATTTCTCTTTAGGTACATAGCCTAGTCCTCTCCTCCCAATTTGACCAGCTAAGCTTTCTAGGATTCTATCAAGAATGTCATTATTTTTAAGCTACTTATATCTTTTTGCAACTTAGTGATTTCATCCATTTTCCTTTTAATGTCTAACTTTGCTTGATCTAAATTGGATAACAAACTATCTCTTTCTTTGACAACAACATCATAATCCAAATGAGTACATAGAATAGGTTGAGTTTGAAGATCATTCATTTTAGCAAGCAATTCAACCTTTTCTTGACAAAGAAAATTATTGTTGGTTTCTAGAACAAGCAACTTGATATTGTAATCATTAATAGATGATTGTAAAGTATCTTTTTCAGACATAAGATTTTCTTTTTCAAAAGTAAGATCATTCAATTTAGCATACAAATCTTCATTGATTTTTGTAAGCCTTTTTAATTTCCTTTTACAATCAACATATTTATCATGTAATTCTTCAATACTAGTGACTAACTCTTATTTAGATAAATCAAGAAGACTTACCTCATTTTCTTCATCATTGGTTGTTGTTGTCAATAAGCAGGCATTTATATCCACATAAGTGTGTGTATATTCATGTACAATAAGCGCATATAGACATATTTGGGTGCATGCTAGAAATAATGGGCTCACATTCACACAAAGAAATCAACGTGTATTGTGGACAATTAGTAGGTGCATGTATCCATGTAAGTAGGCATATATACACATGTTTGGGTATGTGATAACCATAATGAGCGTGTAAAACCCATTTTTAGGCGTGTTTGTCAATTGTGGGGGCATGTTTCCTATTTTGTGTGTGCATGTATGACATAATAGGCCCACAATATTAATTAAAATTAGGTGCATACTCCTCATGTTTGGACTCTTATTCCACATCTTTGAGCGCATATTTTGGATTTATGGGTGTGTATAACCCATATATGAAGAAAAGTGCAAGAAATGAGGTATCCTTGGGTGAAAAAATGGGGGTGTTTTGGGGGTTAATTTTACAATTTCTATCAAATAACTCCAGCCCTCTCCCATCTTTTCTTGGCACAGCATGCACCCACAATGGACAAGCGTCAAGCCATAAATGGAGCAGCAGCCCTGCAATGTTAGTCGAGGACAACATGATAGTGGAGAGGGGGTAGCAGGATTGCATGTGGTTTTGGGCAGTTTGGGAGGCGGTATCCACACGTGTGACCCGCGCGTACAGGAGCTTGAGTGTGATCAAAACTTAGTCCATATAAATATAAGGATTTGCAAAGTGAAGAGTTGAGCGGCCCCTTAGGTTAAATTTTTAACACGTAGTGGATTCACACGTAGCAAAACTGCACCCCACACTAACCTGTCACTAGTCATCCACTTGCTTCCACAAGAAGCTTATAAAGAGATCTTTTGTGCACCACGAGAAACTTTGTAGGCTCCCTCTCCTCTCTTTAGGTTTGAGTCTTCCTTACCATCTCTGGTAGTCCCCTAGTGTGTTAGCTGGCAAGATTTGGTGAAGACACGTTAAGAAAGATAGGTAAGTGACGTACATCTTCAAGGTACATCATTTACTCCTTCCATCTTTTCGCATTTGCTCATGCCAGCTCGCACCTATCTAACTCCCTCCTGGTCGTCCCCTTTGCTCCTCCCTCCTTGCTACCTTCTCATCTTTATAATCAATGACAAGGTAGTGTGTACGCTTCTTGATCGAACGTAGAGGAAAGCACAACCTCCCCCGGTTCATCTGTATCTTTAAAGTACAATGGAGGAATAAATGATTTTCTCAGAGAATCATGCTTGAGTATATCCTCTCGAGAAAAGATCAAGTGCTTATAGGAATTTTGTCAGCACGTGCTGCGAGCAATCATCTTTTTGGCATCTTTGGAGTATATTTCAATGAATGGTAAAGATTTACGTGGGGGCATTTTTGGGAATAAAAGAATTATATTCCAGCTGGAGCGCAATACAAGATAGTGTGTTTCAGCTGGATGTATCAAAATAGCTGCAACGCATATATATATATATATATATATATATATATATATAGAGAGAGAGAGAGAGAGAGAGAGGGAGAGAGATATCTTGGTGAGAGCATGAGATGCATTTGAATAACTCTCCACATGGACCAATTTTTCATAATCTAATCCTACAGATTACAAATATGCCTTAATATTTACCTTCCTATAAAATTTATCACCACCCAATTTGTATATCATTCAAAACAACACAATACTTGTTGACGCTTTATAATGAATTTCAGATTGACCGTTGGATGCAAAAAGTGTATATTGTACATATGGATATGTGAACAATGTCTGATTGTAATGATTTTTTGTGAGAAGGTAAATGAATTGGTGCTTTTCCCATATATATGATTGGATTTTAAAAAACAATTAAAAATTTCTCATTAGTCAAATGCCTCTCATGCTCTCACTGTAGGATGTTTCTCATTGGATCGCGATATATATATATATATATATATATATATATATATATATATATATATATATATATATATAGACAGAGAGAGAGAGAGAGTCAGGCTAGAATACACCCGAGTGTACGGATCACGTTGTACACTCAAGGGGTGCTTGCATATCAAGACTATTTAATGCAAAATGTAAACCATGGATCTTCATTGTCATACTATAATTAGGCTACATATAAATTTTTAGCTCATTTGGATGAGTGTAAGTCACTCATCTAAGGACAACAAAATCGACGCACAAAACTATTTAAAATGCATTATTTTTGTGGCCTTTGTAACATGACCTATAAATGTCTAAATGGGCTAAAATTTTATATATGAGCTATTCAAAAGATGCTTAAGAAGATCAATGGATTATATTTTTGAAAAAAGTATTGCATCATGGAAAATTATTTGAGTGTATTCTGCTCCGAATACACTTGAGTGTATTCTTGCTAGCATCTCTCTCTCTCTCTCTCTCTCTCTCTCTATATATATATATATATATATATATATATATAGAGAGAGAGAGAGAGGGGGGGGGGCTAGAATAGTGCATTTCAGTCCCAATACAATCAGCTTTTCCACCGTTGGATTAGTTGTAAATCGAGTGTTTTACTCAGACCTACTGACCCCACCTGTTTCTTCAATGTAACTCAGCAATTACTACCCCTCTTGGATAACCTCTCTCATGTTTCATCATCGTCCTCCTTTCCCTCTCTCACTTCACGAAAAAGGGCCCACCTTCTTTCCTTGTAACACGCACTTTTCTCCGACCTTCTCTTCCTTCAGGCGGTTGACGAACATTGGCAACAGTCGGCTACTATGAGTAGGAAAACATCCGGCTTGGTTCTTCTATCATATTTGCATTCTTTGATTGTCTACCTTGTATAGTGTATCTGTTTGTTCACCCAACATAATATTTTTCTTTTGTATTCACATCTTGTACGACTCGTCAAAGCAGGTGTTTGCTTGCTTTGTTTTTTTTTTAATATATGTTATGACCTTTACCTTCAAAAAAAAAATAGTGTATCTGTTTGTTCTAGGTGCACTTCATTCTACAGGGAATACGGAGATGATAGCAGTCAACATCCATTTGCGAGCCACATGCCATCAAGGTCTGCATAACAGAATCATGTTATGTGTTGAGTGATTACCCCCTTCCTCTGCATCCCTTAGTTTCACGACCCAACCTACTATAAAGTGACAACACTCACATCAAGATCGACGCCGTCAATCTTCCATCAGAATTTGAGTACGTGATCTTCTCCGGTTGCTTTGCTATGTCATGCATCGTTGCATACTCACAAGCTCTGGACTATTTCAAAGACCCGACTAGGCGGAACTCCACCACTTGTAGTAAGGCAATACCGACTCTTCGGGAGAACGGTAAGACATTTGGTTAATGATGCAATATGTATATGTTATCTTTCGGCTAAACTACCTACTATTTAGTCATTAATTAGTTAATGTGCACGACCATTCCATACTAGACGCTTTCGTTGGTTGTATGCTATGTGTTCTTTTTTGTGTGTAGGTGAAGCTGACATGGAAAAGCAACAAGAATATATAGCATACAACCAACGGAAGCATCTAGTATGGAATGGTTGTGCACATTAACTAATTAATGACTAAATAGCAGGTAGTTTAGCAAAGTGGTAGAGTTCCGCCTGATCGAGTCTTTGAAATTGTCCAGAGCATGTGAGTATGCAATGGTGCATGACATAGCAAAGCAACCGGAGAAGATCACGTACTTAAATTCTGATGGAAGATTGACGACGTCGATCTTGATGCGAGTGTTGACACTTTATAGTAGCTAGGTTGGGTCGTGAAACTAAGGGATGCAGAGGAAGGGGGTAATCACTCAACACATAACATGATTTTGTTATGCAGATTTACATACCTTGATGGCATGTGGCTCGCAAATGGATGTTGACTGCTATCATCTCCGTACTCCTTATAGAATGAAGCGCAACTAGAACAAACAGATACACTATGTACGGTAGACAATCAAAGAAGCAAATCTGATAGAAGAACCAAGCCAGATGCTTTCCCTACTCGTAGTGGCCGGGTGTTGCCAATGTTCGTCGGCCGCCTGAAGGAAGAGAAGGTAGAAAAAAAGTGTAACGACTCCACCTCCCGGTAACCCCTAATTAAGGGAGATCGAAAGGTCAGATCTGTTAACCAATAATCTGGATCAAAGGTTTGATAAATAATCCATAACAATTAATAAACTTTACCAACTAAACTGAAAACTAGTATAAAATAAAACTTTACTTACCTTTTAAAAACTTGGATTTTTAAACTTCTATCCATGAAGATACTAATCTAACTAATCCTCCTGTGCACATTATTTCTCTTTTAATTCCACATATGTCACTTTACTGTTTGTTCTTTTCATTTGTATCTAAAACGCCGACAAATAAAACGTCGGTCAGCAAGAAGCTGGTATGTGGGGGAAACAATAATCGTGCAACTATAATAACAATGTAGTCATCCAAATATCATTTAACATCCAAGATTATGCTTTTAAGCAATACTACTCAATCATTGCCTATCCCCTATCTCTATGTTGTCCCTGCTGTGGACATAGATACTACCTCTCTCATATGGTAGATCCTTATCTACATTGCCCTACCACACAGGTAGCCAATACCTAGGGTTATGGAGTTGCATGGACTTACCCAAAGGTAACCCAATCTCTGACTCATGATGACTTGATGGCCCTACCCCATTGGTAGCCATGTACTAAGTCGTTCAATGACCAAATGGACCTACCTCATCGGTAGCCATGTACTAGGTCAATCTATTAAGCTACAAAGGGGACTAGGATCTGAGCTAGTAGGCACATATCTTAGGTGATAGTCATATCCACATTATAATTTACAAGAATTAAATGCAACCAACAGTTTAATTCATGTCATCGATAAAACCTTGAAAATCCTTGGGAAACTAATTTGGGATATTCATAGGTGTAACCACATACCTGTCAGGCAGACTCAGATGCAGGAATAGCCCAAACAAGCAAGTAATCCAGAATCAAGCAAGTACATGGTTCAATCCTGAAATATACATCCAATTCATTTTTATTAAAAACTATCCAAACCATCTTGCTACTTAGGTTTCTATTCCTTTTTAGGGTTTCTTCCTCTTTTTAGGGTTTACTTTGCAATTAGGGTTTTACTTCCATTTACTCTTTTTTTAAACCCTAATTTTCTCATCTATCCCTCACGAAAGTTATTAAGGTTACATTTTGCAAAAACATAACCTTAATTCTAGATTAATGCACAATTAACCATCAATTAAGTCCATTCAGCCTCTTTTACATTAAAGCTACCATTTTTATCTTTTTTAATCTATGACAAAGGCAGTATGCTCGTTTATCGTCAATTTGTAGTTCATTATGCTCTAATACTCATATGAACGTTATTTATCATTAATTCTACCTATTATCCACTAGGAAACCATAATTTCCGCATTAAGGGTATTTAACCGCAATTAGAAACTTTAATGCTCGAAATAGCTTAGAATCAGTATATCTCATCTTTATTCACCACTTTGAATAATTAAATCTATTAAAAGTCAACATTAGGGTTTCAAGGCCCATTAAAGTATATTCATGCGCATTAAACTCTAAATTAACTATTTATATGCAAAGTTCATCCTTTTTGTTCCTAATATTCCTTTTTATCATTAACAGGCTAATATCAACTTTAATCATCCATAAAACCCTATTAATATATCAATCAATTCAAAATAGGGTTCTTTAAACATTAAAGTATTAAAGTTGCTATCTTCCATTACTTTTCGAATTACAAGAGGAATTAGCTTCTAACGATATTTTTATTAGATTCCCCTCGTTTTTCTGAGAAATTTCTATATTTTATATGTATCCATCTGAGCTATGGTTAATGAGATACGATTTTTACAAAATCTGCTTACTTTGGCCAATCAGGAGTTGCCACGTCGCCTTTTCCCATGCAAAGAGCTCCTTGGTTTGGAAAACATAACCAAAAGTCATAATTTCCCTTGGTTAAATTCCCGGCTCTTCCATGCCTGGAGGGGCATAACCGTCCAATCTTAGTTCGGTTGTCACAGCGGATCGTGAGGGTTCTTCCTCTCCTCCCCTGCACTCCTAGCACGTCGGCGATGATCCCATGGCCTGCCGCCCTCTGTCGTACTTGCATGGGTCTGTAGATGTGGCCGAGGTGGTTGAAAATTGGGCCGAAGTCTGCACCCACCACTGCACCACCTGCAGGTCCACTGGGTGATATGAGCGGAGATGGGAGTAAGAAAAAGGTGGTTGACCACCCTGGATCGTTGGGGTTGCATCGTGCCTCCATCGAGATCCTGTCACAGCCACTAGTTGCCCCCGAAACAGTCCTATTCTCTCGGGGTTAGGGTTTATACGAAAAGAAAAAGAAGAAGAGATAAGGATGTGTGGGATTCTCTCTCCCTCTCTTGGACTCGAACTAGGGCTTTACCCCTTTATATAGGGTGAGTATCCATGCCCTAAGACACTTGCCCATGAAGAAACAAACTTCTTTTCTAATAGGAATCCAATTCCTTCATGAAGAAGTAAGATTCTCTCTCCTACTTACCTCTTTGATATTCTTATTTCTTAGATAGTTAGGAATTCAAAATTCCTTTCATTTATTCTCTTCATTCTTGTTTTTTAAACCATTTGCACGAATTTCTAATTTCCTTTAGTA
The DNA here is from genome assembly GCA_963693085.1 of Alisma plantago-aquatica. Lineage (NCBI taxonomy): Eukaryota > Viridiplantae > Streptophyta > Magnoliopsida > Alismatales > Alismataceae > Alisma > Alisma plantago-aquatica. Next base: position 466,120,895 of record OY856409.1, on the reverse strand, counting down.
GAAACTATTTCCTTTTTAACAATACCACATAATCCATTAATAATGTATTCAAATTATATTTCTATTTTCTTTTATAGGTATTTTCTCTTTCCTCTTTCTTCATTGGGACTCCTTGGATCCCAAGGCACTCTATTGTTTTGAAATCCTTCTTATTGGATACTCATAATCCTTCTACATTCATCAATATGCATTATTTCACATTATCTTGTTTATTTCTCATTAAAATATCTCTTTTTGAGGATTTCTCTTTATTTCTCTTTTATTTTCCTCATTGGTATGCCTTTTATCATTAGGAATCCTTGGGATACGAAAATCCACCAAGGATAACTCAATTATACCTCTTTTCACATATTTTCCACATTTTATCATTATTTTCAATTTCTTTCTTAACAAGGAAATACTTAGTTGGTCTTTTCTTTTCTTATTGCATTATCTTTGCAACTTTGGACTCCTTGGGACCCAAGGAACCCATGTGGCACGAAATCCGCCTTTGGATTAAGTTCTTTTGCGTTCTAGAGGTTTCCACACCTTTCTTTTCTCAAAAACTCAATTATCCATTTACTAATTGAATTTCCTTGTTATTGGGCCCAATAGCCAATAAAGCCCACAAAGCAATCATCAAGGCTATTGTAACGAAATTCATGCATTCAATCAAAAGACATCATTATTTGTTCATTTATCTTTAATATGAGAAATTATATTTCTCAGCAAATGAACCCAAAATTGGGGTTGTAACATCCTTCCCCTCTTATAAGAATTTTGTCCTCAAAATTCCATCAAGCAAGCAAACAAACAGGATAATCTTTTCTTATGTCCATCAGGGCTCCCATGTGGCTTCACCTTTTCCATGGTGCTTCCCAAGAACCTTCATCGTCTCATATTCTTCCATCTGAGTTCTTTCTTACCCTGGTATTTCGTACCCTCATATGTGACTTAGGACTTTTCAGCCTCTCAAACAGCTGAATAGGTTCAGGGCTCAGCACATGGCTTGGGTACCTCACATAGTGCTCTAGATCGGACTCATGTAACACCTTTTACATCATGTTATCCTGAGGGGTAAGGCTAAACACAACCTTCTCCACCAATCCATCTCAAATGGACCCATATATCGGGGACTCAGCTTTCTCAGTTGTAGCTCAGAGGGGTCGGATTTTCACATTATATTCTCCCACAGTGAACTGCATGTCATTCTGCTTTGCATCAACTCGTGACTCATGTCACCCTTGGGCTCTCTCTCAGCCATTGCACGATCAAGCGACTTCATCTGCACACATTGTGGTTCTTTTCTGACCTTTGTGAGGCCTCCTTCACCAACATCATCATAATGAAGTGGTGACCGACACAACCTCCTTATAGAACTTCTTGCATCCCAATAAAGTCTATGGGGGTTAACATTACATCTTAAGAACTGTCTCTTTGTATCACCTTGAACAAGCACACTTGCTCTCATCAGACCCTCTAGTCTGGATCATACTAACCATTAGTTAGGGGTGATAAACGGTACTGGCATTGAGTTCTTCATGTATCTACTTCCACCTCATGGAAGTGAACCTTTAGGTCACACTCAAGAACTTTTGAACTCACATTATGGTGTACTTGAACCATCTTTCTCTCTTAAGTAGTTCAACTGAATCTGTCCCTTGATAGCATTCTTTCTTTCTCATGTCATCTAGGTAAGGTGATCTACCATAACCCATATTGCATCTTGACCTTCTTTGGTCTAGGGAAGACTTACCACCTCATCTGTAGTGATGAATTCCCATTCCCCCTCGGGGATTCTTTAACCTCTAAGTCAAAGCACTGGGTTACTGGTGTTCGTCCTTCACCCTTGGCTTGCATGGCCACATGCTACATGCAACTTCACATCAAGCAACCAAAGTGCTACTATCACTTACTATCTTTATAGTATCACGGTGTATGGTGATCTTAAAACCATAATCTCCTATATGTCATGATTCCTCAAACTAGATACCTCGGAAACCACTCTCATCAGGGTTTCATCACCTTCCTTTCCAAAGAAGTAAATCTGAGGTTCTTTCATTATATCACGGACTAGGCTGGCTAACCAAGCAATCATTTACTTGATTAACCGCTATTGATACATCTGGGTGTTAGCCAAACTTATCTCTTTTTCTCAACTCAAGGTTAGCCTAGCAACCTCAACTTCTTCTAGCTTCTAGCTAAACTAGGCAGCTATTTCTCAACCAGAGCATTCATTACCACTTCACATCCTTAGGTATTAGGTATTGTTTGAAGACACACACTTCCATGTATTCCACTTATCATCTCGTCTCAAACTCTGAGTTTATCTTTATCAAAACACTCTGAGTTCATCCTCTTGATTATCAAACTTGACCTTGTATCACTTGCAAATTCCACATAGCTAATGATAAAACATCCTCACAAGATGATTTCCTTAATACTCTTGGTGTTTTTAAACCATCCATATATCATTCGTTCCACAAAGGTATGTTATCATCTCTATCCTCATACCTTATAGCAATGTTTCAACTCACATCATCTTTACCCTTAGTGTATGGCATGCGTATTGTCCTATCTCTCACTCCCATAACAAGAGGAAATAAGCATTTGGTTGCAGTCCAAATACAGAGTTCTCCCTGTTCCAAGAGTAGAGATGGTACATCCCACCTTTCCAGTACACTTTCAAAAATAAGTTGAAACGTGCCACATATGTCTCTACAAACATCACAATATCAAAAATTACTTCCATGGAAAACTGATCTGGAACCTACTTGGGTCACCACACAATCCTTGGTCATCTCCTCTAGGTCTATAGGGTTATGGCACTTTTGGGGTCATCCCTCTTCCCTTATGCATCCAGAGAGTGCCCTACTCATCTGCCCTTTGGGTCCCATGAGTTCATGAAGGTGATCAATCTCCTAACCCACGGCCCTCAGACAGTGATAGTTGTTACCTCGCGACCCTATGGTCATGTGCAACTAGGGAATTAGGCAACTCCTTATTCCATCGGTCTTATCCCTACCTGACCCTAGGACAGACTTAGGATTCTAACATAGTACATGCTCAACTTAGAACCTTACCCAATCCTTCATCATCTCTCTCTGCATTCTTGGGTTGTCTTTCATCCTTTCTTAGGGATCATGGCGACCTGCCTACCTTGGTCAGGCCCCATACTGGTTACCTCCATGGTAACACATCCACATACACTTAGAGATGGTTAACTATGGGTCTACAGGTTCAGTCTTATACCGTGTACTTTTCACTTAGCTTCTCAAGATCCTATGAGACCTCTTTAGGTTACCTCAAAAACCAACAAAACTGGTATACACCCAACCAAAGGGTCCCTCTCCAAGGATGGAAGGAAACTACAACTCTTGACAACAAGGTCACAACCGTCCTTATGTTTAGGGTCTGCCTCCACATGAGCATGCTTAGCCCTAGCAAGCTACTAAGGCACAAGCAGACATCTACAAAACCATGCTAGGTCACACTTGTTCTCATCCTCAACATTAGACCAACTTAGTTGTGAGGGGTTCATCAAACATACCTTTAACTTAAGGGATTTCTTTTACCTCTACCCATGAGGAGTACCATGCTCAAACTATAGAGACTCAAATCTCATCATGAGCATCGGATACATTGCTTCCCCTTTTAGGCCTAGGAACCCTAGGTTCTCCTTTGGTATCCACTGCATGCTCAATCTTTTAACCATGAATCAAATATGTCCAAGGTATGTCATGTACTTCCATGATCCTTTTATATGAGCAATACCTCAGAGTTGAGTCCTCCTCAAGGACAACCAACTAGGTATAAAGTTTCGCAACTGGTTACTTAAACCTCCTCAGGGTCTAATGCACTCTTCGTCTCATCTCAACAAGTAAACACTTATACCATAGGCACATAGGTACCAGAAGCATCATCCTCTCTCTAGGGTTGGGTTCCTCTAAAGGCAAACGAGATATCACCAGCCTCCAGGGGTCAAGCATAAGGCAACCACTATCATCCACTTAGGTCGCATCATCTTCAACTTCCCACTATTCCTCATATCCCGGGGTTTTAGGTTTCCAACCTTCTTTCTTGGTTCCTTCTTTCTTTCTCTAGAGCTAACTCCACATCCAGCCATACTACTAGAGGTCCTCTCTCCATGAAGGATCAAGCTCACAGGCATACCTCTATGTGGGTGAAGCCTATGCTTAAACTTATCTTTGCTCATGATTATCCATAGCCCCTTATGCTTATCTCATAAGCCATCCATCCTATCCTTCTGGCCTCAGTTTTAACTTACTGCTCATACTACCGATGTACTATGGGTGCAAGCTATATCCTACTTGCAATAGCCCATAAGGTTTCTATAGGTTCTGCTCTAACCTCATCCATGAAGGAGCTATCCTTCACTCAAACATGCACGACCCTTCCTAGGGTTGGTTTGCCAAAGGTACTTGGTCATCAACTTCTCATGGCTCATATGGCATCCAAGGCATGTGTATCCAAACACCTAGTATACCACAACATCTAACTCTTCATGTCATCTCTCTCTAACCCTCACTTAGGGTTAGGGTTAACATCATCCTCAAAGGATGTGCTAGGTCTCTAATTTTAATGGAGGTCTCTACCTCCAAGACTAACTCTCTCTACTCATCCTCCTGATAAGGAGGTCTATCCTCAGGCCTCTCTTGAGAGCAATGACAACTCGTGTCATACGACCTAAGCATGTATCTATTCTTTAGTTTACGCTTACTCTTTTAAGCTTATGTCCATGACATCTTATTTACATGATTTTCATTAATTTTGGTGGAGGATTCCTTAGACCTTATTAACCTTACCCATACCTCAAGAGGGTGAGGAGAAGAGAGAAAACCCTAATCCTTAAGGTCCTTAACAGAATTTGAGTTGAGAAGGGATGAATAAGATGAGAGAGTCCTAAAGGTATCTTATTTCGAGTCATATCCTAAGATATCGGCCAGGCAGTCACACAATCCGGGAGTCCTCGTATTTTGACAAGCGGTGCGGAGGAAAATATTGTCAGCCCTCGAACGTGATCTTTTTCTAGACATCTCAATCTTTTCTGACAATACTCTAATAACTCCCTCGGTTCTATGGAATTTGTAAAATTTAATAATTATTAATGATTAGATGAGGAACCTATGCTCTGATACCAATTGTAATGACCCCACCTCCCGATAACCCCCAATTAAGGGAGACTGAAATGTCAGAGCCGTTAACTAATAACCCGGATCAAAGGTTCGACAAATAATCCATAACAATTAATAAACTTTACCAACTAAACTGAAAACTGGTATAAAATAAAACTTTACTTACCTTTTAAAAACTGGGATTTCTAAACTTCTATCCATGAAGATACTAATCTAACTAATCCTCTTGTGCACGTTATTTCTCTTTTAATTCCACATATGCCACTTTATTGTTTGTTCTTTTCATTTGTACCTAAAACGCCGACAAACAAAACGTCGGTCAGTAAGAAGCTGGTATGTGGGGGAAACAATAATCGTGCAACTATAATAACAATGTAGTCATCCAAATATCATTTAACACCCAAGATTATGCTTTTAAGCAATACTATTCAATCCTTACCTATCCCCTGTCTTTGTGATGTCCCTATAGTGGACATGGATACTACCTCTCTCATATGGTAGATCCTTACCCCCATGGCCCTACCACACAGGTAGCCAATACCTAGGGTTGTGGAGTCGCATGGCCCTACCCAAAGGTAGCCCAATCTCTGACTCATGATGACTTGATGGCCCTACCCCATTGGTAGCCATGTACTAAGTCGTTCAATGACTTGATGGACCTACCCCATCGGTAGCCATGTATTAGGTCAATCTATTAAGCTACATAGGGGACTAGGATCTGAGCTAGTAGGCACATATCTTAGGTGATAGTCATATCCACATTATAATTTGCAAGAGTTAAATGCAACCAATAGTTTAATTCATGTCATCGATAAAACCTCGAAAATCCTCGGGAAACTAATTCGGGATATTCATAGGCATAACCACATATCTGTCAGGCAGACTCAGATGCAGGAATAGCCCAAACAAGCAAGTAATCCAGAATCAAGCAAGTACATGGTTCAATCTTGAAATATACATCCAATTCATTTTTATTAAAAACAATCCAAACCATCTTGCTACTTATGGTTTCTATTCCTTTTTAGGGTTTCTTCCTCTTTTTAGGGATTACTTTGCAATTAGGGTTTTACTTCCCTTTACTCTCTTTTTAAACCCTAATTTTATCATCTATCCCTCACGAAAGTTATTAAGGTTACCTTTTACAAACACATAACCTTAATTCTAGATTAATGCACAATTAACCATCAATTAAGTCCATTAAGCCTCTTTTACATTAAAGCTACCATTTTTATCCTTTTTAATCTATGACAAAGTCATTATGCTCGTTTATCATCAATTCGTAGTTCATTATGCTCTAATACTCATATGAACGTTATTTATCATTAATTCTACCTTTTATCCACTAGGAAACCCTAATTTCCGCATTAAGGGTATTTAACCACAATTAGAAACTTTAATGCTTGAAATAGCTTAGAATCATTATATCTCATCTTTATTCACCACTTTGAATAATTAAAGCTATTAAGAGTCAACATTAGGGTTTCAAGGCCCATTAAAGTATATTCATGCACATGAAACTCTAAATTAACTATTTATATGCAAAGTTCATCTTTTTTGTTCCTAATATTCCTTTTTATCATTAACAGGCTAATATCAACTTTAATCATCCATTGAACCCTATTAATATATTAATCAACTCAAAATAGAGTTCTTTAAACATTAAAGTATTAAAGTTGATATCTTCCATTACTTTTCGAATTACAAGAGGAATTAGCTTTTAACTATATTTTTATTAGATTCCCCTCATTTTTCTGAGCAATTTCCATATTTTATACATATCCATCCGAGCTACGGTTAATGAGATATGATTTTTACAAAATCTACTTTGGCCAATCAGGAGCCGCCACATTGCCTTTTCCCATGCAAAGAGCTCACTGTTTAGAAAACATAACCAAAAGTCAGAATTGCCCTTGGTTAAATTCCTAGCTCTTTCATGCCTGGAGGGGAATAACCGTCCAATCTCAGTCCAGTTGTCTTCAACCTCACGAGCCCTAGTTGCGGCCCACTGTAGCGGCTCATGAGGGTTCTTCTTCTCCTCCCCTGCACTCCTAGCACGTCGGCGATGATCCCATGGCCTCCTCCGCCCTCCGTCGTACTTGTGGGGGTTTGTAGTTGTGGCTGAGGTGGTCGAAAATAGGGTTGACGTCTGCACCCACCGCGGAACCACCTGCAGGTCCGCTGGGTGATATGAGCGGAGATGGGAGTAAGAAAAAGGTGGCTGACCACCCTAGATCGCTGGGGTTGCATCGTGCCTCCATCGAGATCCTGCCACAGCCACTAGTTGCCCCCGAAACAGTCCTATTCTCTCAGGGTTAGGGTTTACACGAAAAGAAAAAGAAGAAGAGATAAGGATGTGTGGGATTCTCTCTCCCTCTCTTGGACTCGAACTAGGGCTTTACCCCTTTATATAGGGTGAGTATCCATGCCCTAAGACACTTGCCCATGAAGAAACAAACTTCTTTTCTAATAGGAATCCAATTCCTTCATGAAGAAGTAAGATTCTCTCTCCTACTTACCTCTTTGATATTCTTATTTCTTAGATAGTAGGAATTCGAAATTCCTTTCATTTATTCTCTTCATTCTTTCTTTTTAAACCATTGGCATGGATTTCTAATTCCCTTTAGTAGAAACTATTTCCTTTTTAACAATACTACATAATCCATTAATAATGTATTCACATTATATTCCTATTTTCTTTTATAAGTATTTTCTCTATTCTCTTTCTTCATTGGGACTCCTTGGATCCCAAGACACTCTATTGTTTCGAAATCCTTCTTATTGGATACGCATAATCCTTCTACATGCATCAATATGCATTATTTCACATTATCTTGTTTATTTCTCATTAAAATATCTTTTTTTGAGGATTTCTCTTTATTTCTCTTTTATTTTCCTCATTGGTATGCATTTTATCATTAGGAATCCTTGGGATACGAAAATCCACCAAGGATAACTCAATTATACCTCTTTTCACATATTTTCCACATTTTATCATTATTTTCAATTTCTTTCTTAACAAGGAAATACTTAATTGGTCTTTTCTTTTCTTATTGCATTATCTTTGCAACTTTGGACTCCTTGGGACCCAAGGAACCCATGTGGCACGAAATCCACCTTTATATTAAGTTTTTTTGCTTTCTAGAGGTTTCCACACCTTTCTTTTCTCAAAAACTCAATTATCCATTTACTAATTGAATTTCCTTGTTATTGGGCCCAATAGCCAATAAAGCCCACAAAGCAATCATCAAGGCTATTGTAACGAAATTCATGCATTCAATCAAAAGACATCATTATTTGTTCATTTATCTTTAATATGAGAAATTATATTTCTCAGCAAATGAACCCAAAATTGGGGTTGTAACAAAAAGTGTAGGTTACAAGTAAAGATGGTGGCCCTTTTTCATGAAGTGATAGAGGGTAAGGAGGACGGTGATTAAACACGACAAAGGTTATCTAAGAGGGTAGTAACTGCTGAGTTACGGAGCAGAAACAGATGGGGTCAACAAGTTCTGAGGAAAACACTCATCATCTAATCTGCAACTAATCCAACGATGGAAAAGTTGATTGTATTGGGAGTTAAATACACTTGAGTGTATTATATATAGAGTCAGGCTAGAATACACTCGAGTATATTCGGAGCATAATACACTCGAGTGTATTTGGAGCAGAATACACTCAAGTAGTTTTTCATGATGCAATATTTTTTCAAAAATATAATCCGTTGATCTTCTTAATCATCTTGTGAATAACTCATATATATAATTTGAGCACATTTGGACATTTATAGGTCATGTTATAAAGACTGGAAAAATTATGCATTTCAAATTTGTTTCATGCGTCGATTTTGTTGTCCTCGGATGAGTGACTTACACTCATCCAAATGGGCTCAAAATTTATATGTAACCTAATTATAGTATGACAATGAAGATCAATGGTTTACATCTTGCAAAAAATAGTCTGTATATACAAACACACTTGAGTGTATCCGTGCGATCTATGCACTTGAGTGCATTCTAGCCTGACTATATATATATATATATATATATATATATATATATATATGTGTGTGTGTGTGTGTGTGTGTGTGTGTGTGTGCAGGGGCGTAACCAGGGGGAGGTTGTCGGGGCTTTAGCCCTCCTCCCCCCAAAAAATTAATATAAGTAGTCGTCTTTTTAGTATTAAATATAGATCATATATAAATAAATACATTAAATGTGTACTAGTTTACAGTGAAAGGAGCTAGCTGGAGTGGTAGGAAGCAAGTTTCTTGGAACAAGTGACACATGTTCCATTCTCAATGTTGGTATTTTTTCGACTCAGTCCCCCCATGTGTTAAAATGCACACATATATTATTTCAGCCCCCCTTAGTGTAATTTTCTAGTTCCGCCGCTGTGTGTGTGTAATTAGGCTAGAATACACTCGAGTGTAGAGATCACACGCTACACTCAAGTAGTGATTACATATATAGACCCTTTTTTGACAAATCCAAACCATTGATATCCATTGTTATAACAAACAAAATGCTACATATAAAATTTTAAGCTCATTTGGATTCTTCTAAGTCACCCTTTATGCTCAACAAAATTGACGCACAAAACTAATTCGAATTGTGTCATTTTTGTCGTCTTTAGATGCATGACGTATAAGTGTCCAAATGGGCTCAAATTTTGTTTGTAGTATGTTCATAAGGTACTTAAGAATATCAACATTTTAGATTTTCAAAATAAATTTTGCATGATGGAAAATGACTTGATTTTATTCGGTTTCCGCTACACTTGACTATATATATATATATATATATATATATATATATATATATATATATATATATATATATATATATATATATATATATATATATATATATATATATATATATATATATTCAAGTTGGTAAATAAAGAAGTGTTGGTATTTGATCGCTCTTTTTCATGGGCCAAAAGTGTAAACACGATTATCCTAGACAAAGAAATTGAACTTTAAATTTATTCCCGACTAGTAGAGACGTCTGCAACTCAATACGGAGTCCTTGTAGTAGTGTGCGGCCAAACATAGGGACAAGGAGAATAATAAAATAAGAACATGAGATCTTGGCTTAGTCTAGCCTAACCAAGGAACAATTTTGATGGTGTTTCGATTAAGGAACATATTTAATCTAATTAAATAGTAAACTAAGTTATGAACGATTAAAAAAGAAACGATGATAAATTGAGAAATCAAGATAAAAAGGACTTGAATTGAGTTTTACCAATCAAGCCAACCACAATCATACAAAACCTTCACTCCTATTTTATATATATTCTCTACTTGTTTTGCAAACAGTCATAAGAACATATTTGTTCCTTCCTTCTCTCAAGATACGAGTAGATTTCTATCTAACGGGGTTATCTCTCTCAAGGTATTACCGAAAGATCAAGGGAAACAATATGACTTTTGTTATAGCAACTCCTCACTCTCGTGTATCGTTACTAGCCTATACTCCAGATCTTGTTGAAATCATTCTCTCAAATAATATTCATATCAAACATCTGAAGAGGGTAGCTAATTATCAAATGATGTAATAAAATAAGAGTATAAGAACAAAACTTTATTGAACATATGCCATAAAATAGAAAGATGAAAAATTACATGATTGGGAGGGCCTGACAGTTGCTCCCAACCCAAGCTATGGGGTTTAGCCACGCATGGATAAAGAAATGAAAAGATTACAACTAGAATAAGTCATGATAAAGAAAAGGGGAAGAAGGGGATTGATACAAGGGTAGATCGAATGATTGATCTACCAACCTCTCAGTTGATATCACAAAGGTTGACAGCGAGGTCGACAGCTTCCTCCTTCCATCTATTCTTGGCTTAAAGTAAGAAGGTCCTTTGGATCGGTGATGATGGTGGAATGGAGACGCCAAGGAGTGAGGTCGACATGTTGAATCGATTGATCTAGACAGGACGACAGCTCTCGTCCTTTGGCTTTGGAACTTGGGAGGACTTGGCGGTAGCCTATCGGCTCTTTGACTCCAAGGATCCAAGATGCATTGAAGAGATTCCCTGGGGGGTCTATTTATAGTCTTTGACCAGAGGTCTATCGAGGTGACCTGTCCATGTGGCATCGATGCAGATGTCAACATGGGACTTCTTCGACAGATCATTTTCAATTGGCAGGTATGCCGATCTCTTCTTGTCATCGATAGAGTTCTTTGTTGGGAATTTGTCGGTGTGATGTTGTCGACCAAAGAGGACGATCAATCTGTCGAGGTGACTCCTTGATATAATTCTTCTAGTATTTTGAGAAACGTCGACAGTGTTGTCAACATGATTGTCATCAGGACAATCGATAAGGGTATCAATAATCATTTACTCCACATGTTTTTCGAAGACTTACTCGATAGATTTGGATCGGCATGAATCTATCGGTATCGACAGAGTGGACTGTCGATGTCTAGTTGACAGGTGTGATAATTTCTACTTTGCTCGATATCCATTACTCGATAGATGGTTGTCGAGGTTCTTCAATTCAAAAATTTGGTCATGGATGAATCTGTCGAGCTTGAGTCGGTAGTCTTTTTTCGGCCCTCTTGGTGAAGACTTATCTTGTCGACTGATTGGTCGACTATTTGAAGCAAGGTCTTTTGAACAATTACTCAGACTTCATCAATTTCACTGGATTTGCATCTGATTCCTTCAAATATCATCAACACTGAATTAGAACTTATCATATAAGTGAACTAGAGTTAAAATGAGTAAAACTAAACATTATTTTTAATGATTTTATCATGAAAAAGGATAATAAAAGTGCATCAAAACTGATGTTATCAACTCCCCAAAACTTATAATTTAGCTTGTCCTCAAGCTAATAGAATCATTATTTCTCTAATCAATCAAACAAAAATCCTGAAATCACTGAAAACAATTTTTTATACAATCCTCTTATCAAAACTAACTTTATCAAGAATGTCATTTTGTCAATTGTTTCCTTCTTTATTTGTTTTTGTGCCCTATTCTTGTCTCCAGTATATCTGTCACTTTGTTTAAAGTAGCTTTCACTCTCGTCAAGGTATTATGTGGGACAATTAGGTTCGCAAAAAGGCTTATGGATGTTCCTTTCTTCTTCTGGGTCATTCAAGTATAGGTTCGTTAGATGGGCAAGTGATCCCTGTGTTTCAAATCAGTTGATTTTAGAGCAATGATTGCACATCCTAAGTATCACTGTCCAAGATTGCAATACCTTTAAATGAACACCGTCAGAATGAGGTAGTGGTTGTAGAGGATAAATAAAATCGACATATCTTTGTTCATGAGCGCAGCACTACACCGGTTTAATAGCTCTAATTCATGGCAGATCTCTCAGATTCTTTTTCACTCCTCATTCTTTTTGGGATTTTGATAAAATATTTGAAAGAAGACACGAGGTAGCTCTTTCTTTTTTATTGTGACAAAATACCTTTCACAAGATAAGGCTTTATTAATTATATTCTTTTGGTAAGAATCAATTGATGTCACTGTAAAGATAAATGACGCTTTGCTAAGAGGAAAATATAAAAAATTGTACTAGTAACAAAAAGATTTTTCCTTGAGATATCATGTAAAAGGGTATAGTTTAGGAACAAACTAGAATCTTTGTAGAGGGAGTTTTTCATCATCGGTAGCTTCACTACATAAGCAAGGTCAAAATTGTCGATGAAAACAAAGAAATTATGAAAAGAAATATTAAAGGAAAAGAAAGCAACGTTTGTGATACTGTGGATAGCTAACTCACGGGATTACACCCCCCCACACACACAAACTTACAACGCATATTGTCCTCAAAGTGTGAAAAAGAAAGAAAAAGATAATGTAAACACATGAGTTTCTCAGTGAAGATCCACTATTGCCATGGGGACTCGAGCAGCATCATAGCAATGTTTCCTCGAAGGCAATGATAGTTATCATTGTGAGTTTCTTCTACGGCAGCATGGAGGACTCCAATGTATACATCTAGTGTAGAACATAGAAGCCACAATCATTGGAAAGCGGATGTTGTTGATGACAATGATGCTAGAATTAGGTTACCTTCCATCTTCTTGGTTCTTGAGAAGCATAGCTACTTCTGAATTCTCTGATCAGTGGAACAAGTGCTTTATAACATGTGTTAGCAATACTTTTTAAGTGTACTGCAAATTAGTACAGAATATTTAGGGCCATCAAGGTCAAAAAAAAGAATCAAAACTATTGTAAAGCACAACCTCCCATTCACGAGTAAAGATAGTAAGCAAAGTCCAATGAGCATCGTGAAGAATTGGTATGAAAATATAGTGAGGAATAAACCCCTACATATGACGAAGAAGAAGATCCCTTTCACCCAAATTAGAGCCCTGGCAGAGATCGGTGACAAGATCAGTGTTGGCCATATATACATCATCAACATCCTGGCATATAAGAGATTGATAAGCCACCATGAGGCTATAAGATAAACATCCTCGTGGTTGAAGAGTCTCCAAGAGGTCATGTTTCATAACCAAAAGGTCATCTCGACTAAAGACTACATGATTTATGCCAAGTTTAAAACATTGCATCAACATCGTCAGCTGAGAGAGAGAAAGTCTGCAACATGAATTGTCATCAAAGTTCTCAAAACTAGGTTCTATAATTGATATTGGGTCATATACTGGGAACATTGTAGGCTCATCTAAGAATTTGAGTATATCTGCAGTTTCTTTGACTTTTGTGGTTGTTGTAACAGTAGCAGGAGGTTCGGTGACAACAGGTGATGGTGTAACTTGTCCTTCTTCTGCTTCTTCTCTTTGTATAACATCTTGGAATGGCTCCTTCTCATGTCGGGGAATAAGTGGGTAGAGATCCCTTAAATTCTCTGGAAGTTCAGGATCCTAAAAGAAACGCCTATCGTGGATGACCTCCATTCGGTAACGTCCACGAAGAGGTGTGAACCCATTTCGATCCAGACTAGAGACAGGAGTTTCACGATTTAGAGCTTCCGTAACTCAGAGAACTATGAAAGCACTATCATTGTGCTCTAGATTGTGCTGGAAAGTTAACAGTGAAATCACATAACTTGTCAAGTTGGGTTGATAATACTGAACCTTGCAGACAACTCTTTGAAGTTGGATCGAAAGGTGAGGAAGTTTTTTGGCAGCACGATCCTTGAATCGCATATTAGAATTTTTTGGTGTCTCAACGCATGTGTTGAACAGAGTAATTTGGCATTTGTTTAAATCAGCAACACAAAGTAGCCATAATCTTCAGAAATGAAAAGGCAACAAGATAACTCTTGTTTTCTTAACTCAAGCTTTTCCTGCAAGGTCAAAGTTGCTTGAGCCTTCAATCAGTTCTTGAATAAGCAGCTAGCTAAGGAAGGTGTTGTATTATAATATATTTTTTCCTTATCCTTGGACATGACGTCCTCCAGGATAGTTGATGTGAGGGTTGGGAACATTTTTATGATAACCTTTGTAGGACTTCGAAAGAGATTCCTAAAATCTTCACATGCAAGGGTGATGGAGCCATTGTTATAGACAATATGGCTACCATTACCTATGGATGTAACACGCAAAGTGGAAGCAATAACAAAAGTTTATAATCAACATTCTTATGAGTAGATTTATTCAATAACAATAATACATTGAGAAGGAAGGATGTGAGATATACCTTGTCACAAAATAGATCTGGGGTCATTTCTCATTAAGAATTGAGGATGCAAGAATATGCCAATGATATACCACGAATGTAGTTGCAAAAGCATTTGTATCTTGATATCGTCCATGTAGATGAAGGAAACTTCACATCGTGCTCTTAGAGCCATTGCGAAGGAGCAACCTTCTCATTGGCAACATGCTAGAATTGCACAATCTCACCTCCTCTCTCCCCTTGAGAGTAACAATTTCTAGTCCAAAAGATGTATCACAAAATGATGGTCATCATGCCCCTATTTATAGGATAGACATGGAAGCAAGATTTCTAATAAACTTTGGGAAGAGAAGAGGCAAGGGCCACAATTAAGAAGTCTATTTGTGAACATTTGGTTGAGGGATTGGCTTAGTCCAATCCAACGACTGGCCTACTTTTCACCGGGCCACTCGGGACAACCGGTCGGGCAAGGACTGCAATTAAGCAGTCCATATGAGATAGCTAGTTAAGAAAGTGGTTTAATCCATTTGGATGAAGCAGCCCACTTAGAATAAGTAGTTTGCGATTGGCCCACTCCATTCAATCGATTGGGGTGGGTCAGGACATTTTAGATCCAATCGGATGATTTGTTGATCCAGTCTAGTCAGGCAACTGATCTAGCCAGTTGATCAATTGGATGATCTAGTCTAGTTGATCGATTGAGTTGGCCAATCAAATGATTGGGTGGATGTCAATCTGGCCAATCAACTACACCTTTCAGTCAATTTACGGGTCTATCTAGTTAGACAAGTGGACTTTCTAGTCGACCAATTGGACTTGTAGTATGTCCATTAATGTGATTCAATTGATTTCTTATATATTTTAGTAACCAATTAATCATGTGTTGAGTAATATACTCCTCTTCCCTAGGCCTCCTATGTGTGACCCTATAGTTCCAAATTACATTGGGAGTGATATCTACAATTATATTATCATATCAAGGGCAATTATTGGTATCTAACAAGACTTCATTGCCACCCAACTAATTCAAAAAGTTGAAACTTCAACCTAGTATTAGGACCAATGTTACAACGATCGTATAAGCCTTTTATCTTCAATATCCAGACTGAATTGGACGCATGGAAACATCATCCTCTCAAAGTTTAATCTTTATTCCTTTATCTAAAGCATACTATTTGAGATACATATGAGATCAATATCATATATTGACTCACATGAGAACTTCCATGCATTACATAGTCTCATTTATCAAGTGGTCAGGGTATGACTCCAATTGGAGATATCATATATTGACTCACATGAGCACTTCCATGCATTACATAGTCTCATTTATCAAGTGGTCAGGATATGACTCCAATTGGAGAGACAAATTATAGTGCAGTGGGTTTTCATATATTATTTACTTTTGCATTTTTCCTTGTACTCAATGTTCCTTCTTTCGACCCCAGCCCATGAGTGAATAAATAATATAGCTTTTATGACTCTATTTGGAGAAATAATGAATAATTGTGTGAGTTGAAGAATTTTAGTGACACGATGAGGAAAATCCAAGTAATGAGAAGGTTTTGATTAATTGGCTTTTATGCCTTGTTGATCAATCCAAGGATTTTTCGTAGATAAATTAATTTCTGAGAAGTTGAAAAGAAACAATATCAATTGTGGGATTGAGTAGGTTTTGTGGAAGAAACGTAGAAATTCATTATAAGGAAAATATCTTTTCAAGAAAGATCTTGTAAATGATATATTTTAGTGGTTAAACGGAATTATTTTTATCTCCTTTTTGGTCAAAATGGAGATTTTTTAGGTATGAATCTATGAGTAAAATTTATTGGGTTTTGAACTATGATTTAGGAGATATGAATTTTTGAAAATTGGACAATGTTTATGAGGAAGAACAATAATTAAATATGTATTATGAGACTCATTTTTGGTCAAGAATCATTGTTATTGATATTAATGACATGCTTAAAGTTCTTTATTTAGGAGAGAAGGTTTTATGAGTTTGATTTTAGGATATCAACAGAATTATTACTTAAAAAAGACCTTGATATGAGAATTTTGACCAAGTCAAAACGTTGTCAATGTATATTTATAAAAATGTGACTTTGTATATTTATCTTACCTTATTTTTATCTTTAATTAAAGATCCAAAATAGGCGG
This sequence comes from Alisma plantago-aquatica, assembly GCA_963693085.1. Lineage (NCBI taxonomy): Eukaryota > Viridiplantae > Streptophyta > Magnoliopsida > Alismatales > Alismataceae > Alisma > Alisma plantago-aquatica. Next base: position 466,103,981 of record OY856409.1, on the reverse strand, counting down.
TGAAGAAATCACATCGGAAACCTACTTTTTTGGGGGGTAAATAGTACTTGACATTTCTAAAACGTGGCTTGCTTTCTCAGTCAATCAAAATGATACCCCCTCAATAATTGGATCCTATGTAGACTTCTCATAAGATGGGAGAGGATGGATATCAACCATTCTTGATTCATTTTATGCTTTTTTTTTGGCAACACATGAACACATACGCATGTGTGGAGAGATATTTGAGAACAAGAAACTTGGGCCCTCACCAATTCAACAGTGTTTCCATTATGGAGATCATAAGAAGGAAAGAATACCCTAGAAAGTAGGGAAGAGCAACAGAAGAAGAAAGGTTTTAAAAGTGGACAAAAAAAATGTTGAGGAGGGTAGTGATGGAAACTCTGCATCCAGTGCTAACATGGTTGGTAACCTAGGCTACCCCAGAACCTACTTTGTATGAGAGTCAGGCCGTCAGAGCAATAGGGTGGAGGGAAGGAGATAGGAGAATCGGTAATGAAAGAGGGTTGGTCTGATCTTCTCCTAGACATGAAGTTTGAGCCATGGTGTCCCTCCTTGCTGGAGTACATGTGCATCGATGTTAGCGCCTCAAGATGGGCATGGTTTACAATAAAATGAGGTATCGTCCTCTTAAACCATGGAATCTTTATCCCTTACTTGCAAACATCATAGAAACTACATCAGAACTTCAAATAATATTAATCAATAATCCATTTTGATTATAAAATCACAGGAATTTGATTTAAATATTTTTTAATCCCAATTCCAATCCCTTCTCTGGTGATATCTAAAAATACATATTCAAAAATGATAAATTACCTTGTGTTGTGCAACATTTTTTCAAAACCCTAGATTCAACTTTTACTAGTAATATTAATGATTATGTTGATCCTAAATTAGACTTTGATATCACTTGATTATGATAATGTATTAGGACATGATGATAATGTTGGACATAGGGTTTTGTCTCTAATGTGACATAAGTTATAGTCAACCACTTGATGTCAATAAAATAGATGAATATTGATCTCAAAATGTTGAATGATAGTCAAATATTAGAGATGATTATAAGTTAGGGTCACATTAGGGACTAACCATCTAGACATAAACTTCGAATATATTTTGGAATCACCTCAAATATTGATCAGGATATGCATGTTTACATGCCTAGGATCCTTAATCTATTGTTGACTCCATTTCCCAAGATCTAAACTCAAGATTCTCAAAAAAAGGTATGGCTTATCATTTTATTGGAAATTATTTATGGTATTGCTTGATTGTGCAATATATATGTATGAGTCACTAGACTTGACTTATGATTATTGTTTGAACTAAGTAAATATTATGATACATGCTTTGTTTTCACATATATATTATGATTTCTTTTAAAACCTCAAACATGGTCATAAATAAACTATTGACTATGATAACTAACACAAAGAGGTCAACACTTATGGGTGTAGAGAGGAATGAATGCATGAGCAATGAATTGCAAATATACCCACACCTTTGTTGTAGAGAGGATTGAAAGTATGAATAATGAATGTAAAGAGATCCATACTTATGATTTTATAGAGAATCAAATGCATAGAGAAAGTATGCAAAGAGATCCACACTTGTAGGTGTAGAGCGGATTGAATTTGTAGAGGATAATCCATGTGGAAATGTATGAATAAAATATGATGTGGTTTCGTAAAGGGTGAAATCACATAATGTTGTTTCCTTTTTATTATATATTACTTCCTAGTAAATATTTTGTTATAGAAACCATAGTGTTTTATCACCAAGAGTACTATTGCATTTACAATAATGTCATGATTTTCTCCTATTAGGCTAATAAGAAGGTTACTGAAGACCTAGCATGATTTATGCTTTTTCTATCTCTGACATGCATACTACTTGTTGTACTAAAGGATGCTACGCCATATATGGATGTTCATTTGAAAATAATGTTACTTTGGGGATGTAGATTTCATCTAGATAGATCGTATTTCCATATGTAATATTTCTTTCATATTGCCTTTGGGCCTCATTGTAAATCTTTTGGCCCAATTAATAAAGAGAAGTTTTTATTTAATTATCATGTATGTTGTGTTTGTGATCTTCGGGCCGCTTAGATATGAGTGCTTCAAACCTTTTAACATTTTCCATATGGAAGTGGCTTTGGAAATGGGGTAAGAATGAATCTGTGAAACAAAATCTATCTACACCACTCACAATAATCCACATGTGTCATAGTGCACCCAAGCAGTATATGTGTAGAAACCTTTATTCAAGATCACATTGGGTAGTGTTAAAGTACACTGAACAACATGTGTCATCATAGTGACTTTCACAAGAATATATACCTTGTCGTGGAGTAGATACAGTGACGTTCTTCATAAATAATAGAGGATGCAAGAATATGTCGATGACGTTCTCCAAATGCAGTCAAAAAAGCATATACCTCTATGTATTGTCTGCTGGGATGAAGGGAATTCCATGTCGTGCTCCTAGAGCATACAAGAAGGAGAAGCCTTCATGTTTTCAATGTGCTAGCATTGCACAATCTCACCTTCTCTCTCTATACTTGCAAGTAAGATAGCTAGTCTAAAAGGTGTCTCACAAAAAATTAGTTGTCATGTGCCCTTATTTATGGGAGAGGTGGGAAAGAGAGTTTCTAATAAATCCTAGGGAATAAAAAGGCATTGGGCACAATTAAGCAGAGCGTCTGCAGATGACTAGTCAGGTGACTAGCTTAGTTCAGTCGGTGACTTGGTTGCCTTTTAGTGGCCCACCTGGGACAACCAGATGGGTGTCTGGCCCGATCCAATCAATAGACTAGACAGGGTCGGGATATTTTGATCCAATCAGTTGATGTGACAATCCAGTCTAGTCAAGCAAATGGATCGGCTAATCAACTGATTGGCTAATCTAGTCCAGTCAATCGACTAGATAGTTCAGTCGACTAATTAGGTAGATCTCATTTGGGTCAATCGACTGGACCTTCCAGTTATTATTTGATGTATCTAGTTAGGCGACTAGACTTTTTAATTAGTTGACTGAACTTCCAGTCAGTTCATTAATTATTCAATTGATTTTTAAAATCTTTTAGTAACCAATTAATCATGTGTCCATTAATGTATTTCTCTTCCATGTGCATCCTATGTGTGTGGCCCTATAGGCTCTAAATTACTTATTAGTGATATGTATAATCATATTATGATCTCATGGACAATGATTGGTATTTAGCACTTCATTTCTACCCAAGTAACTGGAGAAGTTGGAGAACAACTCCAACCAAGTATTCTGACTAGTGTTACAGTGATCATATAGTCCCTTTGTCTTTGATATCCAAATTGGATCTGAGCATGGAAACATCTTCCTTTTAAAGTACAATATTTGTTCCTTGATCTAGAGAAGATTGTTTGAGATATATATATAAGAACAATATAATATATTGACTCACATGAGCATAGTCATGCATTTCATAGTCTCACTCATTATGTGGGTAATATATCACTCCAATTGGAGGGACAAATTCCATCACACTAATCCACATGTGTCATAGTGCACCCAAGCCTTACTTGTATGGAAACCCTTATTCAAGATCATGTTGGGTAGTGTTAAAGTACGTTGAACAACATGTGATCATTGTAGTTACTTCCAAGTCTAAGGACCACAATCACCATTGTCACATGATATATGATTATGACTATCATATATGGCTTCCATGTATCATATTCATGTTGGGTATGTCTAGTAAATTTGTTCATAACAAGTACCTATGTGTTTGACTTGATATCTGATATTATGACTAATGATACATGGTCGTCGGTCAACACATATACTAGTCTTAATGTATTATTTTTGTCCTAATTTCCACAATGATATCCGTCTACATACCTAGACAACAATGGATACTCTTAGAATACACATGATCTCATGTTTAGGTTCTCAAAACGAAACAACATGTCGTTGGTCATACATACCTAGGACATTATTATATTTATTCATTATCTCATATTAAATCAAACAAATAATTGTAATTGACTTTATTAATATTCAAATCAATCATATCGTTTGTCGCTAAACAATTGTATGAGTGGCTTTCAGAACAAATTGTCAACAGTCCCCATTGTAGCAGAGCTAATCACTTAGGAATGTAGGTCCAAGTGAACTAACATGACCATAATACTTTTGTTGTAAAAGTTCTTTCATCAGAGGGTCAACAACATTACTTTTGGTTGGTACTCTACAAATCTTCGCATCACCTCATTATACAAAATCTTGTATGAGATGGTAGTGTTGTAGTATATTATTGGAATGCTCATGTGATTTTGGTTCTATAGCTTGTGAAATGGATCCATAGTTGTCACAATATAGCTCTATTGTATCCTGAACGGATATAACAACTCCTACTTCACCAATGAAGATCTTGATCCATAAAACTTTTTTTGCACTAGAGACAATAATGTACTCTGCCTCTGTTGTAGAATCACCATTGTCCGTTACTTAGAACTTGTCCAACTCCCAGTTCCACCGTTGAGGCAAAACACAAAACCTGATTTTAATTGATAATCATCCTTATGTCAGTGTACTCTTTCACAAGAAACTCTTCCTCACCACCACAAATAAGGAATTGATCCTTAGTTCTTCTCATGTACTTAAGGATGTTCTTTATAGCATTCCAATGACCTTCATCAAGATATGAATGGTACTACTCGTCATGCTTAAAGAATACAAGATGTCAGGAAGTTTACATAACTTTACGTACAAGAAGAGTTGGGAGATTGAGATCTAGAGAGACTTATTCCATGAGACATGGGTAGGTTTTCTCTCTTAGACTCTTACATGATAAACCTTTTTAGCACTTTGTCAATATATGTACTTTGACTTGGACCAAGAAGGCTTCAAGATATATCTCCTATATATGAACTCCTAATATATAGAATATTTCTAATTCCTTTATGGAGAAGGATTTCCAACCATGTTTCAACCAATCATAGAGTAGGGATGTCGTTCCCCATCAATAGTAGTTATCAACATACAATATGAGGAATACACTTATGCTCCCACTAACCTTCTTATAAACACAAGTTTCATCTTCATCTTGAAAAAAGTCAAACTATTTGACTACCTCATCAAATTGAAGATTCCAACTCAGAGATGATTGCTTCAATCCATAAATTTACCTCTATAGCGTACATACTTTCCCATATTCAATTAGAGTGATAAAACCTTCATATTGTGTCATATACACATACTCAAGGAGATTCTCATTAAGGAATGTGGTTTTTAACATTCATTTTACAAATTTATAGTCATGATAAGTTGTACCGGCAAGCCTAATCCTGATGTATTTAACCATGGCAACTAGTGAAAAGGTTCATCATAGTCAAAATTTTGAACTTGTTAGAAATTGTTTGCAACCAATCAATCTTTATAGGTTTTTATATTACCATACATCATTTTTCTTGAAGATACATTTGCACCCTATGTGTTTTACCCTTTCAGGTGGATCCACCAAGGTCCATACCTTGTTGGTATACATGGAGTCCATCTTATATCTAATGGATTCAAGTCAATTCTTAGAATGTGGTTTGTTAGTAGCCTCATCATAGGTTGTTGGTTTATCATCATCAATGACCAACACATCATCTTCTTGAGTCATGAGAAATCCATATCTCTTTAGATCAAGACATGTGCTACTAGACCTTTGAGGTTACTGTGTTATGGGGTGAACTTGAGATTCCACAATAATCTGTGATTCCTCTTGTTCCTTACCAACCTCCATAGGTTTAATGTTATCTTTTTGGACTCGAACTTCTTGGATTCTATTTTCCTCCCAAAGGTTCCTCTAGAAATAAATTCATTTTTATGAATACACCAGTTCTAGAAATAAACATTTTGTCTTCAAATAGAATCTAGAAGTAATATTCCTTGGTTTTTTAGGATATCCAACTAAATCACACTTTTCTTAGTTTGGGTCCAAGCTTTTCATAATAATAAAAAAACCTTGACATAAGATTCACATACCCAAATTTTCATAAAATATATATTGGGATGTTTCTCAGTCTATATCTCATATGGTGTCTTGTGAACCAATTTAGAAGGTAAGCAGTTAAGTGTAAATGATGTGGTTTCCAGAGAAGCATAGTAAAACTCCATACCATATCCAATAAGGTGTAATTCCTTCTTTTTGATACACCATTATGTTGTGGTGTTGTAGGTATAGTCCATTTTGATACAATATCACAATTCCTCAAAATAGCCTAAAACTCTTGACTTCAGTATTCACCACTTTGATCTAATCAAAGTGCTTTAATATTATTACCAAGTTGATTTTTTACTTCATTCAAGAATTCTTTGAACTTTTTAATGGATTGTGACTTGTGTTCAACTTGATGCATATAGCCATATCTACTGAGTTCATCATGTAAATATGATGAAGTATTGATATCCACCTCTAGTATTTGTGCTAAAAGGTCCACATGCATCATCGTGTATAATTCTAAATAAGACACTTATCCTTTCAATGTTTCTAGTTAAGGGTACTTTTGTAATCTTTCCTAATAGACAAGATTGGCATGTCTCAATTGATTCAAAATCAAATGAGTCTATATATCCATATATATGGAATCTTTAAATGTGCTTCTCATGTATGTGGCCTAAACAATCATGCCATGAATAAGTTTTTTTAGTCATCATGTTTAATATTAGAATAATATTATATATATTTGTCTCAAGGTCTAACAAATAAAGACCATAAGACATAGGGCCACTTCCATAAAAAAAAAATCATCTTTAGAAATACAACATCGACCATTCCTGATATGAAATTCAAACCATTCTTCTCCAAATATGGAACACATATATTACTATTTATGACATGTACATAATAGCAATTCTCTAACTCTATTACAAGTGCACTAGGCATGGAAAATAGTAGGTGCCTACAGTGCTCCATTTGCAATGTGTAATTCTACCTCTCCTTTCTACAAGGTTCTACTTCTTTTTAGGTCATGTATAGTTAAACATGTGAGATCCAAGTCCAGTATCTAATACCCATGTTGAAGAAGTTGATAACTTAATCTATATAATTGCCTGCTTCTTGTCCTTTAGTTCCTTTAGGTAGAGAGGATGATTTCTCTTTCAATGTTCAACCTGATGACAACAGTGACAATTTCTTTTCTTACTCACTCTTCCTTTTGCCTTAAGTGAAGAAGACTTCAACTTTTGGGTAGTCTTAGAACATTTCTTGGCTTTGCATTTGCCCTTGGACTTTCATTATCCTTTACTGACCATCAACATAGAACTGGGCTTGTCTTTCATTAGCCCCTCAGTCGTTCTTAACATGCCAAGTAGCTGTGTCAGTAGTTAAACAAAATTGTTCATGTTGTAATGCATGATAAATTATTTCTATGAATTTAGCAATATCACATTTGTGGAGAAGTCTTGGCCTAAATGAAATCCCACTCTATTTAGACTTTTCATATACCCAATTAACTTGAGTGCATGGGGTTCAACTGGATCACCTTTCATCATTTTGCACTTAAATAATGCCTTGGAGACATCATGCCTTTCTTGACTTGCTTGTTCTTGGTACATGTTTCTGAGATGTAATACATCTCAAAAACATCCATGTTCTCATGTTTCTTCTGAAGCTCATAATTCATGGAGAATAGAATAAGGAACTTAATGTCTATGGCATCGTCTGAATGCTTCTTATAAACTTCCCTTTCCTCCTTGGTGCATTCAGAGTTGGTTCATTTGGTAGTGGTGCATCTAGAACATGGATCTTATGCTAATGTGTGAGAACAAAATACAAAATCTTGTATCAATCAAGGAAGTTCTTTCCATTAAGTATTTCCTTCTTAAGAACCGCTCACGATGAAAAATCAATGTTATGGTTGTCATTTAATCTACAAGAAGTATATGCAGTAGTTAATATTTGATTTGAAAAAAAAATTATCAATACGAATTTGGTCTTAATTAAAAATATCTCCCACTATTCTATTTAAACTTAATATCCCTCACTAGTAATTTGAAATATTTGCATCATACAATCTTCAGCGAGGCAATATAGGCATTTCATAAAATCATGAGTCAACTTTGGTTGATCACCCACAACTTGAATATTTAGGTAGGGAACATATGCTAGTTGCATCTAATGCAAATCTTGATAGATGGATTCTCAACTCTTTGTCATAACCATCTATATGCCTCTAGGCTCTTAATCCTAATAAGGTCACCTAATTAAGTCTGACACAAAGGACGACACATAGAATATACACCCTGTTTTGGCAAACCTACATATTTATTCTCATAGTTACCTGAGAAAGAGAGTGCTCCAGTTGTGGCGTGCCCACACTTGGTCAATCAAGGTTTTTATATATGTGTTACACATTGGAAAGCATCTTAGACTTAATATTTTATTTGAATGGGTTTTTATATATACATATACATATCCAAAAACCGCATACTTATAATACATACCTTATACATATTATTCCACAATCACAATCCACAATGATACAACATTAGTTATGACCATACTAATGTAATCCTTTGGAGCCACGAAGACTGCTATCTGCGTAAGGTCCATTTCATATACATTATCAACCTATGAATCTATATTTTGTTGCATCACAACAACGGATCCATGGACGCTCTTTGAATCTTCATAGTTGCCTCATAACTCCAATTTCTTCTAAAAAAATATTCAATTCCTATCTAACATTTACATGATATGTAGAAAGTTTGAGTTATGTTTGAGGGGATTAAGAAGGAGTAAAAATCATTACATACTGAATGAAGATGAGCTCAACATGCAAGTTGAGTACTTATTAACCAAAAGAATCCATTCACATCCACATCATGGACACACAATGGGGTTTTTAGCCATAACCATGTACACATCCACCAAAAAAAATACTTTAACGGATACGTGTGTGATTTGTAGATATAGCATAGCTTAACCATATATATATATATATATATATATATATATATATATATATATATATATATATATATATATATATATATATATATATATATATATATGTGTGTGTGTGTGTGTGTGTGTGTGTGTGTGTGTTTAATATATGTATGTATGTATGTATGTATATATATATATATATATATATATATATATATGTGTGTGTGTGTGTATGTGTGTGTTTGTGTGTGTGTGTGTGTATGTGTGTGTGTGTGTGTGTGAGAGAGAGAGAGAGAGAGAGAGAGAGAGTGAGGATTGGGAGCCTATACCCAAGGGTATAGGAAACTCCCTACATCAGAGAGTCTATTTAGTATGGTTTAAGTGGTAATTAATGCCAGCCAACTGTGTGGATGCAAAATATATGGTTTGGATTAGATGTTATGAAAATTTCATGATGATCACATTTTTTACTTTAATAGATATAAACCAAAATGTTTCAATGGTAGTTGTTGATTTTCAAAGTTACCATTCATTTGCATGATCATACAACTTTTAGATGAAGGTGATATACATATTTGATTGGAATGATTTTTGGAACCCAACTTACATACCTAGTATACTTCATATCCATACAGATGGATCATGCTAAAAGTCTTGGAAGTGTGCAAAATAAGGTTTAGGTATAGGAAATTTTTTATCCCTTAGGGATAGAGTCTCTCTCTCTATCTCTGTATATATATATATATATATATATATATATATATATATATATATATATATATATATATATATATATATATATATATATATATATATATATATATATATATATATATATATATATATATATATAGAGAGAGAGAGAGAGAGAGAGAGAGAGAGAGTCAGGCTAGAATACACTCGAGTGTACAGATCGCATGAATACACTCAAGTGAGTTTGCATATCAAGACTATTTTTTACAAAATGTAAACCATTGATCTTCACTGTCATACTATAACAAGGATACATACAAAATTTGAGCCCATTTGGATGAGTGTAAGTCACTCATCCAAGGGAAACAAAATCGACGCATGAAACTAATTTGAAATGCATAATTTTTACAGTCTTTATAACATGACCTATAAATGTACAATTGTGCTCAAATTTTTTATATGAGCTATTCACAAGATTTTTAAGAAAATCAATGGATTAGATTTTTGAATTAAAAAAATATTACATCATGAAAAACTACTTGAGTGTATTCTGCTCCGAATACACTCGAGTGTATTCTAGCCTAACTATATATATATATATATAATATTACATCTTTTTTATATGGGATTGTCCACATGAAACATTAAAATATATGTGGAATTAATAGGATATGCATATTTACACTTTATTGTTCACGTCATGTGTAACAACAAAATTCATGTAAAATTAAATTTGATCACATGGATTGTAAATCCCGACATACCATTGATCGGAGTGGATATGATACCACTGTAGGGATTTTTGGTTGTCAAGGTGTAGAGGAAGTAATAATAAAATTTTGGAATCCACATTCGCATGAGCGGATCTGGTAAAAAATTTGCATCGGAAAGGAAGGTTCTGAGATACACCTTGTCGTGGAGTAAATGCAATGGCGTTGCTCACAAAGAATAGAGGAGGCAAGAATATGTCAATGGTGTTATCTATATGCATGAAAGCGCGTGTGTCTCTATATCGTCCATACAGATGAAGGAAACACCAAGTTGCGCTCCTAGAGCCAACGAGAAGGAGCACCCTTCTTGTTGACAACATGTTAACATTGCATAATCTCAACTTCTGTCTCACTCTACCTCTCCCTCTCTCTCCTTGTGGGAAATGACATCTAGTCCAAAAGTTGTTTCAAAAAAACCCTGATGTCATGCCCCTATTTATAGGAGAGGCAAAGAAGTAGGATTTTTAATAAACCATGAGAAACTAAAAAGGCAATTGTTGAATTAAGCAATTCATCCACAATAGTTAGTTGAGAAACTCACTTAGTCTAGTCATGCGATCAGGATACTTTTAACGGACCACCCGGGATAACCACTCAAGCCTTTGACTCGGTCTAGTCAATCGACTTGGATGGGTCAGGACATTCTAGATCCAATTTGTCGATCTACTAATCCAATCTAGTCAGATGACTTGGCCAGGCAGTCAACTAGTTGATTGATCTAGTCCAATCGCTTGACTGGGATAGCCAGTCGCCCAATCAGGAGGATATCGGGTTGGTCAATCAATTAGACCTTTCAATCGATTGAATAATTTGTCTAGTTGGGTGACTAGACTTTCTAGTTGCCAGAACAATCGGTCTATTAATGACTCGTTTAATTTCCTAAATATTTAAGTAACCAATCAATCATGTATCCAGTAAATATAGTCCACTTCCATATGCATCCTATGTGTGACCCTATAGGATCCAAATAACATTGGTAGTGATATCTATAATCATAATATGATCTCAAAGATAATCTTTGATATCCAGCAAGGCTTCATTTGCTCCCAAGCAATTAGAGAAATTGGAGAACATCTTCATTCTAGTATTGTGACCAATATTACAATGATTGTATGATCCCTTTGTCTCTAATATCTAAATTGAAGATGAGGCATGGAAACATCAACTTTTTAAAGTCAATCTTTGTTCCTTGATCTAGAGCAGACTATTTGAGATATATGTCAGCCCATATCACATATTGACTCACGTGAGCATGTCCATGCATTTCATAATCTCACTCATCAAGTGGTTGGGATATTGTTCCCATTAGAGGGATAAATTTCATCTACATCATTCACGATAACCCACATGTGTCATAGTGCACCCAAGCATCATATGCATGGAAACCCTAATTCTAGGACATGTTGGGTAGTGTTAAAGTACATCGAATAAAATTTGATCAGTGTAGTGACTTCAGGTCTAAGTTCTACAATCACCATTCTCACATGAGATGTCATCTATTGCCATATATGGCTTCCATATGTCATACTCAAGTTTGGTTTGTCTAGTACACTTGTTAATAATAGGTACATATATGTTTGACTTGATATCTGATATCATGACTAATGAGACATGGTCATCAATCAAGACACATACTAGTCTTAATGTATTCATCCTAATTTCCACAATAATATCTGACCAAGGACCTAGACAATAATGGATACTCTTAGCATACAAATGATCTCATTTGCAAGTCATTAACCTGAAGGTACATGTTATTGAGTCATATAGTCTTAGGAGACTACTATATTTATTCATCATCGCATATTGAATAAAATAATATAATTGAACTTTCCTTTATAAAATATCAAAGTAATTACATACTTTGCCATTACAGTCATCATATGGCTGACTTTTAGGGCATACTACCAATAGTAAAGGCCTTTGATAATGTTAATTGGGGCTTCTTGACTAGTTGTCTTATAGGTTGCAACTTTCTAGAGAAATGAACAGTGAATAAAATTGGGTTTATTCATGTCTTAAGTCAGGACACTCCTTTGTTATCATAAATGGATTTTCATTTGGTTATTTTGAACAAACAAATGGGTTAAGATAATGTGATCATCTATCTCATATATGTCTTTGTTCGCTTGTTACACTAACGAGTTTCAATTATAAGAATGATCTTTTACTCAATTAGCTATTTCCCGCAAGTATACGAGAGTAGTTGTAGTCGAGGTCGAACACAAAGAGTGTTGGTTAGCTAGGCGCAAGAGTTATGATTTTCAATAATCTAGATTTTTGTACACAAGATGATTGGATTAGAACAACTAAATTATAGATTCAAAACAAAATAGTAAATTATCACTTAAGAAATGTTAAGATTCATATTTAGGAGGATCCTAGACTTAGGATTTCACTATCACATCATAGCTTATATTAAAATACGAATTTAAACATGTTAATTAACTTGCAAAGGAGGTTTGTAGTCATCACTCACCTCTCGGTGAAGTGATGACGTTTCTAAATCAATACATCACTCTCGTGTATGTATTTCATTTCGAATCACAAACCTTGCTCCTCAACTTCATCCCAGTCACTCTTGTAGTCAAGGACAAGTTGCCAAAAGAGTAACTCCATACTCTCAAACACATCTTTTCAGATTATGAAAGAAAGTATAAAACATGCAAGTATGATGGTCAATCACACAACCAAGCATTTCAGTTCTGAAACAACTCTTGGAACATTCTATCAACTAATATTTAGTATAATTCATATGTTCATACAAGCTATGACATGGGAGTTACTCTCCCATGTCCAAGATTCGGATTCTACTCATCCATGGCTAGAGAAAGAAGGTACAAGTAGTAGAAAACATCAAAGGACATAGTAAAAGAGTAGAAAGAACTAGTATGTCTGTGAGAAGTAGTAGAATGAAGAAGAACTCCGGCTAGAAGTCAAGCTCCGTCCTTGCCACTTTCTCCAGATTTCTTCACTCCCAAGCAGATAGAAGAGGAAGAAGAAGATCCTTGCTGCAAATAGTGAAGAAGAATGAAGAAGAAGAGGGTTCTCTCTCGAGTAACCACCTCCTATCTCCCTTGGTCTCCTCCAACTTCTCCTGGACTCCCTCCAGTTGAGTTGCCCTCCAAAAGGTTCGTACTAAGCCGTCATAATTGTCCCAAGACGACTTGGGGTCATATATATAAGTGTGAGACAGTTATATTCGTGTTTGAGTGAAATATGCAGGTCACACGACGTGTCTTATGTAATAACTGAAGTTTGGATCGAGTTCTGGGAGGTTACACGATGTATCTTTAATAAGACACGACGTGTCTTTAATAAAACATGGTGTTTTGCTACAAATCTAGAGTTCTGCATTCAATTTCTAGACTGAGACACAGGGTGTCTTTAATAAGATATGTCATGTCTTTTTAAGACACGGCGTGTCAATGGTTGTTCTGGGATGTTCTGGGTTGTTGTGTATTCTGCTCATAACTTACTACGTGTAGGTCAGTTTTACATGCCGTAAAAAGTGGTCTTTATGCAGTTTCGAACCCCAAAACATGTAGATACTTGAGGAGTGATCCAATAAGTGATAATATAATATATTCCTCATCATTTCATTACAAAATGTAGTACCTACAATCCAAACCATGAGGCAAGTAAGAATGGCTAAAAATATAGAATCTAGCATGAATGAGAGTGATAATTGAGCCAAAATAACATGGATATGCAACCAAATATGATCCAAAAGATGATATGATTTGTGCACATCAGTCTGCAACTATTACATCCAATTTGGCATCAATGTTTAGGATGAGGTCAAAAAGAAGATCTTCTCTCCCATTGAGAATCTACCAACAAACACATTATTCAATTTTTTTGATGACACAATTATATTCATTCACTCAGATAATGAAAATGGAATTAGTGTCATTAGAATATTAGGCATCTTACCATCACCTTTTGGGACTCAATATGAACTCTAACAAATTTATTTTTTATGGGAAACGCGTGAATGAGGATTATATGGGAAGGTTCAATCACATTATTCAATACAAGGTTGAACCCATCCAGATTAAATACTTTGGAATCCCACTTTCTTCCAAACAACTTAGAGCTCTTATTTGGTAGTCGATCCTTGATAAAGTGACCAATAGAGTAGAAACTTGGAAAACTATCCATCTCATAAGAGTGAGTTGACTCACTCTCCTTAATGTTGTCCTCTCTGGGGTCTCATCTTATTTTCTTAGTTGTATTCCCCTCCCATAAATGCATATAGATAAAATCATGTGTAATTTCTTTGAGGCATATACTTGAGAAGAAGAAAAAATACACATTGTCCATTTGGCATTCCTCAATAAGATCAATTCTCTTAGGGTACGGTTATAATAAACTATATGCACAATTCTAAATTTTTATCCACTTGTTAGAGATATCTCAAACAACTGCACTAATCTAACTAAGGATACCATTTGTAACCCCCTCATTTTTGTGACTCCATGTCTTTTTGGTTTGACAAATAGTCTACTTTGAAACATCAATTTGGATAAAGCCTTTATCTTGATGACCTCTAAAAGATAGAATGTTCTCAAAATAATCCTAGATGACATAAATCTCAGTTCACATTTGGACATGTTCATCGATCTTCTCCAAAAACCACACAGTTACACTAAGTCTCCTGGATGTGGGGAAAAGTTCTATAAACAGAGTGTAATTGTTGCTCTCGGTCACGATAGTCTCTATTGGGTACATTTCTAGAGTATTAAATTCCCTCTTAAGATTCTAATACTACTTGGTCTACTAGAACACAGGGAACTCTTCATTGGCTTAGAATGTATGAGGAGAGGCTTTTTCAGACCCTTTTACCGTCCCATGTGCACGAATAAGTCTGAAAGCACTAGTCATATCTTCTTTGAGTGTGTCTACACCATTGATATTCTGAAGCATTTTTATTTTTACCAAACATATGATTGATCTTATCCTTATGACTACGGTTTAGTTCTCTTCCATCTATATAATATCGATTCTTGCAAGGACAATAGGGGCAGAGAATAAGTTTTTGGAATGTTTGGATAGACACGATAATAGAAAGTTCAAAACTTTTAGTCCTAGGAGATAATTAGTTAACACAAACATCTACTCATTATATAATTTATGGTGACGCTCTCTCGTTCCTTGGATGATATTGGATCTTCTTATAAGCGGAAAGTGCTTCTTTGGGATTTAACCTTCTATCAAGAAGATGAGACGTCTGTTCTATGGGTTTCATCAATTTGTATATAAAGTCCAACATGATATAGCCTCCTTATGGTGTTGAGGATCCTTGACCTAAGACAAGCTCTAGCTACACCATTAGCTGACTAACAAAGACACGGAAGATGATGTTGATCCCACCTTACTATGTTCATTCTATGATCCCACTTTGATCCTACATATTCATGTGCTTTGATCTGATGTGTTTTATCCCTTTTTGTTTAGATTGTTTATGGTGATCCCACCCCCTCTTTTCACAAACTTTTCTAGATCGCCCCCTTGAGCCCACTTAGTGTGTTGTCCTGATGTTACTACCTGCATGTTTTACCTCATTGTTTTTATCTTAATTATGTTTGTGGGGGGCTCTTCGTGCTCTCCCTGGATCGTGTATGGCATCTCATACACACTGTTAAATATGTCTTATCAATATAATCAGTTTATCCAAAAAAATAGTCATCCACTTGAGCTCTCTCTTTTTGCCTCATTTTTTGAGATATAATAAAAAGAAGGAAGATAAGAGAGAAGAAATGGGTTAAGGAAGGGATGTGAGGGAAGTAATGGTCAGAGAGTTGGGAAGTAGTGAGAAACTAGTGGGAGGACTAGGGAAGTAATAGAAAGATGAGTAAGTGAGGACAGGATTAATGTGGGGGCATTGTACCATATAAAAGAGGCATCACATATTTTCAAAATGAGGCGTCATTTTATAAAATTTAGTTATTTCCTTTACCTCTGTTAGTACATTGTATTATTGTTTCAATGTCTCATTTCCATCACTTCTCTCCTTATCATCCATTAGTGTCTTCTTTTATTGGTTTTGTGTCTCATTTTTGTCACTTCACGCCTCCTTTTACTTGTTTAGTGTCCTGTTATTTTTTTATTGTCTGAGAGAACCCACCCTAGACGAGTCTGGCACGGTAAATTCTCAAGGTATGAGATTGTGTGGTCTAATCACCCCCCCCTCTTACGCCCAATAGGTGTATGCATAAAGTGCCTTTAGTGCCCCATTATTGTCACTATGTGTCTTGTTTTCTTCCTTTAGTGTCCCCTTTATATTGTAATTGTTAGCGGAATACATAAAACGGAACAGCCGCGATGTGTGTGTTGCGCAAGGCAACGTAAGAGTTCCCAATAGGGCTCTCCTCTTTATTTATATAAAGGAGTAAATTGCACATAGGTACAGCAGTAATGAAAAATAGAAAATAAAGACATAAAGAAAGATATATTAACACTCCCCCTCAAGCTGGAGTGTACACATTGTGGATGCCCAGCTTGCCACATAAATTCTGGAACACTGCTGGACCTAATGGCTTTGTCAAGATGTCAGCTAATTGATCCTCAGACTTGACATATGGTGTCACAACATTGCCATTCTTTATCTGATCTTTGATGAAGTGACAGTCAACTTCTATATGCTTTGTACGCTCATGGAAGACAGGATTCCTGGCAATATGTATAGCAGATTGATTGTCACACTTGAGTGTCATGGGAGATTGAATCGAAATCTTCAACTCAGATAAGACAGATTTGATCCATTGTAATTCACAGTATGCATGTTCCATAGAACGGTATTCAGCTTCAGTACTAGACCGCGCTACCACCTGTTGTTTCTTGCTTTTCCAAGTGATCAAATGGTCACCAAGGAAAGTGCAGTAGCCAGAAGTAGATCTTCTATCAATCTGATTGCCAGCCCAATTTGCATTTGCATAACCTATCAGAACCAAAGGTGATGAGGAGCTCTTTGGTTTGTAGTAAGTGATTCCCTTTCCAGGAGCACTTTTCATATATCTCAGAATCCTGCATACAGCTGTCCAGTGTGACTGTCATGGTGTGCACATATGTTGACTCACCACTCCTACAGCAAAAGAAATATCGGGTCTTGTTACAGTTAGATAGATTAACTTCCCAACTATTTTCCTGTAGTGTCCTGGATCTGAATACTCAGTGTCATCATCCATCTCCTTGGTGTGATAATCCATAGGAGTGGATATTGGCTTAGAATCAGACATGCATGTTTCCTGTAGCAAGTCCAGCACATACTTCCTCTGAGATAGGTTTATACCTGCATGGGATCTAAGAACCTCAATCCCTAGAAAATATCTCAGTTTCCCCAGGTCCTTTGTGTGAAAGTGTTTTTGTAATCCTTCCTTCACACGTGATATACCTGTAGAATCGTTGTCAGTAATCACAATATCATCAACATAGACAGCAATAATGATAGACCCACAAGAAGAGTTTGAATAAAATAGAGAGTGATCAGTCATGGAACGAGAGAAACCCATCTGTAAAACAACAGCACTGAACTTGTCAAACCAAGCTCTGGGAGATTGCTTTAGCCCATATATAGCTTTCTTCAGTTTGCACACTTTCTGACACTCCCCCTGAGCAACAAAACCAGGTGGTTGCTCCATATATACCTCTTCTTGGAGATCACCATAAAGAAAAGCGTTCTTGACATCCAGCTGAAAAATAGGCCAGTCAAAGGTAGTAGCAAGTGATATAAGGATCCGTACAGAGTTCAAACGAGCAACTGGAGAAAAAGTCTCAAAGAAGTCAACTCCATATGTCTGTGTGTAGCCTTTTGCTACCAATCTAAGCCTTCAGCCTTTCAACAGATCCATCAGGGTTGTGTTTGACTGTGAAAACCCATCTGCAGCCCACAATTTTCTTTCCTGCAGGTAAGTCGACAAGATCCCATGTGCCATTGTCTAATAGAGCAGATATTTCCACCTGCATTGCCTGTTTCCAACCATTGTCCTTCATAGCATCTAAATGATTTCTTGGTGTCGTAATTGAATCCATCCCAACAGCAAATGCACGAGCCTGTGTAGATAAGTGGGACAAACAACACACATTGGATATGGGATGTCTAATAGTACATGAACGAATGCCTTTCCTGACAGCAATAGGAACATCAAGATCAGAAGCTTCTACAGGAATCTCGTGAGTAGAAGACGATGGAGGAAGCTCAGAGACTGGTGTCGCTGCCTCATCTGGATTCTGTCTACCTCGCCTGTGATACACCTGTGAATAGGGCTGAATGACAGGTGCATCATCATGCTGCATGTCCTGAATAATAATGGGTGGCACTCCCTCACTCGGCACATGTGGTGCCACTCGCTCACTTTGAATTGGGGGTGGCACTCTCTCACTCAATTGCTCCCCCTTGCTCATAGAATTTGCAAAATATGGAGTGGTTTCATGAAAAGTGACATCCTTAGAAACAAACATACGACGCAAACTAGGACAATAACACTTGTAACCTTTACTCGTACCAGAGTACCCAAGGAACAAGGTTTTAACAGACCTAGGTGAAAGTTTGTCTTGTTTAGGATCAAAATTATGAACGAAGAATGTACAACCAAACACCCGAAGAGGAACATGAAAAGGTTGATCCATAGGGCGTAAAATAGAGAAGGGAGTGCGTCCATGTAAAACGGAGGAGGGTTGTCTATTGATCAAAAAACATGCGGTGAGAAGGGCTTCAGACCAGAACCGTTTAGGCACATTTGATTCAAACATGAGGGATCGAGTAACATCCAAAAGATGGCGATTCTTTCTCTCAGCAACTCCATTTTGCATAGGGGTGTGAGGACAGGATGTATGATGAATCATCCCAACCGAACTACAAAATTCATTCATCGCTTTCTGAACATATTCGAGAGCATTGTCAGATTGAAAAGTCTTGATGTTGCAATTAAATTGAACTTGAATTTCTTTATGAAAATATTTAATGATGGAAAGCACAGACTCACGACTTTTCAACAAATAAATCCATGTCATGCGAGATTAATCATCCACAAATGAAATAAAATAGTTAAAGCCATTATAACTTTGGTCTTTAACAGGACCCCACACATCACTATGGACTAACTCAAATGGACTAGTAGCCTGATTATTGACACGAACAAGATATGACAATCTATGATGTTTTCCCAACTGACACGATTGACACTCTAAAGAAGACAAATGAGCCAGATCTGGTTCCAACTTCTTCAGGCTTTCTAAGGATGGATGTCCATATCTGCAATGCCACAGCAAGGGGGAACCACTCATCATGACGGCTGAAACTGGAGCAGGAGGTGGATGGCGAGGTAGACAATCACCAGGGAAGAGGTAGAGATCACCTTTCCTAGGCCCCCCACAAATCATCTTCATACTCTTGAGATCCTGTAAAACAAAACAAGAGGGCCCGAATGTTACTGTGCATTTTACAGTGTCAATCAGCTTGGCAACAGAAAGCAAATTAAATGGAAATTCAGGCACAAAATGAACAGATTTCATATCAATATCTGGTGTAAGAGACACAAATCCACTAGCTACCACCTTCCTCACTGAACCATCTGCCAAGGTAAGAGATGGATGAGGAATATATGAGTCAAGTGAACAGAGCAATCTCCTCATACCAGTCATGTGCTGGGATGCGCCAGAGTCAACCACCCAAGGATTTGCGGATCTAGAAGCCATAAAGGATGTAGCCTGATTACCCGCAGTAGACGCAAGGTTGGCTGCCGAAGCAGATGACGCGCCCATGTTCCAGTGCTGAGTTTCCTGGATAAATCTGTCGTATTCCTCCTGAGTAAGAGTGATGCCATGAGTACTAGAACCCACAGCTGAAGATTTCGAGGTGGCACAGTTTGCAGCTCCAACAGGCGGGGCAGCAGGTCTCCCATGTTTCTTCCAGCATTTTTCTACAGTATGCTCAGGTTTGTCACAGAATGTGCATCTAGGACGAGTCCCACGTCCTCTGCCCAAGCCAGATTTGTCTGATGGTGCAGGTCATCCTCCTCTTACTGCTGCTGCAATAGAAGCATGAGAATCTCCAGAAGGAACAACAGAAATAGAATCAGCAGACTCAAAGGTGGACTGTTGAATCCTAGAGTAAGCTTCTGCAAGGCTTGGTAATTTGTCTGAAGCAAGGATCACACTTCTGGCCGAACTGAAGGAGGGGCTAAGTCCAGAGAGAAATTTAGCAGTGACCAGGTCGTCTCGATCTTTAATCTGCTCAGCAACTGTCACTGGATGATAGTAGCTCAGTTCTTGAGAAATAGCTTGAATCACACCAAAATACTCTTCAAGTGGCTTATCACCCTGTCTTTCCGCAAAAAGACGGTCATAAATCATAAACGGGCGAAGAGCATTCTTTTCTTGAGCATGATGTTGCTTCACGGCATCCCAAATCTCCTTGGTTGTAGAGTAAAACATGAACCTAGATGCAATTGTAGGTTCCATGCTGCCCCATAGCCAAGTCTTCACTAGGTTGTCCAGACGTTTCCACTCGGCATAGTCTTTGTCAGTGCTAGCTAGGGGTGCAGAATCAACGAACTTTGCCCTATCTCGGGACTCCAAGACGGTATGAACAGCATTCATCCATAGCAGAAAATTCTTCTCGTTGAGTTTTATGGGAATAGGCGACACCTCTCCATAATAGGTGGACATCTTATTCTCCATAATGCAACGAGGATAGGTGACGGAATGATACGCGTCACAAGGAAGGCTGGATTGACTGGAAGATACACGTCATGTGACGGAGAGATACACGTCACAACTGAAACTGGATAGAAGATGCGTTACTGACGCATCGACAGCCTTCAAGAGAGAGAGGTTCCTAATCACACATGAAGGAGATGTGATTATGAAGGCACTTTGGAAGAGACGAGACCTCCGGTTGGGGCTTTAGATGGCCGTTTGATCAACCGGAAATCCCCAAACAGCAAATTCGGCTTCCGAAAATTAGCCGAAAAGTTGCTGAAAATTTGCCAAAAACGTAGACGGAGCTTCAGTTCTTAGCTGTCGGGCCTACGGTAGCATGGAGGAGACTACCGGAGGTCCAGAGATAGTAGACGGGCGACGGAAGCCCTTAGCCGACGGGTTGCAGCGCCGGCTGTGGCGTCTGCCCTGCCCCTGCCGCGCGGCGGCGGCGAGAGGGGAAGGAGGTCGCTGCTGCGGCGGCGCCCTAGGTGGAGGACGGCAACGGACCTGCTGGGATGGAGGAGGAAGGGTGGCGGCGCTGGAGAAAGGAGAAGCGAAAGCGGCCGATCACACTGCTCTTGATACCATGTTAGCGGAATACGTAAAACGGAACAGCCGCGATGTGTGTGTTGCGCAAGGCAACGTAAGAGTTCCCAATAGGGCTCTCCTCTTTATTTATATAAAGGAGTAAATTGCACATAGGTACAGCAGTAATGAAAAATAGAAAATAAAGACATAAAGAAAGATATATTAACAGTAATTAATGTCGCATATGTCATTTTCTTCCATTTGTGTCTTAACCTTCCACTGTTTGTCCCTCCTCATTCCATAGCATTTTCAGTTTGCACCCTGTTTTCCTCTTATTGTGCCTTATTTTCTTCTTTTGACATCTCTTGCTCTTTTATTAGTGTCTCTTTTTACTCATTTGGCACCTTTATTCTCCCTTACTGCCTCCTTATACACTCTTAACACCTTACTTGTCGTTGGTGACGCTTCATTTTTCCCATTAGCACTGCTTTGATGTCTCAACGTCTCATTTTTGCCACTTTGTGTTGCATTTTCACATGTTTGTGCCTCCTTTAAGTGGTTTAGCATCTTATTTTTGTCACTTTGTTCCTCGTTTTACTCCAAAAGCACCTCTTTTACTAGTTTACACCTCATTTTCATCACTTTGTGCCTCCTTTTCTTCCATTAGTGTCTCATTTTACCATAATTATTGCTTCATTTTCTTCTGTTGGCATTTTGTTTCTCACTTTTCCGACCTCTTTTTTATCTATTAATGTCTCATTTTCATCACTTCGCCTCATTTTTCTTTCATCGTATCTCATTTTCCTCTCTTCATCTTGTTTTCCTCTATTGACGCCTTGTTATTTGTTTCTTACATCTCCTCTACTTTTTTGCGCTTTATTTCCTACTTGTGCATTTCCCTCCTCTTCCCTTATTATTTCCCTCCTTACTCCCCTCCTTTCACCAATTACTTCCCTCCTCCCCCCACCCCCTGTTACTTCCCTTCTCCCCCCTCACATTACTTACCTCATCACTTCCTCCACTCTGCTCATTACTTCCATGCACTCCCACCCTTACTTCCTTCTCTCCCTTATTACTTCCCTCCCCAGTTCCCTTTTCTACCATATACTCCTCTCCTCCTATTATTTTTTCTCTCATTTCCCTTCTCTCACCGCACATTACTTACCTCATCGCTTCCTCCTTTCCGCTGATTACTTCCATGCACTCCCACCCTTACTTCTCTCCCTTATTACTTCCCTCCCTAGTTCCCTTTTCTACCATATACTCCTCTCCTCCTATTATTTTTTCCCTCATTTCCCTTCTCTCACCCATTACTTCTCTCATCACTTTCCTCCTCTCTCTTCCCCTTTATTTTCCTCCTCACTCCATTACTTCTCTCTTCTCCCCATTACTCCCATCCTTCTCCCCTTCCATTGCTAACACCTCGTTTCCCTCCTCTCCCTTATCAGTTCCCTACTCTGCCATCTTTATTTCCCTTCTTTATTCTTTCTCTTTCAACAGAGGCATCTACTCACCTTTCCCCCTCTTCTCCATGTCCTACTCATTCTTTTTACAGTCATCAATCACATCGCGCACTTCACCGGCAACTCAGTCTCCCAATAAGTGCCCATGTCACATAACTTAGCAACTACCTTCCCAGCCAAATAATTTCTCAAACTTCAAAAATCCATCTATTTTATGTGTAAATCGCACACGTGACACATCTTGCGTGTTATGAAACGATTTTTCTGCGGAATTTGTCGCGACATCAATCACAACTAAAAAGGGTTCTCGCAGGCCCCCCTAAAACGGCAGCAATTGCAAGTAAATGAGCTTTTTTTCCCTAAGAGGGATTAGCTTAACTCCTTGCTGCAAATAGAGAATTAGACGGAAAGGTGATTTGGTGTGAGACTCTTCGCCTGGCTGGTATCAACCAACCATACGTAATTTTTCAGTCAAACCCCACGTGAAACAAGCAAAAAAAACAAATTTAAGACGGGGTTGCAGATTCTTAATTTTCTTATTGCATGTAGTCAAGTGGACGCTGGCTACAAGTCTACGCTGTTTACTATGTTATACAATTGAATGGCTCGATATAACTGCAAGGTGATCAGTACAACGGAGTTCATGTAGACATTTTTCTTTCACTTCAAACATCCCACGGCTAATATTAATACTTAGAGCTCAAGCATTACCTGCGATTTAAACCTTTCACAATTTTCAAAACGTTGCACTATAAGGATAATCTGCTTGAAATCATTCAAAAGTTGTTAGTGAGGTTGATGATCATCTAGATAAGCTATGGAATTAGAAGATATGAACGGGTCTGGAAGATTCCAGTGCGTTGAAAAGCAGTCTAGATGGGATGTACCTCAACAATTACTAGTTTGATACCATAGAGGTGCCGGTACAACAAATGTCGAGCCCTTCTCAAGGTAGGTAGGAAATCAAACGAAAATATGGGGTTTAGCACTTTTTAAAGTTCAGATAGCCTGGTGAATGCAATGAATGTAATCATAAAGGAGGGTAGAACAGAAGGCCTCAATCCAGATGTGCATACTCCAGTTGATTGAGAATGGAAGCTGATAATAGATTCCCTCTCGTCTGTAATATCCATGCAACAACAACAAAATCGCGTCTGCAAATGACTAAAACATGATTGTCAAGGTTCATTGTATGTGTGGGTGTAGTAGTTCTAACAAATACTAGTTGCTCACCATTTTTCGAATTGAAAATTATGATATGCAATGCCAAATGTTAAAAAATATATCACATGTATATTAGTAGCAAATTTGATCCCCATTCTTCGTACTTTTTTGAGTGGACCTCTAGAACTATGTTTTATACAAAGTTGTAGAATCCTCGGAAATAGGACTATCATTGGTAAGGGTAGAGCCAGTTACCGTTTACCCAAGGCTATACGATGTGCTTACCCTATAACAATTACCCAATATCCCCTAGCCTGCTACTTATCGGTTAATCATTATCCATACCCTCTAATTTACCACCCGTCAATGTTTATATATAGCATAAAATAGTCGTGTTGTTGAAGTGTGTGAATTATTCAATATTATGTGGTCATCGTGTGATCAATAAACGATAGTATGAAACGAATTAAAATACTGATTTCTTAGCACATTAGATGAATGATCTAAAAGTATCCAAATGAGTTAAAAATTAGTTTATAGCTACTGCTACTCCTGCTGCTCCTGCCACTACGACCACTACCGCTGCTGCTGCTGCTCCTGCTACTCCTACTGCTGCCGCCGCTGCTCCTCCTACTGCCACCCCCGCCGCCGCCGGCTACTACTACTACTACTATAAAGCAGGCAATAAACAAATGAAATCTCAATTTCTCCCTTAACCTCCTGATTTACCTTGTGGGTAAGAGAGCAAGTGTATGGGGAGGGTAAGGACATTAGTAAAGTGGGAAAATACCCATATCCTCATCTGACACTTGGTGGGTAAGGGTGGTAGGTAAGGATATGGGAAAGCTGTTACCCTGTCATACCCTCATTAACAACCGTACTCAAAAGTCAGTAGAACTCAATGCATGCCCATACGAAACCTTTCAAAAAAAATCAAAATTTCTTGTAGCAAACAGATCAGAGCCTCATAGATCATGTAGCACCACTCAGATTTACAAAAGGTGCCCATTGGTTATCAATGTCTCAAAGTGTATGAACCGGCAACGACCCATATCCATCATTATCACCGCCTTTGATGTACTTGGTAAACATCAAAACAGCTTTACCCTAGCCTAGCGGTTACAATAGACTGATTAACTCAGGATCTGACTTCAGCTTTGGAAAGCATCTATGTTGACATTCCATCAGAGTGGAAATGATAAGACAGCATATGGATGGTTCAACAGTCCATAGCACAGTAACAAATGATTAATCTTCATTGAAACTCAAACTGACTGCGTGGAAGAACAACGATGCAGTTTGTTCCAAAATAAAACAAGGCTTTAGTCTCCATGGATTGTATATTTCTCCCATTTCTTGGTTTGATCATATATCTGGAAAAAAAACAAATAGCAGTTCAGCAAACTATAAATAACTGTCAGAGCACAACAGCGGAAGCTGCTCAGCTGGTATCCCACAGGCTGATGTTGCGAGGGGCAGGGGTACATTTTTCGTTGTGGGTATAGGAGCTCAGGTGGATGTTTCCAAAATTTCAAATAAATAAACTATAATATAATTATGGATTCTGAAATTTTAGTGTACTGAAGACATCCAGCAAGCTTGGTCGTCAAGCCTTGAGATATACTGTTGAACTATACAAATATGCTCAGGCTCTTCCTCTAAATCAAGAAATACTGCTTCACAAATACTATGACAATGTAAATATCAAGTTTACCTCCCATCTTGAAGCAGGAAATATATGCTTGTTCTTTTCATACCAATGCCGTTCTACCACCTTTCCCGCATGAGACTGCATATGAAATATTGCAAACATTAATCAAAGCTTTGAAAAGTATTCTCATATTCAAACCATGCAGTTTGCTATATTTCCCAGTATATGTTCTGTTTCACAATCAGATTAGCTATAGTCACATGATGCACAACAAATAATTGGTCAAAGCTATGTATTTCCATCTTCAATAGAGGAAACACAGCAGCAGCGGCTCTAAGCCTGTGATATTCCTGAAAATAGAAAGGGCCCCCTTCCTAGGACAAGGGCAGCACCTCTTGTTTCAGCCTCAGCCTCTAAATTTCTTTGGCAACGTACTTGGCAGCATTTAGCGTTGTCTTATAGTCAATAAATATCACAAGTTGACCAGTTTGATTTATGATACGCAGTACTTGAACTAGAAGCCGGATTTAGGGCTTGCTAGTCCAGTTGGACAAACTCCATCCACTTTGAGAGGGATTTCAAGATCTGGTATGGTTTAAATTCTCAATTTAAACATTGATTTGATGCATAGTTATCAGAGCCGAACCGAACCGGGAACCGGTGCCTATACCGGTTCAGTTATGCCCCAAACCCGGAAATCCCTTTGAACCGGTCAAGAACCGGTGAACCAGTGAACCGGTCCGGTTTTTACTAAACCGGCCGAGTCTGACTGACCAATGATTTGCTGTAATTTTTTGCTGAATTTTGCTGTTGCTGCATGCTATACCCTCCTCCCTTTTCCCTATTCCTCCTCCTTATCTTCCTCCTTATCCTCCTTTTCATGTTATTTCAATAGTTTGCTGTAGCATTTGCTTCTGTTTTTGTTGCTACTTGCTGCTGCCTTCTTTTGTTGTATTTATTCTCTTGCAATTGCTCTGGTACCTCTCTTCTTCTTCATCTAGTCCCCTAGTAATTTCCATATAGTTAAAATATTCTATCTACCTATTCTCATTCTTTAACATATTCCTACTGTCCTGCCAGGTCAGTGACTATACAAAAGCCTAGTGCTACTGTCTATATTTATATTCCTATAAGGTTTCCAATATCCTTATGCCAATTATACCGTGGTATCTCCTCATGTTAATGAAAGTTTATTTGATTACTTGATAGTTTTATGGGAAATGCACATTCAAATTGAATAATTGTCATTTCCATGCTAGGTTTTGATATACTCCTAGATTTGCTTACTTTTTCCTTGACTTTTCATATATTACAAAGTTATAAAAATAATTTATGGTGTCATGCTGACGTCACCGGTTGAACCAGTGAACCGAGAACCAAAAGCCTCACCAGTTCACTCACCGGTTCGGTTCTGACAACCTTGATTTGATGTAATTCCAAACCAGAACCAGAGTGAGTTTCCAAACAACATTTTATCCGGGACCAGACTAATTCTGTACTTCTGTTCCATCCGCAGTCTGGATTTCACAAGATCTCAAACTCCATATCCCGTACCAAACAGAGGCCAAGACTGTAGCAGTACTTCTTATGCCAGGTCGCATACATATGTACCAACAGTCTCATCGACCTGCCTTTGGATAGATTTACAGAGGCCTTTGTAGAATTACAGGAATCAATATAAGCAAACCAAGGAGTCTCCGGAAAACCAAATATGAAAAAGCATACCTAAAGCCCCATAAGCGACCTATTTAACATAGCAGCATGGAGTACTTTCAGATCTCTTGACCAACCTCTTTCTCGTCAGGCAACTCGCACAATTCAGTTAACATTCGACATAGCAGGACTTAGTTTTAACAAAAACAAATCCCAGTGAGGAGTCGAGATCACTGAAAAGCCAAAGCTTAGCAACTTCCTTAAGAGCTTTGGCATAGGGAAAGGAAAACTATTGGCAAGAAAGAACATGAAGATGATGACAACAAGAAGAAAACCTCAATAAAATCCAACTAGGAAATCCGATGATCAAAACACCCCAACCAAATCAGGAAAACAACCTCACAAAAGCAAATCCAAGCAGGGCTAACATTGAGGCGCTTGTCGGGAACTACTGTTGGTCCAGCCCCCTCAGCAACCCACCAGAGCCCATGATCCCACTACACGAAGCTCAGACTATGACCACCGAAAATCGGAATGCTACAACTCGAGCCAGAAATCATACGAGTACATTTACAAAACTAAAAAATATTTAGTTAATCCCTAATATTCTTTATTCTAAAAATTGCTTCAACAGTAAATACCAAAGCAAAGGCCCAGACACAGACAAAAGATCTTCATTACAAAAGTGGCTTAAAATGACCTATACTAACTACTCCCTCACCCTTCACATATTTCCAAACTGCCCATTGAATAAGAGAAAGCTAAAAGCCAGTCTGTAAACCTTCAGCCCCAGCCTCCTATGAGCCAAAGAAACCACATAACTGACCCCTCTCTGATTACAACCTTGCATGTAACTATGGAACACAAGTCGTGCGACAAGACTATTTGCTCTTAAAGGAAAACAGACAGCTACATCCTTATCAAGCACTGCAGGAGCTAAGAATCAAAAACCACTTCAAACACGGGTTGTCTGAACAGAAACAAATTAGTCTCCGGCTTCCCCAAAAATTTTGGACCAGGACTAAACCAAAATTGTGATTCGGGAATCATTAGACCATGACCATATTATGGATTGCATCCACCATCTCATATTAAATTAGATTTGTGTAGGGAATAGTGATTCCATATTACATCATGATTTCCCCCAACTCGCTCGACTAAATCACTTGAATCTAGTCCCGATAAACTGAGTGAAGATTCCACACAAATCAATCTGTCATATTACCTAAATTGGAAACAACCAACTTTCCCCCTTTCCAAAATAGTCTATGTCAATGGTTGTAAAGAACAGAAACCCACCACCAGAATCCTATCCCTGGTGAGTGGTTGAGAATACTCCCATGCCCTATTTTTACTCCCTAGAATTAGAGAATTGGGGTGATGCTCAGGCTAGAAAGTCCTTCTCCATTGGCATTAAACTTTACCATTGATAAAAAGAGACCACGGGTCCACGACTCGGAGCATCTAGCACCACGATGAATTCAAGCACTAGGTTGAACTTTACCAAAATCACTTCACAATCTTGAGATTCCCATCAGTTCTGCAGATATACCCTCTTACTGAAGAGGGCTCGCCGCCTCTTGTTTGAAGCTATCATTACTACCTGGTTCCATGAGGGTGATGAACTACTTAAATCCTCTTTAAACAAAAATACCTAGCTACTAGTACATAGGTTCATCGACCCTCTAACCGTAGTTATACCCTCATCATATAACCCATAGTCCCAGGCATGTAGCAATCAGCTGCAAAGATCCTTCTTTCTCATGTCATTTTGGCTCTACATTTCGCATTGAATATCTGCACCAATCATGCTACTCCTAACTGATGCACTTGTCAACCTACTGTAGATGCTCAAAGCAGCAAAGACGACTCTTTCAAAGTTTGCCTCAAGATTTTGAACTCCTAATTTCTTTCATATATGTCATTCCTTTGGCAATATTATCCTGTTTTTTATTTTTATTTTGCATTCGATCTTTCCTTTTTTTCTTTCAACACATCTATCTTAATTTTGACCTAAACTTGCAAAGCAATCTTGTTACCACCTAAGAAAAGTACCCCCCCCCAAAAAAATCAAAATCAAACAAAATAAGAGAAAACGCCAGCTTCCCCACCAAAGAGCAAAGCCATAAATGTATCAACATCCGTCTCCCTAAACTATCCAAGCTTAAAAAAGTTTCATATTAAGAGAGAAACCCCTTCATCCCTAGTCTAATCTTCAGGAGCTACCATCACCCAATACTTAAGGAGGATATCTCTACTATCACCCAATACTTAGGGGCTTGGCAGAGTTGTGCACACAAAAGAACATGGACATTCTATCATGGGTCCTACCGAACTGATAAATCTAGGATCATTACTGTCATCACTACTGCACCCATTAGGCTCGAGGATTAACAAATTTTTGTAACAAAAAAAGGATATTCATTCATGTTTGTCAAGACGACGGACGATCCTTTATTATTCAATTTAAAGGAAAAGAAAAAATGGAAGCAAAAGGTACAACACTTATCCAATTCTTGCATAAAGCATTGACCTAACACTTTGACCAGTCATATCAAAGAAATGAGAAATTGTTGAAATCATCAAATTTCCAGAAAAAAATCGATTTTGGTGGCATCTGCTACAAATCACACGATTGTGTCGATTGCTGAAATTTTCTGGTGACATTTCGATAGTTTTGACGTGTTTTGCCAATTTCGATGGATGTCGAGGTTTTTTGTGCACAACTCAGCACTAGAAGTGTCAAAACCCAGAGAAATTCCAATAAAAATTTCAAAAATTGTAGCCGTTGGTATTGTTGCAGTTTGATGGGGTGAAAAGAGAGATCGGGGTGATATCATCATCTGCGGCTCAAATCCTCCTAGACCATTATATTTTCTTCCATATTCCATCATTGCCAGCCTCTTTGTCCATTTTCCATACTAAAACGATTTTAGCATCCTAATACACACTAGATCATTGATCTACTTTTACACTTGTACAAATGTATCAGTTATGTATTCAAAGTCAAACATAGATCTACACATCTAAGACATAGATCATATATAAACACCAGATCTACACTAACATGTATCATAGATATGTAGTTCGAAAATTCGTACTAACATTTGTATAATCTGTGCATATATGCTATAGTTTGTTAGTTTCACTTAGGTTTCATAGAACTTGTAACAAACAAAGACACAGATAGTTTTTATATTTTCAAAATCAATGTATTATATCTATTAACTGATGAATATAAACTTACATAATAATCAAAAATCCTTTTTTTCTTATATGTTTCTGACCTAAAGATACAAAACACCAAAGATTATAAAATAGGTATTGGATTCATATAGTTATACCCATGGAACAGGACTTCGACTTCGAGTTGACTGCGACAGGTGTGGAAGTGGAAGTTTGTGGAAACTTCGAGGAATTTTACAACCAAACTTCGACGCATCTTTGACAAAAAAATAAGCTCAAAATAGTGATTTCATGATGAAAATTTATAAATTCCATCAAATCTATCTTAAAAATCAAATATATGTCTATATATAGCCATCCATACATGTTTACATATAAAGAATAACACAGTCACGTGCAAATGTAAAAGACATCGTCTTAGTGTCAACTTCGACAGGCAAGGAAGTGGAAGTTTGCAAAACACGTAAGGAACTTTGAGGAAGTTTTGGACTAACACTTCGACGCAAAATAAGATAAAAGATAGTGAGATTGTGAGGGAATTTGGCATAAAACATCAAATTTTTAGTAAACACATACTCCAACTATAATCTTCTATGTGAAATGTTTAGAACTTAGATTTGTTCTATATATGTGTTCTGTATCTACAGAAATCCCAATTAATTCACATTCTAGGATTAAAAAACATGAGCTTATTTTCAAATACATCAATTTGTGAAGAGGGGAAAAAGTAACGGATGTGAAATTTTATTAGGTGTACACCAAATTTTGCAAAACTTGTGGAAATCTAGTAGAGGAATAAACTTATCATTGCTCTTTAGTTAGAAACCAAGGAAATAGTCATCTCAATGTGAAGAATGATTTCCTACAAGTTCTTTATGCCTTTACTATGTGTGCAACAATAATAACTACAAAGATCATCGAGAAGATGGGAGGCTTTGAGCTAGCTAAGTCAATTTCATCACCAAGTAGGCTGAATTCATTGATACATGTCAACAAGTAGGCAACATCGATGTCGAGGAAGTTTACTAGGTTTCGACATCGGCAGGCATAGACATGTAACATCGAAGATATATCGCCAGATGTCGAGGACCTATTGGCCTAATTTGGCCTAAATTAGACCTATTTCTACCTTAAAATGACATAACTTGGTCTAACTTGACCAAATTCAGACCTATTTCATACTAATGTGGCCTTTCAGATAGCTAAATTTGGGCCTAAAAGGCTTTAAGCACCCACCTCGGTCAACTGAGGGCCTAGGTGCTTAGTTAAAGGCGCCCTACCTAGAGCCTAGGGAGCCTAGACGGCGCCTTGATAAGTTAGCTCCTTTGCATCCCCCTACCATCCTCTGCCAACCACGTCTCTCCCCTCCTCTGGTCTTGGTGGTCTTCATCTTTCATTTCTTGCCCAACTATCGTAAATCCAAACAAGTAGACATGTAGGGCGTTTTTGGGCCACTAGCATCATTTCCCTCATATATCACTACCTCTAGGAGGTTGCAACCCATTGGTGGAGACAATTGTGATGTAGCTAATGGTAATCAGCCTCCACATTGCCTATGTTAAGTGACAACAATGCTCAATTATTATTTTTATTTTTTAATTCAAGATGTGGTCTTTCTATGCAATTCTTGAAGGTAATCTTAAGCATATTGCATCTTCACTAATGCAGGTTCGTCTTACATGAAAGAAGTTTGATGGGCCTCCTAAGTGCCTCTCATACAAGAAACGAGGTATCGGATACCGATGTTGTTTGGACATCCAAGAAACAGGTATTTACCGGTATACTGGTGAAAATATCAACAATTGCAATCATGGTCGTATTGATGCCAAAATGAATGAATTAAATCATGAAATTTTAAATGTGTAATCTCTACTCCTGAATGCATAACTTTATGCAATAAAATTCTATATTGGGTATGTAGAGGGAGGCCCATCATGTAGGAGGCTGGAAATCTGTCATGTTCTGTTGGGATTTGGATTAAGGATTTCGATGACAAAATGTAGGAATTAAGATCTAAAATTTTACTAGCACAATCCATAACTTAAATATATACAATTATGCAGACTACATATGAATAACATAGTGATGTAATCAACTCGCATAAGTTGTATATAGAATGTCGTGTTGGTTCTCCATACAGTATAGAGTTGATATGGGTGACATATTGTTCCCATGACATACATTTTGTAAGCTTGGTTGTATGAAGTTGTGTGTTCTTCATACATGTAACCATTAACAAAGTGCATCATCCAAATCTTTGGATGATGATGTTCCAAATCTTTGAGATAGTTTTTCTTGCTTTTAGATGGAGGATCTTCAATCCATCTAGCTTGATGAGGAGCTTGAGGAATAGCCACAGGAACGTGTATTAGGACTGGAGAAATAGGAATAACTAAACAATCACCACTTCATGTTTGCCCACCATTAACAGAGTAAGCAAGGGAGTTGTATTGATATGTTCCACGTGGGCCCGAGATATTGGTAGTGTATGAATATCCAATATGTTATGGCTGTGATGGTGGTTGAACTTAATATATAGAATACCCATATCCATTTTAAGAATGAGATTGATATGGTTGTCTGTGTTTGCCCAAACAACATATTGCCAAATGTTCGTTGAGATTGAGAATCAGAAATACTCATGCCCCCAAATGAATCATCAATATCAGAATAATCATCAGTTAATCAATGTTGTAGGAGCTGGTAGTTATAGCCTCGGGTGGTGGTGCACTGTTGTAATATTTCCTACCTCGGGTTTCCCTCTAAAAAAATTTCTCTGCCATAGGATATTTTTTTCTATTGAAGGTGCAGCCCTAGAAACATAAAGGCAGTCACCGTGCTAAGGTTCAACAACTAGAGGATGTCTTTGAGATCGCTCACCACATCCTTTATCATCATTGCCACCATCATCAAACTTTAATTTGAACCTAGATTTTTTTAGGAAAAAGAATATGTACTATCCAACTCTTCTTGCACTACTCTATTGACTTCCATATCAGTATTTTCAAGCTCGGGCTCAAGTCTTTCAGGTGGGCTTTGATCAATATTAATGTTAATATCGGAAGCTTCATCAAATTGTTCTTATAGAATAAGAAAACATATAGATACCATATAGGTTAGAGGAGGTTAGAGTGGGGGGTCGGCGGCTTGAGGAGGGGGCTTGGCAAGCATTAGCATGGGAGGGATTAAGGGGGGTAGTAGCCATCTGATACCTAATAGAATAAGAAAACCTTTCTTTGATGTGTCTAAAACAAATACAAGGCGCTCTCTTTTATAGGATAACAGAGTACGAAAGAAACGGAATATGGGATAAAAGAAAAGCTAAAGACAGACAAGTCTAAAGCACAAAATAAATATAAAGCATAAAGCATATATACTAGTAGTTCTTCTATGTATGGATCTAGATGACCATCTAGATTATCAAGAATGCGACGACCGATCTCATTCATCCATTCCTTGAAAGGATCTTCGGAATCATCAGATTCTTCTCTGCCTCTGTTTGGATGGATAGAATGTGTATGTGGTGTCAATGGGATCGTAGCTACGAACAACAGACACTTCCCGGAGGTTTTCGTGTCCGTGTCCGACATGGACATGTCAAGACATGCGGCGAACAAACCTTCAGCGTGTCTACTTTGAATTTTTTAATTGCAACGCCAAACACGGCTTGGACACATCCAAGACACGCCAACCAAACCCACTTAAGCCTAAGTGTATGAAAAAAAACCAAGTGTTTTCCACATCCCCGCCCTTGTCTCCACTACTCGCCTTGTTGCATCAGGTGGTTAAGCTCTAGCAGCTATAATCAAACCATTGATGCCCTACTCTGGCAACTGTAGCACCTATCATCAGCAGTATCATCTCACAACTGTTGCAGCATTCAGGGACTACCACATCAATCATTAGATGGAAAGAAGTTGGATTCACCGCCTTCTCTTCTAATTCCATGTAACTTTTCCTCCTCTTCATACTTGTTCTTGCCCCCCTCCTCTTTTCCTACTGTAAAGACTAAAGATCCTTCGCCTCCTCTTTTTCCTGCTCATATATGTCTGCTTCTCCCTCATCTACTTTTCCTTCTCCCCCTCTTGTTCCTCGTCTCATTCTTGCCCCTCTTTTTAATAGATGAATGTGGAAGCAGCCACAAGACCCGCAACACTACTCCCCATCCCCCTCTTCTTATTTCATGTCGGTCCATCATGTCTGCTTCTACCTTCTCATGCCACTCCTCCCCCTACTTTTCTTCTTGCTCCTTTGGGCAAAAGCAGCAGAGTACTATTCTCCCTACGCCTACTCTTTTTCTTGCTTCTCTATGTCTTTGTCTCGCCTCCTCTTCGCTTGCCCCTCCACTTAAGTAGCTCTCTGATGTATTCATCTGCCTTTTCTTCCCTCTCAAGCTCCAAAACACCTTCATTCTTTATCCCCATCACCAGCAACAACATATTTCCTCACCCCCTCCTTCCTCTTGATAGTAAATATTCATTATTACTTCCACAAACAATGAAAAAATGAATGTCCTCCAAATTTTACTGCTCTTTAATTTTACAATTGTACATACTTTTACAGCAACAATTTCATAATCAAGCATCTTAAATAAATATTGTGATTTAATACTGATTGTGACTCGTGGATACTGTGTTATATGTTGACTTTTTTTAGTTAAAGTTGGGTGGTGAATAGATTCACCGTGTCCTCCCCATACAGGCACCAACAAACAAAAAGAGAGTTACATTGG
This sequence comes from Alisma plantago-aquatica, assembly GCA_963693085.1. Taxonomy (NCBI): domain Eukaryota; kingdom Viridiplantae; phylum Streptophyta; class Magnoliopsida; order Alismatales; family Alismataceae; genus Alisma; species Alisma plantago-aquatica. Next base: position 466,068,514 of record OY856409.1, on the reverse strand, counting down.
ATTCCCCAACTTGAGACACCTGGAGGCTATCCATCCAAACATAGAGAAAAAAGAAAGGCGTCAACTATCTTTGCCCTAGTATAACCTCATGTAAGGCATATTACATTTTGTTGTTATATGTTGACTACTTTCGCCAACGAGGTGACACCCAGATGGTAAAAATACTAATGTAAGACCGAGAGGTTGCAGGTTCGAAACCCCTCGGCCACGGGATGAAAGAATGGCCAATTTTAAAAAATATATATGTTGACTACTTGTTGGATTTCATGGTGATTGCCCTTGTGGATGATCTATTTAGATCATTTTGTGTGTTTATACATATAGCATATTACATGTCAATAATATAAGATTATGTATTTATATATCATCCAGTGTCGTGTTTGCGTTGTTTATTTTTGGAGATATATGTGTCTCGTCTCTGTGTCAGTGTCCATGTTTGTCCTTCCTAGGATTATGGACAATAGCAAAACCCACTTCCTTGTAGTTGGCATCTCGTATGGCTCTAGCCCTCAACTCATACTTGTCAAGGCATCTAGGCAGTAGGTTTAAGCCAAGGGGTGCCTAGCCGGCATAGGCGGGTGCCTAGACTTTTCTGGGTATTTTTTTTACCTTTTTCTCAAATACATATTTAAATATTTGTACACATGATACTGTACATGATAATGTAATTGTTTATTCATTGGATGTTATTATAAGTCTAATTTGAATTGATAACTAGAAGAGAATCAAGGGCAAGAGAATTAAGAGGAAGAAAAAGAAGCAACAATAAGAGAAAGATAAGCAGGAATTGGAGAGAGAGGACAAGATAAAAAGAAACATGCAAATGGTAGTTGTTGTACAGGATGGTCAGAATAAGACAAACACAAGGGCAGTAAAAGGAGATTGAAAGAAGAGGACGAATTCAACAAAACAAAATAAAAAACAGAAGTAGAAGGTGCTGAAATAGAAAATATAGAGGAAAGAAAATAAGTCATTAAAAGTAAATGAAAACATGCTAACAAAAGTAGCTGAGAGGAGATTTAGGAGGAAGAAATCTAAAAAGAAGAAGAAATATATGCAGACAGTAGTAGTAGATTTGGGAGTAGGAGATATAGGACAAATCTGAAATAAGAAATATGCACATACTCACATAGTAGTAGGAGGGGATATAGGAGGAATAGCTCATGAGTAGGATTAGGAACAAAATGCAGGAGAAAGGATGAAAATAGAAAAGAAAAAGAAGCAAGAACAACAGACATATGAGGAGGTAGAAAAAATTCAACAAAACTATGAGGGTTCACCAATTTGGCCCAAATCAGACCCTGCTTTCCCCATATTAGATCTAATTTGCAAAAATTTGACCTGATTTGGCCTAAATCTGACCTATTTCAACCACAAAATGACTCAAGGCATGGTTATCAGAACCGAAGCGAACCGGCCGGTTGAACCGGTCGAACCAGGAACCAGTCACTCTACCGGTTCGATTCCCTCCCAAAGCCGGAAATGAAGTCTGACCAGCATCAAATTGGTGAACCGACCGGTTGAACCGGCAAACCGGTCCGATTTTAGCCCAACCGGCCGGTTCTCTCACTTAGCACATAAATGTGTTGTTGTTGCTATTTTTTCGTTAACTAACTTTGAATACTATATAAATGTTGGTATATGTATGTCCATGAATAGAATAATATTTGTTATTTGGTCTGTTTTATCAAGTTATTGTAAGCAGTTGTGCTATTATTCATGTTTCATAACTTTTGCACGGGTATTTTTCATGAGTATCAAAGACCTTTATGTATTTTAAACTATTTGTGACGTCATGCTGACGTCACTGGTTGAATTGGTCAGACCACTGGTTGAACCAGTGAACCGAGAACCAGAGGCCTCACCGGTTCGCTGACAGGTTCGGTTCTGACACCCTTGCTCAAGGTGATCTAAGTTGACCAAATCTAGACTTTATTCATGCTAATTTAGCCTTTAAATGGCTTAATATGGGACTAAAAGGCCTTAGACGCCCACTTTTTGCACTTAATAGATTGGGCGCCTAGTTTGAGGTGCCTTGCCTAGTACCTAGGGTGCATAGGGCGCGCCTGGGCGGGCGCCATGATAAGTAAGCCTCAACTGCATGTTGTACCGGACGTGGACTAGATCTCTCAGCCTGTTTACCCCTAGCCAGCTCCTTATTGAGTGTATCAAATTGAATGTGTTCTGATTTCATTGGTAGCCCCGTGCAAATGTTGTTTGGAAAAAGAATGCAAACAACAACTTCTTTTAGATGGGGGCATGTGTTTTATTCCAAACTCAATGTTCACGAGGATCACCCTCACTGATATTAACTGCATTTGGATGACCAAAGCGTCCAGTGCCTTCACAGGACTGTAAGAACTTCAAAAATATATACATATATATTAGGATATTTATATGATGAAACAAAAATGCAGATGTAAATTTTATAATCAATTTGTTGATCAAATATATACCTAATTATGTACTATCATGTGCTATTATGTGGAGGTATTGAATTTGTTACATCTCTCTAACATTCATTGGAGACGCATCAAACTTAATTTTTCTCAAGTATTGGAGCCATAATTCGAATAGTAAGTTGTCACCAAATAAGGAAAGAAGATTTAGATTTTTAGACTATGAGATAGAGAGCCAACAACTTATAAGGAAAACATAGAGTTATTATACCTACTTTATGCAACGGATGCAAAAGAATATTTGTCCAACGCTTTTCTACAACCGAAGAGTATTGTACCTAGGAGTTGTTTCTTATATTACCCACCATTTGTTGCATTGCATCATACAAGCAAGGCATTGTTGCAGCTTCGTCGCCATCTACCAGCTTCAATAGTTTGACAACATGTTCCATTATTTGTAAGGCCTTTGTACCCTTACCCCAGATTGTCTGATTGCCAACAATTCCTCTGTCCTTCTGCCAATCTGGGTATTGCGTTCCATCATGGAGACCCATTCACGCCATTGAAGTGCTCCTTTTGGATTTCAATGAATGCAAGGCCAAGTAACTTGTAGCGAACCAAGTTACCCATGGTCTAACTAGATTGACTCCACAATACCCAAGTCGTCTCATTGCATTTAGCAAAAAGGAATAGTTGCAAATGAAACATGTGATCAACCTACCATCAGTTGTCACGGATTTGATATAATTATGCGTACCCATGTCCTTACGGATCAGATCCATACAGCGGGCAGTACATGGCGTCCAATAGACCAGATAGCTCTTTATTACACTATCACCGGCCTTCTTGAAATTAGATCCATTATCAGTCACTATCTGAACCACATTTTAAGGCCCAATTTGCTTGATGTATGTTTTCATTAGCATATTTATATATCTGTAATTCCTAATTTCACTAGAAGCATCAAAATAGCCTAGAAAAATAAGTTGATCCACAAAAATGTGCAAGAAAGTTCATAATTTGCTCTGTGCTCCGACTAGTCCACCCATCACACATGGTAACACCATATTCCGACCACAATTGTTTCTGGTCTGAAATCCGTGCTTGTAGATCTTTCTTCTCTTGTAGAAGATGCTTGCTCACTAATTCATATGCAGTGGGGACCTTGATGCCCCTACTAGATTTCCCTATCACATCTACCATATGTTAGAGATAGGTTGAGCTGTGATATGTGTTGGTATATTATGAGAAAGAAGAATTTACCCACTGTCTTTCCAGTCTTCTCTTTCACCCTAGAAACATTGCTTTTAGGGTATTTTTCCTAGCATCAAGGTTCTTAACCTAAGGCTCATCAAAATGCTTCAATCTCGCACTAGTAGAACATAATAGTGTCTCCATGGTACCTTTCTTTCTTTTAAGTTGAGAAGGTTGATCTTCATCATCATCTAGGTCGACAACATTTACACGTATTGTCCCACTACCTCTACTAGTTCCAAATGGCCCATATCTCCTCATGATTCAAGTTGCATCCTCCCTATCACAATCAATTCTGTAAGATTTTTTGAGAGCCGCCTATACATACGACGTGCATACTTTGTATTGCAGGGTTACTTGAGTAAAGAAAGCAACCCTAATAACACTGACCTCTACATCCTTTCCCTCAAAAAAACACCATCACTTCCCACAGCCGCCACCAATAACCTCCACTCTCGGTTATACCCTCCAGGCTCCAATCCATTTGTTGATCCATTACCTCTCGACTCCAGCATTCTAACTTGGCTTGTGTTACCGAGTGCAGCAGTCATCACTCACCACAATGATTAGTGATTAGTGTAAGCCAGCTCTAGCCTACATCCACTCCTACGGGTTCCTGTTGGAAAAGCTCCTCCTGTCTCGTTATGGTGTCGATCTTCCTACCTTTACAGGGTGAGCATTGGCCATTTGTCGCCGCCTCTACTCCGCCAGTCTCACATCTCTTAGCAGTGGTCGGTTCTGCCTCCAAGTTGGTATACTACCGCTGACAATGCCAAAGGCGGCCGCTGCACTCGACAAACAGCTCCAGTACCTGACGATTTACCGCGACCGCACATAGTAGAAGCCTCGCTGCACTCAGATCTGGCAGAAGCACCTCTCTCTTCCACATGAACATCTATCTCGTTCATTTCTGACCAGGTTATCATGGCTTGCTCAGCTAAAAGCTACGATGGCGTTGGCAACTAGAACTAGGCAAAATCTGAATTGACAGTATTAGTTTTTCTACAGTTGATAGCCACACACTTTGATATTATCTTCCATGTTAGCTTATGATTTGTAGAGAAGATGAGCGTGAGATAAAGCCCTTCGTAGAAAAGGAAGGGATAATTACGTTTACTCAATCTTCTTCCATCTTATGTAATCATTGTTATTGCTTGTATTTGTTTGTTTGCGTCAAGTTGGAAAAAGAACAAATCTTTTATGTGATTGCGAACCTACTGAGGAAAGTGTTTCAATTATTGTATACTTATGACTTGTAAATTGCCATTTGTATGAGTTTAATATTATGTTTTCTAGCTTATATTACAATGTATCCCTGTAAGATTCATTTATTCTTTATTGTATAAAAATTGGTTGGTTGGTTGATTAATTTGTAACATCGGTGTTTTGTGAGTGCAAGTTGAATGGTTTATAGATATATAACTTTGTATCTCTGACTCATTGATTTCGCATAAACCTAAGTTAGGTATAATTTTAGGCATTTTCTTTACATAAGGTGTTCAAAGGTGTATGCATCCAAAATGCATGTTTACCCTTGCCGTCTTCGTTTATTCGATGGGGAAGAGGGTGGTAAAGATAAGAGTAGGGTAAAGAGATATTTAGAGCGGGTGATTACCCTTACCCATTACCCTTTGGAGGGTAAGGGTGAGGGTAAACCTTTAGCCTCCCCGTTGAGGGCCCTAGCAGCTGCCCTTTTCATCAATGGCCCTTGACTCTTGCTTGAAGGTGAGGGTAAACCTTTACCCTCCCCGTTGAGGGCCCTAGCAGCTGTCCTTTTCATCAATGGCCCTTGACTCTTGCTCGAAGCAAGCGTAAAGTTTGACTTGAATTTATCCTCCCCATTACCCTCCCCGTCGAGGGCCCTAGCAGCTGCCCTTTCCATCAATGGCCCTTGACTCTTGCTTGAAGCAAGCATAAAGTTTGACTTGAACCTCCATAGCAGAGAGAAGAGAGAAAGGGGTCAAAGACATCTTCTAAATTCCTCAACATTGAATGTGCCAAAGAAAAACAAGCAAAGCAAACGATGTATTAGTATTTACTATTTAGCAATTCAAAAATACTACAAAGGTACAACACAGATATAAAATACATAAGCGGCATTAAGCAAATAATGTATTATAGAATCAAACACAATGTTCTTAACATTTATATTTTGAAGAAAAAAGGATTCTAGAAATTAAAAGTCTGAAATTATTATTAAAATTGCAAAATACTAGTGTTTACTTATTATAAAAACAAGTGATATATAACATCAAAAGACACAAAAATTCAAAAAAAAACTTATTTATTTACAACAATTTTATAAAAAAGAAGTGGTATAAATATTTTTGGCTATTTTTGTTTATATATGTTCGTGATAGTGGTAGAACTTCTTCTAAACCTAAATTGAATACTTATTACTAATAGTACTTATTGTATCATTACTAGTAATTGTTAAATTACATGAAAATAGTAAATATTGGTGTGCTAATTAGATAGATCTAATGATAAATTAGTAGATCTATACAATATAGTCATAGATCTAGTGATAACTAGCATTAAACATATGTATTTTGAAGTAGATTTAGATTTGGGGTTATTTGGTGCATTTTTATATGAAAATTGAAGAAAATAGAAAAAGATAGAGGGGGAGGTTGGAAATGGTGAGAAATGAAAGAAAATAAGTAAACATACCTTGATTTGTGCTGATTTGAGCTTCAATCCCGAAAGACGTCCAAGTTGACCAGGATTCTCCACTCAAACAACAAGTGGCACTGGAAAATGACAATGACCTTGGCAGTATATTACAGACTGACAAGTATCGATGGTGAATGGTGCATTTTGCACTAGTACCCCAAATATTTGCCGGTATTGGCGGTAAACCCACTAGTTTACCGATAAATGTGATCCTACCAGTACACACACATGTATCTGTGACGAATGGCTTTGATATTGGTATTTGTAGCGCTATACTGCCAATATCTACGATATCTCGTTCCTTGTTGTCAGATACCTCTCACTTCTCTACTCTTATTGAAATGTCACGTTGGTCATCACTAGTATCAATATCATTGATCTTGGTATGCTTAGTGCATTTGGAAAAGTTACTGGGTCTTGCACATCGCATCCCATGGCTCAAATTTCTCCTTTGATAGACTCATTCAGATTGTTTCTACCTAATGCATTATCTAGTGTTGTCATTCCTCAAACATGAAGCTCTTTTTATTCTCACAGTTTCAATGTAAGAACTGTCAAAAAGACAAACTTGTGAATTAGTTGATCCTCTTTGATTCCATACTTGTGTTGTATAGGGTAGTTTTACTGTTAAACATCACGTTGACAAGACAATTTAGCAATTGAAGGTGTTGATCTGCTAAAGGGTATACGTAGAGTCCTTGACTGAATATTATGAGAAAATTCCCCTACTTATGCGCTCTCGGTGTGGATCCTTATTTCTATGATATTTATACTCCTAAGGGCGCTTGTACCAAGTTCTAAGAATCCAATTCTTTTTGGTGATTTCAGAAACAACCTCGTTTTATTGCTCGAGGGTGCTTTGAGGATTTCAAAGTGCATTAGGCTACATATGGTCTCAAGCATAGTCCTAAGGCCCAAGTTTGATAGGTTGAGATTTATCTTCACCTTGCTTGATTTTCACAGGTCCCAGGATTATTAATTTGTGCTTAATTATTTGTCATGAAAACCACAACTAAAATTGTTCTTTTGATTGTCTATGTGGATAACATCATCATATGTAACTGTTCTCCTATTGGGGTATAAGACATCAAGAAATTGTCGCTCTACATACTTCATAAAGGTTTAGTGAAATGATACTTCTTTGGTACTCAAATGGTTAGAACAAAGTTTCTGTAGTATCACTCTGCCACAAAGTCAGCAATTAGCGGATTTTTATTAGAAAGGTAAATGCTAGGAGTCAAACATGTTTAAAAAGATTGAAACATTCACAAAATCGCTTACATCTACAAGCATATGCCCAAAACTAAAAGGTCATTTTTTTTGTGCTTTTAAGTGTGCCTAGATGTGCTAGAGCGTTTGCTGAATAAACATCTACATGTCGCAAAACATTCATCTGAAGAAATCCTACTTGACAAAATTATACATGTATATCTGTATATCTGTATGTGTCTCTGCATACATAACCAACATATATAATCATGATTTAAGTAACTTGTCTGAAGGTGTGTATACATGTATATTTGTATGTGTTTGCACATACATATACCAACATGTATAATCATGACATAAGTAACTTGTCTGAAGGTGACTTTATTGGACATTAATCCCAATAGGTCAAAGTTGGTTGTTCATATATGATTATCTGTAGTTCAAACATTTAAGTGACTTCTTCTAAGTCTTGTTGAGAGGGTTTCCTTAAGATCTTACACCAGAAGACAATACTCAGAGATTGGAATACCCAAAAAAAAGTCAAATAAAACTATGATGTGTGAGAGAGACATTGTCTTCAGTGAAGAATATGTTCATACAAAAACAAACTAAATGCATTTGGGAATGTTAACTACGACAGAGAGCAGACAAGAGGAATACCTCATCCTTCTCGATGGTAGCATCAGCAATTGTTCGTACATCCTCGTGAACATCAAAATGAAACAGCTAGTGCAATAAACAGCACACAAAAGAGTAGAATGGGTATTAGTTATATAAGCAAAGTGCAAAAGAAAATATGACACACAGACAATAAGTATGCAATATCAAAAAAAATACTGCAAAAAAACCATGAGTTCATGCTAATAACTCTGGCGATGTGTGTGCGCCTGTGTGTTGGGGGAGGGCGGGAGGGGGAATAGTTCGGTAAGCTCGTGTGAATGGACCACGGTGTGATATGAAGTGTTGAGAAAGACCCCAGCCTTTGCATTCCTTAAAGGTGATGGCTACAATCCTGGCGGCTATCACATGATGCATTTGTAAGTAAAGGAACACCAAGGTGCCAAAAATTAATTTCTAGGTAGGCTAGTAGGCTGAAGTTGTACTTGGGAAAAAATGAGGTGGGCTAATTCAATCTTGCACTAGAACTGCAAAGGGCTAAGGTCATGGAAATTAAAATATCAATGAAAATTACCCAAATTGGTAGAAATGTAGAAGAAAAACTCAAGGAACCAAAAATAATAATTACCGGTCCACTTTTCCCTCGAGCCTTGTTAATTATCAACTCATAGAAGCTATGTTGCTGCACATTAATGGAGAAGAAAAGAGTTGGTACACACATCAAGTGGATTACAACAGAAACTGGAGGCAAGAGAAGACAGACTGACATGGGGAATGATAAGGTCTTCTTTCACATAGAGCAGGTTCTCCACTGACGATGTCCGAATTTCCCGAAATTCAGGTGCAAGTTGCTGCTGCACAGCCCTTAGAAACTCACCAATAGTATCTCCTTTACGGACCTGAGGACCAAGAACATGGATGAATAGAGAGAGAGCAATCCAATTATAGTGGATCCCAGCTAATTGGTTATTACCTGAATAACCCTCCTGTGACCAGTTCCATCCCAGTAACTGTATGTAATTTCAAGAGGCTCATCTGAAGGAAAAAGAGACTCAGCATACACAATTGCATGAAAACATCGATGTAGTAAACAGCTGTACTACTTTTAATAAGTTCTTGTTCGCGGAGCCACTGTCTTCGTAACCTTTCTCTTTCAGCTTGTTCTTCAGCTTCTCGATCACTGAACAATCATCTTGGCACCAGCAGGATGCATGTTAGGCCAACTAGCAATCTTATGAAATAGCATGAACTCGTTAAAATATGAGAGCAATATCAGACCGATCAGGTAGGAAACTGGTCTCCACTCTTGGATCTTTGCCAAGTTTCCCACGACCCAACTTCTTTATTTCACTGGTACCTAATGTGATTGTAAGAGGAAAATAAATTAATTATAACTGATAATTTCAGTCATCAACTCAAACAGATGTCCAAAGTTATACCTATGCTAAGATCCAATCACACTCATTAACATCTACAGCTGGCAACATGCAACCCAAATAAAACCATCATGTACAATTTTTGACCCAAACATCTCGACCCTATATCGACCTGATGACCCGATTGCCACCCTATTAACGACTAAGCAGTCCGTGAAAAATAAGATGTAGGCAAATGAAATGATCTATTAGGCAAAATCCTACTATATATAGGAGAGGGGACTAATACACAGCATTGGAACAATCCCTAATGGACCAAACATAGTCCCATTTACAGAATAAACTAAATCATTAATCACTCAAACACAGCGTATATGCCATCAAATAATAGACAACTTTAGACGTGCCAGATCTATTGTCATCGCAGTTTGCATCTCAGATATAGAAACAAAATCCAACAGAGGAGAAATCCACAGCAGAGAAATATATGGAATATGAGAGCCACAACATAGCTGACCCCAACATGGTTGGGATTGACAAGAATGACCACATGGCTGGGTTTGATGCTTTAGCTGATGACAGTGACAACAATGTTGAGAGCCACAGCACGACAGTAATAATTTGCTGTCAAAAAAAGTCATTATTAATCACTTAGTCATCAACTAGGAAGCACGGACACTTCAAAACAGGTGCCGTACCCGTGTCCGACACGTATTGGACACCCGTACTCCGTGGACACGCCTAAATACGTATTGGACACTTCCCCAGCCGTGTCCAACATTTTTTTTTGTTTTTTATAGGTGGACACAGCTTGGACACGGCCAGGCCCATTTACAGCCCAAAACAGGCTTGCCTTTCCACTAACATAGTCACATAACTAGGCAGCTAAACATGTCTCTGATAGATCAAATCCAGCTCAGTTCGCAAGAGGGTGGCAGTTGTATTCTTGATGTTCTTATCACATATCTAAGTCCAGAGCAGCAACAACTATCTCCCTATTCGTGTTTTTATATAATCTCTCGACTCATTCATCTATTCTTGGACTTGGGGCCTCCCTCTAGTTCTGGAAAACTGATTAACTGAGGGAAACTATCAACCTTTATCCATTGTTTCCTTGTTCTATCAATGTTTCTATGTTTATCACTTTCTTGAATATCCAGTTGTGTATTTATATTAATTGCTGCTGTGTATCTAAATAAATTCCTTATGAACAGTCTCAAAATTTATATGACATCTACATTTACTGAATACTAGGTATTGACTTAAAGACTCTTATGTATGTCTAATGGTCAATATTCCGAAATTCAGCAGCGTGGCACATCATGGGACTGAATCCATGAAGTCTATTCTTAGACTAGGCTACTGGAATTGCAAAAAAAGCTTACTCTTTATTAAAATTTCCTATCTTTTTGTCTTTTGATTCTTTTAGACTTCAAAATACACTACTTCAGTTCTTGGGGTTTCTTTACATCATTTCATATGAGTCTCAACATACACATTAAAATCTTGAAATTGAATTCCACTTTTTCATGTTTCAATCTCTCTTATTTAATCTACCGGTCTCTCCTCTTCTTTTTAATTTTTATATCTCGTCATGTTTTGGGTATTACACATTGAATACGAATGGAAGTAAAATTGTCTTTTTTTTTACCTGTATTTGACATAAAAATGAAAAGACCTCTTTTATGGATAATTCAACTTCAATGTTTCAATGTTGTGGTTATACAATCGCCAATTGGTTTCATTTTTTAGCTTTATCTTAAATTAAGTTATATTGTCTAATTATCTATTTTTTTATTTATTGTGTTATATATATATATATATATATAGTTTAATTTTTAAAAAATGATGTGTCCATAGCCGTGTTTGTGTCCTATGTTTTCCAAAATCGCCGTGTCCCGTGTCGGTGTCCACGGCTGTGTCCGCTTATGTGCTTCCTTGGTCATCAAGAAAGCAGACTCAATGGGTTAACAAAAGCAGATTCGATTCTGTAGTCGTCGACAATAGAGATCCAGATAATATTGGTATATATATTTTCAATACCTTTTAAAATTATAATATTTGTATATATATTTTCAATACCTTTTAAAATTGTACAAGTTATGACACCAGCACTGGTTTTTGTTTTTAAGGAAAGACAACAGTAGTAGTTACACAAGCAAATTATTTGCATCAAGAGACAAAATAGGTGAAATAAAATATGAGTGGGATGCAAGGTCATACATTTGGGATCCGATTATTTAACACAGCCTCAACACATGCAAAATTACATATTACAGGCAAATCTGAGTTCAAAAGCTTACATGCTCTGAGAAGGGCTGTCTATTAGGAGGGTATGGGGAGGGTAAGGCCCTACCCTTACCCTTACCCGCCAAGTGTGGTGGGTAACGGTATGGGTAATCCCCCACTTTACCAATATTCTTACTTCCCCTTAGCCTTACCCTTACCCTTTTACGCAAAGAGTAAATGGGAAGGGTAAGGGTGAAGCAGGGAATTTGCATGTCTTATAAAAATTTATGTTAATATTACCAATAATGGTATGCCCAATACATTTATATATTTAAGTTAAATATCAAGATGCTCCATATGGCTATTGATTATTTAACATGATTCTGAGTAATCTCCTACAAGATTATACAGAGGTTTGCATTGTATTGAAAATATATGTTTGTTGCATATACAAATAACTCCTAACATTGGTTTCTGGACAAATAAGTCATCCCCGAAACAAAAGATGCTACACTAAAATGATATTATATAGCAATACATTACAAAAAGTTATTGCTGCAAACATAAATATATTATACCCTCCAAAATGTTGTTATATACAAAAATAATTAAGCACAAATGAAGTAGATAACACCACCACAAATAAGTATCAGATGGTACATTAACTACTAGTTCTTTTTCTAATATATTTGTGTGTCTTACGACTTAAGATTTTATATCATACTCAATCAATCACCACATAAAAAAGTATAAAATGGTGCATAAACTATAATATCTCATTACTTCATACACGTGTCTTACACCTTTATAATGGAGTTGTATACAGGACCAAAGTATCAATATAAGAAGTAGATAAGAATATCATATATTCTCTATAATGATGAGCACATAATATTGAATAATACCTAGACTCAAACAGCACAATGACTATATATTTAATATATTTTACATAAATATAGGCGAGTAGCATGTTAGAGGATATGGCTAATGGCTTACCTTACCCTTACCCACTAAGGTAGCGGGTTAGAGGGTAGCGGGTAGGCGGGTAAAGGGTAAGAAAACCCTTTACCCTTACCCTTCGCCTACAGGGTATGGGTAAAGGGGTTAACTCTTACCCATTGACAGTCCTAGCTCTAAAGGTGCCAGAGCAAAGCAGACCGAGTTGCCTGCGTGATGGAGAACCACCATTCAGATGCTTACTTATATTTTGTTAGAACATGTTTAGAGCTTATTTTTATGTTTTCTTATTTACCATTTTGGCTTTTGTCAAGTTACGGGATTTAGTTCCACAGTGGTTGTTGCCAGTTGTTGGGGTTTGTGTGCCTATACATAGGCTTTGTACACCTCTTGTGAGATTATCTTCGATGCCCGGAATCCAACTAGAAGTTATTTTCCTAGTTCTAATTAGTTTGGTTAAACCATTAGGGTTCAGAATAGATAGTACGAGATCCAAAACCTAATCAATCAAAGAATCGGTTTTTGTGGATACTCCCACGCAACTCTGACCGTTGACTACCCTTCCCTGCTATGTTCATCTAGTCTGTTCCTTGACCATCAAGCAGCAACACCATCCACATTCCATGAGGGTCCCCTCCTTCCCTTACCCCTTTTCACTTCCTCATGGTTGTCGTTGTCAACCAGGTCTAATGCAGCCAGTCCTAGTGCCATAGCCCTTGCTCCCCTACAGCAACATGTGTCTCACGAATGATCGTTCCAAGCACCTTCTTTCCTCCTTCTCCCTTATTCATATGCAAGCCAATGCAAACAACTTTTGTCCCAATTTTATGTTTCCTTCGTCCGCCCACCATCAGCTCACCTGCTTGTTCTCCCCACCCATTAACAGAAGTTGTTGTCTACCAGCAACGGTGGTCCCTGTTTCCTTTGTATCCCTCTGATCGTTCACTCACCCTGTCGTTAACCCTTCCCTCTTCTTCGTAGGACAGACGTCATATGTTGCCCCAAATCCCCAGCACTCCCTTCCCAGTTTGTGATGTTGCATTCAGCGGTCAACGCCCGCATCATGCAGGTGCTTGTCACCATATAATTTTCGCAACAGTACCTCCACTCAACAGCAGTTGGTCCTAACAACCACATTTCGCACTATCCAACATCAATAAAAAGCATGTAAGAACTAAGAAGAAATTGCAAACACCCAAACACCCTAGGTTGCATCCTTATTCTTGAGTGGACGATAAGGGTTAGGGTACACAATGTGTGTACCCCGTATATTTATAAAGAGAACAATTACATAGAGGTCCTTCTAAAATAGGAAAATAACAAGAGAATATAAAGAACTTAAATAAAACACTAGTTAACACTCCCCCTCAAGTTGGAGCATAGATATCAATCATGCCCAACTTGTCCACAAGAGAGCAGAAATGTTTCTTGGCCAGCAGCTTTGTGAAGATATCAGCAACTTGGTCTTCTGAGCGAGTAAAAGGAGTGCAAATATGACCAATCAGAATAGATTCTCTGATGAAGTGGCAGTCAACTTCAATGTGTTTGGTCCGCTCATGAAAGACAGTATTATTTGCAATAAAAATAGTTGTTTTATTATCACAGTACATAGGAATAGGAGCAGAAGATCCCACATCAAGTTCTTTTAGAAGAGATTGCACCCACAGAAGCTCGCATGCAGTATGAGTCATAGCACGGTACTCAGCCTCAGCACTAGATATGGCAACAACATTTTGCTTTTTGCTCCGCCACCTAACCAGATTTCCACCAACAAAGGTGCAATAACTAGAGGTAGATTTTCTGTCTATCTTGCTTCCAGCATAGTCAGAATCAGAATAGACTTCAAGAGAGCAATGACCATGTTTTCTGTAAAATAGGCCTTTACTAGGAGATTTCTTCAGAGATCTCAAGATATGACACAGTGCTTCTCAATGACACTGTCTAGGTTTGTCAAGATACCTGCTAACAAGACCAACAGCAGTAGAAATGTCAGCTCTAGTGACAGTCAAATAGATCTGTTTGCCAACCAGTCTTCTATATCTTTTATTGTCAAGATACAGAGGAGATTCATCATCATCCCAATTCGCATTAGGATCTAGAGGTGTATCAATAGGTCGAGCTCCGAGCATGCCAGTTTCCAGTAGAAGATCAAGAACATACTTGCGTTGTGATTGAACAAGAGCATTAGCAGTCCTAGAAACTTTAACCCCAGAAAATATCTCAATTTGCCCAGATCTTTAGTGACAAAATGTTTGCATAAATAGGCTTTGGTAGCATTAATTTCAGAGAGATCACTGCCAGATAAAATAATGTCATCAACGTACACAATAAGAACTACAATACCAATGGACGTCTTTTTAATAAAGACAGAACGATAAACATGAGATCTGAGAAAGCCATAAGTAGACAGAATCTTGCTCAGTTTGTCGAACCAGGCACGCGGACTCTGTTTGAGTCCATAAATAGACTTTTTGAGGCGGCAGACTTTGTGTGACTCCCCCTCAGCAACAAACCCAGGTGGTTGCTCCATATAGACCTCCTCCTGGAGATCTCCATAAAGAAAGGCATTTTTCACGTCCAGCTTGATAAGAGGCCAATCTAGATTGATTGCCACAAAGAGCAGAACTCGCAAAGAATTTAGCCTGGCAACAGGAGAAAAAAATTCAAAATAATCAATACCATAGGTCTGAGTGTACCCTTTCGCCACGAGGCGAGCTTTCAGGCATTCAACTGTTCCATCAGGATGATACTTAACAGTGTAAACCCAACGACATCCAACAAGTTCGCAATCAGAAGGAGGATCAACCAGATCCCAGGTACCCCTATCAGTGAGAGCAGCCATCTCCTCAGTCATGGCTTGTGTCCAGGCCTTACTATGTAATGCGCCATGCACATGTTTGGGTACAGAAACGGCAGATAGAGCAACAACAAAATTACTAACATGAACACTCAGATGAGCAGTGGAGACATAGTTAGCAATATTATGAGATGTACATGATCTAGTACCTTTCCTGAGAGTAATAGGTAATCTAGATCAGAAGTTACCTCAGTAGGGGAAGGACCTTCTGAAGGAGAAGATTGGTTGTCAGTGGGGGGTCTTGAGCAGCAGTAGGCTGCGGCGGCCGATTTCTACATTGATAAACAATGAGAGGAGACGTAGTCTCATCCGGTTGCACAGCAAAGGTAGAATCACCAATAATAGGCCGAGGTGCTGCAATCAAATCTGAACTCAACATAGTCCCTTTCGTAGAGTAGTACGGAGTATCCTCAAAAAAACGACATCACTACTCGTGAACCACTTTTTATTAATAGGGCTATAGCAGCGGTATCCTTTCTAAGTTCTTGAGTATCCCAAAAAAATACATTTTTCAGCTCGAGGGGACAACTTGTCTTGAGTAGGACCGAGCAAGCGAACAAAACAAGTCCACCCAAAAAATCTCGGAGGAACAGAAAACAGAGGAAGATTGGGTTGTAGTACTTGTCCAGGAATTTTATTCCCAATAACATAGGAAGGCATACGATTTATCAAAAAACAGGCAGTAAGAACGGCTTCTGACCAAAAATGTTTGGGAACATTAGAATGCAGCATTATAGTTCTAGTAATTTCAAGTAAATGCCTATTTTTCCTCTCAGCTACACCATTTTGTTGGGGTGTATAAGCACAAGCAAGGAATAAGGTATCCGATTTCGATACCGTTTCGACAGCATGGAAACCGAAATTTATGGAAATTTCGATAAATGCAACTGTGCCCGTTTCGACACCAAAATGAACGAATTAATTTATTAAATTTTACAGGTGTGATCTTTACACCTAAATGCATCGTTTTATGCAATAAAATTTTATGTGGGGATAGGTTAGGGAGGGGTCCTTCATGTGGGAGGTAAGGGAACTGTCATGTTTATTGAGGATTTCGATGAAGGATTTCGATGACAAAATGTAGGAATTAAGTTATGTAATTTTGCAATTATGAGCTATATACATGCATGTACTTATTTGTGCTATAACATCACATATTCGATATGTAGGGCGTCCCCCACACATTTTACTTGGGTTGATAGTTTGTTGTTGATATTGACTCGACAGTCAACCATTTCATTGGCCCTAAGAACATTAATGCAATGTTTCCAAGTAAAATCATTATTTATTGGTGTATTTGGCTTCCTAGGACCCTCATTGTCTAATAAACCACCACTAGGATACATGTCGTCCGCATTGAAGAAAATAAAATATAGCATAAAGCATGCATCGTATTAGTGTTTGATAATTTGAGTAGCAAATATTAGGGAATGCAATGTAATTATGATATATTATAGGTATATGTTATGCATGAGTAATAAATGGTGAAATAACCCCAATCCCCCTTTAGTCCTATTCAAAAAACAGCAATAACATAAAGGATTGCAATTATCGAAACTTCCATCGAAATTTTTCAATTTGTGTACAAAAACCTCGAAATTGGCGAAATTCATCGAAATCGTCGAAATTTTTATCGAAATTTTGATAAATGCAATCTTGTTGCCAGTTTCGATTGAAATCGGTATAGTCGCATGTTTCGGTACCAGATGCTACCGAAATCAGTATTTTGGGGCGAAATTTCGGTGATTTCACCGAAACCTCATTCCTTGAGCACAAGACATCTGATGAATTGTCCCCACAGAATGGCAAAAAAACTCCACATTTTTTTGAACGAATTCCAATGCATTAACAATACGCAAAATCTTAATAGGCATAGAATACTGAGTTTTAATTTCAGCAAAGAAGAATTTAATAGTGGGCAGAACTTGGGATCTATCTTTCAACGGAAATAACCATGTAGCACGGGAGTAATCATCAATGAACAAAATAAAATATTTATTGCCAGATAAACTTGTAATATGACAGGGACCCCATACATCAGCATGCACCAAATCAAAAAAAAAAATTGCTATCAATCTGAGTTTTTTTGAGAAATACAGTTCTAGACTGTTTGCCTAATTGACATGCCTCGCACTGAAAACTATGTGAGCCTACACCAGAAATAACATATTTTAATTTCTCAACTGACGGACGCCCAAATCTGAAATGCCATTGTAATGCAGAAACAGAAGATGATAAAGAGCTGAAGTCAGAGCTGCAGTGTCAATCCGTTTCAACTCATTCAAGTAGTAGAGTCCATCAAGTCCTTCATGCCCCCCACCAATCTTCATCCTCGTGCGAAGGTCCTGAAAAACACAAGTACCCGGTGCAAAGGTCAGACTGCAGTTAAGATTGCAGACAATTTTACTGACAGATAGTAGGTTCAACGAAAAATTTGGCACATATAAAGCAGAACGCAGGAGGACTTGAGCAAAGATATCTCCAATCCCAGATACAGCAGATTTAGAACCATCAGCAAGCATAACAGTAGATTTGGAACAAGAATTAGACAGTTTATAAAATAGAGGACGGTTGCCAGATATATGAGAAGAGGCTCCAGAGTCAATCACCCATTTGGTATTACCAGCATTAGAAGGAGCACTCAAGAAGGCATAATCACAACCAGAGTAAGTGGCCGCGTGAGCTCCAGATTCAGCAGGAGATGAGGAGGAAGCACCAGTCCTCTCAAGCAGAAGACGTTCCACCTCGAAGCGGATGAACTCAGCAGTGGCAGTCGAGGGAGCAGCAGAGGTCGTCTGAAAAGTACCTTCAGACGCAGCATTGGCCCACGCAGGTGTGCCATGTTTCTTCCAACATTTATCTTCAGTATGGTTGGTGCGGCCACAGAAGTCACAATACCGTTGAGCAGCGGCACCTCCAGAAGCATCAGCAGATGAGCCACGACCAAGGGAGCCACGGCCAGATGATCCACGTCCCTGTCCAGGAGCAGTAGAATGATTGTCCGAAGGTCGTTACCACGACCACGACCAGACATAGCAGCTTGAGCAGTAGGGTCAGCCATGTCAAAAGGCAGATCGGATGAGGAAGCTGGCAAGCGTTGGAGACGTTGAAAGGCACTCTCCAATGTAGGTAACGAATCGCTGGTGAGGATCTAGTCAACTACCCCAGCAGATGAGTCAGGAAGGCCGCAGAGAAACTGGACAACCTGGAGTTCCTGTCGTTGTCGTTGCATCGTGGCTAAGTCAGTAGATAAGGGATGAAGATTCTCAAACTCAGCCGAGACACCCTTAAAGGTGGAAAAGTAGTCAGCAATATCAGATCCAGTGAAGTGCAGACGGGATAGTTGTTTGTTCAGATCAAACACCTTCGGATTTTTGCTATGAGAGTAGGTTCTAGTTGATCCCACATCTCCTTGGCAGTCGGGACACGAAGTAGAGTGACGTTGATGCGAGTTTCGTTGTTGTTCAGAATCCACGTCATCACAGTCGAGTCATCCTTGACCCAGTCATCATAGATCTTTTTTTCCTTGGACTCGGCAGTAGTAGGCGGAACAGGAGGCGGAGCCTCAATTAGATGGGAATGCTTACCTTGTGACTTTGCAAAGATCTCCATGGAGCAAACCCAATGTGGTCACCCGACGACGATAGTCTTCATGGGAGGAAGCCATGAGGGAGACCGAGTCCACAAATGGCAGAAAACAGTAGTAGGGGTTAGAACCGCCTAGATTCTCCGGCTAGGCGGCAATAGGCAGATAGAACAACTGGAAGGACCAGTCTACATGTAGACTACACCGAGGCGCAGCAGAGAAACTAGCGGCTCAAGAGTCGGCATGGGCAAACAGAAGGAGTAGATCTCTGAAGACCTTCAACCGAATAGCCAGAGGCGAACAACGGGCGGTCGGGCTGCACTAGCAGGCCAGCCCCTCACACGGAGGACCACCGGCAGCGCAGCAGGGGTGCACGGCCATCGGCGGCCCAAGACGAGGGAGGGGGGGTGTCGACGGGGAGAGAGAGAGAGGGTGTATCTATAGATTCTGCTCTGGTACCATCTTGAGTGGACAGTAAGGGTTAGGGTACACAATGTGTGTACCCCGTATACTTTTAAAGATTTCAATTACATAGAGGTCCTTGTAAAATAGGAAAATAACAAGAGAATATAAAGAACTTAAATAAAACACTAGTTAACACTTATGCCAACCTGCTACCATTGGCCATCGCCTTTAGTTGTGGTTCTTCATTCTCTGGACGTGCATACACTTACGGAGCAGTCAGAGGGACGGATTATGACACTAGTACCAATAGGGTTGTCAAAGTTTTGTCCAACCTAGTGAACCCGTCTCGGTCTAACCCAAAAAAATTGTTTCCAAGTTTGAATTCTGGCAATCTGGGTAATTATAACATTGACGTCCAAACTGAAACTTAATCGATCAGAATTTTGAATTTCAAATCTTGCTCAAATCCAAATTGACAAATTCAGACGATCCAGTTTCTAGTCAGGGTACAAATCATTATACATTACAAGTAATTAATAAGACTAGAATCCATATCGGTTCAAACTTTAAAAAACCGAGTCAGGTTTTATTCATGGAACAAAATTTCGATCAAAATTGTGAAATTTCGCTCAAAATTTTGTTTTTTTTGCAATCAGACATCGAAACCTACGATCGGACATGAGAAACGCACAAATGTAGGGAATGGGATATTATTTTTTGCAAAAATTTTGACCCTAGGTGCAAAATTTCGATAAAAATGGTGAAGTTTCGCAACAAAAAGCCCAGTTTGGGCCGTAATTTTGCAAAATGGTACAGAAACACAAATTAAATTTCGAGAAATTTGTCCCAAAAGCTGATAATGCTACATTTTGGGTATTTTGGCAATTTTTTTTAATCTCTTGCTTCTAAAGGCTATCTTTCTTAATTCTAAGGTATGTTTCCCCATCCTTAGACCATATACATTACCTTCATCAATTTCTACACTCTTCCATAGAGATATGGAGAAATACTCCAAAAATTACAAAGTTATTTCTTGGATCTATGCATAAATGTCCCATGTAACCTAGTTAAATGCTTACATTAGACTTATACAAGTTGTAGTTGGTAAGTTTGGAACTTGTAACTGTAAAGTTTAAATTCTAAGTTGTAACTTGAAGCTTTTAACAGACTAACTGTCTAGCATACTTGACATTTCTGTTCATTTGTGCACTCACTCATCAAGACATGTATCCCACCCTAACCTCTAAACATATAAATGTATTAATAATACAGTTTATATAGTCTAGTGTGTTTATGTCTCAACATTGTGTTTGCAAAATTTTATAAGTTAATTCCTTCATTTTGACATCAAAATTTCCATCGAAATTTCGTCAAAATTGTTCAGCTTCCTTCACTTACAAATGTGGGAGACCCCCCCCCCACATATCCAATATTAAATATTATTGCATATTTGAGTAGATCTTGGCATTTAGATCATCTAGTAAATTTTCATAATTTAATTCGCTTATTTGGTCGTCGAAATCGAAAGGGGCGTAAATATCGATATTTCGTGCGAAATTTCGACAAATTTCCGTTTCTGGGCCATCGGACACGACATCGAAATCGGACTTTTAATTCTATGGTTTTATTATGGGTTACACATTACAAATTTGGGTCATATTTCGGGATTACCACTTCAGAAAGAAACAATACTGGGTCGATCGAGTTCGCAATTTTGAATCAACCTGATTTTGGTTGACCCTAAAACTGACCTGAAACTGAGGTTTTAACACCTATAACCCCGAGGTTCGGCCAACTACTACTCCAGCTTAGGGGTACATTCTTTCACTTGTTTACTGAAAAACTACTTATCAGATTGTAGTTGTAGCATGTGTGTTTGCAACAAGTCCTATATTTGAGTTTACCCCTACCGTAATTTTGCAAAGTCGAGCCAGAGCATTCGCATTCTCGTACATTTGTCATTGCATGTGTGCTTAGCTTTTTGAAACCGGCTGACTATACTAGTAGAAATTGTGTTTTCATTAATGCTCTAGTTTTCTCGCAATCTAAATCACTAGGTCTGCAAAGACTAGCAAAGGTTTGGAACTTAACCCTGACGTGATGTAAGACTCCTCCCAGTCCCATCCACGGTATACCTTGGAAACCTAGGGTACTGGTCAAAACAATGACCCAACAATTTAGAGTTGGCCATAGTGCACTGCTATTCTCCAACTAATATCAAGCATGTTGATCAATTGTATGTGCCATGTCTCAAATTTGTGGTGTCCCGACTCTTAGGTAATGTGCACTCCTTTACAAACCCATGTGCCTCAACATCTTGATGAGTTTGGCCCATACACCCCTCAAAGCATGCAAAATGAACCTTCTCAAATCCCTTTGCTCCTCGGTGGCAGTATGTCGTTCCCTTCGCTCCTCAGCAGTAACATGCTCACTTTGCTCCTTAATACCAAAATCTTGGTCATTTTGTTCCCTAGTATCAAAACTCCGCTAATGTGGGTCACCAACTATGACAACATCGTTCACATTTTGAACCCCCCCAATGGCTTTCATCATGGTCTAATGGACCTTGGTTTTCACAACAATATTATGGCCCCTACAATGACCACCTTGACCCCTATCAACCTTACCACGATGACATCACGCGTAAGATCAAGATGGATGCGCTAACTTTTGATGGATATTGAATCCCTACACATTTTGTGATTGGATTGTCGGATGGGTGATTACTTTCACTAGTATCACTTGAGGATTGCACCGAGGACTTAGTTTGCCAAAACTAAGTTGTAGGGAATAGTCAAGCCATAATAGTAACATATACAGTATGACTACTATGGCATGGACCGCCCTGGTAACCTCAAATCCAAAATTCTGGGATAACATTAAAAGACCAAATTGTATAACAATATGTCCCTTCACAAAACCAACGTCAACTTCAGCATATTTATATGAAACTCACCTAGGGATCCTTGTCAGTCAAAACGTACATGAAAGCATTCAAGGAAGCTAAGATGCGCTCAAATGATGTGGAATGGTTGTTGATCTTGCATCATTTGTGATTTGGTATTAGACACGAAATGGGATTGCAATAGGAAATTCTATGGTTGATGCTTTCAAAGAGCCTAAAAAGTTGGGGGCCTTGGGGCTCACATGCAACCTCTTATTTGGGTCCTCTTGTCAATCGTTTGAGCAATATTACTATTTTAAAAAGTGTCATTGGCGGCCACCGGCCACTCAAGCACCAAAAGCCCCCAAGCACCTGGCTCGAGCATTAGGCACTTAGCTAAGTAATTGCCATTAGGCCCACTTTTACATCCTAGACCCTGTAGTTGACCTACAGCTACTTTTTCGGATGTTTCTACTTTCATCTATATTTGGTTGAGAATAACTGTCAAGCATTATGAGTTAGTAGTTTCTCCTTCATATACACCATACTTATATATGAACTTACACATAAAATGAAGTATAGATCATGGATTTTCCTACTACTATTGTATGTAATTACAACTACCATCCGAGGTCATGTAGACGATATAGGTTACTATTCTAGGTTTTATTATTCAGTACATATCCATATAGTTATGGCCTATCATATAGTAAATATATAGTGTACTGTTTAATTTAGATTTAACAGATTTAGTTTACTTCATTACTAATGATATAGTTACTGAATGGTGGTTACTAATGGTATACTATACCGGCGGCATGAATCTATTGTATTATTTTTACTGTTTGGAATTACTAAGTATAGAAATACACTTATTCGTTAATACTTGTAAACGGGAATATTGATGATAGCATGGTTGCATATACTAGTTATAGTATTTTTAGTAAGTGATCATTATGAGTTGTTGATATTTACATGGTTTAGATTATAAAAGTTGTAAATTTAAGGCAATATACATATATATATATGTGTGTGTGTGTGTGTGTGTGTGTAAACTTCATAACCCGCTTTTCAAAAAGGTGTCCGCTTAAGCGCCCACCTAGCAACGTTTGGTGTGCAGGATTCTAGATAGGATGGAACTCAATCCCGTTAATAACCAGATCACATGTTTATCTGTGCAAAACCGAGATAAAGATTCCTAATCCATGGTGTCCAAAGTCCCAGTTGAGGGGAAGTTTCGCAAAGTTTTCAAACCCGACCCGGAGGTCGACCCGCCAAAGGTTTTGGGTCTCGGGTTGACCCGGTGACATCATCATGACATCATTTATATATAGAGTAACATAAACTCGTATATATTAGTGGCACTCGTGTGGAGTATGTATTCAGTTATTGATCATTCATTAATTGAATAGAAAGAACGGACTAACAGTTAGTACTTGAGAACTAGAATGGGATAAAATGAATCAATAATTGACAAGGCATATTATGTCTAAAATGAAAAGACTAATTCTAACCAATATTCAGAAAATATAACATGCAAGTAGAGTTATAGAAATTATGATAGAGTTATACAGCTAGAAAATTAGGAAGAATATTAAGACAAAAATCAGAGAAAGATATAGAGAGATCTGATATGGAAAGAAGAAACCTTAGGATTGGAGAAAAGACGTTAGAGAATACTCAATAATCAAGCAACACAGCAACACGTAGGACTTCATCAAACTCAGTAATCAGTCATCACACGCAGCCTCTTTTCAAATCTTGCCGATTGAACCTTTCATGCAGCAGAAACACAGTTTCTAGCTAGCTAAACGTAGCTAGCACAGTTGCACACAAAACCGCAACACAGGAGCACGGGACGAGGATAAGGAACAAGAAGGGAAGGACAAATCACAAGAGAAGAGGAGAGAGAGGTGGGGGACAGATGGCTTACCAGCGGCCAAGAAGGAGAAGGGGGAGTCACAGAAGTCATTGAACTCAGTTGAAGCAGCGACGATGAGGAGAGCAGCCAGGAGAGGTGTCGGGGCCTCCATCTGCGGCGTCGGGAAGGGAGAGGGCCGCAACTTGCGGCAGGATTGAAGGGGGACAGAGAGGGTTCGTTAGCGGCAAGGAGAGCTCTCGTCGACAGTTGGGAGAGCCCATTTTGTCCGCGGAGGCGCCTGTTCAGCCGCAGCCATAGCCGGCAAAAATGGAGTAGGTCGGGGGAGCATATCGTGTGAAAGAGCATGCATCGGGGGAGTCGGGGAGAGACAGGAAGGATTTGGTCTTTTTGTCTTTCGGGGTTTTAGTGCAGTGTGGCGGAGGGGGAATGAACCTTCCCGAGTCGAAGAAACCTGGAGCGGGTCAGCGGGTGAGCGGTTCGAACGGACGGGTCGCCAGGTGAACTGCTTTTTTAGGCTAAAAGTGGGCTTGCAACCCACCCGACCCGCAGCACTGGTCGGGCGATGGTTCAATCGGTTGAACCGGTCGGTCCGGATCGGGTTTCAAAACTGTGAAGTTTTGAGTTTCGCACACACCCCAGGTACTGCAATGGTATACGCCCGACTCCAACTCTGATGCCTGACCTGGTCCCCGACCTTGACTCCCGATCATGTATACCTTCTGCCTAGTGCAACCCCTCCTAAAATCTAACATAGATCCAATTTCACCTCCCCATTGTGATGCCGATGAGAGAACCGTTGCCGCTTTGGGAGAGAGAATGGTTCCTGCCAACTTTCAATCATCATGTACGACCTGGTAAAAGTTTGGAGGAGTACCATTAATGGATTTTGCACGAAGAGATAGGGAGCGAGGAGAAGGTTGTCGCCCAATCCAGAGCTCTGTAACTAATACATAATGGGCCATTTGCTTTGCTATCAAGAAAATTGTGTCAATTTTGCATAAAATCAGTTCAAGCGTTAGCTAGATGATGGAACATTGAAAACAGCTTCTTAAAACTCATGAATTTTATTGTGGTGATAAAATATGCTTATAAGGTGACAGTGGAAAGCCTTCGTGTTATCTTCAGCTGGGAAGACAACTTGTTTGTCGGTGTTAGATTTGCCCAGTCATTCTTATAGTATCCAAATATAAGTCTGGAAACGTGAAATCCTATCCAAGTCATTTATCATCCAATCTTATACTTCCAACATTCCTTCTCATTCGCTTACTAAGAACCAAACATGTCTAAAGCGTCTATAAGATCCTACCCCCCCCCTGCTTTTTGTTTATTAAAACATTGAGAAACACTTTTCAACTATTGCTATTGCAAAGACTCCCCATGTTGCTTACCATCTTCATGTCCCTCCATGTCAGACCCTCTACTAAAGGGATTTGCCTCGCTTTTTCCCAACTTTTGAGTAAGGGGTGAAACTCTATTCAGTTTCTCATAACTCGTTTGAAAAACTAATTAATAGATATTATGCTTGATTGGTTTCTTACAAGACTGGAGCTCGAGTCCTAAGAGTGTCAGATCACAGTACCTTGGACAAATAACTAGTGTGCGTGCAAAAAGTTGCACAAAAAGAGTAGAATGATATAGCTGAATAATTGATCATTGCATACACGAGAAAGAAGTCACAGCATCATGCAAAAATGGTGCAAATAGATGCTCCATAGACGAACCAACTTACATTAAATATGTCATCAAAAATGTTTGTTCTTCTTCTCCACTTTCCTTCTCTTTTACCTTCTCATCTCCCCCTACCCTTCTTAATCTCTATTCACTTCATTTTATCCTCGGATGGAGAAGTACAGAGAAAACAAAAAAAGATCTTCATATGATTTTTACCGATTTGGAAAAGGCTTATGATCGAATACCTAGGCTTGTGCTTTAAAGGGTTTTAGAGAAAAAAAGTCATGCCAATCCAATACATCGACTTGATTAAAGGCATGTGTGATAACTCAACTGCAAGTGTTGGGACTCTTGGAGGAGAGATACCAACTTTACCTATCACTATTGGGGTACACCAAGGATCAACATTAAGACCACGTATATTTGTTCTTGTCATGGATGAGTTGACAAAGGAAGCTCAGGGTGATATTCCTTGGTGCATGTTAATTGCTAATGATATTATGTTAGTTGATTAAACCAAAGAAATATCTACTGACAAAGTTGAACTTTGGAGAAATGCATTGGAATCAAATGGATTTAAGATCAGTAAAAGCAAAACTAAGTATATGCATTGCAATTTAGCCAGTCTAGAAATGTAGATAGTGAGACCAAGTTGGATGGAGTGGATGTACCCATAGTTGTCTAGGCAGCTAGGTCGTCCTTCCCACCCAAGGGAAGTTTAAGGGGCCTAGGCGCCTAGGCAGGGGCTTAGGCGTCTCTAAGCGTTCTTCATATTTGTTAATATATTACATATACATAAATGATTTTGAATATACATTCAGCTATAATCAAATATATGCATCACTATGCACATTTGTATTGGTTATCCTTAAGCTTAATAAATCATAACTTCGCCTACGTCCCACTTGTAATGACCTAAGCTAGACCTTTTCGATCTTAATTTGACCTATTATGATCTAAATTGGACCTAATTTAACTTAGTTTGCCCTAATTTGCACTAAGTCAGACCTATTTTGGCATAAAATGGCCTAATCAAACGTAACTTCCCCTAGTTTGTCCTACACTGACCTAAATGAACCCTAATTTGGCAAAAACAGACCTGATTCCCCCAAACAAGGCATATTTTCCCAAAACCATACCTATTTCCCTTACATCAGACCTAATCTACCTAAATTAGATCTGATTTGGCCTAAATCAGATCCATTTCTTCCCTAATAACTAAACTTGATCTAGTTTGACCAAATCCAAACCTATCCATGCTAATTTGGTCTTTAAGTGTCTTAATTTGGGACTAAAAGGTCTTAGGCATCCACTTCAGCTATCTAAAAGCCTAGGCACCCAATTTAAGGCGGCCCACCTAGAGCCTAGGGGGCCTAGGCAGGAGCCTGGATGTAGAAAAATTTGACAAGTTTTGTATTGGGTTCTATCATTTATATGGATTGTGATATCCAAGATGATGTTTGTCACGGAATCAAAGCAGGATGGCTGGTATGGAGTGTAACTGGAGTAATATGTGATCAATAAAAGCATGGTTTAAAATTTCGGTCGAAATTGCAAAATTTTGATTGAAATTGCAAGATTTCAGTCAAAATTTCGGTTTCGACCGGTACCATACATCAAAATGGACAATCCAAATAGCCAAAATATCATATTTTTTAATTGAATGAAAAAATTTTAAAAAAATCTTGAAAATCCTAAATAAATGTGGGAGACCCCCCTGAGTTAATTGAATCCAAAATATAAGATCTAACATGTTATTGCATAAAAATATATGTAGGTATACAGCGCATCATTGAAAAATCCTGATCGAAACAGTTGTGTATTTTCACTCAAAAATGTAGGAGCCCTCCACCCTATACCCACATATGATATTATTGCATAATTGGGTGTATTTATGTATGTAGATCATCATGGTAAAATTTTATGGCGTAATTCCTTTATTTGGTCACCGAAATCGTCAAAATCTTGTGTCGAAATAAGCGGAAATATCGAAATTTTAGTCAAAATTTTTGTAAATTTTTTTTTTTGGACCATCAGAAACGGCATCGAAATCGACATTTTAAACATGTGGGTTAAAAAGTAAGTTTTATTAAACAACCATACTGACAGCCATGCTATATGAGAGTGAATGTCGGGCGGAGCCGCGGAGAAGAAACAATGTCTCAGCAAAAATGCATGTGGTTGAAATGCATATGCTAAGATGATGTGTGGGAAGACAAGGAAAGATCGCTTGGAAAATGACTATGTCGTGAACGGAGTGGGGTGGGAAGCATTAAGGACAAGTTGCGTGAGGGACGTTCTGAGATGGCATGGGCGCATGGACAAGTGCAACACATACCGACTAATGTGTATATTCAAAGCAATGCCATTGCGTCAAACACAACAAAAAGAAGAGGCAGGCCTAAATTCAATTGGGAAGAGCATATAAAGAAAGATTTTGAACATTTACATCTTAATCAGAACATGACTCATAACTGAGCTGATTGGAAAAGAATGATCCATGTAGCCGACTTCAACATGGTTGGGACTGAGGCTTAGATGATGAAATGATGATGACTTCATTTTACCCCCTCCCCCCCCACACACACACACACCAACGGGTAAATAAAAAAAGAGTTATCGGAGTGGACATAAAAAGATGTTCAAATGTCACAAAATGCTAATACTCCTAAAGTGGGAGATGATCTACAGTAAATTATGTGATTCATGGAATATGCGAGGATGGAAAGGCATGTTGTTTAGATGCAGAACTCGGCCATAAAATTACAGGTCTGAGATTACAGGGTGTTGGTGGTTTGCTAAACTGGAATAATGTAGGTCCATATGCATGAGCTACTAAGCCGAGAGGCTGAAAAAAGATTAAACGCAGATGCGTGAGAGGACAGGTGAGGGGGGATATGAGAAAAGGTGAAATGGGTGTGACAACATAAAGACTTACACAGCCAGCAACAAAATAAAACAGTAAAAGAAACCAGAAGACAAAGGCTTTTTGGGTAACAGACTGGACTGGCTTTATTTTATCTCAGTATCTCTCATGCATTGTAGTTGTGCAGCTTAGCAGAAGCAAATTTAACCTTATCATATTACAGTTCCTCTCGCATATAGCTGTACTCCACTTGAGGCCAACTTGAGGCAAAAGCACCAACAGACAAAATAGTGAAAGATGGCGATTTATGTACTCCATCTTTATGTTTATATTTTTATTTTTATTCAAAGGCAGAAAAAAAACTGACCCTGTTGTCTTCCTCCTGTGTTGCGCTACCTGGCAGCAATGGCTAAAGAAAACGAGTTTGGTGTGGCGGGTCGCATGCAGGGTGCCACGAAAGGAGGGGGACGTTGGCAGCGTGTGATATTGAGGTAGGAACCCCCTCCTAATGGTAGGATCAGACACTGGCCTTGGACATACATCCTAGAAACCTCTACTTGGAATCCTTGAAATCAGTAGAAGAAGCTATGACAAACAAAATCACATACTGTGGCGAGTTGGGGGAGCACCCACCAGCAAATGTTCGACTTATTTTTCTTTTCCTTTTTCAGATTTGGGATAGGGACGGGTTGACTGTTTGGATACCATGAGAAATGGCAAGGCAATAGGATGTTTTCATTAAGAAAAACCCTACTCCTATATATAGAAGGAGGCTAATACAAACGTCTACTTAAACCTTGATGAGCCAATCATACTTAGGCTCGCATTACAGAAAGACTCAATGAACTAATCTAATACTCTAATTGCTTAACTCTACTTTCCTATCTCTAACTCCACATTACACTAACAAGCAAGGAACGAGGTATCCGATACCGATGTCGTTTCGACAACCGTTGTACCGATGAAAATATTGACACGTGCAATCGTGGTTGTTTCGACATCAAAATGAACGAATTAAATCATGAAATTTTACAGGTGTAATCTCTACACCTAAATGCATCGTTTTATGCAGTAAAATTCTATTAGGGGTATGAGGGGGTCCATCATGTGGGAGGTAGGCAACCTGTACTATTTTCTAGGGATTTCGGTGAGGATTTTGATGACAAAATGTTGGGAGTCAAGATTTGGAACTTTACTAGCACAATCCATAAACATAAATACACACTTCTGCAATAATATCCAATTTACAACACATGAATAGCATAGGAACTTACTAACTCATATCAGTTTTATGTCGAATTACAAGTTGATTCTCCGTACAGTATTGACTATTGAGTTGATATGGTTGAAGTTTTGCTCCCATAACAAGTACATTATGTAAGGTTGGTTGTTGTATGAAATTATGTGTTGCTCATATACGTCATGTACAATATTATATAAGTGTATAATACTCGTTTGTATGATGTAATCAAACACGATATATTTTAGAATTTTATTTACAATTGAATTTCTAAAGTAAAGTCTAGAAAACAATAAAGAGGTGTTAGTTAATGATTAAAAACAATTTTGAAAGCTTATCGAATAATAACTTTTAACTTATACAACATTAATATACACAAGTATATAGAAAATTAGATAACTCCTCAAGTTTTATTACTTCTAAAAAACAAAAATTTACAGTTCCACTATACTTTTTTTTTATATATGTTCACATTACTCTTTATTAGAACGCCTTCTACTAAACATACAAGTAACTAATTATAATAGTACCTATTGTAACAATACTAGTGATTAGATAAATTGCATGATAATAGTAATTAATAGTGTTGTAATTTGGTAGATCTAGTCATAATATTGTAGATCTGCATAATATACTTATAAATGTATGCATGGTTAGCACCAAACATATCAAAATTGGGGTGCTACTAGGTTTTGGCGGTAGAAAATCGTTTTTTAAGGTGAAAGTGGAAGAAAATAATAGAAAAAACAGATGGAGAGGTTGCAAATGGTAGAAAATGGAAGTGATTAGTTAAACTTACCTTGATTTGGGTTGATTTGAGCTCCAATTGTTAAAACTCACCCAAATGCACCTTCTTTTGTCCTAGGAAGTCACGACAGTCATTCTCGCAAAAAACGGTATATACCCGCCGGTTTCGATCGGTACAGTGAATTCAGTAGTGTGTTTTACACCGAAACCATCAAAACATGGCGGTATACCCGTCGGTATACCAATATTTGCGAGCCTACCGATACGTGTGCATGTTTCTATATCTGATGGCATCGGTATTAGTATTTCGATCAAAATATCGCCTGTATGGACGATATCTCATTCCTTGCTAACGAGATGAGTATTGTATGCTTACACTCAATCAAATAGAGATTTCTTATATGTGTTATGGCATCGGAGTAAGATTAGTTGGGGATTGGTACCCCCTCCTCTCCTCCCTCTTTATCCTTGCTTTCCCGACGTCATCTAAGTGTGGTGTAACTATTGTCATTGCTTCCGCCGGCCCCTTGCCTTGAAGGCACCACCTCTGCCCCCTTGCCCTAAGGTCATCGTCATCATCTTCCCTTGAAGGAGTCGTCGTCGCATGCTACCCTCTAAGGGGAATACTGTGGCTGATACAGCTTCCCCTTGGGTACATCGCCACCCCTTACCCCTAACTCTAAGGGGCGTACGGCAGCCCCTACCTATTCCCTCTAGGAGGATAGTTGTTGATAGTTGTCCTACTGGCGTGGGGGACTACCCCTTCTTTTTTCTCTCCCAACACAGAAGGCTTCCTCAACCTCTTTAGGAGGGGGTCTTCCCTTTGTATATTGCATACAACCATTGTGTTAATGTTGGTCTATGATAATAGATCGCTCTCCTTGGATGATCTCTAATAAATATATGTTATCTTCTCTACTTCTAACTGGTATTTTCTATTGTCATGACTTCTACACCTAAGATGTCTTGCTTTTAGTCATGTCCATGTGTCTGGTTGGAAAGAACTATGCAACACGGAAAAATCCTTTGGAGTCCTATGCTTATTCTCAAAAGATAAAACTTCTCATCTAACTGACGATATTCTTGCTCCACCTGACACCAAGGCAAAGACTGACTATGTTACCAGGAAGATGGATGGCTTGTGGTTTAACACATGGATCCTTAATAGTGATGTACTTTGTGTTAGTTCTTCTCCATTCACCTTGAGATTGCCAAGGGTATGTGGGATCATTTTGCTATTGTATATGCTCATAAGGAGAATCCTAAGAGGGTTTATGAGACATGCCCATAGTGGTCATGGCCCTCGCCTAGGCACCACCTAGGAAGTATGGACACTTCCCCGGGCCAGTCGCGGTCGTCCTGGACACGTGTCGGACACAGACACGGCGTAGACATGGTTGGACACGCAGTGAACACGGCTCAGAAGTGTCCACCTTTTTTTTAAAACATGGACACGACATGGACATAGCTTGGATACGGCTTGGACAGCTTGGACACGCCGTGGACACCATACTATTTCCCTATATAAAAGAAATATAAATTATATATCTTCTCCCTCCCTCTTCTTATTCCAGCACACTACCATATGTCTCCTCTCCATCCTTTTCCTAATGATTGTTATATATTTATCTATTATACATCATACTTATAGATATAATTCATCATTATATAACGAGTGTTCTAGGAATTCGACATACAATTTCATTATATTCATCATTATTCATTGATACTTGATTTCACATTGCAAATTTATTCTATATTAATTTTTCTACATTGATCATTTATTATCTCATAATGGAAACATACTAATGCTTTGTTATAAAGTGTGCATTCATATCGTAAGTACGTTTTGGGTTTGATTTATATATCTTTTAAGTTTATTTCTTTAAATCTCATGTTATCGGATGCTTTACAGATTTGGATAGATGGATAATATATGTATTAACTCCATGTTGTGTATGTAAATGTAAATTTGTGTGTGTATATGTATGCGTAAACATGTGTCTATATATGTATACAACTATATTTATACTTATGCATATATCTATTTATGTATATGTATATTTATATGCATATGTATATGTATATGTATATGTGTGTATGTCATGTCCAACGTCGTGTCTGTGTCCTATATTTTTTAAAATTGTTGTGTCATGTGTCCGTGTCGTGTTTTGTGTCCGTGTCCACGCTTCCTAGGGCACCGCTTAGGCACGCCTAGGCGAGCTAGGGTATGGAGCAGGTGTCTAAGACTAGGCGCTTCGACCGCCAGAAGACTAGGTGAGTGCCTAGGCCTTTCAAGCCCAACTTAGCTCATTTTGGCACCAAATTAGGTCAATCAAATCCAAAAATGTCAAATAGGCCATATAAGGTCATTTTGGGGTTAAATTCGGTTAGTCAATGTTCAATTTGTGTCAACTCAGGCTTCATTTGGCTGAATTAGGTCTGATTTAAGTCAAATTAGAGTAAGTCACATGTAACTTAGGTAATATTAATTGTCAATCTAAACAAAACTTAGGTTTGATCAAGTTATAAAAACCAGTATAATATTTTGAGTAAAATAACATATGATCATGTCTAATTTATTATAAGAAATAATGAAAATTTTACATGCTTGGGCTTCCTAGGCGACTAGGCTCCAAGTTCTCAAGGTCACAATCAATCCGCTTAGACAGCTATGGATATACATAAAATGTGTTAAAACCCTAACCTATGTAAAGTCTAAAGACATGTGTAGAGTGTATTTGGAACATATGTATAGTCCAGAATTTGAGAGGTGACCTTAGAGTGTCCTCTTAGTACTTAGGTTGAGAAGACCCATCCAATCACTTTCTACTAGGTTTCCTAGAACATTAGTTGCAAGAACCAGCCTGAAACAACCATCTTAGTCTTTGTTTTATAGATTTCTTATCACCACAAAAAGGTTAGGTTGTAGATTAGGAAATGTTGATCACCTATTATTTATCCTTAAGGATCGTGACCTTAACTGTGTTGGTAGATGACACTACAGGCATGCATGTTGCCATTATGAATGTTTTCTTACTCAGTTTGAAAAAATAATGGTTGGAGATGTTTCACATAGATAATTTAAAGGTCGATGGTTTAAATCCAAACCATATAACAACTCTATAATTTGATTTAGTTCCATTACATCCGATAACAACTTGCCTTGCTTTGAAAATCTTACAAATTAATAGTTTAAGTACGCGGTTTTAGGTTCAACATTGAACCAAACTAACTCATAACTATTCTTCACCCCCATCTATGACCTATACAATCAAAGTATGATGTTCCTTCAATAGTCAAGCAGGTGAGTATAGAACCAGACATGTCAAAAACCATAGTGTTCGCAATGAATATACAACGAAGTGATCCTAACATATGATATTGTTAACAAAATGCACAAGAGGTGACCAATACGAATGCTCTGACCATTTTCCAGATGTTCCTCTTCGCTTTCGCATTCAATATCATCACCAAATGAGATCCGTGAATTTTCCTTTATCCTTCTCTTCTTTCTCTTTTGCTCCAACAATTCTTCTTCCCTGTAGTAATAATCAGCCCAAAAGCACTTGAACCGTTAGGGGGCATTCCTAAAAGAGGAAGAACGAAATAGAAGGCAGCATATTATGCTCACTCCTGTTGCTGCCTACGGAGCTTCTCTTTTTCTTCTTCTTCAATTTTGCTTTGTATATTGACTCTCTGCCAAGATTTATGTAGATGGGTTGGGCTTATGGCAACTCAATCAACAACAAAAATTATATTATACACGAGCCGACGTGGCTCATTATAAAGTCGAAATACCTTCTCCACGTACTCCTCTCTGGAAACAAGACCAATCGTGTCTTTTTTGAACGCGGTCTCGAGAATCTATAAACCCCACAGGCCACGCCACCCAAGAACCAAAAGCAAGGATTTTGTCAGGTGCTTTGAAGAATTATACAGATGAAGCAACACAGAATCCGACGAAGGAATGGTTAATATTCTGGTGAGCGGGTTTCAAAGTCAGAGCAAAGATGCGTAAGGTTTTCACCTCTGAAGTCCCAGAGCCGAACTGGAGGAGGCCGGTCTGACCTCCAGCAGATGCCGATTTGTTTTTCAGGGCTTGGATCTTCTTCTTCTCCTCCTCTCTCTGCTTCTCCAGCCGCCGTATCCTCGCTGCATCCTGGGCAGTGCCAACGTAACCATCTCCCATCCCCGCCATTTCTTCCTCTCCTGCCCCAGCGCCCACCCTTCTTCGATTTCCCTCCGCCGCCCTCGCTTAGCTTAAGCCTTTCAAAGCGATCGAGTTTAGCTCCCGAACCAGCGACAACCCAAACCAGCCACGGGACCAATTAGTCAATATTTCGGGGTAATGTTTGTATATGTACTAAACTGAACAAAATTTGTTCTCAATATTGAATCTAAACTTATGTGGTAGATGAATTAAATTAATGTCTAAGACCAGTCTTCGTTGTCGCTTTCGTGAAAAGAAAAAATAACTTTTCAAATATCAGGTATCACTGTTTTGTTTTTCTATAAAAAAAATCTGAAGTTGTTTGGTAAGGTATAATCTGACGAATAAATGTGTGTTTGATGTACATTTTTACATTTCGAACTCAATAAACTACACCCACTACAACCAACGAAACTAACTCTTAGACTCTTTCACATGTGACAATTTGTCTCCACAGTATGCTCCAAATAATGTGAGATGATTATACGGCATAGGTCTTAAGTTTTAAAAAGAATGACCATGTATGTTGACGAGGTTTTGTTGAACCTATATATAAGTTTATAATCAATTGAATAAACAAGTCGCACATCAAGCAAATCAAGATGTTCACGTCGCAGTTAATGGCTTCTGTCGGTGATTTTGTATAAAATTTAAAAAAAAAAGCAATAAAGTTGTAAGAATAACAACTATCAACACTTAAGCTGACAAGTCAGTTGATAGTTGTTCGAATAGTCACTGGTTTTTTAAAATTTTCAACTAGAAAAAAACTATTTGAATAACTATAAGGCCCCTAAACTTGCTTAATGAGTTGAATAAGTGTAATTATCATAATTAAATTCTTATAACACTTATATAACCTTGTGATATACTTTGAAATTATAAGACAAGTTTAAGTTTCAAATTTGGTCCAATTTGGACACTGTTTGAGCAAGTTATGCAATTTTATGCACATTTTGGACTTTTCTGTAATTTACCTAATTGAGAGGTTTTATTTGCAATTTATCACTTGCATTATGTTCTTTGGATATTCTCTCATCATTCTTGAGCTTGTTGAGCCATGGGGCGCCTATTTAAACCTTGGTTTGAAGGTATTTTCTCCGAGGGTATTTTAGGGTTCACCCCTTCATGGATGAGCCACCTTTAGTAGCTATCAACTAATGAGTTATTTGTTTTGCTTGAAAATTCAAGAAATGAGGGATAAGCATGTCTCTATGGATGGTGGGGGAGTTGCTTGTGTGTTTGCTTGTATATTTTTAATAGTTTAAGGCTATGGACACTTGGAAAGATACTAGAACTTCAACTTTTTCTTTTTCTTTATCTTAAAGTTTGATATACTTATCCCTAAGCACCAAAATAATCCATTTTCTCTCCACCACTTTCCTCCTTCTACAAACATCATCATCCCTCTGTGCTTCTGTAAGTTTCCTATCCAAGGAACAAGAAAGAGGGGACCTTCTTGGAAAATGAATCTAGGATTGCAATTGACTTGCTTTTAGGGTTTAAAAAGCTTCCTTCTAGTGATCTTGACCTAAAAGAGTAAGAATCTCCTTCTTTCTTCCATTTATTTCTTTGTTATACTTCCTCCTACCTTTCTCTATGTCAGAACCTTGTTGTTCTACGGTATAAATTGCTCTAAAGCTCTAAAACCCTACCCTTCTTGCTCCTTATGCTCAAGGTTTGCTCATTTAATGAAGAAAGGTGCTAGATGGACGAGTTCATAGCTTATGCTTGGATTTTCTACCATACCTGCTCAAGTTTTCTTCTGTGTGGGGTTTCATATTCTCATTAGAGTCATGTTTTATAACTTGCTTCACGTTTATTTCCTACCATAAGCTTTCTAGATCATGTTCTTGCTTGAAAATGATGATCCATGCACTAAAAAGCTATGCTTGACTTGGATTTCAATTTTTATAATGTTCCCTATTCTGATTTCAGTTCAAGATGAACCTATGATCATGTGTATGTTATTCATAAGGTATAATATGACTTGGATCAGGTTGGTTTGATAACTTATGGTGCTAAGCACCTATTAACCAATGGTCAATTTTAGGGTTTAAAGCTGAATTCTTCTATAAACACATGACCCGATGATGGTAACATTGCAACAACCCTATGATGTTGTCTTCATGACAACTGATGGTCATGATCAAAGGTGTCATATGATGGTGACAACCTATGGTCACCCCCTTAGGTCAGGTTTTGGATCAATTAGAAGTTTAATGATCAACTATTAAGTACCCTAATAATGTTATCAATCAATGATGACATTAGCTTAATATTCGATGTTGATTAATGAATAAAGTGCTGATCTAACAACCTATGGTGACTTAATGGTCACTAATGATGGTGGATCATATCTCCAAAACCTATGGTGAGTTAATCATATAGTTGTAGCATCAATTAATCCTTGGACCAATGGTTTCTTGGGTCACATGATGCAATCGTCGGACCTATAATATAATTGATGGTTTTAACATATGAACTTGACCCAATAGTCACGATCTAATGTTTATTCCTCCAATTAAGTGGAATGATGGCTAATGTAATATGTTGGTCCTAATAATGTGATTTAGATGGTTTCCTTTATATGATCAACTTAAGAAGCTTACTTGTTGACAATGGATGGCTTGTTTTAAATGAAAAGTCCATTGTGGGTTTTACCCTACTCTCAACAAAACCCTTATTGTTGTTAACCAAAGGATGTCTAGGGTAAAATGGTGAATTTTATAGATCACAACTCAATAACATCATAGATGATTCATTCAAGGTGTTTACTTATGTAAACAACTAATTGTCTTACCTTTTAAAAATCCAATGGTTCTGGGTGACATTGTGGTATGGTGATATGGGTTGAATGATAATGGAACAAATGGAGGGTTACCCTTAATAAGGTAGTCTTACCTATTCACTCATATGAATAGAAGGGATGCTAATCATATTGTGTTGATATGTAACCCCAATGAGGAATAGCTTGTTATACCTAGCTTTAATATAACTAAATGATGGCAATTGGGTATGAATAATCATTGAATGACTAATACAATAATGAAGTACTATGTTACTATTGTTGAAACCCTACTATGCTATAACTCGATGGTTACACCTTGATTTATGTGTGGATTCATACTTGATAATGGTATGGAATGTGATGGTGATGCTTCACCTTATGCATCCATGATCCAATGGGGATGTCGTGAGTTAGGGTTGGGGTATAAGTGTTTATTAGTAAAATTGATATAATTTATCTTGTTGAACCTAACTCTAATGCAAATAGATAAATATGAGTATTAATGTTTAACATTCTTATATGATGGAATGATGGTGGAATAACCTCCTTAATATGCTAATTGGTGGTTATCATAGCCACATGGTTGATACTTTTTTATGCTAAACATGTGCATTATGAATATGATGAGGATTAATCATATCTGGATTCCTTGCATGTTGGTGTAATAAAGGAATGTTCTTAATGTTAATATAACCCTGTTATGATTTTTTATGAATATCTCCTAGCACATTAATGCAATATTGTGTTGATCTGATGTATTATATGTAAATGATGTTGTTGATCCTTGTTATAAGGCATGCAAAAATAATGATGATCTTGTAGTGAATAATATGATGGTCTTAATGACCTTTGGGCATGGTTGAGCCCTGAATGAGGTGTAATCCTCTTGTATTGATAAGGGTTGATACCCTATGATATTGTGAAAAGGATTTATATCCTGTGATAGTATGACGGTCTTAATGACCTTTGGGCATGGTTGATCCCTGAATGAGGTGTAATCATCTTATGTTGATAAGGGTTGATACCATGTGATATTGTGAAAAGGATTTATATCTTGTGATAGTATGACGACTAGTGTGGTCTCATGAATGGAAAGTGAATAGTACCATGTGATGATGAGATGAGAAATTATGCTTCACACATTTTATATCTTTTAAAAGTTGTGATATTTATATGCCTGCTAGAATTGAATTAGGGTTTGTATGTACACTTGTTTGATGCAGCCTTAATTCACCCAATTGGCATAACTAATCAAGTGCAACTCTAATCATGTAGTGCCCTGTGTCGTAGAGCCATCTTCAATGTCAGAACTTACTGGATGGTGAAACGAGTATTCCTAAGGGAAACTCAGAGTGCATATTGTTGAGTATGTGGGGGTGGTAGGTTGAGGATATATCCTTATCATCCACAATGCAGATTGTGGAGGATGGCTATGGTCATGCCTCATACATCTAATGTGATTGAGAACGGTTGTGGTCGTGTCTCGGTGATTATAACATGATGTGATTAGAGGACAACTGCAGTTATACCTTAGTGATTGGGTTTGAATACCCTAGATGCTAACGTCATGACCCATACCAAGGTGGGCTAGTTATAGGACTATATGTCATTGTGGTGGCAGATTTGACTGATATGTCACTACCTTTTTACTCGTACTGACCGAGGGGAAGAGATCTTAGGATACCGGCACTCCTAAATCTTGTATGAAACCGAATAGCCCTCCGTAGGGGTCAGTTGGACTTTGAATGGTACGATTCAAATTCCCCAGGGCATAATAAAAGATGTAATACAACCATGTAGCATATTTGTTTAGGGTTATATACAACGTTTCACATTGGATGATAACCCTTATTTGTTATCTTTACATAAAGATGATGCTTAGAGATAGTAGATATACTTAGGTTGTGGATATGCGTAATATTGTAGATGCATACATACAATATCTGTGATTGTGTTGATAACTATACTGCTACTGTTGATTATAATCATGATGCTAGCTATCTCATGTTGTTAGTTATGTTTAGCATGCTAGCCATGCCTTTGTAACTAGAGATGCATATACTACTAATCATGCTTATCCAGATAGTTGTGCTTATGTTGTTAGCTCTTCTAATGATGTTGATATGTTCAACCAATTAGACATGCTCATGTTGTTAGCTATGCTTTTGTGGTTAGACTTATTCATAATGATAGAGATTCTATGTTACTAGACTTACTCATGATGCTAGATATGCATATGCTATCGAATTGCTTGTATTGTTAACAAGATAAAGGATGATAGTCTAGCTAATGATGATAGTTATTATTTGCTCCTTAACTTATTTTGTTAATCATCAGTACTGTTGAGCTTATTTTTTATATCTGGTTAAACTACTTAACTATTTAATTACTTTAAAATGGTGTAATCAATAAACGTTGTTGGAGGTTGTATCTCTTGTTGGGACATGGGCCTCACCCTTGTGGTTTGCCACATTTTTTTTAGGTAATCGAAAGTGACAAAAACAAACTTGTGGCAACAAGAAGAGAAGCTACAATAATGAATATTTAAGAAAGTTGATTAGATGTCTAGTGTATCCTAGAGTCGTCCATGTACTCTCAGGTCTAGACAGGAATAGTTTGTATATGGTGTTTCAAACAAATTGAACTTTTGTTAGCATGTTAATGATGGTTTGTGTGGCATACATGAATATGGTTCTCCTATGTATATATGTTGTGGCTAAGGAAATAGAACAATTGTATCAAATTCTTAGCATAGTATGGATGTAAGAAAGATGTTGGGATCTTATGCAAATGTTTCAGAGCGAGTGTTGACGTTGAAATTGGTTTTAATTTACCCATATTTTTGGGTATATGATTAATTAGTGATTGGTTGTGCTTTATGTTTTGAGTAATCTCATTTAGTGTAACGGGTTCTCACAAGTTGGTATCAGAGCTTTAGGTTTATGGGTCTACAGGGACACTAGGACTTAAGACTAGGATGATGTCTAAGTTAGGAACGTGACACAAAAATATGGCGCATATTGCCTAATCTCAGTACTTGGATGCCCTGGCCAGGTATTCAATTATTGAAGAAAGGTAAGTATGGAACTCTTAGATTGTTATCTTTCTTATTACTCTGATCAAGTAGTCATTTTGAGACAATCTAAAGAGCATAACGAATAAAAAATCATGGTGTGAATATCTCAATCCTACCTTAAAGAAGATGAGAATTGCATCATTATCTATCAAAACTTGAATGTTTGGTAAATATAAGAGAAAGATACAACACCATAAAATCTAAATCTGAATAAAAATAAGGAAAAGAGGAGTTCTTGAAGATGTGATTCAATAAGATAATAAAGTAAAAGACAAACAAGTATATGCTTATAAAGTGAATCAATGTATGAAATTGTTATGACCCACTCCATGATTAACCAGTAAGTACAATGATTAGTGCATCATCATGTTGATTAAGTTGAGTTAAGTACTCACAGATGGAATTAGTGCTTTGATCTAGTGTTACCATCTAATTAGCTTGATTTCTTGCCTTGATAAGGTAGTGGATCTCGTGCTTGAAAATTTGCAAAAGGAATCACTTCAATTGGACCTTTGAGGCTAAAGTTATACCTTTTCAAGTTCCTTGGTCCAAATTTGCAATTTTTCCATTAATTTGTCTTTTTACCCCTTTAGTGGGTCGACTACCCCTTTCCTTATCCTTCTTCTTTCCTCAATCGACATCCTTCAGTGGCACCTAGGCTGCAGCGCCTGATTGGCCGAGCTAGAAGAGGAAAAATGGGGCGATTTGGGCGCCACCCTCTTCTTCTTCTTCGTCCTCCTTCCTTCCTTCCTCTACCTTGCCCTAGCAGTAGTGCCCAACCTTCTAGGGGTGGCGCCTTACCTTGCAGCAGTATCTGCGCGAAGCAGCGGCCAGGGAGCTGCCTCGGGTGTAGCTAGCACCACCAAACGCCCGCCTCGACTCTGACTTTGAGGT
The DNA here is from genome assembly GCA_963693085.1 of Alisma plantago-aquatica. NCBI lineage: Eukaryota > Viridiplantae > Streptophyta > Magnoliopsida > Alismatales > Alismataceae > Alisma > Alisma plantago-aquatica. The sequence goes on along the minus strand of OY856409.1, from coordinate 466,026,687 downwards.
CCATGCTCGAAACCACAGCTTCCCACCCCTATTGCACCCACCTGTGCCTCATTAGCAAGGGACGACGCCCCATCTAGCAAGAAGTAGCGGTAGCTGCGTGAAGCAGTGGCCAGGGTCCATCTTGGCATGAGCAATACCCCAAATGGTGCCAACGACTTCGTCCATGGGTCTAGAACTCAAATCCGTAGCCAAAAAGCCACGAGCAGTGACGATTAGCTAAGCCCCTGCCTCCTGTGTGTGAGCATGTGAACCTGTGCGTGAAACATGTTATTCCAGAATAGTTCCAAGGTAGAAGACGATCTGTTGACTCCCGGAAATAGGACTCTGGACGCATTTCCAGTCGTATTCGGACATCTTGAACCGCTGTGAGTAGAATCTCACTCAGCAAGCACGATTTAACTCCAATAAATGAATGATTTCGGTTCAATCTATGTTATTCGCGGGTAACAATGCTTACCCAGGAGCCAGACAGTAATGGTGTCGATTAATTTTTATGCACGTTTCTCATCTTCACAATTTTCATGATCTTATTTTATTAAGTGATTAGTATGATTTGGACTAGTGGAATTATATGGTTGATCAAAACCTAAAGTGCTCAGTTTAAAAGTGGAATATAGTAGCACACGAATCTAGGGTTTACAATAGCTGTACAGTTTGGGAATAAATCTAGTTTGTACGATTCTAGTAGTTTACTAGATGCATGATTTCAAAGAAATGACGAGGACATGAAAAATATTCAAAGAAAACCTAAGAGTATGCTCTTTATTATATTTAAGGTGAATTATTTAATATTTATACAAATTGACACGTTCCTCAAAGATATCAATTGAAATTCCCAATTATTATTAATATTTCGTGTCATGACAAGTAATTGACTTTTAATTGAATTATGTGATGCATAACTTAGAATTTGGGTTGATGTGCTCGATTTTTTAGGAATTTCAGATAATTTACAAGTGCTACTGACGATTTCTAATATATTGAGTAATTAACTCTTGTTAGTGTGTTACGATGCTCAATTGTATAATTCTAGTGTATATGAGCCAAGTTGATATGAGTTTAGTTTATTTAAGAAATTTCAATCTGTCTGCATGCATGGTATATGGATTACTCGATAAATTACAATGTTTTTGAATATACTACTCTGCCAAGTTTGGAAGGATATACATGTTGTATTATAAGCTTCAGATGGATAGACTCGGTACCATAGAGATACCAGAGTCAAGAATAAGTAATAGAGAGATACAATATAGTAAGAGCTTTCCAAGAATAATAAAATAATAGACATAGGTGCCCTGGACACCGTAGATTACCTACGGATGTCTGCATTGTAGGGAGGAAACAATCCACCCTAGCAGTGACCAGTATATGGGGATCGGAACGCACCCACAGAGCGTGCGGGGAGATGAAGCCCTTGAGGAAGTCTCATAAGAGAAGATAGGTTACCCAACATGAATAAGAGATCTCGGTGGTAACCTAGAGGTACCCACACAGCGTACCAAGATGAGGCCCACAGAGCGTCTCAGACCCTCCACCTTTGTACTCATTCTAGAGGAGAGGTCTAGTTAAAGGCCAGTTGTTTAGCTACCTTAGTCAGACGTGACAGTTCGAGTCAAGCAGACCCAGATTCAGTTCTAGGCTTAGCTTCCCAGGTTTTAAGCTAAGTCTTGTACAGTGGGATTGTAGTTCGCTATGAGTCTTCATATGTAGAGTACATTGCATATGATCAGGGCATAAGATAAAATATGTTCATATAGGTTCACAGAGTTTCTTATAAGTTAAAGAGTTAATAAAGATTTGAGTTATATTCACAGCAGTTATCCTTTAAATGAAATTTTAGTATTCTCTGTTATTTAATCGTATCTACAGCTTTGCAGCAGTTGTTATCTTAATGAAATGTTGACATTTCATGTCGTTTAAACTATATTGTTTAGATATGCTCAATATAGTATTATCTTGTATTTTATTCCAATTAATAAACATAAAATGAGTTATCTGTGATGGTTGGGTGAAATTCTATTCATTGAGCCAGTAGCTCACCAACCTACTGAAAACATTTTTTAGGTCAATGTCAGCACGAGGAAGATGAAGGATCGTATCACCCAAGTTCTTAGAAGCTAGTTTGTAGTTAGATAGAGGTCTCTTAGTCCTTTCCCCTCAGTCCTTGGGCATGTGGTGTGGTAGAGAGAGAATGTAATGTAACATGTAAACTAATTTAAGTTATCTGTTGTGCTTTATATTCCGCATGAAAAAATGTAATATGTCATGTAACTCTATTTTATCTTCCTAGTAAGGTAAATAGTAAGTTACTTCTGTAGTTAATACGATTCGGTGTTATTCAAGTTTATAAACTTTCTTTAAAGTTAATTTTAAGTGATTAAGAAAAGAAAAAGTTAACGGTGTATTGGTATTACATTAAATACTTGAGTTATGCCCTAATCTCATGATTAGTGGTAATTGTGAGATCGGGGTGTGATAGGATTTTGGTATCAGAGCATAGGTTGAGTACATAGTTACTCTAAGTCAGATGGCAGGAAGACGATGTGGTCATGAGGACCAAGCTGAGAGACACATTGGACCTGACCCTCAGGTGATGGGTCCAGGTGGTGGAGATGATGTGGATGAGGCATCAAGGATGTACAAAATGTTTCTTGAGACCAAGGAAAAATATAAGATGGAGAGGCGAGCTTCTACCTCGAGTAGCAAGGATCTGATGAGATCCTATGAGCTGGTTAATAAGCTTGGAGGTATCAAGTTTGTTAGAACCACTAACCCTGCAGTGGCAGATGAATGGCTGAGATAGTTAGAGAAAGTGTTCCGTCTGATGGAGTTGTCTGAGGAAAGACAAATCAATCACATAGTTTATTTGCTTAAAGGTGATGCAGAGCTCTGGTGGCGTGGAGTGGAAGATAAAAGGAGGAACACGGTATTGACTTGGAAGGATTTCATTGATGAATTCCATCTTAAGTACTACCCACCTACCTTTCTGAGCAAGAAAATAAGACAGATGTAGAATATCAGACAAGGAAGTATGACAATTGGTGAATACAAGACACATTTCACAAGGTTGGAAAATTTTTGTCCGCAACTTGTTCCTGATAACGTAGAAAAGTGCAGAAGATTTCAAGAAGGATTAAGATCAAAGATTAGAAACACCGTTTCATCCATTGGTCGAAGAGATAGAGAAAACTTTGGGGAATTTGTAGAAGTAGTGAGACGTGTAGAAGAGTCAGTTAATGCTGATAAGCAGTCTGAGAGTAAGAAAAGATCTGGAAACTTTATTATAAGGGGACAAAGCAGTGGTGGATATAGAGGATGTGGTGGTTTCTTTACAAAGATAAGACAAGGACTTGGATGTTTTGGTAGACAAGGATCTAGTTTTTCATCAAGTGGAGGAAGACCCAACTCCGGTAGATGGAGTACACAGTCTACATGGACACCTCCAACTAGGTCTTTTGGATCATCATTTTTAGTGATAGGTCCACCGAGGCGAGAGACGCGAGCATGTGATAAATGTGGAAGACCACACTCAGGACAGTGTTGGGGAACAACGTTTCAAGGATGTCATCAGTGCAGACAAATGGGACATTGACGTGTATTTTACCACGCGGTTAAACGCAAGTATACACGTCGAGTAATATAGGCCTTGTGAGGCCCGAGTCGAACTCAGGGATACGTGAAATATTGGAGACTTCTACTAACTAATCGCAATCAGCTAGACCGATTAACAAAGTAGGGTTTTGTTGTTCAAATTAAAAAGAAAATAAAAATCAAACAAAGAAAACAATCGATTAAAGGTTAATTTAATCAATTCAAAAGGATATCTTTAGGATGGCGGTTTCACCGCGGGTCAACATTGTATTAGATTTCATATAATTCCTCACACTTCTCTCTCTATCCGGGTAGTGGCCTGAAATGAGAATTACCCACTGTCGTGGTGTAATCCACTACTTAGATTTAGGTTGATTCCATCGTCATAGTAATCATTCCCCTAAACTAAGCGCATTAAGATCGGTCCCTCAGTTCCCACCATTAATTTTACAACTCCTTTGTCAAGGGTTTTATTAATTAATGTAGAATTCGTCTCTTTTCAACCGTTAATCCTTCTGTCGAAGTGATTAAGGGCATTAATTTATTATTATGGTGATCAAGCATAACAATAGCAATAGAGAAAACGAATTTATACCACGGATATGAGAGAAAAATATGAATTATCAATCTAAAATCATCATACAATGTATCCCCGGGCTACTCCCGGTCCTAAAGATTGAGGGTTTTAGCCTCTCATGTTCATCTTACACGAATACATGGTAGAAATTGGGGAATTCATAAGAAAAACGTGAAATAGATGGGAAAAACCCCTGAACGGAGAAGAACCGGTGGATCCTTGGCGTAGAACACAAACTTTCCCCGCCTGTCGGTGGTGGAAATTGTCTTCGGCAGCGTCCGAATCAACCGGGATGAGCTTCTCGGCCTCCGTTCTCCTTTCTCTCCTCCTCGGCACTCGTGCAATCCAAAAATGAGATCCTCTCCCTATCTGGGCGGCCGTCATTAGGTATAAGTCCCTAATTAGGTCGTCAAATAACAACAGCCGTCCGATCGAGATCAAAACAGATCCAACGCATATCTGCCGGCGTCGATACCATCGACGCGGGTCGATGGTATCGACCCGGCGGATTAGCGGCAGCTTTCCTTTCTTTTATTCTGAGCGCCTGTGGTGATCTCGATACCATCGACTTGGGTGTCGATGGTATCGACTCCTTTAGTGTCGGTTGTTGTCGTTTAGCGACGTTGTAGCTCCCCTTGTGTCGATGGCATCGACTTGGGTCGATGGTATCGACAGTTTCCTCGCCAGCAACTTGAAGGGATCTCGATACCATCGACTTAGGTGTCGATGGTATCGACTCTGTATTGCTCTTCTCGGCTGACAACCTGTGGCTTGGTCGATGGTATCGACGGAAGCAGATACTTGTTTTTCCTGAAATTTCACAACAAGCCCAAGTAAATCCACACAATTTATAATAAGATGATAAATAATTAATGCTCAAAATAGTAAAACAAAGGGGATTTGATATAAAATGATGGCAAAGACCAAATAAAGTGAATTATGCAATAATATCCATAAAAATGAGTAATTAAGGCACAAAACACATATGAAATAGGTCTCTAAATGCGACTCAAAATCATCGCATCAAACTCCCCTAAGCTTAAACATTGCTCGCCCTCGAGTAACTAATCCTTAGAATAGGATTGCAGATGTCAACTAACAATCAACACATCACCCCACATCCCACATGACTCCCACTGGACATTCTCAAACCGGCCTTTCCTAATCACAGAACAGTAATTACCCTACATGCGACAATAATCATCAATAAAAGAAATTATCCTTCAAACCGATGAACACTATCACATAAGGCAGTTAACATAATAAAATTTGCCGATTCAACATTAGTGCATCTTGTGATCGCCTACACTACGTTGCTCGCCCTAACTACCATCTACATGGAAGCAGTTCTCCTGATAAACATGAGTGAGGAGAAAATCACGGTGGCCTACCAATCCGAGCAACGGGTGGATGGAATGGGTGGTTCATGGAAAAATTTGGAAGTATTACACAGTTTCAAAATGCATACAACAAAATGCCCTAATTGATGCCAATGCACATTGAAAATGCCCTAATGCTTAAAATTGGGTGGAATGATGCATGCACTAACCTTCCACCTCAAAAAGAGATAGAAATCTAATTAAGCCACATCATGTACTCAGTTTCCTTGTTATGTAAGTGATATCATGTTCCTTTCTCCCTCTTATTCCATTTCCTTCTAAATTCTCTTTTTTTTTCAAAATTTTTCTTCTTCAGATCTTCAGATTTTTTTTCTTTTCCTCTTAGCCCACATATCCATAATTGCTTAGAGATACATGTGTTAGGCTATTTTCTTCATGATTGGAAATCTTTGTAATATTTCGAGGGTATGGGACAATTTAGATCACTTTTCAAGACAAACTGAGGTACATGGTGTACTTATGCATGAAAATCATGAAAGTTATGAGTGCAACTACATGACATGCACCTAAAGGTAATGTGCATGAATCACTAAACATTTTTTTTTCATTTTATGCAAAAGTATGAAAATAACAATGCAAATCCTATCTACATGCTATGCACGCAAGGAGGAATTAAAACTGTACTTTACTTCCAATTCTTTGGTGGATTATAGAAAAATATGAAGTGGAATGATCACAAGATTAAGTTACTGAACTTTAGAAAAATATCATGTGTCCCTCCTTACTGACATGTGTAGTAGTTCAAAGGGTTCTTTCTCGTATATCCAATTAAGGTCTCATTACCATTTGATTAGGTTAGGCTCAAACAACCGTTACTATCCACTTTTCATGAGTCAATGGGGGTGTGGGTGTGACATATTGCTTTAGAGTTGACATAATCAATCATTTTCATAGGACAAGTTTCCCAAGGACAACCAAGTTAAGCTATCCAAAAGACCCAGAAATTTTGAAATTCCCTTAAATTTCCCATGAAAAGGCGAGATGACAATTTTTAAGACATCCACGATTACACTAGATAGATGTGGATCCTAAACAAACACTAAAATTGCAAGAACAAGTAACAAAGCAGAAACTAAAAACAACTAAAGAAAAGATAAAAGATAGAGTTGTTCCAGCCACCCCCCTAAGCTTGAATTCGACTATGGCCTCATAGTCAAAAACCAACTTAAGGGTGGAACAGTGATACGAGATCAGTCTGATGGTGGTGGAGGTGGGTACTGCCAGGGTCGTGGGGTCCAGATTTGCTCTGGATGATGTGACTTCATTTGGCCAATAACCCCGTCTTGAATAACTAACACCGACACTGCTGTGTGCCCGTCGATACCATCGACGGAAGTCGATGGTATCGACTCGCTGATTAGGGCAACTGCCTCGCGAGTCCGGCCGCCGCCTTTTTCATTTGAACATGTTGATACCATCGACGGACCCGTCGATGGTATCGACTTCACTGAGTCGATTTCTTCTGAAAATCTCCAGAGATCTCGATGGTATCGACTGGCATGTCGATACCATCGACCTTTATTGTGCAACCTGCCTGTAGGTATGTCGATACCATCGACGGGGGTGTCGATAGTATCGACACAGTGCGATTTTTTCTGGTGTCGACCTGAACCCATGTCGATACCATCGACCAGTGTGTCGATGGTATCGACCCTGCCTGTTCCTGCACATTTAACAAACGGATCAAGGTATCTTTTTTTAACTAAAATCTAAACGAAATAAAAGCAATCTACAACTATAACTAAACTATCCTAATGTACCAATGGTTGGGTTGCCTCCCAACAAGCGCCCTTCTTTAACGTCTTAGGCTAGACGTATGACAGTCATCATCTTTTCACCTTGGGGACTGCACTTAGAGGATCATGCGGTAATTTGAATTCAACACGATCTCCTCCAATGCCCAAAGACAAAGTACCTCTCCCTAAGGCAGTCACGACATCTGCCGTTGCTTGAAACGGTCTTCCTAGGAGAATTTCACAGCTCTGGAGTGGTGGCATATCCATGACAACAAAATCCACCGGAAATATGAATCTGTCCACTTTGACTAGAACATCTTCACATACTCCATAGGGTCTCACAGTAGACCCATCCGCCAATTCAATTGTTGCAGCCAACTTCTTTATCTCTTTTAACCCCAGCTTTTGAAATGTAGCCAAAGGCATGAGATTTATACTAGCGCCGGAATCACATTGCGCTTTAGAAACATGTTGACCACCTATTGAACACGGAATGTAAAAACCTCCTGGGTCCTTTCTCTTCTGTGGTGAACTCCCGTGAATCATCGAGCTCACCGTCTCATTCATCCAATAAATTTCATCGTCTTTTATCCGCCTCTTCTTATTAATGATTTCCTTGATGAACCTCCCATAGGCGGGTACTTTCTCGATCATCTCCACTAACGGAACGTTGATGTGGAGTTTTCGGAATATCTCCAGGAATTTTTTAAAGTGACGATGCTCTTTCTTTGACTTAGGATTAACCACATTTGAAACATCTGCTGCCTCAACACGCCTATGAGGTGGCAGATAAGAGCTTTTCGGGGGTACCTCCCCTAAGCTTGCTTCAATTATTCCCTCGGACGTGGGCTTTGGCGAGACATCATCAATAGTAGCAGCTTGTTGTGGTTCCTCTCTCGCCTCAGATGTCTCCACATGTGCACAAACAACCTGCACCTGCTCCTCTTGCCTAGATGGAGATACCATACTCACAACTCTTTCTGATTTTCTGAAGAAATGGTTTCCGCCCGGCAATCTATAGTAAGTGCGTGGATACGGTATCGCCGGTGTTGCATTCACATTGAAAGTCATTTTTCTTTCTTCTACAGCTTCTTGCACCTGAGATTCCTCCTCAGTGCTTACCACAGACATGTATTTGACCTGATGATGTGCTTGTGGCACATGCGCAATCTCAGCCGGTTTCTGTTGATTGGCGTGCTTGATGGCCGCCACTTCACTTGAAATCTGAGCCACGGTGGTCTCTAATGCCCGCATCTGTGCTCCATGGCTTTGCAGCGTCTGCCCAAATTTGGTTAGAATGTCACCTTGAGATTGCAATTGTTTACCAAACATGGCCATCATCTCTTGGTTTTGCCGAACCATTTGACTTAGCAATTCAGTGTTCTTGTCCTCGATTCTCTGCTGTGGCTTGGCATCCGGATCCTGCAGAAAATTATTCGGATCCTTCTATGAAAACTTTTTATCCTTTCTCCATGCATAGTCATTGTTTCTATAGCCCTGTTGTTGCATGAACTTCACTTGGGCTTCCTCATCCTCAGATGCATCTTCCTTAGTTAGCAGCTTCTTGGCTAGAAGATCTAGCTTGTCGTTCAGCTCCCTAACTGTTCTGGATTCGTCGGCAGCCTTGACATGTTCCACTGCACCTCTGTCGCCCCATGACTATTTCCTAGCCATGTTCTTTATTATCTCCCAGCATCTTGTATCAGTGTTGTTCAAGAAAAATCCTGAACCGGCCGAGTCCAAATTGCTTCTATCATGCTCGGAGAGAGCAAAGTAGAAGATCTTTACTTGGGTTTCCTTGTCCAATCCATGGTGTGGACATCTCCTCAACATGACTTGGAATCGCTCCCAAGTCTCAGAATAAGTTTCACCCGCCTGTTGGGTGAAATTGTGGATCTTCCGGATCATATCATTGGTCTTCTCAGGAGGGAAGAACCTCTCGAAGAAAACCTCCACCATGTGATCCCATGATTCAACAAACTCGTCGTCGAGGTTATGAAGCCACTCTCTTGCTACTCCAGCCAAGGAACTCGGGAATAACTTGAGGTACAGCACATCCTGTGGAAATCGATCTATCTTCACCATATCGCAATTTTCAACAAACTGACTAATGTGTGCCACTGGATCTTCATTTTTCAGTCCATGAAATGCGTTGGATTTAACCAGGTTAATCAGTGCTGGATCGATCTTGTAGGTTGGAATGTTTAGCCCCTGTTTCTTTATAGGCCCCTTTGATGCCGAGGAAGAAGACGCCTTGATCTTCTCCCATATTGTCTGTGCTTCAGCCATTACTTCTTCTTGTTCTTGCTCAGATTCAGAATTTATATCACTGTGGTGTTCCTCCTCGTAGTAGTCCTCGTCCTCTGGTCTCGCAGATGGAACCTCAGGTGTGCGATTCACGTAGTCTCGACTACGTGTATGCACCATGCAAAGTACCTGAAAAATGGAAATAGGGATTCAGTACAATGCTTTGAACGAGTCAACACAATTATAGAGAAATAAAGGAATGTTTTTTTGAAATTGTTTTAAAATAAAAAATAAAAAAATGTGGCCTAGAGTGGCCGCTCTTAGCACTCAAAGTGCCAATAATTCGCCGTATCCCCGGCAACGGCGCCAAAAACTTGACGTGTATTTTACCACGCGGTTAAACGCAAGTATACGCGTCGAGTAATATAGGCCTTGTGAGGCCCGAGTCGAACTCAGGGATACGTGAAATATTGGAGACTTCTACTAACTAATCGCAATCAGCTAGACCGATTAACAAAGTAGGGTTTTGTTGTTCAAATTAAAAAGAAAATAAAAATCAAACAAAGAAAACAATCGATTAAAGGTTAATTTAATCAATTCAAAAGGATATCTTTAGGATGGCGGTTTCACCGCGGGTCAACATTGTATTAGATTTCATATAATTCCTCACACTTCTCTCTCTATCCGGGTAGTGGCCTGAAATGAGAATTACCCACTGTCGTGGTGTAATCCACTACTTAGATTTAGGTTGATTTCATCGTCATAGTAATCATTCCCCTAAACTAAGCGCATTAAGATCGGTCCCTCAGTTCCCACCATTAATTTTACAACTCCTTTGTCAAGGGTTTTATTAATTAATGTAGAATTCGTCTCTTTTCAACCGTTAATCCTTCTGTTGAAGTGATTAAGGGCATTAATTTATTATTATGGTGATCAAGCATAACAATAGCAATAGAGAAAATGAATTTATACCACGGATATGAGAGAAAAATATGAATTATCAATCTAAAATCATCATACAATGTATCCCCGGGCTACTCCCGGTCCTAAAGATTGAGGATTTTAGCCTCTCATGTTCATCTTACACGAATACATGGTAGAAATTGGGGAATTCATAAGAAAAACGTGAAATAGATGGGAAAAACCCCTGAACGGAGAAGAACCGGTGGATCCTTGGCGTAGAACACAAACTTTCCCCGCCTGTCGGTGGTGGAAATTGTCTTCGGCAGCGTCCGAATCAACCGGGATGAGCTTCTCGGCCTCCGTTCTCCTTTCTCTCCTCCTCGGCACTCGTGCAATCCAAAAATGAGATCCTCTCCCTATCTGGGCGGCCGTCATTAGGTATAAGTCCCTAATTAGGTCGTCAAATAACAACAACCGTCCGATCAAGATCAAAACAGATCCAACGCATATCTGTCAGCGTCGATACCATCGACGCGGGTCGATGGTATCGACCCGGCGGATTAGCGGCAGCTTTCCTTTCTTTTATTCTGAGCGCCTGTGGTGATCTCGATACCATCGACTTGGGTGTCGATGGTATCGACTCCTTTAGCGTCGGTTGTTGTCGTTTAGCGACGTTGTAGCTCCCCTTGTGTTGATGGCATCGACTTGGGTCGATGGTATCGACAGTTTCCTCGCCAGCAACTTGAAGGGATCTCGATACCATCGACTTAGGTGTCGATGGTATCGACTCTGTATTGCTCTTCTCGGCTGACAACCTGTGGCTTGGTCGATGGTATCGACTTCCGTCGATGGTATCGACGGAAGCAGATACTTGTTTTTCCTGAAATTTCACAACAAGCCCAAGTAAATCCACACAATTTATAATAAGATGATAAATAATGCTCAAAATAGTAAAACAAAGGGGATTTGATATAAAATGATGGCAAAGACCAAATAAAGTGAATTATGCAATAATATCCATAAAAATGAGTAATTAAGGCACAAAACACATATGAAATAGGTCTCTAAATGCGACTCAAAATCATCGCATCAGACATTTCAAGAGGAATTGCCCCCAGTTACAACAGTCATCATCATAGGGTTCCCAGTCACAATACCAGAATGTCCCGAGATAGGCTCCAGCTGGAGGACTCGATTCCTCTGTAGCTTCAGGTTCCCAATGTGTTGCAGCACCCAGTACTAGGGAAGGACAACGAGGACATCGTGGGAGAGGAAGAGCTTCAGGATGCTTCTTCTCTCTGACACAACAAGAAGGTATTGTTTCTTCCCGAGTGATTACATGAGAAATGCTTTTCTTTAATAGCATTTCAGTTATGGTCTTGGTAGATCTGGGTGCTACTCACTCGTTTATACAACGTTCTTTATCTTGTGATCTTAACCTGTTAACTCAGGAGTTACCAGTTGAGTTATTATTGAGGGTTCTGTTAGGTGAACCGACAGTGTTGACAGAGTTTTGTCCTGCATGTTTGTTGACTTTTGGTGGTTACACCATTGCGGTTAATCTTATACCCCTAGATATTAACTCTTTTCAAGTTATCTTAGGTATGGATTGCCTAGAGATGTATCGAGCTCAGTTTGAATGTTGGAAGGAGGTTGTCTTTCAACATGGTGGATTTTCATGTGTCTTTTCTAGAGATAGGAAAGTTTTGCCTACATGTATCATATCAGCTGTTGTAGCTGATAAGATGTTACAGAAAGGTTATGAGGCATTTGTGGCACATGTAGTAGATACTAGAGCTGAGAAGAGCACAGTCAGCCTATGGGATGTGCCAGTGGTCTGTGAGTTCCCAGATGTTTTCCCAGATGAGTTGCCAGGTCTACCTCCTGAAAGAGAGATAGACTTTGAGATCCAAGTGTTGCTAGGTAGCCACCATGTGGCATTGCCAGCCTACAGAATGGCACTTGCAGAGTTGAAGGAACTCAAGATTCAGTTATAGGAGTTACTGGATAAGGGTTTCATTCGACCTAGTTCTTCACCATGGGGATCTCTAGTTTTGTTTGTGAAAAAAAAAGATGGTACTATGAGGTTATGTATAGACTACAGACAGTTGAATAAGATCGCTGTCAAGAATAAGTATATGTTGCCAATGATAGATGATATGTTTGATTAGTTGCGTGGAGCGACGATCTTTTCTAAGATAGACTTGAGATCTGGATATCATCAGTTGAGGATAAAGGCTTAAGATATTCCTAAGTTGACTTTCAGAACAAGATATGGGCATTATGAGTTTCTGGTCATGTCATTTGGATTGACTAATGCCCCAACAACTTTCATGGATATGATGAATCAGATTTTCAAGCCATTCTTGGATCAATTCATAGTAGTTTTCATAGATGACATTTTGATCTATTCCAGAGATGATGAGAAGCATGAGCAACATCTGAGGATAGTGTTACAGTTGTCGAGACATCACTAGTTATATGCTAAGTTCAGTAAGTGTGAGTTCCGGTTAGCTGAGGTGTCTTTTCTTGGACATGTCATCTCAGGAGATGGAGTACGTGTTGACCCTAAGAAGGTCGAGTCTGTTCTACAGTGGGAGCAGCCTAAGACTCCTATTGAGATCAGAAGCTTCTTAGGATTGGCATGTTACTACATTAGGTTCATCCAGAATTTCAGTGTTGTAGCATCACCTCTAACACGCTTAACGAGAAAGAATGCACTGTTTGTCTGGTCAGACAACTGTGAGAAGAGTTTTCAGATCTTGAAGAAGAGGTTGACTACAACACCAGTGTTGATCCTGCCTGAGGCAGATAAAGGTTACACAATGTTTTGTGATACTTCCAGGAGAGGCTTAGGCTGTGTGTTGATGCAAGAAGGCAAGGTAGTAGCTTATGCATCTAGACAACTTAAGAAGAATGAGGAGAATTACCTGACACATGATCTGGAGTTAGCTGTAGTAGTTCATGCTCTTAAGACATGGTGTCACTATCTTTATGGTGATGCATGTTAGGTGTTTACAGATCATAAGAGTTTGAAATATATTTTCACCCAAAAGGATCTGAATCTTAGACAGCGGAGATGGTTAGAATTGATCAAGGATTATGATGTGATGATAGATTATCATCCTGGTAAGGTGAATGTGGTAGCAGATGCCCTCAGTAGGAAGTCAAGTTCAACAGTAGATGTATTCTCTATGGCATGTTTCAAGAGAGACCTGCTAGTAGAGATGCGGAAGTTGAACTTAGACTTAGGGGTGACAAGGCAGAGATGCAAGTCGAGCCTACTTTTTATGATCAGATCAAGGAACTTCAATAGAGTGACTGTGAGTTACAGCAGATCATGCAGGATATGACAAAGGAAAAAGACCAGAGTTTAGGTTTTCAGATGATGGTTTGTTGTATCAACATGACAGGTTGTGTGTACCTGAAAACAATGATTTGAAAGAAAGGATTCTTGAGGAAGTGCATGCATCGATGTACTCTATGCATCCAGGCAACACTAAGATGTACAGGAATCTTAAGGAGTTGTATTGGTGGCCATGTAAGAAGAAGGACGTAGCTGAGTACGTGGCTAGATGTAGTGTGTGCCAGCAGGTTAAGGCTAAACATCAGAAACCTGTAGGTACCTTGTAGTCTCTTCCTATACCATAGTGGAAGTGGGAACATATCACAATGGATTTTGTGGTAGGGTTGCCCAGGACACCTAGAGGTTGTGACTCAATATGGGTGATTGTGGATAAACTGACTAAGTTTGCTCACTTTCTTCCTGTTAAGTCAACCTTTGATGTCCTGAAGTTGGATAAGATATACGTGGATGAGATAGTCATGTTGCATGGTATCCCAGTTTCAATAATATCAGACAGAGATCTTAAGTTCACCTCCAGGTTTTGGAATTAGCTGCAGCGTGCTTTAGGCACAAAGTTGAGATTCAGTACAAATTTTCAGCCGTAGATGGATGGTCAGTCAGATAGGACCATTCAAACTCTTGAGGACATGCTGAGAGCATGTGTCTTGCATTTCAGTGGAAGTTGGGAAGAACACTTGAGCCTTATAGAGTTTGCATACAACAATAGTCACCATTCCAGTCTTGGTATGGCCCCGTATGAAGCTATGTATGGCAGAAAGTGTAGATCACCCGTATGTTGGTATGAGGTGGGTGAAAAAGTGATTCTTGGACCAGAGATAGAGGATTTGACTACAGAAAAGATTACAATGATCAAAGAATAGTTGAAAGCTACACAGGATAGGCATAAGAGTTACGTTGACAAGAGACGTAGACCTTTTGAGTTTGAGGTTGGTGATGAAGTGTATCTGAAAGTTTCACCATGGAAAGGAGTGTTGAGGTTTGGCAAGAGAGGCAAACTGACTCCTAGGCTTATGGGCCCATATCCTATCGTTGAGAGGATTGGACCTGTAACCTACATGTTGGATTTTCCATCCGAGTCGGCTAATCTACATGATGTGTTTCATGTATCGATGCCGAAGAAGTGTTACCATGGTACAGAGAAGATAGTAGACCTAGAACCTACACAGTTCATAACAGATGTGTCCTATGTTGAAGGACCAGTACAAATAGTTGATCGGAGGATCAAGAACCTCAAGAATCGTGAGATATCGTTAGTGAAAGTTTTGTGGAGAAACCACAACTTAGAGGAAGCCACGTGGGAGCTTGAGTCAGAGATGCATAACAAGTTTCCTTTTCTCTTTTAGGAATTTTAGGATGAAATTCTTATAAGGGAGGGAGATTGTTATGACCCACTCCATGATTAACCAATAAGTACCACAATTAGTGCATCATCATGTTGATTAAGTTGAGTTAAGTATTCACAGATGCAATTAGTGGTTTGATCTAGTGTTACCATCTAATTAGCTTGATTTCTCACCTTGAGAAGGTAGTGGATCTCGTGCTTGAAAATTTGCAAAAGGAATAACTTCAATTGGACCTTTGAGGCAAACATTATGCCATTTTCAAGTTACTTGGTCCAAATCTGCAATTTTTCCATTAATTGGTCTTTTTACCCCTTTAGTGGGCTGGCTACTCCTTTCTTTATCCTTTCTTCTTTCCCTGATCGACATCCTTGAGCGGCACCTAGGCTGCAGTGCCCGATCGGTTGAGCTAGCAGAGGAAAAATGGGGCGATTTGGGCACCTTAAGCTCCGACCAGCAACACCACCCTCTTCTTCTTCTTCGTCCTCCTTCCTTCCTTCATCTACATTGCCCTAGCAGTAGTTCCTAACCTGCTAGGGGAGGCTCCCTACCTTGTAGTAGTAGTTGCATGGAGTAGCGGCCAGGGAGCTGCCTTGGGTGCAGCTAGCACCACCAAACGCCCGCCTCGACTCTGACTTTGAGGTCCATGCTCGAAACCATAGCTCCATGCCCCTATTGCGCCCACATACGCCTCATTAGCAAGGGGCGACACCCCATCTAGTAAGCAGTAGTAGCATCTGCGTGAAGCAATGGCCAAGGGCCATCTTGCCGCAAACAACACCCCAAAATGGTGCCAACGACTTTGGCCATGGGTCTAGAACTCGAATTTGTAGCCAACAAGCCACGAGCAGTGACGATTAGCTGAGCCCCTACTTCATGTGTGTGAGCGTGTGAACCTATGCATGAAACAGGTTGTTCTAGAATAGTTCCAAGGTAGAAGACGATCTGTTGATGCCCGGAAATAGGACTCTGGACACGTTTCCAGTCATATTCGGACATCTCGAACCGCTGTGAGTAGAATCTCATTCAGCAAGCACGATTTAACTCCAATATATGAATGATTTCGGTTCGATCTGTGTTATTCGCGGGTAACAGTGCTTACCTAGGTGCCAGGCAGTGACAACGTCGCCTGACTTTTATTGCACGTTTCTCCTCTTCACGATTTTCATGATCTTAGTTTATAAAGTGATTAGTATGATTTGGACTAGTGGAATTATATGGTTGATCAAAACCTAAAGTGCTCACTTTAAAAGTGGAATACAGTAGCACATGAATCTAGGGTTTACAATAGTTGTACAATTTGGGAATAAATCTAGTTTGTACGATTCTAGTAGCTTACTAGATGCATGATTTCAAAGAAATGATGAGGACATGAAAAATATTCAAAGAAAACCTAATAGTACACTCTTTGTTATATTTAAGGTGAATGATTTAATATTTATACAAATTGACATGTTCCTCAGAGATATCAATTGAAATTCCCAATTATTATTAATAATTCATGCCATGACAAGTAATTTCCTTTTAATTGAATTATGTGATGCATAACTTAGAATTTGGGTTGATGTGCTCAATTTTTGAGGAATTTCAGATAATTTACAAGTGCTACTAATGATTTCTAATATATCAAGTAATTAACTCTTATTAGTGTGTTATGATGCTCAATTCTATAATTCCTGCGTATATGAGCCAAGTTGATATGAGTTTAGTTTATTTAAGAAATTTCAATATGTCTGCATGCATGGTATATTGATTACTCAGTAAATTACAACGTTTTTGGATATACTGCTCTACCAAGTTTAGAAGGATATACATGTTATATTATAAGCTTGAGATGAATAGACTCAGTACCATAGAGATACCAGAGTCAAGAATAAGTAATAGAGAGATACAATATAGTATGAGCTTTCCAAGAATAATAAAATAATAGACATAGGTCCCCTGAACACCGTAGATTCCCTAAGGATGTCTGCACTTTAGGGAGGAAACGATCCACCCTGGCAGCGACCAGTATATGGGGATTGGAACGCACCCACAGAGCGTGCGGGGAGACGAAGCCCTTGAGAAAGTCTCCTAAGAGAAGATAGGTTACCCAACATGAACATGAGATCCCGATGGTAACCCAGAGGTACCCACAAAGCGTACCAAGATGAGGCCCACAGAGCGTCTCAGACCCTCTGCCTGTGTACTCAGCCTAGAGGAGAAGTCTAGTTAAAGTCTAGCTATTTAGCCGCCTTAGTCAGACGTGACGGTTCGAGTCAAGCAGACCCAGATTTAGTTCTAGGCTTATCTTCCTGGGTTTTAAGCTAAGTCTTGTACGGTGGGATTGTAGTTTCCTATGAGTCTTCATATGTATAATACACTGCATATGATCAGGGCATAAGATAAAATATGTTCATATAGGTTCACATAGTTTCTTATAAGTTAAAGAGTTAAGAAAGATTTGAGTTAGATTCACAACAGTTATCCTGTAAATGAAATTTTAGTATTCTCTGTTATTTAATCATATCTATAGCTTAGCAACAGTTGTTATCTTAATGAAATGTTGACATCTCCTGGCATTTAAACTATATTTTTTAGATCTGCTTAGTATAGTATTATCTTGTATTATATTCCTATTAATAGACATAAAATGAGCTATCTGTAATGGTTGGGTGAAATTCTATTCACTGAGCCAGTAGCTCACCAACCTACTGAAACATTTTTTAGGTCAGCGTCAGCACGAGGAAGCTGAAGGATTGTACCACCCAAGTTCTTAGAAGGTAGTTTGTAGTTAGATAGAGGTCTTTTAGTCCTTTCCCCTCAGTCCTTGGGCATGTGGTGTGGCAGAGAGAGAATGTAATGTAACATGTAAACTAGTTTTAAGTTATATGTTGTGATTTATATTCTGCATGGAAAAATGTAATATGTCGTGTAACTCTATTTTATCTTCCTAGTAAGGTAAATAGTAAGTTGCTTCCGCAATTAATATGATTCTGTGTTATTCAAGTTTATCGACTTTCTTTAAAGTTAATTTTTAGTGATTAAGTAAAGAAAAAGTTAAGGGTGTATTGTTATTATGTTAAATCCTCAAGTTATGCCCTAATCTCATGATTAGTGGTAATTGTGAGATCGGGGTGTGATAGGATTTTGGTATCAGAGCATAGGTTGAGTACGTAGTTAATCTAAGTCAGGTTACGGGATGATAAGAGACCCATATGATTAGGATTAGGATTAGGGTGATTATTTACTTGTCGATAAGTGGTTGAAAAACATAATAAAATAAGAGAACATACCAAGTGTGATAAATAGTCATCAAGGAAGGACTAATGAGATATGTTAATCATGATGATTCATGTGCTAATGGCATGGAACCCGAAATGAAAAAGGTGAAATGATACATAAGAAATTGTAACCTGCATAATGAAAATAGAATTGGTTACCTTTTTGCTAGTGACCTTTGAAAAATACTACTATGGTATGGGAAGTGTGTTTCCCTTTGTGTCTTTTCTTTCTAGGGCGCAACTTTCAAGTGGATCATTGCCACTTGGTATGTTTGGATTCACTGCAAACATGAAGGTGGATAGCTAATTATATCATAAGGTTGCTTGGACTATGGTTCCAAGATCATAAAGTTTGTGATGAGTTTGCTTTTGAGCCTTCTAATAATTTGGAAGACTCTTCTTATATGTATTGAGATTTGTTATGTTGGTGAAAGTAGATGAGATAAGGATGTGAGTTCCTTATAGCACATGAGGTGGATACCAAGGTAATGAATCCTACTATCCAAGATGTGTCCATAGTATGGGAAGTATGTGAAGGTTGGAGATGTTCATTAAATAAACATTCCAAGTATTCCTCTCCCTTAGAGAGAGAGAGAGATAGTTGATGATGACCCTCTAATTGTTGTTTGAAAAAAAAGTGATTCTATAATGTTGTGTATGGTTTAGTGATAGATGGGCCATACCACTATCAAGGATAGATGGTTTGTTGGTCAATAGATATGTGATACCGTATTCCTTTAAGATAAACCTATGATCAAATATCAATGCATAAGAGTTAGATTGTATGACATAATTCACATGACCACGATGAGTTTAGAGTTATGTCCTTTAGACTAACCAATGTACCAATAGAATAGAGTGTTCAAGTAATGTCTTACAAGTTGTAACAAGCTTTGAATTATGACATGTCAAAGTATTTCAAATATGGTCAAATATATGATCAATATTTCTTCAAAAACCTTAGGGTTGCCGAAGCAACAATGGCTATGAGACAAGTTGAACAAGAGTGAGTTGGGAGTTGACTAGAGTATCCTCTAGGAGTTATGATACCTCTATTAAGTATGTTATGTGAATCCTGATAAGATGAAGACAATATCGTTGCTCCACCCCTAACAAGGTCAACTGGGAAGTTATATTTGTTAACAGTTATATACAAGTGTATGATTCTTCAACCAAATAGGTGGTCAGTCCACCATTGAGATGATTGGAGAATCCTCTAAAACATATTCTTCATAAGTTCTTGAAAACTAAGGGGTACCTACATGGTTGATTGAGTTGTTGATTACAACAACCATTAAAAGGAGCATAGAGATGAAACCTTGTAAAGTTGCATATGATAATAGATACATGATGTTCTATGTTTGGTAAGATCTAGTGAGTGTGGCCTCTGAGTTATGCATGATACAACATATAGAATAGTTCAAGATGATAATCGAGTCCCAAAGTTGAAAGTTACTATTAGATTTGTACAGGTGGCACAACAAGTTTCTATGTTCCATATTTGCAAATGTCTTCTTCTATGGGGTTTTTTGTGTTGACCCAAGATGAGATATGTATGAATAATGTGACATCACCATGATATGAAAGTAACCATGTGAAGGTAATAGGATGAGGTGTAGAGGAAGTACCCATCTTTGTTTACCTTGGATTTTGGGGGCAAAATCCCTATTAGGGGTTTATAGTTGTAAGGCCCCTAAACTTGCTTAATGAGTTGAATAAGCTTAATTATCATAATTTAATTCTTATAACCCTAATATAACCTTGTGATATTCTTTTAAATCATAAGACAAGCTTAAGTTTCAAATTTGGTCCAATTTGGACACTGTTTGAGCAAGTTATGCAATTTTATGCACAATTTGGACTTTTATGCAATTTACCCAATTGAGAGGTTTTATTTGAAATTTATCACTTGCATTATTTTCCTTGTATATTATATAATCATTCTTGAGCTTTTTTAGCCACGATGCGCCTATTTAAACCTTGGTTTGAAGGTGTTTTCTCTAAGGGTATTTTAGGGTTTACCCCTTCATGGATGAGCCACCTTTAGTAGCTATCAACTAATGAGTTATTTGTTTTGCTTGGAAATTCATGAAATGAGGAATAAGAATGTCTCTATGAATGGTGGGGGAGCTGCTTGTGTGTGTGCTTGTATATTCTTAATAGTTTTAAGGCTATGGATACTCGGAAAGATACTAGAACTTCAACCTTTTCTTTTTCTTTATCTTAAAGCTTCATATACTTATCCCTAAGCACCAAAACTAGCCATTTTCTCTCAACCACTTCCCTCCTTCTACAAACCTCATCCTCTCTCTATTCTTCTACGAATTTCTTGTCTAAGGAAGAAGAAAGAGGGGACCTTCTTGGAAAAAGAATCTAGGGTTGCAATTGACTTCCTTTTAGGGTTTAAAAAGCTTCCTTCTAGTGATCTTGACCTAAAAGAGTAAGAATCCCCTTCTTTCCTCCATTTATTTATTTTTTATACTTCCTCGTATCTTTCTCTATGCCGGAAATTTATTTTTCCATGGTAGAAATTGCTGTAAAGCTCTAAAAGCCTTCCTTTCTTGCTCCTTATGCTTAGGGTTTGCTCATTTGATAAAGAAAGGTGCTAGATGGACGAGTTCATAATTTATTCTTGGATTTTCTACCATACCTTCTCGAGTTTTCTTTTGTTTGGGGTTTCATCTTCTCATTAGAGTCAAGTTTTATAACTTGCTCCACGTTTATTGCCTACCATAAGCTTTCTAGATCATGTTCTTGCTTGAGAATGATGATCCATGCACTAAAAAGCTATGCTTGACTTGGATTTCGATTTTTATAATGTTACCTGTTCTGATTTTAGTTCTAGATGAACCTGTGATCATGTGTGTGACGTCCCCCGGATTTTGATTTCTCCAAACCCTATTGGGAATGAGATGTCAGAATCCGAAAACATCATCCAATCATATCAGACAGCGATGCGGAAGCATAATACGCATACATGAACATACAACCATAACATACTCAACCTTCAACATGTATTTTTATGCAAAATGAATTATTACAAAATGGTTTACATTTACATATTGAATGAAAATTCTACAGTCTAAGAACATGTATGCTAAACTAGGATCTACACAATAGGTACAACTTGCTCACATCCTGTGCTTTTCTCCCATGCTATCTATGAACCTAAAACATACGTGAAACAACAAATCAACACACAAGGTGTTGTGTACATGGGCAGAAAGATACATATATTTTTGGCTTTCATAATTTTGAAAAAGATTTGCAGAAGGAAAGAAAATCATAGAAAACACTTCTTTATTAAGCGAAATACGCTAATTTAAGTCATTTTTCTAGATGAATTGCATTATCAAGGTGGACTAGTACCAACACATAAATATTGGGCCCATTATTTATGTTTTGGTACTAGTCCACCTTGATAATGCAATTCATCTAGAAAAATGACTTAAATTGGCGTATTTCGCTTAATAAAGAAGTGTTTTCTATGATTTTTTTTCCTTCTGCAAATCTTTTTCAAAATCATGAAAGCCATAAATATATGTATCTTTCTGCCCATGTACACAACACCTTGTGTGTTGATTTGTTGTTTCACGTATGTTTTAGGTTCAGAGATAGCATGGGAGAAAAGCACAGGATGTGAGCAAGTTGTACAAGTTGTACAAGTTGTACCTATTGTGTAGATCCTAGTTTAGCATACATGTTCTTAGACTGTAGAATTTTCATTCAATATGTAAATGTAAACCATTTTGTAATAATTCATTTTGTATAAAAATACATGTTGAAGGTTGAGTATGTTATGGTTGTATGTTCATGTATGCGTATTATGCTTCCGCATCACTGTCTGATATGATTGGATGATGTTTTCAGATTCTGACATCTCATTCCCAATAGGGTTTGGAGAAATCAAAATCCGGGGGACGTCACAATTGGTATCAGAGCATGAACATTAGCTACACCTAACAATTGCTCACTGTGAAACATATAACCTAAATTTCACCTTTCACTTTAAACCTTAGAAACTTAGTAAGTTGTTCTATAGGAATAATGTTTGACTTAGCCTCTAGGTTAGAACCTAGATGTTCGAGAACTAGGTTTATACAAGTGTCTGAGACCCTTTCCATATAGAGCTCATATGTATTGGGTAGCTACACCAGTCTACACCTTGTTCTCACCATTTCACTAGGTGACATGGCACTAGGCTATCTATTGTGTGTGGGACACTCGAGTTTGCTGGTTTGGTTTTGTTTCCCAATCGGCTCGCACCTCGACAGTTTTCTCTGACGTCTGCCTTCTCGGAGAAAAACTATATAATATTTTATTACCTATATGTAAATATAAAAATGTGTCCCTCACACTGTAGAGTAGTTAGTGTTCATGCAATCTAAGTGAAAAGGAGCGACATCAGTCTAGAAGAGAGAGTAGTCTAGATTAGATGTCTAGAGCCTTATCAAGATATGTGATACATAGAGTAGATGATAGAACAATAGTTGAAATAAGCATGTGACATCTTATCTAAGTTTGATATCTGATGGTATAAGTTTCCTTATAAAGGTTTAAGTTGCATACTCGTTGAATCCAATTTTGTAGAATTTATGCAAAATCTTGATGATGAAAGTACATTCCCTTTTCTTACTTAAGATGATCTAAGTTAAGATACAGTTGAATATGCATGTGCCTCAAGCTCTTTTATAAAGGAGGACCTCCAGTGTTAGGACAAGATATGTGGTGAACTCCAGAGAGAGTGAGACCCATAAGGAGAGGGTCATAGGACCTACCCTACAATATATGAAATATGAGATATATGTGAAATGATGTGTCCTAAGCTAGGTTACTCCTGAGTAGATGAGTTGAGTCCTTATGCATGATTCCAATCTATATGTGAGAGTTGGGTAAAACAAAATGATGGGTAGGCGACTCATAATGAGAAAGTCAATCCTTTTGATTGAATTAGGTCTTAGCTTGAGTGACATATGTTTGTGAATCTCATCATTAGCTGCAAGTGAGGTGATATATGAACTCTGGTTCTAAGAGTAAAATGCTTCGTGCATAAGATACTCATAATTGTTGTTCCTTCCACTTTTCTGTCTATATATATATATGATGCTAGAAACCTCACTTGAGCTATTTGGATGATTATGTATGAAGGGTCACTTAGATAAGCTTGACCTATCCTATATTCCCTTCCTATATCACACATGAAATATCTAAGTTGAAATCGTGATAAAATTGGCTTAGTATATCCTCCTTCTCTCTATGTCATGCAGGAAAGATATAAGTTGAAATCACGAGTAGAAATAAATATATCTTTGGATCATGGGTTACATGATCACAACATATAGTTCTTAACTTCAAATCTTTTGACTGTAAGATTATAGTTTGGTAATAACTCTTACATAATAGGGTGAAACCCTAATATACAAAGATGAATATTAGTTCCCTCTAATGATGCAATCCTAGTATGATGTTGAGCATAAACAATAATAATGATTTTAAGTATGATAAATTTCAGCAGCTCATGATATTGAAACCTTGATATCACCTTGCATGCTTTAATAGTGGAAAGGTGAAACCCTTAGTAATACTTTCCCTACTCTATATGAGTAATTAAATCTCTAATTATTCAGGTAATAAGGGATGTAAATTCTAGAATAATAGAATATCAAGTTCTGACTAAGCCTTTATATGATGCTTCAATTGTATTAAACAAAACAAAAATGTTATACTTCAACCTATATAAGGTGGGGTGTTACACCCTAGATTTTAGAGAACCTAAGATGTCAACTTGGGATACATCTAAAAGTATGAGAACTTTGGAATCCAGAAATTATGACCTATACAAAGTTCAAGTTAGCTATATCACCTTAATTATGATAGTAGCTGAATTTCGAGGACAAAATTCCACATAAGGTGGGGTGAATGTCATAACCCTGATTTTAGGGTACAGATACACAAGATAAAACTCGAGGTTCAATAATGTTCACTAGATGATCAGTCTTAGAATGAAGTGATTTATTCAACATTAGAATTAATTCACCTAAAAGTATGATTAGAAATACATTTAGTGATGATGATAATTAAGTTCTATTATCATGAATAACTTTGTTTAATTGTTTTGGACACTATAAGACCAAGGGATCATTTAACAGTCTCAACGAACTCAAGGGGTATAAGGATGCGCCCAAAGGTTTTAAGAGCATAACAAGTATTTTGGAATTTGTCAGGTCAAGATTTAATGGTCAATTGAAATTTATTAAAGGTTTATGTACCTATCTATTAGGTTGTTTGGGGAATTAAGTTAGAGAACCAAATGTTGGAGTTTTGTTTTAAACTTAGTAATAAGATGTTTTTTTCGTAATGAGGAACACAGGGTTCAGATTTCAAGGTATTTGGATGTCTCTGAGAAGAAATATAATGGTTTGAAGAAGAATAAATTACTGATTTATATGTTGTAAAACTTTGGTCATATGACTTCCTATAGATATGTCATGACATTCATATTTCACGCAGGTTTGTCCCACCTTTTCTTATACGTTCAGATTTAGGCACGGCTCTCAGTTTTCCAAGGTGGCATGATCTCAACCACCAATAGAGAGGATCAGATGACTAGCTACTCATCTGCTACCTCCAGATCCTGCGGAGCTGGGGGGGATGACTGAGTCCCCGGTCTCATCTGTGATGAGTATCAAACTAGCGAGACTTACATGTACCCAACTCATCCTTAGCTGAGATCCGAAAAAAAATCTGTAGCTTCCCAACCAACCCAGGTTACATCCTCAAGAGGTGTGACGAGAGAGATTAGACTCTCCTTGCCTTCGTCCTCTCCATCGATTTTCTTTAGGCATTAGGTGATAGAATGATATGCATGGAGAGCCAGAGGAGAAGACTACACCATGATCAGGCTGAGGGGAGGCTGCGATCTCCACTGATTCCTCCCCGTCTACCCCCTACATGGAGGCACCCAACCCAAGAGTGCTCTCTGGATCTGGACCTACAGAGGTCCGTTTTCTCATTGTTGAGCCACGCCGACGCAATCGAAGTGAAGGCGGCAGCTCTGGCGGTGCTAGCACAGACTCGCATGGAGGAGGATGTGCGCCGTGACTCCCAAGTTCTTGCTGTGGAGGAGCCTTGCGGAGGTGGTTGTGTTGTCTGCGGACTCGAGCAAAGAAGCTAGCGATCTTTTTACATGCCGAGAACTAGAGCATCACGGCGGCAGCTATTTTTCCTGGAGGTGACGCGCGCAGGCGTCGAGCGTAGCAGATCAGAGAAAGGAGATCGTGAGAAAAGGAGAGGAAGATGATGAGCGGCCTGCTAGAAGAAGAATCTCAGGAAGAGTATGGCCGATCGTTGTGCTTTAATAGTGGCGGCTTGGGTGGATGAAAGCCACGTAGGCGTCGGGCTCCAGGCGGCGATAGACGTAGTGCAAAAGCAAGATGAAGGAGGAGCCATGGAGAGGATCGAGTACTGACTGGAACTAGATCTGAGGTGTTCACGGACCGGAGGCTGGAGCTATGCAGCCGAGCTCTGACCCAGCCACGACGACGCCCGATCTAGCAGAGCGCAACACACACATCCGGCTTCGAGTGGAACCAGCATGAGGCGGAAGTGTTGATGGATGTCCACACACCGGAGACCCAACCATGAAGATGAGGTGTGTTGCTGAGTAGTAGATTGATCGCCGAAGCTCACAGCCATGACGGCGACTCAATTGCAGGTTCACACGGATGGATCGCGTGAGGACGAGATCGCGAAGGAAGAAGAAGAAAGAAGAGCCTGAACCGGGACCAACCAAACTCATCAACCCAAATTGAACCGGGTTCAATACCCTTAAACCGGCCGGACTCCAGTAAAGCAAAGGAGTTGCGCCACCTAGACATGTGGCCAATTTTGATTGGCCCGATCAGGTAAATAATTCAGTAAATATCCTTTTCTCATATAATTTGTAGAAAATAGCACGATGATCAGAAAAATAAAAAAAATATACCAAAATTCTCAGAAAAATGGGTAGAACAATATGAAAGCATAATATCTATTATTTTATGCACTAATCTCAGTTACATCACATAAGTTGTGAAATGCTCGTTTAATGGATAATAAATAGCAAATGATGACATAAAATCATGGAAAAATACCAGTAAGTCCATAATTACATATAGAATGCATATGATCCCAGATATGTTCATGTTGATGCACAAAAGCATATAATTTGATTAATATGTCTAATTAGGGCTAATAACCCTAATAAAATGCAATAAATGCATACATGGTCAATAAATGATGAAATTCACAGAGTAAGCTTATATCAGTATATTGAACCTCAGTTTTAATTATGAGATTATAAAGATGAACAAAATCCATGTTATATGAAGATGAATATTAATACATGGTTTAAAACCCTAATCTGGGTTAATGATGTAACCTAGGGTTAATATGTGCACAAAAATAGAATATGGAACCTAATATTCAGATAATGAATCATAATCTGGAAAACGACATCAGTAGGATAAATATAAGACAATAATGCAAGTAAATGTTGGAATATCCTAATGAGATAATATAAACCCTAATGAACATGACTAGGGTTAAGATGATGAGAATCTGATGATAGTATGTGGTCTTATCTTAATCAGGTGATGACCAGACTTCTAGATGATCAAGGATAAGTTAGAAATCTCTGAACTCAGGTACATGGGTTTTATTTAATTATATGACTATGGTTTTCTTGCTTGCAATCATGATATGTATGTATGCTCTCTTCTATTTGCAAATATTGGATGTAGTATTGCTATGTAGTACTCGTTGTTTTGTCACTTGAAAACATAAATTATGAGTAGATGTTTTGTAGTTATTTAAGGTGTTCATTATCCCCCTTACGAGGGAATGGATTAATGTTGGCTAGTACACCTCCCTAGAGCACACGGTGTACGGGGAGTTTCCCTAGAGTACTTGGTACATGGGGATGGGCCCAATATTTATGTTTTGGTACTAGTCCACCTTGATAATGCAATTCATCTAGAAAAATGACTTAAATTGGCATATTTCGCTTAATAAAGAAGTGTTTTCTATGATTTTCTTTCCTTCTGCAAATCTTTTTCAAAATTATGAAAGCCATAAATATATGTATCTTTCTACCCATGTACACAACACCTTGTGTGTTGATTTGTTATTTCACGTATGTTTTAGGTTCAGAGATAGCATGGGAGAAAAGCACAGGATGTGAGCAAGTTGTACAAGTTGTACCTATTGTGTAGATCCTAGTTTAGCATACATGTTCTTAGACTGTAGAATTTTCATTCAATATGTAAATGTAAACCATTTTGTAATAATTCATTTTGTATAAAAATACATGTTGAAGGTTGAGTATGTTATGGTTGTATGTTCATGTATGCGTATTATGCTTCCGCATCACTGTCTGATATGATTGGATGATGTTTTCGGATTCTGACATCTCATTCCCAATAGGGTTTGGAGAAATCAAAATCCGGGGGACATCACAGAAAACCTAAACATCATATCATCATATCATCTACATCCTTGGTCAACCCTGATCAAGACAATTAAACAAAGTTATTCATGATAATAGAACTTAATTATCATCATCACCAAATGTATTTCTAATCATACTTTTAGGTGAATTAATTCTAATGTTGAATAAATCACTTCATTCTAAGACTGATCATCTAGTGAACATTATTGAACCTCGAGTTTTATCTTGTGTATCGGTACCCTAAAATCAGGGTTATGACAATGTGTATGTTACTCATAAGGTATAACATGACTTGGATCAGGTTGGTTTGGCAACTTATGGTGCTAAGCACCTATCAACCAATGGTCAATTTTAGGGTTAAAGTTGAATTCTTCTATAAACCCATGACCCGATGATGGTAACATTGCAACAACCCTATGGTGTTGTCTTCATGACAACTGATGGTCGGGATTAAAGGTGTCAGATGATGGTGACAACCTATGGTCACCCCCTTAGGTCAGGTTTTGTATCAATTAGAAGTTTAATGATCAACCATTAAGTACCCTAATAATGTTATCATAGCTTAATATTCGATGTTGATTAATGAATATAGTGTCGATCTAACAACCTATGGTGACTTAATGGTCACTAATGATGGTGGATCAGATCTCCAAAACCTATGGTGAGTTAATCATATAGTTTTAGAATCAATTAATCCTTAGACCAATGGTTTCTTGGGTCACTTGATGCAATGGTGAGACCTATACTATAATTGATGGTTTTAACATATGAACTTGACCCAATGGTCACGATCTACTGTTTATTCCTCCAATAAAGTGGAATGATGGCTAATGTAATATGTTGGTCCTAATAATGTGATTTAGATGGTTTCCTTTATATGATCAACTTAATGAGCTTACTTGTTGACAATGGATGGCTTGTTTTAAATGAACAGTCGATTGTGGGTTTTACCCTACTCTCAATAGAACCCTTATTATTGTCAACCAAAGGATGTCTAGGGTTAAATGGTGAATTTTATAGATCACAACTCAATAACATCATAGATGATTCATTCAAGGTGTTTACTTATGTAAACAACCAATGGTTTTACCTTTTAAACATCCAATGGTTCTGGGTGACAGTGTGGTATGGTGATATGTGTTGAATGATGATGGAACAAATGGAGGGTTACCCTTAATAAGGTAATCTTACCTATTCACTCATATGAATAGAAGGGATGCTAACCATATTGTGTTGATATGTAACCCTAATAAGGTATAGCTTGTTATACCTAGCTTTAATATAACTAAATGATGGTAATTGGGTATGAATAGTCCTTGAATGACTAATACAATCATGGAGTACTATGTTACTATTGTTGAAACCCTAGTATGCTATAACTCGATGGTTACACCTTGATTTATGTGTGGATTCATACTTGATAATGGTATGGAATGTGATGGTGATGCTTCACCTTATGCATCCATGATCCAATGGGGATGTTGTGAGTTAGGGTTTGGGTATAAGTGTTGATTAGTAACATTAATATAATTTATATTGTTGAACCTAACTCTAATGCAAATAGATAAATATGAGTATTAATGTTTAACGTTCTTATATGATGGAATGATGGTGGAATAACCTCCTTAATATTATCATAACCTTAATATGTTAATCGGTGGTTATCATAGCCACACGGTTGATACTTTCTTATGCTAAACATGTGCATTATGAATATGATGAGGGTTAATCATATCTGGATTCCTTGCATGTTGATGTAATAAAGGAATGTTCTTAATGTTAATATAACCCTACTATGATTGTTTATGAATATCTCCTAGCTCATTAATGCAATATTGTGTTGATCTGATGTATTATATGTAAGTGATGTTGTTGAGCCTTATTTTAAGGCATGCAAAAATAATGATAATCTCGTAGGGAATAATATGATGGTCTTAATGACCTTTGGGCATGGTTGAGCCCTGAATGAGGTGTAATCCTCTTGTGTTGATAAAGGTTGATACCCTGTGATATTATGATAAGGATTTATATCTTGTGATAGTATGATGGTCTTAATGACCTTTGGGTATGGTGGAGCCCTGAATGAGGTGTAATCCTCTTATGTTGATAAGGGTTGATACCCTGTGATATTGTGAAAAGGATTTATAGCTTGTGATAGTATGACGACTAGTGTGGTCTCATGAATGGCAAGTGAATAGTACCATGTAATGATGAGATGAGAAATTATGTTTCACACGTTAAATATCTTTTAAAAGTTGTGATATTTGTATGCTTGCTAGAATTGAATTAGGGTTTATATGTTGACTTGTTTGACGCAGCCTTAATTCACCCAATTGGCATAACTAATCAAGTGCAACTCTAATCATGTAGTGCCCTGTGTCGTAGAGCCATCTTCAATGTCAGAACTTGCTAGATGGTGAAATGAGTATTCCTAAGGGAAACTCAGAGCACATACTGCTGAGTATGTGGGGGTGGTAGGTTGAGGATATATCCTTGTCATCCACAATACAGATTGTGGAGGATGGCTATGGTCATGCCTCATACATCTAATGTGATTGAGAACAGTTGCGGTCGTGTCTCAGTGATTATAACATGATGTGATTAGAGGACAATTACAGGTGTACCTTAGTGATTGGGTTTGAATACCCTAGATGCTAGCATTATGACCCATACCAAGGTGGGCTAGTTACAAGGCTATATGTCATTGTGGTGGCAGCTTTGACTGATATGTCACTACCTTTTTACTCGTACTGACCAAGGGGAAGAGATCTTAGGATACCGACACTCCTAGATCTTGTATGGAACCAAATAGCCCTTTGTAGGGGTCCGTTGGACTTTGAATAGTACGATTCAAATTCCCCAGGGCGCAATAAACGATGTTATACCACCGTGTAGCATATTTGTTTAGGGTTATATACAATGTTTCACATTGGATGATAACCCTTGTTAGTTATCTTTACATAAATATGATGCTTAGAGATAGTAGATATACTTAGGTTGTGGATATGCGTAAGATTGTAGGTGCGTACATACAATATCTATGCTTGTGTTGATAACTATACTGCTATTGTTGATTATAATCATGATGCTAGCTATCTCATGTTGTTAGTTATGTTTAGCATGCTAGCCATGCCTTTGTAACTAGAGATGCATATACTACTAATCAATGCTTATCCGGATAGTTGTGCTTATGTTGTTATCTCTTCTAATGATGTTGATATGTTCAACCAATTATACATGCTCATGTTGTTAGCTATGCTTATGTGTCTAGACTTATTCATAATGATAGAGATTCTATGTTACTAGACTTACTCATGATGCTAGATATGCATATGCTATCGAATTGCTTGTATTATCAACAAGATAAAGGATGATAGTCTAGCTAATGATGATAGTTATTATCTTCTCCTTTATGTATTTTGTTAATCATCAGTACTGCTGAGCTTATTTTTTATATCTGGTTAAAATGTGTAACTATTTAATTACTTAAAAATGTTGTAATCAATAAACGTTGTTGGAGGTTATATCTCTTGCTGGGACATGGGTCTCACCCTTGTGGTTCGCCACATTTTTTTAGGTAATCGAAAGTGACGAAAACAAACTTGTGGCAGCAAGAAGAGAAGCTACAATAATGAATCTTTAAGAAAGTTGATTAGATGTCTAGTGTGTCCTAGAGTCGTCCATGTACTCTCAGGTACGGACAGAAATAGTTTGTATATGGTGTTTCAAACAAATTGAACTTTTGTTAGCATGTTAATGCTGGTTTGTGTGGCATATATGAATATGGTTCTCCTATGTATATATGTTGTGGCTAAGGCAGTAGAACAATTGTATCAAATTCTT
The DNA here is from genome assembly GCA_963693085.1 of Alisma plantago-aquatica. Lineage (NCBI taxonomy): Eukaryota > Viridiplantae > Streptophyta > Magnoliopsida > Alismatales > Alismataceae > Alisma > Alisma plantago-aquatica. Next base: position 465,994,933 of record OY856409.1, on the reverse strand, counting down.
GGCATAGTATGGATATAAAAAAGATGTTGGGCTCTTATGCAAATGTTTCAGAGCGAGTGATGACATTGAAATCGATTTTAGTTTACCCATATTTTTGGGTATGTGATTAATTAGTGATTGATTGTGCTTTATGTTTTGAGTAATCTCATCTAGTGTAACATGTTCTCACAAGTTGGTATCAGATCTTTAGGTTTATGAGTCTACATGGACACTAGGACTTAAGACTAGGATGATGTCTAAGTTAGGAACGTGACACAAAAACATGGTGCATACTGCCTAATCTCAGTAGTTGGATGCCCTGGCCAAGTATTCAATTATTGAAGAAAGGTAAGTATGGAATTCTTAGATTGTTATCTTTCTTATTACTCTGACCAAGTAGTCATTTTGAGACAATCTAAAGATCATAACGAATAAAAAATCATGGTGTGAATATCTCAATCCTACCTTAGAGAATATGATAATTACATCATTATCTATCAAAACTTGAATGTTTGGTAAATATAAGAGTAAGATACAACACCATGAAATCTAAATCTAAATACAAATAAGGAAAAGAGGAGTTCTTGAAGATGTGATTCAAGAAGATAATAAAGTAAAAGACAAATAAGTCTATGCTTATAAAGTGAATCAAGGTATGAAATTGTTATGACCCACTCCATGATTAACCAGTGAGTACAACGATTAGTGCATCATCATGTTGATTAAGTTGAGTTAAGTACTCACAGATGCAATTAGTGCTTTGATCCAGTGTTACCATCTAATTAGCTTTATTTCTTGCTTTGAGAAGGTAGTCGATCTTGTGCTTGAAAATTTGCAAAAGGAATCACTTCAATTGGACCTTTGAGGCTAAAGTTATGCCATTTTCAAGTTCCTTTGTCCAAATCTGCAATTTTTCCATTAATTGGTTTTTTTACCCCTTTAGTGGGTCGGCTACCCCTTTCCTTATCCTTTCTTCTTTCCCCGATCGACATCCTTGAGCGGTACCCAGGCTGCAACGCCCGATCGGCCGAGCTAGAAGAGCAAAAATGGGGCGATTTGGGTGCCTTAAGCTATGACCAGCAGTGCCACCCTCTTCTTCTTCTTCTTCTTATTCTTCTTCTTCATCCTCCTTCCTTCCTTCGTCTACCTTGCCCTAGCAGTAGCACCCAACCTACTAGGGGCGGTGCTCTGCCTTGCAGCAGTAGCTGCACGGAGCAGCGGCTAGGGAGCCGCCTTGGGCACGTCTAGCACCACCAAACGCTCGCCTCGACTTCGAGTTTGAGGTCCATGCTCAAAACCGCAGATCCCCACCCCTATTGTGCCCACCTGTGCCTCATTAGCAAGGGGCGGTGCCCCATCTAGCAAGTAGCAACAACAACTACATGAAGCAGCGACCAGGGGCCATCTTGGCACGAGCAGCACCCCAAAATGGTGCCAACAACTTCGGCCATGGGTCTAGAACTCGAATCCATAGCCAACAAGCCACGAGCAGCGATGATTAGCTGAGCCCCTGCTTCCTGTGTGTGTGCGTGTGAACATGTGCGTGAAACAGGTTGTTCCAGAATAGTTCCAAGGTAGAAGACAATCTGCTAACGCCCAGAAATAGGTCTCTGGATGCGTTTCTAGTCATATTCGGACATCTTGAACCACTGTGAGTAGAATCTCACTCAGCAAGCACGATTTAACTCCAACAAATGAATGATTTTGGTTCGATCGGTGTTATTCGCGGGTAACAATGCTTACCCAGGTGGCAAGCAGTGATGACATCACCTGACTTTTATTGCACGTTTCTTGTCTTCACGATTTTCATGATCTTAGTTTATTAACTGATTAGTATGATTTGGACTAGTGGAATTATATGGTTGATCAAAACCTAAAGTGCTCAGTTTAAAAGTGGAATACAATAGCACATGAATCTAGGGTTTACAACTGTACAGTTTGGGAATAAATCTAGTTTGTACGATTCTAGTAGTTTACTAGATGCATGATTTCAAAGAAATAACGAGGATATGAAAAATATTCAAAGAAAATCTAATAGTACACTCTTTTTTATATTTAAGGTGAATGATTTAATATTTATACAAATTGACACATTCCTCAATGATATCAATTGAAATTCCCAATTATTATTAATAATTTGTGCCATGACAAGTAATTGACTTTTAATTGAATTATGTGATGCATAACTTAGAATTTGGGTTGATGTGCTCGATTTTTGAGGAATTTCAGATAATTTACAAGTGCTACTGATGATTTCTAATATATCGAGTAATTAACTCTTATTAGTGTGTTACGATGCTCAATTGTATAATTTCAGCGTATATGAGCCAAGTTGATATGAGTTTAGTTTATTTAAGAAATTTCAATCTGTCTGCATGCATGGTATATGGATTACTTAGTAAATTAGAATGTTTTTGAATATACTACTCTGCCAAGTTTAGAAGGATATATATGTTGTATTATAAGCTTCAGATGGATAGATTCGGTACCATAAAGATATCAGAGTCAAGAATAAGTAATAGAGAGATATAATATAGCAAGAGCTTTCCAAGAATAATAAAATAATAGACATAGGTGCCTTAAACACCGTAGATTCCCTACGAATGTCTGCACTGTAGGGAGGAAACGATCAACCCTGGAAGCGACCAGTATACGGGGATCAGAACGCAACCAAAGAGCGTGCAGGGAGACAAAGCCCTTGAGGAAGTCTCCTAAGAGAAGATATGTTACCCAACATGAACCGAAGATCCCGATGGTAACCCATAGGTACCCACAGAGCGTACCAAGATGAGGCCCACAGAGCGTCTCAGACGCTCCACCTGTATACTCAGCCTAGAGGAGAGGTACAGTGAAAGGCCAGCTATTTAGCCACCTTAGTCAGACGTGACAGTTTGAGTCAAGCAGACCCAGATTTAGTTCTAGGCTTAGCTTTTCAGGTTTTAATCTAAGTCTTGTACGGTGGGATCGTAGTTCACTATGAGTCTTCATATGTAGAGTACACTGCATATGATCAGGGCATAAGATAAAATATGTTCATATAGGTTCACAAAGTTTCTTATAAGTTAAAGAGTTAAGAAAGATTTGAGTTAGATTCACAATAGTTATCCTTTAAATGAAATTTTAATATTCTCTGTTATTTAATCGTATCTACAACTTTGCAACAGTTGTTATATTTATTAAATGTTGACATCTCATGTCGTTTAAACTATATTGTTTAGATCTGCTTAGTATAGTATTAAATTGTATTTTATTCCAATTAATAAACATAAAATGAGTTATCTATGATGGTTGGGTAAAATTCTATTCACTGAGCCAGTAGCTCACCAACCTACTGAAACATTTTTCAGGTCAGCATCAGTACGAGGAAGCTGAAGGATCATACCACCCAAGTTCTTAGAAGGTAATTTGTAGTTAGATAAAGGTCTCTTAGTCCTTTCCCCTCGGTCCTTGGGCATGTGGTGTGGTAGAGAGAGACTGTAATGTAACATGTAAACTAGTTTTAAGTTATCTGTTGTGCTTTATATTCTCCATGGAAAAATGTAATATGTCGTGTAACTCTATTTTATCTTCATAGTAAGGTAAATAGTAAGTTGCTTCTGCAGTTAATACGATTCAGTGTTATTCAATTTTATAGACTTTCTTTAAAGTTAATTTTAAGTGATTAAGAAAAGAAAAAGTTAAGGGTGTATTGGTATTACGTTAAATCCTCAAGTTATGCCCTAACCTCATGATTAGTGTGATTGTGATATTGGGATGTGATAGGCTTTTGGTATCAGAGCATAGGTTGAGTACATAGTTACTCTAAGTCAAGGTCAGGGGACGATAAGAGACCCATAGGATTAGAATTAAGGTGTTTTCCTTCTAACTACAATTTTCTAACATGAAGTGTTCTGTTATATATTACAGATGGCAGGAAGAGGACGTGGTCATGAGGACCAAGCTGAGAGCCACATTGGACCTGACCCTCAGGTGATGGGTCCAGGTGGTGGAGATGATGTGGATGAGGCATCAAGGATGTACAGAATGTTTCTTGAGACCAGGGAAAAGTATAAGATGGAGAGGCGAGCTTCTACCTCGAGTAGCAAGGATCTGATGAGATCTTATGAGATGGTCAAGAAGCTTGGAGGTACCGAGTTTGTTGGAATTACGAACCCTGCAGTGACAGATGAATGGCTGAGACAGTTAGAGAAAGTGTTCCATCTGATGGAGTTGTCTGAGGAAAGAAAAATCAATCACGTAGTTTATTTGCTTAAAGGTGATGTAGAGCTATGGTGGCGTGGAGTGGAAGATAAAAGGAGGAACACAGTATTGACTTGGAAGGATTTCATTGATGAATTCCATCTTAAGTACTACCCACCTGCCTTTATGAGTGAGAAAATAAGACAGCTGCAGAATATCATACAAGGAAGTATGACAATTGGTGAATACGAGGCACATTTCACAAGGTTGGCAAATTTCTGTCCACAACTTGTTCCTGATAACGTAGAAAAGTGTACAAGATTTCAAGAAGGATTAATATCAGAGATTAGACACACCGTTTCAGCCATTGGTCAAAGAGATAGAGAAAACTTTGGGGAATTTGTGGAAGCAGCGAAACGTGTAGAAGAGTCAGTTAATGCTGATAAGCAGTTTGAGAGTAAGAAAAGATCTGGAGACTTTATTAGAAGGGGACAAAGCAGTGGTGGATACATAGGAGGTGGAGGTTTCTTTTCAAAGATAGGACGAGGACTTAGTTGTTTTGGTAGATAAGGATCTAGTTTTTCATCAAGTGGAGGAAGACCCAACTCTAGTAGATGGAGTACACAGTCTACATGGACACCTCCAACTAGGTCTTCGAGAGCATCGGTTTCAGTGACAGGTCCACCGAGGCGAGAGACGCGAGCATGTGATATCTGTGGAAGACCACACTCAGGACAATGTTGGGGAACAGAGTTTCAAGGATGTCATCAATGTAGGCAGATAGGACATTTCAAGAGGAAATTCTCCCAGTTACAGCAGTCAGCATCACAGGGTTCCCAGTCACAGACTCACAGTACCAGAATGTCCCAAGATAGGCTCCAACTGGAGGACCCAGTTCCTCTGTAGCTTCAGGTTCCCAAGGTGGTGCAGCACCCAGTGCTAGGGAAGGACAACGAAGACATCGTGGGAGAGGAAGAGCTTTAGGACACTTCTTCTCTCTGACACAACAAGAAGGTATTGTTTCTTCCTGAGTGATTACAGGAAAAATGCTTTTCTTTAATAGCATTTCAGTTACGGTCTTGATAGATCCAGGTGCTACTCACTCATTTATACAACGTTCTTCAGCTTGTGAGCTTAACATGTTAACTCAGGAGTTACTGGTTGAGTTATTATTGAGGGTTCCGTTAGGTGAATCGACAGTGTTGACGGAGTTTTTTCCCAGATGTTTGTCGACTTTTGGTGGTTACACCATTGCGGTTAATCTTATACTCCTAGATATTAACTCTTTTCAAGTTATCTTGGGTATGGATTGCCTAGAGACGTATCGAGTTCAACTCAACTGTTGGAAGAAGCAGGCTGTCTTTCAACAGAGTGGATTTTCCTATGTCTTTTCTGGAGACAAGAAAGTTTTGCCTACGTGTATCATATCAGCTGTTGTAGCTGATAAGATGTTGCAGAAAGGTTGTGAGGCATTTTTGGCACATGTAGTAGATACTAGAGCTGAGAAGAGCACAGTTAGCCTATTAGATGTGCCAGTGGTCTGTGAGTTCCCAAATGTTTTCGCAGATGATTTGCCAGGTCTACCTCCTGAAAGAGAGATAGACTTTGAGATCCAGCTGTTGCTAGGTAGTCACCCTGTGGCATTTCCAGCCTACAAAATGTCACCTGCAGAGTTGAAGGAACTCAATATTTAGTTATAAGAGTTACTGGATAAGGGTTTCATTTGACCTAGTTCTTCGCCATGGGGAGCTCCAATTTTGTTTGTGAAAAAGAAAGATGGTACTATGAGGTTATGTATAGACTACAGACAATTGAATAAGATCACTATCAAGAATAAGTATCTGTTGCCAAGGATAGATGATCTATTTGATCAGTTGCGTGGAGTGACAATCTTTTCCAAGATAGACTTGAGATCTGGATATCATCAATTGAGGATAAAGGCTTCAGATATTCCTAAGTCGGCTTTCAGAACAAGATATGGGCATTATGAGTTTTTGGTCATGTCGTTTGGACTGACTAATGCCCCAGCAACTTTCATGGATATGATGAATCAGATTTTCAAGCCATTCTTGGATCAGTTCATAGCAGTTTTCATAGATGACATTTTGATCTATTCCAGAGATGATGAGCAACATGAGCATCATTTGAGGATAGTGTTACAATTATTGAGACAACACCAGTTATATGCTAAGTTTAGTAAGTGTGAGTTTTGGTTAGATGAGGTGTCTTTTCTTGGACATGTCATCTCAGGAGATGGAGTAAGTGTTGACCCTAAGAAAGTTGAGTCTGTTCTATAGTGGGAGCAGCCTAAGACTCCTACTGAGATCATAAGCTTCTTAGGATTGGCAGGTTACTACAGGAGGTTCATCCAGAACTTCATTGTTGCAGTGTCACCTCTGACAAGCTTAACGAGAAAGAATACACCATTTGTCTGGTCAGACAACTGTGAGAAGAGTTTTCAGATCTTGAAGAAGAGGTTGACTACATCACCAGTGTTGATCTTGCCCGAGGCAGATAAGGGTTACACAATGTTTTGTGATGCTTCCAGGAGAGGCTTAGGCTGTGTGTTGATGCAGGAAGGCAAGGTAGTAGCTTATGCATCTAGACAACTTAAGAAAAATGATGAGAATTACCCGACACATGATTTGGAGTTAGCTATAGTAGTTCATGCTCTTAAGACATGGCGACACTATCTTTATGGTGAGGCATGTCAGGTGTTTACATATCATAAGAGTTTGAAGTATATTTTCACCCAAAATGATCTGAATCTTAGACAGTGGAGTTGGTTAGAATTGATCAAGGATTATGATGTGATGATAGATTATCATCCTGATAAGGCGAATGTGGTAGCACATGCCCTCAACAGAAAGTCGAGTTCAACAGTAGATGTATTCTCTATGGCATGCTTCAAGAGAGACCTGCTAGTAGAGATGAGGAAGTTGAACTTAAACTTAGGGGTGACAGAGCAGAGTGGTTTGATTGCACAGATGCAAGTCAAGCCTACTTTTTATGATCAGATCAAGGAACTTCAGTAGAGTAACAATGAGTTACAACAGATCATGCATGATATGATAGAGGGAAAAAGACCAGAGTTTAGGTTTTCAAATGATGGTTTGTTGTATCAGCATGACAGGTTGTGTGTACCTGGAAACAGTGATTTGAAAGAAAGGAATCTTGAGGAAGTGCATGCATCGATGTACGCTATGCATCCAGGCAACACTAAGATGTACATGAATCTTAAGGAGTTGTACTGGTGGTCAGGTAAGAAGAAGGATGTAGCTGAGTACGTGGCTAGATGTAGTGTGTGCCAATAGGTTAAGGCTGAGCATCAGAAACCTACAGGTACCTTGCAGTCTCTTCCTATACTAGAGTGAAAGTGGGAACATATCACAATGGATTTTGTGGTAGGGTTACCTAGGACAACTAGAGGTTGTAACTCGATATGGGTGATTGTGGATAGACTGAATAACTCTTCTCACTTTCTTCCTATTAAGTCAACCTTTGATGTCCCGAAGTTGGCTAAGATATACGCAGATGAGATAGTCAAGTTGCATGGTATCCCAGTTTCAATAATATCAGATAGAGATCCTAAGTTCACCTCCATGTTTTGGAATCAGCTGCATCGTGCTTTAGGCACAAAGTTGAGATTCAGTACAACTTTTCACTCACAGACGGATGGTCAGTCAAAGAGGACCATTCAGACTCTTAAGGACATGCTGAGAGCATGTGTCTTGCATTTCAGTGGAAGTTGGGTAGAACACTTGAGCCTTATAGAGTTTGCATACAACAATAGTCACCATTCCAGTCTTGGTATGGCCCCGTATGAAGCTTTGTATGGCAGAAAGTGTAGATCACCCGTATGTTGGTATGAGGTGGGTGAAAAAGAGATTCTTGGACCAGAGATAGTGGATTTGACTACAGAAAAGATTACAGTGATCAGAGAATAGTTGAAAGTTGCACATGATAGACAGATGAGTTTGCTGACAAGAGACGTAGACCTCTTGAGTTTGAGTTTGGTGATGAAGTGTATCTAAAAGTTTCACCATGGAAAGGAGTGTTGAGGTTTGTCAAGAGAGGAAAACTGAATCCTAGGTTTATGGGCCTATATCCTATCGTTGAGAGGATTGGACATGTAGCCTACAAGTTGGATTTTCCATCCGAGTTGGCTAATCTATATGATGTGTTTCATGTATCGATGTTGAAGAAGTGTTACCCTGGTATAGAGAAGATAGTAGACCTAAAACCTGCACAGCTCAGAATAGATGTGTCCTATGTTGAAGGACCAATACAAATAGTTGATCGCAGGATCAAGAAACTCAAGAATTGTGAGATACCATAAGTGAAAGTTTTGTGGAGAAACCACAACTTAGAGGAAGCCACGTGGGAGCTTGAGTCAGAGATGCGTAACAAATTTCCTTTTCTCTTTTAGGAATTTTGGGATGAAATTCTTATAAGGGAGGGAGATTGTTATGACCCACTCCATGATTAACCAGTAAGTACAACGATTAGGTATCATCATGTTGATTAAGTTGAGTTAAGTACTCACAGATGCAATTAGTTCTTTGATCTAGTGTTACCATATAATTAGCTTGATTTCTTTCCTTGATAAGGTAGTGGATCTTGTTCTTGAAAATTTGCAAAAGGAATCACTTCAATTGGACCTTTGAGGCAAAATTTATGCCATTTTCAAGTTCCTTGGTCCAAATCTGCAATTTTTCCATTAATTAATCTTTTTACCCCTTTAGTGGGTCAGCTACCGCTTTCCTTATCCTTTCTTCTTTCCCCGATCGACATCCTTGAGTGGTGCCCAGGCTGCAGCGCCTGATCGGCTGAGCTAGTAGAGGAAAAATGGGGCGATTTGGGTGCCTTAAGCTCCGACCAGCAGTGCCACCCTCTTCTTCTTCTTCTTTGTCCTCCTTCCTTCCTTCCTCTACCTTGCCCTAGAAACAACGCTCAACCTGCTAGGGGCGGTGCTCTACCTTGAAGTAGTACCTGTGTAGAGCAGTGGCCAGGGAGCCGCCTTGGGCGCAGCTAGCACCAGCAAACGCCCGCCTCGACTCTGACTTTGAGGTCCATGCTTGAAACTGCATCTCCCCGCCCCTATTGCGCCCACCTACAACTCATTAGAAAGGGGTGGCACCCCATCTAGCAAGCAGTAGTAGTAGCTACGTGAAGCAGCAGACAGGGGCCATCTTGGTGCGAGTAACACCCCAAAATGGTACCAACGACTTCGGCCATGGGTCTAGAACTCAAATACATAGCCAACAAGCCATGAGAAACGACGATTAGCTGAGTCCCTACTTCCTGTGTGTGAGCGTGTGAACCTGTGTGTGAAACAGGTTGTTCTAGAACAGTTCCAAGGTAGAAGACGATCTGCTGACGCCCAAAAATAGGACTCTGGATGCGTTTCCAGTCGTATTCGAACATCTTGAACCGTTGTGAGTAGAATCTCACTCAACAAGCACAATTTAACTCTAATAAATGACTGATTTCGGTTCGATCTTTGTTATTCATGGGTAGCAACACTTACCCAGGTGCCAGGCAGTGACAGCGTCGCCTGACTTTTATTGCACATTTCTCGTCTTCATGATTTTCATGATCTTAGTTTATTAAATGATTAGTATGATTTGGACTAGTGGAATTATATGGTTGATCAAAACCTAAAGTGCTCAGTTTAAAAGTGGAATACAGTAGCACATGAATCTAGGGTTTATAGTAGTTGTACACTTTGGGAATAAATATAGTTTGTATGATTCTAGTAGTTTACTAGATGCATGATTTCAAAGAAATGACGAGGACATGAAAAATATTCAAAAAAACCTAATAGTACACTCTTTGTTATATTTAAGGTGAATGATATAATATTTATACAAATTGACACATTCCTCAAAGATATCAATTGAAATTCCCAATTATTATTAATAATTCGTGCCATGACAAGGAATTGACTTTTAATTGAATTATGTGATGCATAACTTAGAATTTGGGTTGATGTGCTCGATTTTTGAGGAATTTCAGATAATTTACAAGTGCTACTGATGATTTCTAATATATCGAGTAATTAACTCTTATATTATAAGCTTTAGATGAATAGACTCGGTACCATAGAGATACCAGAGTCAAGAATAAGTAATAGAGAGATACAATATAGTAAGATCTTTCCAAGAATAATAAAATAATAGACATAGGTGCCCTGAACATCGTAGATTCCCTACATATGTCCGCACTATAGGGAGGAAACGATCCACCCTGGCAGCGACTAGTATACGGGGATCAGAACGCACCCATAGAGCATGCGGGGAGACGAAGCCCTTGAGGAAGTCTCCTAAGAGGAGATAGGTTACCCAACATGAACTGAAGATCCCGGTGGTAACCCAGAGGTACCCACAGAGCGTACCAAGATGAGGCCCACAGAGAGTCTCAGACCCTCCGCCTGTGTACTCATCCTAGAGGAGAGGTCCAGTTAAAGGCCATCAGTTTAGCCACCTTAGTCAAACGTGACGGTTTGAGTCAAGCAGACTCGGATTCAGTTCTAGGCTTAGCTTCTCGGGTTTTAAGCTAAGTCTTGTACGGTGGGATCATAGTTCACTATGAGTCTTCATATGTAGAGTACACTGCATATGATCAGGGCATAAGATAAAATATGTTCATATAGGTTCACAGAGTTTCTTATCAGTTAAAGAGTTAAGGAAGATTTGAGTTAGATTCACAACAGTTATCCTTTAAATGAAATTTTAGTATTCTCTATTATTTAATCGTATCTACAACTCTGCAACAGTTGTTATCTTAATGAAATGTTGACATCTCCTATCGTTTAAACTATATTGTTTAGATCTGCTCAGTATAGTATTATCTTGTATTTTATTCTAATTAATAAACATAAAATGAGTTATCTGTGATGGTTGGGTGAAGTTCTATTCACTGAGCCAGTAGCTCACCAACTTACTGAAACATTTTTCAGGTCACTGTTAGCACAAGGAAGCTGAAGGATCGTACCACCCAAGTTCTTATAAGGTAATTCGTAGTTAGATAGAGGTCTCTTAGTCCTTTCCCCTCGGTCCTTGGGCATGTGGTGTGGTAGAGAGAGAATGTAATGTAATATGTAAACTAGTTTTAAGTCATCTGTTGTGCTTTATATTCCCAATGGAAAAATGTAATATGTCGTGTAACTCTGTTTTATCTTCCTAGTAAGGTAATAGTAAGTTACTTCCATAGTTAATACGATTCAGTGTTATTCAAGTTTATAGACTTTCTTTAAAGTTAATTTTAAGAGATTAAGAAAAGAAAAGGTTAAGGGTGTATTGGTATTACGTTAAATCCTCAAGATATGCCCTAATGTCATGATTAGTGGTAATTGTGAGATCGAGGTGTGATAGGCTTTTGGTATCAGAGCATAGGTTGAGTACGTAGTTACTCTAAGTCAAGGTCAGGGGACGATAAGAGACCCATAGGATTAGGACTAGGGTTTTTTCCTTCTAACTATAATTTTTTAACAGGAAGTGTTCTGTTATACTATTGCAGATGGCAAGATTAGGACGTGGTTATGAGGACCAAGTTGAGAGACACATTGGACCTGACCTTTAGGTGATGGGTTTAGGTGGTGGAGATGATGTGGATGAGGCATCAAGGATGTACAGAATGTTTCTTGAGACCAGGGAAAAATATAAGATGGAGAGGTGAGCTTCTGCCTTGAGCAGCAAGGATCTGATGAGATCGTATGAGCTGGTTAAGAAGCTTGGAGGTACCGAGTTTGTTGGAACTACGGACCCTGTAGTGGTAGATGAATGGCTGAGACAGTTAGAGAAAGTGTTCTGTCTGATGGAGCTGTCTGAGGAAAGACAAATCAATCACACAGTTTATTTGCTTAAAGGTGATGCAGAGCTCTAGTAGCGTGTAGTGGAAGATAAAAGGAGTAACACAATATTGACTTGGAAGGATTTAATTGATGAATTCCATCTTAAGTACTACCCACCTACCATTGTGAGTGAGAAAATAAGACAACTGTAGAATATCAGACAAGGAAGTATGACAATTGGTGAATATGAGGCACATTTCACAAGGTTGACAAATTTCTGTCTGCAATTTGTTCCTAATAATGTAGAAAAGTGTAGAATATTTCAAGAAGGATTAAGATTAGAGATTAGACACACTGTTTCAGCCATTGGTCGAAGAGATAGAGAAAACTTTGGGGAATTTGTGGAAGCAGCGAGACGTGTAGAAGAGTTAGTTAATGCTGATAAGCAGTCTGAGAGTAAGAAAAGATGTGGAGACTTTATTAGAAGGGGACAAAGCAGTGGTGGATACAGAGGAGGTGGTAGTTTCTTTTCAAAGATAGGACAAGGACTGGGCTGTTTTGGTAGATAAGGATCTAGTGTTTCATCAAGTGGAGGAAGACCCAACTCTAGTAGATGGAGTACACAGTTTACATGGACACCTCCAACTAGGTCTTTTGGATCATCGATTTCAGTGACAGGTCCACCAAGGTGAGAGACGCGAGCATGTGATATCTGTGGAAGACCACACTTAGGATAGTGTTGGGGAACAGAGTTTCAAGGATGTCATCAGTGCGGATAGATGGGACATTTCAAGAGTAATTGCCCCAGTTACATCAGTCACCATCATAGGGTTCCCAGTCACAGTACCAGAATGTCCTGAGACACGCTCCATCTAGAGGACCCGGTTCCTCTATAGCTTCAGGTTCCCAAGGTGGTGCAGCACCCAGTGCTAGGGAAGGACAATGAGGACATCGTGGGAGAGGAAGAGCTTCATGACACTTTGTCTCTTTGACACAACAAGAAGGTATTGTTTCTTCCTGAGTGATTATAGGAGAAATGCTTTTCTTCAATAGCATTTTAGTTATGGTCTTGATAGATCCAAGTGCTACTCACTCTTTTATACAACGTTCTTTAGCTTGTGAGCTTAACCTGTTAACTCAGGAGTTACCGGTTGAGTTATTGTTGAGGGTTCTGTTAGGTGAACCGATAGTGTTGACGGAGTTTTGTCCTGGATGTTTGTTGACTTTTGGTGGTTACACCATTGCGGTTAATCTTATACCCCTATATATTAACTCTTTTCATGTTATCTTGGGTATGGATTGCCTAGAGACGTATCGAGTTCAGCTCGACTGTTGGAAGAAGGAGGTCGTCTTTCAACAAGGTGGATTTTCCTGTGTCTTTTCTGGAGACATGAAAGTTTTGCCTACGTTTATCATATCAGCTACTATATATGATAAGATATTGCAGAAAGGTTGTGAGGCATTTTTGACACAGGTAGTAGATTCTAGATCTGAGTAGCACAGTCAGCCTATGGGATGTGCCAGTGGTCTGTGAGTTCCCAAATGTTTTCCTAGATGAGTTGCCAAGTCTACCCCTTGAAAGAGAGATAGACTTTGAGATCCAGGTGTTGCTAGGTAGTCACCCTGTGATGTTGCCAGCCTACAGAATGACACCTGCAGAGTTGAAGGAACTCAAGATTCAGTTACATGAGTTACTGGATAAGGGTTTGATTCAACCTAGTTCTTTACCATGGGGAGCTCCAGTCTTGTTTGTGAAAAAGAAAGATGGTATTATGAGGTTATGTATAGACTACATACAGTTGAATAAGATCACTATCAAGAATAAGTATCCATTGCCAAGGATAGATGATTTGTTTGATCAGTTGCGTGGAGTGACAATCGTTTCTAAGATAGACTTGAGATCTGGATATCATCAATTGAGGATTAAGGCTTCATATATTCCTCAGTCGACTTTCAGAATAAGATATGGGCATTATGTGTTTTTGGTCATGTCGTTTGGACTGACTAATGCCCCAGAAGCTTGCATGGATATGATGAATCATATTTTCAAGCCATTCTTGGATCAGTTCATAGTAGTTTTCATAGATGACATTTTGATCTATTCCAGAAATGATGAGCAGCATGAGCAACATCTGAGGATAGCATTATAGTTGTTGAGACAACACCAGTTATATGCTAAGTTCAGTAAGTGTGAGTTCTGGTTAGCTAAGGTGTCTTTTCTTGGACATGTCATCTCAGGAGATGGAGTAAGTGTTGACCCTAAGAAAGTCGAGTATGTTCTATAGTGGAAGAAGCCTAAGACTCCTACTGAGATCAGAAACTTCTTAGGATTGGCAAGTTACTAAATGAGGTTCATCCAGAATTTCAGTGGTGTAGCATCACCTCTTACACACTTAACGAGAAAGAATGCACTGTTTGTCTGGTCATACAACTGTGAGAAGAGTTTTCAGATCTTGAAGAAGAGGTTGACTATAGAACTAGTGTCGATCCTGCCCGGGGAAGATAAAGATTACACAGTGTTTTTTTATGCTTCTAGGAGAGGCTTAGGCTATGTGTTGATGTAGGAAGGCAAGGTAGTAGCTTATGCATCTAGAAAAATTAAGAATAATGAGGATAATTACCTGACACATGATCTGGAGTTAGCTACAGTACTTCATGCTCTTAAGACATGGCATCACTATCTTTATGGTGAGGCATGTCAGGTGTTTATGGATCATAAGAGTTTGAAATATATTTTCACCCAGAAGGATCTGAATCTTAGACAGTAGAGATGGTTAGAATTGATCAAGGATTATGATGTGACGATAGATTATCATCCTAGTAAGGCGAATGTGGTAGTAGATGCCCTCAACAGGAAGTCAAGTTCAACATTAGATGTATTATCTATGGCATGCTTCAAGAGAGACCTACTTGTAGAGATGCGGAAGTTGAACTTAGACTTAGGGGTGACAGAGCAGAGTGGTTTGATTGCACAGATGCAAGTCAAGCCTACTTTTTATGATCAGATCAAGGAACTTCAGCAGAGTGATAGTGAGTTACAACAGATCATGCATGATATGATAGAGGGAAAAAGACCAGAGTTCAGGTTTTTCGATGATGGTTTGTTGTATCAACATGATAGGTTGTGTGTACCTGGAAACAATGATTTGAAAGAAAGGATTCTTGAGGAAGCAAATGCATCGATGTACGCTATGCATCCAGGCAACACTAAGATGTACAAGAATCTTAAGGAGTTGTACTGGTGGTCAGGTATGAATAAGGATGTAGCTGAGTACGTGGCTAGATGTAGTGTGTGCCAGCAAGTTAAGGTTGAGCATCATAAACCTGCAGGTACCTTGCAGTCTCTTCCTGTACCAGAGTGGAAGTGGGAACATATCATAATGGATTTTGTGGTAGGGTTGCCTAGGACACCTAGAGGTTGTGACTCAATATGGGTGATTG
This sequence comes from Alisma plantago-aquatica, assembly GCA_963693085.1. Taxonomy (NCBI): domain Eukaryota; kingdom Viridiplantae; phylum Streptophyta; class Magnoliopsida; order Alismatales; family Alismataceae; genus Alisma; species Alisma plantago-aquatica. The sequence goes on along the minus strand of OY856409.1, from coordinate 465,979,539 downwards.
TGGATAGACTGACTAAGTTTGCTCACTTTCTTCCTGTTAAGTCAACCTTTGATGTCCTGAAGTTGGCTAAGATATATGTGGATGAGATAGTCAGGTTGCATGGTATCTGATTTTCAATAATTTCAGATAGAGATCCTAAGTTCACCTCCAGGTTTTGGAATAAGTTGCATTGTGCTTTAGGCACAAAGTTGATATTTAGTAAAACTTTTCACCACCAGATGGATGGTCAGTCAGAGAGGACCATTCAGACTCTTGAGGACATGCTGATAGAATGTGTCTTGCATTTCAGTGGAAGTTGGAAAGAACACTTGAGCCTTATAGAGTTTGCATACAACAATAGTCACCATTACAGTCTTAGAATGGCCCCGTATGAAGATCTATATGGAAGAAAGTGTAGATCACCCATATGTTGGTATGAGGTGGGTGAAAAAGAGATTCTTGGACCAGAGATAATGGATTTGACTATAGAAAAGATTACAGTGATCAGAGAACAGTTGAAAGCTGCACAAGATAAGTAGAAGAGTTACGCTGAGAAGAGACGTAGACCTCTTGAGTTTGAGGTTGGTGATGAAGTGTATCTGAAAGTTTCACCATGGAAAGGAGTGTTGAGGTTTGGCAAGAGAGGCAAACTGATTCCTAGGTTTATGGGCCCATATCTTGTCATTGAGAGGATTGGACCTGTAGCCTACAGGTTAAATTTGCCATCCGAGTTGGCTAATCTACATGATGTGTTTCATGTATCGATGCTGAAGAAGTGTTACCCTGGTATAGAGAAGATAGTAGACCCAGAACCTACACAACTCAGAATAGATGTGTCCTATGTTGAAGGACCAGTACAAATAGTTGATCGTAGGATCAAGAAACTCAAGAATCGCGAGATACCGTTAGTGAAAGTTTTGTGGAGAAACCACAACTTAGAGGAAGCCACATGGGAGCTTGAGTCAGAGATGCATAACAAGTTTCCTTTTCTCTTTTAGGAATTTCAGGATGAAATTCTTATAAGGGAGGGAGATTGTTATGACCCACTCCATGATTAACCAGTAAGTACTTCGATTAGTGCATCATCATGTTGATTAAGTTGAGTTAAGTACTCACAGATGAAATTAGTGCTTTGATCTAGTTTTACCATCTAATTTTCTTTATTTATCGCCTTAAGAAGTTAGTGGATCTTATTCTTGAAAATTTGCAAAAGGAATCACTTCAATTGGACCTTTGAGGCAAAAGTTATGCCATTTTCAAGTTCCTTGGTCCAAATCTACAATTTTTTCCATTAATTGGTCTTTTTACCCCTTTAGTGGGCCGACTACCCCTTTTCTTATCCTTTCTTCTTTCCTCTATTGACATCCTTGAGCGGCTCCCAGGCTGTAGCGCCCGATTGGCTGAGCTAGTAGAGGAAAAATGGGGCGATTTGGGCGCCTTAAGCTCCGACCAGTAGTGTCACCCTCTTCTTCTTATTTATCCTCCTTCCTTCCTCCCTCTACCTTGCCCTAGCAGCAACGCTCAACCTGTTAGGGGAGGCACCCTACTTGTAGCAATAGCTGCGCGGAGCAGCGGCCAGGGAGCCGCCTTGGGCGCAGCTAGAACCACCAAATGCCTACCTTGACTCCGACTTTGAGGTCCATGCTCGAAACCGCAACTCCCCACCCCTATTGTGCCCACCTACGCCTCATTAGGAAGGGGAGGCGCCCCATCTAGCATGAAACAATGACCATGGCCATCTTGGCACGAGCAACACCCTAAAATGGTGCCAACGACTTCGGGCATGGGTCTAGAACTCAAATCTGTAGCCAACAAGCCATGAGCAGCGGCGATTAGCTGAGCCCCTGCTTCCTGTGTGTGAGCGTGTGAACCTGTGCATGAAACAAGTTGTTCCGAAACAGTTCGAAGGTAGAAGACGATCTGCTGATGCTCGGAAACAGGACCCTGGATGCGTTCTAGTCAGATTCAGACATCTTGAACCGCTATGAGTAGATTCTCACTCAGCAAGCATGATTTAATCCAATAAATGAATGATTTCAGTTCGATCTGTGTTATTCACGGGTAACAGTGCTTACCCAGGTGCCAGATAATGACACCGCCGCTTGACTTTTATTGCACATTTCTCATCTTCAAGATTTTCATAATCTTAGTTTATTAACTGATTAGTATGATTTGGACTAGTGGAATTATATGGTTAATCAAAACCTAAAGTGCTCAGTTTAAAAGTGGAATACAGTAGCACATGAATCTAGGGTTTATAGTAGCTATACAGTTTGGGAATAAATCTAGTTTGTATGATTCTAGTAGTTTACTAGATGCATGATTTTAAAGAAATGATGAGGACATGAAAAATATTCAAAGAAAACCTAATCATACGGTCTTTGTTATATTTAAGGTGAATGATTTAATATTTATACAAATTGACACGTTCCTAAAAGATATCAATTGAAATTCCCAATTATTATTAATAATTTGTGCCATGACAAGTAATTTACTTTTAATTGAATTATGTGATGCATAACTTAGAATTTGGGCTGATGTGCTCGATTTTTGAGGAATTTCAGATAATTTACAAGTGCCACTGACGATTTCTAATATATCGAGTAATTAACTCTTGTTAGTGTGTTACGATGCTCAATTGTATAATTCCAGCGTATATGAGCCAAGTTGATATGAGTTTAGTTTATTTAAGAAATTTCAATCTGTCTGCATGCATGGTATATGGATTACTTAGTAAATTACAATGTTTTTGAACATACTGCTCTGCCAAGTTTAGAAGGATATACATGTTGTATATAAGCTTCAGATGAATAGATTTGGTACCATAGAGATACCATAGTCAAGACTAAGTAATAGAGATATACAATATAGTAAGATCTTTCCAAGAATAATAAAATAATAGACATAGGTGCCCTGAACACCATAGATTCCCTACGGATGTCTGCATTGTAGGGAGGAAATGATCCACCCTGGTAGCAACCAATATACGGGGATCGGAATGCACCCACAGAGCGTGCGGGGAGACGAAGCCCTTAAGGAAGTCTCCTAAGAGAAGATAGGTTACCCAACATGAATCGGAGATCCCGGTGGTAACCCATAGGTACCCAAAGAGCGTACCAAGATGAGGCCCATAGAGCGTCTCAGACCCTCCACATATGTACTCAGCCTAGAGGAGAGGTCTAGTTAAAGGCTAGTTGTTTAGCCGCCTTAGTCAGACGTGACGGTTTGAGCCAAACAGACCTTGATTCAATTCTAGGCTTAGCTTCCCGGGTTTTAAGCTAGGTCTGGTACGGTGGGATCGTAGTTCACTATGAGTCTTCATATGTAGAGTACACTGCATATGATCAGGGCATAAGATAAAATATGTTCATATAGGTGCACAGAGTTTCTTATAAGTTAAAGAGTTAAGAAAGATTTGAGTTAGATTCACAATAGTTGTCCTTTAAATGAAATTTTAGTATTCTATATTATTTAATCGTATCTACAACTTTGCAGCAGTTGTTATCTTAATGAAATGTTGACATTTTGTATCGTTTAAACTATATTGTTTAGATATGCTCAGTATAGTATTATCTTGTATTTTATTCCAATTAATAAACATAAAATGAGTAATATGTGTTGGTTGGGTGAAATTCTATTCATTGAGCCAATACCTCACCAACCTACTGAAACATTTTCCAGGTCAGTGTCAGCATGAGGAAGCTGAAGGATCATACCACCCAAGTTCTTAGAAGGTAGTTCGTAGTTAGATCGAGGTCTCTTAGTCCTTTCCCCTCGATCCTTGGGCATGTGGTGTGGTAGAGAGAGAATGTAATGTAATATGTAAACTAGTTTTAAGTTATCTGTTGTGATTTATATTCCGCATGAAAAAATGTAATATGTCGTGTAACTCTGTTTTATCTTCCTAGTAAGGTAAATAGTAAGTTGCTTCCGCAATTAATACGATTCGGTGTTATTCAAGTTGATAGACTTTCTTTAAAGTTAATTTTAAGTGATTAAGAAAAGAAAAAGTTAAGGGTGTATTGGTATTATGTTAAATCCTCAAGTTATGCCCTAATCTCATGATTAGTGGTAATTGTGAGATCGGGGTGTGACAAAAATCCACATAAGATAGAGATAACTCCTATAACAAGTACAAAATGAGAAGATGAATGGGAACAATGGCAAAGAAATAAGGTGGAACCTGAGTTAATCTCAGACCAACCTATGTGTGTAAGAAAGTGTTAGTGAAAAATCAGCATATGTGAAAGAAATTAAGGGAGATGATCCTGATTTAATGAAGAAAATGTGGAATGTAATTATTAACTTGTTGATAAGTGGTTGAAAAACATAATAAAATAAGAGAACATACCAAGTGTGATAAATAGTCATCAAGGAAGGACTAATGAGATATGTTAATCATGATGATTCATGTGCTAATGGCAAGGAACCCAAAATGAAAAAGGTAAAATGATACATAAGAAATTGTAACCCGGATAATGAAAATAGAATTGGTTACCTTTTTGCTAGTGACCCTTGAAAAATACTACTATGGTATGGGAAGTGTGTTTCCCTTTGTGTCTTTCCTTTCTAGGGCACAACTTTCAAGTGGATCATTACCACTTGGTACATGTGGATTCACTGCAAACATTAAGGTGGATAGCTTATTATAGCATAAGGTTGCTTGGACCATGGTTCTAAGATCATAAAGTTTGTGATGAGTTTCTTTTTTAGCCTTCCAATAATTAGGAAGACTCCTCTTATATGTCTTGAGATTTGTTATGTTGGTGAAAGTAGATGAGATAAGGATGTGAGTTCCTTATAGCACATGAGGTGGATACCAAGGTAATGAATCCTAGTATCCAATATGTGTCCATAGTATGGGAAGTATGTGAAGGTTGGAGATGTTCATCAAATGAACATTCCAAGTATTCCTCCCCTTTAGAGAGAGAGAGATAGTTGATGATGACCCTCTAAATGATGTTTGAAAAAAAAGTGATTCTATAATGTTGTGTATGGTTCAGTGATAGTTGGGAAAGACCACTATCAAGGATAGATGGTTTGTTGGTCAATAGATATGTGATACCGTGTTCCTTTAAGATAAACCTATGATCAAATATCACTGCTTAAGAGTTAGATTGGATGACATAATTCACATGACCATGATGAGTTTAGAGTTATGTCCTTTAGACTAACCAATGTACCAATAGAACATAGTGTTCAAGTAATGTCTTACAAGTTGCAACAAGATTTGAATTATGACATGTCAAAGTATTTCAAATATGGTCAAAAATATGATCAATATTTCTTCAAAAACCTTAGGGTTGCCGAAGCAACAATAACTATGAGACAAGTTGAACAAGAGTGAGTTGGGAGTTGACTAGAGTATCCTCTAGGAGTTATGATACCTCTGTTAAGTATGTTATGTGAATCCTGATAAGATGAAGACAATGTTGTTTCTCCACCCCAAACAAGGTCAGTCAGGAAGTCATATTTGTTAACAGTTATATACAAGTGTATGATTCTTCAACCAAATAGATGCCCAGTCCACCATTGAGAGGATTGGAGAATCCTATAAATACATATTCCTCATAAGTTCTTGAATACTAGGGGGTGCCTACATGGTTGATTGAGTTGTTGATTACAACAACCATTAAAGGAGCATAGAGATGAAACCTTGTAAAGTTGCATATGATATTAGATACTTGATGTTCTATGTTTGGTAAGATCCAGTGAGTGTGGCCTCTAAGTGATGCATGATACAACATATAGAATAATTCAACATGACAATCGAATCCCAAAGTTGAAAGTTACTATTAGATTTGTACAGGTGGCACAACAAGTTTCTATGTTCCATATTTGCAAATGTCTTCTTATGTGGGGGCTTTCGTGTTGAACCAAGATGAGATACGTATGAATGATGTGACATCACCATGATATGCAAGTAACCATGTGAAGGTAATAGGATGAGGTGCATAGTAAGTACCCATCTTTGTTTACCTTGGATTTTGGGGGCAAAATCCCTATTAGGGGTTTATACTTGTAAGGCCCCTAAACTTGTTTAATGAGTTGAATAAGCTTAATTATAATAATTTAATTCTTATATCCCTAATATAACCTTGTGATATGCTTCGAAATTTTAAGACAAGCTTAAGTTTCAAATTTGGTCCAATTTGGACAATGTTTGAGAAAGTTATGCAATTTTATGCACATTTTGGACTTTTATACAATTTACCCAATTGAGAAGTTTTCTTTGCAATTTATCACTTGAATTATGTTACTTTGATATTATCTAATCATTCTTGAGCTTTTTTAGCCATGGGGCACCTATTTAAATCTTGGTTTGAAGGTATTTTCTCCAAGGGTATTTCAGGGTTTACCCCTTCATGGATGAGCTACCTTTAGTAGCTATCAACTAATGAGTTATTTGTTTTGCTTGGAAATTCAATAAATGAGTAATAAACATGTCTCTATGGATGGTGGGGGATCTTCTTGAGTGTGTTCTTGTATATTCTTAATAGTTTTAAGGCTATGGACACTTGGAAAGATACTAGAACTTCAACTTTTTCTTTTTCTTTATCTTAAAGCTTCGTATACTTATCCCTAAGCACCAAAACTAGCCATTTGCACTCAAACACTTCCCTCCTTCTACAAACCTCATCCTACCTCTGTTCTTTTGTGAATTTCCTATCCAAGGAAGAAGAAAGAGGGGACCTTCTTGGAAAAAGAATCTAGGTTGCAATTGACTTCCTTTTAGGGTTTAAAAAGCTTCCTTCTAGTGATCTTGACCTAAAAGAGTAAGAATCCCCTTATTTCCTCAATTTATTTATTTGTAATACTTCCTCCTACCTTTCTATATGTTGGAACCTTATTTTTCCATGGTAGAAATTGCTCTAAAGATCTAAAACCCTACCTTTCTTGCTCCTTATGCTTAGGGTTTGCTCATTTGATGAAGAAAGGTGCTAGATGGACGAGTTCATAACTTATGCTTGGATTTTATACCCTACCTGCTCGAGTTTTCTTCTGTGTGGGGTTTCATCTTATCATTAGAGGCAAGTTTTATAACTTACTCCACGTTTATTGCCTCCCATAAGCTTTCTAGATCATGTTCTTGCTTGAAAATGATGATCCATGCACTAAAAAGCTATACTTGACTTGGATTTCGATTTTTATAATGTTCCCTGTTCTGATTTCAGTTCTAGATGAACATGTGATCATGTGTATGTTATTAATAAGGTATAATATGACTTGGATCAGGTTGGTTTGGCAATTTATGGTGCTAAGAACATATCAACCAATGGTCAATTTTAGGGTTTAAAGCTGAATTCTTCTATAAACCCATGACCCGATGATGGTAACATTGCAACAACCCCATGGTGTTGTCTTCATGACAACTGATGGTCGGGATCAAAGGTGTTAGATGATGGTGACAACCTATGGTCACCCCCTTAGGTCAAGTTTTGGATCAATTAGAAGTTTAATGATCAACCATTAAGTACCCTAATAATGTTATCAATCAATGATGACATTAGCTTAATATTTGATGTTGATTAATGAATATAGTGTTGATCTAACAACCTATGGTGACTTAATGGTCACTAATGATGGTGGATCATATCTATAAAACCTATGGTGAGTTAATCATATAGTTGTAGCATCAATTAAGCCTTAGACCAATGGTTTATTGGGTCACTTGATGCAATGGTCAGACCTATAATGTAATTGATGGTTTTAACATATGAACTTGATCCAATGGTCAAGATCTAATGTTTATTCCTCCAATAAAGTGGAATGATGGTTAATGTAATATGTTGATCCTAATAATGTGATTTGAATGGTTTCCTTTATATGATCAACTTAAGGAGCTTACTTGTTGACAATGGATAGCTTGTTTTAAATGAACAGTCGATTGTGGGTTTTACCCTACTCTCAACAGAATCCTTATTGTTGTTAACCAAAGGATGTCTAGGGTTAAATGGTGAATTTTATAGATCACAACTCAATAACATCATAGATGATTCATTCAAGGTGTTTACTTATGTAAACAACCAATGGTCTTACCTTTTAAACATCCAATGGTTCTGGGTGACATTGTGGTATGGTGATATGGGTTGAATGATGATGGAACAAACTGAGGGTTACCCTTAATAAGGTAGTCTTACCTATTCACTCATATGAATAGAAGGGATGCTAACCATATTGTGTTGATATGTAACCCTAATGAGGTATAGCTTGTTATACCTAGCTTTAATATAACTAACTGATGGTAATTGGGCATGAATAATCCTTGAATGACTAATACAATCATGGAGTACTATGTTACTATTGTTGAAACCCTAGTATGCTATAACTCGACGGTTACACCTTGATTTATGTGTGGATTCATACTTGATAATGGTATGGAATGTGATGGTGATGCTTCTCCTTATGCATCCATGATCCAATGGGGATGTTGTGAGTTAGGGTTTGGGTATAAGTGTTGATTAGTAACATTAATATAATTGATCTTATTGAGACTCATTCTAATGCAAATAGATAAATATGAGTATTAATGTTTAACGTTCTTATATGATGGAATGATGGTGGAATAACCTCCTTAATATGATCATAACCTTAATATATTAATTGGTGGTTATCATAGCCACATGGTTGATACTTTCTTATGCTAAACATGTGCATTATGAATATGATGAGGGTTAATCATATCTGGATTCCTTGCATGTTGATGTAATAAAGGAATGTTCTTAATGTTAGTATAACCCTGCTATGATTGTTTATGAATATCTCCTAGATCATTAATGTAATATTGTGTTGAACTGATGTATTATATTTAAGTGATGTTGTTGAGCCTTATTATAAGGAATGCAAAAATAATGATGATCTTGTAGGGAATAATATGATGGTCTTAATGACCTTTGGGCATGGTTTAGCCCTGAATGAGGTGTAATCCTCTTGTGTTGATAAGGGTTGATACCCTATGATATTGTGAAAAGGATTTATATCCTGTGATAGTATGATGGTCTTAATGACCTTTGGGCATGGTTGAGCCCTGAATGAGGTGTAATCCTCTTATGTTGATAAGGGTTGATACCCTATGATACTGTGAAAAGGATTTATATCTTGTGATAATATGACGACTAGTGTGGTCTCATGAATGGCAAGTGAATAGTACCATGTGATGATGAGATGAGAAATTATATTTCATACGTTTTATATCTTTTAAAAGTTGTGATATTTATATGGTTGCTAGAATTGAATTAGGGTTTGTATGTCCACTTGTTTGATGCAGCCTTAATCCACCCAATTGGCATAACTAATCCAGTGCAACTCTGATCATGTAGTGCCCTGTGTCGTAGAGCCATCTTCAATGTCAGAACATGCTGGATGGTGAAATGAGTATTCCTAAGGGAAACTCAGAGCGCATACTGTTGAGTATGTGGGTGTGGTAGGTTGAGGATATATACTTATCATCCACAATGCAGATTGTGGATGATGGATATGGTCATGCCTCATACATATGATGTGATTGAGAACGACTGTGATCATGTCTCAGTGATTATAACATGATGTAATTAAAGGACAATTGTGGTTGTACCTTAGTGATTGGGTTTGAATACTCTAGATGCTAGCACTGTGATCTGTACCAAGGTGGGCTAGTTACAAGACTATATGTCATTGTACGTGGTGGCAGCTTTAACTGATATGTTACTACCTTTTTACTCGTACTGACCGAGGGGAAGAGATCTTAGGATAACGACACTCCTAGATCTTATACGGAACTGAATAGCCCTTCGTAGGGGTCAGTTGGACTTTGAATGGTACAATTCAAATTCCCCAGGGCGTAATAAAAGATGTAATACAACCATGTAGCATATTTGTTTAGGGTTATATACAACGTTTCACATTGGATGGTAACCCTTGTTTGTTATCTTTACATAAAGATGATGCTTAGAGATAGTAGATATACTTAGGTTGTGGATATGTGTAAGATTTTAGATGCGTACATACAATATCTATGCTTGTGTTGATAACTATACTAATACTACTGATTATAACCATGATACTAGCTATCTCATGTTGTTAGTTATGTTTAGCATGCTAGCCATGCCTTTGTAACTAGAGATGCATATACTACTAATCATGCTTATCCATATAGTTGTGCTTATGTTGTTAGCTCTTATAATGATGTTGATATGTTCAACCAATTAGACATGCTCATGTTGGTAGCTATGATTATGTGGCTAGACTTATTCATAATGGTAGAGATTCTATGTTACTAGACTTACTCATGATGCTAGATATGCAGATGCTATCGAATTGCTTATACTGTCAACAACATAAAGGATGATAGTCTAGCTAATGATGATAGTTATTATATGCTCCTTTATGTATTTTGTTAATCAACAGTATTGATGAGCTTATTTTTTATATCTGGTTAAACTACTTAACTATTTAATTACTTAAAAATGTTGTAATCAATAAACCTTGTTGGAGGTTATATCTCTTGCTGGGACATGGGTCTCACCCTTGTGGTTCGCCATATTTTTTTAGGTAATTGAAAGTGATGAAAACAAACTTGTGGCAACAAGAAGAGAAGCTACAATAATGAATCTTTAAGAAAGTTGATTAGATGTCTAGTGTGTCCTAGAGTCATCCATGTACTCTCAGGTCCGAACAAGAATAGTTTGTATATGGTGTTTCAAACAAATTGAACTTTTGTTAGCATGTTAATGCTGGTTTGTGTGGCATATATGAATATAGTTCTCCAATGTATATATGTTGTGGCTAAGGCAATAGAACAATTGTATCAAATTCTTGGCATAGTATGGATATAAGAAAGATGTTGGGATCTTATGCAAATGTTTTAGAGCGAGTGCTGATGTTGAAATCAGTTTTAATTTACCCATATTTTTGGGTATGTGATTAATTAGTGATTGGTTGTGCTTTATGTTTTGAGTAATCTCGTTTAGTGTAACAGGTTCTCACAAGTTGGTATCATAGATTTAGGTTTATGAGTCTACAGGGACACTAGGACTTAAGACTAGGATGATGTCTAAGTTAGGAACGTGACACAAAAACATGGTGCATACTGCCTAATCTCAGTACTTGGATGCCCTGGCCAAGTATTCAATTATTGAAGAAAGGTAAGTATGGAACTCTTAGATTGTTATCTTTCTTAATACTTTGATCAAGTAGTCATTTTGAGACAATCTAAAGAGCATAATGAATAAAAAATCATGGTGTGAATATCTCAATCCTACCTTAAAGAAAATGAGAATTACATCATTATCTATCAAAACTTGAATGTTTGGTAAATATAAGAGAAAGATACAACACCATGAAATCTAAATCTAAATACAAATGAGGAAAATAGGAGTTCTTGAAGATGTGATTCAAGAACATAATAAAGTAAATGACAGACAAGTCTATGCTTATAAAGTGAATCAAGGTATGAAATCCACATAAGATAGAGAGAACTCCTATAACAAGTACAAAATGAGAAGATGAATGGGAACAATGGCAAAGAAATAAGGTGGAACCTGAGTTAATCTCAGACCAACTGTGTGTAAGAAAGTGTTAGTGAAAAATCAGCATGGCATGTGAAAGAAATTAAGGGAGATGATCCCGATTTAATGAAGAAAATGTGGAATATGATTATTTACTTGTCGATAAGTGGTTGAAAAACATAATAAAATAAGAGAACATACCAAGTGTGATAAATAGTCGTCAAGGAAGGACTAATGAGATATGTTAATCATGATGATTCATGTGCTAATGGCAAGGAACCTGGAATGAAAAAGGTAAAATGATACATAAGAAATTGTAACTTGCATAATGAAAATAGAATTGGTTACCTTTTTGCTAGTGACCCTTGAAAAATACTACTATGGTATGAGAAGTGTGTTTCCCTTTGTGTCTTTCCTGTCTAGGGCACATCTTTCAAGTGGATCATTGCCACTTGGTACATGTGGATTCACTGCAAACATGAAGGTGGATATCTTATTATAGCATAAGGTTGTTTGGACTATGGTTCCAAGATCATAAAGTTTGTGATGAGTTTTCTTTTGAGCCTTCCAATAATTAGGAAGACTCCTCTTATATGTCTTGAGATTTGTTATGTTAGTGAAAGTAGATGAGATAAGGATGTGAGTTCCTTATAGCACATGAGGTGGATACCAAGGTAATGAATCCTAGTATCCAAGATGTGTCCATAGTATGGGAAGTATGTGAAGGTTGGAGATATTCATCAAATGAACATTCCAAGTATTCCTCTCCCTTAGAGAGAGAGAGATAGTTGATGATGACCCTCTAAATATTGTTTTAAAAAAAGTGATTCTATAATGTTGTGTATGGTTCAGTGATAGCTGGGAAAGACCACTATCAAGGATAGATGGTTTTTTGGTCAATAGATATGTGATACCGTGTTCCTTTAAGATAAACCTATGATCAAATACAATGCATAAGAGTTAGATTGGATGACATAATTCACATGACCATGATGAGTTTAGAGTTATGTCCTTTAGACTAACCAATGTTCCAATAGAACAAAGTGTTCAAGTAATGTCTTACAAGTTGTAGCAAGCTTTGAATTATGACATGTCAAAGTATTTCAAATATGGTCAAAAATATGATCAATATTTCTTCAAAAACCTTAGGGATGCCGAAGCAACAATAGCTATGAGACAAGTTGAACAAGAGTGAGTTGGGAAATGACTAGAGTATCGTCTAGGAGTTATGATACCTCTGTTAAGTATGTGATGTGAATCCTTATAAGATGAAGACAATGTCGTTGCTCCACCCCTAACAAGGTCAATCAGGAAGTTATATTTGTTAACAATTATATACAAGTGTATGATTCTTCAACCAAATAGATGGTCAGTCCACCATTGAGATGTTTGGAGAATCCTCTAAAAACATATTCCTCATAAGTTCTTGAAAACTAGGGGGTGCCTACATGGTTGATTGAGTTGTTGATTACAACAACCATTAAAGGAACATAGAGATGAAACCTTGCAAAGTTGCATATGATTATAGATACCCGATGTTCTATGTTTGGTAAGATCCAGTGAGTGTGGCCTCTGAGTGATGCATGATACAACATATATAATAGTTCAAGATGACAATCGAGTCCCAAAGTTGAAAGTTACTATTAGATTTGTAAAGGTGACACAACAAGTTTCTATGTTCCATATTTGCAAATGTCTTCTTATGTGGGTTTTTTTGTGTTGACCCAACATGAGATATGTATGAATGATGTGACATAACCATGATATGGAAGTAACCATGTGAAGGTAATAGGATGAGGTGCAGAGGAAGTACCCGTCTTTGTTTACCTTGGATTTTGGGGGGTGAAATCCCTGTTAGGGGTTTATAGTTGTAAGGCCCCTAAACTTGCTTAATGAGTTGAATAAGCTTAATTATCATAATTTAATTCTTATAACCCTAATATAACCTTGTGATATGCTTTGAAATCATAATACAAGCTTAATTTTCAAATTTGGTCCAATTTGGACACTATTTGAGCAAGTTATGCAATTTTATGCACATTTTGGACTTTTATACAATTTACCCAATTGAGAGGTTTTATTTGCAATTTATCACTTGCATTATATTCCTTGGATATCCTATAATCATTCTTTAGCTTCTTTAACTATGGTGTTCCTATTTAAACCTTGGTTTGAAGGTGTTTTCTCTAAGGTTATTTTAGGGTTTACCCCTTCATGGATGAGCTACCTTTTGTAGCTATCAACTAATGAGTTATTTGTTTTGCTTGGAAATTCAAGAAATAAGTAAAGCATGTCTCTATGGACGGTGGGTGAGCTGCCTGTGTGTTTGTTCTTGTATATTCTTAATAGTTTTAAGGCTATGGACACTTGGAAAGATACTAGAACTTCAACTTTTTCTTTATCTTAAAGCTTCGTATACTTATCCCTAAGCACCAAAATGAGCCATTTTCTCTCAAACAATTCCATCCTTCTATAAACCTCATCCTCCCTATGTTCTGCTGTGAATTTCTTGTCCAAAGAAGAAGAAAGAGAGGACCTTCTTGGAAAAAGAATCTAGGGTTGCAATTGACTTCCTTTTAGGGTTTAAAAAGCTTCCTTCTAGTGATCTTGACCTAAAAGAGTAAGAATCCCATTCTTTCCTCCATATATTTCTTTGTTTTAGTTCCTCCTACCTTTCTCTATGTCGGAACCTTATTTTTCCATGGTAGAAATTGCTCTAAAGCTCTAAAACCCTACCTTTCTTGCTCCTTATGCTTAGGGTTTGCTCATTTGATGAAGAAAGGTGCTAGATGGACGAGTTCATAGCTTATGCTTGGATTTTATACCCTACCTGCTCGAGTTTTCTTCTGTGTGGGGTTTCATATTCTCATTAGAGGTATAACTTGCTCCACGTTTATTGCCTCCCATAAGCTTTCTAGATTATGTTCTTGCTTGAAAATGATGATCAATGCACTAAAAAGCTATGCTTGACTTGGATTTTGATTTTTATAATGTTCCCTGTTCTGATTTCAGTTATAGATGAACCTGTGATCATGTGTATGTTATTCATAAGGTATAATATGACTTGGATCAGGTTGGTTTGGCAATTTATGGTGCTAAGCACCTATCAACCAATGGTCAATTTTAGGGTTTAAAGCTTAAACCCATGACCCGATGATGGTAACATTGCAACAACCCTATGGTGTTGTCTTCATGACAACTGATGGTTGGGATCAAAGGTGTCAGATGATGGTGATAGCCTATGGTCACCCCCTTAGGTCAGGTTTTGGATCAATTAGAAGTTTAATGATCAACCATTAAGTACCCTAATAATGTTATCAATCAATGATGACATTAGCTTATAATTCGATGTTGATTAATGAATATAGTGCTGATCTAACAACCTATGGTGACTTAATGGTCACTAATGATGGTGGATCATATCTTCAAAACCTATGGTGAGTTAATCATATATTTGTAGCATAAATTAAGCCTTAGACCAATGGTTTCTTGGGTCACTTGATGCAATGGTCAGATCTATACTGTAATTGATGGTTTTAACATATGAACTTGACCCAATGGTCAAGATCTAATGTTTATGCCTCCAATAAAGTGGAATGATGGCTAATGTAATATGTTGGTCCTAATAATGTGATTTATATGGTTTCCTTTATATGATCAACTTAAGGAGCTTACTTGTTGACAATGGATGGCTTGTTTTAAATGAACAGTCGATTGTGGGTTTTACCCTACTCTCAACAGAATCCTTATTGTTGTTAACCAAAAGATGTCTAGGGTTAAATGGTGAATTTTATAGATCACAACTCAATAATATCATAGATGATTCATTCAAGGTGTTTACTTATGTAAACAACCAACGGTCTTACCTATTAAACATCCAATGGTTCTGGGTGACATTATGGTATGGTGATATGGGTTGAATGATGATGGAACAAATGGAGGGTTACCCTTAATAAGGCAGTCTTACCTATTCACTCATATGAATAGAAGGGATGCTAACCATATTGTGTTGATATGCAACCCTAATGAGATATATCTTGTTATACCTAGCTTTAATATAACTAAATGATGGTAATTGGGTATGAATAGTCCTTGAATGACTAATACAATCATGGAGTACTATGTTACTGTTGTTGAAACCCAAGTATGCTATAACTTGATGGTTACACCTTGATTTATGTGTGAATTCATACTTGATAATGGTATGGAATGTGATGGTTATGCTTCACCTTATGCATCCATGATCTAATGGGGATGTCGTGAGTTAGGGTTTGGGCATAAGTGTTGATTAGTAACATTAATATAATTTATCTTGTTGAACCTAACTCTAATGCAAATAGATAAATATGAGTATTAATGTTTAACGTTCTTATATGATGGAATGATGGTGGAATAACCTCCTTAATATGATCATAACCATAATGTGTTAATTGGTGGTTATCATAGCCACATGGTTGATACTTTCTTATGCTAAACATGTGCATTATGAATATGATGAGGGTTAATCATATCTGGATTACTTGCATGTTGATGTAATAAAGGAATGTTCTTAATGTTAATATAACCCTGCTATGATTGTTTATGAATATCTCCTAGCTCATTAATGCAATCTTGTGTTGATCTGATGTATTATATGTAAGTGATGTTGTTGAGCCTTGTTATAAGGCATGCAAAATTAATGATGATCTTGCAGAGAATAATATGATGTTCTTAATGACCTTTGGGCATGATTGATCCCTGAATGAGGTGTAATCCTCATGTTGATAAGGGTTGATACCCTGTGATATTGTGAAAAGGATTTATATCCTGTGATAGTATGATGGTCTTAATGACTTTTGGGCATAGTTGAGCCCTGAATGAGGTGTAATCCTCTTATGTTGATAAGGGTTGATATAATGTGATATTGTGAAAATGATTTATATCTTGTGATAGTATGATGACTAGTTTGGTCTCATGAATGGCAAGTGAATAGTACCATGTGATGATGAGATGAGAAATTATGTTTCACACATTTTATATCTTTTAAAAGTTGTGATATTTATAAGCTTTCTAGAATTGAATTAGGGTTTGTATGTCCACTTGTTTGATGCAACCTTAATTCACCCAATTGGAATAACTAATCAAGTGCAACTCTAATCATGTAGTCTGTGTCGTAGAGCCATCTTTAGTGTCAGAACTTGCTGGATGGTGAAACGAGTATTCCTAAGGGAAACTCAGAGCGCATACTGTTGAGTATGTGGGGGTGGTAGGTTGAGGATATATCCTTGTCATCCACAATGTAGATTGTGGAGGATTATGGAGGATGGCTATGGTCATGCCTCATACATTTGATGAGATTGAGAACGGCTGCGGTCGTGTCTCGATGATTCTAACATGATGTGATTAGAGGACAGCTACGGTTGTACCTTAGTGATTGGGTTTGAATACGCTAGATGCTAGCACTGTGACCTATACCAAGGTGGGCTAGTTACATGACTATATGTCATTGTGGTGGTAGCTTTGACTGATATGTCACTGACTTTTTACTTGTACTGACCGAGGGGAAGAAATCTTAGGATACTGACACTCCTAGATCTTGTACGGAACCAAATAGCCCTTCATAGGGGTCGGTTGGACTTTGAATGGTACAATTCAAATTCCCCAGGGCGTAATAAAAGATGTAATACAACCATGTAGCATATTTGTTTAGGGTTATATACAACGTTTCACATTGGATGGTAACCCTTGTTTGTTATCTTTACATAAAGATGATGCTTAGAGATAGTATATATACTTAGGTTGTGGATATGTGTAAGATTTTAGATGCGTACATACAATATCTATGCTTGTGTTGATAACTATACTACTACTGCTGATTATAACCATGATACTAGCTATCTCATGTTGTTAGTTATGTTTAGCATGCTAGCCATGGATTTGTAACTAGAGATGCATATACTACTAATCATGCTTATCCATATAGTTGTGCTTATGTTGTTAGCTCTTATAATGATGTTGATATGTTCAACCAATTAGACATGCTCATGTTGGTAGCTATGCTTATGTGGCTAGACTTATTCATAATGGTAGAGATTCTATGTTACTAGACTTACTCATGATGCTAGATATGCAGATGCTATCAAATTGCTTATACTGTCAACAACATAAAGGATGATAGTCTAGCTAATGATGATAGTTATTATATGCTCCTTTATGTATTTTGTTAATCAGCAGTACTGCTGAGCTTATTTTTTATATCTGGTTAAACTACTTAACTATTTAATTACTTAAAAATGTTGTAATCAATAAACGTTGCTAGAGGTTATATCTCTGGCTGGGACATGGGTCTCACCCTTGTGGTTTGCCACATTTTCTTAGGTAATCAAAAGTGACGAAAACAAACTTGTGGCAGCAAGAAGAGAAGCTACAATAATGAATCTTTAAGAAAGTTGATTAGATGTCTAAGGTGTCCTAGAGTCATCCATGTACTCTCAGGTACATACAGGAATAGTTTGTATATGGTGTTTCAAACAAATTGAACTTTTGTTAGCATGTTAATACTGGTTTGTCTAGCATATATGTATATGGTTCTCCTATGTATATATGTTGTGGCTATGGAAATAGAACAATTGTATCAAATTCTTGGCATAGTATGGATGTAAGAAAGATGTTGGGCTCTTATGCAAATGTTTTAGAGCGAGTGCTGACATTGAAATTGGGTTTAATTTACCCATATTTTTGGGTATGTGATTAATTAGTGATTGATTGTGCTTTATGTTTTGAGTAATCTCCTTTAGTGTAACGGGTTCTCACAAGTTGGTATCAGACCTTTAGGTTTATGAGTCTACAGGGACACTAGGACTTAAGACTAGGATGATGTCTAAGTTAGGAACGTGACACAAAAACATGGTGCATACTGCCTAATCTTAGTACTTGGATGCCCTGGCCAGGTATTCAATTATTGAAGAAAGGTAAGTATGGAACTCTTAGATTGTTATCTTTCTTATTACTCTGATCAAGTAGTCATTTTGACACAATCTAAAGAGCATAACGAATAAAAAATCATGGTGTGAATATCTCAATCCTACCTTGAAGAAGATGAGAATTACAACATTATCTATCAAAACTTGAATGTTTGGTAAATATAGGAGAAAGATACAACACCATGAAATCTAAATCTGAATACAAATAAGGAAAAGAGGAGTTCTTGAAGATGTGATTCAAGAACATAATAAAGTAAAAGACAGACAAGTCTATGCTTATAAAGTGAATCAAGGTATGAAATCCACATAAGATAGAGAGAACTCCTATAACAAGTACAAAATGAGAAGATGAATGGGAACAATGGCAAAGAAATAAGGTGGAACCTGAGTTAATCTCAGACCAACCTATGTGTGTAAGAAAGTGTTAGTGAAAAATTAGCATGGCATGTGAAAGAAATTAAGGGAGATGATCTCGATTTAATGAAGAAAATGTGGAATATGATTATTTACTTGTCAATAAGTGGTTGAAAAACATAATAAAATAAGAGAACATACCAAGTGTGATAAATAGTCATCAAGGAAGGACTAATGAGATATGTTAATCATGATGATTCATGTGCTAATGACAAGGAACCCGAAATGAAAAAGGTAAAATGATACATAAGAAATTGTAACGTGCATAATGAAAATAGAATTGGTTACCTTTTTGCTAGTGACCCTTGAAAAATACTACTATGGTATGGGAAGTGTGTTTCCCTTTGTATCTTTCCTTTCTAGGGCACAACTTTCAAGTGGATCATTGCAACTTGGTATGTGTGGATTCGCTGCAAACATGAAGGTGGATAGCTTATTATAGCATAAGGTTGCTTGGCCTATGGTTCCAAGATCATAAAGTTTGTGATGAGTTTGCTTTTGAGCCTTCCAATAATTAGGAAGACTCCTCTTATATGTCTTGAGATTTGTTATGTTGGTGAAAGTAGATGAGATAAGGATGTGAGTTCCTTATAGCACATGAGGTGGATACCAAGGTAATGAATCCTAGTATCCAAGATGTGTCCATAGTATGGGAAGTATGTGAAGGTTGGAGTTGTATATTAAATTAACATTCCAAGTATTCCTCTCCCTTAGAGACCGAGAGATAGTTGATGATGACCCTCTAAATGTTGTTTGAAAAAAAAGTGATTCTATAATGTTGTGTATAGTTCAGTGATAGCTGGGCAAGACCACTATCAAGGATAGATGGTTTGTTGGTCAATAGATATGTGATACCATGTTCGTTTAAGATAAACCTATGATCAAATATCAATGCATAAGAGTTATATTGGATGACATAATTCACATGACCATGATGAGTTTAGAGTTATATCCTTTAGACTAACCAATGTACCAATAGAACAGAGTGTTCAAGTAATGTCTTACAAGTTGTAGCAAGCTTTGAATTATGACATGTCAAAGTATTTCAAATATGGTCAAAAATATGATCAATATTTCTTAAAAAACCTTAGGGTTTCCGAAGCAACAATATCTATGAGACAAGTTGAATAAGAGTGAGTTGGGAGTTGACTATAGTATCTTCTAGGAGTTATGATACCTCTGTTAAGTATGTTATGTGAATCCTGATAAGATGAAGACAATGTCGTTGCTCCACCCGTAACAAGGTCAATCAGGAAGTTATATTTGTTAACAGTTATATACAAGTGTATTATTCTTCAACCAAATAGATGGTCAGTCCACCATTGAGATGATTGGAGAATCCTCTAAAAACATATTCCTCATAAGTTCTTGAAAACTAGGGGGTGCCAACATGGTTGATTGAGTTGTTGATTACAACAACCATTAAAGGAGCATAGAGATGAAACCATGTAAAGTTGCATATGATAATAGATACCTGATGTTCTATGTTTGGTAAGATCCAGTGAGTGCGGCCTCTGAGTGATGCATGATACATCATATATAATAGTATAAGATGACAATCGAGTCCCAAAGTTGAAAGTTACTATTAGATTTGTACAGGTGGCACAACAAGTTTCTATGTTCCATATTTGCGAATGTCTTCTTATGTGGGGGTTATTGTGTTGACCCAACATGAGATATGTATGAATGTAAAGGTAATAGGATGAGGTGCATAGGAAGTACCCATCTTTGTTTACCTTGGATTTTGGGGGCAAAATCCCTGTTAGGGGTTTATAGTTGTAAGGCCCCTAAACTTGCTTAATGGGTTGAAGAAGATTAATTATCATAATTTAAATCTTATAACACTAATATAACCTTGTGATATGCTTTGAAATCATAAGACAAGCTTAACTTTCAAATTTGGTCCAATTTGGACACTGTTTGAGCAAGTTATGCAATTTTATGCACATTTTGGACTTTTCTGCAATTTACCCAATTGAGAGGTTTTCTTTGCAATTTATCACTTTAATTATGTTCCTTGGATATTATATAATCATTATTTATCTTTTTTACATGGGACACCTATTTAAACCTTGGTTTGAAGGTGTTTTCTCCAAGGGTATATTAGGGTTTACCCCTTCATGGATGAGCTACCTTTAGTAGTTATCAACTAATGAGTTATTTGTTTTGCTTGGAAATTCAAGAAATGAGGAATAAGAATGTCTCTATGGATGGTGGGGGAGCTGATTTAGTGTGTTCTTGAATATTCTTAATAGTTTTAAGGCTATGGACACTTGGAAAGATACTAGAATTTCAACCTTTTCTTTTTCTTTATCTTAAAGCTTCATATACTTATCCCTAAGCACCAAAATGAGCCATTTGATCTCAACCACTTCCCTCCTTTTACAAACCTCATACTCCCTCTGTTCTTATGCTAATTTCCTATCCAAGTAATAAGAAATAGGGGACCTTCTTGGAAAAAGAATCTAGGGTTGCAATTGACTTCGTTTTAGGGTTTAAAAAGCTTCCTTCTAGTGATCTTGACCTAAAAGAGTAAGAATCCCCTTATTTCCTCCATTTATTTCTTTTTTGTCCTTCCTCCTACCTTTCTACAGGTCGTAACCTTGATGTTCCATGGTATAAATTGCTCTAAAGCTCTAAAACCCTAGCTTTCTTGCTCCTTATGCTTAGGGTTTGCTCATTTGATGCAGTTAGGTGCTAGATGGACGAGTTCATAGCTTATGCTTGGATTTTCTACCCTACCTACTCGAGTTTTCTTCTATGTGGGGTTTCATATTCTCATTAGAGGCAATTTTTATAACTTGATCCACGTTTATTGGTTACCATAAGCTTTCTAGATCATGTTCTTGCTTGAAAATGATGATCCATGCATTAAAAAGCTATGCTTGACTTGGATTTCGATTTTATAAAGTTCCCTAATCTGAGTTCAGTTCTAGATGAACCTTTGATCATGTGTACTTTATTCATAAGGTATAATATGATTTGGATCAGGTTGGTTTGGCAACTTATGGTGCTAAGCACCAATCAACCAATGGTCAATTTTAGGGTTTAAAGTTGAATTCTTATATAAACCCATGACCCGATGATGGTACCATTGCAACAACCCTATGGTGTTGTCTTCATGACAACTGATGGTCGGGATAAAAGGTGTTAGATGATGGTGACAACCTATGGTCACCCCATTAGGTCAGGTTTTGGATCAATTAGAAGTTTAATGATCAACCATTAAGTACCCTAATAATGTTATCAATCGATGATGACATTAGCTTAATATTCAATGCTGATTAATGAATATAGTGCTGATCTAACAACCTATGGTGACTTAATGGTCACTAATGATGGTGTATCAGATCTCCAAAACCTATGGTGAGTTAATCATATAGTTGTAGCATCAATTAAACATTAGACCAATGGTTTCTTGGGTCACTTTATGCAATGGTCGGACCTATACTGTAATTGATGGTTTTAACATATGAACTTGACCCAATGGTCAAGATCTAATGTTTATTACTCCAAAAATTAAGTGGAATGATGGCTAATGTAATATGTTGGTCCTAATAATGTGATTTAGATGGTTTCCTTTATATGATCAACTTAAGGAGCCTACTTGTTGACAATGGATGGCTTGTTTTAAATGAACAGTCAATTGTGGGTTCTACCCTACTCTCAATAGAACCCTTATTATTGTTAACCAAAGGATGTCTAGGGATAAATAGTGAATTTTATAGATCACAACTCAATAACATCATAGATGATTCATTCAAGGTGTTTACCTATGTAAACAACCAATGGTCTTACCTTTTGAACATGCAATGGTTTTGGGTGACATTGTGGTATGGTGATATGGGTTGAACGATGATGGAACAAATGGAGGGTTACCCTTAATAAGGCAGTCTTACCTATTCACTCATATGAATAGAAGGGATGATAACCATATTGTGTTGATATGTAACCCTAATGAGGTATATCTTGTTATACCTAGCTTTAATATAACTAAATGATGGTAATTGGGTATGAATAGTCCTTGAATGACTAATACAATCATGGAGTACTATGTTACTATTGTTGAAACCCTAGTATGCTATAACTAGATGGTTACACCTTGATTTATGTGTGGATTCATACTTGATAATGGTATGGAATGTGATGGTGATGCTTCACCTGATGCATCTATGATCCAATGGGGATGCCATGAATTAGGGTTTGGGTATAAGTGTTGATTAGTAACATTAATATAATTTATCTTGTTGAACCTAACTCTAATGCTAATAGATAAAGATGAGTATTAATGCTTAACATTCTTATATGATGGAATTATAATGGAATAACCTCCTGATTGAAAAACCACTAGGGGGGGGGTGAGTAGGGTTTTATGGATATTTTAAAATAATTTCACTCAAACAACCACAATTGAGATAATGAGAAGGAGACAAGGTGTTTAGAGTGGTTCCAACCTTAGCAAATACTAAGGCAGTCAATCCACTACCCGGTTGCTTACCCAACCAGGATTTTGAAAGTATTAAATTTTATTACCTCGCAAGGATATTACATAAAATTATAATACTTTCTACACCCTTTGGACAGCCTTCATCTTGAAGTAGTCTCACCAACCTTGAAGCAGCCTTCCTAGAAGTAACTTCAAGCTCCCCCTTGAAGTAGCCTTCCTCTTGAAGTAGCTTCCCGTTGAGACAACCTTCTAGAAGTAGTCCAAAGATCTCCTTCTTCACCAAAAAGATCAAACTCTCTCCAATCCGCAGCCTCCAACCCTAGGAGTAGCAAGGAGAGTACAAGGAATAAGAAAGAACAAGAAAGGAAATGGAAATTACAATTACCACTTGAAGCACAAGGCTTGATTTCCTATATCAAGCGTTTTTGATCTCCTAACCAATGAGTATGGAAGTGTAGGTTTAGTGGATAGGAGTTGCTAGCCTATAGGACACGAATTTGGAGCAAGGGAAATGAATAGCAAATACTAGTGTGGCTCAATTGCTCAAAACAAATTGTCAATTGCAAGTATGTAAGCTCAAGTATTGCACAAGTGTACTTTGGGTTTCCTATGGCTTGTCCTATTTATAGGAATGGCCTATGGATGCTTAGGGATGTTCTAGACACTTTCTAGGGGGTTCTTAGTGCTTAACTAGCTGTTAGGTAACCATTAGTTGCTTTAACAATGGCTAGTTAATTAACTCTGAAAAGTGTAGACAGAACTCATCTCGGTCGAAGAATTGTCGATCGAGAGTCCTTCTCAGTCGAGGACTTGTCGACTGAGGGACTGTCTGGAGCAAGTGTATATAACATTCTAATCCAACTCCCAACTACCTTGTCTGCTATGTCTAACGGCTACCTGGGTCTTTCTCAGTCGAAGAGTTTGTCGACCGAGAGTGTCTCGGTCGAGAATGTTGTCGACCGAGATTAACCTTGTTTCAATGTTTTAATCTAAGTACTAAGTGTGTATTAATGTACAGTTATGAAACTATTGTAGGGGATGACCTATCTAAGTGTTGTGATTGACTAGGGAAGATCTAAACGCTTGATTTACATGATATCTAAATACTTGTACATTATATACTTATACAAGTTTTTACATTTGATTACATTCATGACTTAAAGCAATTTTAGCATATAGATCTTCCAAGTATTTGTCATCCACCTTATTCCTGCAACACTCAAGTAGCACGTTAGATTAATAAGAATGAAATGTTTGTCATCATCAAAATAAAGGGATTATAATAATGTCCAATTTAGCCAACAATCTCCCCCTTTTTGAAGATGAAAAACATTTCCTAAATATAAAATAAGGAAATATAAATCATGTGAGTTTCATACCTGAAGTTTTCCTTTTGTATCCATTCTTGTTTTGCAAGTGGATGCTGGCTGAGATATTATGAAACTCATTTTTTTATTTTTATTTTATTTTATATTATTTCTCCCCCTTTGTCATTTCAAAAAGATATCTAAGATAATCATTTAGTATGACTTTTTATTGCTCCCCCTTAATTGTATGCTATGCTTCCCCTTAAAGAGATATTCAATTTAAAAACAAGTGATGCATTGTCAAATTTAGCCATAATTTATTTTTCAATCATTTGCAAAGAATGGGATCCTTTTTGGTTCATTTCATATATTACTCCCCCTTATTTTTATGCTCTACTATAATATTCTTATATAACATGTATATGTACAAATGAAGTCATAGAAAAACACTTTTATTCATAACAACTTAGTGCTCATACAATTTATAAGATGACCCATAAAGCATGACATATAAAAAGATATCCATTACAATCATTACAAAGATAGCCATTCCATTACAAACATTACATGGATATCTCTCACTGAAAAGACCGAAGGATTACATCAATTTCTGGGTCTTTTCCAAGAAAGGGCTCAACTCCATAATATTTGACCAGTGTTTGCCACTCCAAGGCACCTATCTTGGTTAAAGCATAAGCCTCCAAGAAGGTGGGAACACGATCGAAGAGAAAGTGGGCAACAATGTCTTGGAGTTGGATTGGGGAAAGCTGAGTATGAGTAAGATCAGGAGATGGTTGAGGTGGAATTTGATAGTAGTTGTAGGAAGGATTATATGGGTTTAGCATGCCAGGATTAAGGGAATGAGGATATTCATCAGGTTGGTTAGGATAAAGGACTTGCATCCTTTGATTTAAGCAAGTCATGGCATGGTGATTGTAATCCAATTGCCTACTTAGGTGATATTGAGATCTAGCTATGTATGTCAAGGTGTTTGTCATAGGATCATGGGGTAGGTTGGTAGTAGAAGGTGGTGGAGGTATGTCTTGGGTGGATGTCTCCCCTTCAGTCCTATCCCTTTTGTGGCCAAAGTTTATTCCCATCTTCTCTACTGTATTTTTACTTATCTTTTGAGGTTTCCTATCCCATGTATAACCTAGGTCCTCAATATTCTTCTTAAGAAAAGGTTGAGTAATTTGGCAAACAAAGTCAGCATAAGGTGGATTGCCAAAGAACTCAAGCATATTCTTAAGGATGATACGAATGAAATTTATGGGGATACCTTTTAGAATGGCATAGATAAGGTACATACGAAAAGTGGGTACTTCAGATTTATTTGCCCTAGGATGGATATTGGTGGCAACAATGAGGTTTATGATCCTAGCTTCAGGTTTTAAGTTTATGGCATAATAGGTACCCCTATCTTCATGGCAAGTGGTATTGGATAAAAATATGGCTCTTTTAATGTCACTTAAGCTAGAGGTAGTGTCATCTTGAGAAAGTTTATTTAGTGGATTGCTGGTGGTGAGATCAATAAAATCTTTATAGTCTTCTATATCTATGTTAAGCATGCTAAGAATACCCTCCTCAGAAAAATGGAATCCATACCCATTAACCATAGAAGAGAAGGAATCATGGTCAGGATGTGGGGTTAAGTTGTCATAGAATTCATTAACTACTTTTGAGGAGTAGGAATGGAAGGAGGAATTCAGAAATTCAGACAAATGTTGCACCTCAAAGAGTTCCTCCAGATCAACAATGTTGTAGAAGTCCAAGACGTCGACTAGCCGTCGTGGAAGAGGAGTTCTTGAGGATAGCCTGAGGTAGCGATCGCCTGCAGCTGCGTCGTTGAATGGAATGTCGTTGATGAACGACAACGCTGGAGAGACCGTCCTTTCTTTTCTAGCTGCAACTTGCTTCTTTCCACGTGATGATGAGGAAGCCATCTTGTTGTTTTGAAGTGGAGAAGTAGCAAGGAAAGACTTGGATGTAGAGAAGCTAAAAACTTGCACAAGAATGCACTAGAGAGGATCTAGAGAAGTGAGAATGTGAAGTTGTGAAGAAAAGGGTCATTTTGGGCTCTATTTATAGCAAAACAGAACCTATTTCGGTCGACAATTTGTTGACCGCCGACCGCAATGGTCGTTTCTACAGACGATCCTCTCGGTCGTCCAACGGTCGATCGAAAACTAGCCGTTACAATTTTATTATTATTTTAATCAGAATATTGCCTTTTAATTCACGCAAATGGGGGTTCACAAGGTTGACCTCGGTCGACAATGTTATCGACCAATGTTAGCTCGATCAAACATTTTGTCGACCAAAAATATATCTGGGTTTGACTGTACATCATTTACTTGGTGAGTATCGGTCGAGAAGTATAGCCAACCGAGATGTTTTCGGTCGACAAATTCGTCGACCGAGTATGTTTCGATCGAAAATTTTTGCTGACCGACGAAGTTGCTGTAGATATAATTTTGAGCTATTTTTTATGCAAGTGAGATACTAGATGTTTACATATATATCTTCTAGGGGAGTAATAATGTAATCATTTTGAGCAATTCTAAGGTCATAACTAGCTTTTAAGATTTGATTTTGACCTTTCAAAAACACATTTTGAATCAAGATACTAAGATTAAGTATAGTGAAATGATGTGCAAATGAGCATTTTGTCAGGCTTATTTTAGGTCGACCTTGACTACGACCATAGCGCCCCTTGGTCAAACTAGATTTCAACCAAGAGGCAATTTCTACATATTTCCAATTTGAAATACATTTGTGCCATGAAGTTTTACTGTTTATGCAAAATGGCATCTTCATATGAGCTGAATCATAATGATCAAAAGCAATATCCATGTTTATCTGGATCAAAGATTATTTTAGACAAACCAATGAAACATAATGATCATGGCACAATAATTATGATAGAGCAATAGAAGTATATCTACAATACAATGATCAAGCATGTAATTTCATGAAATACAATGATTATGACCATTTAATTTTAATAAACATGGTTCCTACACAGATAGACCAAGAAATACTTAGGATAAACCATGTGGATTATGATAAAGTAGTAATTTCCTTGATTATACCAACATGATTCAGTTTAAAAAAAAACATGTAGATGATAAACCAAAATAATCTCAGTCATGGTTCATGGATTTTCAAATTTAAGACAAACCATCTTAATTAACTTTTTCAATAAAGTATGTTCAATATCAGTCTTCATATAGCATTTTTACAATAAGGATTTCATATTCATAATATTATACTTTAATTCATGTTGCAAAAACGATCAATATGTCTTGATTCAAAGATGATCTCCAAGACTTATTCTTGATTTTCACATTAAATCAATCATTAATAACTAATTGATAGCAATATAGTTTAATTGGAAATAGGTATCAACAGAACTTGATTCGGTCGAACTGTTTGTCGACCGAATTTATGTCGGTCGACATTTTTCTCGATCGAGAATGCTGTTGTTTGTATAGGTTTTATTACATTTGTTGCAAACTTGAAAATAGTAACCTATTCGGTTGACTATTGCTCGACCGACAATGTTCTCGGTCGAATAGTTGCTCGACCGAGATTGTTTCTGTACTATTTCTCAGCAATTGTTTACAAGTAAATCATAGGTTATTCAATTATTTAGTTTGAAAAACTCAGTTTAGTTGAGATGAGACATTTAAATATCAAAGTAACATTTAGGTTAAATCTCAACTAATCATATACAATTTGCTAGGTTTTGAGAATCTAAACTAAAACAAGTTAGTTGAAGATGTATAGTTAGAAATTTTAATTTCTTGGATTAACTTGGTGTCCTATTATGTTAAGTTGAGATAGAC
Organism: Alisma plantago-aquatica; assembly: GCA_963693085.1. NCBI lineage: Eukaryota > Viridiplantae > Streptophyta > Magnoliopsida > Alismatales > Alismataceae > Alisma > Alisma plantago-aquatica. Next base: position 465,951,096 of record OY856409.1, on the reverse strand, counting down.
ATAGAGATATACAACTTAGAGTCTTTGGTCATATCTCAACTTAATTTTATTCATTTAGTTTGGGGGTTTTGGAACCCATACTAACTCAACATCCTTTTCTTGTAGGGACATGAGAAAGAATAATGTCCAAGACGCAAACAATAATGACAACATATGGAATCAACCTCATATCTCTTTCTATGATTTTGTTCTAGGTTGTTCTTGGGTACATATGTATATTTGCCCTTAGGTACATACATAGATTGATTTTCTAGCGCTTGTGTCTTTCTCCAACTAGGTTTTTGATAAGATTTTCCTTTAGGATTATAACCTATTCCTCTCCTTCCAATTTGATGATAAGAATTATTTAAATTTATCAAGGGTATCATTGTTACTCAAACTACTAAATTTTTGTTGCAGCTTGACAATCTCATCCATTCTCTTATTGATGTCTAGCTTTGCTTGATCTAGATTAGATAATAAGGAATCTATTTCTTTCACAATAATATCGTAATCTAGATGTGTACACAAAATAGGTTGTTTTTGAAGATCATTTACTTGAGTTTGCAAGTTTAACTTTTCTAGGGAAAGAAGATTGCAATTTGCTTCTACATATTTCAGATTAATATCATGATCTTCAATAACCTTTTTAAGATCTTCATTTTCAGATGTGAGAGCAAGAAGTTTAGCATGTAACTCATCATTTGCCTTATTAGATTTCTTTAATTTCTTCTTGCACTAAATATACTTATTATGTGTCTCTTCAAGACTAGCAATTAACTCTTATATAGGTAAATCAAAAATACTTACCTCTTCTTCTTCTTCACTTATTGTAGCAATTAGGCATTCTTTATGCACTTCTTCCTTCTTTGACCTCCATGGACAACTAGGTGTAGTGTGCTTTGTTCCTAAGCACCAATTGCAAATTGTTGAAGATTGGTCCATACTTTTCCTTTGCTTGCAGTTGTAGACACCACCTCCCTTCATTCTTCAAGACTCGATTAGAGCTCCTTGAAGCCTGCTCTGATACCAATTGAAAAACCACTAGAGGGGGGGTGAATAGGGTTTTATGGATATTTTAAAATAATTTAACTCAAACAACCACAATTGAGATAATGAGAAAGAGACAAGGTGTTTAGAGTGGTTCCAACCTTAGCAAATACTAAGGCAGTCAATCCACTACCCGGTTGCTTACCCAACCGGGATTTTGAAAGTATTAAATTTTATTACCTCGCAAGGATATTACATAAAATTACAATACTTTCTACACCCTTTGGACAACCTTCACCTTGAAGTAGTCTCACCAACCTTGAAGTAGTCTTCCTAGAAGTAACTTCAAGCTCCCCCTTGAAGTAGCCTTCCTCTTGAAGTAGCTTCCCATTGAGACAACCTTCTAGAAGTAGTCCAAAGATCTCCTTCTTCACCAAGAAGATCAAACTCTCTCCAATCTGTAGCCTCCAACCCTAGGTGTAGCAAGGAGAGTACAAGGAATAAGAAAGAACAAGAAAGGAAATGGAAATTACAATTACCACTTGAAGCACAAAGCTTGATTTCCTATATCAAGCATTTTTGATCTCCTAACCAATGAGTATGGAAATGTAGGTTTAGTGGATAGGAGATGCTAGCCTATAGGACACGAATTTGGAGCAAGGGAAATGAATAGAAAATACTAGTGTTGCTCAATTGCTCAAAACAGATTGCCAATTGCAAGTATGTAAGCTCAAGTATTACACAAGTGTACTTTGGGTGTCCTATGGCTTGCCCTATTTATAGGAATGGCCTATGGATGCTTAGGGATGTTCTAGACACTTTCTAGGGGGTTCTTAGTGCTTAACTAGCCGTTAGGTAACCATTAGTTGCTTTAACAATGGCCAGTTAATTAACTCTGAAAAGTGTAGACATAACTCATCTCGGTCGAAGAATTGTCGACCGAGAGTCCTTCTCGGTCGAGGACTTGTCGACCGAGGGATTGTCTGGAGCAAGTGTATATAACATTCTAATCCAACTCCCAACTACCTTGTCTGCTGTGTCTAATGGCTACTTGGGTCTTTCTCGGTCGAAGAGTTTGTCGACCGAGAGTGTCTCGGTCGAGAATGTTGTCGACCAAGATTAACCCTGTTTTAATGTTTTAAACTAAGTACTAAGTGTGTATGAATATGCAGTTGTGACACTATTGTAGGGGATGACCTATCTAAGTGTTGTGATTGACTAGGGAAGATCTAAACGCTTGATTTACATGATATCTAAGTACTTGTACATTATATACTTGTACAAGTTTTTACATTTGATTACATTCATGACTTAAAGCGATTTTAGTATATAGATCTTCCAAGTATTTATCATCCACCTTATTCCTGCAACACTCAAGTAGCACGTTAGATTCACAAGAATGAAATGTTGGTCATCATCAAAATAAAGGGATTATAATAATGTCCAATTTATCCAACACTGAATATGATCATAACTTTAATATATTAATTGGTGGTTATCATAGCCACATGGTTGATACTTCCTTATGCTAAACATGTGCATTATGAATATGATGAGGTCTAATCATATCTAGATTCCTTTCCTGTTGATGTAATAAAGGAATGTTCTTAATGTTAATATAACCCTGCTATGATTGTTTATGAATATCTTTCTAGATCATTAATGCAATATTGTGTTGATCCGATGTATTATTTGTAAGTGATGTTGTTGAGCCTTGTTATAAGGCATGCAAAGATAATGATGATTTTTCGGGGAATAATATGATGTTTTTAATGACCTTTGGGCATGGTTGAGCCCTGAATGAGGTGTAATCCTCTTGTGTTGATAAGGGTTGATACCTTGTGATATTGTGAAGGATTTATATCCTGTGATAGTATGATGGTCTTAATGACCTTTGGGCATGGTTGCGCCTTGAATGAGGTGTAATCCTCTTATGTTGATAAGGGTTGATACCCTATGATATTGTGAAAAGGATTTATATCTTGTGATAGTATGATGACTAGTGTGGTCTCATGAATGGCAAGTGAATAGCACCATGTGATGATGAGATGAGAAATTATGTTTCACACATTTTATATATTTTAAATGTTGTGATATTTATATGCTTGCTAGAATTGTATTTGGGTTTGTATGTCCACTTGTTTAATGCAGCTTTAATTCACCCAATGGACATAACTAATCAAGTGCAACTCTAATCATGTAGTGCCCTATGCCGTAGAGCCATCTTCAGTGTCAGAACTTACTGGATGGTGAAACGAGTATCCTAAGGGAAACTCAAAATGCATACTGTTGAGTATGTGGGGGTGGCAGGTTGAGGATATATCCTTGTCATCCACAATGCAGATTGTGGAGGATGGCTATGATCATGCCTCATACATCTGATGTGATTGAGAACGACTGCGGTTGTGTCGCAATGATTATAACATGATGTGATTAGAGGACAACTGTAGTTGTACCTCAGTGATTGGGTTTGAATACCCTAGATGCTAGCTCTGTGACCTGTACCATGGTGGGCTAGCTACATGACTATATGTCATTGTGGTGGCAGCTTTGACTAATATGTCACTGCCTTTTTACTCATACTAACTGAGGGGAAGAGATCTTAGTATACCGACACTCCTAGATCTTGTACGGAACCGAATAGCCCTTTGCAGGGGTCGGTTGGACTTTGAATTGTATGATTCAAATTCCCCAAGGCGTAATAAAAGATGTAATACAGTCGTGTAGCATATTTGTTTGGGGTTATACACAACGTTTCACATTGGATGATAACCCTTGTTTGTTATCTTTACATAAAGATGACGCTTAGTGCAATTAAGAGATAGTAGATATATTTTGGTTGTGGATATGCTTAAGATTGTAGATGCATACATAAAATAGCTATGCTTGTGTTGATAACTATAATGCTACTGCTGATTATAATCATGATGCTAGCTATCTCATGTTGTTAGTTATGTTTAGCATACTAGCCATGCCTTTGTAACTAAAGATGCATATACTGCTAATCATGCTTATCCGAATAGTTGTGCTTATGTTGTTAGCTCTTCTTATGATGTTGATATGTTCAACCAATTAGACATGCTCATGTTGTTAGCTGTGCTTATGTGACTAGACTTATTCATAATGATACATATTCTATGTTACTAATCTTACTAATGATGCTAGATATGCATATGCTACTGAATTGCTTATATTGTCAACAAGATAAAGGATGATAGTCTAGCTAATGATGATTGTTATTATATGCTCCTTTATGTATTTTGTTAATCATCAGTACTGCTGTGCTTATTTGTTATATCTGATTAAATTGCTTAACTGTTTAATTACTTAAAAATGTTGTAATCAATAAACGTTGGTGGATGTTATATCTCTTATTGGGACATGGGTCTCACCCTTGTGGTTCGCCACATTTTTTTAGGTAATCGGAAGGGATGAAAACAAACCTGTGGCAGCAAGAAGAGAAGCTACAATAATGAATCTTTGGGAAAGTTGATTAGATGTCTAGTGTGTCCTAGAGTCGTCCCTATACTCTCAGGTCTGGGCAGGAATAGTTTGTATATGGTGTTTCAAACAAATTGAACTTTTGTTAGCATGTTAATGCTGGTTTGTGTGGCATATATGAATATGGTTCTCCTGTGTATATATGTTGTGGATACAGCAATAGAACAATTGTATCAAAGCATAGTATGGATATAAGAAAGATGTTGGGCTCTTAAGCAAATGTTCAGAGTGAGTGCTGACATTGAAATCAGTTTTAATTTACCCATATTTTTGGGTATGTGATTAATTAGTGATTGATTTTGCTTTATGTTTTATGTAATCTTGTTTAGTGTAACGAGTTCTCACAATAATAGTTGTCATCACTTTTATGAAAAAATGATGAAATGAAACTACACAACAATGGTAAAAAAAACTATGTACCAACTGAATTAAATCGTTCAAATAACACCCAACGTCAACTTAGGTAACTTAGGTCATTGCTTTTACATAATATATTTAGAATTACAATTCTTAGATGAATTTATAACCAATTTTGAGAAAAAAATCATAAGAAAGTTGTTTGAATATCAATTGTAGTCTAGACACATAGTGATTGTCAAACGTATCTGATCCCGGAATAGCTCTAATGGAGTAGTATAATGTGATGTTGTCTGGTAGAGATTACTCGACATTTCACATGATTTTTATGTAACAAGTATGTAAATACTCTAGTACAAATTGTCACTACTTTTTGTAAAAGTAATTAGTAGATTAAAGTTGTTGGAGTGGCATTATCAATTTTAAAAATAATGTAAGAACTACTGTAACACTCCAATTTTCGAAAACATGTATAAAAACTAGTGGAAGCATAAATCTCATTGGGAGTGTCACAAATATGATGTTCATTGCATAAAAATAGAGTCTGTTCAACCAACACAATAAATTCAACAGTTCTCAAACTCAAGTCCCCAACATAACACACATACTTTAAACTACTACATGGTTCTCTTAATTTGAAAGAAAATTTAAACTAATATTCTATTATAGTTGGCACCCCATCATGTATTGTCTTCTAGATTTGTCCTCGAGATGTATGATTTTGTCTAAGCTCCTTAATCCTTCTTTTATGCAGACATCACGTCCCCAGTCATGCAAAGCAAAATGGATATTTGGTTAGAGTAAGTGGCAATGAGTAACATTATAAGAATTGAAAATGTACTATTATTTTGAGAAAATATAACTTCAAATATTATAAACATTGGATTCTTGTCATGTCATTTATCTTCATCTTTATTTATTTTAATCATTGTCTTGGTTTAATATGTTGTCATCCATCCTTATCTTTCTCACAGAGAGCTTATGATCCCAAGAGCTCATTACTCACACGGAGCTTATGCACCCAACTGCTCATTTCTCACACAGAGCTTATGCCAAAATAACATCTTAATCTTAGAAGGAACAATCATAATTCATTCATTATAGAATTAACAATTGATCTTGATCATAATAACTTTAAAGAATTAATTTAACTTTTTTTGCTCAAGCGAATTAATTTAACTTAGAAGCATATACATGTTGTGATGATAACAATATGTGAAAAAGACATAATGAAAATCATAATCAGATTCATAATCAATCTTCTTGCAACTAGAAATTAAAACATGTACTTGATATCATTGTACTTGAGTTTCATAACTATAAGAAAATACAAAGGCCTTTACATGTACTTGTTATTCAGAGTGCGTGAATCCACTTACCAATTGGATAATATGTCCTCCTGGGTCTACTGAGGCCCTTTGAATCCTAATTTCCTAAAATTTACATATTTTCCATCAATCATTATTTTGATATTCACCTAAACCCTAATTTGGAATCTTATAAGAGAGAATGGTTTGGGATGATAGATTTCGGGTTTGAAAATATTGGAATCATGTTCTACTCAAAAAATCTTTTCTAACAATTTTTTTTTGAATTTTCCGATAAAAGGTTGATTTATTATGAATTTTTGAACTACTGGCCAATCAGGAAAAAAGAGAAAGCCATGTAGATATATGCTGGAGGGAAAACCAATCACAGCTTGTTGAGATGGTCCAATAAAATCTTGCCACCTCAATCGAGCCTGCTCAAACAGTTGCATGGTCAGTTCTCACCAAAACAAAAGCAAAGGACCACAATGTCCATGGCAACGCGCGATAAAACCAAATGCATCTAGGGGTAAAAGTGGAAAATGTTGATTGGTTTTGTTCTTCAGCGACCATCGAAGAACAAGCACAAATATGGCAAGAAAACTTGAACCTGGACTCAAAATCTATGGTTGATCGTAAACAAGTGACCATGGAAACCAAAGCCTGAGGTCCAGGTGATCCCAACAAGCCAAGGTTCTGGCCCTCAAGGTGTCAGGAACACCAATGGTGCAAACCACCATGGCCATCTAGAAAACGGTGGCTCGGCAACCCTACAAAAGCCATTAGATCTTGCTGCTATCGATGTGCAACAATCTGCTAGGACTCAGTGAAGACAAAGATAGCAAAAATGTCATAGACGACAACCTAAACATTGACATTGACCTCGATATAGATGAGTAAGCATAAGAGGGAAAAATAGATGGGTACCTCTCTGGTGAAATTGAAGACTACCAAAGCTTTGTGAAGTAAGGGAAATGTCCAGTGGCTAGTCTTGTGGTGGTGATGACCTGAGATGTCATGCAACGAGATCGCTGAGAGGCAGAATAGGGTTCCTCATGGTTAAATAGAAGGAAAAACGTTCTGGGCAAAGTGGCAATGGTGATGCATCTCTGGATGATCCCAGATGGATAAAAGGGGCTACTTATATAGGTTATGTCCAAGGGACCAACAGAGGTTGAGAGATCCAGTCACAAAGGAATTGGGTAACTTTTGTTGACCCTAGGTTTTAGGGCATTAGAGTAACACAAACCTAGGATGGGGAAGACGAATCTGTTGGAGGGATTTTCTCGAGTAGAGACTTAGTGGAGAAAGATAATAGAGAGGATGAAAGACACAACCATTGTTCTAAGAATAGGAGTCCTACTTGTACTAAGACCGGTGGAAGAGATTGCCAAGCCACCGTCAGATGGATCCGTGGATCCCCATTGAAGACGGGGGTCGCTGGATCAGATCCACAAAAAGAATAAAGTGACGCATGACACATTAAATGCGAGTAACATATGTGTGACAAAGATAAAAGCTCAGGCTATATGAAATTGATTCTTTTAATTCAAATATCATTGTTATTAGAGCCCTAAACTATGTAGAAACTTTCCAATATTATTTTTAGGGGTCAAACAAAGATAATTTGATCTCAAATTCCGACCATAGGTGTGTACTAGAGTCTAGAACATACTCAAAAGTTGTTTTCCAAATTTGATGATCAAATATGAGTTATTATTAGATTGTTATTAGTATTACTTATGTACATTTAATGAATAATGGTTGATCTCCAAATGATGTAACTTTTCTTTTTTGGTCACTTAGGGTTCATTTTAGTTGTATTGAGTCCATTGAATAAAATTAAGTCAATTAGGTTAGTATATATATTAATAGTGATGTGGCTCCACTGAGGAGAGAGAAGATTTATTATATTGAAATTTTGACTTATTTGAACTTATTTCAATATAAAAGGATATTGAATTAACTATCATCCTAAACAAGGAATAGAAATGAATTAAGTTACTCATCTTTTATAATACAAAAAGGAAAAGTTATTTGATGGGGTCATGTTCATTGAAGTTCAATATCTGGGTTTTTATTTATAAGATCTTTTGTTAATATCCTAAACTTCTTCTACTTAAAATTTAGGATGTTACAATTCTACCCACCTTAAATAAATTACATCCTCAAAATTCCATAAGACTAACCACCTTACAGTTTTACTTATATCTAGTTTGCAATACTCAACATGTGTTTCTATCTAATAAAAATTAGTGTTGACTAGATCATACCTTTTTCCTCACCATCAACCGTTGCAAAGATTTTATATTGTCTCTTTTCTCTTTGCTTTGTGTTAGGGTTTTAACTTACATCATTCCTTATTTTGATCTTGGGGCATTCCAGCTTCTTGTGATTTGGGTCCCCACAAAAGTAGCAAACTCTTGTGCCAAACTGATATACTCCATTGTACGACCTACTGCAAGTTGGACAAGGCTTCGTGACATGTGATTATTTGAGATCTTTCCTCTTCATGTCATTATTATGATTGAAGTTTTTGTTGTGGGAGTGATTGTCCTTCTTCCATGTCCTTCCTGGGTGGTCTTCTAGTTCTATAGCATAATCTAGGGCACCTTACAGGGTGCGGTGTCATGCACTAGACAGAGCGAAGATAAGGTCTTCCTTGAGACCCCTAATGAACTTCTTTGTCCTACGTTGTTCATCATAATCATATACATACGTATGTAAAATTTTGAAATTCATGGCGTACTGTGTGACTGTCATATCACCATGCTGACGAAGGTTGTGAAAATCCTCTTCTTTCTTCTCAACCATAGCCTCATGTATGTAATGGTCTTTAAAGTCTTATATGAATTCCTCCCATGTGAGTGGGGGAGCATTAGCTTCACTGGATCCTAGCAGGTTCTCCCACCAAGTTCTAGTAGCACCTTTGAGCATGTGAGTCCCAAAATGAACCCTGGATGGGTTAGGGCAATCTAGATCACTGAAACAATGTTCCATGTTCTGCAGTCAACTTTCAACTTTGCCCACCACATCCATCTCTTCCTCTCCAACAAAAGAATCTGGATTTATCTTCAAGAAGTTAGCTAGAGGAAGCTTGGGGTTGATTGTAGAGTTGCCTAGCTGGTTCTCTCCTCTCCTCATAGTAGTGGCAAGGGCCCTGACTAAGACGTCAAAAGGCACCATGGGAGTTTCTTTATGTGGAGATACCCAGTGGTCTTCTATGATGTGAGAATCATCTTCATCCCCACCCATGGGCATCTATCCTTTCTTCTTAGGTGCCATCTATGGAAGAGGACATAAACTAGATGAGATTCTGAGAAAAGCTTGGTGGCCAACTATATTTTTAGCTTTGATACCATATTGTAACACCCCAATTTTCTAAAAGATGAATAAAACTGAGTGGAAGCATAAATACCATTCAGAGTGTCACAAACATGATGTTCATCACATAAAAATAGAGTTTGTTCAACCAACACATGAAATTAAACAATTCTCAAACTCAAGTCCCCAACATAACACACATACTTTAAACTATTTCATGATTCCCTTAACTTGAAAGAAAATATAAACTAATATTCTATTGTAGTTGGAACCCCACTAGGATTTGTTTTCTAGATTTGTCCTCAAGATGTATGCTCATTGTCTAAGCTCCTTAGTCCTTCTTTCCTACGGACATCACATCCCCATTCATGCAAAGTAAAACGGATATTTGGTCAGAGTAAGTGGCACTGAGTAACATTAGAAGAACTGAAAATATACTATAATTTTGAGAAAACATAACTTTAAACATTACAAACATTACATTCTTGTCATGTCATTTATCTTCATCTTGTTTTATCTTAATCATTATCTTGGGTTGAATATATTGTCCTCCATCCTTGTCTTGCTCACATATAGCTTATGCTCCCAAAGCGCATTGCTCACACGGAGCTTATGCACCCAAGTGCTCATTGCTTACACAAAGCTTTTGCCAAAAAAACGGTCTTAATCTCGAAAGGAACAACCATAATTCATCCATAATAGAATTAACATTGATCTTGATTATAAGAACTTTAAAGCATTTAATTTAATTTACAAACATATATATATATATATATATATATATATATATATATATATATGATAACAATACGTGAAAAAGACATAATGAAAACCATAATATGTACTTGATATCATTATACCTGAGTCTCATAACTATAAGAAAATATAAATCCATTTACCCATACTTGTTAGTTAGAGTGCATGAATCCACTTACCGGTTGGATAAGACATCCTCCTAGGTCTAGTGAGGCCTTTAGAATCCTAATTTCCTAAAATTTACATATTTTCCATCAATCATTATCTTGATATTCACCTAAACCCTAGTTTGGACTCTTATAAGAAAACACAGTCTAGGATGATGGATATAGAGTTTGAAAACATTGGAATCATGTTATACTCAAAAAATCCTTTCTAAAGAATATTTTTACAAAATTTTCTGATAAAGGGTCGATTTATTATGAATTTTTGAACTACTAGCCAATTAGTAAAAATGAGAAAGACACGTAGATATACACTGGAGGGAAAACTAGGTGTGGCCTACTGAGATGGTCCAATAAAACCTTGCCACCTCAATCGGACCCGCTCAAATAGCTACATGGTTAGTGCTCACCAAAACAAAAGCAAAGGACCATAATGTCCATGGCAACACGTGACAAAACAGAATGCATCTAGGGGGAAAACATTGATTGGTTTTGTTCTTCTATGGCCATCGAGAACAAGCCAGAAGATGACGAGAAAAAATTGAATCTGAACTCAATATCTATGGTTGATTGTAATAAAGTGACCATGGAAGATAAAGGTCGAGGTCCAGGCAATTCCAATGAGCCAAGGTTCTGGCCCTCGAGGTGTCAGGAACACCAATGGCGCAAACCACTATGGCCACTCTAGAAAATAGTGGCTTAGCAACCCTATAAAAGCCATCAAAGCTTGTTGTTGTCGATCTACAACAACCCTCTAGGCTTGATACAACCAAGAGCCAAGTTTTTTTTCAGTAAGGGGGTTTCAGATAAGGAAAAGTTGAGTGTTGTGTTGAATATACCTTGTTCTTCTTTGCCTGTTAGATATTTGGGTTTGCCCCTCTTTACTGGAAGACTTACCAAAGCTCTTTGCAATCCAATTGTGGATAAGTTGAGAAGTAAACTTGATGCTTGGAAAAGTAAACTTCTTTCATTTTCTGGTAGGGTGGAGACTGTGATTTCTACTTTGTCCTCTTATCATCTGTTTTGGTCAGCAACCTTCCCTTTGCTGAAAGGAGTTGTGTTGGAATTGGAGAAGATTATGAGGGACTTCTTGTGGAATGATAATGAAAATAAAAAGCATTTGCACATGGTGTCTTGGGAGAATATCTGCTTGCCTCGTGCTGAAGGTGGCTTGAGTATTAGACGGATAGAGGATTGGTCCAAAGCAGGATTACTTAAAAACCTTTGGGATGTGGCTAGAAACAAGGAATACATGTGGGTTAAATGGATTCATGAAAGGTATATTCAGAATAGCTCTGTTTGGGCTGTGGAGAGCAAATCTACCTCTTCATGGTTGTGGAGGAAGCTGTTGAAGTATAGAGAAGTTCTTAAACATAATGTTGATTTTTGCTTAGGAGATGGGAGTTGTTTTCTGTTGTGGAAGGACCCTTGGTTACCGAAGAATAAAACCTTGCTGGAATTATGTGACAACCAACAAATGATCAGGTTTGGGAAGGGTGAAAATTGCAAAGTGAAGTCTTGCTTAGTGGAAGGAAGGTGGTGTTATCCAGATATCAGAGGGGCTGAGAAGGTTATGAGGATTTTGAAATGCTTTCCTATTGGTGTTTTTGAAGGGAAGGATAAAATTACTTTCAAGAAGGGTGACGTTTTCAAGGTCAGAGATGCGTGGGAGATCTTCAGAAAATCTAAGGACTGAGTTTTGTGGTCGAAGTGGATATGGAATGGTAAAGTGCCTAGAAATTGGGCTTGTTTTCTGTGGCGGTTATTCCTTCAGCGTTTACCTAGTTCCGAGTTCCTTAAGAAGGTGGGGTATCACCTTGCTTACAGATGCCCGCTATGTTAGGAGAATGAGGATGTCACTGACCATCTTTTCTTTCACTGTTCATTCAGCTATGAGGTTTGGGAGTTCTACAAGCAGAAATTCGGGGAGAGGCCTGACTATGCTGTAAACCTTATTAATATACAAGGAGATAAGAAGATGATTGCGATTGCTGTCCTTTATCAGTTATGGACTGAAAGAAATAGTAGAATGCTAGCAGGAAGCCGACGCATCCCTGTCAATCTGTGGAAGAAAGCTTGCAGCGACTCTTACAGTATTCTCCAGTTGGGAGGGGTTTTGGGTTGTGGCAGCTAGCTGTTTTGTTCTTTTGTACAACAGTGTTTTGGTGTTTTTTTTTTCATTTGGTAGTTAGGTTGGTTGTCTGTTTGCGCCTTGTGTGGGCGTCTTTCGTTGGGGTCTTTGGACACGCTGTCTAGGGCCTGGTTTTGATATTTTGTTGGTAGGTAGGTTTTGTTTCAGCCCTTATGTGGGCATCTTTCTTTAGTGGTCTTTGGACACTCTGTCCAGAGCCCATTTTGTACAACTTATTTCTTAGCCTAAAAGAAAGTAACATGCCGCTTCACACCAAAAAAAAATATCGTGAAAAAATTACAAATGGTGACCTAAAGATTGACATTGACCTTGATATAGATGAGTAAGCAAAAGAGGGATAGTAGATAGGTACCTCTCTAGAATAATTGAAGACTGTCGAAGATTTGTGAAGGTTTAAGGGAAACGTATGATGACTCCTCTTGTGGTGGCAACAACCCAAATGTCGTGCCAATGAGATTGCCAAGAGGCAATATAGGGTGCCTCATGGTTAGAGAGGAGGAAAAATGTTTGGGGAAAAGCAGCAAAGGTGATGTGTCTCTGGATAATCTTGGATGGAGAAAGGGGGTCTACTTATACAGGTTATGTCCAAGAGACCCAATAGAGGTTGGAAGAGATCGGATCACAAAGAAATTGGGAAACTTTCATCGACCCTGGGTTCTAGGACATTAGAGTCCCAAAAATTTGGGATGGGGAAGATCAAAAGAGGGAGACAAATCTATTGGAGGGATTTTCTCAAAAAGAGACTTAGTGGTGAAAGAGAGCAAAGAGGATGAAAGTCACAGTCACTGTTCCAAGAATAGGGTCCTACTCATACTAGGACGGGTGGAAGAGATGGCCAAGTTGCCGTCGAATGGATCCGTAGATCCCCACTAAAGACGGAGGCACTAAATCAGATCCACAAAAAGTAGAAAGAGACGTGTATACATCAAATGCGAGTAACGTACGTGTGACAAGGATAAAATCCTAGACTATATGAAGTTGATTCATTTAATTCAAATATCAATATTATTTGAGCCCTAAACTATATAGAAACTTTTTAATATCATTCTAGGGGTCAAACAGAGTTAAATTGATCTCAAATTTTGACCATAGGTGTATACTAGAGTCTATAACATTCTTAAACATTTGCTTTCCAACTCCGATGATCAAAATATGAGTTATTACTAGATTGTTATTAGTATCACTTATGTATGTTTAAGGAATTATGGTTGATACCCAAATGATGTAACTTTTCTTTTATGGTCACTTAAGGTTCATTTTAGTTATATTGAATCTAAAAGATAAAATTAGGTCATTTTCATTGAAGTCCAATATTTGGGTTTTTATTTGTAAGATCTTTTGTTAAGACCCTAAACTTATTCCACTTAAAATTTGGGATGTTACAACCATACAAATAGGTAGTTGAAAAAAGAATTCACTAGAACACATATTGATCTGACCGATGAGCCACAACCAATCAGATGAAACAAATACTTGTGTTTGATTAACAACTAAAATGACTCCCTTCAACTTGTAGTGTGCTATTACAAATACTACATCAATCTAAATTGAAAACATTTTTTCGCTGGACTCATCATTAGTGTTACAATATCTTATAACAATTTACATACAATTCTTTAATACAGAGTAATTCGATTAGGACTGGATACAATGATACAGAGACACTGGGGTTTTTGTAGTTAGCCCCAGCTGTGCAGTATTTGGGGGTTTGGTTGTTCCCCTGTACTTTTTGGTTTCGTTAGTAATATCTTACCTGATCCAAAAAAAAAGAGTAATTCGATTAGGAGACAATTGGACTCCCTCCAATGTATAACAAAAATTACCACATAAACATAAATGGCTAATGAGCATACAAACATGTCATACTCGACTAATGGGCACACTGACATGTTGTTGGAACTCCATCTAAACTTGAAATCAATTCTTTTCTTGCCTGCATGATTAGTTATACACTAATATACACAATAGTTTATACACAAACTATCAAGAGAGAGTGTCTTGATTAACAACCAATTGATTTCATCTAACTTATAAGGATAAAGACAGATTGGCCTAAGTACCTTGCAAATAGGTTGTTGGAACACACAAACTAACTAGAACAATGGCGTATGTGTAAGTTCTGAAACATACACACTAGTTCGAGCACTGAGTACATAGACTAAAAATGTGGTGTTTTCTACGTACATCCTCCTTTGGCATAATGATAAAAGATAACTCAAAAATCAATTGCAAAAAAAGAAATTAATTAGAAAAAAAATATATATGCCAATAGTTGGAGCACCTAAAAGGCTAGGAGTAGGCAATAATTTACTTACAACTCACTCATACATATCAACTTCAAAAGAGACTCCCTCCAACCTATAACAAAAACAAACATAATGGACTAATAACCACACAAACATACTCGATGGGTACATTGGTACATTCTTGGGACCCCTCTAAACTTGAAAATGTTTTTTTGTTGAGATCACGATTACATGTATACTATTATACGTAATAGTTTGTATACAATCCACTAAGAGAGATCATTTCATTTAACAACTAAATGATTGCCCAAAGATATAGGGATGGAGAAAAATTAGATTAAATACCACACAGATAGATTAGTGAAACACACAAACTGATTGGAACAGTGAACACACATCCTAGGCATTGGGACACATGCACAAGTTGGACTAATGAGTACAAAGACCCAAAATGTAGTGTTTCTATAGCAACTATGTGCATCCTCCTTTTGTGTGGCAGCTAAAGATAACTCGAAAAACCAATTGCACAAAAATAAAATTAAATGGAACAATCATACACACTACTTGTAGACAATCCTTTATTTTTTCATATTTATCCAATTTTTTTTACTGAGGATCATAGATGATAAACTGTTATTTCTTATATTTATCCAGTTGCAAACTGATTACTGACAGAAATAGCTCATGAAATTTGCCATCAGGAACAAAGCAAGCAAGCAACTAGAAAACCAAACATGCATGCTTATTCATCACAGAAGTAAGAGACAACTATACAACTAATAAAGCGCTTGAAACCGTCATTCAGCTAGTAAGTGGGTAGGTAGAACAGTTGAAAAAACACACTATTCACTTGCTCTTTTTATAGGACAGTAGACTAGAAGAGAGAACTTATTAATTATGTGCTCTACTATTGTAGTTGAAGCGACAAATGCCGTGACTACAACATTGTGAAATTGTGACATGAATATATATATATACATATATATATATATATGCATACACAATAGCATACATTTATATTTGTCACACGTGCATAGGTATTTGTGGACAAAACATATACATTAACATTTCCATCTCGTACGTAAGTGACATTCAAATCATACACATCACATTCTGCAAATAGAAAATTTTCTATCAAATTTAAGTTATTAATGTGTACATAACACATTATCCAGACCTAATGATATCTAATCCTCTATTCTTCTTGGACTTTCATGACTTCTATTTGTGTAGAATTTTTATTTCTTTCCCGTCCTTACTTGGAAGATAAGGCACATTTCCGTCAATTGATCGTACCATTTATTAATCAGATCAAAATTTTCAAATGTGTTAAGATCATCATAATTGCAACAATATCAAAGAACTTGATTAATGATATTTGCGATGGGATTGGGTGTCATTAACATGTCATGCTCACATGGAAAAAGTTCTTCTAGTTGTTTTTCAAACAAAGTAATCTCCATTGTTTTAGTATCATCTTGTAGTTGAAGTTTGAGGATAAACCTGAAATAGTTAAGTGATGTAAGAAAAAAATACAGCGGTGCATAATTTTGGAAAAAAATTGAAGAAAAAATATAGAGGTGCATAATTTTGGAGAAAATATGAGTTTTGATCACCATGGTTTTGTTGTGGATTCTTTGTAGCAATGTCACAAAAGTAATTCATAGTATATGTAGTATTGACTTTCTTGTGGCAATTATTACAAGCCATATACCAATTCTGATTCGTTGAAAATAGTAAACATTGTTGGTTTTATCAGAATAACATTGAAAAATATAGATGATTGTATGTTAGTTTTAAACGAATGTATGCAAACAATAATATAGGTTGAATTAACAAGATGAAGAATAAATATAGTTTATGATATTAGTGGAGATCAACACTTATCCAATAAGAGTCATCTCAACTATATTCTTGATGTAATTGCTAATAGTATTTTTAGGATTTCCAAAGTGAGTCATGTTGACTTGAGAATTATACATTGTCCATATTTTGATAATGACTTAATCATCCCATTCATATGTATCTAATATGTTTTTTTGAGATTGATTTCAGGTATTCAGTTCATGAAAAGGATTAAATCTATCAAGCCCTAGCTTGTTCTAGTTAAAGTCAAAAGCAATGCAAATGCATTTTTGTGGAAAACACTTCAAATCACCTTAGATGATTTTTGTAACCATTTATATTGATGATATGATGTGTAACTACGATGAGAAAAAAATCAAGAACCCTTAATTCAAACATTTGATCACTCAAAAGGCATTTTACAAAATTCATTATAGGTTGTTAACCGATCAATATACAAACTCGACCAGTCTGTTGATTGATTTTGAGAATACCTTGGTTTGGTTGAGTTTCCTATACACAAAACTCGACCGATCCCTACACTCAACAAAATCAATTCCAAGCAAACGGTCAAGTTTCACCCAAGACTAACTCGACCAATGCTTCAAATTAGCTTTATCGCATAGTACAATAAGTCAAGTTACCTTTATGAATACTCGACCGACTGCACTGCATGGAAAATGCAAAAAAAGTGATTCTAACCGTTGGAGTGTTGTAAAATTCAAAATTAATTTCTTTGCAACACCTTAAATGAATAGAAAACATTCTCAAGTATCCCTACCCTCTAGTGGACACCCTCAACTATAAATAGGATCTCTTGGAGTTCATTCCAAGGTTGCTCATTCATGCTATTCAAGGTCCTTACTATAGCTGAGTGCATCCAGTCCACTTGAGCCCCTTTCTCTCTCTTGATTACACTTCATTTCATCCATATGAGTGAGATAAGATCTGTGTGAGAGAGCTATTTCATTGTATACTTCTAAAGCTCTCAAAGCTTATCCTTCCCAAACCCCTTTCTTTAAGATCAAGTTGATGAAAGCTTCTCCAAGTGAAGGAGAAGGTGCACGCTTCTTCAAGCTATATAAGGTGCAAAAATCTTCTCTGAGTGAAGGAGGACAAGGTTGAAGATTTTAGAGTAGAGTGGGTAAATCCTTCAAGACAAAAGACTTGTTGCAAGAAGGGGATCTCCTTGGCGAAGGTGTCCAGCTCTTGCAAGAGTAGGTACAACCTTGTAGAGATAGAAGACTCTAGCTCGTCCGGATAGGTAAGTCCTTGTTTGTAAAGTTGTTGGCTCCCTTTTCCTCAAAGGGAAGTTGGGCATCCTTGTCCCAAAAAGGAAGGTCAAATCATATGTCTTATAACGGAATATAAGTATACATCGATCACAAAATCCTATGGCTTGACCTCTCTAGGTAGTAGATTGACTATCTCCTAATTTGGAGAGTGGAACCACTCTAAACAACTTATCTAAGTGCTTGTCTCAATCTCTCTCATCATTTCTATGCATGTTTAGATTGCCATCCAATTCACTATTTGCAATTGTGCCTAGTTGAAGTAACCTAAAGGCCTACTGATTTTGTGCAAGTGTTTTTAGCTCTATTCACCTACCTCTAGAGCCCTTTGATCCAATAAGTCATTTTTCTAAATGAGAAGTTAGTATTTGAACCGAAATATATTGTTGTATGGATATTATTCACCATTCTTGTAGATCTTTCAGTACCTTTAGTTATGGATTGGAACATTTTTTAAATTGCTCTGCCTCTAGATGGAGTATGCTTTTTGTATGTGCTACTGCTACATAATGTTAATGAAGGAAGCAATATTTGGATAAGTGTAGGTTATAAACTTATTTCTTGACATGGATATCATTTCAAAAAACTTTTTATAGTAATAATCAGTCTCATGTCTATGAGCTTTGGTAACATTCACAATCATCAGCCATACAATATCCCCATGTTGATAACTCGCCACAATCAACCTAAAATAGTAAGAAAATAGTGAAAATTATTACAATAATTGGGTTATATCTAGATAGTAGATATATTATACTTATGAAGAATCAATTATTCTTGAAAGTGATATTCTAGTGGTCTTGCTTCCTTTTTGTTTGTTGACCGGCCTAAATCACACGTACAAAATAGTGCAGATCTAGAGTAGTCAGACTCTTAGATTTATAACCCGACACTCAGTCCCCCACAACTATTATACGAGGTCCGATGTTGTTGATCAGAGTCGAACCACAGGGACACGGTTGGTATGTGCTAGGAATGTAGAGCCTTAGACTCAAATATACCAAATGAAAAGATGGATTAAGATGGTGTTCCCTAAGGAACGATGTTACTCCAAATAAGGCAATAGAAGCATAAGTAAGAAAACAAAATAAGAGAATAAGGTTAAACAAGAAAGATGTAACCAAAGTATGGAAGCGAACTTGGATATGGTTTCACCTACTAAGATCTCTCACCTATCATGAAAAATCCACACCCCTTTGTATACCCTTAGAAAGATTACAAACAACCATCATATATGTCTATTCCCTCCTCTCTTAAGCTTAGGATAGATCTACATTATAGGGTTCTCTCTCTCTCTCTCTCGAGATGACAAACAAACAACCATAAAGCAAACCATATAACCATTAACTTTAGTATTCCAAAATTTTTATGCATTCCTACTACTTCATAACACTTAGATAAGGCTAGTACTACTCTTTCGACGTACTAACAATCATACATCACAAGATGGTATCTAAGCATACAAGTGAAGTGTTAAGAACAAGAATATGGACATAATATTTGCCAAGAATATATATAGTCAAAATGATTTAAGTATATATATGTTGGGAGAGCCTTAGTGGCTACTCCCAACCCAAGTAAGGTGTTTAGCCGCTCATGTTAATGGGCAACATAACAATGTTACAAAAGTGTAGATACATCAAGAATAACAAATAGGGGGAAGGTACAACATGAGGGAGATAATACATCTAGAGAAGGGAGAAGGCGATACACCAACTGTACTTCTTCAAATCTAAATCTAGTGAGGGCATGGAAGATGGAAACTTCTTCTCTTGAAGAAGAGGATGACACATATTCTCTACCCTCCAACTTTAGTAGATGAAGATCCAAGACCAATGGAGATGAACGAGGGTGGCTCTGAAATTGGGCAACACTTTGTTGCTCTTGATGATTTGATGCCTCTTGATGTGTGAAGTCGGAGGCCTATTTATAGGTGCCATCCACCGACTTAAGTCTAGGTGTATCAGTCGCTACACACGTCCCAACCACTACTAGTGTTGCGGTCGTGACATACATAGCGGTTGTAATAAGAGATCGATTGCATTCACACCTTGGTTGAAACTAGAGTTGCGGTCACCACCTAGTACTGGTCGCGATACTGGTCTGGTCATGATGGCTTCTTCAACCTTCATATCTATCACAGTTGTGACTACTGTTGCAGTCACGATGACGGTTGCGGTCGCAATGGCTATTGCGGTAGTGATGCGGCTACGGTCGAACATCTTTGTTGCGATCGAGACCTTAACAGGGGACGAGACCATCATGCACAGTTGTGCCAGGTCATGACACTGAGAGTTTGTGTGCCTTTGCTGATACACTCATGGACCTGTAGTGGCTGAGACTATTGTCTGCACATTGTTGTTGCGGCCGTGATGGAGATGCATTGGTAGTGACCTACACAAATAAAGTAAAGTCTTTTAGTCATGTCCAAATATTGTTCAAAGATATTCAAATAGATAGAAAAATACATAAAAGGGATGTTCATATAGGAATAAAACATGTGCAAAGGATTCACTAAATGAGATATTATCAACTCCTCCAAACTTAGAGCCTAGCTTGTCCTCAGGCTTATAGATATAATCAAATTGTCGAGTGATGAGCTATGGATGTTTTTTCCCTTTTTATGAACACACCATTACCAGGTTATTCCATTCTTACAACAAAACCTTTGTGACAAGTTTGGTTCACTTCCTAAACTTCTATCTCCCCCCTTTATCTCCAAAGTTGTGTGACTTTGTATTCGATCCACTGCCTTTTGTAGTAAATGACTCTCCCTCACAATGACTTTCCTACCCTTGGTTTCTGGCTATACTTGTAAACAGTTCCATCAAGGGGTAGCTTTCACACCCTACCTTTATTTTGGTTGTGCCTAAGCTATTCTACTCGGGTAGGTCAAACTTTTAGTGTTTTCTTGTATGCCTCAGTCTCCCTCATTCACGGGTTGTCATAAAGACAATGTTGCCCAAGTGGGCCCTGATGTAGTGTCATGTGGTTGTGCGAGGGTTGCTTTGGAATGTAGGTGAGTATAAGTTGGCTTCAAGATTCCACTTCTGGGCATGACATATCTGCATTCATGAGTGCAGCAACATACTAGCCGTGTGGAATCCTTCGACATCTTTTTAGGCACAAATCTCATGATTTTTTTTGGCTTTTCATTCTGCTCTCAAGATTGGGAAAGGGGTTGGTAGGATTTCTGGGTGGCCAAGCCTCTTTTCATCCCTAAGTAGGGATAATTAAAACTATAGGGGGTAGTTGTTTCCTTCTTGTGGGAGATGTAGACTTTCTAGGTAGTACTGTCAGGCTAGGAAGATTAGTGTGGAGTGTGGTCGATAAAGTCCTTATTTCCAGGGGTTCCATAGATTTAGGGGTGTTCTTCCACCTTTATGCAACAATTTTCTGTAAGAATGGAGTAAAATCGTATTGTTGTGTCCTTTTCTTTTAGTATGAATTAGTAGCTCATTTGCACCACTCTAGCAATGATTATGCTAAAACGTAACAAGAGGACAAAAAATATAAGAAAAAGGAAAGTTGAATCACATAGGGAAATGTTAAAATTGTGAACTATAGCAAGAGTTTGTTCAATATTGTTCAAAATTTTCAAAATTGTTTCAAAATTTCCTACTGTTCAGAGGTGGAAATTAAACTTAAGTGATAAATTTGTACCTCTCATGCCTATTTATAACTCCTCCCCCAAACTTATCATTCATTCTGTCCCGTAGTGTAAAAAATGAAGTTGTAGGTATAACATGCTTATTTTATTTTTGTTGATTTTCTATGATTACCCATTTTGATTTCAAGAGAATGTTGGCATATAGTCCTCATGGTACATGATATTTTTCATGTTTCATGCTTTCAACTTTTGTATTTTGTAGTGCCAAAGTTGGCATCCAAGCCAGGTAGTAGAATCCGCAATCATTAGACAAGTGCATCTGTTGTGGGCTTCTATGGTAGAATTGTGTCTTTTTGAAGTCTTTGCTCTTTGTATGAACATTTCTTTTTCCTTGACTGCAGATCATATCGATGATTTCTTCTACGCATGTAGATGTTTTCTCTTCTATAGACGTCTTTGCAGTAGTCATGTTTGTGTGTTTGTTTGGTGCAAAGGTTGAATTTGAGCTGTTATATAGAATCACAGTCTTCACTATGACATTGACTACTAGAAGGGTCCAATGGTTATCATGTAGAATAGATAAGAATACATATTCTAGAAGAGAGTTCATCAAACGCAGCTACAAGTGTGCTTTTTCACCTAACTTCTTGTCTTTTAGAATGTTGTCACAAGCAAGAAATACACCATGTGTACATTTGGCATGTTGTCCCCCAACAATGATTTGGTACGCGGACACTGTGCTCACTGAAAGGTGCCCTCGTATTCTCAAACTTTCACAAAGGTCGTCCTTTAGAACATAGATGACATCCCACTTGAAGATTACATCCCATGCAATATTGCCTTCCTTCAAGCAATTCATCAACAGTTGTAGAGATTCTAATGGCTGGCCTTCACAAGCCCATCTATCTCCCCTACTGGCCCATCTGGCTTGATTTTGGGCATACCATCTTCATTATTTCTCCCTCTTCAGGCTCATTATTAGCAGGTTCGTCTTGATCTTTCTCAGCTATGGGGGTGACTCCTTACTCATATGCATCCTGATTTTGTTGTTCTTTATTTTGAGTGGCGTCTATAGGCTGACTATCTAACGCCCACCCTTCTTTCCAAGCATCTGCCCTGACTGGTTCATAGGATCAATCCACAAGCTCTTCAACTATTCTCGCCATGTCTTCTTTTCAGGCAAGGGGACTCCTGTGTGAAGCCTATGTGGTACCACATCTGAGGGCATTGCCAGATCATTGTAGAAGCGGCAATTGTAGATTACTTCCATAGCATAGACACCACATAGGCCATGCAGATCTTCATTGTAGAGGTTTTCTAGCGGAATTCCCTTGTTGATGGCTTCTATCATTTTTAACACAATAAAAACACAAACCCTTGTTCCTGCCTCTTCCTGAGGTACCTTCTTACAGATAGAGATTTTTTTTCCGATTCCCTAGTGGCAGTCTCCTACTGCTTGAATTGCACATTGCAGACACATCAGTACCTTTAGGATATCCCTAGATTCCTTGATTTTGTAGATCAGTGAAGTGTTGTCCAATTCAGTGGCACAACAGTTATACACTATGGTGCGACACTCATGTAGATTTAGAACTATTGAAGGCCAGTGCTTGACTGTACTCATAGGTAGGGTTACAAACCAGATCTCTGCCATGTTCACAGCCCGTTGCAGATCTTTGAAATCTTTAGAATTAAACCTTCGATTGAATAGCTGCCTTGCTAGACGAGTCCATTGAACACCAATTGCACTTTCTCAGGGTGAAGGAACTCTTCAAGCAGTGTCATGCAGAGCATTTTAAATACTCTTCAGAAAGATCCCTCTAAAGTGTTCCTTAGTTAGAGACCTTCCTTTGTTATGATACATAACATATGTGCCTAGAAGGTTCTCATCTAGCACATCCACCAGAACATGGACATCTTTGCATGTTATTCTAGAGAGTGAGGCCATGTCCATGCCTGTCATCTTGCATGGGAGAGGTGGAGAAGCACTCAACTCTTCTTGTTTAGCAGGTGGGCTTCACTTTCTAGCTGGCTCATCGATACAAAATGAAGTGAGGCCACCTTCATCATCCTCAGATGTTCCTGTGTCATCCTTATGTGCATTTGTGGCTGGCATAATAGAATTCTTATGGTTAGGCTCTTCAGTAGTCTTATTCCCTCAAAGCTCTACTTGCATCTTATTCTTGGCAGTGACTGCTTCAATGGACTCCTCTAGGAACTGGTTTGCCTATGATGGTGACTAAAGCACTACTTCATTTAGTGTTTCTAAGGTGGCAACCATATTGTTGTCATATATGATGTGTTCATTATGTGCAAGTTCTTGGAGGTAGATGTCGCATATATACATGACAATGTTCATTTCATCCAATATTTTATTTAGAGTTGTTATCTCACCAGATGTTAGCTTATCAGAACTTGCAACCTCCTATCTAACGATGCACTCATTCAGTTGCTCTTCCAAGATCATCTCATCATCTGTTGGGCGGGGTTCAAATCAAACTCATGTACATTGTTTCTTGCACCTCCAGTGGTTGGTTCCTCATGTGTTGCTTGTACTTCTTCTAGTGGTCCGAGCGGTGGACTCACAACCTCTACTCGGGTCCCAATGTTGCGCTTAATTCTTCATCATCTTTCTTCTCTTCAGTCTTAGATGGGATTGAATAAAGTTGAGATTGTGAAGGGTTGACAACATGCCTAGTCCTCCTTTTTGCTCTCAATTCTTGTAGTTGTTGGTGCTTGACTTTCATCTTGTGGCATTCCTCTTGATTTTCTTGTACTCCTTTTGGATAGATTTGAAGGCCTTATCGTGGTGATGGCACATTTTATCCATGCCTCTTTACATATCATCTCACTCTCTCTAGAGTGATTCCATCTCCGTCGCCATCACTTGCATGATCTTTAACATTGTTTCTTGATTGCACAAGGCATTGGTTAAGACTTCTGGGAGCGACGTGGTCCGCTCATCGATTCTTTACACATGTGTTGTTAGTTCATGCAGACTAGAGGTTATAAGTGTATTAACAAAGGAGGAATTTTGTGTTTGTACCCAAAGGTCATCAAACCAGTGCCCGAGTTCTCCACCAAAGGTTTGTGGGCGGCGTAGTTATTCGCTTCTGGTGGTTGTTGTAGCCCTTTTCAGAGTAGAAGTCCTTAGTAGTGATGGCGTGTTTTCACCGAATTCCTCACAGGAGTTAGACTATTGTTGATGGTGGGTTGGTTGTGTAGATGTTTCTTGTGCGTCTTCCTATACTATACCCTCCTCTTATTTGGCATTCACTACAAGTTGCTCTGGTATCATAGGAGCTGCATTATCTACTGGAGGCATTGTTCCTCTCTCAGCCTCTGGAGTAAATCCCTGTGTGATAGTTGGAGCACTCAACTTGTCGGCAATCTGAGTAGTTGATACTACTAGTATATTGCCTGTGATAGTAAGGGAGATTGTAGTACTTGTGGTTCCTTCATCATTATGATGTTGTTCAACATCCTAGAGAGGTTGTTCTTTACTTGCCAGAATGTGTGGTGTTTCAACCTTGCGTTTCCTGATTGCTAATTTCTTTCTCTTTTCTGGTCTTTGCTGTTGTTCCTCTTCTAGTTGATCCTCCCCTTTATGGATGCCCGGTGGTGGCTCTGGATCTTCAGGCCTCCTGACGCCACTCGAATGCATTTTGTCTATTTCATTGATACTTGGCCACAGTTTATTGGCATCGTAGTATGCCATTTCTGGAAGTGGCAAAAGCAACCTTGAGTTGCTTAACTTGTAGAAGAACTTCTCACCCTTCTGGGCCAGGATTCCAACATTTACTAGGGACTTGATGTCGATCTTCGTATGGCCCTCGGTGGTCTTGTACTTATGTAATTGTTCCTTCTTTAGATAGTAGAATGCAATACATGCTATCTACCCTCCCATGCAGAAGTCCTTGATCTTCTTCACATCTGCCCCCACGACAATTGATAACTTGTCTATTAGTAGTCTACCAATGTTCACTAGTTTCACGTTTAGCATTGACCATATCAGAAACAAGTCTCCCTTAGACACTCCCCTATCTCTGACCTTATGTAGATAGGGTAGAAGCTATCTTCTGAACTGCCATAATAAATAGGAAGTAATGAGTGAAGCCTTGGACTTTCTTGGGTTGTGTCTAGGCTCCCCAGAGCATTCTCCATACTTTGTGGTTGATGTAGCCTACATCCTCTTTATCACTGGGAGCCAGTGAGCAAGCCTAAGCTTCCTCTAAGGTCTTAGTGAAGATGGTGTTCAGGACTGGTTTAGTGATGTAGTAGTTTTTGCCTCCCATCCTGAACTCCAGCTTGAACTCCCCTCTAGTGTCTTTGCGTTTTGCATCGCTGACATATATCTTCTATAGAGATGACATTAATTTGACCGTCAGATTTGTTAGTGATGGAGCCTCTGCTGTGCATAGGACGGGTATATTAGCTCTAGCCAAGAACTCAGTAACACTATTGATGATACCTAGCTTCTTGAAGTCCTGGATATCTATATTCCATGAAGGATTGAAGGTCTTGGTCCCCAACATCATCTCAAAATGATATTGATGTGTATGATCTCTAGGAATGAACATTGATATCTCTTCCACAGGTGCCTCCTCATCCAGGTCAAGCACCTCACGTGTAGATGACTCAACCTCTTGCCTTGAATCTTTGATGTCTCCCCTACAATCTTCTTCTGTTTCGTGGTTTTTGCTTCCATTGGCACTACAACCTTTCACTTCCCTTTCTATTTAGGGACATATTCAGATGCCTATGTCTCTGCATTGCTATCCGATTACTCTATCTTCGGTGGAGTCTTGTGGTCTAGGATGTACTTGTACTTCTTCTTTAGCAACTCCAACTAGAGCTTCTTCCATGGTGACAGGTTGGGCAATCATTCAACACCTTGGTGACTGACCTGCTCTTGTGCTCCCTCTAGGGCTTCCACCTTCTTGGCCATGGTGTTAGGGTTGATGGTTATCATTCTATAAATTTAATCAATAAAAGTTTCCTAGATATCTAGATGTATAATATTCTTGTATCGATCGAGACAAATCACCATTTGTCTTGGTTGAAACACAAGACATGCCAAAGTGTGTCGACCGCTACTGGTCTTGTGTGTAGCGGTTGAAATGGAATCTTATATCTCTTGTAGAGCTAGGAATTATGAATAGGAAGGGATGGCTATCCTAACATCATATAATTACATATAATCATTGATTAAGCAAGTAGGTGATTAGTGTTATGACCAACAATGATATAGTGTGTTTTGACCATAACACGGGTAGCGGTCGAAACATGTGTTATGAATGAAACAGATGTCACAGCCGAAATGTGCACAAAGGTGTAACGACCGACATCAAAATAAGCGTTATGACCGAGACATTCAAAAGTTTAGGGGGTAAGCAGGTGTCACGAATACGGTCATAACGGCCAAAACAGATGTTGCGACCGCAACATTTTGTCGTGATGGACCTACGAACACGGCGGTTCCAAACGATGATAGAAGGGGAAAGAACTATGATCAGAGAAGGACCAATGGTGAAGGGAGAGAAGAAAGGAAGGTGAGTCATCTTTCTTTCAAGGGGGAATCGAACAATGTGGGAAGGAAAAAAATTGGGTTTTGTCTACGATGAAAAGAGGGTTTTTTTAGAAGGCGGAGGGTCGGAACGAAGTCAGTTTCAATTGAGAATAGAGGAACAAGGTTGAGATGATGATCAGAGCAAGGTCCAAAGTTGAGGATGAGATGAAGAAGAAGGTGGAAAAATTGTGAGACAATGAAGGTTTAAAAGGAGGTTTGGAAGGTTACCTTGTAGAGAAAATCGAACGGTTGCAAGGGGCAAGAAAGAGAGGTGGCGAGTCGAGAACATTGCCAGCGAGTATGAGGGTGGCGCCAGTGATCAAATCACAAGCTAGATCATCATTGCGGTCTGATTGCATGAGTTGTCTTTGTCGATCTTTGTTAGAGCGCGGTGTGAGATGTTTACAATACACGCGAGAGTGCCTTTTATACCAGGCAGCATAGCAGTCGAGACATTGCTAAGTGTTCCAGTCACTACAAATGTAGCGATCAAGACACTTTGCAAATCAAGCATTGTTTTGGTCGAAACTGCGGTGAAAGCATCTCGGTCAAAACATGTGTCATAAGCAAAACGGTCTTTGTTGCGACCGAGACGATCAAGAGGTGTAGCGGGTGAAACACTTATGAAAGTGTTCCGACCGATACCATGACCTCTAAGAGTGAACATCTACACTTTAAACCAAGCAACATTTTTACACATCATCAAAGTAATTAAGGATAAAATAAATAAGACGGGGATTCAGAATTTCCTTCTATTTTAGTGGAATTAAAGGCTACTTAGAGAGAGAAAGCTAAGAGTTAAATATGTACACAAGTTAGACTAGATGGGACTGAAGGAAAACTTGCAGTATGGAAGAAAGTAGTAAAATCTTGGGTTGCCTCCCAAGAAGAGTTAATTTAAAGTCTTTATCTTGACTCTCATTCCTTACTTCTCATGGTTCTTCAGCTGGCACCGGTGGTGGCTCTTATAAATCCATTTTTTTCCGTCTAAAAAAATCTTCATCTTCATAATATCTATTAACTCTATGCCCATTCACCTTAAATGCACCAATCTTTTCACTAGTGATCTCCATTACCCCATATGGGTAGATTTTGACAACATAGAAAGGACCAAACCATCTAGATCTAAGTTTCCCTAGAAGAAGCATGATTCTTGAATTGAACATCAGAACCTTGTCTCCTTCTGAAACATCCTTGTACTTGATGTGAGCATCACGCCACACCTTCATTCTTTGCTTGTAGATGCGAGCGTTCTCATAGGCATATAGCCTCAGTTCCTCAAGCTCATGAAGCTACAAATACCTTTTCTTTCCAGCTCTATCCAGATCCATATTTAAGAATTGGATGGCCCAAAGGTCCTTGTGCTCAAGTTCAACAGGTAAATGCCATGACTTTACATAAATTATATGACAGGGGGTAGTCCCTATTGGCATTTTGTAAGCAGTTCTATATGCCCACATGGCATCATCTAACTTCATGGACCAATCTTTATGTGTCCTGCCAATGGTTTTATCTAATATATGCTTAATTTTTCAGTTTCAAACTTCGACTTGTCCTAACGTATGAGGATGGTATGGTGTGGCTACTTTATTCTTAGCATCGTACTTCTTCAACAATGCCTCAAATTGTTTTTTCGAAAAATGGGATCCCCCTTCGCTAATGACGGTGCGTGGAACCCCGAATCTAGGAACAATTGTCTTCTCGAATAGTCTTATGACTGACTTAGAGCCACATGTGGGAATTGCTACAAATTCTACCCACTTGGAGACATAATCTACTGCAACCAAAATGTACTTGTTTCCTCTGGAGGGAGGGAAGGGTCCCATATAATCCATTCCCCAGACATCAAAGATCTCTACTTCCACCTAGTTAGGCATAATAATGTCATATAATTTTGTAATATTTCTGACCAGCTGGCATTCTTTACATGACTTGATAAAAGACACATCATCTTTGAAGAGTGTCGGCCAATAAAAGCCTGGTTGTATGATCTTAGTTGTGGTCCTTTTGCCTCCATGGTGACCCCCATAAGGCGAGGAATGACATTCTTTTAGGATTTGAGGCACCTCTTCTTCTGGCAAACAATGCCTACATAAGTTGTCAGAACATTTTTAAACAACAAGGGGTCATCCCAGTAGTAGTTCTTCATTTTAGAGAAAATTTTCTTCTTTTGATTATAAGTTATCTCATGAGGCAATTACTTCCAAGTTAGATAGTTACAGATGTCAGCGAACCAAGGCAGATTTGGCTTGACTGACTTGGCCATCATCAAGGCTTCATCAACGTAGTTATTATTTATTGGTACCTGATTTTCTTTAGTGAAGACTATTCTAAACAAGTGGTCAACCACCACATTCTCTGTTCCTTTCTTGTCAATGATTTTATGATCAAACTCTTATAGCAACAAAGCCGTCACAATAGTCTCAGTTTTTTGTCCTTTTTTACATAAGATACTTTATGGATCCGTGGTTTGTGTACACCTTCACCTTTGATCCTATTAAGTAGGATCGAAACTTATCAAAAGAAAATACTATTGCTAGCATTTCTTTCTCAGTGGTGGTGTAGTTTACTCGAGCTTCATCAAGAGTTCTACTAGCATAGTAGATCGCACGGTGCTTCTTATCTTTTCTTTGCCCTAAGACAACTTTGATGGCATAATCGTTGGCATCACACATGATTTCAAAAGGCAATCCCCAATTAGGTGCTTGAGGTACCGAGGTTGTGGTCAGGGCATTCTTTGGAAAATTAAATGCTTCAAGGTACTTATTAGAGAAGTCAAATTTAAGATATTTAACAACAAGGTTTGACAAAGGCTTCAAAACCTTTGAGAAATCTTTGATAAATCTTTTGTAGTATCCAGCATGCCCCAAAAAACTCCTCATTCCTGTGACAGATTTTGGCGGTGGTAACTTTGATATAGCTTCTATCTTGCTCATATCCACTTCCATGCCTTTCTCAAAAATTTTGTGCCCTAGCACTATGCCTTCTATCACCATCAAATGACATTTTTCCTAGTTAAGCACAATCTACTTCTCCTCACATCTTTGTAAGACATTTGACAAGTTCTTAAGTCATTTGTCAAAGTTTGGTCCATATACCAAGAAGTCCTCCACAAATACATCCATTATGTCTTCCAAAAAATTTGAGAACATGGATATCATGCACCTTTGAAAAGTAACATGCGTGTTACATAATCTGAAAGGCATTCTTCTAAAGGCGTACATCCCATAGACACATGTGAAAGTAGTCTTTTCTTGACCAATTGGGTGGACAGGGACTTAGTAAAATCCAAAATATCCATCAAGAAAATAGAAATAGGATTGTTCTGCAAGCCTTTCTAGAACTTGGTTGATAAAAGGTAGGGGGAAGTGGCCTTTTCTCACGGCAATGTTGAGCTTGTAGTAGTCGATACACATTCTCCACCCAATAACCATCTAAGGGGCCACTTCATCCCCATTGTTTCCCTTCACTATAGTCATTCCACCTTTCTTAGGTACAACATAGATCGATCTGACCCAGTTGTTATCACTGATGGAGTAATGATTCTGACATCTTGTAACTTTATTACTTCTTTCTTTACGACTTCTTTTAGCATCTGGTTCAACTTTCTTAGTAGCTGTGCCAAAGGTTTAGCAGTTTCCTCTAAATTGATTATGTGCATACACAGAGCTGGGCTGAGGCCTTTTATATCTTCCACAGAATAACCTATATCTTTCCTTTGCAGTCTAAGTTCCTCCAGAATCTTTTCCTCTTGATCTTCTGTCAGAGAAGAATTTATGATAATAAGGTTTCTTTCATCAACATCTAGGAATTCATACTTCATCCCTTCTGGGAGTTTCTTTAGCTCAGGTTTTGGTTCTGGTGCAACCTTTTCTTCTGGTGTTTGTTCCAGAGAGGCATACATAACCATTTCTATTGTACCTTCTTCATCACTAAAAACCTCCTCCTTAGGTTGATTCAAGTAATATAGAATCTCAACTACTTCAAGATCTTCTAGATTGGGATCATGATTGTTTAAGGCTCGCATGAGAGGGTCGACTATCGCATTGCTTTCTTGTGCTTCCTCGTAGTATTGAGTATAACTGTCCATAAAATAGGCTGACTCAAACAGAGAGGGTCCTCTCACGGTGTCTTGCATATGAAAATCAATGTGACCATTATAACACATGGTGGAGAGGAATGGTCTTCCAAATATCATGGGGCATGATGGATCCCCGACGGTGTCAATCACCACTATAACACAAGGTATAAAGAACCTTCCGACGTAGATTGGGACATTCTCTACCACTCCTAATGGATTTGTAAAGGTGTAGTCAACAAGCTGAATTCTCATACCTATCTTCACCTTATCTGTCAGTCCGAGCCTTTGGGCTAAAGAAAGGGGCATAAGACTAATACTTTCTCCTAGATCAGTGAGTCTATTTCTTTCTACATTGTCTCCAACATTGAAAAGAATAGTAAATGCTCCTGTGTCTCTTTTCTTTGTGGGCATGGTGACTTGAATAAAAACACTTGACATCTTGGCTAGTTGTACTGTCTCAATGTGACCACCTCTCTTCCTCTTCGTAATCATGTCTTTGAAGAACTTATGATAGGTAGGTATTTCCTCAATCGCATCCAGAAATGGGATATCTAAGTGTAGTTTCTTCCATAAATGTCTCATATCTCTTCTTTAAATGAGCTTTAATCAGTTTGTAAGGGAATGGGACTCTTGGTGCATACAAATTTCTTTGCATACAGATCTCTTCGGTGGGATCTGACTTCTTGTCCTTTGCATATTTCTTCTTATTGTCATTTTCTTCAGCCTTGTTTTCCATTACTGACTATTCAGATTCCTCCTCTAAAATGACAGTTTTAGTCTTTGGATCAATAGCCTATTGAAACTTGTAGGGTCACACACATAGGATACCCCTAGAAGAGGAGATTGTCCATGAATGATGTTTAGATTGAGACTAAAGGTGTTTAGGTACTTAATTAAACATACAATTGACTGATTGGACTCAGAACTACCAAGTTCAAGTATTGAACTAGCTGGTTAGAGTGTCAAGTCGATTGGAGACTGCATTGGCAATGTCAGGACTGCCAACTGACCGGTGTTGTTTTTCATGGTGGATCTCTTCTTGTTGTTTTTCTACAACTTTCCCCGACCAGAGAGTAGCCATCTTCACAATCTCTATGTTCGATGGGATCTTACCTAGAGGATTCTTCACGAGCTCTGCCAGCTAGACTAGCTGTTGATCAATTTGTCTTTGATGAGTTTGCATGTCCACCATCTGAGTTTGCATCACAGTTAACACGTCTGAGTTGGTGATGGCACTTTGAGTAAGCTGGTCATTTACCGAAGCTTTCCTTTTCACAAATTCGAATAGCTGAGCAATCATATCAGGCTAGTTGTTATCCTTGGTCTAATTCGGACTTTGATTTTGTCCTTGATTTTAACAGATTGCATTTTTGTTTTGATATTGACCTTGATAATCATTCTTGTTTGATTGATAGCTTGTAGTTCTGGTATACCGAGTCGGTCCACTTTTTTTCTTGAATCCTGGGGGTGGATTAGACGAACTTCCCAGTTGGTGAGAGTTCTCAATATCATCTTTTATTGCCATAATTAAATCCCAGATGGTCTGGACGTCTGAAATTTGCAAAAGAGACGTTTTCTATTTCTTCTTCACTTTCACTTTTTTCACTTTTTTCCATCCGCATATAGATACAATTGTCGATTCCATGGCCTCCTTCGCCACATGTGAAACACTTCATGACTTTTTCAATAGGTTTCTTGCCCTTGCCTCCAGTGTCTTTTAGTTGTTTGACATCAGTGGCAATCTTCTGAATTTGAGCCGTGATAGTTTCCAGAGCTTTGGCTTTGAATGAAGGTCCTTTAGTGCTAGCCTTTTGTATGAGCCCCTAAAACTTGTTTCATACTCCATGCCTGCTTGTAGTGAAGCCATGTTGTCGATGATCTTCATAGTTCTACTCCCAGAGGCTGCATTCAGTGAGATCCGCTCCGTGGGAGTTATCCCATTGTAAAATGTTGTTACCAGGAATTCCTTGTGGTAGTTATAGTAAGGGCAATCCCTTTGATATTCTTGATACTATTCCTGAGCTTCATGAATATTCTCTCCAGGCCTTTGCATGAAGGAAGTGATATTTTTCCTATTTCGAATGATTTTCTCAGTGAGGTAGAATTTAGTGACAAAAGCATCAGCAAGGGGCCTCCATCCATCTATAGACTGGTGAGGTAGGTTAAGATACCATGATAAAGCTTTATCCTCTAGAGAGAAAATTAATACCTTACAATATATGACTTCTTGAGGCACTCCCCTCATCTTTATGGAGTTGCAGATGTCTTTGAAGGCATCACGATGATAGTAAGGATTCTTGTTGTTCAAATTCCCTCAGAACGGCTTATTCTGGATAATTGAAATGACAGTGGGTTTTAGCTCAAAAGTACATGCATTAAATTGTGGGTTGATGATTGGGCATCTTGACTCGTGAATCTGGTAGCAACCAATTCTCTAAGTGTTTTATCTTCTTCATCATCTTTCTCTTCACTGTTATCATGATCACTTTCACGATCACGGTGATTCCTTTTGTGCCTTCTATTACAGTGGTGGCGGTGCTCGTGATGGTGTCTCTCCTCTTTTCATCGCTCTTCATGATCTTCTCCCTCATGGTGACGACCATTAGAGTGATGTTCCTCTCATTCTTCTTTAGTTTTTGGAGGTGGACGGTTATGTTGGACTCTTACATTTTGATCCTCCTTAGTAAGGCTATCGTCTCTATGAGGTCGAATGGTGTCTTGAAAAGAGGGTGAGGTGTTGATTAAATTTGCTTCCCTTCAAGCTACCTAAATAGATCGTACAGTCAAGTTAGAAAAGAAGACGTATAAAATGAAATATTCTAAGCAATCTAGAGGTAGTAGATTTAGAGTTTTTGTATAGTAAAGATTATTTCCAAGCTTGAGGCATGGGTGTATAGTGAGTAGACTCATGTTTGTAATAGTACCATTTTGCCTTGTCCTCGACAACAGTGCCAATAAGTTGACATGACAAAATTGCGCGTCCAAAATGGAGGGATCTAGAGTAGTCAAACTCTTAGATTTATAACCTGACACTCAGGCCCCCACAACTTTTATACGGGGTCCGATGTAGTAGATCGGGGTTGAACCCAAGGGACAAGATTGGTATGTGCTAGGAATGTAGAGCCTTAGAATCAAATACACCAAATGAAAATATGATTTAAGATATTGTTCCCTAAGGAATGATGTTACTTCAAATAAAGCAATAGAAGTAAAAGTAAGAAAACAAAATAAGAGAATAAGGTCAAACAAGAAAGATGTAACCAAAAGTATGGAAGGGAACTTGGATCGGGTTTCACATACTAAGATCTCTCACCAATCATGCAAAACTCAGACCCCTTTGTATACCCTTAGCAAGATTACAAGCAACCATCATATATATCTATTCCCTCCTCTGTCGAGCTTATGATAGATCTAGATTATAAGGTTGTCTCTCTCTCGAGATGAAAAAAAAAACAACCACAAAGTAAACCATGTGACCATTATCTTTAGTTTTCCAACATTTTCATGCATTCATACTACTCCATAACACTTAGATAAGGATAGTACTACTCTTTTGAGGCACTAACAATCAGACATCACAAAATGGTAGCTAATCATACAAGTGAAGTGTTAAGAACAAGAGTATGGAGATAATCTTTGCCAAAAATATATACATTCAAAAGGATATAAGTATATACATGTTTGGAGAGCTTTAGTGGATACTCCCAATCCAAATAAGGTGTTTAGCCACTCATGTTAAATGGAAACATAACATCGTTACATAAGTGTAGATACATTAAGAATAATGAAGAGGGGGAAGGTACAATGTGAGGGAGATAATAAATCTAGAGAAGGGAGAAGGCAATACACCAACTGTACTTCTTCAGATCTAAATCTAGTACGGGCGTGGAAGATGGCAGCTTGTTCTCTGTCGAAGAGGATGTCATATCTTCTCTCCCCTCTAACTTCTGTAGATGGAGATCCAAGACCAATGGAGATGAATGAGGGTGGACCTGGAATTGGGAAACATTTTGTTTCTCTTGATGATATGATGCCTCTTGATGTGTGGAGTTGGGGGTCTATTTATAGGCACCATCCACTGACTTGAGTCCAGGTGTAGCAGTTTCTATACGCATCCCGACTGCTACCAGTGTTGCGGTCATGACATGCATAGCGGTCATAATAAGAGTTCGGTTGCATCCACACCTTGGTTGAAACTAGAGTTGCGGTCGCCACCTAGTACTGATTGAGACACTGGTCTCGTCATGACAACTTCTTCAACCTTTATATCTATCATGGTTGTGACTGTTGTTGCAGTCCCGATGATGGTTGCGGTCGTGACGGCTGTTGCGGCCGCGACGGTGGTTACGGTCCAACAATGTTGTTTCAATCGAGACCTTAATAGGGGATGAGACCATCATGCATAGTTGTGCCGAGTCATGACACTGAGCATTTGTGTGTCTTGGTCGATACACTCATGGACCTTTCTTGGTCGGGACAGTTGTCCGCATGTAGTTATTACAACCATGATGGAGATGCATTGGTAGGGATCTGCACAGATAAAGTAAAGGCTTCTAGTCATGTCCAAATATTGTTCAAAGATATTCAAATAGATAGAAAAATCCATAAAGGGATGTTCATATAGGAATAAAAGAGGTGCAAAAAGTTCACTAAATGAGATGTTATCAACTCCCCCAAACTTAGAGTCTAGCCCGTCCTCAAGCTGAAAGATAGAATCGAAATTGTCGAGTGATGAGCTATGAATGTTTTCTCCCTTTTTATGAACACACAATTACCATGTTATTCCATTCTTATAGCAGAACCTTTGTGACAAGCTTAGTTCACTTCCTAAACTTCTATATCCCCCCTTTATCTCTAGAGTTGTGTTACTTTGTCCTCTAGCCACTGGATTTTTTAGTAAATGACTCTCCTTCATAATGACTATCCTGCCCTTGGTTTCTGGATATACTTGTAAACAGTTCCATCAAGGGGTAGCTTTCACACCCTACTTTTATTTTGGTTGTGCCTAAGCTATCGTGCTTGGGTAGGTCAGGCTTTCAGTGTTTTCCTACACCCCTCAGTCTCCCTCAACCATGGGTTTTCATAAAGACAATGTTGCCCATGTGGGCCCTGATGTAGTGTTAGGTGGTTGTACGTGGGTTGCTTTGGAATGTAGATGGCTATAACTTGGCTTCAAGATTCTACTTCTGAGAATGACATATCTGCATTCATGAGTGCAGTAATACTCTGACTGTGTGGAATCATTCAACATCTTTTTAGGCACAACTCTCATGATTTTTTTTCTTTTAGGCTTTTCATTTTTCTCTCAGGTTTGGGAAAGGGGTTGGTAGGATTTCTGAGTGGCCAAGCCTCTTTTCATCCCAAAGCAGGTTAAAACTGGAAGGGGTAGCTATTTCCTTCTTGTGGGAGATGTAGACTTTCTAGCTAGTACTGTCAGTCTAGGAAGATTGGTCGGTAGTGTACTTGGTAAAATCCTCCTTATTTCTAGGGGTTCCATAGATTCAGGGGTGTTCTTCCGCCTTTACATAACACTTTGTTGTAAGAATGGAGTAAAATTGTATTGTTGTGTCCTTTCCTTTTTATATGAATTAGTAGCTCATTTGCACCACTCTAGCAATGATTATGCTAAAAGGTAGCAAGAGGACAAACAAGTCTAAGAAAAGGGAAAGTTGAATCACATAGGTAAATGTTAAAACTATGAACTATAGCAAGAGTTTGTTAAAGATTGTTCAAAATTTTCAAATTTGTTTCAAAATTTCCTACCGTGCAAAGGTATAAGTAAGAGTTTGTACAAGTGGAAATTGAACTTAAGTGAAAAAATTGTACCTCACATGCCTGTTTATAAATCCTCCCCCAAACTTATCATTCACTCCATCCTAGAGTGTAAAAAATGAAGGTGGAGGTATAAACGAGCTTATTTTATTTTTGTTGGTTTTTAGTGATCGCCCATTTTGATTGTAGGAGCATGTTGGCATATGCTCCTCGTAGTACATGACAATTTTCATGTTGCATGCTTTTGAGCTTTGTATTTTGTAATGCCAAAGTTGTCATCCAAGCCAGGCAGTAGAATCCACAATCGTTGGACAAGTGCATCTGATGTGGGCTTCTGTGACAGAATTGTGTCTTTTTGAAGTCTTTTCTCTTTGTATGCACTTTTCCCTTTCCTTGACTATGAATCATCTCGATGATTGCTTCTACACATGTAGCTATTTTCTCTTCTACGTCTTTGCAGTAGTCATGTTTGTGTGTTTTTTTGGTGCGAAGGCTGAATCTGAGCTGTTATATGGAATCACATTCTTCACTATGACATTGACTACTAGAAGGGTCCAATGGTTATCATGTAGAATAGGCAAGAATACATAGTCTGGAAGAGAGTTTGTCAGATGCAATAGCAAGCACTCTTTTTTGCCTAACTTCTTGTCTTTTAGAATGTTGTCAACAAGCAAGAAATACACCATGTGTACATTTAGCATGTTGTCCCCCAACAATGATTAGAACGCGGATATTGTTCTCACTGTAAGGTACCCTCCTATTCTCAAACTTTCAAGGAGGTCATCTTTTAGCACACATATGCCATACCTCTTGAAGATTACATCCCCTACAGTATCACCTTCCTTCAAGAAATTCATCAATAGCTATACAGATTCCAATGACAGGCCTTCACAAGCCCATCTATCAAAGTTTTGGAAAGTAGGCACTATCTCCCCTACTGGCCCATTTGGCTTGATTTCAGGCATATCATCTTCATTTATTTCTCCCTCTTCAGGCTCATTATTAGCAGGTTCATCTTGCTCTTTCTCAGCTGTAAGGGTGACTTCTTGCTCATCTACAACTTGAGTTTGTTGTTCTTTATTCTGAGTGGAGTCTATAGACTGACTGTCTAATGCCCACCCTTCTTTCCAAGTAGCTTCCCTGTCTGGTTCATCAAGATCAATCCACATGGTCTTTAGCTGTTCTCACCACATCTTTTCAGGAAAGGGGATTCCCGTGTGAAGCCTACATGATACCACATCTGAGGAGCATCACTGGATCATTGAAGAAGCGATGATTGTAGATTAGTTCCATAGCATAGACACCATGTAGGATGTACAGATCTTCATTGCAGAGGTCTTCTAACAAAATTCCCTTATCAATGGCTTCCATTATTCTTAACCCAATAAAAGCACAATCCCCTGTTCCTGCCTCTCCCTGAGGTACTTTCTTACAAATAGAGAATTGTTTCCAGATTCCCTGGTGGCAGTGTCTTGTTGCTTGGATTGCATGTTGCAGACGCAACAATACCTTTAGGATATCCCTCGCTTCCTTCCTTTTGTAGATTAGGGAAGTGTTGTCCAACTCAGGGGCACATCAATTATACACTGTGGTGTGACACTCATGCATATTTATAACTATTAAAGCCCAGTGCTTGACTATCTTCATAGGTAGGGTTAGTCCACAATAGAGCAGATATAGAGTATTCAGACTCTTAGATTTATAACCCGACACTCAGGTCTCCACAACTATTATACATGGTCTGATGTAGTAGATCGGGGTCAAACCACAAAGACAAGGTTGGTATGTGCTAGGAACATAGAGCCTTAGACTCAAATACACCAAACAAAAATATGGATTAAGATGGGGTTCCCTAAAGAATGATGTTAATCCAAACAAAGCAATAGAAGTAAAAGTAAGAAAAAAAAACAAGAGAATAAGGTCAAACAAGAAAGATGTAACCAAAGTATGGAAGGGAACTTGGATCACATTTCACCTACTAAGATGTCTCACCAATCATGCAAAACTCACACCCCTTTGTATACCCTTAACATGATTACAAGAAACCATCATATATGTCTATTCCCTCCTCTGTCGAGCTTAGGATAGATCTAGACTATAAGGTTGTCTCTCTCTCGAGATGACAAACAAACAACCACAAAGCAAACCATATGAACATTAGCTTTAGTATTTCAACATTTTCATGTATTCATTTTACTCCATAACACTTAGATAAGGATAATACTACTCTTTTGAGGCACTAACAATCATACATCACAAAATGGTAGCTTTTCATACAAGTGAAGTATTTAGAATAAGAGTATGGAGATAATCTTTGCTAATAATACATATATTCAAAAGGATATAAGTTTATACATGTTGGGAGAGCCTTAGTGGCTACTCCCAACCCATGTAATGTGTTTAGCCGTTCATGTTAACAGATAGCATGATGATGTTACAAAAGTGTAGATACATTAAGAATAATAAAGAGGGGGAAGGTACATTGTGAGGGAGATAACAGATCTAGAGAAGGGATAATGCGATACACCAACTATACTTCTTCATATCTAAATCTAGTGTGGGCGTGGAAGATGGCAACTTGTTCTCTCGTAGAAGAGAATGTCATATCTTCTCTACCCTCCAACTTTTGTAGATGGAGATCCAAGACCAATGGAGATGAATGAGGGTATCTCTAGGATTGGGAAACACTTTGTTGCTCTTGATGATCTGATGCCTCATGATATGTGGAGTTGGGGTCATATTTATAGGCGCCATCCACCGACTAAGTCCAGGTGTAGCTATTGCTACACGTGTCCCAAATGCTACTAGAGTTGCGATTGTGACATGCGTAGCGGTCATAACAAGAGTTCAGTTGCATCCACACCCTGGTCAAAATTGGAGTTACAATCTCCACCTAGTATTGGTCGGGACACGGGTTTGGTCATGAAAAATTCTTCAATTTTCATGGTTGTGACTTCTATTGCGATCGCAATGACGGTTGCGGTCGCGATGGCGGTCACTATCCATACCTTGTATTAATTCCACTTCCTACTCACAATATGCTCTTTATGATCTCGGGTCATGATTTAATTGCCATATATTTAGCTATTGATCCTCAAAGTTTGTTTTGTGTTTAAAAATTTGCACACCAAAATATATGTAAAAAGTAGTGATGTATCCCTTTCCGGTAGTGGTTTGTAGTTGCATGAAATATCCTGGAGTTTGAAGGTTCAAACTCATCAAGTCTTCATAGGATATATTTTTTTCTAGTTTTTGAACCATTTTAAACCTATTTATCATCATTTGACACTTGTTTTCTTCTAGTTTTCCATAAAAATAATCTGATTTCATAAATATCGATGATTCTCTCAATATGTAATATGTGTTATTCAACACTAAACTATTGTTGAATATTTCAATGTCATTATTACATATTACTACTAGTATTCATTACCTAAAAATAAATAAGTTTATAGTCATTATATGTTAAAGGATCATATACTTTATTTTGTAAGGTATATCATCATACATTTTCATATATGAAGCCCGATCTTCCATGCATATGCTTACCATCTCTTGATGTTGTTATTCAATACTAAACCATTGTTGAATATTTCAATGTCATCATTATATATTACTACTAGTATTAATTCCCTAAAAATAAACCATTTTATAGTCATTATATGTTAAATGATCATATAGTTTGCTTTAAATGGTATATTATCATACATTTTCATATATGAAGCCCGATCTTTGATGCATACACTTACTTTCTCTTGATGTTTTAGAATTTTCATCTCTATGAACTTTGTTTTCATTTTTCCAATGTGAAAACTCTCATTAATTTCATTCATGAATTGGTAGCTTCTCATGTGATACCCAAATCACAGAACTAGATCAAATCATGAAAAACTATGAAGGTAATAGATGAGACTATAAGATTTTTTCACAAATAATTAATGATGATCATTACTAGAAAGTGGACCTACATTTTTGAACTTCCCAAAAACATATCATATTCCAGTATAGACGATATTTGTTGTTGTTTTGGTACTTGATTTATACATGGAATCCACTCCAATACAAACTTTAAGGTCTCTGAGAGATTTTTAGATAAAGCCTCCATAAGAAAATATATGTTGAGGAAAATATATTTCAACTTCCTTTAATGTTTGTCCTTGTGTCTTTTTAATTGTCATGAACATAAGTAATTGTTAGGAATCGTAGCCTCTTATAAGCTAACGGTAGCTTTGCATGATTTTTTGACATGTAGCCGATCCCATCATAGTTGGGATTGAGGCTTAGATGATGATGATGAAATTCTTGGAAAAAATAATCTTTGTTGTTTTTTATGTTGAACTGATATTTCAGGATCAATAATATTCTTAAGGGTTAATTATATCTTTAATACATCACCTTTTTGCCTTTTAATAGACACATTATGATGTTTTAAAAAAAATAACATTGTTAGAGAGTCTATTTAGTTATATTATTTTAGTCTAATTGCAATATGGGCCTAGTTGTATCTTGGCCCATTAGGTTTTGTCTTGAGTTTGTATGCTTTCCCCTTATCCTATATGTAGGAGAGGGATATTACCCTTCCATCAATAAAAAAATTACACACAAAGGGGAATTCCCCATGATATCACTTTTTCATATGGTATCAGAGCAAGTTTTCTATACTGCCCCTAACCCTGAGATAGAAAGAGAGAGCACACAAATGAGAGAAGACTCCCCTTGTAGGTGGCTACTGGTAGGCGTTACTTGTCTACCCGTTGGGATTTCCCATCCCAACTTCTTCTTAGAGCCAACTCCATCTTCAACAACAAAAATATCCACTATGAAGTTGATTCTACTAGATCTACTAGGACTGCCATGCTCTCGTCCATATTGCTTGCTAATGGAGCCACCATGTCTATCATATTTGCCACCTTCATCTACTCCACTTCCAGTCTACAGTGACTTCATCTAGCATTTGCATATTTATGCCCCTATAATGTATGTCTTTGCAAATCTACACCACCTTTTTCATCCATGACAAAGTAAAAATCTAATCCCAAATCTTAGGAAAAGGATCTCCTTTCTCGACTGATATCAGGGCTATAATCATCCCTATGTTGCTAAGGTGGAGATCCAAAAGGATTAATCCACCCTAGGATGTTGTTTTAGGGTCTTTTTGCTGTTGTTCGTCACTAATACATTGTTTCTTATTAACACGATGTGTAGGTAGTGTTTGGCTTGGTTCGCGATTTCATTCGCAAAATCTGTCTGACAACATGGTATGTCTTTTTCTGACATGTCATGTCAACTACACTTTGACACGGTGTGTCGCCCAAAATGAAACAACATATAATTTGTGTTCAGACTCAATTCTTCCCCGAGTTTGGTCAACAGACATGGTGTGTCACCCCAAGACACGATGTGTCATTGGCTTCTTGCCGACAATGACTTCTACTGCTACTTCAACACAATGTGTTCCTTCACCAATACGACGTGTCAACTGTTACTGATTCTACATGTTGGCATGCTATATTGTCTACAATGATTTTGTAATATGACAGATGTTTCTATACATGGTGAGTCCCTTCTTTATCCTTACTCGCAATACTTATCTTTTTTTTCATACAACTTTTAGTTTTCTTTTGTTTTTGACCCCCACCCTTTCAGACCTACATACATATTTACAACCTCCTCAACACTTGTACTACCCCTCTTTTACACATGGTAAATAATCAAATCCTACAATTTTTTGATCTCCAAAAAGAATTCAGGTCTTTAGAAGATCCATTTATTTTTCTATCCAAATCTGCATAATTGGGTTATGTTGTGCCTTGACTTGAGTTGTCGGTTACCCCCTATGCATACTTGCCTACATAGCCCTTACCTCTACCATTGTTTTATAATTTCCACTCCAGCCACTCTTTTGATTCTTCTCCTAGTCACTGTGAGGGGGAGAAAATAAGATGACGAGTAGAGAGAAGATACAAGGTGGAGGAGAGAAGAAGAAGACTTTAGTGCTGGTGTTCTATGGATCTTCATGTTACTTTTTTTTGCTTTGTGGTATTATTTTTGCTGGTATATGGATCTATTTTCTACTATGATCGATTTATCTACCTCATGAAGAGTCTGAGAAACTAATTCATCATCATCTCGCATGCTGCTATGAAGTTATCTACTTCAGTTGTGCTATATGTTGACTAATTATTGCTGCTACTTCACTTGTGCTAACTATTGCTGATTTCAACAAGCGATGCCATTCTTTCTACTTGTGCTATGATTAGTACATCTTACTTATTTCTTTGTGAGTTTGCACTATATGTTGTCTGTGCTTTATTTGCACGTTGAGTATTTGTATGCGCCTACACACATCTACTGCTACTGTGACCCAACACTTTCTACAATGTGATGTTTGTTGCTATGATGGAATCTGTTAAATGAGAGAAGATGATGAATATTTCTATTGGTGATTTTACATATACAATTATACATGATGGAGTTTCATCTACATTGGATCATGGAGTCCTTTATCTACTTTCTACTACATGCATTGGTCTTCTATCCGGCTGTGTCGTCTACTTTTGGCTACTGTGTGCTAGCACTCTTTGGCTTGTCTGTGCCTTGCACATGTTGACTCTTTTCTAGTACATGCTTTGTATGCATATTGCCTACTATTTTTTGTGTTCAAGCACTCTCTGGTCTACTTGTTGATGATAGTGATTCACACTAAGACCATGATGCCTACATTGTTGTTTACTTATGCTCTAGATGCCGCTTCATAGTGATTAAGAATCTCCTTCTACTTGCCTACCTGCGTACGTACTTTGTGATTATCTGCTTAAGGGGGAGTATATGAGTGATTTATTGTAACATTGAGAGGGGTAAACATTCTTATAAGGGCTTGTTTTATCTTTTTTTATTTTGTGATAGTTTGTTTATCTATTTGTAAGATGATTTAGGACTCTCCCCAACTCTAGCTTGAGGGTGTGTGTTAGAGAGTTTATTTAGTTAAACTATTTTAGTCTATGTGTAATATGGGACTAGTTGTGTCTTGTCCCATTAGGGTTTGTTTTCAGTATGTATGCTTCCATATTATCTTGTATATAGTAGATGGGTGCCCTTCTATCAATAAGAAAAACTACACACAAAGGGGAATTATCGCTTTTCCACAAACATAATACATCACATTCTATTTATATTAACAAACTATGTCACCCAATGAAACATGATATGTTTAGTGGTTTCCATCAACGCAACGAGACTTCCTTTTCTTTGTTTTGAACACCTCATAAAGAAAGTGCATGTGTACATGTATATAAGGGTGCAAGTTGAAAATGATTAATGATAGTAATTTTAATTTATAAAGAATGAACACCTCATAAAGAAAGTGCATGTGTACATGTATATAAGGATGCATGTTGAAAATGATTAATGATTGTAATTTTAATTTATAAAGAGTGTAACATATATCGATGATAGGTCAATATAGATTGATATTCCCCAAGTTATAGCCCTTCTCCTTCATGGGCTACACCATCCTCAAACCATAGATCCTCTTAAATGGCCAGCTTTTGTATTTCCTTCCTAACGGCACCAAACACAACCACCTCATAGGTGTTACCATCACCTTACCCCTTGGAGATAGATTTGTACATGCCCACATCACCAAGTGGTCCTCTGACATTAAAGTGAAAATGACACCTAGAGGAGGATCTAGATGGGTATCCATTCAAAACCTTCCACCACACCTTTGGGATGTTGAGGTTCTTAGAAACATAGCCTTGGCTGTGGGAGCTAGTTTAGA
Organism: Alisma plantago-aquatica; assembly: GCA_963693085.1. Taxonomy (NCBI): domain Eukaryota; kingdom Viridiplantae; phylum Streptophyta; class Magnoliopsida; order Alismatales; family Alismataceae; genus Alisma; species Alisma plantago-aquatica. The sequence continues at coordinate 465,906,371 of OY856409.1, read as the reverse complement.
ATAGATCAACCCTGAGACTCTTTACCCCACTAACTATATCAAGGCCTTTTCTGTGTTCTTTGTCACCAAAGAAATTACTCTACTAGGCTCTACTAAAATCTGAAATGGAGATGATATCCATATCGACCATCTAATAAGTGAAAATCTACACATTATACGTTCCATATTTCTAATATTTTTGATAACCCCACATCATGGATCAACCTAAAAGATATGAAGAAACCACCTAGATGTGAACACTATAGCAAGGGACATGCCTAGACCTGAATTGACCATCCACAATGTTCTTTTCACCCAAAATGGGGAATCAAGAAACAACCAGACTCCACAGTTACAACCTACCTACACACATAACAAGAGACAATAGTCTGACACTTCACCTTATATATCAACACAACTCCATCAAATTAATATATTCCATTCTAGTCAACCAAACCAAAACAATAACAACAACCAAAATGACACTACCGCACATCATACGTTTCACCAAAGATCTAAGTAGTCAAAGACATGGTCGAGATACACAAATTTGAGATCACAGAGAAACTAACAAAAGCTGTCACAGTCCACAAAATCCAAACAAGAATAAGAGGATGGACAACAAAAATCCAAAACAACAAGACTGAGAGAGCACAACAGTGGGACACATATAACTGATGAAACTAGAAAGCCATTACATATAATCAATAATAAGTTAAATGCTTCAGATATGGATAAAATACAATATATTGCATCTTGGGGAAGTGCTACATATTTTGCTTCATTTGTAAGTGTTTTTGGAATCCATTTTGACTCACTATTAAAAATCAACATATAACTCACCAATCTCAAAAGAGATTTGGAATAGAACAACCGCAAACCACATGCACTTGTGATAGATCATATTGTAGGTTTATTCCTCACTTCATTATAATGTTGGCCTTATTTTGCTTTTTATCTATGTATCCTACAATTTTCTTTTACTATGATTATTGATGCATGGAATGTTTGTGGTGCATCAAGTGCCAACATACATAAACATATTTGTATTTTTTTCCTGAAAAAAATGAAATAAATCTTATCACTAGGGGTGGGAATAGTACAGTTTGGTTTGGTTCACCACTAAAACTAAAAAACGAACCATATATATCAGTTGTGAATTTTTCAAATAAACCAAACTGTTAACTAGCCTAAAACCAAACCAAACCGAATTGTTGATTTGTGGTTTGGTTCAATTTAGTTTGGTTTCAAACTGTTATATGAGAAAATATAAAGCTTTATACTACATTTTTAGTGAAAAAATTAACCATTTTTGCATCATCTTAATTAAGGCATCTAACATGATAAAAAAACTTCATATTAAAAAAATATTGTTTAGAAATCGGTAATATAAGAATACATATATAAAGTATAAGTGGACAATGTCCAACTAACTTCAAATAAGTGTGTCTTATACCACATAGTCTAAGACTTCATAAGCCAAATTTAGTTATTTAGCATCTGTTTTACATGTTCACATGCACAAACTTATTCAGAATCCTAAAATTTTGTTTAGATAAGTATTTTTCATAATATAGGTATATTATATATATATATATATATATATATATATATATCTGTGTGTGTGTGTTCAGTTTAGTTTGGTTAAACTGCACCCTCAAACTAAACTGAACCATTGTTAATGGTTTAAAAAAATGGAATGAAACCAAACCATTTGGCCCCATAAAACCAAACCAAATTGGTCAATTTGGTTTGGCTTGGTCGAGTTTAATGGTTTGTTTTGGTTTTGTTCCCAATCCTACTTATTACAACATAAAAACCGAGGACACATCTAACTCCTTTCAATTACACATGATGGGATGTAATTACATTAAGGAATAAATAAGGATACCAGCCATTGGACTTAGTATGAGTGATTATTGGATGAAGCCCACTATCCCTCAGGAACATCATTCGTCACATCGACACCTATAGTATCACCATCTTTTTCAAAAATTTATAGGACGATCTTAATTGATATTTCATCGGTCTATATGGTGATATGAGCCACAACAAAGTGCATCTTGTAGCTGAGCTATACCTACTATCCAACTTATATGCCACACATCCATGGATGATTAGAGGAGATTGAAATCTCACCAGCAATGCAAAAGAAAGACATACACCCAAGCCTACACATGCATATGTATACCATCATGGAGATAGTAGTTTTGATTATTTTATATAAGAACATCTCTAATTGACCTATCATCCAGAAATGTGAGCTGCACTTGGAAACATGGTCACACCTGGGGCTATATCACTTCCTTTGTTCACAATCATGGAGCAACATGTACTCCCTCTCATAGGCCACAACCACATCATGGGGGTCCAAAACCTTGCCATTTTGAACCTCTTTGGACAAAAATTCATCATACATTGACTTCATTAAAGACCACTGGATCATTTTTCAAATTGAAGACGCTCCAAGGTTACACCTTCACCACAACATCAAATTATTAGGCAACAACTGTGTCTTTGAAACAAAGCAAACTTTGGTAACATACCCAAGAAGCTTATAGAGATCCATAATAATATTTTTTTGTAGAGAAAGAACCATCTACAAACCCAACCGGACTACATACTCTTAGATCATGATAGGAACACATCGAATCTTTAAATGCTATGATGTGTAAGAGACATGCTGAAATCAAATGGATCCAAAAAAGAGAGGAAAATACTAAATCATTCCAATCTATTTGTAGCCAACACCAACAGAATTCTCACATACATAGCCTTGTTATAGATGGGGTATAGAATACATACAAAACCATCATTATCAAGGCTTCCGACTCTCTCTTCTAAAGACTCTTCAATCATGGTAAGAAAACCTCATCCTACTTGCTCTTGGATTGGAATAACATTTGTACTAACAATTCATAGGTGCAACTACTCTTATTTAACCTTTCACAGACACAAAGATAAAGCTTGCTATGACACCCCTTAGTGATGAGAAATCCCCTGGTCCTGATGGTATCAACATAAAATTTTATCAACACATTTGGGACCATATCAAACCATACTTACATGAGATTTTCAAATACACACACTTATATGATGACATATCTCCAAAGATCAAACCCTTATAAAACCTTCATTGCTTTTATCAACTAAGTTGAACAACCTACCATAGTCAGCCAATCTAGACCCATTAGTCTGATCAACACATCATATAAGATTGTTTCCAAAGCTCTTATTTCTCAACTAAAACCTACTCTCTAGGATATTATTGGAATACAATAATGTGTTTTCCTTCGTGGTATAAGCATACGAGATGCGTATATTATGGTTAATGAATCTATACACATCTATAAAAATAGAAAAGTACCCTTACTTAACTTAAATATTGACTTTGAGAAATCCTTTGAAAACATCAACCAACATTTTATCATAGAATGTATGATTGGTTATGGTCACCCCACCAGACACTGGATCAGATCATGTATTAGTTCTTGCCATTTTCCCACCCTTATCAGAATTTTAGACTTTGGATACTTCACCATCAGTCTTAGACACGATGACCCATTTCTCCTTATCTTTTCATTATTGTCACCTCAATTCTTGCTTGAATCAGTGGCAGATCGAGAAAATCACCATGGGGGGTTTGAATTAAAGAACTCACCACCAATATGGCATTCTGATTTTGGAATATATTGAGTTGATACATAATATATTGAGCTGATACCTACTAAAATTTTGTATGTAAATCAAGTTATATATGTTGACTTCATAGTACACATCCAAAACAACATCTAGTAACAGGAAAAAAACATGCACTTAGCTACAATAAATGTATTAAATTCTATAAAAAAATAAATATTATAATGTTCTAAGATAAATGAATTCATTTTTTACACATATTTTTTCTAAAGTTTGACCAAAAAATAAGTACAATTAGAAGAGTGATACTTGAACCAGAAATAACTAGAAAGGTGGTACAACCATTTACCAACTACCCTATAAGTTTACTTGACAATTATTTACACATTAGTTAAAGCATCTATATGTAAGATAAGTGAGCGAGGAAAAAAACTTACTCCCTATGATTCGAACTCAGGACATCGGCTTGGCAGGAAGGCTAATTCATTGGCTGAGCTGACATTCGATCAATGACTAATAGCAACTCAAAAAATTATTATTATTGTAATGCCTGGGCCCATTGCCCAAGGCTCTAGTAGAGTTTCAGGAATGACGACTGTCCCCACAAACCACCACTAGCCTTAACTGCGTACTTTGTCCTCACTCACGCACATGCCATGATCAACTTCCTGACAGGTCACCCATCCCAGTACTACTCCAAGTTGAGCACACTTAACTATGGAGTTCTTAGTGATGGGCTCCCGGAAAAGGAGGTACACCTTGGTGATATGGGTAGTCCAATCATTCCTTTTAAGATCAACTTATCTGAGGCCTCAAATCCTGAGATGTTACAATATCCTCCACTTAGACTCTTGACGTCCTCGTCAAGTCTCAACTATATGGCCTCATAATTTGACCCCATTTCAGTGAAAACCCACAATGGCACATGGACACCCAGCTCCCGATCACGAAATACCAGTGCAAGGGTGGCTACGTCAACCATGGACAACCCTTTCCTACATGCCTGGACCGCACAACTCAAGACTAACATGTCACATGCCCATGTGGGCCCCACCTACTGGAGGGGTTGTGGCTTTGATACCATTTGTAACGCCCAGGCCCACTTCCCAAGGCTCTAGTAGAGTTTCAGGAATGACGACTGTCCCCACAGACCACCACTAGCCTTAACTGCGCGCTTTGTCCTCACTCACGCACATGCCAAGATCAACTTCCCGATAGGTCACCCATCCCAATACTACTCCAAGCTGAGCATGCTTAACTATGGAGTTCTTAGTGATGGGCTGCCGGAAAAGGAGGTGCACCTTGGTGATATGGGTAGTCTAATCATTCCTTTTAAGATCAACTTATCCGAGGCCTCAAATCCTAGGATGTTACAATCTCCTCCACTTAGACACTTGACGTCCTCGTCAAGTCTCAACTATATGGCCTCATAATTTGACCCCATTTCAGTGCAAACCCATAATGGCACATGGACACCCAACTCCCGATCACGGAATACCAGCGCAAGGGTGGCTACGTCAACCATGGACAACCCTTTCCTACATGCTTGGACCACACGACTCAAGACTGGCATGTCACATTCCCATGTAGGCCCCACCTACTAGAGGGTTTATGGCTCTGATACCATTTGTAACGCCCGGGCCCACTGCCCAAGGTTCTAGTAGAGTTTCAGGAATGATGAATGTCCCCACAGACCACCACTAGCCTTAACTGTGTGCTTTGTCCTCACTCACACACATGCCAAGATCAACTTCCCGACAGGTCACCCATCCCAGTACCACTCCAAGCTAAGCACGCTTAACTATGGACCTCTTACTGATGGGCTCCCGGAAAAGGAGGTGCACCTTGGTGATATGAGTAGTCCAATCATTCCTTTGAAGATGAATTTATCCAAGGCCTCAAATCCTGGGATGTTACAGTTATAGCTATGTGTTGTTATATATTTTTACAAAACTTCAATTTGGTGTTTGCGGGGGGGGGGGGCTAGAGCCCTGGAAGCCCCCTAGATACTCCCCTGGCTTGGATGATATACAAAGCCTCTAGGGTTAACCTCATTGAATGCCGTATAGTTAGATAGAAAAAAATCATTCAATATGCTGATGAAAATATTATTTTCCTAAATGCCAAAGATTTGTAGATCATCAACATCATTTGTATATTGGACATCTTATCACATACTTCAAGACTTAAAATTGACCTCCACATATCATCCATTATGGGTAGTGCATGAGCGATAATAAGATAGGGAGATACACAAAATGCTCCAATGCCAAAAGGAGACCTTCCCTATTAAATATCTAGGGTCACCTCTTTCATCAACCCTTTTCCTACAACCACCTAGAACCAAAATATCACAAATACAGAGAGGAATCTCAATCTTTGGAAAACACATAACCTTAGTTTTTTTGGATGAATCACCTCCTCATTACCTCTCTCCCCTCTTGATACCTAATACCTCAGCCGCATCCCCTTTCCTTCTAAGGTCCTGATACATATTGAAATTGAGGAGAAGATTTTTAAGGGGAGGTACTACCAAATGATAGAAGACACATCTAGTAGACTGGGAACACATATGTAATAAACAAAAAAAAGTGGATGGGGTATCATAAAGTTGAAACTACATGCCCTCAATATGATACATAAAATCACAACAAAACTATGTGGTGACATAGAAACTGCATGGAGTAAACATGTCACATAGAAATAATATTCACAACATAATCGTTGGCGAAAGATCTCCAGACACAAGCTCTCTTCTCTCTAGAAACATATTTATAACACACTACATACCATCCAAAACAACATCCCGATTCCTCCTTTTTGTGCTCTTTACATATGCTTTTGGTTTAATCCTTGGAACAAAGGCTGCACAACTTACAACATGAAATTGCACTACACATCCCCAAAAACATCCTTTTTGTATCCACTGATCATGCCTTGTTCCTCCTTCATTTACATCATATATACAAATTCAAAAAAATTTCTTACTGAATCATTCATAATTAATGAAATCGAGGATATTAACCACACATTATAAAATGATAGATGGCGTTAAGTGATTTGTAAATGGGCCAACACGTAGACATATAAATCCATATATAATTTCTTTCGTTACACCGACTATAATATCACATACAAACAAATACGAAAAGCTAACTATCCCAATAAATACATCATCCTCATTTGGCTAACAGGACATAACAAAACTCTCATTGGTCAAAACTGGTGTAAATGAGGTTTCTTTTGATCTACCATGTGTATATTTTATAGAGACAAGGTTGAGTGTAATGAAACTTTTTATTTTCTACTATATGAGCATGAGGTAACTAGACAACAAAAAAAGATGATCTTTCAACCATCCATATTTGATCATGAGCATAAGTTGATATTTGTTAGTTTAATTACTAATAAGTGAGTTCAAGTTACCTATATTAAGGTTTAGAACTCTAGTTTGTTTGAAAACACACCCTCATGATGATATTTTTTACTAATTAATTTATGTTACCTACTTTAATTCTTGCCATTATGATAAAAGACATTTGGTATATAAATTTGTATCAAACTAAAAACTGGTACTAATTATATCATTGAGCTATATTGTAGGATTACACCTCTTAAAAATCTTAATTTCTCATTTGTACATCTTTTTTTAACCTTATTTGGATATCCCTAACTTTGTACACTAAATTTAATTCTTGGTGTTTCGGTTTGATCAAATTTGATAAGCATGTCTATGGAAAAAATGTTATTTATGATATGATATATATTTTTAGTGATAATTGTGTATTCATTTAGTAAAATAAACATATACGATTCAATTAATTTGTAGTTTACAAAACATATATCCAAATGTTGTATCAGACTCCTTAGACGCTTGGTCAATTTAATTAACTATAAAACATAAAGGCACAATGCAAACAATTATTAGTATGAATACATTCCACACTTTACTCTACCAACTTCTCTTATTTAATTTCTCGCACCATCTGTTACCATTACTCACTTTGTCTTACAACATTGCTATTTCATTCAACTCTTTATTATATCCTATTAGCATAAGTATAATTGGACACTAAGTGAATGGGAAGTAACAACCCTATCCCTGGACATTTTGTAATCGCATAATATTCCTTAATTGAAATCAACATACTTCCAAATCACAAGGTTTACATTGAACCAGATCCAATTGCCAATTTAAACTGACATTATAAGTCATTTGGTTTTGTGACAGAAAGAAACATATATTAACCATATGAAAATATACTAAAAGGTGAGTATTTTAAATGAAGAATTTAGCTTTCCAAATCAGTCATGGATACAAGAGTTTGTATTTTAAAGAATTAATTGGTAAAAATACAAAATGTATAGTTGATATTCATATTAGAAATTTACATTATTCTAAGCAGACATCATAAAATGGTAACCTGGTACTTAGTGCAACAACATTTTTGAAAATGAAGAACTATAATTTTTTAAAGTTAGGTAAGTAAAGTACATAGAGTACGAAGTTGTATGAAATAATTGAGATTTTAAGACCCCCATTTGTGGTACTAATTATACCCACCAATATTCAAATTGAATAAAATAACAATGTGTACATTTTTCTCAAGTTGCAAATCTGAATTAGTTAAGAGTGCATGTATCCTTTGACATTTTCATATTCAAGTTTGGCTAGAAAACAATTAATAGTAAAACTAACCATTTGTGAATGAGGGTAATAGACTAATATTATATTAGAAACAAAATAGATACGAGTGATTAATGTTTTCTCCAATTCACTACCATTCAAATTCAATTTCCCAAACTGACTGATTTGAAATTTCAAGTGGTTAATGGTTGCAAAAATAGAATATTAATGCATTGGTTATGTATTTGCTAATAGACAAAACAAACCAAGTGATTCACACCTTCTCAAATGTATTATATTCAACATTACCTTTGGCCCTCACTCCATTATGTTCCCCAATGCCTTAGGCTGTGTTTGGTACGTGGTGAATCATGGTGATAAAGAATGACGGTGAAACAAAAATGTCGTTTGGTACACATGGTGATAGTGGTAGGAAATTTTTTTGTGGTGAATCCATGGTGAATTTTGGCCTGTTTTCATCCCCATGAAAAAGTATGCGAATGATGGCAAAAAAAGTTATTTTTAAGTCTTCATTAATATACGAACATATCTACAAAGAAAAATTGTATTATATTTTCCTTCCCTCCCTATGCCACATGTTTCCCTCCAAGATTTCTTTTCCACCAACAAATTTTGACTTCCCACCAAAACTTATTTTGCTGTATATAATATTTATATATCTTATTTTTTTTGAAAAATAATTTTCTTGTTATTTTTATTTGTTAATATATCCATTATCAACTAAAAATATTTATTTATCATTAAAAATCTTACTTCTGATAGAAAAATTTCCCACCACAACATTTCTCTTTAAGACCAGTTTTCTCCCTCCAAGACCAGATTTCCCGTCACACATTTTTCCTCCAAGATACCTTTTTCCCCCTAGGATAACGTAGTCCCGCCATACTTTTTCCCTCCAAGATAAAGTTTCCCACTAAATATTTTTCTTACAAGATAAAGTTTTTTTTCAAATCTTTTTCCCTCTAAGAAAAAATTTTCTGCCACACTTTTTTGCTCCAAGATATATTTTCCCTCCAAGATAACATTTCCCGCGACACCGTCCCTCCCCCCCCAAGATAAAGTTTCTCACTAAATCTTTTATCCTGCAAGATAAAGTTTCCCATCAAATCCTTTTCTCCTCTAAAAAAACTTTCCCGCCACACCTTTTTATCTAAGACATCTTTTTTCTCCAAGATGATGTTTCCCATCAAGAGCTATATTTGTTTTCATAATTTTTCAAGAAAGTATTTCTTTGCAATGATTGTTAAGAAATGTAACTCACATGTGAAAGAGTCTCCTTGATATTTCTTTAAATTAAATAGTTCACACTTGAACTAAAATTTGATGGTAGATTGTTTATGTTATTCATGCCATAAGAAAATTTCATGTATGAGGTGTTTAATAAATACAATTTATATTTGTTTCTATAAAAATAGTTCCCTATCCCTATCAGTGTAACCATGTAACAAACAATATTTTTTAAATATTTCCCCATCCCTTTCACCATCACCATACATGTGTTACCAAACAACAATTTTTAACAATTTCACCATCACCGTCACTATCACTGTCACCATCACCATCACTGTCACCATCACCATCACCATCACCATCACCATCACCACATATTTTGTCACCACATACCAAACACACCCTTAGGCTGCATTTGTTACGTGGTGAATCATGGGAGGGGAATGATGGTGAAACAAAAAATGTTGTGTATTTGCCATGGTGATAGAGAATCATTGTGAATCCATGGTGAATTTGATCTATTTTTGTCCCCCATGAAAAAGCATAGTGAATCATGGTGAAAAAAGTTTTTCTTTCTAAGACTCATTACTTATTTAAACACATATACAAAAACACATTCTAATACATTTGATTCTAACTTGTGTATGGTGTTTTTTTATAAAAAATTCCCCTCCCCGTCCCTATAACAATGTAACCAATAACATTTTTTAAGTTTTTCCCATCCGTATCCCTATCACCATGTACATGTTACCATACAACACATTTTAACAAATTTTCCTTCAGTATCACTGTCCCCTTCCCCATCACCATCCCCATCTCAATCACCATCATTTTTTTCACCACATACTAAACAAAACCTTAAAGACCTACCATGCCCCATGGATATATATATATATATATATATATATATATATATATATATATATATATATATATATATATATATATATAGTCAGGCTAGAATACACTCGAGTGTATGGATCACACGAATACACTCAAGTGTGTTTGAATATCAAGACTATTTTTTGCAAAATGTAAACCATTGATCTTCACCGTCATACTAGAAATAGGCTACATACAAATTTTGAACCCATTTGGATGAGTGTAAGTCACTCATCCAAGGGCAACAAAATCAACGCGCGAAACTAATTTGAAATGCATAATTTTTGCGGTCTTCATAACATGAGCTATACATATCCAAATGTACTCAAATTTTGCGTATGAGTTGTTCACAAGATGTTTAAGAAGATCAATGGATTAGATTTTCAAAAAAAATATTGCATCATGAAAAACTACTTGAGTGTATTCCGCTCCGGATACACTCGAGTGTATTCTAGCCTGACTCTCTCTCTCTCTCTCTCTCTCTCTATATATATATATATATATATATATATATATATTTTTCGAGGCCTATTGTTCATAGGAAACAACCATATATGTCTTTTTCTCAATATCTACAACACCAAAAAGCCGCTCCTCATTGACCACCCATCAACCTCTAACCTCGACACCATATGCAACTCTAACAACCAGACTAAAAAGTTATTGCACCCTCCTTGTAACTCCAAGCTCAGGGATGGACTCACTGATGACTTTATCAAGGATTGAAAACCTGAAAGCCCCACCATAAGTAGGTTCAACTCCGTTTAGATCCATAGAGTCCAAGGACAAATTTTCAACTTGCTTCAACCATTCACATTTAATATGGACCCATCATTGAAGACGACTTCCAACACATGACCTATAGGTGAGTTTCTTTGATCCTCTCTTTTAGATTCATAATCTAGTCTTATCATATGAGAATCCAAATAATAATATAACAAAAACTTGATAGCTATATGGTATAATCAAAGTTCACTCTATTAACATCAAGAAACAAGATAAACGATAACTTAGTATATATTAAGGTTTGTTGACCATATAACTATATGGTAATATATGGGTGGATGTACATATAATGATATATGTAAAACAACATATAAGAAGCAAATCCCTTGGTTGAAATTGTAGAAACTGATAAGTAATTGCATTTCACTATGTTGGGAAACTAGAAATCTAAATGTATTTACTATGAATATTTGAGAAACGAATCAATAAAGTGCCTTACTCTAAATCAACATGTGTTGAACTAATTTCATACACAAATTATAAATAACTAAATGATCACTAGGAGAAAGACTATGAATAAGGAATATAAATGTATGTATATGATTATAAATAAATTCATATGTTGAGTTATAATCTTGGATTATATCTCTACCATAATAAGTACATTATTGGATTTAAAATCAGATTGAGATCTAATCTATATCATGATCAATATGTATGAGTGACTTTGGAATAGTAAGACTTATGCTTGTGAATAGAAATTATACAAATGGAATATGGACCTATAATGTAGATCACGAAAATTGACGGTGAAAGGAATAACTTGGACATGGGTCATATGCCCACATAGTTATATTAGAAACCTAGAGAGACATGAAATGATTAATAAAAATAATGGTTATATATATGATAAGATTAATCCATTATATTATAATATTATATGGAAATATAATTGGAGAAATATAATATATTAATAACCCTGTATGAGAAACACAAAAAGAAACATAACTAGAAAATATGAAGAAGAATTGATGAATGCATATTCATCTTAGTTTTAGTCACCATTTTTGGCCCTGTGTTGCACTGAAAGCTCTCATGTATCCCCTGAATCTGATTATATATAATTTTCCTCAGTATCAGTTGATTTTTTAGAGTTTTGATCAAATCCATTCATCTCAATTGCATGATTAAGCATTGAACTATGTGCACCAGTGTAGGAGGCAGTGGTCTCGCTAAGCGACTAGCGGGCCCAAGAAACTTTTGATAATTTGGACCCTATTTTAGATGGTCAGTTCCTTCATCAGAAAGCATCCTCACCAGCTAGAGGATCATTGAAGTAGGCCCATCAACACATAGCAATAGCCCCCACCCCGCGGGGGTGGATTTGTTCCATGATGCTGAGACCGCGGCCAAGAAGAAGGGTGCCACAACCACGACCAAGAATACAATGCCACAACCATGGCTAAGATGTAGTGTCGATCGACACTCGGCACGACCGATCCCACCTGACATGGTCGGGCCGAGGCCAAGGTACTGCGACCACGACAAACAACTCAACCAAGGTGCATACACCTCGACCGCGATGCAGCCACCAAACCGCGTGAATCACCTCAACCGCACAAACACCTTGGCACAGTCAGGTGCACACCCAACATGGTCGTGCTGAGGAGTAGCATGATCAATACCGAAGGTTGTGACCATGATAGTTAAGTCAGTTCTCCACAAATCTATACCTATAAATAGATGACCCCTCCTTCATTTGAGGCATCACTTCTGCTCCATCCATGCCGCCAGGATGCTGCTCTATGCCCAGCTAAGGAAGATGATCTCCTTCGCCAAAGACTACCTCTATGGTGTCCTTGGTACTCCACCATCTTTGCTCCATCAAGATCTATCTCCTAGCCATGAAAGTGGTGGGATTTCATAATCTGTAGCACCTTCATCAGTTAGCCATATACCGCTCCATCTCCTGCGTGCAAGAGCACAAGAATAGAAGGAAGAAGGAGAGAGAAGATCATCCTCATCTGTCTTGATGTTCTTCCCCTCCTTGTCCAGATTTTCCCTGCCATCATGTAGAATGCTGTTTGTCCACAGAGCTACGATCATCTTCTTCACCATGAACATGGCAGAATCTTCCCTCTCTCTTATTCTTTTTGTTTCTATCATGAGAAGTGAGTAGTCCATTTTACTGGGGTGCGGGGACTAGACCCACTGCCCATGCTTACATGTTCATCTTATAACATTTCATATCTTGTATATAACTTTCCATTTTGTTAATAATCATTTAATGCATGCTTTTTGGATTGGTCACCTGTCTTGCATGATCTATTATATTCCTTTAATATGAGAACTTCAATACTTAGGATTTGAATATCAATTAACATGGTTGATGCCAGGACGAGAACTTCCAAAGGGATATCTCCTGAGTAGTAAGTGTGTGACCCCTGGGTAACGAGACATCGAGCCCATGGAGATACTTATACAAACTCTATTTCCTAACAGATGGTTTGCTACTCCATTTGGATAGTTGTATCTTACCTGGATGTGTTTTGGATGTGTTTGAATGTGTAATGGTGGCAAAACCTGATTCTACCCCAGTGATTCCCATCATTAATCTAAACTTAGTTTTAATCTTGCTCTTTTGCTTTCCCTACAATTAGTTTAACTAAACCCAAATCAACTCTTGTTCTAAATATTAGTCTTAGTCGATCCAAATTCAACTAGAAAGATTCTTAAAAAAGTTATCCCTTGGGATTCGATCCTTAACTATACTACGATAAGACCCGTCTGCTTGTAGGTGGTATTATTGCATGAGGTTTTGGTAAAAACTTAGGGATTTCAGCCCTAGGTAGATTTGTTCGTGCAGTAAAAACCATGTCAAATTATGGTGCCATTGCCGAGGATAAATGAATCATCTAGTTAAATCTAGTTCTATTAAGACTAATCTAGGATTTTACTTTAATTTTTGATACTATTGATCATCTACTTGAATTTGGTTCACTCCACTCATTTAACTCTGGAAAGATCTTTCCATTTTAGGTACTCCCAAAGACTAGTGCATGCCACGCTCCAACATCACCGACCTTGCAGCTAGCTTTGATGCTGAGATAGAATGAAACTTTCATCATCAGACTAGAGAAAACAAAGATAGGATGGCACAAGAGGAGGAAATTGCCCGAAGGGTAACTCAGGCCTTTAATTCACAAAGAGAAAGACTTATTCAAGAAGCCCGAGCTACGGTTCAAGAGGAAATCCAAGCAACCCAAGCAGCACCTCAACAAGTTGAGTTACAAAAGGACCTTAAAGTGTTCTCAATCCCTAAGGCTGCTGACGCTCAACACCCAGTGCAACCTCCTCCCATCATTGCTTTAAACTTTGAGATCAAGTCACATTGGATTACACTACTTCAAAACAACCCTTTCTATGGCAAGCAAGACGAGGATAGTCAAGAACATTTTATGAGGTGTATAGATTTATGTGCTATGAAAAAGCAGAATGGAGTTACAGATGATGCTATCAGACTCCGTCTCTTCAAATATTCCCTTGAATATAGAGCCATGAGTTAGTATAGCTCTTTGCAATGTGACCCCATCACAACTTGGGAACAACTTCAAAATGTTTTCTTGGAAAAATACTACCCTCCATCCCTCACCTATGATATTAGGGTCCGGATAACATAATTTGTTCAGGTTCCTGAAGAAACCATGGCAGAAGCTTGGAAAAGATATAATGAGCTACTATGCAAGTGTTCACACCATGACATACCTAAGAATCAACTCATCAAAATCTTTTATAAGAGTGTGGATGATGATATCAAGAAGTTTTTAGACTCCTCATCTGGAGGAAACTTCATGCATCAAAGTTATGATAGTGCATGGAAGGTTGTCACCCTTAGAGCTGAAAATCATGCCAACTGGGGTAGATCCATTGGCAAAGGAGTGTTGAAGGTAGCTATGGCAAAAAGTGGTCCTGAGTACAAGTCTATCACCGAGTCCCTAAAGGTACTAGTTGCCAAGCAAGACAACCTCGAATCATCATTCAATGCTTATGAAAGGAGGCACTCACCCCCTCAACAACAAGAACAAGTCAAGTCAGCTTCTATATTTTACGAATCATATAAAGGCACTGATCATTCTACTCTAGCCTGTAATATTCTCTATGATGTCATTCTGGGCAATTCTTGTGCCCAAGGAGGTAATGGTCAGATGAAAAATCAAAATGCTATTCACACTATCCCTGGTCAAGGGTATTATATTCCAAATTAGAATAGGAACCATCCAGGGTTTCAGTATGGAAATCCTTCGGGAGCAGAAAACTCACAACAACTCAGTTCAGATAATCAATAATGAGGCCCTCCGAGATTCCAATATAATCAAAATTTTTTTTTCAAGAATCAAGGGAACTTCAGGGGTAACTTTTAGAATAGAAATTACAACCAATATCAAAACACCCCTAAGTTCCAAAATCTTAACAAAGTCCCGCATCAACAACTACAAGGACAACAAGCCGATCCTATATCTTCTGATGACAAACTGTCAGCCATTGAGAAGATGTTACAGTCACGATAAACTATGATAACAAATTAGTAAGCCCATCATAAGGATATTGAATCCCAACTAGCTCAACTTTAAGCTAGCCTCAAGCCACCTGCTGGAGCTTTTAATGGCCAACCACAGAATAGTCCTAAACATTTTGAGCAACTGAAAGAAGTTTCTACTCAATTTAGAAAAGACTATCCTGATCCTCCTGTCAAGACAGCTATGGTAGTTACATACGAGCATGACATGGTGAGTGTCCAAGACACTGAAGTACCTGAATCTCAATCGAAAGAATAGCTGACAACTGATAAGGCAGACAAAGAAAGTTATGAGGAACCTATCATTATAGAAACAGAAGGCACGCCCGAGCCACTTATACTTGTATACAAGCCTCGTCCTCTTTTCCAAGCTTGACTAAAGCAGACAAAACTTGACACTCATTTCATGAAGTTCAAGGAGGCAGTGAAGAAGCTTCATGTTGATATACCCTTTCTAGATGCACTAGAAGAGATACCAACCTGGATGAAGTACTTAAAATCTCTCCTAACAAAGAAGTATATAACCGAAGAATATGAGATAGTTAAATTAGCAACAACTACGTCCGATATTATTTAGAGCAAAATGCCCAAGAAGCAAAAAGACCCATGATCTTTTGAGATTTCATGCCATATTAGAGACTCCACATGTAAGAAGGGATTAGCCGACCTCGATGCTAGAATCTCTATCATGCCACTTAGCCTTTGCAAGAGGCTAGGGTTTGTAGAACTTCTCCCGACTGACATGACCATACATCTTGCGGACAATTCTATGACTCTACCTTTGGGAATCATTGAGGATGTCCCAGTCAAGGTAGGCAAAGTCTCTTATGTCCCATGGAACTTTGTAATCATGGACATAAAAGAGGACTCTGGATACCCTCTTATCTTTGGTTGTCTATTCCTTGCCACTGTGAGAGCTTTGATTGATGTTGAAGCAGAACCTTGCTCCTTAGACTGGGAAAAGAGATACTCGAGTTCAAAGTTTTTGAAAGTATGCAAAAACAAAGTGTGTGAGACGAAGTCTATTTGATTGATTGCATAGAGAAAATGTCACTCCTCACACAAGAGAATCATGAATCATATGATCCTTTTTAAGTGGATTTAACAAACCCATATGTTGATGACTCCATTAATGAACAAGTAAAGAATTGTATTCTCCAACTCAACGTTGTAGAAGAAGATCCTAAAGCTAAATTTTAGGAACTCAAGGCTGTGAACGTAACTAAAGACCTATGCAAGAAAGCATAGGCCCCTGAAATGAAGCCCTACCTGAGGGACTGAAGTACGTGTTTGTGGATGATCTCAAGGTCTGCCGAGTTATCATAAATTCTGACCTAACGTCCGAACAAGAAGATAAAATCCTGACAGAATTAAGGGAAACAAGAAAGTCCCTTAGCTACAAAATGAGTGACCTCACCGGGAACAGTCAAGCAATTTGCATGCACAGAATCCCCATGGTGGAAGACCACAAGCCGACTGTTGAACATCAATGGAAGCTGAATCCAAATATGAAAGAAGTAGTCTTCCTTGAAGTCATCAAATTGCTCACTGACAGAATCATCTATCCTATATCTGACTCGCCATGGGTAAGTCCTGTACATGTAGTCCCAAAGAAGGGTGGAACTATAGTGATACGAAATGAAAATAACGAACTCATCCCTACTCAAACGACCACTGGTTGGAGGATGTATATCAATTATAGGAAATTGAAACAAGGCCACATGTAAGGATCATTTCCCGATGCCTTTCCTAGACCAAGTCTTAGAGCGATTGGCCCACCAGGAATATTTTTGCTATCTTCATGGTTACTCTGGATTCTATCAAATTCCCATACATCTAGATGACTAAGAGAAGACAACATTCACTCACCCCTTTGGAACATATGCCTTTAGAAGGATGCCTTTCGGGCTTTGCAATGCACCTATCACTTTCCACGTTGCATGGCGGCTATATTTTCCAGACTCACTAAAAGTATTATGGAAATTTTCATGGATAACTTCTCTGTATATGGGGATTCATATGACTCATGTCTGAGGCACCTCTCCCTGGTCCTCGAACGATGTGAAGACGCACATCTAGTGCTAAATTGGGAGAAATATCATTTCATCGTAAAAGAGGGCATTGTCCTCAGCCATAGGGTCAGCAATTGAGAGATCGAAGTAGACAAGGAAAAGATCAAAGTGATTTCTAAACTTGGTCTCCCAACCAATGTAAGAGAGGTCTGTGCATTTCTTGGTCATGTAGGCTTTTATAGAAGGTTTATAAAGGATTTCTCCAAGATAACCAAGCCAATGATAAACTTATTACTAAAGGATGCTGATTTCCACTTTGATGAAGAATGCATCAAAAGTTTCAACAATATTAAGCATGACCTTACATCAACCCCTATCATCAGAGCTCCAGATTGGGAGCACCTATTTGAAATGATGTGTGATGCCAATGATTACGCAGTCGACACTGTTTTGGGTCAATATATAGAAAAGAAACATCATGTCATCTACTTTGCATCTAAGATCCTTAATGTAGCTCAAAGGAACTATGCAACTACTGAGAAGGAACTTTTAGAAGTTGTGTATGCCTTCGACAAGTTTAGATCCTACCTCATCAATTCGAAGGTCATCATCTACATCGATCATGCTGCAATTCATTACTTCCTAGCAATGAAAGATGCAAAACCCAGGCTAATTAGATGGATTCTCCTTGTAACACACAGGCCCACTGCCCAAGGCTCTAGTAGAGTTTCAGGAATGATGAATGGCCCCACAGACCACCACTAGCCTTAACTGCACATTTTTTCCTCACTCACGCGCAAGTCAGGGTTAACTTCCCGATTGGTCACCCATCCTAGTACTACTCCAAGTTGAGCATGCTTAACTATTAAGTTATTTAGTGATGGACTCCCAGAAAAGGAGGCACACCTTGGTGATATGGGTAGTCCAATCATTCCTTATAAGATCATTTTATCTGAGGCTTCAAATCCTGGGATGTTATAATCTCCCCCACTTAGACTCTTAACGTCCTCGTCAAGGCTCAACTATATGGCCTCATAATCATCCCCATTTTAGTGCTGACCCAATTGGCCCATGTACACCCAGCTCTGATCATGGATACCAATGCAAGGGCGGCTCCATCAACTTGGATAGCCCTTTCCAACATGCCTGGACACTACCAGTGCATGGGAGGCTCCATCAACTCGGATAACCCTTTCCAACATGTGTGGACCGCACAACTCAAAGACTGGCATGCCACAGGCCCATGTGGGCCCCACCTACTGGAGGGGAATTGGCTCTGATACCATTTGTAACACATAGGCTCACTTCCCAAGGCTATAGTAGATTTTTAGGAATGATGACTGGCCCCACAGACCACCACTAGTCTTAACTGTGCACTTTTTCCTCACTCACACACAAGTCAGGGTTAACTTCTCGACTAGTCACCCATCCTAGTACTACTCCAAGATGAGCACGCTTAACTATGGAGTTCTTTAGTGATGGACTCTCGGAAAATGAGGTGCACCTTGGTGATATGGGTAGTCCAATCATTCCTTATAAGATCATTTTATCCGAGGCTTCAAATCCTGGGATGTTACACTCCTCTTGCAAGAATTTGATCTTGAGATAAGAGATAAGAAAGGCACGGAGAATGTTGTGGCATACCACTTTGTCGTATCCACACTATGGACACTAAAAAGATCCCAATTAATGACTCTCTTCCAGATGGCCGGCTCATGAAAGCTTCGGAAGCTATCCTTAATATGCAGACTATGTGAACTATCTTTCATCTAGGGTCATCCACCTTGAATGCATCGACATCACACTGAAGAAATTAATGCATGTCGTGAAGCAATATCATTAGGATGAGCCGTATCTCTTCAAGATTTGTGCTGATGGTCTCTACAGATGTTGTATCATTGAGGAAGAAGCTTAGCTTGTTCTAGAGCAATGCCACTCAGGCCCCGTTGGAGGCCATATGAGTTCCAAGAAGACTGCTTTGAAAGTTCTACAATGTGGATTCTTTTGGCCAACCATATCAAAGGATGCCTATAACTTTGTCTTGTCTTGTGACAAATGCCAGAGGGTGGGTAACATAACAAAAAGAGATGAGATGCCACTTCAGCTCTGGTAGGAAGTCAAGATTTTTGACATTTGGGGAGTGGACTACATGGGCCCATTCTCATCCTTGTATAGATTTTGCTACATTCTAGTTGCGGTGGATTATGTCTCTAAATGGGTAGAGGCCATACCAACCGTCACTAGCGATTCGAAACCAGTCATCAAAATGTTTAGAGATATTATTTTTCCCCATTTTGGAGTTCCACGCACTGTGATATTCGACGGATGTTCTCAGTTTCTGGAAAGAAGTTTCAATGCTCTATTGAGAAAAATATGATGTAACACACAAGGTAGCTTCCCCCTACCATCCACAAATGAGTAGACATGTAGAGGTGTCAAACCGTCAACTCAAAGCTATCCTAGAAAAGACAGTGGGCCGCAACCTAAAGGATTGGTCGATCTAAATCAATGACGCCTTGTGGGCCTACATAATTGCTTTTAAGACTCCTCTTAGAACAACACTCTTTAGATTAATCTACGGAAAATCATGTCACCTGCCCGTAGAAATTGAACACAAAGCTTGGTGGGCAATCAAACAACTGAATTTCGACATGAAGAAAGCTAACCAAGCCAGGTTACTACAACTTCAGGAGCTGGAAGAACTTTAGATGACATCCTATGAAAATGCACAAATCTACAAAGAACACACAAAATTATGGCACGATGGTCATATGAAAAGGAAAGACATACAAGTGGGAGACCAAGTTTTATTATTTAACTCAAGACTGAGATTGTTCCCAGGGAAAATCTATTCATGTTGGTCTGGACCATACACTGTCAAGAACATCTACCCACATGATGCCTTCATTTTATGGAGTGAAAAGTCAGGAAAGTTTGTGACTAATGGCCAATTCTTGAAGAGATATTTCACCACAGATGACATGAGAATTGAAGCATCTCTGAATATTTCGAAACTAGCATATCTACCTGAAAATTGAAAGAAGCATGTCGAGCCAACGACATAAAACAAAGGCGCTTGTCGGGAGGCAACTCGATCCTTACCTTAGCTTTTACTTTCAATTTTTAATTAGAACAATTTTCACCTGGTAGATATCACATAGCAAGATGCAATCTTAAGTTATGATAGTTTTTATTTTTGAGATTTTAGATGGAGGACACGTTGTTGAGAGGAACACAACCACATATGGTGGTCCAATCAACATGGTTTCCCCCTCCATCTCAGATTTAGAGTTTGCTCGGGATAAGAAAATTTCTAAGTTCAGGGTGGAGGGTGGGTGGTACATACTTTACTTTCCATCCAAACCTAACTATTTTAGACTTAAGACTCCATCGTTGCAATTTCGAAGCAATTTTTGATCAAAATTTTCAAAAATTTTAAGTTTCCAAAGTAGTTTTGTATAGCAATTTGATGAAATTTTGATGCCTTTATTTCAATCAAAGCCTTTACCTAGCCGTCTAGTTTGTTTTTCCATGCAATTTTGAATCATTATACCCTCCTTATTCGAAGAAAATCCTCAAGAGGGATAGTTTCTGAAACTAGCCAATGGGTAGAAATCACCATGTGAAGCTTATGAATTCTAACATCATGTTCCATTAGTAAAAGTGGTAAGTATCTGTAAAACTGAGAGGGATCAAACACATCGTGCTTCCTAACTGACTAGTGGAATAATAGCATGGAATCTCCACCGGATCCCCATCATGCCATTATTTGAGAATAGTATGATAAGGAGAACAACTCGGTACACTAAGTTGTAATCAAGTTGCATTATGATTTGAACTCTCTTCTACACTTCTTCTACCATTTTCATACCCCTCCATCCATAAAAAAGAAATAAAAAGCCATAAAAATAGTGCCAAACCCTAAGTTTGGTGTGGCACACCACTCCTCTCTTTATCCAATTCTTCCATACCCCTCTCTATGTAATAGGGACGTATCACCAAAATGAAAAAGAAAATATGTCAATGTGCACACAAGAAAAAAAATGCAACCTCGAGTTGAATAGAGGAGAGGTCCACATTAAAAAAGGGTTGCAATCAATGTAATTGCAACCATATAATAAAAATCTCAACTTGAATAGAGGAGATATTTACTAATTCCTTCCATACCCTCTTCACTCCCTTTTCCACCTACAGACACAATGAATGCCTCATTTTCCCCCTCTTTTGTAAAATACCAGTGTCAGATCAGATGCACACTTGTTGTTCTGCGGGTATCTCTAGACTCTTACGAAGCTCTTAGACATGCTTGATATTGGAGAAAGTGGGGATGAAGTGTTTTTGAGAAACAAACTCAGGAACAAAGATATTGTAAGATGTGTTCAATGATCTTAGGAAGTTGAGATGCTCAACCATACATAGCAGAAAAGAAACAAGCGTGATGTGAAGATGAGGCAATCACAAGAGTTGAAAGTATTCAATTAACGAGTGTCTTAGATTTTGTGTTACTCGAGGATGAGCAAAGTTTAAGTACATGGTGTTTTGATGAATGCATATTCATCTTAGTTATAGTTGCCATTTTTGGCCCTATTTTGCACTCTCTCATATACCCCCTGAATCTACTTATATATAATTTTCTTCAATTTCAATTGATTATTTAGAGTTTTGATCAAATCCATTTGTCTCCATTGCAAGATTAAGCATTGAACTATGTACACCATTGTAGGAGGCGATGGTCCCACTAATCGACTAGTGGGCCCAAGAAATTTTTGATAATTTGGACCCTATTTTTGATGGACAATTCTTTCATCAGAAAGCATCCTCATCAGCCAGAGGATTCATTTATGTAGGCCCATCAACCCATAGCAATAGCCCCCTCCGTGAGGGTGGATTTGTTCCATGATGCCGCGACCACAACCAAGAAGAAGGATGCTGTGACCACGACCAAGAATTCAATGCCGTGACTGCGACCAAAATATAGTGTAGATCGACACCCGTCACGACTAGGCCCACCTCTGCACGGCCGGGCCGAGGCTAAGGTACCACGACCACGATAAACAACTTGACCGCGGTGCATACACCTCGACTGCGGCAATCACCTCGAGGCTAAGGCCCACCTTGGCACGTTCTGGCGCACACCTGGTGCGGTCGTACTGAGGAGTACCGCGACCAATACTGAAGGCCGTAACCGTGACAGTTAAGTCAGTGCTCCCCAAATCTACACCTATAAATAGATGACCCCCTCCTTCATTTGAGGCATCTCTTCTGCTCCATCCATGCCACCAGGATGCTGCTCTGTGCCCAGCCAAGGAAGATGATCTCCTCTGCCAAAGACTACCTCCGTGGTGTCCTTGGTACTCTACCATCTCTACTCCATCAAGATCTATCTCCTAGCCACAAAAGTGGTGGGATTTTAGATCTATAGCACCTTCATCCATTAGCCATATACCACTCCATCTCCTGTGAGCAAGAGTACGAGAAGAGAAGGAAGGAGAGAGAAGACCATCCTCGTCTATCTTAGTGTTCTTCCCCTCCTCATCCAAATCTGCCCCACCATCGTGTAGAAGACCGTTTCTCCACCGAGCTGCGATCATCTTCTTCACGATGACCATGGTGGAATCTTTCCTCTCTCTTGTTCTTTTTGTTTCTATCATGAGGAGTGAGTAGTCCATTTTGCTGGGGTGTGGGGACTAGACTCGTTGCTCGTGCTTACATGTTCATCTTATAAGATTCCATGGCTTGCATATAACTTTCCATTTCGTTATTAATCGTTTAATGCATGCTTTATGGATTGATCACCTACCTTGCGTGATCTATTATATTCCTTTGTTGCAAGAACTTCAATGCTTAGGATTTGAATATCGATTAACATGGTTGATGCCCAGATGAGAACTTCTGAAGGGATATCTCTGGAGTAGTAAGTGTGTGACTCGTGGGTAATGAGACATCGAGCCCATAGAGATGCTTACGCAAACTCTATTTCCTAACGGATGGTTTGCTACTCCATTTGGATAGTTGTATCTTGCTTGGATGTGTTTTGCATGTGTAGTGGTGGTGAAACTTGATTCCACCCCAGTGATTCCCATCATTAATCTAAACTTAGTTTTAATCTTGCTCTTTTACTTTCCCTACAATTAGTTTAACTAAAACCAAATCAATTCTTGTTCTAAACATTAGTCTTAGTCGATCCAGATTCAACTAGAAAAATTCTTTAAAAAGTTATCCCTTGCGATTTGATCCTTAACTATACTACGATAAGACCCATCCACTTGTGGGTGGTATTATTGTACGAGGTTCAGGTAAAAACTTTGGGATTTCAACCTTAGGTGGATTTGTTAGTGCAGTAAAAGCCACGTTAAGAATTCATTCCGAAAAAATAATCATACATGAACAAAATATTTTGGATCTTTCATGTTAAGAGTCCAATCACATATGATTGCGAAAGATCTTAGAATCTAATCTTGAGATAAAGGTACTATATTCTATATTTTCTTATTGAGATATTTCTTATCCCTATTGTGTATGATACATCTTATATGGTAGTGAACCCTAAACTGTTTTATAAACATTTCCTACCTTTGAAGGTCACCACCCCTTAAATCATAATTGTTGGATTTTCTTAAATATTATGATAACACTGAATTTGATCTTTGTATTTTTAACTCCCTAGAGTTTGATCCCTTTGGGCTTTGGCCCTTTAGAGCTTTGGCTCCTAGAGGTTGGGTATGTTCTGCTGCCCTATGCGTTGGTTGTAATGAATTAGTGGTTTCCCAGTATACTTGTTGAAATAGCATCCTACTGTATCGGTCTTTCAAAGATGATTGAACATATGATATTATAGTCATTAAAAAAGAAATGATTTGAAAATGCTCAATCCTAATATTTAAAGTTGGTCATTAAAAATATTCTTGATATTTTGATATCTTGAGCCTAGATAAATTTGCATAATTCTTAGCCTTGTGGAATTTACATCTTGAATTATAAAGGTTGAAATGTTTCTACTTGCTATCCTTATTTTTCTGAAATAAGTTCACCAAATAGTTCCCTCATAGAATTAATTACATACATGAATCATATTTTGTACCTACTTTTTCATAGCTTAATAATTGAATTTAGTACCAACTTTGCTGACCTATGTTTCCCTTAATGGGGTTATTATGTGGTTTCATTCCCTCAGGGAATTCATGGACATGTAATAGATGGAAGATCTTGAAGAGGCATGCATGGGTAGTCCTCCATTGAAGAGTAGGTAGGTGATGTAGTGAATAATTGCCATTTTTACAGACTATTTTACTATGTATTTTGTGCACTTATTGCCCATTTTCATATTATTTGTGCATGATTTATCATGATTTGGGCCGTGACACTTAATTGCATCAAATATTTATTATTTTGACCGTTCCATATTGATTTATCATTATTTTCGAGCTTATGTTCTTTCTTGTTTACAATTCAGATGAATTTACAAGAAATGAATCAACTCAGTGCTACTGAGATGTCTATCAGTGGTATTGAGATTTGACGAAAAGGAACATGGTTCAATTGAGGAAACTCAGTAGTATCGACACAAGAATCGATACTATTGACATTTTTATAGGAGCACCCTCGAGGAGTCTCTGTAATATTGACGCCCAACTCGGTGGAGAACTACCAACATCCGTTCTTCATCAAATACTGGAGCCAAGGTTATATTGGCAGCTACCCATAACTTCTAGAGATGTCGCAACAACCTCCACATTGTTGAGGCACTTTCTACCCCATGACCCAAGAATGATACAATCACCACCATTTTGATCGGTACCTCTGTTCCACATCTTTGGTTGAATTCCGACTGTGAGGGCATAGCCTAGTTCAAGATTAGGAGGGCATTGGAACAATCTTATCTGTTATTTGCTTTTTAGTTTATTATTTTGAATTTGTAGGATCCACATATATTTAATGTAATTGTGTAGAAATATACGCATGATTTCTGTCTTTTTCATCATAGAGTCTGTTCTTTCATGTCTGTGCAATGAAACTAAAAAAATTGGGCTTAGTTGCAAATTCTTAAGGCATCATCACCCAGAGAAAGTGTATGGGTTAGTCATCTTAAGGACACTTCATATGAATGGAAACCTTAATTATCCATGAACTGTGGATGATGATGGGGTTTGCGCCTAAACTTATCAAACAATTAACAGAACCTTAAGTAAAAATTTTAGAAAGAAATCCTAAGGTTACCCTATACACAAGTCAATAGTAGAGGGACCAATCATAGCTTAAGAAAGGCATTGTCTCTTAATCTTGTGATTCCATCCATTTTCCACCCATTTTGATCCACCACTTTAAGATGATCAAGTAGCTTGAATTGTTTCCTCTTGAATTGCATTTGCATGGCATAATAGGAGACATGATAGTTAGAATCTGTTTATTGCATTAGTTACAACTAAAAAGAAAAAGATAAAATCTCTTATGCATATCATCTAGTTTCCTAAAAACTCCATGTAGATTGCATACCTTTTGCATCATTCATTCTTACATCAATATTCATGTATTTTCTTCTGTAATTAAAGTGTAGGGATACGCATCCATACCTCTCAAAATAAAAATAAAATGAAAGAAAAATGTGAGATTGGTGCAATGAAGCCCAAGCACACTCTTCAAGCATGCTAAAGCATCATCTAATGAGAAAAAAAGGGAGAAATGATTTTCTTCTTCTTCATGAAATAAAGAGGTAGAAAAGGACACCTTTTGCACAATTCTGAATCTTTCTTCAAAAGAAGATCAACACATGTATATGATGTATTCTTTAATTTACTTTCATCAGTTTGATGAAATATTAAGTGCATACATCATTCCACCTATAATAGTAGGCATTAGGATTCATACATTTACTCACTTTCACCATGTAGGTTCATCATGTTTTATTGTTGCATAAATGATTTGGATGTTACTTGTCATTCTTCATAAGCCACCTACTTCATTTCATTCATTGCTCTTATTGGTAGGCCACAAATGTGATTGATCTCCTCATTCATTTTATAAGAAGAACCACTTCCAATTAGTTGGTAGTTTAGGAAAAACAATGTAGATAGGGAATCACATGATTCACCAAGCGAATGCCTGATTGACTATGATATTAACTACTCTATTGATAGTATTTCACTGATCTAAGGGAGAACTTTTTATGGATATTTTTGGTCATTTGAGAGTAGTTGATTGTTCAGTGGTCAATAAAGGCCGATTTGGGACCACAAGGTGGGGGTAGTTGTGAATGGAAATTCATATCACGTGTCCTTTTGCTGACTTGTCTCAAATAGATTTGAGGGTGTGTTTCTCGAGGATGAGCAAGATTTAAGCTTAGGAAATTTTGATGCACAAAATAATTGTCATTTTTCACAGGCTATTTTACTATATATTTTGTACACTTATTGCCCATTATCATATTATTTGTGCATGATTTATCATGATTTGGTATGTGACACTTAATTACATCAAATATTCATTATTTTTATTTTTTAATATTGATTTATCATTATTATGGAACTTATGTTCTTTCTTGTTTAGAATTTATAAGAAATGAATCAACTCGATACTACCAACATGTCTATCAGTGGTACTGACATTTGACAAATAGGAATAAGGACCAATCGAGGAAACTTGGTAGTACCGACACAAGAATTGATACTACTGACATTTTTAGAGGATCACTCTAGAAGAGTCTTAGTAATATCGAGGCCCAGCTTAGTGGTATAGACTGTTACTTAAAATCAAATGGGGAATGTGAGAGAAAATCTTGATACTATCGAAATTGACTTGGTAGTACGAACAACTTACAAGGGATCACGAATAAAAGAAGGCATCGATACTACCGACACCACGTCGATAGTATTGACTTGGAGCGATCAGGCCAAATCGAAAATCACAGGTCTAGTGGTGTGTATTGTGCTAGATTTTCTAGAGGTCTCCATTTCAAAACCCATGTTAATGGCTTTATTTTTGTGATAAATTCTGTTACTTGGGTTCTATTATTCAAATAGGTGGGGATGTTCAAAATGATGTTTGTCACAGGATCACTGTAGGATGGTTGAAATGGAGGAGTGTAACTGGAGTTTTATGTGATCGGAAGATCCCTCTCAGTTTAAAAAGTAAGTTTTATAGAGCATGTTTTATTATGTAACACATTTACATAATATCAATCTGGCTTGATCGGAAGATCCCTCTCAGGTTGAGTTTTATATCGGAAGATCCTGGCCAAACAAGGATAAAAAATAAAACACATTTACATAATAACTTAAAAAATGTTTTAACATGTAGGTAAGTTCATAAAATATGTTACATGTATATCCTTTGCTAGCTAATATTCACATAATGACTAAATAAGAGGATAATGCGCTTAATATGTGTACTAGAATAAGAATTGATTTTTTCATGTACAATCATCTAAATTAAAGTGAAATTATTGGACTAAATATGTTAAATGAGTAAAATGTGGAATTTCATGCATAATAGTAATATATAACTCTTTTTGTAATACTATAAAATTAATGGGACTCTAATTGAAGATGATCAATATACATGTAGATTAATTACCTAAACCCTAATGGTGATGTAACTCACGAAAGGAAATCCCAGAACCCAAATATAGTGGTAAAAATGTGGTCCTTGGGCCCCAATTGGCTTGGATGCCAAGATTCACATTATTTGAACAATAATAACTATTCTAATTTTATTTCGAAAAGAAAATATGAATTTTGATCCAAAATATTAAATAATATGTTTAATGACTTCAAAAGTAGAAACAAATCCCAAATTTGAATTCCACACACTATAATTAGTCTATGTGTGAATTTCTACATGAAGTGAACAATCATATCTATCCTAGTTTAGTTTAAGAGAGAGAATATAATTTAAAGTCCAAATTATTATATAAGATAGCAAACATTCCCAAAATGGAAAATTAATGACAAAACATACTCCTCACATTTTAGTTGCTTGTAGGCCAATTTTCACATCTTTTGAGTGTTCCGATATGCCTCAGATTCCTTAAGAAAAGAAAATGAAAAATAAGGTCAAAAATATTAACTTTATTATTAAAAAGAAAACATCCAATATGTTCAATAAACAATATAAACCAATTTGTATAGATTATACACATATAGTTTTATTGAAATTTTAATAAATAAATTGTGGTGTAGCATAAAGGGAAACAATATTGTACATGCATGTTAAATCCATTGAAAATTTATCATGGTGGAAAATCTAAGAATGTATTTACTTTATGAATACAATGTGGCCAAGGTAATTTAAAAAATGTGGAATATGTGAGAAAATTTTAATAAATTAAACAAACTTTAAAAACAAATTCTCTCTACTTAATGTTTGAAAGCAATAAGTAAATGAAAACAATCACGTTAACATATCATAAAGGAAATAAATATTTTTACTCGATCATATATTTGTTTGGAAACACACAAAATGTTACCAAAATCTTTACTAATTGATTTCCTTAGTAAACCTACCTATTACCTGCTAAAATTGGTAACAACAAGGGAAAAAAAGAAAATGGTTAGATAGATAATGTTTTCACCCTTTTGACTTGAAATTCATGTGTCTATAATAACTAGTTTTGGTATGTAAATTTATTAGCACCTATCTCCTCTGCAAAAAATTCATGTAAAATATATAAACAATTATGGTTGTCTCAGATTTGTAATTTTGGATCTAACTTAATATTAATTAAGTAGATGCCTCTTATTGAAAATAAATTTGTTATACATGTTTTCAATGACTCTAACGTGAGAAGAGAAATATTATGATAAAATCATTTCATGATTGAATGAATAAGTGTATATGACAGGTTGATAAATATAATAATAGAAAAGAAATTCAATAAGTATATCTTACACAATTGTAGATGAACTTATAATACACATTTATATTGAGTACATAATGCACAACAAGATATTTCGAAGTCTCTTTATTGTAGATGTAGTAGTCAATATTTATGTGACCAAGTTGTTAAAAAGGGAAATATATGATAAAAGATAGACATAAAGAAATGGAAGGGGAGTGATGTTTTTATGTTATTCTTTGCCGTCATTTGTTAAATAATGCTTAACTTGTCTCCTTTTAAAATATATGTTGCATATTTTCCTTAGTAAACAAAATAGATAAGTTTCTTCCTACCCAAGCCTAGTCTTATATATATAGATCCCTCTCCTTTACCTTCACACATATAAAAATCACTTGACCAATAGGAAATGACTCCTAACATTCTCCCTTATCCTCCTATTCAAGTTCGTTGTAATCTCATTGAAAAATCATATGGTGATCCCTTCTAAACCATTTGTGTTTCAAACCTCAGAACCATGACTTGGATCTAAGATTCAGACTTCGACAACTTGACAAACATCTTTGAGGTATATTGCATATCCAAATCATATTAAGCAATTTATGATTTCACCATCTTAATGTATGTTGCATCCCTATTACTCATATTGAGCAATTGCCTGTATTTTCTCCCTTTTGGACTTTTAAGACATATACCTTACACAATCTCCATATCTTTTGAGAATTTGATTCATGAGTGGTTCTTGTAATCTAATCAACTTGATGGATATTCCTTTTGGACTCTAATGTATATCTTGATCATCTTTTTTTTTGGTCGGTCCAAAAAGCGTGTTACTATATTACCAAAACTTTAGGTACAAAAAGATTTGTGCCCCCATTACAACCTGGATGAACACATCCAAACAACCAGAGAAACAACCAGAGAAACACATGCTACACAGTAGCCATCTACCTAGATAAAAGAAGAGGACATACCCGCAATACTAACTCAAGAGATAACAGAGAAACTGAAATGGCTCTCCAAGCTACACATGCCAACACCGGCAATAAGCCCATCCTCTGAAATTGTGGCAACATAGGCAGCCAAAAACACCATTTCAGCAACCTGGGAACCTCTGGAACAATATAGCAGAACCTCCAATGCTCTCATCCAGGTCTTCGAGTTTCTGGCAAGCAACATAAACCGCCAAGAGGACCTGACTATTTCTTTAAGCAAGAACCAGAGACCAGCATCGAATGCCGCTGTTTGCAGAACAACACCCCACAAGCACCCAAAGGGTGAACCTCCTGTCAATCCATCTTCTCAAAGAAGACTCCAGAGAACAACTGAACAGACTGGATCAGAGCTCCATTCAACCATCACATTACTCCTTCACACATGACAGTAAAAGCAATCTCTGAGGTTAATGGTCAGAAGAGATACAACACTTGAATGCAGGCTCTAAGCAGAACTGAAATGTCTTGGAGAATTGGACGAGCAGATAGAGACAGATCATGGAATCGTAGAAACTTCTATTTGCACAGAAGCATCACGACGAACACCTGAGGGGTGAAACAAAACCCCCACGAAGGCCATCTGATTGCACAGTGACCCCTCCTCGAACACCCAGAAGGTATCCGACTTCATATCTTGATCATCTTTTACATGTGGAAATCTTATTTTGAGAAATTGACTTAAATGGAATATTATTTTCTAACGTGATAGACTCTTATGGCCTTATGTTGTATCTTAAGTGTGGACATGGTTGGATATTTGCTTTTGGGTCCTATGACCCTATTCGTATAAGTTGCATGATCTCATCCTTTATTTAAACATGACTATACTTTATGTTACCTCCCTATTTGCATGTCTGGTTGGCTAGTCATAACTAGAAGTAGTGACACCATATTTATTTTGCACTAAGGTTTTAGTCCTCCTACCACTGCACTAAGGTTTTAGTCCTCCCGCGATATATTATATTTTAGGCACTGAGGTTTTTAGTCCTCCTTCTAGGCACTTAGGTTATAGTCATCCTACCTAAGGTTTTAGTCCTCATACAAAAATCTATATTTATTTAGCACTGAGGTTTTCGTCCTCCTACCCTTTGATATGAAATACATATGGGTTCCTACCCTACTTTTTTAGTATCTATGCTAGTCTGCTTATTACTCACCATGAAATTGCTTATGAATTGTGATATTATTACTGTGATGCTATTTTAAGGCAAATAATATCTTAATATTGTTTATCATTTTCTTGAAATTCTTATTCTTTTGAAACCCACTTAAGTGGTTCTTTCCTCTTCTATGAGAAACCTTGTTACATTTAATCCCTTTTTCCATATTTTGCTCAATTTATGTTTTATATGCACATACCAACATTTTGTTGATATCTTTCATTTTTGTCTTCTCTTTTGGGGTGTACTTGCAACCCCAGGTGTAGAGAAAGGAGGAGAAAGCCAAGCTTGACTAGGACAACTTCGAGTGTAGCTGAACTTTCTGGACAAATAGATTTGATGGGTTAGATAATCCTTTGTTGATCCTTTAGTATAGTTAGTTTTTTTATGTATCACCCTACA
The DNA here is from genome assembly GCA_963693085.1 of Alisma plantago-aquatica. Lineage (NCBI taxonomy): Eukaryota > Viridiplantae > Streptophyta > Magnoliopsida > Alismatales > Alismataceae > Alisma > Alisma plantago-aquatica. The sequence continues at coordinate 465,874,292 of OY856409.1, read as the reverse complement.
TGGTGAAGTATGGTGATACTATTCAGCATTGTAATAGTGAGATATTATATATTCCGCTACTATATTTGGCATCTTGAAACATCTTTTGAATAAATTGGATAATCATCTCTTTGCAAAAAATTTAGTTGTGTTTCCTTTTATTTGATTTAGTAGGAAGTGGATCCCCTCTCAAGCCCCACTCCTTACAGGAGTAGTTAGGACAAAAAAAGTAGTTGACAACCAACCTTAGACCCACTTTCAGAATTTACATATGATAAGAGTGGAAACATAGGTGGTAATGGGTGTACCTTGGCCTTGCCAATTATAGAACACCTATGCCTCGACTAGTGGCTCTAGTGCCCTTATCTAGGATTGGAATTACATCTGACAAAGAAGTGTTTGAGATATTGGTGAGTAAATTTACAATATGGCCCTTGGAACAACAACATCACCACAATAGGTATAAAAAAAGTAGAGTACCTAAGTGTATATGTAGTTTGGGACAAATAAAAGTTAATATAATAAGTTTTAGTGAGTATTAGATTAAATCATAAAATCCTTCAAATTCATGTGAATATAGTCAATTTGGTAATATCCAAATTGAACATTGAAAACAGTTGTGAAAATGATGCAACATATGCAAAAGAAAGAAAAAACTAAAGTTGTACAATTGAATAAAATAATAATCATCATCACCTAAGTGGAATGAGCTGAGGTGTCTAAGGAATGATGTTTAGTGAAGGTTATGGAATAATTACTCCTAATCTACTTAGGTGGTGGTGGGTTTCCTCACTTTATATACCAACTTGGGCAAGGTGGTTTCTATTTCTTAGGAAAACCCTAATCTTGAATAAAGTCACCACCTAATATAGAAAGAAAAAAATATTAGTATGTATAATCACCTTCAATAGAGATAAAATAAATTATAATGTGTTAAGACTTGGAGGAAAATCCTCATTTATAAGAGAAAAAACTGGAAAGATAGAGAGAGAAAATATACATGTCTTAACATGTATACTCAGAAAAGTTTTCCTAGCCATATCTTTGACATGTATGCCCTCTATATAAATAATGAAAAAAGAGATGTAGCTAGTCTAAAATATGAACAATATATTTACTTTATAAAATAGTAATTACTCCTTTTGAGAAAATAAGTATTTGGAAAAGCTATGACACTTGAAATAAATTCAACATTAAATCCACATAAGTAGGAAATTGTGGAAAAAAAGAGATTGCAATTGGTTAAGATATAGTTAATAATACGACGAATTAGGATAAATATGATGCACTCAATATTTTTTTAACTTATAATTTCCATGTACGTATAATAAATTAGAGAACTAATGTGACTCATTGAGAAATAAAACCCAACCTTGAAACTGAAAATAAATTAAATAGTACCAAAATGTTTGACCCAATAAATCATCACACAAATATATGTGACAACAATATTAAAAAAGATCAACTATCATAAATAATATTTCCTTTAATCAATTACAGTCACGACCTTTGGAATTATGAAAATTAGAGATAAAATACCATGAATACAATATTAGATACATAAAAATAAGAAAAGGTCACAAAAAATTGGTCATAATTTAAACCAGTCAGTGCTAAGTTGTAACTAATAATTGTTGGATTTTTTTATTAGGACCAATATATTATTTGAATCTCAACTACATATAGAATTTTGGGGAATAATATGATAATGATACTGTATAAAAAGTATAAATTATGACACAATATAAACATCACTCAAACATTAGTGACAAATATATTGGATTAAAGTTGATGAAGTGTTGATAACCATAGCTTGATCAATAAGCTTGTGGCGTAACTCAAATTTTTGATAATGATGGTCAAGAATAACGACTTGAATATTTCAACTCTCATATTATAATATGATGCCAAAAGTCTAATGGACTAGTCATCATTAAGTGCTAAAATTTCATAAGTATACTTTTCAAGTAGAATATGAACCTAATATAATTTTGTGACCCCATGAGATAGTAAGAGGATTGCATATGGTTTAAGGTGAAACTTCAACAAGAAAAAGTGTTGTGGTGGAAAAAATTGTGGATCAGGCTATAGTAGGAATATCATTATTAAGAAATATTTGATTTTAGGAACGAAATCCATTTGAAGGGTGTTCGTATTGTACCATAATGAAAATTGGTACTAGTTACATTCTTGAGAGATATTGTAAGATTTCACCTCTTAAGAATCTTAATTTGTCATTTATACATCTTTTTTTAGCCTTATCTGAATATCCTTGACTTTGTACACTCAATTTAATTCTTGGTGTTCCATTCTAATCAAATTTGATAAGTAGGTCTTTAGAAAAAATTTATTTATGATATGAGATATATTTTTAGTGATAATTGTATTTCAGTTAGTAAGATAAACATATATGACACCACTAATAATTTGAATTTTATAAATAAATAAATAAATAAATAAATAAATATATATATATATATATATTTAGATGTGGTATTAGACTCCTTTGACTCTTGGCCATTTTAATTAATTAGAAAATGTAAATCACGATGCAAACAATTACTAGTATGAATACATTCCTCCCTTTATTCTACCAAATTCTCTTTATTATTCTTCATACCACCCATTTTCATTTCTCATTTTCTCTTATAATATTCATATTTAATTCAACTCTTCCATTATCTCCTATTAACATAAGTGCAACTGGGCACAATGTGAATGGGAAGTACCAAAAATTATCCCTGGTTATTTTGTGATCGCAAAATATTACTTAACTAAAACAAAGATACTTCCGTACCATAAGGTTTATCTTGAACCAGATCCAATTGTAGATTCAAAGTGACATTCTAAGTCATTTGATTTTATGACAAAAATAAATAGATATTAACCATATGAAAATATATTAAAATGTTAATGTTTTATATGGATAATTTATTGTTCCAAATTAGAGTCATATATACAAGAGTTTTTATTTTAAAAAAATATTTGGTAAAAAATACAAAATGTATAATTGATATTTATATTAAAAATTTACATTATTCTAAGTAGACATTATAAAATAGTAACCTGGTACATAGTGCAACAACATTTTTGACAATTAAGAACATATATATTTTTAACAGCAAGTAAGCAAAGTACATATATGTACTAAACTGTATGAAATAATTGAGATTTTAATAATCCCATTTGTGGTACTAATTAAAGCCATCAATATTTGAATTTAATAAAATAATAATGTGTATAGTTGTTTCTCAAGTTAAAAATTTGAATTAGTTATGAGTTCATGTATCCTTTGATGTTTTCATATTCAAGTATGGTTAAAAAATAATTAATAGAAGGATTAACAATTTGTGAATGATGGTAATCAAATAGTAGTATAATATGAACAAAAATAAATATGAGTGATTAATGTTTTCTCCAATTCACTTACCATTCAACTTCAATTTCCCAAACCAATAGATATAAAGTTCCAAGCTGTTAATGCGTTGGTAATGGATAAATGAAATATGAATGAGTCGGTTTTGTATTTACTAATATTAGAAGATGAAGTGAACCAAGTGATTTAGATCTCCTCAAATGTAGTATATTTATTGTTTTCTTTCACCCTCACTCCATTATGTTCCCCAACACCATAAGTACATACCATTCCCTATGGATATATATATTTGTCAGGACCTATTATTCATAGAAAACAACCATGTATGTCTTCCCCTTGATATCTACAACATTAATACACCACTCCTTATAAAAAAATCCATAAACCTCCAACCTCGACACCCTCTGCAACTCCAACAACAAGTATCACACCATCCTTGTAACACTAAGCTTTGGGATGGGCTCACTGATGACTTTATGAAGGACCAAAAACCTAAAAGCCTCACCATTAGCATGTTCAACTTTGTTTAGATCTATGAAGTCCATGGACAAGTTGTTAACTTGCCTTAACTATTCATATCTAATATGGACCCACCATTGAAGACAACTTATAGCATATGGCCTATAGGTGAGTTTCTTCGATCCTCTATTTTAGATTTGTAATCTACTCTTATCATATGTGAATCCAAATAATAAGATGACAAAAACTCGATAGCTATATGGTACAACCCCAGTTCGGTCTATATAATATCAAGTAACAAGATAAACAATAGATTAGTATAATTGAGGTTTTTTGACCATTTAACTATATGGTAGATACGTGGGTGGATGTACATATAACAATATATATATATATATATATATATATATATATATATATATATATATAACAACATATAATAAGCAAATCCCTTTGTTGAAATTATAGAAATTGATAAATTATTGTATACACTATGTTGGAAAACTAGAAGTCTAGATGTATTTACTATGAATATTTGAAAAATGAATCAATAAAGCATATTACTCCAAATGAACCTATGTTGAACTAATTTCAGACAAAAAATATAAATGACTAAAATGGATACTAGGAGACTATGAATAAGGAATATAAATATATGTATTTAATTATAAATAAACTCATATGTTGAGTTATAATCTTGGATTATATTTCTATAACAATAAGTACATCATTGGATTTAAGGTCTAATTGAAACCTAATCTATATCATGATCTATGCGTATGAGTGGCTTTGGAATACTTAGACTTATGCTTGTGATAAGAAATTGTATAAAGAGAATATGGATCTATGTCAATTAAGGTAGTAACTAGAGAAATAATATAGATCAAAAAATTGACGGTGAAAGGAATAACTTGGATATGGATCATATGCCACTTAGTTATGTTAGAAATGTAGAGAGAGATGAAATGAATAGTAATTATAATGTGGTGGTTATATATATGATAATATTGAACCATTATACTAGAATACTATATGGAAATATAATTAGAGAACTATAAAATATTAATAACCCTATCTCAGAAACACAAAATGAAACATAAATAGTAAACATTGAAGAAGAATTCGTTCCTAACAAAATAACCATATAGTGATAAAATATTTTGTATTTCTAAATCTTGCATCTTTAGAGTCCAATCACATATTGTGTGGTGAAAGATCTCAGCATCTTATCTTGAGATAAAAGTACTCGATTATTAAACTATTTCTAATCCCTCTTGAGTTCGATAGATCTTGTTTGGTGGTGAACCCTAAATTATTTTATAAGACTTTCTACCTTTGAAGGTCACCACTCCTTAAATCAGAATCATTGGATTTTGTTAAACATTTTGATAGCATTAAAATTAATGTTTGAGTTTTGACTCCCTTGACTTTTATCCATTTGGTCTTTGGCCCTTTAGAGATTTGGCTTTTGGAGGTTGGGTACGTCTCGCCACCCTACACAAAGTTGTAATGTACTAGTGGTCCCCCAGTATACTGGTTGAAAGAGTAGAATACCATGTCAATTTTTTCCATAGATGATTGAACACATGGCATTGTAGTCATTGATAAATAAATGATTTGACAATGCTCAATCCATTGAAAATATTCTTGATATTTTGATATCTCGACACAAGATAAACTTGCATAATTGATAGCCTTGTGCAACTTCCATCTTGAATTAATAACATTCAAACATTGCCTCTTGCTATCTTTATTTTGGTAAATTAAGCCCACCAAATAGTTCCCTCCTAGAATTGATCTTATACTCAAATCATATTTTGCACCTACTTTTTAGTAGCTCAATAATGGAATTTAGTACCAATTTTGCTGATTTATGTTTCCCTTGTTGGGGTCCATGTGTGGTTTTATTCCCTTTTGGAATTCATAGACAAGTAATAGATGAAATATCTTGAAGAGACTTGCATGGGTAGTCCTCTATTGAAGAGTCGATATGCCTGTTTTTTATAGACCTAATGTATAAGCTTCCATGAATTTATGTAAAGCATCAATGTAGATGTAAAGACCCTATCTTTACAATAAAATGTTTACAAAATTTGCATAAAAAATATAAATAAATCTTTTCATTCATACAATTTTCTCAGACTACATGATGCTTTTTTTACATATGCACCGAATACTAAAAATCTAGTAAATCTAATCTTCATCTTCTAACACAGGGTTATCTCATGCAGTATCTTCTAGGTCTTCTCTGGTCACCTACCCATGAGTTCCCAGAGGGAATAAAAACCACACATGGGCCCCAATAAGGGAAACTGGGGCCAACAAAGCTGGAACAAAATAGATATTTTAAAAATAAAATAATATGAACTTATCAACAAGGATTTTCCTAAAAAATGCAAGCATTGAACAATATATGCAAGTATCATAAGGTAGCAATGGGTTTTCAATTTTAGTAAGATTCAATATCCAAAATTTGAAACTAGGCATTCAATTTATTCCAATATATAACACATGTCCATGTCTAGTTGTTGAGGAAGCCATACGTTCTCTCCTACAGATAGCGACGACACACCAACTAAAATTCCCAGTATACTAAGGGACCTTGTGTCCTTTATTTCTATGCAGAGGCGTGGAAGCATAATTACATTAAAGTAGGGGAACTAACCTTCCCTTTTTCAAATTTTAAACATTGTGCTACTATTTTCTAGGAATAAGTGTTTTTGGCCTTTCAAAAAGGTAGGCTAAGGTACAAAATAAATTTTTCACCAACCAACCTATCTAGCCATAATTGCAATCAGTAAGGGAAATAACTTTCTAGATAGAAATAGAAATTTCATACCTTTATATTAAAAGTATCCAAAATTCAACCATTCCATGTATGGAGCTCCTATATTTGATACAAATAGAGATATATATAGAAATATAGAGTGACATTGGTTACTAATTGGCTTGGAATAAGTTGTTGTTCAATTGGGAGTTATTAAACATTATATTTTTAATATAAGTTTAACCTTCCATGTTTTTATGTTGTTTTCCCTTCTAGGGATATTAATTGGATTATGTAGATGATCAATATTTCATACAAGTACATATTATCATCATATGATACTGATAATGTCCACATTATTAAATTTCACATCATGTTACGAAATTTCCACTCCAAGGATTTCAAGTTAATATTTTGTCTTCCTAATAACCAATTTTACCCAAATATCCATATAAGTCCCAATTAAATGCAAATGTATGATTTATATCTATGACCTAGGTGTTTTATTATCATGCCCCTTATCTATGATTTTATACTTCCATTTAGCCCATTAGAATTAGTAAATTCGAATTATGATTAATTTATGAGTATTCTTATAAGATTGATTTATATTTATATTTGCCATCACATGTATATATAGATATTTGTGTATATAGGGTTTTAGGTTACAACAATGGAGTTAACAATTTGAATGTGTCCAATTACTAAATAATGAATCTTTATAGGTATTTATTCATTGGGACAACAACATATATCCCTATCATGGGAATATCTTTATATATATGTATCATATTTTATATGCATTTTGCTCACTATACTTTATACATACTATCAATACGTAGATGTATTGCGAGGATTATTTCTTGAATTCCATATTAGTGATCTATTAGTTTCCAATACAATAAGGCATACCAATATGTAACATAACATGACATGTATTTAAGGATTGATCAACCAATCTATATCAATGTCATATGGATGTGTTCTAAGATCTATGTTATTGTCTCCTTATGTACTATTATATAACCAATTATTTAAGCATGAATATAAACACCTACATTATATAGGGTTAGATGATTAACATAATAGTTACTGGTTTGTCCTTTATCCTGTTAATCTAGAATATAGATATGGATAGAAAAGGGGTAAAGGCTAGAATACCAGTATTATTGAGGTAGATTTTACTCTCACGATCTTTATTCAAACTAAAGATGATGTCTCACAGACTAGAGTTTAGTAGTGGTTCTCCAGAATTTCTTTAGATGATGCTTCAAGTAAGCATCTCTAATATTGTTCTTCCCTTGTATTCCTGGACTTGATACGCTAACTCAGAATCATATATGGTGATTGGATTACATAATATATCCTTCTTCTTTTATGAGTTATCAGAAGCCTTGTAAAGAGTTGAGGTGGTTCTGAGATCGAGTCAGGCCCCTAGTCTCCCAATCAAGGTGGAGGTAGATTTGTATCACGTCGGCATACACTATGGTCATGATCATGGGAGCAATAGGAAGAGTTTGTGTATGTGTTGCAGGTCTATTCTTGACTAGATCAGGAAGGGTCAAACCGATTACTAGTTGCTTGGTGATGGTCGAGGCCATTTTGGTGTTGCTGGAGAGGATTACAATGTGCAACTGTGTTCTAGGCTGAGTCTGTTGTGATGAGGATTGAGTTGAGAAAGGGAAGAGGTGATTGCAGATTGGCGACACAACTGGTTGGGAATTTGGTGATGTAAAATTTTTGTGAGGCGTAGGGTCAGGTGGCGTCAAAGATAGAGTAGGAGGCACAAGCAGTGACACTGCTATTTTTGTAGGTGGTCTTCGGGTTTGCTTTTCTAGGTGGTGTCAGGGTTGCAGGTGGTGTCAGTGTATAATTATGGTGAGAGTTGATGATGCAGGTTGGAGCTGCTACAAATCCATGGTTGACGAGGTTTGAAGAAGGTGTTGGGTTGTCATTGTTGATGCAAGTCTATTTACTGGTGAGGAAATCAGATTTAGACATGGTGGCAGATCTGAGGTGCGAGCTGAGGAGTAGAGGAGATCCTCTATGGTGGTAGGGGTTGCTAGTGGTGATGAGAGTTGTAGATATGATCATATGGGTGGCCGCTAGGATCTTACCTGATGGAAGGTGCTAGGGTTTTGGTGTGCTATTGATAATGAATGGAAAGAGGACTGGCTTTCTCAAGTTAGGGAAGGATAGGTCACGTTTTGTAGAGATTGTCAATGTTGATGATAATGCTACATTGGGGAGAAGTGAGAGCAGCAGAGTGGTCAAGCACAGTCTTCATTATCACGATAAAGTACGGGTTTTCATTGCCGTTACTATATAGAACAACACAACCTAGTCTATATAGTGTATATCATCTATTGATGAGTAATTTAAGTCTTATATATATTAATTATGAATGTTTTATCTACCACTATAAGTCACCTTTTCATATCAAATCATTTCTACTGGCTTCTCTTTTAATTACTTAATTTCTAAAATTCTAAGTTGCTACATTATAGTTACAACTTGTTCATTTTATTTCCAAAAGTTAAATACCCTAGAATTGATATTCATTTATTTAATTTTTTTTTGTAAGATAATTCCAAGCCATTAGCTGAAATACGATATACTATTGAAATAGGATGTTTACTCAAAGTTTTTGAATACAAGGTTGTCAAATTTGTACCAATTGATGTCATGAAAATAATTTGAGGGACTAATTTGCAAATATTTTTCAAGTGAAAAGATTAAACACATTTAGACAAAAGAAACAAAAACCAAAGATTAATTATACCATAAAATGTGAAGAATGACTGAAATAATCAAAGATACTATGTGTTGAAGGACTAATAAAAGAGACTATGTGTTGAAGGACCGATTTGTAGATGGGCACAAGTTTAGGGGAATGACTGAATAATCAAAGAGACTATGTGTTGAAGGACCGATTTGTAGATGAGATCAAGTTTAGAGGAAACAATTAATTATAGATCAATATAGGTTTAGTACCTGAATTTTGGTATGTTACAACTCTCCACCCCTTAAGGTAGATTTCGTCCCCAAAACTGACACAACCATGGTCTATTCAGGTTCCATTCTACACCCCTTAAAAGGATTCATCTAGAAATCTAAATAGGTAGGTCAACTACAATGTAGCATCCTTCACCAACTTTGGGTTTCACACCTAGGGTTTTCTCATACCTACTTGTTTGTGACTTAGCTTGAAAAATCATCGATAAAATTCCATGAAAACATTCTCCTTTATACATATAGTATTGTAAAGAAACTAGTTTCTCGAGAGGAAAACTTCTCAGTGCAAAATTGAAAAATGACCAAAATCAAAGTGAGAACCAAGTCACAATAACATCATATCTACTTACTAATTACTATTAATCAATCATCCCAACACTTGTTACATTTTTGGTAATTTAGATTCCTGTGAAATATAAAGAGTTACTTGAACACTTAGTGACGTTTGTTCATCTAGGGTCATATACACCTTTCTTGGTTAAGTATTGAAATCATGAGTATTACTATTTTTGAACATGTGATGTTAACAATTTAGGGACTCCTCAAGCGAAAGGAAAAATGGCCAATGTGAACACCATATTATCTCGAGAAGGTAACTTTTTTGCATATTTTTTCACTATGTAATTTTAAACTCTACATGAAGTTGTATAATATTACTATAGTGGCTTGTGGAAATAGAAAATCTAGTTGGTGGATTACCGACTTTTAATAAGAGTACTTGATGCCTCATGTGCATTGGCCTCTAATAACTAGTTATAACTATTTTTAATTAATGCTCGTGAACATGTGATGTTTACAATCTAGGAGCTCCTCAAGCGAAAGGAAAAATACCCAATGTGAACACTATATTATCTCAAGAAGGTAACTTTCTTTTATAATCTTTTCACTAAATAATGTTAAACTCTACACAAAGTTTTATATTATTACTATATTTGCATGTGGAAGTAGACATGTTAGAGTAGTTCAACTTTTGCTTTTAGGACCTAATGGAGTCGATAGAGAGAACAATGGTGGATCTAATATTCAAACATCCATCACTCATGGTGTTGGTAAAGGAAATTCGTTCATTAATGAAAATCTAGTTGGTGGGTTAGCAATTTTTAGTAAGAGTATTTGATTCCTCATACACACATGCCTCTAATAACTAGTTCTAACTATTGTTAATTACTATTTGTGAACATGTGATGTTTACAATCTAGGGACTCCTCAAGGGAAAGGAGAAATGACCAATGTGAACACCATATTATCTCAAGAAGGTAACTTTCTTGTATATTTTTTTTTATAAAATAATGTTAAACTCTACATAAAATTTCATATTATTACTATATTTGCATGTGGAAGTAGAGATATTACATTAGTTGAATTTTTGCTTTTAGGACTTAATGAAGTTGAATAGAGAACAATAATGGATCTAGTCTTCGAAGACCCATCACTCATGAAGTTGGTAGTGGAGATTCTATATCTAATAGAGGATATGTCCCTATAGAAAGAAATTTCGGTGGTTTGAGTGATGATATCTCTAATATACAATTACCCACCCGATAAAAGTTCCAAAGTACAACAAATCCATTTGTTAATAATTTCCAATATGGTGAGAAACTTACACTTTTATGCACTTTGTATCATTTACGTCCATTTTTTTATATGGTCTTAGTTTTTCTATGTAACTTGTTTATATATGACTATATAATTATAACATTGTAGGTAAAGTCTCTGTCAAATATACCCAAGCTGGTGAGTTACTGACAAATTTTATCAATTTTGTGTTACTTAGATATTTTGTCTTATTGTTATGACAAACCTACTTGACTATATATTAACTGTAATGATATTATATTGTAGAAAAAGGTAAAGGAGTTGTTAATCTTAATGATGATCCATATTTTGGTAACAATGAGGAGCAAAATAACGTCTATAATGAACCTGGTTTGTTACTTATACTTTTTGCAAATATATGACGTTTAAATTCCATTTTTCTATTTTCTTATCTAAATATGTCGCATATGTAAAACTATTTTTTTATATTTTATCTAGAATTTTCTACCTATCCTAGTGGAAATGAAGATATCAATCTTGATGTAGATCCAAATATTGGTAAGAACATTGGAAAAGTAATTACATTGCATTCAAATATTTTAATAGTTCTCTACTAATATTTTTATCATAGGTAATTTTGAAGTTGGTGAGGAGACTTTAAGTCCCCTAGAGGTTCAAAGTAGAGTCCATTGCTCTAATATGAACTTTGAAATTGGTAAGATATTTTTTGTTATTTCATTCATGTTACTCAAATTTCAACTCATAGACTTACTTAATATTCCAGGGAGGGAAATGCCTCATAGAGAAGTTGATGATACTCCTAGAGAAGAAGAAGATATACCTATGATGCAGAAGAGATCATATAGAATGAGGAGATCAAGCCGTAGAGCTACAACTTGTCTTGGAAGAGATTCAGATCTTACAGGTCTATAGAATTGAATATCATTTTAATTAAGTCTTCAACTTATTTGCTAAAGTTACTTTATGTTCACATAAAATTGTTTATTCAGAGGAAACTGAGAAAAGAAAAGGTCATGGTTGGACAACATATGCATCGATGAAACTTCCCCTTAGAAAAACCCACCATGAGTGCACGACATTACAAAATATTCCTGTTGGTAATGAAGCCAATACTTTATCAAAATTTTTAGGCTTGAAGGCTAGAGATACTGACTCTTTCCTATTCCACATGAGATGGGATGATAAACAAGAGAAAAGTTTTAATAGTATTTGGGAGGAAGTCAAGGTATCTCATTTAAGCTTATTCATGGATATCCTATTTATTGATATATCTTATACTAACTATTTTTATTTATTATGTATAGAAATTATTTGTTTTTAAGAGTCAGGAAAAGAACATGCTTCCTGTTATGTATATAGTAAGGAGGTGGTGTAGGGAAAAAGTGAAAAATAGCAAATCAACATTTCAATATTATTTAAAGTCACGCTTGGATGATTTGCCTATTGAAGTAATTCACAAGTCTCCAGAATCAAGGCTTAGTCAAGAGCAGTGGGAACAACTATTAATCTATTGGGGTAAAGAAGAAGCAAAGGTAATGATTATAGTTTTAAAATATAAATAGAAGATAAAGAAATGATTTTAATAGTTTTTATTTGAATTTCTTTCTATCCAGGCAGAGGCAGAACAAAATGCACTAAACCACTCTATGACAAGAGTTACATATGGACTTGGGAGCAAATCCATTATGCAAAAAGAATTTGAGATGGTGATTACTTTTCATTATGACATATAGCATTTTCTTATTATAGTACCTTTTTGTGTGTAATTATGAATATACTTATTGATATGGTTTATTGTTATTAGATGTTACAAGGGGAACAACCTTCTACGTTGAAAACTTACATAGTTTCCCACCAAAAAAAGAATGGCCAGTTTGTAGATGAAACAAGTCAGAGGATAGTGGTACATAACTAAATATGTTATTTCCTTCATATTTCATACAATGGATTTTTTTTACTTTTTCTTATATTATCAAATCTTTGTCTTTATAGGAGGAGGTTGAAAATGAAGCAATACGTCGAAATGTGCAAGATAGCCACAACCTACTTGACATGCTACCTGTATACGATCATGTACATGGTGGTCACCATGGTGGATATCAAAGAGGTTGTGGAGTTGGTGTGACAAGACAAATGTTAAATGAGGCATCTGGCATGATGATAACACATCAATGTTATGAAGAAATTGAAAGAGAAGCCAAATTTTATTCTCAAAAACTTGTTGAAGCTAAGCTCAAGATGGCACAAATGATGGATCAGGTTTGGAAAACATCTTTCTATGTATTCATGTTTAGAAAATAGGGTGCATATCATAATAATTTATTGATTTTGTTATCATGTGTGACCTTCATATGTTGTATATGAATAGGGTGGATCCACTTCTTCTCATGTTCAACCTTCAAATGATGGTGCTGGATTGGGTTCTAACTATGGAGACTCAAGTAATAACAACGTTATGAGTTCTCATGGCCAATATGAAGACATGGAAATGATGGACTAAAGTCATAGGTCATTGTCAATATGCAAGGATTTATATTATAATTCATTTTTGTAGTATAAATGGTACTTAGTAGCATGTGTCAATAGCTTTTATGCATTCACAATGTTGATGTGAATCAACTCGAAAGCTTTATGTAAACACTTGGATGGTCTACTTGGTGTTTTTGTGCAACACATGTATGTGCATATACTTATTAGTTTTGTATGGATGCTCACATCAAGTTTAATTTGAATCATGTGGTGTTTCATATAAGGCATGTTCTAGAATTGAATCATTGAATTTCTCATTTCAATGTTGATACTACATCAATCTAATCTGAATTTCTACCAATGGTACCTAATGTCAAATGGTAGTGATCAGTGAGATGATGGTCCAAACCCACATAGATTATGATCTAGAGAGGGGTTTAACCTTCACGCATGACTAGATCATTCTTGTATTCTATTTCTATAGCAGTTTTTGGTGAAGGTTATTACCATCACACATTGAATGGGCGAAGCTCTTTTGGAAGATGTTCTTTGGCCCACGGTTCTAGTATTCGTGAAGGTTCTAACCTTTGCACAAGTGATAATTGTGAAGGTCATAACCTTCACAAAAAGGGCAATCTGTTGTAGTGACCCTTCCTGATCCGGCCAAGAATAAGACCTGCAACATAGACACAAACTCTTCCTATTGCTCCCATGACCACGATCACAGTGTATGCCGACCAAATACAAATCTACCTCCATGTCAACTAGAAGACTAGGGTCCCAACTTGAACACAGACCCACCTCAACTCTTTGCAAAGCTTCTGATAACTCGTGAAAAAAGGACGACATATTATGTGATCCAACCATATACGATTCTGACTAGTTAGAGTATTAACTCTAGGAAGCCAAGGGGAGAACAATACTAGAGTTGCTTACTTGAAGCATCATTTCCAGAAATTCTGAATAGCTACTATTAAACGCCAGTCTACGAGACATCATATATTTTTTTTTGGAAATAGGTAAATATATTGCCAAAAAGGTCCATCTTATAGGAGACCTCTACAAACAACAAAAGTATACAAGGGCATAACTACAAAAATCCCCCGTATGATTTTGCTCTGTTGGTTAACCCAATGGTAAGGCCTTTTTTGGCCCTCAGTATACTAGAAATGTTGGGCGTAATACTCTTAACCAGAGTACCTTCATCTTTACACGATCTACTGTGAATTCTACTATTCCTTTCATCCCATACACAATAGCAAAAAATTGAAAGGCACAGTCCCGCATAGCCCCTCTGAGCTTTACTGTTTGTGATACCTTCCAGCTAGTTTGCTTTCAGACCAAGGTTGGCATGATGATTACTGCCCCAAGTGTTCTTTAGACATATAAGATCCCAAATATATTTGGAGTACTTACAAGAATTGAAGAGATGATCATGATCCTCATCCTCAAACCTACACAGCTGGAATTTGGGTTCTACATCAAGCCCCCATCTTCTCAGTCTATCCTTGGTAGGTAACTTGTTGAAGATCGCCCTATACAAGGTTACACTCCACTTAGGATTATGTAAGGTGTTCCACACCATTCTGGTCCAGGGAATGTTCATACTAGTACCATAGTTGATCCATGGTTTCCTGCTCATATCAAACAGGGAGAAGAGACCATTTTCACCAACTTTATACTGCATATGAGTTTTGCTCCATTGCTTGCACATACCTGTCCATATATTTGAAGCCATTTTTTCGGCCAGAATAGGGGTGTGCCCATATCTTGTAGTCATCCATAGCGACCATATATTAGTCTTCTCAGTAAGAAATCTGTCCATCCTCCTTATTTGGCAGCTTTCCTTCATCTTCTTTAGGTGTTGGATATTCAGCCCACCATAGCTAAAAGGATGGGCAATAACATCCCAGGCTATACCATGTTCTTTTCCACCCCATGGCTTCCACAACCGCATTAGGGATTTCACAAACATTTGCCCAGAAACGGATTTTACTTTGCAGCACTGCTCTAACCAACACCAATCTACTAGCAAACGACATCTTCACTCCACTCCAGCTATCAATTTTCTATCTCAACTCATCAAGGCACTCACAAAAATCCCTTGTTATACCTTTACCACCTGCTATAGGTGCTCCCAGGTATTTAGTCGGGAAGCAGCCTATGTTCAGACCAGCAGCACGCTTCAACCTGCCTCTACGAGCATCACATGATTTAGATAGAAAGATCATGGATTTAATGTCATTAATATAGAGCCTAGTTAGGTTCCCAAATATGATCAAAACTCTCTTTTACTCTTTTAATCTATTACCATGTCCCACTGAGAAAATCATCATATCATCAGCAAAAATGAGGTGGGTCTTAACTTTAGTGCTTCTGATGGTGAACAGTCTAATGATCCCTTTTCTTTCAGCTTCATTAATCATCGTCGTTAGTCCTTCCATTACCACTGTAAACAACAAAGGTGATAAAGGATCTCCTTGTCGGAGTCCATTAATAGCTCTGAACATCCCAACAGGGCAACTGTTGATGAGGATTGAGTAGGAAGTAGTTTCGACACATTGCTTCAGAATACTGATGAAAGCATCTGCAAACCCCATAGATTTAAGGATTTCCCACAAAGGTGTCCATCTGACATGGTCATAGGCCTTGTTAAGATCGATTTTGATGCAAGCCTTGGCATTGTCCCTCTTTACCCTAAACCCAGTAAGAAATTCAGCAGCAAGAAGGGTGTTGTCCGCAATCCTCCTCCCACTTATGAATGCACTTTGTTCATTGGATATGATATTAGGCAAAACACACTTGAGTCTACCTGTTAGAAGATTTGTCACCACTTTATAGAGGACATTACAACATGCTATAGGCCTGAAGACGTTAATATTGTTGTTGTCTTTCTTCTTTGGTACGAGTTTGATAAATGTGTGGTTGGCAGCTCTGACCATGATGTGCCCATTCATAACTCATCTCATCGCATCACATATGTCCTTTTTTATAATACTCCACATACTTTGGTAGAATCTACCATTGAACCCATCCGGCCCCGGGGCCTTAGATGGGTTGATAGAAAACACTGCATGTCTAATCTCTTCATCATCAACATGACAACACAAAGAAATAGTCATCACTTATGTGACCCTTCTATTAGGTAGGAGTTCTTCATAGTTATTGTTGCAGTTGTCTTCTTTATTGTACAAAGTGCTAAAGTGGTTGATAGCATTTAATGTTATTTCTTCTCTAGTATTCAATAGTTCACCATCCTCATTTATCAATTCATGGATAGTCTCCCTTAGTTCCTTCTTTTTCACCATAGCATGGTAGGTTCTCGTGTTTTTTTCCCCATCCCTAATCCATTTCATACAACTTCTTTGCCAAAACTGGACTTCCTCAGCTTTTTTCAATTTACTCAGTCTATCTTCAGTCTTCTTTTCTTTCTGTTGTTTATCATGGTTAAGCGGATCTTTGCAAATGTCAACTTTCTCCTTGTCATAATCCTTCACTACATCTTCCATGAGGTTTTTCAGGTTTACCTTCTCCTTCGACCAGGTCTTAATGCATTTCTTAGTATTCTGTAACTTCTTTATTGTATTGTACATTGGGTTACCTCCCACCTGAATGGCCCAGGCAGAAGAAACCACCTCTTTAAAACCACTTCAATTCGTCCACCAGTTAGAGAATCATAACGGCCTAGGAATATGAGGCTTCTTGATCAGGTCAATCCTCATCAACTCATGATCGCTCTGTGGGTTTGCTTCAAGCTTTATCACTGAGTTCGGCCACACATTCAACCAGGCTTCATTGACCAGCCCTTTGTCGATGTCACTAGCTATCCTCCCATTACCATCTTGCTTATTAGACCAGGTAGTGCCACCCCCGATCTTACTGAGTTCAATCAGCCCAGCTACATCCACCGTGTCATTGAAAGCTGTCACACCCTTTCTGGGACTCTACGGCCTCCTTTCTTCTCATCCGACCTTCTAACATTGTTGAAGTCTCCTATCGTTAACCAGGGTATCTCCTCATGTGTCGTCTCTTTTATTCTCTCCCATAGCCTTCTTCTATCAGTTTCCAACCTTTCATCGTACACCCCAGTTAAAACAAAGGCAAAACCCCTTGCATTATAGCAAGAAATAGTTATGACCTGATCAGGAATTGATAGGGTCAACATCCCACACTTCCACATTCCACTCAATGGCAATCCTCCCGCCATCTACATCCTCTAAATTAGATCTAGCACTCCACCCTTTAGGGAACAAGGTAGCTACCATTTCCCTGACCTCCCTTCTTATTCTGGTCTCAAGCACAATAGCAAGAGACACTCTTTCCTTCACTAAAACTCGTATGAGTTCCTTCTGGCTCCCCTTCATTGACACTCCTCGCACATTCCAGGCGAGGAGGGACATTAACACTTGGTTGTGCCCCCTACTTCCCCGGAGTGAGCATTGTACCTGTTCTTCTTCGTAGCAGTCCTCATCTATCTCGGGCTTCTACTCCTGTTGGAGGTCACCCTCTCAAAATCATCTTCTTCAGCCTGCTCTAGAACAGTGAACAAGTTGCCTCTAGTATCAACTTCTATTTCCTCCATGACTTCACTCGTACCAATGTCAGGTACGGTAATGGAAGTAGAGGCAACAACAACCTCTACCTCCATGGTGGTCGAAAGAGAGTTTGGGATCTCGCCTTCTTCCCCCTGTAGCTTTCGGTCTACATCCACCTCTTTTGTGCCTATACCTTGATCAGTTGCTTGCAGAATTGGATCCACATCCGCCTCTACCAGGTTACCCTGCTTGTCTTCTGTTTCTTCAATCACAATCTTCTCTTTGCCCTTTCGAGACATCATATCTTGTCTGAATAAAGATTGTGAGAGATCAATCGACCTCAACAATACCGATATGCTAGCCTTCACCCTCTTCTATCCAAATTTGTAAGCTAGATTAAGAAGATAAAGAACAAACCAATAGCTATTATGTTAACTATCTAACCCTATACGATGTAAGTGTTTATATGCATGCCTAAACCAATGGATATATAATAGTAAATAAGGAAAAATAACGTAGATCTTAGAGCACATCCATATGACATTGATATAGATTGGTTGATCAATCCTTTAAAACATGTCATGTTATGTTACAAATAGGTATGCCTTAGTGTATTGGAAACTAATAGATCACTAATATGGAATTCAAGTAATAAGCCTTGCAATACTTCTATGTAATGATAGTATGTATGAAGTATAGTGAACGTAATGCAAAGAAAAGATGATTCACATATATAAAGATATTCCCATCATAGGGATACATGTTGTTGTTCCAATAAATAAAGACCTCTAAAGATTCATTATTTAGCATTTGGACACATCCAAAATGTTAACTCAATTATTGTAAAATAAAACCCTGAATATATATATATATATATATATATATATATGTGTGTGTGTGTGTGTGTGTGTGTGTGTGTGTGTGTGTGATGGAAACTATAAATATAAATCAATCTTATAAGAATACTCATAAATTAATCATAATTCGAATTTACTGATTCTAATGGGCAAAATGGAAGTATAAAATCATAGATAAGGGGCATGATAATAGAACACCTAGGTCATAGATATAAATTCACACTTTTGCATGTAACTAGAACTTTATGGATATTTGGGTAAAATTGGTTATTAGGAAGACAAAATATAAACTTGAAGTCCTTAGAATGGAAGTTTCATAAAATGATGTTCAATTTTAATAATGCAGACATTATTTGTATCATATGATGATAATATGTACTCGTATGAAATATTGATCATCTACATAATCCAATTAGAAACCCCATATGGGAAAACAACATAAAAACATGGAACATTAAACCTGTATTAAAAATATAATTGTGAATAACTCCAAATTGAACAACAACTGATTCCAAGCCTCACTCTATATTTAGATATCTCTCTTTAGTTCAAATATTGGAGCTCAATACATGGAATGGTTAAATTTTAGATACTTTTGATATAAAGGTATGAAATTTCTATTTCTATTTAGAAAATTATTTCCCTCATTGATTGCATGCATGTCTAGATAGGTTGGTTGACCAAAATTAGTTTTGTACCTTAGTCTACCTCTTTGAAAGGCCACCAACACTTATTCCTAGAAAATAGTAGCACAATGTTTAAACGTAAAAAAAGGATAGGTTAGTGCCCCTAGTTTAGTGAAATTACGCTTCCATGCCTCTGCGCAAAGCTAAAGGACATAGGATCCCTCAGTATACTGGAAATTTCATTTGATGTGTTGTCATTTTCCATAGGAGAGAACATATGGATTCCCCAACTACTAGACATTGACATGTGTTGTCTATTGGAAAAAATTAAATGACTAGTTTTAAAATTTGGATATTGAATCTTATTAAAATTGAAAACACATTGCTACCTTTTGATACTTGCCTATATTGTTTAATCCTTGTATTTTATCAAGTAAATCCTTGTATGTAGGTTCATATTATTTTATTTTTCAAATATTGATTTCATACTAGGTTTGTTGACCACAATTTCTCTTATTGGGGCCCATGTGTGGTTTTATTCCCTCTGGGAACTCATGGGCAGATGAATAGAGAAGACCTAGAAGAGACTTCACGAGATAGCCCTATGTTAGAAGATGAAGATTAGATTTACTGAAGTTTTAGTATTCAGTGCATATGTATCATTCCAAAAAAACCTCATGTACTATGAGAAAATTGTATGAATAAAAAGATTTGTTTATATTTTCTGATGTAAATTTTATAAACATTTGATCGTAGAGATCGGGTCTTTACAATATGGTATCGACACTTAGGCATGTCTCGTAGAATTTAAGTTTAATTAGGAAAATAAATAAAATAGTTATAACTTTGGAAAAAATGTAAAAAAAACCCTAGTATCGTTGGCTCAATTATTGGGATATACCTAGAGTACAAGTAGGGAACACTAAAGAGCCTAGGATGTAGAGTAAGTACCTCAATGGAAAGTCATAAAATATACCTAGATCATCTACTAGTTTTTGGACTCCCCTAGGCATAAATTGATATGGATACATTATGGAGGAAAACGTGCTTAAGAAACATGTGTATATTTTGAATATGACCCTAGGAACATATAAATTACCACTACAAGTACAAAAATTGGAAGAGTAAATTAGAGTTCCTCTTAGTTAGGTACAACCACAAGTTAAAAAAAGATCCTTATGATAATTTTGACATAAAACTCCTACAAAAGATGATGATTTGAGAGTGAAGTAATAGGTTCTCCTTTTGTATATCTAAATATGATATTTTCAAGACAAAAAAAAATTGTGTGCCCAACATTATATCTATATATAGATGTAGAAAAGAAAAAAAATTGATTTATAATTGCATCCCAATCCATAATAAAATAATCAAATGTTAAAATTTGAAAAATATTAGGACCCCTACATTTTTGGAACTCCCAATTTCTAGAGATATGAAAACTTTGAATGGTTTATAATTATGTTGATGTAAAACCCTACCCACTGAAAATGGAAAAAATGAAGTATATTTAAATTGTTGACCCAATAAAATGTCACATAAATATTTGTGAACGGAATATTGAGTAAAATTCGATGAAGTTTGACCACGATAACTATAATTATCTAATAATTTTGTGGTGTGACACAAAATTTTGTATATAGTGAAAAAAATATACAAGAAAGTTACCTTCTCGAGATAATATAGTGTTGACATTGGCCATTTTCCCTTTACCTTGAGAATCCCCTAAATTGTTAACTTCATATATTCAAAAATGATAATTAACAACAGTTAGCACTAGTTATAGGAGGCCAATGTATATGAGGCATCAAATACACTTTGTAAAAATTGGTAACCCACCAACTAGATTTTCTTTAGTGAATGAATTTCCTCTACCAGTTCCATGAGTTATGGGTGTTTGAATATTAGATCTACCATTGTTCTCTCTTCCAACTCCATTAGGTCCTAAAAGAAAAAGTTGAACTACTATAACATGTGTACTTCCACAAGCCAATAGAGTAATAAATTTAAACTTCATGTAGAGTTTAACATTATTTAGTTAAAAAAATATACAAGAAAGTTACCTTCTCGAGATAATATGGTGTTGACATTGGCCATTTTTCCTTTCCCTTGAGGATCACCTATATTGTTAACATCGCATGTTCAAAACCAATAATTAACAACAGTTAGTACTAGTTATAGGAGGCGAATGTATATGATGCGTTAAATACTCTAACTGAAAATCAGTAACCCACCAACTAGATTTTCTTTAGTGAACGGATTTCCTCTACCAGCTCCATGAGTGAAGGGTGTTTGAATATTAGATCCACCATTATTCTCTCTTCCAACTCCATTAGGTCCTAAAAGAAAAAGTTGAACTACTCTAACATGTCTACTTCTAAAAGACAATATAGTAATAATAGAAAACTTTATGTAGAGTTTAAAATTATCTAGTGAAAAAATTATACAAAAAAGTTACCTTCTTGAGTTAATATGTTGTTCACATTGGCCATTTTACCTTTCCTTTGAGGATCCCCTAGATTGTTAACATCACATGATTACAAACATTAATAAACAATAGTTAGAACTAGTTATAGGAGGACAATGTATATCATGCATCAAATACTCTAATGAAAAATTGGTAACCCACCAACTAGATTTTCTTTAGTGAATGGATTTCCTCTACCAGCTCCATGATTGATGGGTGTTCGAATATTAGAGCCACCATAGTTCTCTCTTCCAACTCCATTAGGTCCTAAAAGCAAAAGTTGAACTACTCTAACATGTCTACTTCTACAAGCCAATATAGTAATAATATAAAACTTTATGTAGAGTTGGACATTATTTAGTGAAAAAATTATACAATAAAGTTACCTTCATGTGATAATATGGTGTTCACATTGGTCATCTTTCCTTTCCCTTGAGGAGACCCTAGATTATTAACATCACATGTTCACAAATAATAATAAACAACAGTTAGAACTAATTACAGGAGGCCACTGTATATGAGGCATCAAATACACATACTAAAAATTGGTAACCCATCAACTAGATTTTCTTTAGTGAACAAATTTCCTCTATCAGCTCCATGAGTGATGCGTTTTTTAATATTTGATCCACCATTGTTCTCTCTTCCAACTCCATTCGGTCCTAAAAGCAAAAATTGAACTACTTTAATATATGTCTACTTCCACAAGCCAATATAGTAATAATATAAAACTTTATGTAGAGTTTAACATTATTTAGTGAAAAATTATATAAAAAAGTTACCTTCTTGAGATAATATAGTTCTCACATTGGCCATTTTTTCTTTCCCTTGAAGAGCCCCTACATTGTTAACACCACATGTTCACAAAAAATAATTAACAACAGTTAGAACTTAATTATAGGAGGCCAATGTACATGAAATATCAAATACTCTTACTAAAAATTGGTAACACACCAATTGGATTTTCTTTAATGAATGAATTTCCTCTACCAACTCCATGAATGATAGGTGTTCGAAGACTAGATCCACCATTGCTCCCTCTACCAACTCCATTATCTACTAATAAAGAAAGTTTATGCCATGTCAAATAAAGTACATAAAAAGGTTGTGCAAATCTATCATCCATAACTACTAGTGCTAGGAAAATCTATTTCTACCTGTCATGGTAGAAATGTCTAATAAGAGTAGAGAAAATATTTAACTTTAGATATATCTCTAATTGTCATCGTAGCAATGTCTAAAAAGAGTACAAAAAGTGTTTAAACTTAGAGCTACACAATGTTAGTTAACTAACTGGCTAAAGTGCTCTGTGTAGTTGAATCTTGTCTACTATCCACATCAAATGGAATTGATAATTTAACACTAGATCCACCATTGATCGGTCTCCTAATGTGTTACCTACAATATATAAAATTATTGATAGCTGCTATATTATTTGGACATAATTATACTACTATAGTAAGTACCAATGTTGGTATGTTCATAAGATTCACCGCCTTTATTTTCATTTGGAATTGTAGACAAATAATATTATAAATGTGAAACAAATATTCATGTCCTCATTTTAAATATACTTTTTATAATAAGAGATTCACCTCCTTGAGATGCTATTTGGTTGATTTTTATCATTTCTATTTTTACTCGAGCCGCACCTACATGAGAAATAACAAATCATTGTGAGTAGTATGGCAAGACATGCGGAATTTATAATGATAATAACATTATACTTATTTACGTGCTATGGAAGACAACAATTGATCAGGGGATGATATAGATGAAGTTTCTCTTGAAGGTGTCCCATTTGAAGAGTTGGGGTTTTGTTGACTGTCTAGAGTCTTAGATCCACAAATTGAATTCTTTTCTTGCATTACTTCTTGAATCGACTTTAGCTTCTTCTTTGGAGGCATATCTTTAAGTCAATACTGTATGAAAAAGGTAAAAAGCATTTGTAAAAAAATACTTAATTCAAATCAGAAGAAAAATAACTATACAATTGGAATTGAGAGACAAACAAAGAAAATTTTACTCCATATAACTAAAATTAATATATATGCGTGGTGATTGATGCCATTGCAAATAAATAGATTACTTACAAGCCTACATTATACGTTGTTATAATCAAAAGAAAACAATTTCAAACTAACAATATAAATAATAACCCCTTTTTAGAGTTAATTTAGATGAAATTAAATAATAAATATCATGCCAACAAATGTAATTAATCATATGCGTGTAAACAATATTGTAGAAAAAGGAAAAGGCAGCCTTCTCCTCACGAGAGAGAGAGAGACAGATGGGAAGAAATAGAAAAGACATTATATGGAGAGCACATTGGATAAAGAAAAATAAATTTTCACAAATTGTTGTTCTTGATCTATGGATACGAGTAGCCTTTCCATGAATATGAACGGTCATATGGAAATAAAAGTTAACAACAAGTAAAAAGACATAACTTGCGGATGTTATTTTCACCTAGGAGACATTTGTTTTGACGTTGCATAAATAAATAGTGAAAAGCAATCATTTGATGTATATTAATGGATTGAAAAGCAATCATGACCACTGTCTAGATCATCAAATCATGTACTATCTAATAACAAATTAATCTTTTGTGGTTGCAAAAGTCAACTTTTCTATCGAATTGTTGGACAATAGTGTACGGCAATAAACAAAATGTGCATATTCAGAACTTGCAGATCATCAAGGAGTAAGGAAGAATAATATTTGCTTATTCTGCTTTTCCACACACTCTTTCGTCCTCGATCCTCTTGCTAGCTACTTTTCCACTCCACTACTCCTCTGCCACGACACACACTGGAGTCGGCGCAACTAGGGCGACAGAGGATGGACAAGGGGGAGAAGAATAGGACAGACAGTGTGCTTGGGCGAGCAGCAACTGCGTGGACAAAAGCCAACCTTGGTCACTTCACGGCAGAAACGCAAGCAGGCGTGGGCGGAATCCAACGATCGCTCGCTGGTCCGCTTGTATTCTGTCGTCCGTAGTTTTTACTTCGTCACGGCGACTTTTCTTTGCTGCGCGGCTGATGCTTATGGAAACAGGGGATATTGAGACTGGCGGTCAGAGCCGTAAAAAGGATTTATAGGTTTTCTGTTTTGCCTATTGATTTGAGCCATCAAATTTCATTTGAGGATCTGGGCCATTAGTTAATAAGCGGGGAATTTTGTCTTCCCGCCTGATCCTTTTGCGTGAAGCTTAAAACCTTGGGTCTATCACCATGACGAGTAAAACCTTCACAGATTATATGTGCTTAACCTTCACCCAAAATGCCTTTTCTTCTAGTGGGTCAAGCTGATCGCTAGTTGCTTGGCGATGGTTGGGGCAATTTTGGTGTTGCCGGAGAGGATTACAGCATACAGCTGTGTTCTGGGCGGAGTGTGTTGTGATGAGGATCGAGTTGAGAAAGGAAAGAGGTGATTGTAGACTGGCGACACAACTGGTTGGGATTTGGTGATGTAGTAGGTTTGCGAGGCGTAGGGTCAGGTGGCGTCAAAGACAGAGCAGGTGGCACAAGCAGCGGCGCTGCTGTTTTTGCAGGTGGTCGTCGGGTTTGCTTTTCCAGGTGGTGTCGGGGTTGCAGGTGGTGCCGATTTATAATTGCGGTGAGAGTTGATGATGCAGGTCGGAGCTGCTACAAATCTGTGGCTGACGAGGTTTGAAGGTGCTGGGTTTGTCGTTCTTGAAGCAAGTATATCTGCTGGCAAGGAGATCAGATTCAGGCATGGTGGCAAGTCTAAGGCGCGAACTGAGGAGTAGAGGAGATCCTCCGCAGAGGTGGGTGTTGCTGGCGGTGACAAGAGTTGTAGATCTGATTAGATGGATGGCCGCTAGGATTTATCTAATGGAGGGCACTAGGGTTTTGGTGTGTTACTGATAATGAAGGGGAAGTGGGCCGTGATTCTCCAGTCAGGGAAGGATAGGTCGCGTTTTGTAGAGACCGTCGATATTGATGATGATGTTACGTTGGGGAGAAGTGAGAGCAACGTAGTGGTCAAGGGCAGTCTTGATTATCTCGATAAAGTAGGGGTTTTCATTGACATTATTATATAGAACAACACATCCTAGTCTATATAGCGATATCATCTATTTAAGAGTAATTGAAGTCTTTTATATATACTAAATACTAACTTTATATCTACAACTATATCGTACCTTTTCATATGAAAACATTTCTACTAGTTTCTCTTCTAATTACTTAATTTATAAAATTCTAACTTGCTACATTAGAGTCACAACTTGACCAATTTATTTTCCAAGAGTTAAATACATCAAAATTGATATTCATTTATTTAAAATAATGTTTCTAAGATAATTCCAAGCAATTAGATGAAATACGATATACTATTGAAATAGAACGTTTACTCAAAGTTTTTGAAAACAAGGTTGTCAAATTTATACCAATTGATGTCATGAAAATAATTCAAGGGACTGCTTTGCAAATACTTTTCAAGTGAAGAGATTCAACACATTTAGACAAAAGAAACAAAATTGGAGACTAATCATACCACAAAATATGATGAATGATCGAAATAATCAAGCAAGACTATGTGTTGAATGACCGATTTGTAGTTGGGTTCAAGTTTAGGGAAACTATGAATTATAGTTCAAGGTAGGTTTAGTAGCCGAATTTTGGTTTGTTACAGCACACAAGACTTGTTTGTATGTATTTTGTTTTAAATCTTGTTGAGAAAAAAATTTGGTCCAAAAGATTGAGTTCTTACAACATGGAATCAGAGCCATAAACGGTCGACACTCATGCATGTCTTCTGAAAACTTCAAGTTAAGTAGGCATACAAATAGAGTAATTAGGACAAAAAAAATAGTTGACAACAAACCTTAGTTTTGCTAGCCCCACTTATAGAGTTTACCCATGATAAGAGTGGAGACATAGCTGATAATGGGAGTACCTTGGCCTTGCCAATTATGGAACCCCTATGCCTCAACTAGTGGCTTTTAGAGCCCTTATCTTGGATTGGAATTACATCCGATGAAGAAGAATTTGAGCTATAGGCGAGTAGATTTACAATATGACCCTTGGAACAATACCATCACCACAATAGGTATAAAAAAAGTACAGTACCTAAGACTATCTGTAGTTTGGGACACATAAAAACTGATATAATAAGTTTTGATGAATATTAGCATAAATCCTAAAATCCTTCAAATTCATTTGAATATAGTCACATTTGATAATTTCCAGATTTAATATTGAAAACAATTGTGAACATGATGGATCTTAGGCAAAAGAAAAGAAAAATTAAAGTTCTAACAATTGAATAGAATAATAATGATCACCATGTAAATGGAATGAGACGAGATGTCTAAGGAAGGATGTTTAGTGAAGGTTCTGGCATAATTACTCCTAATCTAGTTATGAGGTGGTGGGGTTTCCTCACTTTACATACCGTCCTGACCAATGTGATTTCTATTCCTTGGGAAAGCCCTAATGTTAAATAAAGTCACTAACTAGTGTAGAAAGCAAAAAAATGTTAGTACATGTAATCACCTTCAATAGAGAAAATAAATAAATTATAATGTGTTAAGACTTTTGGAGGAAAAACCTCATTTAGAAGAAAAAAAACTTGAAAAGAGAGAAAAAAATGTGTCTTCACATGTATACCTAGAAAAGTTTCACTAACCATGTCTTTACATGTATTCCTTCTATATAAATAGTAAAAAAAAAGATTTACCTAGTCTGAAATATGAACAATATATTTACTTTATAAAATAGAAATTACTCCTTTTGAGAAAATAAATATCTAGAAAACCTATGACACTTGAACTAAATTCAACATTAGATCCACATAAGTAAGAAATTGTGGGGAAAAAAAGAGATTGCAATGGGTTAAGATGTAGTCAATAATACATTGAATTGGATAAATATGATGAACTAAATATTTTTTTAATTTATAATTTCCATGTCCATAAAATAATATTGAGACCAATTTGACCCAATGAGAAATAAACTCTACTTTAAAAATTAAAAAATGAACTATGCCATTTTTTTGACCCAATAAATCATCACACAAATATATGTGACAAAAATATTAAAAAACTGATCAACTATTATAAATAATATTTCCATTAATCAATATATGGTCATGACCTTGGAAATTTTAATAATTAGAGATAAAATTATCACAAATACAATATTAGATACATAAAAATAGGAAATAGAAGATTGCAAAAAGGGTCATAATTTAAACCCAGTCGGAGTTGAGTTGTTACGAATTTTGTTGGGAAAAAGTTATTAGGACCAATATATTATTAGATCCTCAACTACATATAGAATTTTGGGGAACAATATGATAATGAGACCCTTCAAAAAAATTAAAAACGGTGACATAATATAAACATCACTCAAATACAAGAGTATAGTTGGTAGAAAAATATAAAATGTATTAATTATATGAAAATATATTAAAATGTGAATTTAAATGGACAATTTGAATTCTAAATTAGAGTCATGAATACAAGAGTTTGTATTTTTAAAGAATTTGTTGGTAAAAAATACAAAATGTATAATTGATATTTATATTAGAAAATTACATTATTCTAAGTAGACATCATAAAACAGTAACCCTGGTTCTTAGTGCAGTAACATTTTTGACGATGAAGATCTATAATTATTTTAAAGTTATGTAATAAACTTTATGAAATAATTGAGATTTTACTAACCCCATTTGTGGTACTAAATAAAACCATCAATATTCAAATTCTATAAAATAATAATGTGTACGTTATTTTCTCAAGTTACAAATCAGAATCAATTAAGATTCCATGTATCCTTTGACGTTTTCTTATTCAAGTATGGATAGAAAAAAGTAATAGAAGGATTTACCTTTTGTGAATGATGGTAATAGACTAATAGTATATTAGGAAAAATATAAATATGAGCACTTAAGGTTTTCTCCAATTCACCGACCGTTCAACTTCACTTCCCCAAACTAACAGATTTGAAGTTCCAATCATTACTGTGTTGGTAATGACAAATAGAATATTAATGCATTGGTTATGTATTTGCTAATATCAGATTAGGAAGAAAACCAAGTTATTTGCACCTCCTCAAATGTGGTATATTTATCGTTACCTTTGGCCCTCACTCCATTATGTTCCCTAACGCCCTAAAGATTTACCATTCCCCATGGATATATACATTTTTCAAGGCCTATTGTTCATAGGAAACAACCACATATGTCTTCCCCTTAGTATCTACAAAACCAACAAGATGCTCCTCGTCGACCATCCATCAACCTCCAACCTCGACACCCCCTGCAACTCTAACAATGAGACTAGAAAGGTATTGCACCCTCCTTGTAATGCCAAGCTCAGGAATGGCCTCATCGATGACTTCATAAAGGGCCAAAAACTCGAAAGCCTCACCATTAGAAGGTTCAAATCCATTTAAATACATGGAGCATCCATGGACAACTTTTCAACTTGCCTCAACCATTCATGTATAATATGGACCCATCATTGAAGATGACTTCCAACACATGAACTATAGGTGAGTTTCTTTGATCGTCTATTTTAGATTTGTAATTGAATCTTATCATATGAAAATACAAATAATAAGATAACAAAAATTTGATATCTATATGGAATAATTAGAGTTTGATCTACTAACATCAAGTAACAAGATAAACAATTACTTAATATATATTGAGGTCGGTTGACCATTTAACTATATGGTAGATATGTGGGTGGATGTACATATAGTAGTAAATGTATAACAACATATAAAAAGTAAATCCCTTACTTGAAATAATAGAAATTGATAAATAATTGTATTTCACTATGTTAGGAAACTAGAAATCTAGATGTATTTACTATGAATGTATAAGAAATGAATCATTGAAAGTTCCTTACTCCAAATGAACCTATGTTGAACTAATTTCCGATAAAAAATATAAATAACTAAAATGGACACTAGGAGAAAGACTATGTATAAGGAATATGTATGTAGTTGATTATAAATGAATTTATATGTATAATCTTGGATTATATTTCTACCATGATAAGGACATCGTTGGATTTAAGATCTAATTGAGACCTAATCTATAGAATGGTCTATATATGTGTGTGGATTTAGAATACTTAGGCTTATGCTTGTGAATAGAAATTGTATAAAGAGAATATGGATCTATTCCAATTAAGGTATTCATTACAAAAATAATGTAGATCAAGAAAATTGATGGTGAAAGGAATAACTTGGATATCGATCATATGCCACACTTAGTTATATTAGAAACCTAGAGAGAGAGATTAAATGATTAGTAAACTTAATATGGTGGTTATATATATGATAAGATTAATCCATTATACTAGAAAACTATATGGAAATATAATTAGAGAAGTATAAAATATTAATAACCATATATGGGAAAACACAAAAAGAAACATAAATAGAAAATATTGAAGAAGAATTCATTCCCAAAAAACAATTATATAGTGAAAAATTATTTTGTCTTTCTAAATCTTGCATGTTCAGAGTCCAATCACATATTGAGTGGTGAAAGATCTCATAATCTTATCTTGAGATAAAAGTACTAGATTCCCTAATTTTTTATCGACCTATTTATTATCCCTCTTAAGTTTGATACATCTTGTTTAACGGTGAACCCTAGATTATTTTAGAAGCCTTTCCAGCATTTGAAGGTCACCACCCCTTCAAATCATAATTGTTGAATTTGTTAAATATTATGGTAGCACTCAAATTGATCTTGGAGTTTTGAGTCCTTGGACTTTGGTCCCTTTGGGATTTGGCCCTTTAGAGCTTTGGGTCCTAGAGGTTGGGTACATCCCACTGCCTCATGCACATGTTATAATGGATTAGTCATCCCTTAATATACTGGTTGAAATAGTAGACTACTGTGTTTTTCTTTCATAGATGATTTAACAAATCATATTGTAATCATTGCTAAAGAAATGATTTGACAGTGCTCGATCCTAATATTTAAAGTTGAACACTAAAAATGTTCTTGATACTTGGATATATCGATCGTGGATAAATTTGCATAATTGTTAGCCATTTGGAATTTCCATCTTGAATTATGAACATTGAAATGTTGCTACTTACTATCCTTATTTTATTGAATTAAGTCCACCAAATAGTTCCCTCCTAGAATTGATGAATCATACTTTGTGCCTACTTTTTAATAAATCAATAATTGAATTTACTACCAATTTTGCTGACGTATGTTTCCCTTATTGGGGTCCATGTGTGGCTTCATTCCCTTTGGGAATTCATGTACAAGTAATAGATGGAATATCTTGAAACGACATGCATGGGTAGTCCTTAATTGAATAGTATATAAGTCTCATGCCTATTTTTTATTTTTATATAGACCTAATGTGTAAGCTTCCATCACTTGTGTAAAACATGAATGTATACAAGACTCATTTATATGTATTCTGATTTAAATCATGCTAAGAAAAAAATGGTCTAAAAGATTGAGTTTCTACAAAACTTGTCTTAGTTACATGGATGGTGTCTATGGTGATACACTAAGCAAGGTCATATATTTACTCCAATCAGGTAGTAGACAGAAATCTTGGTATCTAACGAGGTGGTTATCATCACCAACCTACTAAAGTAACTCTGGTAAACATAGACAAACCTAAAGTTGAATTTTAATCCTAAAGACTAAAGCATACAAAATCCATCCCTTAAAAGGATCACTCTACAACCTACAACGCACAACCCACTTAAGGAGGTAGCATGGGCAAGTTAACTATGCCATACATACACTTGGAACTCCTTCATACACATTGCTAAATATCCAAGTCTAGCGTTTAATGGTTATACGTAATCAGACAAGTGTTTCTTATCTAATCTATATGTTTCTTATTGAAGGAATTCCTTAGCTACTACACTTTTCCTCATGTGATAATTAGATTAAGAAACCATATATAAAATCTAGAAAACCTTTCTCTTATTCATATGGCATAATAATTGGAAGTCGGTTTGGTCAGGAATTATTATGATACAAATGCAAAAGTGGTATCAAAATCAATATGATAATCAAGTCAAAAAATTTACCATAAACTATCTTCACTTATTTTTTCATTGATACTTCATTTTACCAAGAGAGTCAAATCCTCTAAGAATCTAATTTGTATAATAAATGTAAATGTCCTAGTTGTAGAACAAGAGAGAGGGATAAGGTTTCCTATTTTATGATGTCATCATATACTAGGATGATGTTACATCAACAATTATTTATCACTTTATCATAATTGTAACCCATCCTTGTAGGGAAATACATCACCAAATAAGAGGACATTGAGGAGTCACCTAATCATCCTACCTCAAAGGAAAGAGGTCATGGTTTTCCATTTTGGAAGATTATTACCATAATGTCTTTATGATACAAAGAAAACTATATGGGTATTCATTAGTTTTCTTATCTATATAATCATATCTTCATATATAACATTGGGGTTAATTAGGTATTCAAGTTACATGATCGAGATGAGGGAGGTGGCCTCATAAGAGTCTTTACTAAATACCTATAACTTCACCTATTAACCTTAGTGTATGAGAAATCCAAAAGTTAGAGATATAGTATCTAGTCTCCTAGGTAGAGAGGTTTAGACAAAACTATATTGAAGCAACTCCATATGAAAGGCAAGACATCCCTAACTATGATGGATTTAGTTCTTGTTTTCACTTAACAGAAAGGAGGTATATCACATCTAATCCTTAAGACAATGTTTAAAGGTTGGTATCTAAGCATGCTAATTTTTAGGAAAAACATTATTGAGTGCATAAATGAAGGACATCAAAGAAGAGGGTTAAGGTAGAGACTATGGTTTAACCAAATAAAAGTGTCCAATGTATCCTACACTTAATAGTGGTTGAACTCACTTCCTGGAACATCCCAATTTTTAAGAATAATCGTCGACTCAAATTTCATTGAAGTATATGCTTTAATGTAAACTTATGGATATAAGGGTCTCTTATGAAAAATTACACACAATAAAATTAATATTATTAATATAGAAAGGCAATGTACATTTAGGCTTATTGTGCTATGCTGAGTTAGTTGTTTGATATTCTTGAGGTTTAGAGTTTTTTGTTACCAAAATTAGGAAAGACATGGTAATGAAGATAATGGAAAATAGTTTGGAATACTGATGTTAATTAAGTACATATACTTATGATGATATTTTGATAATATAAGTTTGATTGATCCCATAATTGGGAAAGTTTACATATATTAAGAAGGTACACTTAATTTCCATGTTTGACAATTAAATGAGATTCCTACAATTTATTAGGAATAACATAAGTTTAAAGACCATAAATAGTTTCAAAGTTTCTCATGCCTAAATTTATGTCTAAGGCAAGCAAAATTATATACACATGAGAATAAGTCTATGGTTGACTGTTGGTCATGTTTGAGAATTTTTGAGTATCTAAATAATTAGAGAGGATAATGGCAACTAAAATACAGAAATAGTGATGAATATGGAATGTATGTTTTTTTTAATATAATCAAATTGTGCTTCGACCGTCAAATTAGCATGGTCTAACCCATGTGAATCTAGCCACTGATGCATCATATTCCTCCCCAAGACTTTTGTTGGCAACAACCTTCCCCAATTCATTCATACCTCTTGGAATCTAGACTGCCGTTTTAATAGCAAAGAGTTCTAGTGGATTCAAGACTTCATTGCGATGATTTTAAGCCCCATCTTAAACCTTAGGTCAACTTCTTCATGAAATACCCAAACCACAACACTCCTCCACCTCTAGTGTGAGTTGAAGATAGAAGTTCCAGCCTTAGCACTTACACCCAGTGGGACTCAAAGCTTCTTCAAACTCTAATAGACTCTCCTAGTGACAAATGTTGGTTGGAAGATTCTTAGATGATGCCATCAACTTGACCCTTCCTGCTAATGAAGGTGGCCTTAATTTAGAAACTCAAGTCGTCATTGTCTAGTTAAATCACTAGTAAGCTTCCTCAGTATTGCTTCTTCTTTTTCTCCTTGTCCTTTTCCAGTGCATTTTAGTCTAGATATGTTAACAAACTCTATCTACCTCACAGAAGATGACAAGCTTTGCTGGGTTGCTATGACATTATTCTTAGCATGATTTTCCTTCTATCAAACTTTAGTTTGCACCACGGGGCTATTTCCACTCTTCTTTATCGCGCTTCATCTTAGTTTGAGTGACACCAAATTCTGAGTTTGTTTCTTTGTGCTTTGTGGTCTAAAGGTGGATTTTAGGTCATTTTTGGTCTTTTTGTGATGGGGATTCTTCCCCTAACTTTGTTCAATCACTAGTCAACTTCTATTAATGTGTCCAAAACATGAGGATGATGGAAAAAAACCATGAATTATCAAAATTTAAACTTATAACCTGATACCTTTGACACCCACAAAGATAATATAGGGTCCTGAGCAGTAAGCGGGGTCAAATACATGGACAAGGGTGACAAACTATTTAGGATACTTAATCTTAGTTTAGATAAGTTGGATCAAATGTGATTTTTGTGTT
Organism: Alisma plantago-aquatica; assembly: GCA_963693085.1. Lineage (NCBI taxonomy): Eukaryota > Viridiplantae > Streptophyta > Magnoliopsida > Alismatales > Alismataceae > Alisma > Alisma plantago-aquatica. The sequence continues at coordinate 465,839,661 of OY856409.1, read as the reverse complement.
CATCATGTGATGGAGAAAATAAGATCAAATAGAGCAAAGAAAATGAAAACTAAGTTAACAAGGCAACACACATGATATATCTTTTTGGTAGATTACAATATTTTAGATAGAAACTGGTTGGGGATCTCCAACCAAGTGCACTCAGAACATGCAAACACTCATACCCATTCTATACCCTCAACATAGTTTATGAAAAGTCATCATTAGTGTCTATTCCCTCATCTCTCAAGATTGGGTTAGATCTAGACTATGAGCATGTTTCTCTCTCAAGTAGACAAACAAACAATCAAAACATACACACATGACTATTAGATCTAATAATCGAAAAGTTTCATGCATTCACGCCACTCCTTAAATTCAAACTTATCTAATACTACTCTTTTGAGGCATTGGAAATCAAACATCACAAGATGGTAGTGAATTGTGCAAGTGATTCATTCATGAACAAATGTAAGGAGATAAAAATTTCCAAGACTATAAGTGTTCAATTGAATATGAATAATTACATGTTTGGAGGCCTTAAAGACTACTCCCAACCCAAGTTCATGAGTCTAGACACTCATGTTAACAAGTGGATCAACAAATTTATAGGAAATGAAGGATGTAGCCAAATAAAAACAAAAGGGCAATAAAATAGAATAGTATCAGTGGGGGTATTGAATGTCATTATAGAACTCCTCTTTCATGTGGTTTATGATGATGATTGCAAGGAAATATTCTCCAAACCTCCTTCTTTTGAAGATAGGATGTAGACTCCTTTAAAGAATTACATCAATGAACTTAGACTCTATCCTCATCGATCAATGAAGAAAGATGGTGAGTGGGGAATTTGGCAGCACTTCATGGAAGAAGACATGCCTTATTTTGAAGGTTGGGTCCCTATATATAGGAATTGTGTGTGCTCAAGGAATCTAAGAACATGAGTCCTTTGCTTTCTTTCCATGTATAGGGACAAGTGACTAGGGGAACATAGTCAAATAATTATGCCAACATAGGGATTAGAAGGACTTCCATCAGTGGGTGAGGACTCATTGTATCTCTATCACTGGGTGATGGAAACATTGTCATAGATAGCCAGAGCCTAGTATTCCATCAATTTATGAAACCAGTGGGGTCATTAGTATATGACTACCGATCCAAATGTAGAGCAGACATCACCAGTAGGTTGATCGATGGACTTCCAAGTCTTCAAGAGGGTGGTCTATCTGGCCATCTATTGATGCTCTTAGACATTTTCATTAGTTGTTAATGATGGTAATCCATTTAGAGTTTCCTTTGGTTGATGACCAACGACTTTTATGGTGTGGTGGAGGAGTGTCCCTTTTATCACCTAAGTTGTGATTAGGTGAGGAATTCTCTCAACTGATGAATTAGTTGTTTCCTCTAAACTTGATGATTTCCTACAAAAAGATGCAAAGTTGTTATTCAAAAAAGGAAATATTGATTAATGCAAGTAAATAATAGATTTAGAGTATCTATGCCTATAATAATATAGGAAATGAAGGGTAAAAGAGGCATATAACATCAACTAAATTGGATGTTATCAGTCACCACAAAGATGCCTAACCCCTTGGTTGTGATTTATATGTTGTATTCATAATTTTCATTCCCTTAGATGTTTCTTCCAGGTGGTGGCATGGACATTGAATGCTTCTTAGAGCATCATCAAAGTCTCTCTAAGTCAGTTGTAACTTGGAGATTACACTAAGAAGCCTTTCTTTGCATGATCATTGACATTCTTGAGTGTTTAATAATATATCCATTGCCCAAGAAGAATATCTTGCTCCATGATTTGTGATGCATGATGTAATTACAAAGCATATTTCCTAGGTCTAAAATCCATAGATTTTACCCTAAATAACTATACAGCAATCATGATAAGATCTGGACAAATCTTATCATAGTACAATTCAGGACTGAAACCAATGGGCAACATATTTAAGAATTATCTAATCAACATAATCAAGGAAGTAGTAATATTTAAAAAGAGTTGGATTTGGTTTGATTAAAGTAAGGTTGCAAATAAAAAATGGACAGAGTAGGGGTTTAACTATATATGGATAGAAATAATAGGGTGATGGGTTTCACAACCACTATTGTATCATAATAAGCATGAACATACATATTTGCGTATGGATAAATCCCCCTTTTGACATTACAATTAAAATAAGATAGATATTACTCTAAGCTTGTTGTTGATTTACCTAGAGATCATTTACCTATCGCCTTAAAAACACCTATCCCAAGTTCTCTCAAGAGTTTAATGTAAACCAAATGATATCCTAGATTATATGTTCAAAGATTCTTAAACCATGAACCAATACATGAGATCTTACCACCCATCTCTCCCAAAGACTCCATGGTAAGGTGTGTTAAGGCTTAGGATTGATAGGGGAAGTACAATATAGTGGATAATGGTGGACTATGTAAACATAATGAATGCGGTTAAATCACCATACAAACAATGACAACCCAACCCCGAGATGCCACACCAAAGTGATATTAGTCAAAACAAAACATTGTATGGTATTAATCCATATCACTAAATGACGACATTAGAAAATAAATTAGCCACAATTCCTCAAATATGATATTAAAAGGGTCATCACATTCACTTATAATTAGATACCTATGGTTTCATATCTTTGTTGACTTCTCTCACATCATGTGCAAACAAAATTTATGATTAAGTTTATAACATGAGCAAATAGACATGGTATACAAGCTAAAAATAGAATCACATACACGTTTCAATATAAAATACTCCTCCTGAACTTGAGTGTACATAGATGACTTAAGACATGTTCAAACAAGGCCAGAACACCAACTTCTTACTATTTTCAACCTTCCAATGGAGGCGCTTTTCTATTATAACTTAGGGTATGAAGCTGGGCACCTAAAATATGTGAAGAAACACAAGAGTGAGATTCATGTCCCAATGATGTAAAAGGCATTATTAGCATACAAGCCAACTATTATTAGCGTAGTTACAACAAATCAACCAATAAGAATTGATGTCCACATTGTGTAACCAATAGTACATGCAATACAATTATGAGGCCATAATTTATCCAAGGCATATAAGAGCATCCAAGAATCACAATGTGAATCAAAGGTACTAATACAAGTATGGTTGCATGGCTTAATTAATCATTTTATAAATAAATCCCTAGGTCATTTGAGGTGTACCATTCAAATTAAGTCCCTTTGTCTTGATGTATAGGATCTTAGGATTATTTCTCTCCATAAGATCCTTCCACTCCTTAGTCAGTGTGAGTATAATAGGTTGAGGCTCAACGACCAAAAACCTAGATAACAAATTAGGTCCGTGTAGGGTACTCAGGCCATGGAACCTATCACATGGGTATAAAAGATATGTATAAAAATCATGATGCCACATACCTCATTAATATTGTCATGTATAACTGGAGATACAACCTATAATGCATTCATACATAATTTCACTATACTGACTTCCAAACATTGGGATAGTTATAGGGTCACATATGATTAGGGCTTCACTTGACCAGTTGATCCATTTACTCATCTTTTAATAAGTAACCATAGTACAAACAACACGTGGATTCATATTATAATAACCATAGTAAAAACACATGTGGATTCATAATGTAGCATTAATAAAACATAAGAAACCTTCGAATTCTTAGAAAGAATAATATCACACATCACATCTTATCCCAAAACATGTCTTTTGAACATAACAAGACCAATACCACACAAAGATTCAACTTTTACCTCAAAGGGTATGTATATATTTACAGTTCAATACCAAACAACCATGCAAAAGTTTGTTTCTAAGTGTCTTAGCATGATGAAAAAATAAGTAGAATAGTAGAATGCATAAAAATGCCACCTTTAACCATAAACCATATATATAATGAAACTTAAACATTATAATAGTTATGAAAACTTGGATTCTCAACTTTAATCAATATGCAAACATCAAGGAAAACATGTAGCCCAACAACAAAAGAACATTATCATTTTTAGAATAAGAATATGTATATTTTCATATTTCCATATTAATGAAGAAAAGAGGATTAGCTTTTACTCCATAGATCAGCATGAAAGAGTGAAGAAGGTAAGGAAATCACAAGGTTACCAATTATATTGCCAAACAACACATTAGGATCATTTTTTGCATATTTAGCATGTTTTAGCACTATTACAGGTTGTGTGTAGGTCATGGAAGAAAAGAAGGATAAATATGAGCTATATAAATCACCTATTGTGAAGAACACAACCTCTAGCATTAAAGTAACATGAAACAGGCTTTAAAACACCTCCAAACAACCCATCAACAACTCTATGACATCATTTCAAGAAATATATAGATTCAACTAGGCCAAAAAGGATAGAAAGGAAAGAAATTTAGCTCAAAGAAGATACCTCATCATGGTTAACCAATTACCATGACCAATAAAGGTATAGAGAGAATAAAGAGAAAAAAGTGAATATCTTCTGTGCTATATGGTCTAAACATTCATCTTTACCCTTAGATCTCCAAAGCAAGCTAAATCACCACCATCCTAGCACATGAATGACCAACAACGCTGGCATCAAGTGCCTCATACTTTAGCAACATTCTGGTGGCTCTATGGGTTGTGAATGAACCCCAAGAATGGTTGGTGTATATGTTTAAAGGTTGGGATAGGTAGATATGCAAAAAATCCTTGAATAAGCACCATCAAGCAATAAAATGATCTAGAAAACACATTGACCAATGCAATAATCCCATGGATCGACTTAGAAACCCCATTAAGAAATACAAAAATCCAATAGACCAACATAAAAATCCCATCAACCCAAAATTTCCATCATCAAGTTGGTGAAAAGATTCTCCATGGTGAAGGAGAAGGTGAAAAGCTTCTCCAAGTTGAAGGAGAAGGTGAAGGCAGAAGATCCTTGAGGTAGGTAGGTAATTCCTTCAAGGCGGAAGACTTGTTGCAAGAAGGGGAGCTCCTTGGAGAAGGTGTCCAAATTCTTACAAGAGTAGGTAAGACCTTATAGAGGTTGAAGACTCTACCTGAAGGATAGGTAAGGCCTTGTTGGTTTATTGGCTCTTTTTAGCCCTTAAAAAGGAAGTCTAGGTATCCTTGCCCTACAAAAGGAAGTTTTTTTTGTATTTTTATAATGGAATATAAGTATACAATGGTTGAAAAATCCTAGAGCTTCACCTCTCTAGGTAGTGGACTGACTTTCTCCTAGTTTGGAGATTTAATCCACTCTACATAGCTTGTTCTTGTGCTTGTTCAATCTCTCTCATCCTTGGTATGTAAGTTTATTCACACTCATATTACACATTTACAATCCTACTTCTTAAAGTAACTTGAAGGTCGCATTGATTTTTTAAGTGATTTTTAGCTCTATTCACCCCCTCTAGAGCCTATTGATCCAAAAAGTGGTATAAGATCCACAATCTTATCCAACAAGATCTCCATGAGATGAGAAGATGGGAGGCAACCTCTTAAGTTCTCTCAACTTGGAGGGTGGATTCTCCATGAGGCCTCTAATCTTTGACAACACAAACTTCCTTTATTGGAAGCGACATATGTAGTTCTACTTGCAAGGAATGAGCTACGACATGTGGAAAGTAGTCATCCTTTCATACGAGGAGCCGTTGGAAAAATAGCCACTTGGGATGAAACTACTCTAAAGAAGGTACAATTCAATGCAAAGGCCATAAGCATCATTTATGCAACCTTCACCCTTTCTGAGTTCAACCAGGTCTCTTCTTGGGATACAACCCATGAAATATTGAACAAGCTTTGCATCACCTATGAAGGGACCAAGAAAGTCAAACAATCCAAGATCTACATGAGCTCAAGGGTCTCCTAGAAAACTTCAAGATGGGAAAGAAAGAGAGAGTTGCTAAGATGTACTCAAGACTCAACACCATCATCATGCACTTGTTTTTTTTGGGTCATCCTATAGATAGAGGGACCATCAAATCCAAGATCCTTAGGTATCTTCACAAAATGTGGGAATCCAAGGTGACTTCTATTGAAGAAATTAGAAGCCTTGGTGACATTGCCACCAAAGAGCTCACTGACAACCTTCAAGCTTATGAGCCAAGACTTGACTTGCAAGAGGAAGATGAGAAGTAAGAAGAGAAAGAGTTAAATAAGATCAAGGATAGTGCATTCAAAGGTCAAGTGGAGGCAATTGTTCTCCAACAACAACTTGCTTTTTGGCCTAGCCCCCCTTCCTTAAGTGAAGATATATACCCAAGTGATCATGAAGCAAACTACTCTACGGGGAAGCACTTCAAAGGAAAGCCCTCTTCCTCCTCTACTCCAAGGTGTTGGCTAAATGGAAATCGTCAAAATCCCTTCATTTTAAAAATGACAAACATTTCATTCTTGTGGATCTAACACGCTACTTGAGTATTTCAGGAATAAGGTGGATGATAAAGTTTTGGAATATCTACATGCTTATATTACTTTATTTTCATGATTGTAATCAAATGTAAACTTGTACAAATATATAATGTACAAGTACTTAGATATCATGTAAATCAAGTGGTTAGATCTTCCTATCCACACACAACACTTAGATAGGTCATTCCTAAGTGAGCATCACAATTGCACATTCATTTGTTACACTTAGCATATAACTTAAAGTTCTGAAATAGAGTTTGTCTCGGTCGACAAGCTTCTCAACTGAGATACTCTCAGTCAAACATCTTCTCGACTGAGAAACTCCCAAGTCTAAAGCACGTACATCTTTGCAAAACCTACTATAAGTCATCACAGAGAAGGGCTCGTATGAACTTTACTTCGACTGAGACAATGTCTTGAGCAGGTTCTATAGCCGTTAGACTTAGTTATATAACCGTTAGAGTTAGTGGAAAAATTGGTTGGGAGTTGAGTTGAACGTTGCTCTAGACTCACGCTCAGTCAACAATTTCCTTGACTGAGAGACACTCAGTTGACAAACTTCTCGACCGAGAAGGTGTCTGTCTACATTTTTCAGAAGTAATTAACTAGTCGTTACTAATGCAATTAGTGGATATCTAAAGGCTAGTTAAGCACTAAGAACCCCCTAGAAAGTGTCTAGAATGTCCCTAAGCACTAGTAGCCCATTCCTATAAATAGGACATGCCTTAGGACACCTAAACTCACTTGAGTACACATACTTGCAATTGAGAATCAATCCTTGTGATCAATTGAGCAACTTCAACACTTGCAAATCATTTCCATTGCTAGAATTTCGTGTCCTCTAGGCTAGAATCTCCTACCCACTAAACTTCCACTTTCATACACATTGGATAGGAGATCAAAACGCTTGATATAGGATTCAAGCCTTGTACTTAAGTGGTAATTGGAATTTCCTTTTTCCTTTCTTGTTCTTTCTTATTGCATTGTACTCTCCTTGCTACTCCTAGGTTGGAGGCTGCGGTGTGGAGAGGGTGAAATCTTCTCAGGTGGAGAAGGAGGACTTTGGAATACTTCTAGAAGGTCTCAACGGGAAGCTACTTCAAGGAGGAAGGCTACTTCAAGGGGGAGCTTGAAGTTACTTTAAGTGAAGGATGCTTCACGGTTTGTGAGATGACTTCAGGTGAAGGCTATCCAAAGGGTTTGGGAAGGTATTTTTAATTTTGTGTAACATCCTTGAGAAGGTAATAAAATTCAAACACTTTCAAATCCCAATTGGAAACAATTGGGTAGTGGACTGACTCCCTTAGTTTTTGCTAAGGGTGGAACCACTCTAAATCCTTGTCTCCTTCTTCAACATCTTTGTGGTTGTTTGTTGGTTGATAATTTTAAAAATTATTATAAAACCCTATTCACCCCCCTCTAGTGTTTTTCAATTGGTATCAGAGCAGGCTTCAAGGAACTCTAACCAAGTCTTGAAGAAAATGGGTGATGGGGTACTCAATAACCTCAACTTGGAAGGAACACTTGTGGCTCGGCCTCCACCATTTGATGGCACCAACTACACTTACTGGAAGAGGAGGATGCAATTCTATTTCCAAAGAATCAGCTGGGATCTTTGGAGAATGGTATCAAATGCATATGATCTTCCTCAAACTGACTATGCTACATGGGATGCAAACACGGTGAGATCAGCTCAATTAAATGCAAAAGATGTAAGTATTCTTTATTGTTCAATTTCTGTAGGTGAGTTCAATAGAATTTCAAATTGTGAAACTGGATATGAGATATGGCATAGACTCTCTATTACCTATGAAGGAACTGTTCAAGTTAAAAAATTCCAAAATTGGCATGCTTAAACAAAAGTTTAAACAGTTTTGTATGGAACCAAATGAGTCTATTAGTGAAATGTATGCAAAGTTTACTTCTATTGTTAATGGTTTGAATGAATTAGGTAAATCCATTAGTGAAGAAGATCAAGTGTCAAAAATTCTTAGGTCTCTTCCTCCTAAGTACAAGCCTAAGGTGACCACAATTGAAGAAGCCAATGACCTCACCTGACTAAGGATGGAGCAACTCATTGGCAACTTAGAAGCACATGAAGCAACCTTAGAGGAGGAAGAAAGATGAGAGCATGAACTTCAACAAGGAAGAAAGAAGGACATGGCTTTCAAGGATACAAAGGTCATCACTCAAGAAAGTGATGAAGCAAGTGATGGAGATGAGGGAGAAGAAGCTCTAATTGTAAATGGTAAGAAATATAGAAGATTTAAATCTAACAAAATTATTGGTTCTTCTTCCTCCTCTCCTAGGTGTTTTGAATGTGGAAATAAGGGACATCTCAAGAATGAATGTCCTAAAGTAAAGAAAGGAAAGAAAAGCTCATCCAAGAAGAAGGGATAAAAAGCATACAAAGCAGCATGGGATGAGTCAAGTGATAGTGAAGTGGAGAAGAGAATGTGGAGTGTCTCATGGCCAAAGAAGATGATAGTGATGATTCTCAAGAGGTAAGCCTTCTTGATTTGCCAAAAGAAGATCTAATTGTTAGTCTACAAGATACTCATGAAAAATATGTTGATTGCAAAAAGAAACTAAAGAAGGTTACTAGAACTAATGAGGGTCTATATGCTAAATTGAATAATCTTTCTTTCGAAAAGGACATTATTGCTTCTGAAAATTTGACCTTGAAATCATCTTTAAATGATTGCAATATGAAGTTGCTTACTTTAGAAACAAATCATGATCTTCTTTCTCAAGAAAAGGTTGATTTGCTTGTAAAACTGAATAATTTTCAGACTCAACCTATCCTATGTAATCATCTAGATTATGATGCTATTGTTAAGGAAAGAGATGTTTTATCATCTAATCTAGATCAAGCAAAGTTAGATATCAAAAAGAAAATTAATGAGATGGCTAAGTTACAAAAAGAAGTTAGTATCTTGAGAAATAATGGTATTCTTGATAAGATCCTAAAGAACTCTTCTGGTTATAGTGGAAGAAGAGGTTTAGGATATGTTCTAAAAGAAAATTCTTATCAACCAAAACTTAGGAGAACTCAAGCACTCAAGACCAAGATCATGTTTGTACCCAAGAACATAACTTAAAATCCTAGAAAGAGAAATGAAATTGATTCTATTTGTTGTCATTATTGCTTGCGTCTTGGACATTATTCCTTTTCATGTCCTTACAAGAAAAAGGATGTTGATTTAGTATGGGTTCCAAGACCCCAAACTTAGCAAAGTTAATATGATTAAGTTGAGATTTGATCTATCACTTCAGTTGAATATCTTAATGTCTCATCTCAACTAAATAGAATGGTACCTTAGCATATTACAATGATTCAAGACCAAATTGACATAAACAAATTGTTGAAAACAAACAAAAACAATCTCGGTTGATAAATAGTTCGACCGAGACACTCCTCGGTCGAGAAATTATTCGACTGAAGGAATTCCTGTACGAAATCTGAAATTTGTAGCTAAAAACAGTAACAATCCCGATAGAGAAATTGTTGACCGAGTCAAGGTCGGTCAAAGTATTTGTCAACCGAATGAGGTTCTGAGAAGCTTAAATTATGTAATCATGTTCAATTTATTATTAAAAGTACCTAACCATAATGGACCATCACATGGGTACTAAAATCCATATTTTGTTGCAGGATTGGGTGGTTGATAGTGGATGCTCCAAACACATGACCGACAATAAGGATGCTTTTCAAACTTTTGAAGAAAAGAAAAGTGGAACAGTCACTTTTGGAGATAATGGAAAAGGTAAAATTGTTGGAATAGGTAATATCAGTACAAACCTTAAAATAAAAAATGTTTTACTTGTTGATGGTCTGCATCACAACTTAATTAGTGTTAGTCAACTATGTGATACTGGATATGATGTTTTATTCAATAAAAATCGTTGCAAGATACTAATAGAGAACACTACAAATGTTGTGTATGAAGGTAAATGAATTGGAAATCTATATATTCTCAGACCTAACTCTATGCAATATGTAGTTGGAAAATATTTACTTGAAAAAGATAATTATCTCCAATTATGGCATAGAAAATGAGGTCATGCTAGTTCACATGTTATCAAAAAGCTAGTTAAATATGATCTTGTTCGTGGTTTGCCTAAGCTATCTTTTGATCAATCTAAAAATTGTGAAACATGTACTTTGGTTAAACAAACTAAAACTTCTTTTAAACCCAAAAACATGCTCATCACCAGTAGATCACTAGAACTTATTCATATGGATCTATTTGGACCTATGACGACACAATCTATTGGTGGAAAAAGATATTGCTTTGTTATTGTTGATGATTACAATAGATATACATGGGTTCATTTCCTTGCAAATAAAGATGATACCATTCAAGTATTCATACAATTTTTCTCAAAGATTGAAAATCAATTATAAAATAAAATATGCACAATTAGAAGTGATCATGGTGGAGAATTTGAGAATCATATATTTGAAGAGTTCTGCACATCTCAAGGCTACACTCACAATTTTTCAGCTCCACGTACTCCACAACAAAATGGTATAGTTGAAAGAAAGAATAGGTCCTTACAAGAAATGGCTAGGACTATGATGCTTGAACATAATACACCTAAAATGTTTTGGGCTGAAGCAGTAAACACAACTTGCTATGTGCTAAATAGAGTAACCGTACACTCTTATTTGAAGAAAACACCATATGAACACATTTATGATAAGAAACCAAGGGTTGATTATTTTCACACTTTTGGCTCAACTTGCTATATCTTAAACACAAAAGATGATAGAGAAAAGTTTGACTCTAAATCACAAAAAACCTTTTTCTTAGGATATTAAACTTCTAGCAAAGCATTTAGAGTTTACAATACCATCTCTAGAAAAGTTGAAGAATCCATTCATGTTACTTTTCATGAAGAACAAAAACAAAGTGATAAGATAGTTGATATTACTCATCAAATCGAAGATCTAACCATATCAATTAAAGATGATCAAAATGCTGAAAATGATCAACAAATTGAGACAGAACAACCCATCCCTAGACTCATTAAGGATCATCCTCAAGAACTGATAATTGGAAATCCTAAGGATAAAGTAAAAACTCGATCATTTTTTAGAGATGTTGCAAATATGGCATTTGTATCTATAATTGAACCTAAGAAGGTGATTGAAACTCTAAAAGATGATTATTGGATAATGGAAATGCAAGAAGAATTAAACCATTTCACTAAGAATGATGTATGGAACTTAGTTCCTAAACCTCAAGATAAAATCATTATTGGAACTAAGTGGGTTTTTAGAAATAAGTTAAACGAAGCCGGAGAAGTAGTAAGAAATAAAGCTAGGTTGGTAGCAAAAGGGTATAATCAACAAGAAGGAATAGACTTTGATGAAACTTATGCACCAGTGGCAAGACTTGAAGCCATTAGAATGCTACTAGCTATAGCTGCCCACAAAAACATTAAACTATTCCAAATGAATGTAAAAAGTGCATTTCTAAATGGAATAATACAAGAGGAAGTATATGTTGCCCAACCACCTGGTTTTGAAATTCCTGGTAAAGATGATCATGTTTACAAACTTAAGAAAGAACTTTATGGTTTAAAACAAGCACCTAGAAATTGGTATGAAAGGCTCAAAAACTATCTCTTTGATGACAGTTTTTCAATTGGAAATTCAAATTCTACTTTATTTTTCAAAACATATGAATCCGACTTTCTAGTTGTTCAAATTTACGTTGATGATATTATCTTTGGTGCATCAAATGAATCTTTATGTAAACAATTTAGTGATATTATGCAAAAGGAATTTGAAATGAGTCTCAAGGGAGAATTGACTTTCTTTCTTGGTTTTCAAATAAAGCAAATGCCCGCTGGGATTTTTATAAGCCAAGAGAAGTATACAAATGAACTTTTAAAATGTTTCAGGATGAAACATTACAAACATGCAACCACTCCAATGACTACCTCTACTAAAATTGATAAGGATGAAAATGAGGAACCCATTGATGATTCCTTATATAGGGCCATTATTGGTAGCTTGCTTTACTTAACCGCTTCTAGACCAGATATCATGTTTTCCGTTGGACTTTGTGCTAGATTTCAATCAAAACCCATGCAAACTCATTTTCAAGATGTCAAACAGATTCTAAGATACTTACCCGACACCACAAACTATGGTTTATGGTATCCTAAAAGACAATCTTTGGATTTGAAAGCTTATACCGATGTCGATTATGCTGGTTGTCGAATTGACCGAAAAAACACAAGCGGAAGTTGTTTCTTATTAGGAAGAGCCTTAGTATCATGGTTTAGCAAGAAACAAAACACGGTTGCCCTTTCTACCACTGAAGCTGAATATATGGCAGCCAAGTCTTGTTGTGCTCAAGTGCTTTACATGCAACAAGTTTTAAATGATTATGGATTTACATTTTCATCTACACCTATCTTTTGTGACAATGCAAGATCTATAAACTGTTGGCTAAATGGACATCTATAAATCCCTTTGTTTTGATTATGAAAAACATTTCATTCTTATTGATCTAACGAGCTACTTGAGTGTGCAGGATTAAGGTGGATGACAAAGCAACTAGGGAAATCCATATGCTTACATGTTTATGTTTTCATGCAATGTAATCACTTTGTAAAAACTTGTACAAATATATAATGTACAAGTACTTGGATTGCATGTAAATCAAGCGTTAGATTCTCCCTAGATAAACACCACATTTAAATAAGTCATTCCCTTCAAATAGGATCACATTTGCACACTCATACATATAATTAGTGCCTAAATTGAAACATTGAAACATGATCAATCTCGGTCGACAAACTCCTCGACCGAGACACTCTCGGTCGACAATCTTCTCGACCGAGAAAGATCCAAAGTAGCCGTTAGACACAACTGACAAGGTAGTTGGCAGTTGGAGATAGACGTTGCAAATCACTTGTTCCAGAGAGCCTGTCGGTCGACAAAAGTTCGACCGAGTAGGTGTCTCGGTCGACCATTTCTCGACCGAGATGGTCTCTGACAGCAACTGCAGAATTAATTAATTAGCCGTTGTTAAAGCAACAAACTTGTATCTAACGGCTAGTTAAGCACTTAGAAACCCCTAGAAGTGGTCTAGAACGTCCTTAAGCATACTTAGGCCATTCCTATAAATAGGACAAGCCATAGGACACTAAAATACACTTGTTACACTTGAGAAATCCTTGAGCATACTTTGAGCAATCTATTTGTGAGCAATTTGAGCATTGTGACAATTGGCTACTTCCTTCCTTAGCTCAAAATTCGTGTCCTATAGGCTAGTATCTCCTACCCACTGCAATTACAAGTCCATACACTTGGTTAGGAGATCTATACGCTTGATCTAGGCAAATCAAGCCTTGGGCTACAAAGGATAAGTTGTAATTTCCTTTTTCCTTTCTTGTTCTTTATTACCGTTTGTACTCTCCTTGCTACTCCTAGGTTGGAGGCTGCTGATTGGAGAGTGTGGAGTTCTTCTTGGTGAAGAAGGTGACTTTGAGCTACTTCAGAAGGCTGGTGCAACGGGAGGTTACTTCTAGAGAGGAAGGCTACTTCAAGGGGGAGCTTGGAGTTACTTCAAGAAGGCTACCTCAAAGTTGGTGCACCTACTTCAAGTGAAGGCTGTTCAAAGGGTGTAAAGGAAAATATTGTATTTTGTATAAATCCTTGAGAAGGTAATAAAATAAATACTTTCAAAATCCCGGTTGGGTAAGCAACCGGGTAGTGGACTGACAACTTTAGTATTTGCTAAAGTTGGAACCACTCTAAACACCTGTCTCCTTCTTCCAATTTCAATTGTGGTTGTTTGAGTTCAATAAATTGTTAAAATTATTTAAAAACTCTATTCACCCCCCTCTAGTGTTTTTCAAATGGTATCAGAGCAGGCTTCAAGGAACCCTAACCAGGTCTTGAAGAATGGAGGGTAATGGTGATTACAATCACAACAAAAGGTGCTGCTTGGACAAAACTACAACATGTTGCAATTGGTGCTTAGGAACAAGCCACACAACAACTAGATGCCCATGGAGATCAAAGAAGGAAGATGAGAACAAAGATTGTCTCATTGCTACAACTAGCGAGGAAGAAGAAGAAGAGGTAAGTCTTTTTGATTTATCTAAAGAAGAACTAGTTGCTAGTCTTGAAGAAACACGTATTAAATATGTTGAATGCAAGAATAAATTAAAGAAATCTAATAAAGCAAATATGAATTACATGCTAAGCTTCTTGCTATTACATCTGAAAACGAAGATCTTAAAAAGATCATTGAAGATCATGATATTGAGATAAAATCTATAGAGGCAAATTGTAATCTACTTTCTTTAGAGAAGAATAATTTGCAAAGTCAAGTGAATGATCTTAAAAAACAACCCATCTTATGCAACCATCTAGATTATGATTCTATTGTCAAAGAAAGAAACTCATTGTCTTCTAATCTAGATCAAGCAAAACTAGATATCAAGAAGAGAATGGAAGAGATTGCCAAGTTACAACAAAAAGTTAGTAATTTGAATAGTAATGGCATTCTTGATTAAATCTTAGATAATCCCTATCATTAAATCGGGAGAAGAGGACTAGGTTACAAGCCTAAAGGGAAATCCAATCAACAACCTAGTTGGAGAAAGTCACAAACACATCAATCTATATATGTACCTAAAGGAACATCATCACCCAAGAACAACACTAAACACAACCATAGAAAAAGATATGAGGTTGACTCGATATGCTGTCATTATTGTTTGCGCCTTGGTCATTATTTCTTTTCATGTCCTTACAAGAGAAAAGATGTCGAGTTAGTTTGGGTACCAAGACCTCCAAACTAAATAAACGCAATTAAGTTGAGATATGACCAAGAACCTTAGTTGCATATTTCTACGTCTATCTCAACTCAACATAATGGGATAACAAATAAATTTAAGTATCTAAATATTTAACTTGCATAATTATGTTTTATTTGGAAGCAATTAACAGTTTCAGGAATATTGTCGGTCGAGAGACTGTCGACCGAGATACTGTCAGTCGAGAAATTATCGACCGAGCATTTCCAGTCTGTTGCAAAATTGCTGAATTCTTTGATAAAATTGCTATCTATTCATGATTAATGATTGGATATATATTTTGGAAATCATCCCTACAAATTTAAATTAATATTAGTTTATTCCCTAAATAATTTAAGTTTAAACTGAAATTATGCTCAGTTTAATGAAAAGAAAATTTCTATCATTATTCACATGATTTCTTTATTTTCTGGTCTATTCATATAGATATCATGTGATTAAAATAATGTGATTATTTACTGTTATTGTTCTGTTATTACATCATGGATATGCTTTCACCATTTGGTACTGTGATTAGCTTGATAAATAATCGTCTACATGGATCCATGATAGGCAAGCAAATGCCTTATTGGTAATATGTTATGCTTGCAACACATAAGATAAAATCTCTCAATTAGTATCTTTAAAAAGACTTGAGATATTTAGTGTGCCTTTAGTAAAGAATCTTATGAGGATACTAAACGACATGAAATTTGATATTCATATTACTACAGCAAAGCCTATATTTTAAGAAAAGGACAAATGTTTTCATATTAAATATTAAGCTTCAACTTGTTACTTAAATTTTATGCAGATATTATACTCGATGTATTCAATTTGAGAATCTGCAAAAATTGCCTCTTGGTTAAAATGAAATTTGACCAAGGGGCGCTATGGTCGTAGTCAAATTCGACCTAAAATAAGTTTGACACAATAACTATTTGAATACTGTAGAAAAAATGGGAATTGATTTCGGTCATAAGAGGGCTAGGGTAGAAGGAGAGACATCCACCCAAGATATTCCACCTCCACCTCCTCCTACCAGCCTACCCTATGATCCCATCCAAAACACTCTAACCTATGTTGCTGGGTCACAATATCATCTTAGTAAACAACTAGATTATAACCATCATGCCATGACTTATCTAAACCAAAGAATGCAAACTCTTTCTCCAAACCAACCAGATGAATATTCTTATTCTTTAAATCCTGGCATGCTCAATCCATATAACCCATCTTACAACTACTATCAACCTCCACCTCCACCATCTACAGATCTCACGCATACTCAGTTTTCATCAATGCATCTACAAGATATTGCTGCTCATTTCCGATTTGATCGTGTTCCAACCTTCTTGGAGGCATATGCCTTAACCAAGACAGGTGCTCTGGAGTGGCAAACTTTGGTCCAGTATTATGGAGCTGAGCCTTTTCTTGGGAAAGACCCTGATGTTGATGTAATTCTTAAGTCTTTCCAGTGAAATTTGGAGTTGTATTAGTTGTAATGAAATCCTTGCAGAATTGTAATAAATGGGTTATCTTTACATATTTTGGCTATCTTTTCATGCTTGTAATGAAATTGGTTATCTTTATAATGGATATCTTTCTGGCGTCATTTGAATTTGGATTATAAGACTATTGTAGAGCATACAAAATAAGGGGAGTAATAAATACAAATAAATCAAAAAGGATGAAAATCTGGCTAAATTGACATCTATTGCAAAGCACTTATACCTTGGGATATCTATCTAAAGGGGAGCATAGTATAAAATTAAGGGGGAGAAGTAATATCAAATATTCAACACGGATATCTTTTTGAAATGACAAAGGGGGAGAAGAAAATATCAAAATAAAATAAAGATCAGAACTATAATAACTGAGTTTCATAATGAAAAAGGCCAAGAACTTACTTGCAAAACAAGAATGGATACAAAAGGTAATCTAAAGGTATGAAACTCATATGGTTTATATTTCCTTTATTTATATTTTTGGAAATGTTTGTCATCTTCAAAAAGGGGGAGATTGTTGGCTAAATGGACATCTATAAATCCCTTTGTTTTGATTATGACAAACATTTCATTCTTATTGATCTAACGAGCTACTTGAGTGTGCAGGATTAAGGTGGATGACAAAGCAACTAGGGAAATCCATATGCTTACATGTTTATGTTTTCATGCAATGTAATTGCTTTGTAAAAACTTGTACAAATATATAATGTACAAGTACTTAGATTGCATGTAAATCAAGTGTTAGATTCTCCCTAGCTAAACACCACATTTAAATAAGTCATTCCCTTCAAATAGGATCACATTTGCACACTCATACATATAATTAGTGCCTAAATTGAAACATTGAAACAGGATCAATCTCGGTCGACAAACTCCTCAACCGAGACACTCTCGGTCGACAATCTTCTCGACCGAGAAAGATCCAAAGTAGCCGTTAGACACAACTGACAAGGTAGTTGGCAGTTAGAGATAGACGTTGCAAATCACTTGTTCCAGAGAGCCTGTCGGTCGACAAAAGTTCGATCGAGTAGGTGTCTCGGTTGACCATTTCTCGACCGTGATGGTCTCTGACAGCAACTGCAGAATTAATTAATTAGCCGTTGTTAAAGCAACAAACTTGTATCTAACGGCTAGTTAAGCACTTAGAAACCCCTAGAAGTGGTCTAGAATATCCTTAAGCATACTTAGGCCATTCCTATAAATAGGACAAGCCATAGGACACTAAAATACACTTGTTACACTTGAGAAATCCTTGAGCATACTTTGAGCAATCTATTTGTGAGCAATTTGAGCATTGTGACAATTGGCTACTTCCTTCCTTAGCTCAAAATTCGTGTCCTATAGGCTAGTATCTCCTACCCACTGCAATTACAAGTCCATACACTTGGTTAGGAGATCTATACGCTTGATCTAGGCAAATCAAGCCTTGGGCTACAAAGGATAAGTTGTAATTTCCTTTTTCCTTTCTTGTTCTTTATTACAGTTTGTACTCTCCTTGCTACTCCTAGGTTGGAGGCTGCTGATTGGAGAGTGTGGAGTTCTTCTTGGTGAAGAAGGTGACTTTGAGCTACTTCAGAAGGCTGGTGCAACGGGAGGTTACTTCTAGAGAGGAAGGCTACTTCAAGGGGGAGCTTGGAGTTACTTCAAGAAGGCTACCTCAAAGTTGGTGCACCTACTTCAAGTGAAGGCTGTTCAAAGGGTGTAAAGGAAAATATTGTATTTTGTATAAATCCTTGAGAAGGTAATAAAATAAATACTTTCAAAATCCCGGTTGGGTAAGCAACCGGGTAGTGGACTGACAACTTTAGTATTTGCTAAAGTTGGAACCACTCTAAACACCTGTCTCCTTCTTCCAATTTCAATTGTGGTTGTTTGAGTTCAATAAATTGTTAAAATTATTTAAAAACTCTATTCACCCCCCTCTAGTGTTTTTCAATTGGTATCAGAGCAGGCTTCAAGGAACCCTAACCAGGTCTTGAAGAATGGAGGGTAATGGTGATTACAATCACAACAAAAGGTGCTGCTTGGACAAAACTACAACATGTTGCAATTGGTGCTTAGGAACAAGCCACACAACAACTAGATGCCCATGGAGATCAAATAAGGAAGATGAGAACAAAGATTGTCTCATTGCTACAACTAGCGAGGAAGAAGAAGAAGAGGTAAGTCTTTTTGATTTATCTAAAGAAGAACTAGTTGCTAGTCTTGAAGAAACACGTATTAAATATGTTGAATGCAAGAAGAAATTAAAGAAATCTAATAAAGCAAATGATGAATTACATGCTAAGCTTCTTGCTATTACATCTGAAAATGAAGATCTTAAAAAGATCATTGAAGATCATGATATTGAGATAAAATCTATAGAGGCAAATTGTAATCTACTTTCTTTAGAGAAGAATAATTTGCAAAGTCAAGTGAATGATCTTCAAAAACAACCCATCTTATGCAACCATCTAGATTATGATTCTATTGTCAAAGAAAGAAACTCATTGTCTTCTAATCTAGATCAAGCAAAACTAGATATCAAGAAGAGAATGGAAGAGATTGCCAAGTTACAACAAAAAGTTAGTAATTTGAATAGTAATGGCATTCTTGATTAAATCTTAGATAATCCCTATCATCAAATCGGGAGAAGAGGACTAGGTTACAAGCCTAAAGGGAAATCCTATCAACAACCTAGTTAGAGAAAGTCACAAACACATCAATCTATATATGTACCTAAAGGAACATCATCACCCAAGAACAACACTGAACACAACCATAGAAAAAGATATGAGGTTGACTCGATATGCTGTCATTATTGTTTGCGCCTTGGTCATTATTTCTTTTCATGTCCTTACAAGAGAAAAGATGTCGAGTTAGTTTGGGTACCAAGACCTCCAAACTAAATAAACGCAATTAAGTTGAGATATGACCAAGAACCTTAGTTGCATATTTCTACGTCTATCTCAACTCAACATAATGGGTTAACAAATAAATTTAAGTATCTAAATATTTAACTTGCATAATTATGTTTTATTTGGAAGCAATTAACAATTTCAGGAATATTGTCGGTCGAGAGACTGTCGACCGAGATACTGTCAGTCGAGAAATTATCGACCGAGCATTTCCAGTCTGTTGCAAAATCGCTGAATTCTTTGATAAAATTGCTATCTATTCATGATTAATGATTGGATATATATTTTGGAAATCATCCCTACAAATTTAAATTAATATTAGTTTATTCCCTAAATAATTTAAGTTTAAACTGAAATTATGCTCAGTTTAATGAAAAGAAATTTTCTATCATTATTCACATGATTTCTTTATTTTCTGGTCTATTCATATAGATATCATGTGATTAAAATAATGTGATTATTTACTGTTATTGTTCTGTTATTACATCATGGATATGCTTTCACCATTTGGTACTGTGATTAGCTTGATAAATAATCGTCTACATGGATCCATGATAGGCAAGCAAATGCCTTATTGGTAATATGTTATGCTTGCAACACATAAGATAAAATCTCTCAATTAGTATCTGTAAAAAGACTTGAGATATTTAGTGTGCCTTTAGTAAAGAATCTTATGAGGATACTAAACGACGTGAAATTTGATATTCATATTACTACAGCAAAGCCTATATTTTAAG
This sequence comes from Alisma plantago-aquatica, assembly GCA_963693085.1. Classification (NCBI taxonomy): domain Eukaryota; kingdom Viridiplantae; phylum Streptophyta; class Magnoliopsida; order Alismatales; family Alismataceae; genus Alisma; species Alisma plantago-aquatica. The sequence goes on along the minus strand of OY856409.1, from coordinate 465,819,292 downwards.
AAAAGGACAAATGTTTTCATATTAAATATTAAGCTTCAACTTGTTACTTAAAATTTATGCAGATATTATACTCGATGTATTCAATTTGAGAATCTGCAAAAATTGCCTCTTGGTTAAAATGAAATTTGACCAAGGGGCGCTATGGTCGTAGTCAAATTCGACCTAAAATAAGTTTGACACAATAACTATTTGAATACTGTAGAAAAAATGGGAATTGATTTCGGTCATAAGAGGGCTAGGGTAGAAGGAGAGACATCCACCCAAGATATTCCACCTCCACCTCCTCCTACCAGCCTACCCTATGATCCCATCCAAAACACTCTAACCTATGTTTCTGGGTCACAATATCATCTTAGTAAACAACTAGATTATAACCATCATGCCATGACTTATCTAAACCAAAGAATGCAAACTCTTTCTCCAAACCAACCAGATGAATATTCTTATTCTTTAAATCCTGGCATGCTCAATCCATATAACCCATCTTACAACTACTATCAACCTCCACCTCCACCATCTACAGATCTCACGCATACTCAGTTTTCATCAATGCAACTACAAGATATTGCTACTCATTTCCGATTTGATCGTGTTCCAACCTTCTTGGAGGCATATGCCTTAACCAAGACAGGTGCTCTGGAGTGGCAAACTTTGGTCCAGTATTATGGAGCTGAGCCTTTTCTTGGGAAAGACCCTGATGTTGATGTAATTCTTAAGTCTTTCCAGTGAAATTTGGAGTTGTATTAGTTGTAATGAAATCCTTGCAGAATTGTAATAAATGGGTTATCTTTACATATTTTGGCTATCTTTCCATGCTTGTAATGAAATTGGTTATCTTTATAATGGATATCTTTCTGGCGTCATTTGAATTTGGATTATAAGACTATTGTAGAGCATACAAAATAAGGAGAGTAACAAATACAAATAAATCAAAAAGGATGAAAATCTGGCTAAATTGACATCTATTGCAAAGCACTTATACCTTGGGGTATCTATCTAAAGGGGAGCATAGTATAAAATTAAGAGGGAGAAGTAATATCAAATATTCAACATGGATATCTTTTTGAAATGACAAAGGGGGAGAAGAAAATATCAAAATAAAATAAAGATCAAAACTATAATAACTGAGTTTCATAATGAAAAAGGCCAAGAACTTACTTGCAAAACAAGAATGGCTACAAAAGGTAATCTAAAGGTATGAAACTCATATGGTTTATATTTCCTTTATTTATATTTTTGGAAATGTTTGTCATCTTCAAAAAGGGGGAGATTGTTGGCTAAATGGACATCTATAAATCCCTTTGTTTTGATTATGACAAACATTTCATTCTTATTGATCTAACGAGCTACTTGAGTGTGCAGGATTAAGGTGGATGACAAAGCAACTAGGGAAATCCATATGCTTACATGTTTATGTTTTCATGCAATGTAATCGCTTTGTAAAAACTTGTACAAATATATAATGTACAAGTACTTAGATTGCATGTAAATCAAGTGTTAGATTCTCCCTAGCTAAACACCACATTTAAATAAGTCATTCCCTTCAAATAGGATCACATTTGCACACTCATACATATAATTAGTGCCTAAATTGAAACATTGAAACAGGATCAATCTCGGTCGACAAACTCCTCGACCGAGACACTCTCGGTCGACAATCTTCTCGACCGAGAAAGATCCAAAGTAGCCGTTAGACACAACTGACAAGGTAGTTGGCAGTTGGAGATAGACGTTGCAAATCACTTGTTCCAGAGATCCTGTCGGTCGACAAAAGTTCGATCGAGTAGGTGTCTCGGTCGACCATTTCTCGACCGAGATGGTCTCTGACAGCAACTGCAGAATTAATTAATTAGCCGTTGTTAAAGCAACAAACTTGTATCTAACAGCTAGTTAAGCACTTAGAAACCCCTAGAAGTGGTCTAGAACGTCCTTAAGCATACTTAGGCCATTCCTATAAATAGGACAAGCCATAGGACACTAAATTACACTTGTTACACTTGAGAAATCCTTGAGCATACTTTGAGCAATCTATTTGTGAGCAATTTGAGCATTGTGACAATTGGCTACTTCCTTCCTTAGCTCAAAATTCGTGTCCTATAGGCTAGTATCTCCTACCCACTGCAATTACAAGTCCATACACTTGGTTAGGAGATCTATACGCTTGATCTAGGCAAATCAAGCCTTGGGCTACAAAGGATAAGTTGTAATTTCCTTTTTCCTTTCTTGTTCTTTATTACCGTTTGTACTCTCCTTGCTACTCCTAGGTTGGAGGCTGCTGATTGGAGAGTGTGGAGTTCTTCTTGGTGAAGAAGGTGACTTTGAGCTACTTCAGAAGGCTGGTGCAACGGGAGGTTACTTCTAGAGAGGAAGGCTACTTCAAGGGGGAGCTTGGAGTTACTTCAAGAAGGCTACCTCAAAGTTGGTGCACCTACTTCAAGTGAAGGCTGTTCAAAGGGTGTAAAGGAAAATATTGTATTTTGTATAAATCCTTGAGAAGGTAATAAAATAAATACTTTCAAAATCCCAGTTGGGTAAGCAACCGGGTAGTGGACTGACAACTTTAGTATTTGCTAAAGTTGGAACCACTCTAATCACCTGTCTCCTTCTTCCAATTTCAATTGTGGTTGTTTGAGTTCAATAAATTGTTAAAATTATTTAAAAACTCTATTCACCCCCCTCTAGTGTTTTTCAATTGGTATCAGAGCAGGCTTCAAGGAACCCTAACCAGGTCTTGAAGAATGGAGGGTAATGGTGATTACAATCACAACAAAAGGTGCTGCTTGGACAAAACTACAACATGTTGCAATTGGTGCTTAGGAACAAGCCACACAACAACTATATGCCCATGGAGATCAAAGAAGGAAGATGAGAACAAAGATTGTCTCATTGCTACAACTAGCGAGGAAGAAGAAGAAGAGGTAAGTCTTTTTGATTTATCTAAAGAAGAACTAGTTGCTAGTCTTGAAGAGACACGTATTAAATATGTTGAATGCAAGAAGAAATTAAAGAAATCTAATAAAGCAAATGATGAATTACATGCTAAGCTTCTTGCTATTACATCTGAAAATGAAGATCTTAAAAAGATCATTGAAGATCATGATATTGAGATAAAATCTACAGAGGCAAATTGTAATCTACTTTCTTTAGAGAAGAATAATTTGCAAAGTCAAGTGAATGATCTTCAAAAACAACCCATCTTATGCAACCATCTAGATTATGATTCTATTATCAAAGAAAGAAACTCATTGTCTTCTAATCTAGATCAAGCAAAACTAGATATCAAGAAGAGAATGGAAGAGATTGCCAAGTTACAACAAAAAGTTAGTAATTTGAATAGTAATGGCATTCTTGATTAAATCTTAGATAATCCCTATCATCAAATTGGGAGAAGAGGACTAGGTTACAAGCCTAAAGGGAAATCCTATCAACAACCTAGTTGGAGAAAGTCACAAACACATCAATCTATATATGTACCTAAAGGAACATCATCACCCAAGAACAACACTGAACACAACCATAGAAAAAGATATGAGGTTGACTCGATATGCTGTCATTATTGTTTGCGCCTTGGTCATTATTTCTTTTCATGTCCTTACAAGAGAAAAGATGTCGAGTTAGTTTGGGTACCAAGACCTCCAAACTAAATAAACGCAATTAAGTTGAGATATGACCAAGAACCTTAGTTGCATATTTCTACGTCTATCTCAACTCAACATAATGGGATAACAAATAAATTTAAGTATCTAAATATTTAACTTGCATAATTATGTTTTATTTGGAAGCAATTAACAATTTCAGGAATATTGTCGGTCGAGAGACTGTCGACCGAGATACTGTCAGTCGAGAAATTATCGACCGAGCATTTCCAGTCTGTTGCAAAATCGCTAAATTCTTTGATAAAATTTCTATCTATTCATGATTAATGATTGGATATATATTTTGGAAATCATCCCTACAAATTTAAATTAATATTAGTTTATTCCATAAATAATTTAAGTTTAAATTGAAATTATGCTCAGTTTAATGAAAAGAAAATTTCTATCATTATTCACATGATTTCTTTATTTTCTGGTCTATTCATATAGATATCATGTGATTAAAATAATGTGATTATTTACTGTTATTGTTCTGTTATTACATCATGGATATGCTTTCACCATTTGGTACTGTGATTAGCTTGATAAATAATCGTCTACATGGATCCATGATAGGCAAGCAAATGCCTTATTGGTAATATGTTATGCTTGCAACACATAAGATAAAATCTCTCAATTAGTATCTTTAAAAAGACTTGAGATATTTAGTGTGCCTTTAGTAAAGAATCTTATGAGGATACTAAATGACGTGAAATTTGATATTCATATTACTACAGCAAAGCCTATATTTTAAGAAAAGGACAAATGTTTTCATATTAAATATTAAGCTTCAACTTGTTACTTAAATTTTATGCAGATATTATACTCGATGTATTCAATTTGAGAATCTGCAAAAATTGCCTCTTGGTTAAAATGAAATTTGACCAAGGGGCACTATGGTCGTAGTCAAATTTGACCTAAAATAAGTTTGACACAATAACTATTTGAATACTGTAGAAAAAATGGGAATTGATTTCGGTCATAAGAGGGCTAGGGTAGAAGGAGAGACATCCACCCAAGATATTCCACCTCCACCTCCTCCTACCAGCCTACCCTATGATCCCATCCAAAACACTCTAACCTATGTTTCTGGGTCTCAATATCATCTTAGTAAACAACTAGATTATAACCATCATGCCATGACTTATCTAAACCAAAGAATGCAAACTCTTTCTCCAAACCAACCAGATGAATATTCTTATTCTTTAAATCCTGGCATGCTCAATCCATATAACCCATCTTACAACTACTATCAACCTCCACCTCCACCATCTACAGATCTCACGCATACTCAGTTTTCATCAATGCAACTACAAGATATTGCTGCTCATTTCCGATTTGATCGTGTTCCAACCTTCTTGGAGGCATATGCCTTAACCAAGACAGGTGCTCTGGAGTGGCAAACTTTGGTCCAGTATTATGGAGCTGAGCCTTTTCTTGGGAAAGACCCTGATGTTGATGTAATTCTTAAGTCTTTCCAGTGAAATTTGGAGTTGTATTAGTTGTAATGAAATCCTTGCAGAATTGTAATAAATGGGTTATCTCTACATATTTTGGCTATCTTTTCATGCTTGTAATGAAATTGGTTATCTTTATAATGGATATCTTTCTGGCGTCATTTGAATTTGGATTATAAGACTATTGTAGAGCATACAAAATAAGGGGAGTAATAAATACAAATAAATCAGAAAGGATGAAAATCTGGCTAAATTGACATCTATTGCAAAGCACTTATACCTTGGGATATCTATCTAAAGGGGAGCATAGTATAAAATTAAGGGGGAGAAGTAATATCAAATATTCAACATGGATATCTTTTTGAAATGACAAAGGGGGAGAAGAAAATATCAAAATAAAATAAAGATCAAAACTATAATAACTGAGTTTCATAATGAAAAAGGCCAAGAACTTACTTGCAAAACAAGAATGGCTACAAAAGGTAATCTAAAGGTATGAAACTCATATGGTTTATATTTCCTTTATTTATATTTTTGGAAATGTTTGTCATCTTCAAAAAGGGGGAGATTGTTGGCTAAATGGACATCTATAAATCCCTTTGTTTTGATTATGACAAACATTTCATTCTTATTGATCTAACGAGCTACTTGAGTGTGCAGGATTAAGGTGGATGACAAAGCAACTAGGGAAATCCATATGCTTACATGTTTATGTTTTCATGCAATGTAATCGCTTTGTAAAAACTTGTACAAATATATAATGTACAAGTACTTAGATTGCATGTAAATCAAGTGTTAGATTCCCCCTAGCTAAACACCACATTTAAATAAGTCATTCCCTTCAAATAGGATCACATTTGCACACTCATACATATAATTAGTGCCTAAATTGAAACATTGAAACAGGATCAATCTCGGTCGACAAACTCCTCGACCGAGACACTCTCGGTCGACAATCTTCTCGACCGAGAAAGATCCAAAGTAGCCGTTAGACACAACTGACAAGGTAGTTGGCAGTTGGAGATAGACGTTGCAAATCACTTGTTCCAGAGAGCCTGTCGGTCGACAAAAGTTCGATCGAGTAGGTGTCTCGGTCGACCATTTCTCGACCGAGATGGTCTCTGACAGCAACTGCAGAATTAATTAATTAGCCGTTGTTAAAGCAACAAACTTGTATCTAACGGCTAGTTAAGCACTTAGAAACCCCTAGAAGTGGTCTAGAACGTCCTTAAGCATACTTAGGCCATTCCTATAAATAGGACAAGCCATAGGACACTAAAATACACTTGTTACACTTGAGAAATCCTTGAGCATACTTTGAGCAATCTATTTGTGAGCAATTTGAGCATTGTGACAATTGGCTACTTCCTTCCTTAGCTCAAAATTCGTGTCCTATAGGCTAGTATCTCCTACCCACTGCAATTACAAGTCCATACACTTGGTTAGGAGATCTATACGCTTGATCTAGGCAAATCAAGCCTTGGGCTACAAAGGATAAGTTGTAATTTCCTTTTTCCTTTCTTGTTCTTTATTACCGTTTGTACTCTCCTTGCTACTCCTAGGTTGGAGGCTGCTGATTGGAGAGTGTGGAGTTCTTCTTGGTGAAGAAGGTGACTTTGAGCTACTTCAGAAGGCTGGTGCAACGGGACGTTACTTCTAGAGAGGAAGGCTACTTCAAGGGGGAGCTTGGAGTTACTTCAAGAAGGCTACCTCAAAGTTGGTGCACCTACTTCAAGTGAAGGCTGTTCAAAGGGTGTAAAGGAAAATATTGTATTTTGTATAAATCCTTGAGAAGGTAATAAAATAAATACTTTCAAAATCCCGGTTGGGTAAGCAACCGGGTAGTGGACTGACAACTTTAGTATTTGCTAAAGTTGGAACCACTCTAAACACCTGTCTCCTTCTTCCAATTTCAATTGTGGTTGTTTGAGTTCAATAAATTGTTAAAATTATTTAAAAACTCTATTCACCCCCCTCTAGTGTTTTTCAATTGGTATCAGAGCAGGCTTCAAGGAACCCTAACCAGGTCTTAAAGAATGGAGGGTAATGGTGATTACAATCACAACAAAAGGTGCTGCTTGGACAAAACTACAACATGTTGCAATTGGTGCTTAGGAACAAGCCACACAACAACTAGATGCCCATGGAGATCAAAGAAGGAAGATGAGAACAAAGATTGTCTCATTGCTACAACTAGCGAGGAAGAAGAAGAAGAGGTAAGTCTTTTTTATTTATCTAAAGAAGAACTAGTTGCTAGTCTTGAAGAAACACGTATTAAATATGTTGAATGCAAGAAGAAATTAAAGAAATCTAATAAAGCAAATGATGAATTACATGCTAAGCTTCTTGCTATTACATCTGAAAACGAAGATCTTAAAAAGATCATTGAAGATCATGATATTGAGATAAAATCTATAGAGGCAAATTGTAATCTACTTTCTTTAGAGAAGAATAATTTGCAAAGTCAAGTGAATGATCTTCAAAAACAACCCATCTTATGCAACCATCTAAATTATGATTCTATTGTCAAAGAAAGAAACTCATTGTCTTCTAATCTAGATCAAGCAAAACTAGATATCAAGAAGAGAATGGAAGAGATTGCCAAGTTACAACAAAAAGTTAGTAATTTGAATAGTAATGGCATTCTTGATTAAATCTTAGATAATCCCTATCATCAAATCGGGAGAAGAGGACTAGATTACAAGCCTAAAGGGAAATCCTATCAACAACCTAGTTGGAGAAAGTCACAAACACATCAATCTATATATGTACCTAAAGGAACATCATCACCCAAGAACAACACTGAACACAACCATAGAAAAAGATATGAGGTTGACTCGATATGCTGTCATTATTGTTTGCGCCTTGGTCATTATTTCTTTTCATGTCCTTACAAGAGAAAAGATGTCGAGTTAGTTTGGGTACCAAGACCTCCAAACTAAATAAACGCAATTAAGTTGAGATATGACCAAGAACCTTAGTTGCATATTTCTACGTCTATCTCAACTCAACATAATGGGATAACAAATAAATTTAAGTATCTAAATATTTAACTTGCATAATTATGTTTTATTTGGAAGCAATTAACAGTTTCAGGAATATTGTCGGTCGAGAGACTGTCGACCGAGATACTGTCAGTCGAGAAATTATCGACTGAGCATTTCCAGTATGTTGCAAAATTGCTGAATTCTTTGATAAAATTGCTATCTATTCATGATTAATGATTGGATATATATTTTGGAAATCATCCCTACAAATTTAAATTAATATTAGTTTATTCCCTAAATGATTTAAGTTTAAACTGAAATTATTCTCAGTTTAATGAAAAGAAAATTTCTATCATTATTCACATGATTTCTTTATTTTCTGGTCTATTCATATAGATATCATGTGATTAAAATAATGTGATTATTTACTATTATTGGAGATAGACGTTGCAAATCACTTGTTCCAGAGAGCCTGTCGGTCGATAAAAGTTCGATCGAGTAGGTGTCTCGGTCGACCATTTCTCGACCGAGATGGTCTCTGACAACAACTGCAGAATTAATTAATTAGCCGTTGTTAAAGCAACAAACTTGTATCTAACGGCCAGTTAAGCACTTAGAAACCCCTAGAAGTGGTCTAGAACGTCCTTAAGCATACTTAGGCCATTCTTATAAATAGGACAAGCCATAGGACACTAAAATACACTTGTTACACTTGAGAAATCCTTGAGCATACTTTGAGCAATCTATTTGTGAGCAATTTGAGCATTGTGACAATTGGCTACTTCCTTCCTTAGCTCAAAATTCGTGTCCTATAGGCTAGTATCTCCTACCCACTGCAATTACAAGTCCATACACTTGGTTAGGAGATCTATACGCTTGATCTAGGCAAATCAAGCCTTGGGCTACAAAGGATAAGTTGTAATTTCCTTTTTCCTTTCTTGTTCTTTATTACCGTTTGTACTCTCCTTGCTACTCCTAGGTTGGAGGCTGCTGATTGGATAGTGTGGAGTTCTTCTTGGTGAAGAAGGTGACTTTGAGCTACTTCAGAAGGCTGGTGCAACGGGAGGTTACTTCTAGAGAGGAAGGCTACTTCAAGGGGGAGCTTGGAGTTACTTCAAGAAGGCTACCTCAAAGTTGGTGCACCTACTTCAAGTGAAGGCTGTTCAAAGGGTGTAAAGGAAAGTATTGTATTTTGTATAAATCCTTGAGAAGGTAATAAAATAAATACTTTCAAAATCCCGGTTGGGTAAGCAACCGGGTAGTGGACTGACAACTTTAGTATTTGCTAAAGTTGGAACCACTCTAAACACCTGTCTCCTTCTTCCAATTTCAATTGTGGTTGTTTGAGTTCAATAAATTGTTAAAATTATTTAAAAACTCTATTCACCCCCCCTCTAGTGTTTTTCATAAACTTGGAACATAACCCTATCTTACACAGCCGTGCCAGACATATTGAAATCCATCATAATTTTCTAAGGGATCATATTTCTATAAACCATATATCCCTTCATCATGTTGATACGGAATATCAATTGGATGATATTTTCACAAAACCACTTCCATTAGATCAATTTAATCACATAAGGAAGCAATTACTTATCACTCCCTTAGAAGATGTTTTCTTTGGCATTTGTGCGTCTTAAAATCGGTTGGTTTCTCCGATCCTTACATTTTGGCTGTAAATGGACATCTTTTAGCATGTTTTAACATTTATCTTTTTGAAAGGGGAGAACCAATTAAGGGGGGGTCTTAACAAATATTTTGAACAATTATCTTTGTGAATGACAAAGGGGGAGAAATAATATAAATCTTAAATACTCAATCAATGAGTTTCATACATACTCTCTTGGATTCACATTAAATGTTGCTATATTACCTAAAGAGTTGGATTTTATGTTCCACACCTCTTTGGGAATAATAAGCACACATTCCATAAACAAGAGAAGGTATACACAAGGTAGAATTCAGGTATGAAACTCAACTCAATATTATTTAATCCTATTTGAGTTATATTGAGAAATGTTTGTCATCTTCAAAAAGGGGGAGATTTTTGGCTAAATGGACATCGTCAAAATCCCTTTGTTTTAAAAATGACAAACATTTCATTCTTGTGGATCTAATGTGCTACTTGAGTATTTCAGGAATAAGGTGGATGACAAAGTTTTGGAAGATCTACATGCTTATATTACTTTATTTTCATGATTGTAATCAAATGTAAACATGTACAAATATATAATGTACAAGTACTTAGAAATCTTGTAAACCAAGCAGTTAGATCTTCCTATCCACACACAACACTTAGATAGGTCATTCCTAAGTGAGCATCACAATTGCACATTCATTTGTTACACTTAGCATATAAGTTAAAGTTCTGAAATAGAGTTTGTCTCGATCGACAAAATTCTCGACCGAGATACTCTCGGTCGAACATCTTCTCGACTGAGAAACTCCCAAGTCTAAAGCACGAACATCTTTGCAAAACCTACAATAAGTCATCACAGAGAAGGGCTCAGTCGAGCTTTACTTCGACCGAGACAATGTCTCGAGCAGGTTCTATAGCCGTTAGACTTAGTTATACATCTGATAGAGTTAGTGGAAAAAGTGGTTGGGAGTTGAGTTGAACGTTTCTCCAGACTCACCCTTGGTCAACAATTTCCTCGATTGAAAGACACTCAGTCGACAAACTTCTTGATCGAGAAGGTGTATATCTGCATTTTTCAGAAGTAATTAACTAGTCGTTACTAATGCAATTAGTGGATATCTAATGGCTAGTTAAGCACTAAGAACCCCCTAGAAAGTGTCTAGAATGTCCCTAAGCACTAGTAGGCCATTCCTATAAATAGGACATGCCTTAGGACACCTAAACTCACTTGAGTACACATACTTTCAATTGAGAATCAATCCTTGTTAGCAATTGAGCAACTTCAACACTTGCAAATCATTTCCATTGCTAGCATTTTGTGTCCTATAGGCTAGAATCTCCTACCCACTATACTTCCACTTTCATACACATTGGATAGGAGATCAAAACACTTGATATAGGATTCAAGCCTTGTACTTAAGTGGTAATTGTAATTTCCTTTTTCCTTTCTTGTTCTTTCTTATTGCATTATATTCTCCTTGCTACTCCTAGGTTGGAGGCTGCGGTGTGGAGAGGGTGAAATCTTCTCAGGTGGAGAAGGAGGACTTTGGACTACTTCTATAAGGTCTCAATGGGAAGCTACTTCAAGGAGAAAGGCTACTTCAAGGGGGATCTTGAAGTTACTTCAAGTGAAGGTTGCTTCAAGGTTGGTGAGACGACTTCGGGTGAAGGCTGTCCAACGGGTTTGGGAAGTTATTTGTAATTTTGTGTAACATCCTTGAGAAGGTAATAAAATTCAAATACTTTCAAATCCCAATTGGAAACAATTGGGTAGTGGACTGACTCCCTTAGTTTTTGCTAAGGGTGGAACTACTCTAAATCCTTGTCTCCTTCTTCAACATCTTTGTGGTTGTTTTTTGGTTGAATTATTTTAAAAATTATTATAAAACCCTATTCACCCCCTCTAGTGTTTCTCACAAGGTATTATGAATATGGCCAAAAAAGACATTACAAGAATGATTGCCCCAAGGCGAAGAAGTCCTACTACAAGATTAGTTCCAAGAAGAAGGAGGACTACAAGAAGGACAAAAAGTATAAGAGGAAGGACAAAAAAGAAAGAAGAAGCAAGGATGCAACCCATGCCGCATGGGAAGAATCTTCTTCTAGTGAATCCATCTCTAATGAGGGAGAATGCCACCTTGCTCTCGTGGCCTCAACTAGTGAAGATATTGGTGTGGTAAGTGAGAAATGAAATATATAAAGAAGCACTCATTGATATGCTTAATGCTTCTCACTCTTCTTATTCTAAGTGAAAATCCAAGAAGAAGAGGTTAGGGAAAATTATTGATGACTTGTATGCTAAAATAGATATTCTTGAGCAAAATGAGAAGGTTAGTCTTGATAGTATTGAATCTTTACAAGGGAGGTTTCTTGATCTTGAGCTTCAATAAAATGGAGTTGATGTAGAGAATGGTATCTACCTTAAGAACATCAATAGTCTTAAGGAGGAAAACCAAATCCACCTTGATGAGCTTGTCTTACTCAGAACTGAAAATGATGATCTTAGACATGCTTGTGATGCTATCAGAGATGAAAATAGGATCTATCTTGATGAGCTTATCTTTCTTAGAAATGAAAATTCTAGATTACTTGCTCAAATTAATGATTTTTATTCTAAACCCTTATTTCCAAGTAATGAAGTAGCTAGCATAACTCTTGATAGAGATTCTTATCATGCTAAAGCCATCTATCTATAGGACAACCTGCTTCATGCTCAAGATGATCTTGCTAGTTTATATTCTACTATCATTACTCTTAGTGATGATAATCACAAGCTTAGAGCTTCCTTGCAAAAGTTCCTCACAGGGAAAAAGTCCCTCAACGACGTTTTAGACCACTCTACCAAAAATATTGGTAAAAGTGGTTTGGGATATGAGCGTGCTCCTAAAAGCAAGGGCAAGGGTAAGAAAAAGATTAAGGGACCTCCTATCTTTCATGGAGATTCATCCGACTCTAAGAACCCTATGGTTTGTGAACATTGCAAGAGTGGTGATCATTAGTCTACTTATTATCCTTACATAGAGAAGGGGACCAACCCAAAGATAAAATGGGTCCCCAAGCTAACTCTAGATCACAAGGTTTAAGTTGGGCACCGTCATCTTCCTTTCTTGTTAGGTAAAAGGTGAATGGATTGTTGATAGTGGTCACTCAAAGAATATTATAGGTGAAATCAAGCAATTCAACAAGTTCACTAAAAATAAAGGAGGATCGGTGACTTTTGGTAGCAAAAACAAAGGTAAAGTGATAGGTGAGGGTAATGTAGGTGATTCACTTTGCATCAAGAATGTTCATCTTGTAGATGTCCTACTGTAAGACCCTTGACCTACCTTTTGGGGTTAACCCTATTTGTTTTAGCTTTATGTTGTGCTTAGAACCTTACTCTAATACTTTGGAATGATCTTAGAGCATGTGGAGAGCTTAAGTCTTTAGTTTGAGCTTGTTTGGATGTTGTTTGTGCTTTTGTGCTAGTTTGGTGCAAATTGTAAATTACCCATTAGAAGGGGTACCCTTGTAATTTTCCACCTATAGAGTGGTATTTATCTCTCTTGGCTTCATGAGGGAGGTTGTGGTGCTTTGGGGAACCTTGGTGGACCCTTAGTTGGATGGAATCACCCTTAATGGTGATCAGGGTTTTCTAGGGTTTGGTGTACCTTAACCATGTGACCCTTGTTGGTTTGTTTCAACCTAGGGCATGACCTAGGGACTGGTTGGAGGGTTTTGCATTCAATACACCTTGCCTAGGTATGGTTGTCACAACTGAGATGGTCTTGTGTGTCTTGGGTCGAGATGGGTGCTCTTGTGTAGAGTGTCTCAACCTAGAGTTTGTGGTGACCTTGTGTTGCGACCTAGTGGTCGTCGGTGGTGTGTCATGACCATGGGTGGTTCCCTTGGTGTGTTGCGGGCGCGAAATGAGGGTTGGGTGGCCTAGGTGGCTGAGATCCAACCTAGAGTGTATCACCATCTCTTGCATGTGGGCTATATGTGGTTGCATGTTAGTTTCTTAGGTGGAGAAGTGTCCCTTTGGGGCCTTCTTTCGTCTACACCTCATCCCATGCCATACCTCTCTCTTCCTTTGCTATATAAATCCTCTTCTCTCCATGCAAGTGATCTTTTTTTAGTCATCCTCTTTCTCCTTCCTTGCTTGGACGATCATGGAGCTTGGTGAAGCAAGAAGAAGCTATTCTTGGTGCTTTGGAGATGGTTCACCCTTACATGTGGTGTTTGTGGTGATCCTTGGTCATCTTAAACCTTGGTGAGTGTTTATCTTCCTTGTTAATTTTTCTTTGGATCTTCTACCCCATCTTCTTCCTTTTTCTCAGCCCTAGACCAAATTTTAACATGGTGGTTGTTCTTGAGAGTAAGCTCCTCATCACAAGGGTAATAGGCAATGTTTAGACAAGGAGACACCCAAGTGAGAGGGAGTTTCTTCTCTCTTTCCCCCCTTCTTGCTTTTGGTTCGGCCTTGAACTTCTTACCCTCTTTCTTGATCTATCCTTTAACCTTAGTGTTTCTTCTTTCTTGAGGTGATCTTGTGGCTAAAAGTGGAGCTTTTAGTGGAGCTTGATCATCCTTGGTGATGGTGTGCTTGGAGCTTGCCTTCCTTGGAGTTGATTTTCTTTAAGATGGGCTATATATCTCTTAACATACTCTATTATTGCACTCTTTATGCTTGGATGTTATTATTTTATCTCTCTAATTGTTTCATTAACATGCTAGTATATGATGATAGAACTTAGTGCTAGGATGATGTTGAGATCATGCTTTGTTTGGATGTAATCCGAAACCCTAATTCCTTTGTATGAGATTCCTGATGTTTGTGGTGCATGGTGGTTTTCCTTCCTTCTTGATCATGGTTTGACTTTCCAGCATGATGATCGAGTGTTTTAGTGTTCTATGAAGCCTTGGTTCAGTTTTGGTGGTTTTGATCTTGGTTTCTCTCCCTCTTTGAGGTTCCTTTTTATGGTGGTTTCATGAAGCTTGTTTTAGGGTTTGATGACCGTTTTGTGTGAGGTTTTTTCTCTATGATGAGGATAGGGTTTCCCTTGTTGTGTCACCTATTTTAGCCAAGAGTTATCTCTATTATGAACTTGGTTTGATCTTGGTTCTTTCTCTTGGTGGTTGCTTGACCCTTGGTGGTCACCTTGCCTTGTTTGTCTTGGGTCGCGACATCCCTTTGGCATGTTGGTTTTGGGTCGAGATGGATGACCTTATGGAGGTCACGAAATACTTCTCCTTGATGGTTGCGACACCTACTTCCTTGAGGGTCATGATACACCATAGTTTTGGTCGAGACATTTCCTTCTCCCTTGGTTGGTCGTGACATGGTTGGGTTTTTAGGTCAAGAAATGTTCTTGTCGGGGTCACAGTGAGTCTTTGTTTTGGGTCATGACATGCTCTCCCTTGGGTGGTTGGACCCTAACCCTACTGTTTTGACCTGGTTGCTTGAGGGTTGAGGCATGGTGCACCCCTTTGGTGGGTCGCGGTCATGACATGAAGGTAGTTGGCCACGATCATGACACCATGGGTGATGGTGGGCACGACCCATGTATGGTGGTGGTCGTGACATACATGAAGTAGATGGTTGAGTCGCATGCTTGAACATTTCATGAATCCACTTGTATGAGCAACAAATGGGCTATGTATGACCCACGTGTAGTGCTGCATGGATAAGTTTTTGCTTAACCCTTATGATGATCACTAACCCTAAAAGTATTCCAAGAATGTGGGAGATGCTATATCTAGAGTTTAGTGCTTGTATGTATCTATGAAACCCTAATCGACTAGAGCTTGGAACCCTAACCCTAATTTTGAATTATGTGTCTACTTTCTCTTTTACGAGATGTTCATCATGTAGATTTTTTTTCTCTCTCTTATTTATCCTCTAACCTTCCAGGTGATATGTATGACATGGATTGTGTAAGCTGTGGTAGTGATTATGTGATGCAGGGTGGTGCTTATGCACATCAATGATGTATAATATGTAGGGCTTAATGTGAGAGGTCCTATGACCTGGTGTTGGCTAGATGCCTACTGAGAGGTGATGTTTCCAAGTGATGTGATTATAGGATTGTTATCCCATCATGATGTGTGACATTGATGGTGGCCTTGTGAATGGAAGATCAATGCGTATCATGTGGTGATTGTGTGATTTTTTCACACCTTATATGTTGTATACCTTCTGAAGTTACAACACACCCTTATTCTTGTAGAGTTTGTTTTATCTTTATACGTTGTAACTTGATTGATGCTAAAAGTCACCCAATTAACTAACTAATCAAGTGAAACCTAATCATGTAGTGTCCCTGTGCCATAGATCCATTCTAGTGTCAGCTTTATTTGCTGGATTGGTGAAACAAGTGTAACTCAGAACACATATTTTTGAATATGCGGGGTGCACGTTGAGTATCTCCTTGAGTTCATTACAGGTTGTGTGAGACGGCCATGAGTGAGACAATCTCCTTGTGATATGGATGTCCATGAGTGAGCCGCTCCTTCTTTTAAGAACAACCATGTGTGAGTCTGTTCTTCTAGCAATGTTACCTATACTAAGGTGGGCTAGGTGTTTATATATATGGATGACCATGTGTGAGACGATCCTTGTGCTGACTATATGTCACTCTTTTGCAGTTGACTGATATGTCATTGCAGTGCTCTCTTGAGCTGACTAAGAGGTGTTGCAGAGGTCGTGGATTCCGGCTCTCCCATGAACCATTATGGCACTGATTTTGACTTAGAAGTGATCAGTTGGATTTTGGTGGTACGACTCAAATCCTCAAGGCATAATAAAAGACATAACACAACCATGTCGTATATATATATATATATATATATATATATATATATATATATATATATATATATATATATATATATATATATATATATATATATATATATATATATATATATATGCTTAGGTGACATATGTTTCACATTGGTTGAGCCTTTGCCTTATCTTTTTATTGATTTTTTGAATTATAAGATAGTAAGAGAAGTCAACTATCATACATGTTCTTCATATTCTTTTTTAGAACATAACTTGATCTACTCCTTTATGGTGGCTGCCTAATCTTGTTTAATTTGCTTTACCGGTTATAACATATCATTTAGCTGATTTTGTTCATCCTGTTAGTATGTTGTTTTACCTGCTTTGTTTATATGTTCTTTAATAGTGTTGGCGGAGAGTTATATCTCTCGATGGGACATTTTGGTCTCACCCTGTGGGTTTCCACATCTTTTAGGTGACCATGCACGAAGAGGTAGAGGTCGTGTAGATGAGGAAGAGTAGCAACAAGTGCAGTAGCTGATAAGGTTGGATGTGATGCTAGTCATTTGATGTTAGAGTCCTATAGTGGTCCCTGTGCACTCAGGTCCTTGGGGTGTTTTTGAGATGTTTTGTGGTGATGTAATCGATACAAGATTTTTAGCTTGTATATATGTAGAACCAGTATCTTATGTGACAAGTTGATCCCAAGAATGTTGACCTACAGTGATGTAAGAACCACATAACATGTTATGTGCCGTATGCGGCATGCTTTGTGGACTCATATGTAATAAGTTTTTGACTTATGGTGCTTTGATGAAATCGGTTTTAATTTCCTATATTTTCCAGTAATCCATTTGCTTAATGTTGTTTTTGCTTTTGGTTTTGAGTAATCTCACTTTGTGGCGCGACGGGGCATCACACCTACATTGCAATTTAATTAGTGTTAGAAAATTATGTGGCAATGGTCATCTTATTTTGTTTACCTCACGTGAATGCTTGCTACTAGATTCGCTCTCCTACAATATTATATATAAGGGATGTAGAAGTGGAAATCTTTATGTTATTGTTCTTCATTCTCTTAAGCCTATTCTTGGTAGATGCTTTGTTGTTGATAAGAGTGATATATCTTTGTGGCACAGTAGGCTTGGTCATGTAAATATGCATCAATTGAAGAAGTTGAGCAAAAAGGAATTGGTAAAGGGACTTCCTAAATTGGATTTTGAGAAGGATGAGGAATGCCAACCTTGTACACAAGGAAAGCAAACCATGTCCTCCTTTAAGTCCAAAGGAGTCCTTAGTACCAAGAGAGTTCTTGAACTTCTTCATATTGATATATTTGGACCTATGAGAACTTAATCACTTTGTGGTAGCAAGTATTGCCTTGTGTTTGTCGATGATTTCTCTTTCTATACTTGGACTTTATTGTTGGTTTCAAAAGTGATACTCTCGATGTTTTCTCTACTCTTTGCAAATGAGTTGAAAATGAAGCTTCTTGCCAGATCATCTCTATCCACATTGACCATTGGGGAGAATTTGAAAATGATATGTTTGAAAGGTTTTGTGAGGAATCCGATTACATGCACAACTTTTCTTACCCTCATACACCTCAACAAAATGGGGTTGTAGAGAAAAAGAATATGTCTCTACAGGAAATGGCTAGGACCATGCTTCTAGAGTATGATACTCCAAAGAAGTTTTGGGCCGAAGCTGTTATCACCTCATACTTTGTGCAAAACTAGGTTTTCACTCATCCATCTTTAAAGAAAACCTCATATGAGTTATGGCGTGGTAGAAAACCCTCTATTGATTTTGTTCATGTTTTTGTTTATTCTTGTTTTGTTTTAAACACCAAGGATTCTCTCAACAAGTTTGATGTGAAATCGTACAAGACTTTCTTTCTTGGGTATAACACTACCAACATGGCTTATAGAGTGTTTAACATCGAATTGTATAGAGTAGAAGAATCTAACAATGTTAAATTTGTTGAGACTAACCCCTATATTGCCAACATATTGTAAATGATGATGTTTCAGATGAGGTGGTTCCTTGCTTGAAAGAGCTCAACATTGTTGACAAAGGAAAAGAGGTAATAGTATATGAAGAAGAGAAAGAAGAAGAAAAGAAGGATCCAACTCCCCGCTTTGTAAAACATCATCCAAAAGAGATCAACATAGGTAATCCTTTTGAAAGGGTGAAGACACAGGCTGCATTCAACAAAGAACAAGCTGACAGTGCCTTCATCTCACAACTTGATCGAAAGAACATCAAAGAAGCTCTCAAAGATGATGAATGGATCCTAGCTATGCAAGAGGAGTTAGAGCAGTTTGTAAAGAAAAAAGTGTGGACCTTAGTGCCAAGACCAAATGATAGGAAGATCATTGACACCAAGTGGGTCTACTGCAACAAGCTAGATGAAAGTGGCAAAGTGGTAACAAATAAAGCAAGGTTAGTTTCTCAAGGTTACAATCAAAAGGAAGGCATTGATTTTGATGAAACTTATGTGCATGTTGCTAGACTTGAATCTATTAGAATGTTACTTGCCTTTGCTAGCTTTAAGAATTTCTTGCTTTACCAAATGGATATTAAAAGTGCATTTTTGAATGGTACAATTGAGGAGTAAGTCTATGTGTCTCAACTCTCAGCTTTGAACATGATAAGCTTCCTAACCATGTTTAATTACTACAAAAAGCTCTCTATGGACTCAAACAAGCCCCTAGAGCTTGGTATGAGAAATTAAAGAACTTTTTGCTAGACAATGGTTTATCATGGGCAAAGTTGATTCTACGATCTTTCTTAAACACACTTCTAGAAACTATTTGATCATTCAAATTTATGTTGATGATATCATTTTTGGAGAAACGGATATGGATCTTTGCAAGGAGTTTATTCTCTTATGCAGAGTGATTTAGAGATGAGTATGATGGGGGAGCTTACTTTCTTCCTTGGATTTCAAATCAAATAAACAAAGGAATGAAACTTCATCAACCAAGACATGTATACAACTGAACTTCTTAAGTACTTTGGAATGGATAACACCAAGCTGATGGACACCCAATGTCAAACACTGCCAAACTTGGCAGAGATGAGGATTGGTGAGAAAGTGGATGATAAGCTCAATAGAGGTCTGATTGGTAGCTTAATTTATTTAACTACCTCTAGACCTGATATTATTTTTAGTGTTGTCTTGCGTGCTCGATTTCAATCAAGCCCTATAAAATCTCATCTTCTAATGGTTAAGAGGATTTTGAGGTATCTAGCCAAAATCCAAAATTTTGGACTATGGTATCCCAAGTCAAGGGACTTTACTCTTACTACCTGTAGTGATATGGATTATGAATGGTGCTTAATTGATAGAAAGTGAACAAGTGGCACTTGATTCTTCCTAGGACCATGCTTAATTTCTTGGTTCTCTAAGAAACAAAGAACAACGGCTCTTTCAACTACCGAGGCTGAATACATGGCAGTTAGGAGTTGTTGTACCCAAGTTCTATGGATGAAGCAAATGCTCCAAGACTTTATCATCATTTTGATGCTTCTCCTATCTCTTGTGATAATACTAATGCAATCAATCTTTCTTATAATCCTATATTGGATAGTAGATCCAAACATATACTATATATTGATTCATAGGAATCATATAGTTTTTTAAGGTGCTAAAGTCAATCCACACAACTTGTGGAGATGCATAGAGAGTGATTATAGAGGACTACACAGATAGTTCCTTTTTTGTTATCTTTTTTGATAGTCTGAGCTTGTTCTCCCCCTACATGTACAGTTCTTTTTTTCGTTGGAATGGAAAGAGTAACACGCTTACTGACAAAAAAAAGATCCAAACATATAGAGGTCCGCCATCACTTCCTTCGTGACCACATTGCCAAAAAGGATATTTATATCATGCATGTAGACATAGAAAATAAACTTGCAGACATTTTCACAAAAGCTCTAGCTAGAGAGAAATTTACCTTTATTAGATCAAAACTGCTTATTACCGCTCTTGATGATATTGATACACCTTCTAGCTAGATGTAGTCATACCTATGTTCATGATCATAGTTTGGTCATCTCTTACTTGTTAGTGCTATAATTACCTTATTTTTATGCCTTATTTTTTGGCTATCTTTTGAAAATGCATGTTTTACCACAAAATAGTAGCCAATGATGAGTGAAATCTGCCTCAATTTGTTCAGAGTACATGATAGGCTAGAAACATAAATTTATATAGCACTCTAGTTGCTTAGAATTAAACTTCTTATCTTTTGGACAAACTGACCGATTAGATGAGTTTGATCTCGAAGAAACTCGATCGATTACAGGCTGAGGACTGAACTAAACCATAGGGTCACTGAGTTTCCCAAAACCTAAACTCAACCGACAACCCTATTGCACATAAAATATATATGTTGTTGATCAATTCTTCTCCCTCTCAACTAGAGAAAGTCGATCGATAGATACTATCTTTTATTTATCCTCCAATCATAGGGCTAACCCATCCTCTCTTCTACCCTTTCTAGCCCCTGATCAGCCATCCTTGCCTCTCCAAACCTCGACCTAGGTGGTTAGGCGGCCTAAAACTTGTGTTGTCTCCTTTGTTTGTGGTATTTCCATCTCCATTTGATCTCCATGGCCCCAAACCATAGGAAACACACTGGACCAGCTGGAGTTCCATCAGCTTCCACTGCTCCTAGATACGTCTCCTTTGATGGCACCTCTTTCATCACCTCCCAATCTGTGAATAGGTATAAGGAACTTCTATCTAGAACTCCTTTTCCATTTTGTTCCTTGTTTGAACAACAATGTAGAACCGGTAGAGTGATACAAGGGGTTGCTGAGGTTTTCAAACTTCACCACCTTAGTGCTTTGTGTGTAGAGCAATTGTACTATTACTAATTCTATGTCTAGACAAACCTCACATGGAACTACACTACCCTCATCCCATCACCTAACACCTAAGTTATCTTGACCTCCATGATTGCGGGTACCAAGATTACAATCTTTAAGGATTCTTTGAATTCTTACTTCAATGGTACCAAATTTGTAAACACATGGATGACCTCCTATCCCCAGTACCTTGACCTACTTGACCCTAAGGCTTTCTACAAAAGCTTTGAACCTGAGCTTACCCTTCCTGACATCCACAATTTTTTTTAAAAAAACTCGATGTTCCATATAGGAAGAAATCAATCCTTCCTACCTCTTCCCTAGACATAAAGACACATCTTATTGCATTATTAGAGAAATACAATCTCCATCAAAAGAAAAATCAAATAGATTTTGCAAAGAATATTGTTGTGATCATGTACTATCTTTTGAATGATGTTAGAGTCAAATGGGCCTATTACATTCTCCATCACATGACCTATTTTGACTCAAGGAAGAACACATGTGGAACCCACATACCTTATCCTAACTTGATATGTGGTGTGTTTTCTAACCATTCTGAGAAATCCATTTTCCACGAGCTTGGTTACAAAGTGAGTAGAAATAGTGTTTATATAAGTGAAAACACTATCAAAAAGTCCTTTTATTCTACCTCATCTACCACAATAGGTTCTTCCACATCCACCTAGGCTCCTCAACCTCCTCCTAGACCTGACCACACCTCATTTTTGGTGTCAAATGAAACCCTGATGGGCTACATGATACACCAATAGGCGTATGACCTTTAAGTTTAGGAGCACATCCACCAAGATTTAGTTTAAATCATGTCAAACATGAACTTATCCTACTACCATCTCTACCCCACCTACTAGACCTGCCCTAGTATTGACTATGCCTCCTATGCATACAGTCAGTTCTACCCCGCCCCTCCACCTACTACTTCTGCTGTACCCCCTACCTTTGATGGTGAACCTACCCCTAATACCCTCAGCTTCTTGCTCTTCTAGTTAGCTCTACTGCCACTCTGCTTGCTAGTTATGATGGGGTTTCTCAACCCACCTTCGATCAAGAAAATGCACTGCATGCTTGTGGCATATCTGCGCCTGAGCATCATGCCAAGTGGCCATCTACTTGCTCCTTTGGACCTCCTGAGGATGAGGAGATGGATAATAAGGATGAGGTTGGTGATTAAGATGGTGATGATGGCTCTGATTCTAATGGATATGGTGATGAGGCTACACTTTCTTCCCATGATGCACCTTCAGATGGAGATGAGGACTACCGGCCAGAGGATGATGATGATGACGAGGACTCTGTTAACATGGCTGCTCTAGATATTTAGTTCTTAGTCTATGGGTGTTCACACACACAAACACACACACACAAACACACACACACATATATATATATATATATATATATATATATATATATATAAATGAATATATATATATATATATATAGAGAGAGAGTCAGGCTAGAATACACTCGAGTGTATCCGGAGCGGAATACAGTCAAGTAGTTTTCCATGATACAATATTTTTTTTTAAATCTAATCCATTGATCTTCTTAAACATCTTGTGAACAACTCATACGCAAAATTTGAGCACATTTGGATATGTATAGCTCATGCTATGAAGACCGCAAAAATTATGCATTTCAAATTAGTTTCGCGTGTCGATTTTGTTGCCCTTGGATGAGTGACTTACACTCATCCAAATGGGCTCAAAATTTGTATGTAGCCTAGTTATAGTATGACGGTGAAGATCGACGGTTTACATTTTGCAAAAAATGGTCTTGATATGCAAACACACTTGAGTGTATTCGTGCGATCCGTACACTCGAGTGTATTCTAGCCTGACTATATATATATATATATATATAATCAGGCTAGAATACACTCGAGTGTATTCCAGTAGAATACACTCAAGTAGTTTTCCATGATGCAATTTTTTTTTAATCTAATCTATTGATCTTCTTAAACATCATGTGAATAGCTCATATATAAAATTTGATTCCATTTGGACATTTACAGGTCATGGTATGAAGACTACAAAAATTATGCATTTCAAATTTGTTTCGTGTGTCGATTTTTTTGCCCTCAGATGAATGACATACTCATTCAAATGATCTCAAAATTTGCATGTAGCCTAATAATAGTGTAACAATGAAGATCAATGGTTTACATTTTGCAAAAAAATAGTCTTGATATGCAAACACTACTTGAGTGTAGCGTGCGATCTGTACACTCGAGTGTATTCTAACCTGACTATATATATATATATAGATATATATATATGTGTGTGTGTGTGTGTGTGTGTGTTTGTAGACTTTCATGTAATGAACATTTGAGAACTATATCTGAGGCATGTTGTTTTTCATTTCTCATTATTTTTTTGCTAGTTTGTGTATATATATATATATTTGTTTTTTTCTAGTTTGTATATATATATATATATATATATATATATATATATATATATATATATATATATATATATATATATGTATGTATGCATTTGTAGACTTTCATGTACTGAACATTTGAGAACTGTATCTGATGCATGTTGTTTTTCATATCTCATTGTTTTTTTTTCTAGTTTGTAGCTTTTCATCTCAAGGGGACATCTACGTTTTTTGTAATCTGATTATGTATACCTTAACTCTATGCTTGGCTTTATCTTATGAGTTCTTGGTATGCGTTTCCATATTTTAATTATGACTCTAGCATGCTTGTTTCTCTAAGTTTCTATTTGGTGCTTGCTATGATTGGTTGCTTATGCAATTTGTGCCTATGGAAAAGACCTATGTTTCCTAGATCTTCTACCCTCCCTACCTTTTTGATATGACAAAGGGGGATAAGTGAGCTCAATCATATTGCTTTGTGATTCTTTTCTAGTCTATTATCTAAAATATCATGTGACTTGTAAGAGGACCCAATAGTATATACGTTTTCTATGGCTATGCTTTTTGGATAAACTAACCATACAGGTGAAGGAACATAGAAATTGAGGTAAGAATGAATTGAGGGTGAGAAATTGCAATTGTTCATTCATGTATCCCCTTAAAATTCACAAGGTAAAAGTTTTAAATTCTCAATCCTTTTCAATATGTTGAGGAATGGTTTGTCATCTTCAAAAAGGGGGAGAATGTTGACCTAAGGGTTATATGTTGTCCATATTTTGATGATGACTTAACCATTCCATTCGTATGTATCTAATATGTCTATTTGAGATTGATTTCCGGTATTAGGTACATGAAAAGGATCAATTTAATCAAACCCTAGCCTGATCTAGTTCAAGTCAAAAGCAATGCAAATGCACTTTTGTGGAAATAGCCCTAAATGACTTAGGATAATTTTTGTAATCATTTGTATTGATGCTATGACTTGTAACTAAGATGAGAAAACATTAAGAACACTTAATTCAAATGTTTAATCACTCTAACAATGATTTCTAAAATTTATCACAAACTTCCTGTTTGGTCAAGTTTCATCCTTGATAAACTCGGCCGACACCCTTGATGAATTTTGGGAATGTCCAGGTTCGACCGGGTTTACCTCAGGATAAACTCTATTGATACCTTCCACAGGCAAACTGACTTTTAGTGATCAGTTGAGTTTCATCCAAGATAAACTCGCCCGATAACTCAAAATTAGCTTATCGCATAGTGCTATCAGCTGAGTTATATTTATATAAACTCGACTAACAACATTGTCTGAGTGTGTTGAAAAAGTGATTCTAGTCGTTGGAGTGTTGTAAAAATCAGAAATAGATTAGTTGCAACACCCCAAATGACTACAAACCGTTCTCGAGTGCTTCTGGTGGTTAGTGGACATCCCCAACTATAAATAGGACCCCTTAGAGTTCATTCCAAGTTTGCCCCTTCATGCTAGTCAAGCTCCTAGCTATAGCTGAGTGCATTTTGTCCACCAGAGCCCCTTTCTCTCTTTTGTTTACAAATCCAAACGTCCATATGTGTGAGATAGGATATGTGTGAGAGAGATACTCTAATGTATTCTTGTTAATCTCTCAAATCCCCCTTTCTCAACCCCTTTCTTCAAGCAAAGTTGGTGAAAAGATTCTCCAAGGTGAAGGAAAAGGTGAAAAGCTTCTCCAAGTTGAAGGAGAAGGTGAAGGTAGAAGATCCTTGAGGCAGATAGGTAATTCTTCAAGGTGGAAGACTTGTTGCAAGAAGGGGAGCTCCTTGGTGAAGGTGTCTAATTGCTTGCAAGAGTGGGTAAGCCCTTGTAGAGGTTGAAGACTCAACCTCAAGGATAGGTAAGACCTTGGTTGGTTTATTGGCTCCTTTTGGTCCTTAAAAAGGAAGGATAGGTATCCTCACCATGTAAAGGAAGGTCTTTTTGTATGTCTTATAATGGAATATAAGTGTATAATGGTTGTAAAATCCTAGAGCTTTTTTACCTCTCTAGGTAGTGGTCTGACTTTCTCCTAGTTTGGAGATTGGGACCACTCTAGATAGCTTGTTCTTGTGTTTGTTCAATCTCTCTCATCCTTGCTATGTATGTTTAGTTGCACTCAAATTATAGATTTGCAATCCTACTTCTTAAAGTAACTTGAAGGTCTAATTGATTTTGTTTAAGTGCTTTTTAGCTCTATTCACCCCCTCTAGATCCCTTTGATCCAAATATGATCACACTAGATGGCTAATACCTTGAATTCTACCAAGTTCTCAAGCAAATGACATGATTCTTTAGGGGGTTTGGCCAGAAAAGAATTTGCACAAGATGATCCATCATGGTTTGGCTCAATTGAATTGAATCAGAGTAAAAGGATTGTACAAGTTGCCATATAGGAATCTCATGATAAGAGCATTATCTCAACATTTTTGGAACCTTTCCCAAGTATCATTAAATTTCTCATGGTCCATTTGACTGAAATATACAATAGCATATCGCATATGCATCAACCATGCAATAGAAGAGAACTTCTACAACAAGTCATTCTACATATCTTCCCAATTCAAAATCTCCATCTTTGAGGAATACCAGTATTTGGCTTTATCCTTTAGATAGTAAGGAAAACATTGTCAAATGGATGGCATCATCGATTGTGGATGGGGTGCAGAAAGTCAAGAATGTTTTTGATAAAAGCCTCAACATGCTTATAACGATTTGTGTGGTCCAAACCATATAAGACCAAAAGCATTTTCACAAGGATTAAAGGTACAAAGAAGTCTTGTCTTGACATAGCATCAATCCTTGTTGCAATGTAGATATGCAAGTACCCAAAAGGAAGTAGTCTTGGAGAGGCCTTAGGGGCTCTTCATTGTTTGTTGGTGGTTCTCCATTGGGTTTAGCCATCTCTTCCTTCTCTATTGTGCACTATCACTTGCACATTTCACAAATAAGAAGAGTTACCAATCTCAAATTCAAGAACAACCCAAATAATATGTAATAATAATGGTGAGGGATATAGGAAAAGTAAAAGTAAACAAACTATCTAGGATGGGTGACACTCTCCCTGAAAATGGCAGTAGAAAGCTTGATGCACTTATGAGCACACCATGCTAAAAAAGTCCCAAATGAAGCACACTCTTAATATCCATAAGTGCACGGGATCGAGATGTTTTATAGGAGTGGTGGGTACATGATAGAATCCACATGGAAATATAAGCGCACTAGAACTTGTTATATTTTAGCTAGGTTCCTAATGCCAAGATTAGGTTAGGGTCTAGAGTTGGACTTGAGTTAAGCTAAGGGTGCAAGAAATCAAATGGACAAAAACCAAGCCTGTATTAATTCTATACAATTTAGTCTAGCTAACAAGCTAAGAGAGAAAGTAACATGAACTAACCAATACCAAACATAATTAACACTAAGCAAGGCAATAAACTAGGAAAGGCAATCTAAAGCTACACTAAGCAGTTAATTACCTTATCAAACATAAGAAATCACAAATAAGAACTACCCTGATAAATTAATTCACTATCAATAAGTTAATTGGACTAATGCAACAAGTAAGGCATCAAGATAAACTAACATTATCTAGTGGGAATGGGAAATAGGTTTCTAATCAAGAAATTAGGTATAGTGGGTTGTTCGCGGGTTATGTAACCTTCAACCATGCTTAAGAGTCATATTTATGTAATCACATCCAACAAGCATGCTATTAATGCAAACAACTAAGGGTAATGAGGATAAAGGGTTCTATTCTACTAGTTGACCATGGGTTGCATGTGATGTTCATAGGGGACTAGTCCCTATCACCTCCCATCCAACCTTACGAGGCTCAGTTGACTAGGGTATAAATAAACTCCAATCAAGACCACCCTCTTCTAGGTTTCTAGGAGCAATTATCCTAATACACTGAGTGGCAAAGGGTGGTATGGGGTGTAGGAGAAGGGCATTTCACCTTCTATTACCTTCAAATCAACCACTTAACATGATATTTTCCAAGTGCTTTAGGAATATGATACCTAGATACTTAGATCTCATACCTATGGTTAGTAGAGTAGAGGGATAGGAAAAAAAGAGGGAAACTATCTAAGGATCCACTAGTTGGTCTTAGGACTTTATCCTCTTCTAGAATCCTATTTCTCCTTCTCTGTATACAATTAGGTGTTTCATACATTAATCATGATAGAAAGAGAAAGGAAGTGAGAACAAGCAAGAAGATAGAAAATTGTAATGAAATCAAAGTACTTAGTATTAATTGTTTTCCAACATTGTATCAAAGTTACATATTTTCCCATAAACAAACTACCAAAGGGGCTTAGCTACTCATAATACAAGAAAGTGAATTAGGGGAGAAGAAAGAGATAGAAATGGGCATGGATCTCAAAGTCGAGGTCTTCTTATTCTTCTCCAACAATAACAAGGTTGAGCTCCTCCCCACTCTATGGTGGAATGCATGGAAATGTGGAATGGAATGGCCAAACCTTAGAAAGCTAGGGTTTTGGGATGGAAGATGGAAGGAAAATGGATGAAATGTATAGGTGAGTGATAAGGGATAATCTTGAATGCTAGTGGAAGAAATGGATGGGTGAGTGATAAGGGATAATATTGAATGCTAGCAGTAGCTAACCCTCTACTAAGTGCCATCACTAATGTACATATAGTGGTTGGCCTCCATTTACGTGTGGTGAAGTCATAAAAGTAATGTCAGGAAGCTCTAGGGTTAGGTGGGTAGCATGTTTGTGGTTGTCACCATGGTAAGTAAGATAGGAATGGTCATGGTATGTGGGAGCAACCATGATGGAAGTGTAAAAGTGTTTGTGGAGACATGAGTTTTAGAGTGTAAGTGGCACAACCATGGTGGGTTGAAGGTGGCACAATTGTGGCAAGTAGCATCACTGTGGTGGATGAAGGAGGAGTTGTTTGTGGTCATGATATTGACCATCCTAGGCAGATGATTCCACAACCATGGTGATGATCACAACCATTCTGGTCCTATATTTCCATGACTATTTTGTCTAGCACGACTATGGTGGCTGAGCTATTTTTCTCCTTGTAGACATCTAATTCAATTTGAATTTAATAGGAGTAGCACGACCGTGGTTGAATATCTTTTTTGATGAACTCAGTGTGGAGTCGTGGTACAATATTACAACCATTTGAGGGTTTTTTTGGGAACTTAAATGTTAAATTTGTCCATCCATGGTTCTCTTTCTCAACTTTAATCCTTAGAAACTTGGTGTAGGCTAGAATTGACTTTGATGACTCCTTGGACTCCTCGATGGGTGTTCGAGTCCTTGGGATCATCACTCTCCCCCTTCTATCAATTAATATCCAAGGTACTAAAAAATACATGCAAAAAACATCCATAAGTGCATTTCATAATAAACTAATGATTGAGAGTATAACATGCATTATGAAATATCTTAATGTGAATGAGGAGCAAAAAGACACAAAATGGAGATCCAAACTAGGCTTTCATCAGTTAGATACCAATTTTGTTGTATTTGGATAACCCTACCTACATTAAATAATTATAGAAGGAAAACAAAAATAACTTATGGATAATCCTAAAATATATATAAAAGATTAGTTATAGCATGTACCATTTGATTGTCAATTTTTTTTTCATATGTCTTTTGGATCCATCTAATAGCTTGTACATTGTCTTTGCTACCCATCACAGTCCCACTAGGACTCAAAAGTGTGTGAAACCCCCATCAATCTCAGATATCTCTCTCTAGTATATCCCACCAGCAACATAATATCTCTTCACATTTGTTACATCATCACAATCAACATGATCCAAACATAAGGGATTTTCACGTCCTAGACACTCTTAGTGAACTCACACTCCTCCTTCCATGCAGACCCAACTACAACAACTGTGAAACCCTCACATATAAAACTAAGACCTTGAAACTTATTAACAAGTATCCATAAATAAGAATCTATCATCACCTAGCCCCTCAATACTCTCCCTTTATACCTAGGTTATCCACCTTGATACTGCTCAACTCTAAGATTTAGTCTACATATGAGACCTTTGCAACTCCAAGTGAAGCTATGGAATGATTTCCTTAGCCTCAAGGAAGCCACAAAAACCATCAATTTCACCCACTTTGTAGGCATTTTGACATCTTGTCATGTTCTTCATGCATCCATGGAGTCGTTCCATGCTACACCCCCCCTAGAGGTCATCCCCTTCACCAAGGTGTCATGAATTACCTAATATTTTTTTCCTTGTTTTGTTTTTTGGAACCTATTCCCATTTTTACTTGACTCTACTCTCATGGTGGAAACTGTTCTCGATCTTTTGACCATTATGGGAGCTCACTTAGAGGTAATTGATTTCATTGGTAAGGGGGGAAGAGTTTTACCACCTTTATTTTTGGCATAGTGTGCCGAGTTTCCATCTTGAATACAAACACTTGAACTCCTATAAGCTCTATCTTTATTGTAGTTTGATCAAACATTAGTTAGGATGATTTATCAACTTTTTCCTAGTTTGCATGTGATTCAATAACGTACATAATGGTTAAAATGATAATCTTGATATATTTTTTTTTATGTTTGAATGCATGCTTTTCTTAGGAAATGTTGGTCATGTAACCGGTGTTGAAGGACCCATGTTATCAATATGAAATTGAATTTGTTGAAGTGTAAATATATGATTTCTCTATTTTGGGTTAGTGAAGACTTTAACAATTCACATAAAATTCAACCGGTGTTAAATAAATCCATAAAAATATGTTTTGAAAGTCTTTGAATAATAAAGTTGGTTGTATAGTCTTCAAACCCTAATTAGGTCATATCAAAGGTTATTTCCTAAAGACTTAGTATTAGTTTTTAGGTTCTAACCAATATATAAATCAATGTAATCTATATTTTTTATAGGATAATTATGTATGAACCATGATCACTAAATGTGTGATAGGATTTATTTGCTCCATTGTATCTAGTTGTTGTACACAAGTTGATGTAGAATACATTGAGAAGAAGAGACAAAGAAGATAACACAATATCAAATTTCTTAGTTCATATTCAACTGCCTATGAGGAGCCCCCAAGGTGGGTATTTATATGAAAATACATGAAACCCTATACTTGAGGTACTTTCATAAATTTCCTGGAAAACATAAAACCAAAATAGGAAAGATAAATCTATTAAGTGCATGTAACTAGATCATTTCACTTAAGTCCCTAGATATAATTGTAAAGGAAAAATAATAGGTTGCATGCATCATGAATCAACTCCCTTGGGGTTCAAAACATCTGCCACTGGTGATCAGGTCCATATCCTATGTGGGATCTCTTATGTAACATACTAGGTTTGGCTAGTAAATATATTTTGAGCTATTGTCCTCTAACTTGACTTATTTCAATTATAGCCCATTTCATTATCCTCAGTTGAGACCCATTTCCAGTTTCAATTTTTTTCTTGTTCGACCATCATGTACCTTGACACTATTTAGTTCACTTTGTGAATTTGTTGTGCCTAAATAAAGAATTTCTCTTTATTCAAGAAATATATGTGATGTGTCCCTTAATATGCTTTAATGAACCATCATGGTGTCATTTTGTGAAATTAAACATATGCAAGTGTAAATATTGAGTGGATCACATACTCTTGATATTAGAACCAATGGTTTTGGAATGAACTTAAGATATTAACAATATTATATTAATTTTTTGGGTGAATTGGAATATGAACACTGATAGACCAAGTGATATCCATCAATTGAGGAAATAACATTTTATATAAGTAGCCCCTTGACTAATTTACAACTAATCAAGATTTCAACATGTTTATACTTTCTTTACACCCCAATGAAAAGAATAAAATTTGTCACATTATATGCATGGGTCCCTCATTTATTTACCTAAGCCATATTAATTTCACAAAGTTCATGCATGACTAGTGGGACATGTTTGTGCATCTTCCTTGTCAGGAAATGACTAACATTGAGGCATATACCATTCTCTTCTCTTACCCATCTCTTCTTCCTATCATCCTCCCTATTTCTTCCCATACCATGCTTCCTCATTGTCTAGAAATCCTAGCCACCCTCCTCCTCACTCCCTTTTATGCCCAACCATCATGATTGTAGAGAAACACCAGTCGACCTCCATAGACCTGCAAACTCCCACTGCCTAGCATAGCTTCCCTGATTATAGTCACCAAGCCTCTACCATTCACCAGACTTCGATCACAAGAACTCATTTGTAGGTATTCGACCACCATGACAAAACATTAGAAACATATTCTACTCCTTGGTGCCACCCAAACCTACTAATCACCACCAACAACCCGGAGATACCGAGACACCCCGCATGTTGAATCCTATAAACCTACAACATCCTCTTCTTCTTCCTTTCCCAAAACTTTGAACATGTCTTACCAACAACAAGATGTTTGAAGATCAACAAACTTTTAGCAACCACCTCCCAACAAATTCCTTGTTAGACTGATTGGAACTACAACTTCTTCCTCCTCCAATCTGATGATGGACCCCCTCGATCCCACCACCTATCAGATCATTAGCAACCAACACTATCTCTTCAATTTTTCGTGACAATCAAGGACATAGGTATCCTCATAGAGATCATCAAACAATCACATGATCTCACCATTGTATTCTATAAACAACTTAAATCTATGTGACCTCAAGCAAGATACAAACTTGATGATCTCTGCAAACTAGCATACCCATATCCTATTGGGGATGTTTTACTAATACAACCCCGGATGTGACGAAAGCTTGTTGTATAAGCATTACCAACAAGCGTGTAAACCCAAAGAAGAAACACCAGATTGAGTGTGGAAAACTCTCCTCAAGTTGAAAAGAGAAAAACCACGATGCAATACTGGCCAACAAGCACTATGTAATTAAGATTACAACTCACACCGCCAAGATTTAATTACCCCTAAATCCATGTACACCCAGATGAGAACAAAGACGAGAAAGAAGAGAATCAAACCTAATGTATGCAAACCTCCCTCTTTACTTGATTTTGTCATGACGCTACTATCATTGTTGGGGACCGCTTGATGCCGCTGTGATTGCTGATTGTGTCAGACTGTTGCCACTATGGAAGCACTGTGTATGTAACTGCCAATCGCTACTTTGCTTTAAGATAAAGTTGTTGGCCCTCTCTTATCAACCAAGAGAGATACTCTATTAGTGCACCTAATGTGTCACCAACTGTCACCCACTATTTCACTTCAAGGAAAAGTCGTAGACCCTCTCTTATCAACCAAGAGAAATCCTCTTGTTGTTCTTGTCTTTGAGCTCTTCTACCATAGAAGACACCAACAAGAAACTATAGGAATCACACACCATCAGGTGGGATGATTCAATGGCCTACCCCAGGGCCTCTATTTATAAGCCTCCATAGTATGTGGTTTCTGTGATACGTCATTCGAACAAAACATCATTAACTAAGAGGAAGCAATCATTAGCAACAGATTACTGAAAATCACTAAAAAATTAAAACCTTTTCAAAGAGATCCAATTCTAGGAAACTCTTAACAACAAGAACCAAAGTATTACATGTACATTCTGGTCCACAAGTAAATACCATGTACCATCTCTTCTTGAGGATTGCTCCAAGTCTGCCCGGCCTCCTCTACCAAGACTTCCACTGATGGAAATTCTGCTCTTCTAGCACAGTCTGGTCAAAATACAAGGGTGATTGACTCCGAGGCCACTTCCCATATTACTGGAAATCATTCTTTATTTTCTAAATTGCATAAAACTTCTGCTATTTCGCCTCTCATAGTAGCCGATCGTTCTCTAACACCTATATTAGGAATAGGGAATATCTACTCCTGGGCATATTTTATTACGTTCAACACTTTATGTTCCTAAATTCCCTATCAACTTGTTATCTGTGAGTAGAACTGTTAAGGGCCTACAATGCTCCATAACTTTTAACTTGGATGGTGTTATCTTTCAGGATCTGTACACGAGGATGAAGATTGGTTAGGGCCATGAGGGACCAGACAGCTTATACTACGTGGACGCATCAAAGACGAAGACTTACTTGACTACTTCTTTGATCGACATCTAGTGGCACTATCGCTTGGGGCCCTTCACCAACAAAATTGAAGCAATTACTACCTGACATTTCTGAGTTGGTTTTTCAATGTGAAACATGCCAGTTGGGCAAACAAACTAGATCTATTTTTGTCAGGAAACATTGTGTTAGCTCAAAACAACCGTTTAATATTGTGCATGCTGGCATTTGGGGTATGTGTTGTGTTTCTAGTATTTCTGCTTTTTGGTATTTTATGAGTTTCATTGATGACTTTTCAAAAACTGGGGGTATGAAGAAATAAGAAACACCACTTGTTAAGAGAAAGGAGATAATATAAATTTATATAATGACAATAGAAGAGCACATTAGGGATGAGCGTTGGGCCGGGGCATATCGGGTTTTGTCTCTCCCAAACCCAAACCCAAACCCACATTTTAAAGTGGGTTACGTGCCGGGTTTAGGCCTAGATAAAATTGATAAATGTTGGCCCGTACCCGGCCCATGTAAGAATGCTGGGTTTCGGGCCAGGTTCGAGTTTTCCCATATAATGTCGAATGAGCATACTAAAAGTTTGCTAGATTTAACTTGCTAACACAAAGACTAAACTAGCATGATATATAATTTGTGATGAACCTTAAAAAAAATTATATTTTGTGGCCTATGTAGTCAGATATGTATACCTTAGTTGTGTGATCCCCTATAGTAATGAAATTAGATATTGAAAGAGAAAACAATTATTTTCTCATACATGTGAATGTATGAGACTTAAAAAGTAATGGAATCTATAATGTTGTGACTTTTTTCATCCTCTATCTGTATGTATATACAATGAAATGGGTGTCGGATTCCATATTTTATTCAGTTGTTAAAATATGCATAGTAAACAACAAAAGGTTCCATTTGAATGACACAGTGAGATCAAAACAAATGAATCAAGTATGTTCATCCATGTCAATGATGGTGATCTTACTAGTTCATTCACCAATCATGTAGATTGATTACAGATTATCCATGTTGCCATTGGTTAGATAAGTAGTACATATTGCATCAAGAAATTTGTATGCTTTTCTTTCAGGACAAATATAGATGTATGCATGTATAATTTGTATATAAAATCTAATCTGGGTATTCGGGTTTTCAGGCCTGGGTTTTCCCCAGTCCGTACCCGGCCCAAATAAAATATGGGTTTAAATTTTAGGCCCGGTCCACCCGTATTATAAATCAGGTTTGGATCTGGATCGGGTTATGTGGGATGGGTAGCGGGTCAGATCGGGCCGGCCCAACCCAATGCTCATCCCTAAGCACATATAGGGGCATGTCCAAGCATAGAAAGAAAAGCAAGATAAAGCATGCACTTGAACAACCCAAAAAGCAAGATAAAATGCTTTAGAAAAAATAATAAATCACAATTTTGACTCTAAAGATGAAAGAATTTGTCCAAAAAGTGTCAGGGCTCATGGCATAGCGATGAGCCTTGCTCAGAAGATAGTTTCTGCATAAAAACACTAGTATTGCACTAAAAATTGAAACTGGAGTAAAATCTATATGAAATCCAAAAATACTCCAATTTCTACATATAATGTGGATCTATGTATCCTGCATCACAATGTTATACAAGCAACTCAAGATAGTAGATGTGCAATTCAAGGAACAAGCTTGAGCAAATATGAAACAAGATACAAGCATAGCATATAGTGAAATACCATTAGATGAGCAAAGATACCAATTATAACAAGGTTAGAACTACATGTATGTGAACTACTAGTAGATGTTATCACAAGTTAGGACTACTAGTAGGATCTAGATAATAGCAAGAGATACCAAAAGATACACAAGATAAAGCAAGCTATGAGTAGATGTAGAGATATATCCAAACAAAGAGATATGCAATTTTAGAAGCATGAAAGGATATAACTCACTAACAAGTATGCATCATTACCAAAGGATGATTACCACTAAGAACCTCAAGGTTGTATCCAAACAAGATATACAACTAGATATATGTAGCAACTTAGAGCACAACGGAAGCAATTTTAGACACAACCACGAGATCCAAAGACATCTTCATCAAAACCTGCATAACAACTCAAAGCAAGTAATTGCAAGATATAGATATGCCAATTTAGAGCAATTAGAGAGATAGAGTTGTAAGCAAGGTAGGAAATTTAGAACATGGCAATATGCATATATAAAGGTACCAAATGAGAGTGCCAAAGAATGAGGCTATTGGTTGAGAAAATCTAGTTGAGATGGAAATTCTCATTCAATAAGCCAAATGTATATTCTGTGCACAGTGTGTCGGTCATGTTCTGTGTATTGACAACTCGACCGATGATAACTATTGGTAACACCCATTGATGCCTATCGGTCGAGTATCAAATAGGACAAACTCGACTGACAAAGCTGCTGTATTAAAGCACATATATTTCATAAAAACATATTTAAAGGCATGCTAAAAATACAAACCATATCCAAACATGTGTAAGCAAGTTAGTAATGGACTATAAAAGCATTTGAAATAGTTTTTGAGCAAGAGTGTGAAGAGAAACACAAAATACCATTTTTGACTCAAAAACCATATGTACAGTGCACACTATCTTGACAAAAACAAGTTAGGATTGGTTATAAGCAAGAGAAACATTACCTTTGTTCTTACCATTGCTTTTTCCACTTGTTGTCACCCTCTACACATCTCACATTTCTTCTTTCATGTGGATTGAGAAGTCAATTTACAATTCAATAGCTCAAGTTAATCCATTTGAAAGTACCTTCAAGAATAAAGATGAAATGATCCCCAATCATGTTTTTGGGTCTGGAGGGGTTAGCTTAGCAACCCAATAGAGGAAATTGCTCCCATCAAAGATTGGAAGGTTGATCAAGTATATCCCTCCTTGGTAGTCACCCATCTTCTCCTACTTGTTGAAGTATGCTTGGATAAGACCCACTATGATACCAATTGTTGGATCCTAGACGGGTGATTAGATGCTCTAGAGCGGGGGGGGGGGGTGAATAGAGCTGAATGCACTTAAACAAAATTCATGAGACCTTCAAGATATATCACAAGATAAGGTTGCTAAATAGGAAATTTGAGTGCAACTAAAAATGCATAGCAAGGGAGAGAAAGATTGAACATACACCAATAGACAAGCTATTTAGAGTGGTTCCACACTTCAAACTAGAAGTGAGTCAGTCCACTACCTAGAGAGGTCAACCTTCATGATTTCCTTACCATTGCACTTTTATATTCAGTCATAAGACTTACAATACATGACCACCAAAGGACTTACCTATCCAAAACACAGAGTCTTGAACCTTACCAAGGACTTACCCACTTTGTAATGAGTCTTCGGCCTTCACCAAGAACTTACCTACTCTTTCACAAGTCTTCATCTTTGCAGGGATTACCCAGTCTTCTTGGATCTTCAACCTTTGACTTCACCTTCACTCAGAGAAGCTTCCACCAAGGACTTACCCACTTGAGCAAGGAGTCTTCTGCATTCACCAAGGGCTTAGCCACTCTTGCTCTAAGTCTTCAGACTTGATCTTCACCAAGGGATGTCTTCCCTTGTCCTTTTTCACCTCTCTTAGCCAAGAGAGAGAACCTTCATCTTCATGGTTGAAATGAGAGATAGGGAGGTGGTGGAAGTGCGAGCCTCACAAGATATACATGTAGGATGAGATCTCTTACAAATCTCCTACTCACTCTAATGGATGTAGCAAGTGATTAAGCTTAGAGAAAGAGAGGAGGCTATAGGATCACTCAACTATAGAATAGGTACCTTCATAGTACTTGGCTAACCATGGGATGAAGCCCAAGGGATCCTATTTATAATTGAGGATGCCTGGAAGCCTTTGGGAATACTTGAGAACAAAAACTAGCTATTTTGTGGCTTGCAACAGATATATTTTCACTTGTTGCAACTCCACAATGTCTAGAAACACTTTTCTACACTATTCCGTACAGTGCAATTGGTCGAGTTTCAATAAAGGTAACTCGACTGATCCCACTAAGAGACAAGACCAATTTAGGCCATCAGTTAAGTTTGTCCTAGGGTAACTCGGCCGATTCACTTAAATTAGTTTTGGTCAGTAGAGGGATCGGTCCAATTCTGTGATGTGTAAACTCAACCGTTCAAAAGTCATTTTCAAGATCCAATTTGGATTGGTTGAGTTTGCAACTCAACCGATGAACAACCTGATGTGAATTTTGGAAAATGGCTTCTGAGTGCTTAAACATTTGATCTAAGTGCTCTTGATTTTTTCTAAGCCTAATTACAATTCATACAATCATTACAAGTGATTTACAACATGATTCTATTAGATTTACATCATATTACAAAAATGTGCACTTGTATTGACTTTGACTTGTCTTTTCTCCAAGTTGAGATGCGCAAGTTAGGGCATTTGGAGTGTGTCTATACCTAATATAAAATCACTCAAGTAGAGACATTAGAAACAAATAATTGGAATGGTTTAGTTATCATCAAAATAAGGGTTTAGTCAATTTAGACCTTGAGTCAACATTATCCCCCTTTTGAAGATGACAAACCATTCCTTAAATGTATTGAAAGCATTTAAGTAAAGTCATACCTTTGGAGAAACCTAGGGGTTTCAATAGAATTGAGTTCATATGCTCCCCCTCAATTGATGCTAATGGAGTTCTCATACTCCCCCTCAATTGATGCTATTTATCCTGCATGGTTAGCTTTCATAACATTTATAGAATACTATGTCTTCTACTCATATATGTTTTACACATATATGTATTCTCCCATTTACCTTCTCCCCCTTACATGGACATACTTCTCTTCTTCATGTAAGACATGCCTTCTCCCTGTTTTTTCAAAAGAAGACATACCTTTCTCCCCCTTTGTCATTTCAAAAAGTGGGGGCATGAAGAAATAAGAAACACCACTTGTTAAGAGAAAGGAGCTAATAGAAAGTTATATAATGACAATAGAAGAGCACATATAGGGGCTTGTCCAAGCATAGAAAGAAAAGCAAGATAAAGCATGCACTTGAACAACCCAACAAGTAAGATAAAGTGTTGTAGAAAAAGTAATAAATAGCAATTTTGACTCTCATGATGACATAATTTGCCCAAAAAGTGTCAGGGCTAATGGCGAAGCGATGAGCCTTGCTCAGAAGGTAGTTTCTTTATTAAAAACACTAGTCTTGCACCAAAAACTGAAATTGGAGTAAAATCTATATGAAACCCAAAAATACTCCAATTTCTGCATATAATGTGGATCTATGTATCCTGCATCACAATGTTATGCAAGCAACTCAAGATAGTAGATGTGCAATTCAAGGAACAAGCTTGAGCAAGTATGAAACACGATACAAGCATAGCATATATTGAAATACCAATAGATGAGCAAAGATACCAATTATAAACAAGGTTAGAACTACATGTATGTGAACTACTAGTAGATGTTATCACAAGTTAGGACTACTAGTAGGATCTAGATCATAGCAAGAGATACCAAAAGATACACAAGATAAAGCAAGCTATGAGTAGATGTAGAGATATATCCAAACAAAGAGATATGCAATTTTAGAAGCATGAAAAGATATAACTCACTAACAAGTATGCATCATTACCAAAGGATGATTACCACTAAGAACCTCAAGGTTGTATCCAAACAAGATATACAACTAGATATATGTAGCAACTTAGAGCACAACAGAAGCAATTTTAGACACAACCACGAGATCCAAAGACATCTTCATCAAAACCTGCATAACAACTCAAAGCAAGTAATTGCAAGATATAGATATGCCAATCTAGGGCAATTAGAGAGACATAGTTGTAAGCAAGATAGGAAATTTAGAACATGGCAATATGCATATATAAAGGTACCAAATGAGAGTGCCAAAGAATGAGGCTATTGGTTGAGAAAATCTAGTTGAGATGGAAATTCTCATTCAATAAGCCAAATGTATATTCTGTGCACAGTGTGTCGATCATGTTCTGTGTATTGACAACTCGACCGATGATAACTGTTGGTAACACCCATTGATGCCTATCGGTCGAGTTTCAAATAGGAAAATGGCATCTGAGTGCTTAAACAATCGATCTAAGTGCTCCTAATTTTTTCTAAGCTCAATTACAAGTCATACAATCATTACAAGTGATTTACAACATGATTCTAATGGATTTACATCATATTACAAAAATGTGCACTTGTATTGACTTTAACTTGTCTTTTCTCCAAGTTGAGAAGCATAAGTTAGGGCATTTGGAGTTTGTCTATACCTAATATGAAATGACTCAAGTACAAACATTAGACAAAAATAATTGGAATTGTTCAGTCATCATCAAAACAAGGGTGTAGTCAATTTAGACCCTGAATCAACATTCTCCCCCTTTTTGAAGATGACAAACCATTCCATAAATATATTGAAAGCATTTAGGTAAAGTCTTACCTTTGTAGAAACCTAAGGGTTTCAATAGAATTGAGTTCATATACTCCCCCTCAATTAATTCTAGTGGAGTTCTCATACTCCCCCTCAATTGATGCTATTTCTCCTGCATGGTTAGCTTTCATAACATTTATAGAATACTATGTCTTCTACTCAAATATGTTTTACACATATATGCTTTCTCCCATTTACCTTCTCCCCCTTACATGGACATACTTCTCTTCTTTAAGTGAGACATGCCTTCTCCCTATTTTGTCAAAAGAAGATATACCTTTCTCCCCCTTTGTCATTTCAAAAAGTGGGGGTATGAAGAAATAAGAAATACCACTTGTTAAGAGAAAGGAGATAATAGAAAGTTATATAATGACAATAGAAGAGCACATATAGGGGCTTGTCCAAGCATAGAAAGAAAATCAAGATAAAGCATACACTTGAACAACCCAAAAAGCAAGATAAAGTGTTGTAAAAAAAAATAATAAATCGCAATTTTGACTCTCAAGATGACAGAATTTTCCTAAAAAGTATCAGGGCTCATGGCAAAGCGACGAGCCTTGCTCAGAAGGTAGTTTCTGCATAAAAAACACTAGTCTTGCACCAAAAACTGAAACTGGAGTAAAATCTATTTGAAATCCAAAAATACTCCAATTTCTACATATAATGTGGATCTATGTATCCTGCATCACAATGTTGTGCAAGCAACTCAAGATAGTAGATGTGAAATTCAAGGAACAAGCTTGACCAAGTATGAAACAAGATACAAGCACAACATATAGTGAAATACCACTAGATGAGCAAATATACCAATTATAAACAAGGTTAGAAATACATGTATGTGAACTACTAGTAGATGTTATGAAAAGTTAGGACTACTAGTGGGATCTAGATCATAGCAAGAGATACCAAAAGATACACAAGATAAACCAAGCTATGAGTAGATGTAGAGATATATCCAAACAAAGATATATGCAATTTTAGAAGCATGAAAGGATATAACTCACTAACAAGTATGCATCATTACCAAAGGATGATTACCACTAAGAACCTCAAGGTTGTATCCAAACAAGATATACAACTAGATATATGTAGCAAGTTAGAGCACAACAGAAGCAATTTTAGACACAACCAAGAGATCCAAAGAGATCATCATCAAAACCTGCAAAACAACTCAAAGCAAGTAATTGCAAGATATAGATATGCCAATTTAGAGCAATTAAAGAGATAGA
The DNA here is from genome assembly GCA_963693085.1 of Alisma plantago-aquatica. Classification (NCBI taxonomy): domain Eukaryota; kingdom Viridiplantae; phylum Streptophyta; class Magnoliopsida; order Alismatales; family Alismataceae; genus Alisma; species Alisma plantago-aquatica. The sequence goes on along the minus strand of OY856409.1, from coordinate 465,777,822 downwards.
TTTGTAAGCAAGATAGAAAATTTAGAACATGGCAATATGCATATATAAAGGTACCAAATGAGAGTGCCAAAGAATAAGGCTATTGGTTGAGAAAATCTAGTTGAGAGGGAAATTCTCATTCAATAAGCCAAATGTATATTATGTGCACAGTGTATCGGTCGAGTTCTGTGTATTGACAACTCGACCGATGACAGCTGTTGGCAACACCCATTGGTGCCTATCGGTGGAGTTTCAAATAGTCCAAACTCGACCGACAAAGCTGCTATAGAAAAGCACATATATTTCATAAAAACATATTTAAAGGCATGCTAAAAATACAAACCATACCCAAACATGTGTAAGAAAGTTAGTAATGCACTATAAAAGCATTTGAAATAGTTTTTGAGCTAGAGTGTGAAGAGAAACACAAAATACCACTTTTGACTCAAAAACCATATGTATAGTGCACACTATCTTGACAAAAACAAGTTAGGATTGGTTATAAGAAAGAGAAACAATACCTTTGTGCTTACCATTGCTTTTTACACTTGTTGTCACCCTCTACACATCTAACCTTTCTTCTTTCATGTGGATTGAGAAGTCAATTTGCAATTCAATAGCTCAAGTCAATCCATTTGAAAGTACCTTCAAGAAGAAAGATGAAATGGTCCCCAATCATGTTTTTGGGTCCGAAGGGGTTAGCTTAGCAACTCAATAGAGGAAATTGCTCCCATCAAAGATTGGAAGGATGATCAAGTGTCTCCCTCCTTGGTAGTCACCCATCTTCTCCTACTTGTTGAAGTATGCTTCCAGAAGACCTGCTCGGATACCAATTGTTGGATCCTAGATGGGTGATTAGATTCTCTAGAGGGGGGGTGAATAGAGTTGAATGCACTTAAACAAAATTCATTAGACATTCAAGATATTTCACAAAATAAGGTTGCTAAATAGGAAGTTTGAGTGCAACTAAAACATGCATATAAAGGGAGAGAGAGATTTAACATACACCAATAGACAAGCTATTTAGAGTGGTTCCACACTTCAAACTAGAAGTGAGTCAGTCCACTACTTAGAGAGGTCGACCTCTAGGATCTCTTAACCATTGCACTCTTATATTCATTCATAAGACTTACAATACATGACCACCAAAGGACTTACCTATCCAAAAAAATGAGTCTTCAACCTTACCAAGGACTAACCCACTTTGCAAGGAGTCTTCGGCCTTAACCAAGGACTTACCTACTCTTGCACAAGTTTTCAGCCTTGTAGGGATTACCCACTCTTCTTGGATCTTCAGCCTTTGACTTCACTTTCACTCAGAGAAGCTTCCACCAAGGACTTACCCACTTGAGCAAGGAGTCTTATGCCTTCACCAAGGGCTTACCCACTCTTGCTCCAAGTCTTCGGCCTTGACTTCACCAAGGGACGTCTTCCCTTGTCCTTCTACACCTCTCTTAGCCAAGAGAGACAACCTTCATCTTCATGGTTGAAATGAGAGATAGGGAGGTGGTGGAAGTGAGAGCCTCACAAGATATACATGTAGGATGAGCTCTCTAACAAATCTCCTACTCTTTCTAATGGATGTATCAAGTGATTAAACTTACATATAGAGAGGAGGCTGTAAGATCACTCAACTATAGAATAGGGACCTTCATAGTGTTTGGCTAACCATGGGATGAAGCCCAAGGGGTCCTATTTATAGGTGAGGACCAAGAAGCATTTGGGAACACTTGAGAACGAAAATTAGACATTTTGTGGCTTGCAATGAATATATTTTCACTTTTTGCAACTCCACAACGGCTAGAAACACTTTTCTGCACTTTTCTGTACAGTGCAATCGATCGAGTTTCAATAAAGGTAACTCGACCAATCCCACTAAGAGACAAGACCAATTTAGGCCATCGGTCGAGTTTGTCTTGGGGTAACTCGACCGATTCACTTAAATCAGTTTTGGTCAGTAGAGGGATCGGTCGAGTTTTGTGAAGTGTAAACTCGACCGATCAAAAGTCATCTTCAAGATCCAATCAGGATCAGTCTAGTTTGCAACTCGACCGATGAACAACCTGATGTGAATTTTAGAAAATGGCTTCTGATGCTTAAACATTCGATCTAAGTGCTCCTGATTTTTTCTAAGCTTAATTACAAGTCATACATACAAGTGATTTACAACATGATTCTAATGGATTTACATCATATTACAAAAACGTGCACTTGTATTGACTTTGACTTGTCTTTTCTCCAAGTTGAGATGCACAAGTTAGGGCATTTGGAGTGTGTCTATACCTAATCTGAAATCACTCAAGTAGAGACATTAGGAACAAATAATTGGAATGGTTTAGTCATCATCAAAACAAGGGTTTGGTCAATTCAGACCTCGAGTCAACATTCTCCCCCTTTTTGAAGATGAAAAACCATTCCATAAATATATTGAAAGCATTTCAGTAAAGTCATACCTTTGGAGAAACCTAGGGGTTTCAATAGAATTGATTTCATATGCCCCCCCCCGTATTGATGCTAGTGGATTCCTCATACTCCCCCTCAATCGATGCTATTTCTCCTCCATGGTTAGCTTTCATAACATTTATAGAATACTATGTCTTCTACTCATATATGTTTTACACATATATGTCTTCTCCCATTTACCTTGTTACAACCCACATTGAGGTTAGTCAGTAAGTACCTCGATTAGCGTGAAGTACCTTGATTAGTGCTAAGTACCTTGTTAAACATCATGGTTAATTAATATAAACTGAATCACTAGTCTATATTGATTCATATGATGTAATTAATGTTAACTGTAGTGTTAATCGTTTAGTTAATTACATAATATGATTAACCTAGCGAAGATGGTTTAGTTATTGTGTTTTTATTCCTTGAGAAGGTAGTGTATCTTATTCTTGAAAATTTGCAAAAGGAATCACTTGAATTGGACCTCTGAGGCACAAGTTATGGCATTTTCAAGTTCCTTGGACCTAAACTGCAATTTACCCATTAATATTAGCCCCCTTTACCTTATCCCCTTCCTCCCGATCGAGCAGAACACCGCTTGAAGCGGGCACACACTGCAGTGGCCCGATCGGCCAGTTGAGGAGAGGGCATGGCGATTTCTAGGGCTCCTTGAGCTGAGCTAGCTTGGCGTCGTCTTCTTCTTCCTTTCCTCCTCTCTTCCTCGCCCCAACCACCCGTGACCTCAACCTACTTGAGCCGCCGGCCAGTAGCAGCACCAGCCATCTTGTGGCGCTATCCAGGGGCCATCCTGGCGCATCCAACACCACAAAATCTCCGCCATCAACTTCGGCCGTGAGCCAGGGCCTGAATCCACAACTCCCAGCCCACGAACGACGACCTAGCCTAGTTTCCCTCTTCCTCCTGTGTGTGCGTAGAGCTGCTTGCTTGTAGCAGGTTCTAATCTAGGGTGCCCAAGGTTGAAGATGACCCTGTGGATGCCCGAAAACAGGCTTTGGACACATTTCCAGTCGATTTTGATCATCTCAAACCACTGTGAGTAGAATCTCACTCACCAAACAAGATTTAACTCCAATAAACAAGTGTTTTCAATTAGATCTGTGTGTATCGCGGGTAACAGTGGTTACCCAGGTGCCGTGCGGTATTGGCATCGCCTGACTTTTTATTACACGTTTCTCTTCTTCACGCTTTGCATGATCCTAGTTTGTTCAGTTTAAGAGATTGAAGACATTGGCACGACTTACTTTGTGCATGACCCCAAGGTTACAATAGTTGTACGGTCTGGGTATAAACTTAGGCTGTACGATTCTAGTAATTTACTAATTTCACATTTCAAAGAAAAAGATGATGACTTGTGATGTTCAATGGAAACCTATTTGCATGCTTCAAGTTATAGTTAATATGTGTGGTTAGTATTAATACAGATTGGTGCGTTTCCCAAGGACTTGACTAGAAATTCTCAGTTATTATTAATAAATCTTGCCATATTAATAAATTAACTCTTAATTAAGTTATGTGATGCACAACTCAAGATTAGGGTTGATGTGCACATTTTCCAAGAAAGTGCAAATAATTTATAGGTGCAAATGACGATTAGTCGTATGCCAAGTTATTCGCTCTTATCAGTATATTAAGATGTTTAATTGCATGATTCTAGTGTATAAGTGCCAAGAGGACATGTATTCTGTTTATTTAAGTATTTCAGTCTACCTGCATGTATATTATGTTGATTACTCAGTTTATTGCAGTGTTTTGAATATACTGATCTGCCAAGTTTAGAATGATATACATGTTGTATTATAAATTTCAAATAAATAAATGTGGTACCATAGAGATACCAGAGACAAGTATAAGTATAAGAAAGATACAATATAGTAAGAGCTTTCTAAGAATAATAAAATAATAGACTTAGGAGCCCTGAATACCATAGATTCCCTATGAAAGGTCTGTGCCATAGGGATGAAATGACCTAACCCTGGCAGTGTCCAGTATACGGGGGTCAGAACGTACTAACAAGTGGTATGTGGGATGAAGCCCTAGTGGAAGTCTCCTTGAAAATACAGAATGTAGTTTCCAACATCAACTAGAGATCCTGGTGGCACTAGAGTATATAAAATCCAATAGGTGGCTAGCTAATAGATGGCTTGACTCTCCACCTGTGTGCTTAGGTTAGAGGAGGAGTCCAGTTTTACGGCTCACAAGTGTGCCGAGACCAGAGTGCCATTTTTCCTATTGCAGACCAGTGACGTTGTCAGGCTTAACAATCCCAAGTGTTTCAGCTAAGTCTTGTACGGTGAGATCATATTTCGATAAGATTCTTCATATGTAGAGTACACTCCATATGATCAGGGCATAAGCTAAAATATGATCATATAGGTTTAAAGAGTTTCTTATAAGTAAGAAAGGTTGAGAAAGATTCGAGTACAATTTTATAGTATTTGTTCTTTAAATGTAATTTTGGCATTCTATGTTATTTAACTATATTGTTTTAGATCTTCTCAGTATAATAATTCATGTATTTTATTTCAGTTTAATAAACATAAAATGAGTTATCTGTGATGGTTGGGCAAAATTCTATTCACTGAGTCAGTAGCTCACCAACCTACTGATTGTTTTTCTTCAGGACAACGTCAGCACGAGGAAGCTGAAGGATCTTATCACCCAGGCTCATAGAAGGTAGTTCATAGTTAGAATAGAGGTGCCTTATTCCTTTCCCCTCGGTCCTTGGGGAATGTGGTGTGATAGAGAGAGAATGTAATGTAACATGTAGTTTAGTTTTAAATTATCTGTTGTGCTATATATTCCACATGAAAAATGTAATATGATGTGTAAATTTGCTATACCTACTTAGTAATGTAAATAGTAGTTGCTTCCAAAATTTAGTAAGATTTCAATTTATTCCAAGTTATAAGATTTTCCTTTAGGTTAAATTTTAAGTGATTAAGAAAAGAAAAAGTTAAGGGTGGTTTACCAAGGTTGACTCTCCGGTCTTCAGGGTCATTAGAGATGGCACGGGGATCAGGGCCTCACAACGTTTGGTATCAGAGCATAGGTTGAGTACGTAGTTACTCTAAGTCAAGGTCAGGGGATGATAAGAGACCAATAGGATTAGGACTTAGGTGTTTTCCTTCTAACTATAATTTTCTAATAGATGTTTTCTGTTATGGACATGCAGATGGAAGGAAGAGGACATGGACATGGTGAGGAGCAAGCTGGGAGACATTACAACCCTGACCCTCGAGAAATGGCTCAAGGTGAAGAGGATATTGAGGAAACAAGGATGTATCATATTTTTCTGGAGAAAAAAGAAAAATACAAGATGGACATGATGTCTTCATCTTCTAGTAAGGATCCGATGAGATCCTATGAGTTGGTGAAAAATCTTGGTGGAACTGAATTTTTTGAAACAATAGATCCAGATGTGGCAGAGGTGTGGCTTTGACAACTGGAAAAGGTCTTTCATTTAATGGAGTTATAAGAAAATAAGCAAATATATAATGCAGTCTATTTACTCAAGGGAGATGCTGAGTTGTGGTGGTGAGGAGTGGAAGATAAAAGGAGAAATGCAGAGATGACCTGGAAGGACTTTATGGATGAGTTTCACCTTAAGTATTATCCTTCTAACTTCCTAAGTGATAAGATTAAACAGTTGGAGAATATCAGACAAGGAAATATGACAATTGGTGAATACGAGGCACATTTCACAAGGTTGGCAAATTTTTGTCCGCAACTTGTACCTGATGATGTAGAAAAGTGCAGAAGATTTCAACAAGGACTAAGATTAGAGATTAGAGATTAGACACACTATGTCAGCCATTGGTCGAAGAGACAAAGAAAACTTTGGGGAATTTTTGGAAGCAGCAAGATGTGTAGATGAGTCAATTAATGCTGATAAGCAGCCTGAGAGTAAGAAAAGATCTGGAGACTTTAATAGAGGGGGACAAGGCAGTGGTGGATACAGAGGAGGTGGCGGTTTCTTTTCAAAGATAGGATGAGGACTTGGCTATTTTTGTAGACAAGGATCTAGGTTTTCACCAAGTGGAGGAAGGCCCAATTCCAATGGATGAAATACACAGTCTACATGGACACCTCCAACTAGGTCTTTGGGATCTTCAGTGTCAGTGACAGGTCCGCCAAAGAAAGAGATACTGATGTGTGATATCTGTGGAAAGCTGCACTCCGAACAGTGTTGGGGTGTAGATTTTTAGGGTTGTCACATTTGCAGACAGGTGGGACACTTTAGAAGGCAATGTCCCCAGTTACAGCAAGTGGAAACACAAGGTTCCCAGTCATAATACCAGAATGTTCCGAGATAGGCTCCAAATAGAGCAGTGGGTTCTTCAGTGGCTTCAGGTTTGCGAGGAGGAGGAGCACCCAATGGAAGGGAAGGACAATGAGGACATCATGGGGGAGGAAGAGCTTCAAGACACTTCTTCTCTCTAATACAACAAGAATGTATTGTTTCTTCTCGAGTAATTACATGAGAAATGCTTTTCTTTAATAGCATTTTAGTTATAGTTTTGATAGATCCGGGTGCTACTCACTCATTTATACAGAGTTCTTTAGCTTGTGAACTTAACCTGTTAACCCATGAGTTACTGTTTGAGTTGTTGTTGAGGGTTCTGTTAGGTGAACTGACAGTGTTGACGGAGTTTTATCCCAGATGTTTATTGACCTTTGGTGGTTACACCATCGTGGTTAATCTTATACCCCTAGATAGTAACTCTTTTCAAGTTATCTTGGGTATGGATTGCCTAGAGACGTATCGAGTTCAACTCGATTGTTGGAAGAAGGAGGCTGTCTTTCAACATGGTGGATTTTCTTGTGTCTTTTCTGGAGACAGGAAAGTTTTACCTTCGTGTATCATATCAGCCACTGTAGCTGATAAGATGTTGCAGAAAGGTTATGAGGCATTCTTGGCACATGTAGTAGATACTAGAGAAGAGAAGAACACAATCAACCTATGGGATGTGCCAGTGGTCTGTGAGTTCCCAGATGTTTTCCCAAACGAGTTCCCATGTCTACCTCCTGAAAGAGAGATAGACTTCGAGATCTAGGTGTTGCCAGGTAGTCACCCTGTAGCGTTTCCAGCCTACATAATGGCACCTACAGAGTTGAAGGAACTGAAGATCCAATTATATGAGTTACTGGATAAGGGTTTCATTAAACCTAGTTATTTGCCATATGGAGCTCCAGTCTTGTTAGTGAAAAAGAAAGATGGTACTATGAGGTTATGTATAGACTACAGACAGTTGAATAAGATCACCATCAAGAATAAGTACCCATTGCCAAGGATAGATTATTTGTTTGATCAATTGCGTGGAGCGACGATATTTTCTAAGATGGACTTGAGATATGGATATCATCAGTTGAGGATAAAGGCTTCAGATATTCCTAAGTCAGCTTTTAGAACAAGATATGGGCATTATGAGTTTCTGGTCATGTCGTTTGGATTGACTAATGCCCCGACAACTTTCATGGATATGATGAACCAAATTTTCAATCCGTTCTTGGATTAGTTCATAGTAATTTTCATACATGACATTCTGATTTATTCCAAAGATGATGATCAACATGAGCAGCATCTGAGGATAGTGTTACAGTTGTTGAGATAGCACCAGTTATATGCTAAGTTTAGTAAGTGTGAGTTCTGGTTAACTGAGGTGTATTTTCTTTGACATGTTATTTTAGGAGACGGAGTAAGTGTTGACCCTAAGAAAGTCGAGTCTGTTCTACAGTGGGAGCAGCCTAAAAATCCTACTGAGATTAGAAGCTTCTTAGGATTGGCAGGTTACTACAGGAGGTTCATCTAGAACTTTAGTGTTGTAGTGTCACCTCTGACATGCTTAATGAGAAAGGATGCACCGTTTGTCTGGTCAGACAACTGTGAGAAGAGTTTTCAGATTTTAAAGAAGAGGTTGACTACAACACCAATGTTGATCCTTCCCAAGGTAGATAAAGGCTACACAGTGTTTTGTGATGCTTTAAGGAGAGGTTTAGGTTGTGTGTTGATGTAGGAAGGCAAAGTAGTAGCTTATCCATCTAGACAACTTAAGAAGAATGAGGAGAATTACCTGATACATGATATGGAGTTAGCTGTAGTAGTTCATGCTCTTAAGACATGGTGCCACTATCTTTATGGTGAGGCGTGCTAGGTGTTTATGGATCATAAGAGTTTGAAATATATCTTCACCCAGAAGGATCTGAATCTAAGATAGTGGAGATGGTTAGAATTGATCAAGGATTATGAAGTAATGATAGATTATCATCCTGGAAAAGCAAATGTGGTAGCAGATGCCCTGAGTAGGAAGTCAAGTTCAACAACTGATGTATTCTCTATGGCATGTTTCAAGAGAGACATGTTAGTAGAGATGCGGAAATTGAACTTAGACTTGGGAGTGACAAAACAAAGTGGTTTGATTGCACAGATGCAAGTCAAGCCTACCTTTTATGATCAGATCAAAGAACTACATCAGAGTGATAGTGAGTTACAACAGATCATGCATGACATGATAGGGGGAAAAAGACAAGAGTTCAGGTTTTCAGATGATGGTTTGTTGTATCAGCATGACAGGTTGTGTGTACCTGGAGATGGTGATTTGAAAGAACAAATTCTTGAGGAAGTGCATGCATCGATGTACGCTATGCATCCCGGAAACACTAAGATGTACATGAATCTTAAGGAGTTGTACTGGTGGTCAAGTATGAAGAAGGATGTAGCTGAGTACGTGGCTAGGTGTAGTGTGTGCCAGCAGGTTAAGACTGAGCATCAGAAACCTATAGGTACCTTGCAATCTCTCCCTATACCAGAGTGGAAGTGGGAACATATCACAATGGATTTTATGGTAGGGTTGCCCAAGACATCTAGAGGTTGTGACTCAATTTGGGTGATTGTGGATAGACTGACTAAGTCTGCTCACTTTCTTCCTGTTAAGTCAACCTTTGATGTCCCAAAATTGGCTAAGATATACGTGGATGAGATAGTCAGGTTGCATGGTATCCCAATTTCAATAATATCAGATAGAGATCCTAAGTTCACATCCATGTTTTAGAATCAGTTGCATCATGCTTTAGGCACAAAGTTGAGATTCAGTACAACTTTTCACCCGCAGATGGATGATCAGTCAGAGAGGACCATTCAGACTCTTGAGGACATGCTGAGAGCATGTGTCCTACATTTCAGAGGAAGTTGGGAAGAACACTTGAGCCTTATATAGTTTGCATACAACAATAGTCACCATTCCAATCTTGGTACGGCTCCGTATGAAGCCATGTATGACAGAAAGTGTAGATCACCCGTATGTTGGTACGAGGTGGGTGAAAAAGAGATTCTTGGGCCAGAGATAGTGGATTTGACTACAGAAAAGATTACAGTGATCAGAGGACAGTTGAAAGCTACACAAGATAGGAAGAAGAGTTATGATGACAAGAGACATAGAGCTCTAGAGTTTGAGGTTGGTGATGAAGTGTATCTGAAGGTTTTGCCATGGAAAGGAGTGTTGAGGTTTGGCAAGAGAGGCAAATTGACTCCTAGGTTTATGGGCCCATATCCTATCATTGAGAGGATTGGACCTATAGCCTACAGGTTGGATTTTCCATCTGAGCTAGCTAATTTACATGATGTGTTTCATGTATCGATGCTGAAAAAGTGTTACCCTGGTATAGAGAAGATAGTGAACCCAGAACCTGCACAACTCAGAAACGATGTGTCCTATGTTGAAGGACCATTAGAAATAGTTGATCGGAGAATTAAGAAGCTCAAGAATCAAGAGATACCGTTAGTGAAAGTTCTATGGATGAACCGTAATCTAGAGGAAGCCACGTGGGAGCTTGAGTTAGAGATACATAACAAGTTTCCTTTTCTCTTTTAGGAATTTCGGGACGAAATTCTTATAAGGGAGGGAGATTGTTACAACCCACATTGAGGTTAGTCAGTAAGTACCTCGATTAGTGTAAAGTACCTTTATTAGTGCTAAGTACATTGTTAAACATCATGGTTAATTAAGATAAGCTAAGATGTGAATCATTAGTCGATATTGATTCATCTGATGTAATTAATGTTAACTGCAGTGTTAATCATTAAGTTAATTACCTAAGATGATTAAACTATATAATATGGTTTATTTATTGTGTTTTTATGCCTTGAGAAGGTAGTGGATCTTGTGCTTGAAAATTTTCAAAAGGAATCACTTGAATTGGACCTCCGAGGCAAAAGTTATGGCATTTTCAAATTCCTTGGACCTAGACTGCAATTTACCCATTATAATTAGCCCCCTTTCCCTTATCCCCTTCCTCCCAATCGAGCAGAACACCACTTGAAGTGGGCGCACACTGTAGTGGCCCGATTGGCAAGTATAGGAGAGGGTAGGGTGATTTCTAGGGATCATTGAGCCGAGCTAGCTTGGCATCGTCTTCTTCTTCCTTTCCTCCTCTCTTCCTCGCCCCAACCACCCGCGGTCTCGACCTACTTGAGCTTCCAGCCATTAGCAGCACTGGCCAGCTTGTGGCATCGGCCAGGGGCCGTCCTGGCGCATCCAGCACCACAAAATCACCACCATTGACTTCGGCCGTGAGCCCAGGGCCTGAATCTGCATCTCCCAACCCGCGAACAACGACCTAGCCTAGTTTCCCTACGTGCGTAGAGCTGCTTGCTTGTATTGGGTTCTAATCCAGGGTGCCCAAGGTTGAAGACGACCCCGTGGATGATCGAAAACAGGCTTTGGATGCGTTTTCAGTCGATTTCGACCATCTCGAACCACTGTGAGTAGAATCTCACTCACCAAGCAAGATTTAACTCCAATAAATGGGTGTTTTTGGTTAGATCTATGTGTATCACGGGTAACAATGGTTACCCAGGTGTCGTGCGGTATTGGCGTTGCCTGACTTTTTATTGCACATTTTTCTTCTTCACGCTTTGCATGATCCTAGTTTGTTCAGTTTGAGAGATTGAAGATAGTGGCACGACTTACTTTGTGCATGACCCCAAGGTTACAGTAGTTATACGGTCTGGTTATAAACTCAGGCTGTAAAATTCTAGTAATTTACTAATTGTGTGTTTCAAAGAAAAAGATGATGACTTGTGATGTTCAATGGAAACTTGTTTGCATGCTCCAAGTTATAGTTAATATGTGTGGTTAGTATTAACACGGATTTGCACATTTCCCAAGGACATGATTAGAAATTCTCAATTATTATTAATAAATCTTGCCATATTAAGCAATTAACTCTTAATTAAGTTATGTGATGATTAACTTAAGATTAGGGTCGATGTGCATGTTTTCCAAGAAATTGTAAATAATTTATAGGTGCAAATGATGATTACTCGTATGCCAAGTAATTACCTCTTATCAGTATATTAAGATGTTTAATTGCATGATTCCAGTGTATAAGTGCCAAGTGGACATGTATTCTGTTTATTTAAGTATTTTAGTCTGTCTGCATGTATAGTATGTTGATTACTTAGTATATTACAATGTTTTGAATGTACTGCTCTACCAAGTTTAGAATGATATACATGTTGTATTATAAATTTCAAATAAATAGACACGGTACCATAGAGATACCAGAGACAAGTATAAGTAAGAGAAAGATACAATATAGTAAGAGCGTTCTAAGAATAATAAAATAATAGACTTAGGAGCCATGAACACTGTAGATTCCCTATGAGAGGTCTACGTCGTAGGGATGAAATGACCTAACCCTGGAAGTATCCAATATATGGAGGTCAGAACGTACTAACAGGTGGTACGGGGGACGAAGCCCTATTGGAAGTCTCCTTAAAAATACAAAATGTAGTGTCCAACATCAACTAGATATCCTGGTGGCACTAGAGTATAGAAAAGACAATAGGTGGCTAGACAATAGGTGGTTTGACTCTCCGCCTGTGTGCTCAGGTTAGAGGAGGAGTCTAGTTTTATGGCCCACAGGTGTGCCGAGGCCAGAGTGCCATTTTTCCTGTTGCAGCCCAGTGAAGTTGTCAGGCTTAGCAATCCCGGGTGTGTCAGCTAAGTCTTCTATGGTGAGATCATATTTCGATATGATTCTTCATATGTAGAGTAGACTGCATATGATCAGGACATAAGCTAAAATATGATCATATAGGTTTAAAGAGTTTCTTATAAGTAAGAAAGGTTAAGAAAGAATTAAGTACAATTTCACAGTAGTTGTTATTTAAATGTAATTTTGGCATTCTATGTTATTTGACTGTATTGTTTTAGATCTGCTCAGTATAGTAATTCATGTATTTTATTTCAATTTAATAAACATAAAATGAGTTATCTATGATGGTTGGGTGAAATTATATTCACTGAGAAAGTATCTCACCAACCTACTGATTTTTTTTTCAGGACAACGTCAGCATAAGGAAGCTGAAAGATCTTATCACCCAGGCTCATAGAAGGTAGTTCATAGTTAGAATAGAGGTCTCTTATTCCTTTCCCCTTGGTCCTTGGGGCATGTGGTGTGATAGAGAGAGAATGTAATGTAACATGCAATTTAGTTTTAAGTTATCTGTTGTACTATATATTCCGCATGAAAAATGTAATATGAAGTATAAATCTGCTTCACCAACCTAGTAATGTAAATAGCAGTTGCTTCTGCAGTTTAGTAAGATTTTAGTTTATTCCAAGTTATAAGATTTTCCTTTAGGTTAAATTTTAAGTGATTAAGAAAATAAAAAGTTAAGGGTGGTTTACCAAGGTTGACTCTCTGGTCTTCGGGGTCATTATAGATGGCATGGGGATCGGGGCCTCACATACCTTCTACCCCTTATAGGGACATACTTCTCTTCTTCATGTGAGACATGCCTTCTACCTATTTTATCAAAAGAAGACATACCTTTCTCCCCCTTTGTCATTTCAAAAAGTAGGGGTATGAAGAAATAAGAAACACCACTTGTTAAGAGAAAGGAGATAATAGAAAGTTATATAATGACAATAGAAGAGAACATATAGGGTCTTGTCCAAGCATAGAAAGAAAAGCAAGATAAAGCATGCACTTGGATAACCCAAAAAGCAAGATAAAGTGTTGTAGAAAAAATAATAAATCACAATTTTGACTCTCAAGATGACAAAATTTACCCAAAAAGTGTCAAGACTCATAGCAAAGCAATGAGCCTTGCTCAGAAGGTAGTTTCTGCATAAAAAAACACTAGTCTTGCACCAAAAACTGAAACTAGAGTAAAATCTATATGAAATCTAAAAACACTCCAATTTATACATATAATGTGGATCTATATGAACTCACACTACTGAGTACAATCAGATATCTGACGAGATCTATATCAACTTGCATGTAGAACTCAATGATCTTCTTGAAGAGGAGGAAGAAGAACTACAACAGAAAAGCCACTTGAACTAGATAAGAGATGGAGATATTAACTCAAAGTTCTTCAATACATATATTAAACAAAGACATCGCATGAATACCATAACGAAGCTAAAAAATGTGGATGGTGACTGGGTTACTGACGAGAAGGAATTGCATACGATGATTCACAACTTCTTCATGGACCAACTGACTGAACCTACCGACACAGCCAACACTCCGTACGATGAAGTCCCTGGGCAATTTCAGAGAATCACAGCTAACCAAAAATGTAGGACGGCCTCGCTGCCAACTGAGCTTGAAGTCAAATCTTTTTTGAAGAGCATGAACCCATATAAGGAGGCAGGCCTTGATGGAATTACGGGGTTATTCTTGTGCAAGAACTGGGAGACAGTAAAGAACTCAGTCATGAACACGGTGACTGATGCATTAATGGGGCACCAGCTGAATAATGAGTTATGCAATTCCACGATTATACTTATCCCAAAGGTGCCAGCGCCAGAGACATGCGATCAACTATGGACTATATCTCTAAATAATATCTGTCTAAAGCTCACATCTAAAATAGTTTTAGAGAGACTGAATCCATATATGCCTGCCTGGATCTCAAGTACACAGAGCATCTTTGTACCTGGAAGGAAAATCATAGATAACATTGCCCTCACGCAGGAGGTCATACACCATATGAGGAGAAAGAAGGGAGCGAAGTGTATGTCCATCAAAGTCGATCTCACAAAGGCGTACGACAGACTATCTTGGGAATTTATTCAGGATACTCTAAAACATCTGGATATGCCACAGTCCATAGATGATTATATCATGAACTCCATTACTAATGGAGAGTGCTCGGTCGTGTGGAATGGTAGTAGTACAGAACCCTTCAAACCTAGTAGAGGACTATGCCAGGGAGATCCCATTTCACCATATTTATTTGTTCTGTGCATAGAGCGGTTATGTCAAATGATTGAGGAGCTTGTCAACCAAGGCCAGTGGAAGCCTGTTGCTCTTGGTAGAAGCGGAATCAAAGTGTCTCATTTGTGCTTTGTAGATGATTTAATTCTTTTTAGTAAAGCTTCCACAACACAAATGAAAATAATAAGAAGGTATTTCAAAAAGTTTGGGATTGCCTCTGGACAGTCCATTTCCATCAAAGAGACACACGTCTTCTTTGCTGCCAGTGTACCTAGATGTACCAGACGGGAGGTGTGCTGTATTAGTGGCTACAAGGAGACGTCGGACCTTGGTAGATACTTGGGTGTTCCCATTATACACTCGAGGATCACTAAGCATACGCACACAGACATACTAGAGAAGGTGGAATCGAAGATAAACAGTTGGGGTGCAAAAAGCTTATCCTTTGTGGGATGATGCTGCCTTATTCCCACTACATTATTGGCGATACCTACATACACCATGAAAACAGACTGGCTGCCCAAATCCTTATGCGATAGAATTGACAACAATGTTCGAAAGTTTCTCTGGGGAGGCAATCATAAGGCCCGCACATTGCCCCTAGTTGCCTGGGGAAAAGTTACAAATTCGAAGAAGGAAGGCAGGTTGGGAATTCGATCCATGCGTGAGTGGAATTCAGCCCTCATGTTGAAGAATTCTTGGGAAATAGCTAATAAGAGGAAGACGATATGGTGTAATTTTATGACATCTAAGTACAAGTCCCAGAAAGAGGGGAAACCCATGAATGGGTCGATGTGGGCCAAGGAAGCCTTAGCAGGAAAGGAGTTAGTTGAAAAGCACTCATAGAAACAACTACTTGATGGGAAGGAGACAAGTTTCTGGTTCGACAAATGGTGTTCCAAAGACACTTACCTGGATGAGGTCGCCTTAAAAGAAATCCCCCCAGACCTAGCGGACTTGAAGGTTGCAAGTTTCATCACCGAGAAAGGCTCTTGGGACATTGACTTCTTAAAGGACTAGCTACCAAGTACGTATGTTGATCAGATCAT
Source organism: Alisma plantago-aquatica (assembly GCA_963693085.1). Classification (NCBI taxonomy): domain Eukaryota; kingdom Viridiplantae; phylum Streptophyta; class Magnoliopsida; order Alismatales; family Alismataceae; genus Alisma; species Alisma plantago-aquatica. Next base: position 465,762,091 of record OY856409.1, on the reverse strand, counting down.
CACCTCAGATACTCCCATCAATCACAGACTCAGTGATGTGGTGGTGTGGGCGGAGTCCGCTAATGGGCGATTTTCAACGAGTTATGCATATCGGCTGCTGAGGACGGTGAGAAACCAGGTGGTAGACGGCTGTTGGGAGAAGATCTGGAAGGCCAAGGTTGTGGCTAAAATTAAGTTCTTCAATTGGACCTTGGCACCTGACGGGATCCTCACTAACAGTAGAAGAGTATAGAGGCGAATGGCTACTAGTGCGATTTGTGATAGATGCCAAGAAGCGGAAGAAACCAGCGTGCATGCTTTACGCGATTGTAAGTTTGCGAAGGAGAGCTAGACACACCTCCTGCAAAGTGAGATGCCGCCTAACTTCTTCAACATAGATCATGCGAAATGGCTATGATGGGGACTAAACAGAGATAACAACCTAAGGACCATGTTTATGATCGCATGTTGGTATCTTTGGCAATGCAGAAATGCCCATGTATTCGAATAAAGAGTCAAACCTATCACACATATGATGTGTTACATCAAGAAGGAGGTTTCTTGTTCATGACAAGCATGGCTGGACGGATAAGGGCGATGCAATCAGAACAGCAGCTCAAAATTGCAGTGGAGACGTCCGCCCAAAGGAGTACTCAAAGTCAATGTCGACGCATCAATGTTGAGAAAGAAATCAATGGCCGCCATGATTATCAGGGACAGTCAAGGCACTTGGATTGAAGGAAATGGCTAGGTTGTAAGTATCGATTCGGCACTGCAAGCTGAAATGTAGGTGATTCACTATGCAATGCAAAGAATAGTTCAGCTGAACATATATCAGGTGGAATTTGAGACGGATTGTCGACAGGATGTAGAAATTCTAAATCAAGATCTGAGTGCACAACCCAAGTACATGAGGTTAAGTCATGCTATTCACTGTATCATGAAGAGTAAAGCTGGCTAGCGGCTCCAGTTTGTGCAGAGAGACTGTAATAAAGCTACTGATGGCCTAGCTAAGTTCCACCTAAGGAATAAATTTGATCACTTTTCTTATACTAGACCACCAGAGGTGATTATTGGTTGGTACAACATAGATGTCATGGTAGTAGTACTACCATGTTTAATTCTGTTAGCACCTTGTGTACCCAACTTTTTGAATATTTGCCTACACGAGGAGAGAGGGATGAATATATGATCTCCTGACTTTACAAAAAAAAGTGGATCTATGTATCTTGCATGACAATGTTATGCAAGCAACTCAAGATAGTAGATGTGCAATTCAAGGAACAAGCTTGAGCAAGTATGAAACAAGATACAAGCATATAATATCATGAAATACCACTAGATGAGCAAAGATACCAATTATAAACAAGGTTAGAACTACATGTATGTGAACTACTAGTAGATGTTATCACAAGTTAGGATTACTAGTAGGATCTAGATCATAGCAAGAGATACCAAAAGATACATAAGATAAAGCAAGCTATGAGTAGATGTAGAGATATATCCAAACAAAGAAATATACAATTTTAGAAGCATGAAAGGATATAACTCACTAACAAGTATGCATCATTACCAAAGGATGATTACCACTAAGAACCTCAAAGTTGTATCCAAAAAAGATATACAACTAGATATATGTAGCAAGCTAGAGCACAACGAAAGCAATTTTAGACACAACCAAGAGATCCAAAGAGATCATCATCAAAACCTGCAAAACAACTCAAAGCAAGTAATTACAAGATATAGATTGCCAATTTAGAGCAATTAAAGAGATAGAGGTGTAAGCAAGATAGGAAATTTAGAACATGGCAATATGCATATATAAAGGTACCAAATGAGAGTGCCAAAGAATAAGGCTATTGGTTAGGAAAATCTAGTTGAGAGGGAAATTCTCATTTAATAAGCCAAATGTATATTCTGTGCACAGTGTGTCGGTCAATTTCTATGTATTGATAACTCAATCGATGACAGTTGTTGGCAACACCCATTGGTGCCTATCGATTGAGTTTCAAATAGGACAAACTCGACCAACAAAGCTACTATAGAAAAGCACATATATTTCATAAAAACATATTTAAAGGCATGCTAAAAATACAAACCATATCCAAAAATGTGTAAGCAAGTTAGTAATGCATTATAAAAGCATTTGAAATAGTTTTTGAGCAAGTGTGTGAAGAGAAACACAAAATACCACTTTTGACTCAAAAACCATATGTATAGTGCACACTATCTTGAAAGAAACAAGTTAGGATTGGTTATAAACAAGAGAAACATTACCTTTGTGCTTACCATTGCTTTTTCCACTTGTTGTCACCCTCTACACATCTCACCTTTCTTCTTTCATGTGGATTGAGAAGTCAATTTGCAATTCAATATCTCAAGTCAATCCATTTGAAAGTACCTTCAAGAAGAAATATGAAATGGTCCCCAATCATGTTTTTGGGTCCGGAGGGGTTAGCTTACTATCCCAATAGAGGAAATTGCTCCCATCAAAGATTGGAAGGTTGATCAAGTATCTCCCTCCTTAGTAGTCACCCATCTTCTCGTACTTGTTGAAGTATGGTTGGATAAGAGCCGCTCTGATACCAATTGTTGGATCCTAGATGGGTGATTAGATGCTCAAGAGGGGGGGGGGGTGAATAGAGCTTAATGCACTTAAAAAAAATTCATTAGACCTTCAAGATATATCACAAGATAAGGTTGCTAAATAGGAAGTGTGAGTTCAACTAAAACATGCATATCAAGGGAGAGAGAGATTGAACATACACCAATAGACAAGCTATTTAGAGTAGTTCCACACTTCAAACTAGAAGTGAGTCAGTCCACTACCTAGAGAGGTCAACATCTAGGATTTCTTAACCATTGCACTCTTATATTCATTCATATGACTTACAATACATGACCACCAAAGGACTTACCTATCCAAAAAAATGAGTCTTCAACCTTACCAAGGACTTACCCACTTTGCAATGAGTCCTCGACCTTCACCAAGGGCTTACCTACTCTTGAACAAGTATTCAGCCGTGCAGGGATTACCCACTCTTCTTGGATCTTCAGCCTTTAACTTCACCTTCACTCGGAGAAGCTTCCACCAAGGACTTACCCACTTGAGCAAGGAGTCTTCTGCCTTCACCAATGGCTTACCCACTCTTGCTCTAAGTCTTCAACCTTGATCTTCACCAAGGGATGCCTTCCCTTGTCCTTCTTCACCTCTCTTAGCTAAGAGAGAGAACCTTCATCTTCATGGTTGAAATGAGAGATAGGGAGGTGGTGGAAGTGAGAGCCTCATAAGATATACATGTAAGACGAGCTCTCTTACAAATCTCCTACTCACTCTAATGGATTTAGCAAGTGATTAAGCTTAGAGAGAGAGAGAGAGGAGGAGGAGGCTGTTGGATCCCTCAACTATAGAATAGGGACCTTCATAGTTCTTGGATAACCATGGGATGAAGCCCAAGGGGTCCTTTTTATAGTTGAGGATGCCTAGAAGCCTTTGGGAACACTTGAGAACAAAAACTAGCTGTTTTGTGGCTTGCAACAGATATATTTTCACTTGTTGCAACTCCACAATGACTAGAAACACTGTTCTGCACTTTTCCGTACAGTGCAATCGGTCGAGTTTCAATAAAGGTAACTCGACCGATCCCACTAAGAGACAAGACCAATTTAGGCCATCGGTCGAGTTTATCCTGGGGTAACTCGACCGATTCATTTAAATTAGTTTTGGTCAATAGAGGTATCAATCGAGTTCTGTGAAGTGTAAACTCGACTCATCAAAAGTCATTTTCAAGATCCAATCAGGATCGATTGAGTTTGTAACTTGACTGATGAACAACCTGATGTGAATTTTGGAAAATGGCTTCTGAGTGCTTAAACATCCGATCTAAGTGCTATTTATTTTTTCTAAGCTTAATTACAAGTCATACAATCATTACAAGTGATTTACAACATGATTCTAATGGATTTACATCATATTACAAAAACATACACTTGTATTGACTTTGACTTGTCTTTTCTCCAAGTTGAGATGCGCAAGTTAGGGCATTTGGAATGTGTCTATACCTAATCTGAAATCACTCAAGTAGATACATTAGACACAAATAATTGGAATGGTTTAGTCATTATCAAAACAAGGGTTTAGTCAATTTAGACCTTGAGTCAACATTCTCCCCCTTTTTGAAGATGACAAACCATTCCATAAATGTATTAAAAGCATTTAAGTAAAGTCATACCTTTAGAGAAACCTAGGCGTTTCAATAGAATTGAGTTCATATTCTCCCCCTCAATTGATGCTAGTGGAGTTCTCATACTTCCCCTCAATTGATGCTATTTCTCCTGCATGGTTAGCTTTTATAACATTTATAGAATATGATGTTTTCTGCTCATATATGTTTTACACATATATGTCTTCTCCCATTTACCTTCCCCCCCTTACATGGACATACTTATCTTCTTCATGTGAGACGTGACTTCTCCCTATTTTGTCAAAAGAAGACATATCTTTCTCCCCCTTTGTCATTTCAAAATGTGGGGGTATAAAGAAATAAGAAACACCACTTGTTAAGAGAAAGGAGATAATAGAAAGTTATATAATGATAATAGAAGAACACATATAGGGGCTTGACCAAATATAGAAAGAAAAGCAAGATAAAACATGTACTTGAAAAACCCAAAAAGCAAGATAAAGAGTTGTTGAAAAAATAATAAATCATAATTTTAACTCTCAAGATGACATAATTTTCCCAAAAAGTGTCAGGGCACATCGCAAAGCGATAAGCCTTGCTCAGAAGGTAGTTTTTTCATAAAAACACTAGTCTTGCACCCAAAAACTAAAACTGGAGTAAAAACTATAAGAAATTAAAAAATACTCCACTTTCTACATATAATGTGGATCTATGTATCCTGCATCACAATGTTATGCAAGCAACTCAAGATAGTAAATGTGCAATTCAAGGAACAAGCTTGAGCAAGTATGAAACAAGATACAAGCATAGCATATAGTGAAATACCACTAGATGAGCAAAGATACCAATTATAAACAAGGTTAGAACTACATGTATATGAACTACTAGTAGGATCTAGATCATAGCAAGAGATACCAAAAGAAACACAAGATAAAGAAATCTATGAGTAGATGTAGAGATATATCCAAACAAAGTGATATGCAATTTTAGAAGCATGAAAGGATATAACTCACTAACAAGTATGCATCATTACCAAAGGATGATTACCACTAAGAACCTCAAGGTTGTATCCAAACAAGATATACAATATATATATGTAGGAAGTTAGATCACAACGGAAGCAATTTTAGACACAACCAAGAGATCCAAAGAGATCATCATCAAAACCTGCAAAACAACTCAAAGTAAGTAATTGTAAGATATAGATATGCCAATTTATAGCAATTAGAGAGATAGAGTTGTAAGAAAGATAGGAAATTTAGAAAATGGCAATATGCATATATAAAGGTACCAAATTAGAGTGCCAAAGAATAAGGCTATTGGTTGAGAAAATCTAGTTGAGAGGGAAATTCTCATTCAACAAGCCAAATGTATATTTTGTGCACAGTGTGTCGGTCGAGTTCTGTGTATTGACAACTCGACTGATGATAGCTGTTGGCAACACCCATTGGTGCCTATCAGTCAAGTTTCAAATAGGACAAACTCGACCGACAAAGCTACTATATAAAAGCACATATATTTCATAAAAACATATTTAAAGGCATGCTAAAAAAACCATATGCAAACATGTGTAAGCAAGTTAGTAATGCACTAGAAAAGCATTTGAAATAGTTTTTGAGAAAAAATTGTGAAGAGAAACACAAAATACCACTTTTGACTCAAAAACCATATGTATAGTGCACACTATCTTGACAAAACCAAGTTAGGATTGGTTATAAGAAAGAGAAGCATTACCTATGTGCTTACCATTGCTTTTTCCAGTTGTTGTCACCCTCTAAACATCTCACCTTTCTTCTTTCATGTGGATTGAGAAGTCAATTTGCAATTCCATAGCTCAAGTCAATCCATTTGAAAGTACCTTCAAGAAGAAAGATGAAATGGTCCCCTATCATGTTTTTGGGTCTGGAGGGGTTAGCTTAGCAACCCAATAGAGGAAATTTCTCCCATCAAAGATTGGAAGGTTGATCAAGTATATCCCTCCTTGGTAGTCACCCATCTTCCCCTACTTGTTGAAGCATGCTTGGAGAAGACCCACTCTGATACCAATTGTTGGATCCTAGATGGGTGATTAGATGCTCCAGAGGGGGGTGAATAGAGTTGAATGCACTTAAACAAAATTCATTAGACCTTCAAGATATATTACAAGATAAGGTTGCTAAATAGGAAGTTTGAGTGCAACTAAAACATGCATAGAAATGGAGAGAGAGACTGAGCATACACCAATAGACTAGGTATTTAGAGTGGTTCTACACTTCAAACTAGAAGTGAGTCAGTCCACTACCTAGAGAGGTCAACCTCTAGTATTTCTTAACAATTGCACTCTTATATTCATTCATAAGAATTACAATACATGACCACCAAAGGACTTACCTATCCAAAACAAAGAGTCTTCAATCTTACCAAGGACTTACCCACTTTGCAACGAGTCTTCGGCATTCACCAAGGACTTACCTACTCTTGCACAAGTCTACAGCCTTGCAGGGATTACCCACTCTTCTTGGATCTTCAACCTTTAACTTCACCTTCACTCGGAGAAGCTTCCACCAAGGACTTACCCACCTGAGCAAGGAGTCTTCTGCCTTCACCAAGGGCTTACCCACTCTTGCTCTAAGTCTTCAGCCTTGATCTTCACCAAGGGACGCCTTCCTTTGTCCTTCTTCACCTCTCTTAGCCAAGAGAGAGATCCTTCATCTTCATGGTTGAAATGAGAGATAGGGAGGTGGTGGAAGTGAGAGCCTCACAAGATATTAATGTAGGACGAGCTCTCTTACAAATCTCCTACTCACTCTAATGGATGTACCAAGTGATTAAGCTTAGAGAGAGAGAGGAGGTTGTAGGATCACTCAACTATAGAATAGGGACCTTCATAGTGCTTGGCTAACCATGGGATAAGCCCAGGGGTCCTATTTATAGTTGAGGATGCTTAGAATCCTTTTTGAACACTTGAGAATGAAAACTAGTCATTTTATGGTTTGCAACGGATATATTTTCACTTGTTGCTACTCTAGAATGGCTAGAAACACTTTTTTGCACTTTTCCGTATAGTGCAATCAATCGAGTTTCAATAAAGGTAACTCGACCGATCCCACTAAGAGACAAGACCAATTCAGGCCATCGGTCGAGTTTGTCCAATGGTAACTCTACCGATTCACTTAAATCAGTTTTGGTTAGTAGAGGGATCGGTCCAATTCTGTGAAATGTAAACTCGACTGATCAAAAGTCATTTTCAAGATCTAATCAGGATCGGATGAGTTTGCAACTCGACCGATGAACAACCTGATGTGAATTTTGGAAAATTGCTTCTAAGTGCTTAAACATTCGATCTAAGTGCTCCTAATTTTTTCTAACCTTAAGTACACATCATACAATTATTACAAGTGATTTACAACATGATTCTAATGAATTTACATCATATTACAAAAATGTGCTCTTGTATTGACTTTGACTTGTCTTTTCTCCAAGTTGAGATGCACAAGTTAGGGCATTTGGAGTGTGTCTATACCTAATCTTAAATCACTCAAGTAGAGACATTGGACACAAATAATTGGAATGGTTTAGTCATCATCAAAACAATGGTTTAGTTAATTTAGACCTTGAGTCAACATTCTCCCCCTTTTTGAAGATGACAAATCATTCCATAAATGTATTGAAAGCATTTAAGTAAAGTCATACCTTTGGAGAAACCTAGGGGTTTCAATAGAATTGAGTTCATATGCCCCCCCTCAATTGATGCTAGTGGAGTTCTCATACTCCCCCTCAATTGATGTTATTTCTCCTGCATGGTTAGCTTTCATAACATTTATAGAATACTATGTCTTCTACTCATATATGTTTTACACATATATGTCTTCTCCCATTTACCTTCTCCCCCTTACATGGACATACTTCTCTTATTCGTGTGAGACATGCCTTCTCCCTATTTTGTCAAAAGAAGACATACCTTTCTCCCCCTTTATCATTTCAAAAAGTGGGGGTATGAAGAAATAAGAAACACCACTTGTTAAGAGAAAGGAGATAATAGAAAGTTATATAATGACAATAGAAGAGCACATATAGGGGCTTGTCCAAGCATAGAAAGAAAAGCTAGATAAAGCATGCACTTGAACAACCCAAAAAGCAAGATAAAGTGCTATAGAAAAAATAATAAATCACAATTTTTACTCTCAAGGTGACAAAATTTTCCCAAAAAGTTTCAGGGCTCATGGCGAAGCGATGAGCCTTGCTCAGAAGGTAGTTTTTGCATAAAAAACACTAGTCTTGCACCAAAAACTAAAATTGGAGTAAAATCTATATGAAATCCAAAAATACTCCAATTTCTACATATAATGTGGATCTATGTATCCTGCATCACAATGTTATGCAAGCAACTCAAGATAGTAGATGTGCAATTCAAGGAACAAGCTTGAGCAAGTATGAAACAAGATACAAGCATAGCATATAGTGAAATACCACTAGATGAGCAAATATACCAATTATAAACAAGGTTAAAACTACATGTATGTGAACTACTAGTAGATGTTATCACAAGTTAGGACTACTAGTAGGATCTAGATCATAGCAAGAGATACCAAAAGATACACAAGATAAAGCAAGCTATGAGTAGATGTAGAGATATATCCAAACAAAGAGATATGCAATTTTAGAAGCATGAAAGGATATAAATCACTAAGAAGTATGCATCATTACCAAAGGATGATTACCACTAAGAACCTCAAGGTTGTATCCAAACAAGATATACAACTAGATGTATGTAGCAAGTTAGAGCACAACAGAAGCAATTTTAGAAACAACCAAAAGATCCAAAGAGATCATCATCAAAACCTGCAAAATAACTCAAAGCAAGTAATTGCAAGATATAGATATGCCAATTTAGAGCAATTAGAGAGATAGAGTTGTAAGAAAGATAGGAAATTTAGAACATGGAAATATGCATATATAAAGGTACCAAATAAGACTGCCAAATAATAAGGATATTGGTTGAGAAAATCTAGTTGAGAGGGAAATTCTCAATCAATAAGCCAAACGTATATTCTGTGCACAGTGTGTCAGTCGAGTTTTGTGTATTGACAACTCGACCGATGATAGCTGTTGGAAACACCCATTGGTGCCTATCGGTCAATTTTCAAATAGGACAAACTCGACCGACAAAGCTTCCGTAGAAAAGTACATATATTTCATAAAAACATATTTAAAGGCATGCTAAAAATACAAACCATATCCAAACATGCGTAAGCAAGTTAGTAATGCACTATAAAAGTATTTGAAATAGTTTTTGAGCAAGAGTGTGAAGAGAAACACAAAATACCACTTTTGACTCAAAAAACATATGTATAGTGCACACTATCTTGACAAAAACAAGTTAGGATTGGTTATAAGCAAGAGAAGCATTATCTTTGTGCTTACCATTGCTTTTTTCACTTGTTGTCACCCTCTAAACATCTCACCTTTCTTCTTTCATGTGGATTGAGAAGTCAATTGGCAATTCAATAGCTCAAGTCAATCCATTTGAAAGTACCTTCAAGAAGAAAGATGAAATAGTCCCCAACCATGTTTTGGGGTTTGGAGGGGTTAGCTTAGCAACCCAATAGAGGAAATTGCTCCCATTAAAGATTGGAAGGTTGAAAAAGTATCTCCCTCCTTGGTAGTCACCCATCTTCTCCTATTTGTTGAAGTATGCTTGGAGAAGACCCACTCTAATACCAATTGGTGGATCCTAGATGGGTGATTAGATGCTCTAGATGGGGGGGTGAATAGATCTGAATGCACTTAAAAAATTCATTAGACCTTCAAGATATATCACAAGATATGGTTGCTAAATAGGAAGTTTCAGTGCAACTAAAACATGCATAGCAAGGGAGAGAGAGATTGAACAAACACCAATAGACAATATATTTAGAGTGGTTCCACACTTCAAACTAGATGTGAGTCAGTCCACTACCTAGAGAGGTCGACGTCTAAGATTTCTTAACCATTGCACTCTTATATTCATTCATAAGACTTACAATACTTGACCACCAAAGGACTTACCTATCCAAAACAAAGAGTCTCTAACCTTACCAAGGACTTACCCACTTTACAACGAGTCTTCTGCCTTCACCAAGGACTTACCTACTCTTGCACAAGTCTTCAGCCTTGCAGGGATTACCCACTCTTCTTGGATCTTTAGCCTTTGACTTCACCTTCACTCGGAGAAGCTTCCACCAAGGACTTACCCACTTGAGCAAGGAGTCTTCTGCCTTCACCAAGGGATTACCCACTCTTGCTCCAAGTCCTCAGCCTTGATCTTCACCAAAGGACACCTTCCCTTGTCCTTCTTCACATCTCTTAGCCAAGAGAGAGAACCTTCATCTTCATGGTTGAACTGAGAGATAGGGAGGTGGTGGAAGTGAGAGCCTCACAAGATATACATGTAGGATGATCTCTCTTTTAAATCTCCTACTCACTCTAATGGATGTAGCAAGTGATTAAGCTTAGAGAGAGAGGCGGCTGTAGGATCACTCAACTATAGAATAGGGACCTTCATAGTGCTTGGCTAACCATGGGAAGCCCAAGGGGTCCTATTTATAGTTAAGGATGCCTAGAAGCCTTTGGGAACACTTGAGAATGAAAACTATCCATTTTTTGGCTTGCAACAGTTATATTTTCACTTGTTGCAACTCCACAACGACTAGAAGCACTTTTCTACACTTTTCCGTACAATGCAATTGATCAAGTTTCAATAAAGGTAACTCGACCGATCCCACTAAGAGACAAGACCAATTTAGGCCATTGGTCGAGTTTGTCTTGGGGTAACTCGACTAATTCACTAAATCAGTTTTGGTCAGTAGAGGGATCAACCGAGTTCAGTGAAGTGTAAACTTGACCGATCAAAAGTCATTTTCAAGATCTAATCAAGATTGGTCGAGTTTGCAACTCGACCGATGAACAACCTGATGTGAATTTTGGAAAATGGCTTCTGAGAGCTTAAACATTCGATCTAAGTGCTCCTAATTTTTTCTAAGCTTAATTACAAGTCATACAATCATTACAAGTTATTTACAACATGATTCTAATGGATTTACATCATATTACAAAAATGTGCACTTGTATTGACTTTGACTTGTCTTTTCTCCAAGTTGAGATGCGAAAGTTAGGGAATTTGGAGTGTGTCTATACCTAATCTAAAATCACTCAACTAGAGACATTAGACACAAATAATTGGAATGGTTTAGTCATCATTAAAACAAGGGTTTAGTCAATTTAGACCTCGAGTCAACATTCTCCCCCCTTTTGAAGATGACAAACCATTCCATAAATATATTGAAAGCATTTAAGTAAAGTCATACCTTTGGAGAAACCTAGGGGTTTCAATAGAATTGAGTTCATATGCTCCCCTTCAATTTATGCTATTGGAGTTCTCATACCCCCCCAATTGATGTTATTTCTCCTGCATGGTTAGCTTTCATAACATTTATAGAATATTATATCTTCTACTCATATATGTTTTATACATATATGTCTTCTCCCATTTACCTTCTTCCCCTTACATGGACATACTTCTCTTCTTCATGTAAGTATTTTGTCAAAAGAAGACATACCTTTCTCCCCCTATGTCATTTCAAAAAGTGGGGGTATGAAGAAATAAGAAACACCACTTGTTAAGAGAAAGGAGATAATAGAAAGTTATATAATGAAAATAGAAGAGCACATATAGGGGCTTGTCCAAGCTTAAAAAGAAAAGCAAGATAAAGAATGCACTTGAACAACCCAAAAAGCAAGATAAAGTGCTTTAAAAAAATCGTAATTTTGACTCTAAAGATGACATAATTTGCCCAAAAAGTGTCAGGGCTCAAGGCAAAGTGATGGGCCTTGCTCAGAAGGTAGTTTCTGCATAAAAAACACTAGTCTTGCACCAAAAATTGAAACTGGAGTAAAATCTATATGAAATCCAAAAATACTCCAATTTCTACATATAATGTGGATATATGTATCCTTCATCACAATATTATACAAGCAACTCAAGATAGTAGATGTGTAATTCAAGGAACAAGCTTGAGCAAGTATGAAACAAGATACACGCATAGCATATAGTGAAATACCACTAGATGAGCAAAGATACCAATTATAAACAAGGTTAGAACTACATGTATGTGAACTACTAGTAGATGTTATCAGAAGTTAGGACTACTAGTAGGATCTAGATCATAGCAAGAGATACCAAAAGATACACATGATAAAACAAGCTATGAATAGATATAGAGATATATCCAAAAAAGAGATATGCAATTTTAGAATCATGAAAGGATATAACTCACTAACAAGTATGCACCATTACCAAAGGATGATTACCACTAAGAACCTCAAGGTTGTATCCAAACAAGATATACAACTAGATACTTGCTTCAAGTTAGAGCACAACAGAAGCAATTTTAGACATGACCAAGAGATCCAAAGTGATCATCATCAAAACCTACAAAACAACTCAAAGCAAGTAATTACAAGATATAGATATGCCAATTTAGAGCAATTATAGAGATAGAGTTGTAAGTAAGATAGGAAATTCAGTACATGGCAATATGCATATATAAAGGTACCAAATGAGAGTGCCAAAGAATAAGGCTATTGGTTGAGAAAATCTAGTTGAGAGGAAATTTCTCATTCAGTAAGCCAAATGTATATTTTGTGCTCAGTGTGTTGGTCGAGTTCTGTGTATTGACAACTCAACCGTTGACAGCTGTTTGCAACACCCATTGGTGCCTATCGGTCGAGTTTCAAATAGGACAAACTCGACCGACAAAGCTGCTGTAGAAAAGCACATATATTTCATAAAAACATATTTAAAGACATGCTAAAAATACAAACCATATCCAAACAAGTGTAAGCAAGTTAGTAATGAACTATAAAAGCATTTGAAATAGTTATTGAGAAAAAGTGTGAAGAGAAACACAAAATACCACTTTTGACTCAAAAACCATATGTATGGTGCACACTATCTTAACAAAAACAAGTTAGGATTGGTTATAAGCAAGAGAAACATTACCTTTGTGCTTACCATTGCTTTTTCCACTTGTTGTCACTCTCTACACATCTCACCTTTCTTCTTTCATGTGGATTGAGAAGTCAATTTGCAATTCAATAGATCAAGTCAATCTATTTGAAAGTACCTTAAAGAAGAAAGATGAAATGGTAAACAATCATGTTTTTGGGTTCGTAGGGGTTAGCTTAGCAGCCCAATAGAGGAAATTGCTCCCATCAAAGATTGGAAGGTTGATCAAATATATCCCTCCTTGGTAGTCACCCATCTTCTCCTACTTGTTGAAGTATGCTTGGAGAAGATCTGCTCTGATACCAATTGTTGGATCCTAGATGGGTGATTTGATGCTCTAGAGGGGGGGTGAATAGAGCTAAATGCACTTAAACAAATTTCATTAGACCTTCAAGATATATCACAAGATAAGGTTGCTAAATAGGAAGTTTGAGTGCAACTAAAACATGCATATCAAGGGATAGAGAGATTGAATATACACCAATAGACACGCTATTAAGAGTGGTTCCACTACCTAGAGAGGTCAACCTCTAGGATTTCTTAACCATTACACAGTTGTATTCATTCATAAGACTTACAATACATGACCACCAAAGGACTTACCTATCCAAAACAAAGAGTCTTTAACCTTACCAAGGAGTTACCCACTTTGCAACAAGTCTTCGACTTTCACCAAGGAATTACCTACTCTTGCACAAGTCTCCAGCCTTGCAGGGATTACCCACTCTTCTTGGATCTTTAGCCTTTGACTTCACGTTCACCTGGAGAAGATTCCATCAAGGACTTACCCACTTAAGCAACAAGTCTTATGCCTTCACCAAGGGCTTACCCACTCTTGCTCCAAGTCTTTAACCTTGATCTTCACCAAGGGATGCCTTCCCTTGTCCTTCTTCACCTCTCTTAGCCAAGAGAGAGAACCTTCATCTTCATGGTTGAAATGAGAGATAGGGAGGTGGTGGAAGTGAGAGCCTCAAAAGATATACATGTAGGATGAGCTCTCTTATAAATCTCCTACTCACTCTAATGGATGTAGCAAGTGATTAAGCTTAGATAGAGAGAGGAGGTTGTAGGATCACTCAACTATAGAATAGGGACATTCATAGTGCTCGACTAACCATGGGATGAAGCCCAAGGGGTCTTATTTATTGTTGAGTATGCCTAGAAGCCTTTGGGAACACTTGAGAACACAAACTAGCTATTTTGTGGCTTGCAACAAATATATTTTCATTTGTTGCAACTCCACAACGGCTAGATATACTTTTCTGCACTTTTTTGTACAGTGCAATCAGTCAAGTTTCAATAAAGGTAACTCGACCGATCCCACTAAGAGACAAGACCAATTTAGGCCATCGGTCGAGTTTGTCCTGTGGTAACTCGACCGATTCACTTAAATCAGTTTTGGTCAGTAGAGGGATCGGTCGAGTTCTGTGAAGTGTTGACTCGACCGATCAAAAGTCATTTTCAAGATCCAATCAGGATCAGTCGAGTTTGCAACTCGACCGATGTACAACCTGATGTGAATTTTGGAAAATGGCTTCTGAGTGCTTAAAAGTGCTCCTAATTTTTTTAAGCTTAATTACAAGTCATACAATCATTACAAGTGACTTAAAACATGATTTTAATGGATTTACATCATATTACAAAAACATGCACTTGTATTGACTTTGACTTGTCTTTTCTCCAAGTTGAGATGTGCAAGTTAGGGCATTTGGAGTGTGTCTATACCTAATCTGAAATCACTCAAGTAGATATATTAGACACAAATAATTGGATTGGTTTAGTCATCATCAAAACATGGGTTCAATCAATTTAGACCTTGAATCAACATTCTCCTCCTTTTTGAAGATGACAAACCATTCCATAAATGTATTAAAAGCATTTAAGTAAAGTCATACCTTTGGAGAAACCTAGGGGTTTCAATATAATTGATCTCATATGCTCCCCCTTAATTGATGCTACTGGAGTTCGCATACTCCCCCTCAATTGATGCTATTTCCCCTGCATGGTTATCTTTCATAACATTTATAGAATACTATGTCTTCTACTCATATATGTTTTACACATATATGTCTTCTCCCATTTACCTTCTCCCCCTTACATGGACATACTTCTCTTCTTCATGTAAGACATGCCTTCTCCCTATTTTGTCAAAAGAAGACATACCTTTCTCCCCTTTTGTCATTTCAAAAAGTGGGGGTATGAAGAAATAAGAAACACCACTTGTTAAGAGAAAGGAGATAATAGAAAGTTATATAATGACAATAGAATAGCACATATAGGGGCTTGTCCAAGCATAGAAAGAAAAGTAAGATAAAGAATGCACTTAAACAACCCAAAAAGCAAGATAAAGTATAGTAGCAAAAATAATAAATCACAATTTTGACTCTCAAGATGAAAAAATTCGCCCAAAAAGTGTCAGGGCTCATGGCAAAGCGATGAGCCTTGCTCAGAAGGTAGTTTTTGCATAAAAAACACTAGTCCTGCACCAAAAACTAAAACTGGAGTAAACTCTATATGAAATCCAAAAATGCTCCAATTTCTATATATAATGTGGATCTATGTATCCTTCATCACAATGTTATGCAAGCAATTCAAGATAGTAGATGTGCAATTCAAGGAACAAGCTTGAGCAAGTATGAAACAAGATACAAGCATAGCATATAGTGAAATACCACTAGATGAGCAAAGATACCAATTATAAATAAGGTTAGAACTACATGTATGTAAACTACTAGTAGATGTTATCACAAGTTAGGACTACTAGTAGGATCTAGATCATAGCAAGAGATATCAAAAAATACACAAGATAAAGCAAGCTATGAGTAGATGTAGAGATATATCCAAACAAAGTGATATGCAATTTTAGAAGCATGAAAGGATATAACTCACTAACAAGTATGCATCATTACCAAAGGATGATTACCACTAAGAACCTCAAGGTTGTATCCAAACAAGATATACAACTAGATATATGTAGCAAGTTAGAGCACAACAGAAGCAATTTTAGACATGACCAAGAGATCCAAAGAGATCATCATCAAAACCTACAAAACAACTCAAAGCAAGTAATTGCAAGATAGAGATATGCCAATTTAGAGCAATTATAGAGATAGAGTTGTAAGTAAGATAGGAAATTTAGTACATGGAAACATGCATATATAAAGGTACCAAATGAGAGTGCTAAATAATAAGGCTATTGGTTGAGAAAATCTAGTTGAGAGGGAAATTCTCATTCAATAAGCCAAATGTATATTCTGTGCACAGTGTGTCAGTCGAGTTCTGTGTATTGAAAACTCGACCAATGACAGCTGTTGGCAACACCCATTGGTGCCTATCGGTCGAGTTTCAAATAGGACAAACTCAATCGACAAAGTTGTTGTAGAAAAGCACATATATTTCATAAAAATATATTTAAAGGCATGCTAAAAATACAAACTATATCCAAACATGTGTAAGCAAGTTAGTAATGCACTATAAAAGCATTTGAAATAGTTTTTGAGAAAGAGTGAGAAGAGAAACACAAAATACCACTTTTGACTGAAAAACCATATGTATAGTGCACACTATCTTGACAAAACCAAGTTAGGATTGGTTATAAGCAAGAGAAACATTACCTTTGTGCTTACCATTGCTTTTTCCAGTTGTTGTCACCCTCTACACATCTCACCTTTCTTCTTTCATGTGGATTTAGAAGTCAATTTGCAATTCAATAGCTCAAGTCAATCTAATTGAAAGTACCTTCAAGAAGAAAAATGAAATGGTCCCCAATCAGGTTTTTGGGTCCACAGGGGTTAGCTTAGCAACCCATTAGATAAAAATTCTCCCATCAAAGATTGGAAGGTTGATCAAGTATCTCCCTCCTTGGTAGTCACCCATCTTCTCCTAATTTTTGAAGTATGCTTCGAGAAGACCCACTCTGATACCAATTTTTGGATCCTAGATGGGTGATTAGATGCTCTAGAGGGGGGGTGAATAGAGTTGAATGCACTTAAACAAAATTCATTAGACCTTCAAGATATATCACAAGATAAGGTTGATAAATAGGAAGTTTGAGTGCAACTAAAACATGCATAGTAAGGGAGAGAGATTGAACATACACCAATAGACAAGCTATTTAGAGTGGTTTCACACTTCAAACTAGAAGTGAGTCAGTCCACTACTTAGAGAGGTCAACCTCTAGGATTTCTTAACCATTGCACTCTTATATTCATTCATATGACTTACAATACATGACCATCAAAGGACTTACCTATCCAAAACAAAGAGTCTTCAACCTTACCAAGAACTTACCCACTTTGCAATCAGTTTTCGGTCTTCACCAAGGACTTACCTACTCTTGCACAAGTCTTCAGCCTTGTAGGGATTACCCACTCTTCTTAGATCTTCAGCCTTTGACTTCACCTTCACTCGGAGAAGCTTCCACCAAGGACTTACCCACTTGAGCAATGAGTCTTCTGCCTTCACCAAGGGCTTACCCACTCTTGTTGCAAGTCTTCAGCCTTGATCTTCACCAAGGGATGCCTTCCCTTGTCCTTCTTCACCTATCTTAGCCAAGAGAGAGAACCTTCATCTTCATGGTTGAAATGAGAGATAGGGAGGTGGTGGAAGTGAGAGCCTCACAAGATATACATGTAGGACGAGCTCTCTTACAAATCTCCTACTCACTCTAATGGATGTAGCAAGTGATTAAGCTTAGAGATAAGGAGGAGGTTGTAGGATCACTCAACTATAGAATATGGACCTTCATAGTGCTTGGCTAACCATTGGATGAATCCCAAGGGGTCCTATTTATAGTTGAGGATGCCTAGAAGCCTTTGGGAACACTTGAGAATGAAAACTAGATGGTTTGTGGTTTGCAATGGATATATTTTCACTTGTTGCAACTCCACAACGGCTAGAAACACTTTTCTGCACTTTTTTGTACAGTGCAATCATTCGAGTTTCAATAAAGGTAACTCGACCAATCCCACTAAGAGACAATGCCAATTTAGGCCATCGGTCGAGTTTGTCCTGGGGTAACTCGACCAATTCACTTAAATCAGTCTTGGTCAGTAGAAGGATCAATCAAGTTCAGTGAAGTGTAAACTCGACTGATCAAAAGTCATTTTCAAGATCCAATCAGGATTGGTCGAGTTGCACCACTAAGAGACAATGCCAATTTAGGCCATCGGTCGAGTTTGTCCTGGGGTAACTCGACCAATTCACTTAAATCAGTTTTGGTCAGTAGAAGGATCAATCAAGTTCAGTGAAGTGTAAACTCGACTGATCAAAAGTCATTTTCAAGATCCAATCAGGATTGGTCGAGTTTGCAACTCGACCGATGAACAACCTGATGTGAATTTTAGAAAATGGCTTCTGAGTGGTTAAACATTCGATCTAAGTGTTCCTAATTTTTTCTAAACTTAATTACAAGTCATACAATCATTACAAGTGATTTACAACATGATTCAAATGGATTTACATCATATTACAAAAAGTGCACTTGTATTGACTTTTACTTGTCTTTTCTCCAAGTTGAGATGCGCAAGTTAGGGCATTTGGAGTGTGTCTATACCTAATCTGAAATCACTCAAGTAGAGACATTAGACACAAATAATTGGAACAGTTTGGTCATCATCAAAATAATGGTTTAGTCAATTCAGACCTTGAGTTAACATGTACAAGGAAGCAAATATCTTGATCTAAACTATCTTGTTAGATCCCAAATGATCTCCCTCAGAGACATCAAAATCTTCTATGTTCTAAACCCCAGGTACCCTAGAATCACCTTGGAGCTCGCATACCACACCACCCCCTACTTGTGGATGTGGGGCCACCGAAGAACTTTTCTAAGGTGATATTATAGTATGAGGAGGAGCACCCAAGAGAGGGGTTCAATGCACAAAACATGGACTTACAAGAAGGAAGAGAGACAAATGTGCCAAAGCAGAAACACATTTTTGAGCAGCCATGTCGCACACGATCGATAGGGTAGAACTTTGATGCAAAACCACCTCCAAAAAATGCATACGACATGTCAGCCATTCATGCATAGTTGGAGGTAATTCAGAGGACACAACAATCCATGTGGTTAGATCAGTAGCAGATGCATCATCAAATTAATCACATGTACCACTATCAACATGCGCAGGCATAGAGGAATCCCCAATGGGGGGGAGGATTTCTAGGGATCACTTTCTGGTTACCAAGAGACATACTTGCCTCCATAGGTAGACTACTGGGGCCATTACTACCAGCACCCCACCACAGGGAGGACCTCCACCACCGCCACCATAGTGATTATATACCCTAGCATTCCCAGACTTTAGTGTCATGCTGAGGACAAAATGATTCAAAAGTTTGGGGTGGTAGGGCGGTATGCCCTATCTCTTTTACACTCTTATTTTACATTTCACCTGCCATTTACTTTTGTTTGTTTGCTTTTACTTGCCTCAATTTAGAATTTGCTTGCTTTGCATACCTACATGTCATGTAGTTTGTTTTCTTGCTATTTTTGCATAATTTTAAAAAAAATTCTCTTTTTGCCTTGCATTGCATATCATGTAGATTTTTGATAATTTTTGCATGTTTTAGCTAGGATTTGCTTGTTTACTGCTTTAAGTTCAATAACATAGGATTAGATTTGATTGAAGGAAATTTGGAACCTATTTGGAAAAGTTTGCCCAAATTTGAGATTTCTTGCCTAAAAGTGTGTTTTGACCCAATCTCTACTTCTTGGACTAAAAATGATGACCTTTGACAAATGCAAGTGAATTATCATTGCTTATTACTAAATGATATCAATTCTTAACTTTTTACATGTGCATCACCTCTCTTGGGTTTGTGAATATTTTGGTTGAATTGTGACTCGAGAAAGCTATGACCGCTTAGTGCCTATGAAATCACTTGATAGAAGTATTAATTTCAGGTTGTTCATTCATGTGGTGTGATATTGTTGGATGAAGTGTTGGATTAATTTTCATACAGGATACCTTATGTTGAGAATCACGCCAGTGACCCCTCTTTGACCTGAGTCTTCACCCTCCGCCTCATGAAAGGATGCCAAAGTGCACATATCAGCCGTGGCTACCTCCAGAAGTTTGGGATGGCCACATCTTCATCTCACTACTTCACTCTCACCACCATATGCCCTATCTACTCTAAGGGAAAAGAAAAATAAAAAAACAAATGCAAAAGAAAATAAAATATGCTCATGTTTAAGAGCATCTAAATAATGAAAAGATGAGTTCTCTATGTAATAGCACTCCAAAATCTTACCGCACCCCTTTCTTCCCTTTTTCATACCCATTGAGCTAGGAAACATCAAACCTAGCTCATTTTTACCTTCCCACAACAACGTGGGTCATTTGAAACATAAGGTTGAAAGCATGAATGTGAAATAGCACTCCTAGTCATCCTTGATTAACACCATCATGAAACGGTCTACCCAGAACTACATGAAAGAAATATGGATAGCTTGTGTATTTTATGCACTATATTTGAAGTTCATATGCTTTGTTCTATTTTCATGATTGGTTTGTGAAAGAAGGAGAGGAGATAGGTGGAATGCATGTACTTTGTCACTATTGATCCCATTAAGCAATAATCATCCTTTACATTGCATTTGTCATTTCTTGATTGTGGAAAAATTGCAGAGAGATTGAGTTGAAGCATACTTGAGGACAAGTATGTTTAAAGTGTGGGGTGGTGATTCAACTCTATTTTAGGGCTTCATCTTGTGTTATTTTGCATTTCAATCACATATATACCTGTTATATTACATATTATTTCCCTCAATATGCATATCTATGTAAAATGCACTTATGGACATTATTTGCATGTTTTTCAGGCATTTGGACCATACTTGATGGAAGATAGAGAAGGATTGATCCTAGGGTTTCTCTACCCTTGAAGAGACCCAAATTGAAGTATGATGCTCCCTCAACCTACTCCTAGTAGACAAAGATCTATTGAAGCAAAGATGTCCAAGAAAATCCAAAGAATCAAGTCAAAGTGCTGATCTAGAGACCATCACGGACGTGGTACCACAGAACGGCCGTGCTAGGACACTTGCAAAATCAACAGGTTCAAAGCTCATTTTGTACAGAAATTCCCATGGCTGTGGTACCACATAACGATCGTAGTGCACTGACATCAGAATGGCCATGCTACCCAACATGACCGTGGTACCTACATAGAGAATGGCCGTGGAGTAGAGAACGGCCTGGGCATTTCAAGCCACCACAACCGTGCTACCCTTATCCCACCATGGTCGTGGTGACCACCACGACCGTGCCAGTTTCAGTACAAAAGTGACCTCAACCTGTGATCTCCACATTTTAATTCTCACGATTGTTCTACCCCACCATGACTGTACTCACCCCTACCCACCATGGCCGTGGTGATCTACCATGGCCGTGGTGATCCACCATGGACGTGCTACTCACAAAACCTAGCTACTTTTGCACTGCGTTTCTCATACTATCCCTACTTGACCTAGTGCTTCCCCCATACCTATATATACCTAGGTGGTGGCTCTAACATGAGGTTAGCTACCACTTACCACCTCTTATCTCCCCATTTTCTCCCCTTAGCCATTCCACTCCATTTCTACATCCATTCCACTCCATTTTACCATTTCCACCATCAAAACCCTAGTTTCCTTCCATTTCCACCCATTTCCAGCATCATTCCATGCTCCTACACCTTGGAGGAGAGAGGAGGATGCCCTATAGTAGCTGAAGTGGAGGATTTCTTCATCTACACCAAGCTCCATGGCTTCTTCTATCTCCTTCTCTTCTCTTTTTGTATTTTGCATTATTATGAGTAGCTAGGTCCCTTGGGTGGGCTGTTTGGGATGTAAAATGTTACTTTGATACCATGTTGGGGGAAAATGATATGTAAACTTTATAATTCCATTTGATAATGATTATGTTCTACTTCTATCTCATTCTCCATGAATTGCTTGTTGGTTTGTGCTCTAAATAAATTGGGAATTTAGGGAAATTGATTATGTGTGAATTTTGGGATTTTCTCCTAGATCCAATTCTTAGATCCCTAGCTAGCTACCCATCTTCCTACATCATAATCAATTCTCTTAACCCTAGTTGAGAGATCTAAGTAGCTAGTTTAGATGAATTTGGTGTGCTTAGCATGGAGCTTTCTCAAGGTTAGAATGTGAGTGATGGGAGGCCTAAAACCTCACTTCCACTCCCATTAAGAATCTCAACCCCTAATCATCCTAAGATCATCTAACCTAGAAACCTAGGCTTGTTTAGACACTAATTGAATTACACCCAAGCCCTAACCCAATTTACCTCACAAGGGTAGTAGGGAGTGTTAGGGACTAGTTCCCCTATACACAACCTAGCATATCCATGGCCAGTTAGAGCTAGTTAGTAGCTAAGGTTAATTCATCAAACTCTAACTTGTTGTTTGGTTTGGATAATCTAAATGGAATCCTAATGTTCATATGTCACCCCCAACTTAAGTGATAAGTACATCCCCTAAACAACCCACATCTTCCTTAATTGCTTTAAAATCGTAGTTTCCGTCCTACTTAGCTAGTGTCAGGTTACTTAGCTCATTTCTTGCTTAGATAGCTTCTTGCCCTGTTCTCTCTTTGTTCTTTCTAGCTTAGGTCTTTAATTGCTCTTTTGCCTTATCTTTCTTGCCTTAGCGTAGATTGTTCTCAAATTGCCTTTTCATACCTATCTTAGTCTTTTATTTCTTAATTAGTCTTAATCTAGTCTAGGGTTAACTTAGATTTCATTCTTACCTTTAATTGCTTTGTTGTCCACCTTAGTTAACAATCAAAACAACCTTTAAACCCTTGACCCTAGTCTCTGTAGTAGGAACCTAGCACCAGAAACTAACCTAGCTCTAGTGCCCCCTTTCTCCCTGTAGATCGACACTATACTTACCGCCCTCCAACCATGTTGGCTCAAAATACCTAGGCCATTCTCTGCTCCACGGTCGTTCTCTTTATAGGTACCACGACTGTGCTGGGCAGCATGACAGTTTTGGTGTCAGCACCATGGCCGTTCTGTGGTACCACGACTGTGAGAATTTCTGTACAAAACGAGCTTTGAACCTATTGATTTTGCAAGTGTCCTAGAACGGACGTTCTGTGGTACCACGCCCATGCTGCTCTCTGGATCAACACTTTGACTTGATTCTTTAGATTTTCTTAGACATCTTTACTTCAATAGATCTTTGGCCACTATGGGTATGTTGAGGGAACATATGACTTCACTTTGGGTCTCTCTAAGGGTAGAGAAACCCTAGGATCACTCCTTCTCTCTCCCTTCCATCAAGAGTGGTCCAAATGCCTAAAAAACATGCAAATAATGTCCATGAGTACATTTTACACAAATATGCATATTGAGGGAAATAATATGTAATTTAATAGGTATAGATGTGATTGAAATGCAAAATGACACAAGGTGAAACCCTAAAATAGGGTTGAATCACATGTTGACTCTTCCAAACACAAATAGTTTAGGAGGTTGATTGAGCAAGTTATAGTTTTTTTCAGAATTGTGTATCCATAAGAAATTCATCATAGTCCGACCTCAAATAATTGGCATAAGAAACATTCTCAACTACTCTCTCTTGATTGTCTGCTGGTTCTTCATGTGTGTAAATGAAATATTTGGAGCTATGTCCACTTTCCCTACATGTAATGTAGTTTGTTATTGTTTCTACACAATTATTGCCCTCATTGCTCTCCTTCAAAGTGCACACATCTATAGATATCTTATCTGGCTTCAATGTTAGGGCTTCTAGAGATTTTGAGTCAGTAGCAGTTTGCATATCAGAGACATTGCTAGCATGTCGTATCTCGTAGTCCCACCCAGATTGGAGCTATATTTTCTATGATTTGTTTTTAATGTTTAAAGTTTTGCCCCCATGAAATCATTTCCAGCTAGTGTATTTATATATTCCCTCTCACTTACCATTGTAGAAAGTAATTACCAGAAATCTCATCAAATCCATGGTAAGGGCACTCTCTCTGGTATCTTTCTTGGGTATCATGTAGGTTTTTTTGGTCTCAGGATAAACTCACTCACTTTGTTACTCCTCAAAATGGTCTTGTTAATGGATAAAAATTACTCACAAAAGCATTGGCAAAGCCTACTAGCCTGCTACGCTTAAATGCTTTCAGGTATAATACCATAAACGTGTCTTATCTCTTAGAGATCCATTTCCTCCCGCTCCATTTCTATCTGTTGCTGCCACTATAATAGTCATGTTGCTAAACATCCAGTTGTTGCCATGATCTTTTTCTTTTTATGAAAAGTAGTTCACACTTAGTACCCAAAAACTAGATGAGTCAGGGTGAAACACAGAACATGACACTGGATTTCCAAGATAAGTGCATAATATTTTTCAAGGTATCTGTTATTGAATCTATTGTAAAAAAAGCACTAACAAAAAGTAAGTAGACCTCGAGTCCTCAACAATTGTTGATTTCCTTGTCCCTAGCAATGAAGCTAAAAGTTGATCTGAACTCATGGGAAAAATACAAGATAATAGTCATATCTTAAGGATCAATATTTAAATTTATAACCTTATACCTTGGGTTGCATGACACAATGATGATATGGTTTGGAGTAGTAAGAGTGGTGGAATATAGGGACAGGGGGTAACAAGCAATTTAGGACCACAAATCTTGTCTTAGCTAAGTCGAATATAAATGTATATATGTGTTCTTTGCAAAGTTGAAAATAATAATAGATGAAGAACAACAAAGTAACATAACTAAGTTAACCAAAGCAAAACAAGTGATAGTTCTCTTTGGGGTTTATGATATTTTGGATATAACTTGGATCGAGATTCACCAACCAAGAACAATCACCAACATAAAAACACACATACCCATACTACACCCTTAGCATAGTTACAAACAATAATTGCTTGTGTTTCTTCCCTCCTCTCTCTTAAGACTAGGTTAGATCTAGATTAGAAGTTTACCTCTCTCTCTCAAGATAACAAACAAACAATCAAAACATACAACCATTTGATTAGCTCTAGTGACCCACACCTAAATGCATTCACACTAATCCTTAATTCAAAATCTAATCTAATAATACTCTCTTGACGCATCGAAAATCACACCTCACAAGGTGGTAGCCAAGCATACAAGTTATTCATTCATGAATAAGAGGAAGAAGATAAATATTTCTTAGAGTATACACATTCAATGGAATATGAATATTCTCATGGTTGGAGGCCTTGGTGCCCATGTTAATGAGTTTCGCCACTCATATTAACATGTGAAGTACGGTGTATATAAAATAGGGTGAGGAGGATGAATAAGAAAAAACAGAACAATAGTTGTTGGTTACTGAATGTTGATGTAAACCTCCTCTCTAGTGTCAAGGAGAGGATGATGGCAAGTAATACTTTTCCAACCTTCCTTCTCTCAAAATAGGGTAGTAGATGTCTCCAAGTGATGTGAAACGATGGAACTCAGACCTTTTTCCTCATCTACCGATGAATACCGATGGACTCTTCTCAATTTAGTAGCACTTTAAGATGGCAAAAGAGGAGATGACATCTTATATAGCTTGGGTCCTTATTTATAGGTTTTGGTGGCACACTCGAGGAACCTGAGCTCAGGGTATTTACTTGCGACCCATGTCTCAGGGCATGTGCCTCGTGGTGCATGCTTAGACTAATATCAGGGTGATGAATGTTGTAAGACATCCGTAGGTTGGAAATAGTCTACAACATCATCAGTTGGTCGAGAATAACTCTTAATAGTCATTGGGTTGAGGTTTTGTCATTTGTTGGAAGTTGGACTTCCATCAGTTGATCATAGGTTGATTTGTCATCAGTCGTCAATCATTGAACTATAGGTCCAACACTCATGGGATGATAGAAGGTTCATATCTTGCTAGAGATAGATAGATCATCAATTGGCAGTTGCTAATCTATCATTTATTGATAACCACTGTCTACTTAAAAAGGACACTTGATGACGAAAAATCCTACAAACCTTTACATGATTTGAAAGAACTCCTTGTGAGACTTCAATGTGAGTTCTTAGACAATGAAGACAGACATCCAATAATCATCAGTTCATCTCTACCTGAAGAGTAGAAAGCACTATTACTTTCATATTTGAAATCGAGAAGAAAAGTAATTTGATATTTGGTAGATGATATCAATGGTTTAAACCCTACAAAATGCATGCATAGAACCTATCTGGAATAAAAATCTAGACATGTAGCTTAAGGTCAATGAAGATTAAATCAGAGTCTCATGAAGTTGTCATGAAAGTTGTTATCAAGCTTTGTGATGCAGGAATCATATATGCAATTAGTGAAAATTGACGGGTGAGTCTTGACCATGTGGTAGCAAACAAGGGAGACACAATTGTAATAAAAGGTGAGTATGGTAATGAGACAATGACTAGAACATGGACCGGTAGGAGGATGTGTATCGATTACAAGAATCTCAATTCAGCTCAAAGAAGGGTCATTTCTTTTCCATTTTTTTGATCAAGTGATGGAGCTTCTCGCTCATCACTTTAATTTTTTCTATATTGATACATAATCAAGATTTTATCAAGTCCCAATCCACCTGATGATCAAGAAAATACAACATTCTCTTATTTATATGATACATACTCTTTTCATAGAATGCCATTCAGCCTACGCAACACACTTGTAACATTATAAAGATGTATCATGTCCATTTTTGTTGATTTCCTGGAAGATACTATGGAATTTTTCATGGATTACTTCTTGGTATATGGCTCATATTTTGACATTCACCTACAAAACCTTACACTAGCACTATAGAGATGTGAAGAGAAACATCTAGTACTTGATTGGGAAAAGTGGCATTCCATGGAGCAATATGGATTCGTTCTGGAACACAAAGTGTGTGAGATGGGCATAGAAGTTTCCCTAAGCAAAGTGAAAGCAATATATGAACTCCCCACTCCTAAGTCAGTGACATAAGTGAGGAGTTTCTTGGGCATGCAGGATACTATTGCTGATTCATTAAGGATGTTTAAAAGATTGCCAAGCCCATGTCAAGATTACTCATGAAGGATGCTAGATTTGACTTTTATGATGACAACCCTAAAGCTTTCAATACATGCACTCACAATGACAACTATAATCCAAGCTCTCAAGAATGGGACTTACCATTTGAGTTGATGTACGCGAGAGTGACTATGCAGTTGAAGTTGTTCTGAAGGCAAAAGAAAGATACAAATCATCATGTCATCTACTATGCTAGTAAGATGCTCAATGAGCCCATGTCAATTACATGACTACTTGGAAGGAAATGTAGCCATCATCTATTCCTTGTATATGTTTAGATCTTACCTAATTGAGATAAGATGATAGTGATATACATACCATTGATCTATCAAGTATATGAAGTTCAAGAATATACTAGTTGAACATCTATATGGATTACATATGGAAGAAGAAAAATTCCTATGAAATAATGACAACTACCCCAACAAATATCTAATGTCGACGAAGGCCACTGATCCAATAACTGCATGGTACACTGATATTTTGAACTACCTATGTTGCCAATAGCTACCTCCCAAGATAACTTATAATTAGAAAAATAATATTTTCTCTAATCATAAAATATACTGCCATGATGATCCCCTTCCATTCAGAAATGTGTGTGAACAATTTCATTGCAGATGTATACCAGAAGAGTAAGCATAAAAGGTCCTATATGAATGTCAAGCTTCACTATATGGTGGACACTTGGGAGTAGATAGAACTACACTAAAGGTACCACAATCAAGTTTTTACTAGACTACTCTTTTTAAAGACGCACAAGCCTTTATGAAATCCTTGAACGAGTGTTAGAGAATGGTAAACATTTGTAGGGACAACAAAATATTAATGTCTAATTGGATAGAAGGAGATATCTTTTTATTTATGTGGTATAGATTAAATGGGCCCCTTTCCTTCATCTTATGGAGATCAATATATTGTGGTTACAGTTTATTGTGTGTCCAAATGGGTAGAAGCTACAACAACTCCCATTTGGGACTCTAAAACTATAGTGAAGATGTACAACAAGATCATCTTCCTAGTATATGGAGTCCCAAGAACCATCATAAGTGATATGGGCTCCCTTTGTAGAAAAATAATTTGGAAACCTTTTGAGAAAGAATGGAATGAAATACAAGGTTGCTTCTCACTACCAATGTTACACCCCGATCTCACAATTACCACTAATCATGAGATTAGGGCATAAATTGAGGATTTAACGTAATACAAAGATCACCCTTAACTTTTTCTTCTTTTTTCAAACTCTTTTTTTTCTCGCATTGAACCCCATAAACTAACTTTACAAGAGAATCTAAGCATTGATTTCTCTAATCTGATTTCAATAGTAAAAATGCATGTATGAACATTCATTATGTTTGTCATACCTTTAAGCACATAAGACTTGCTGATTCACATATATTGCTAAAAGAGGAATAATGTTATACATCATCATTCACAACTCTCTCTTATTTCTTTACAAGGACCTATAGTGATAAGGACCGACTAAACTTAACTATACTCAAACTTAACTCTTGTGGAAGATCTACTCTGATGTAATGATATCTTCAATCCCCCCAGTTTCCTTAAAAAATTTTAGTAGAGGGGTGAGTCTACTCGCTCAGTGAATGAGTAAAACAATAATGTAGTCTAAAGTACTGAATCAGACATTTATCATTCTTGGATAATTGAAATAAAACAAGATAGTAATTTCAAATTAAAAGACTAGATATTCAAAAACTTACTAATAACATTGAAGCCTACATCATTAGAAATAAATAAGTATGGAAATAAAATCCTCACTATAATCAATATTACATTTAAAGAACAACTATTGTGAAACTGAAATCAAACCTTTCTTAACTCTTCTTACTTATAAGAAACTATTTGAAACTTATATTATCATATTTTAACTTATGCCTTGATCATATGCAGTGTACTCTACATATGAAGACTCGTAGCGAACTATGATCTTACCGTACAAGACTTAGCTAACACACCCGGGAATGCTAAGCCTGACTACATCACTGGTCTGCAATAGGAAAATGGCTCTCTGGCCTCGGCACACCTATTATGCAGTAAAAACTGGACTCCTCCTCTAACCTGAGCACACAGGCGGAGAGTCAAGCCACCTATTGGCTTTATTGTACTCTAGTGCCACCAAGATCTCTGGTTGATGTTGGATACTACATTATGTATTTTAAGGAGACTTCCACTAGGGCTTCGTCCCTCGTACCACCTATTAGTATGTTATGACCCCCGTATACTGGACACTGTCAGGGTTAGGTCATTTCATCCCTACGACGCAGACCTCTCATAGGGAATCTACTGTGTTTAGGGCCCGTAAGTCTATTATTTTATTATTCTTAGAAAGATCTTACTATATTGTATCTTTTCCTTACTTATACTTGACTCTGGTATCTCTATGGTACCGTGTCTGTTTATTTGAAATTTATAATACAACATGTATATCATTCTAAACTTGGTAGAGCAGTATATTCAAAATACTATGATATTCTGAGTAATCATCATACTATACATACAAGCATACTAAAATTCTTAAATAAACAAAATACATGTCAACTTGGCACTTTATGCACTAGAATCATGCAATTGAACTTCTTAATACACTGATAATACTGAACTGAATGCTTAACATATTGTTTACCCCTTTCTTAGAGTTTCTCCTTACTCATGCACATATAGAACTTCTCATGTATTCAAACATATATCATGTCTACTAATATAAATATTCTCATTCAACCTTTCTCACATTTATGCATGGCATCGATAACATACCTATCTAGGGTATGTCATATCTCCACTTGCAATAGCATAACAACATATGCATTTCATGATAAGTATTTGATTTAGAAAATCTGAATCTCATAAACAAAGCATATATGCATATAAGATAATATTCAGATAAAATCCCACAATATCACATGAATCATTTCAATTAGCCATTTACTACTAAATTAGACATGTATACTTGTAAAAGCATACTAGATTGGTTTCCATCCTTGACTACTTGCTATTCACATGATATGTATTGTGAAAATCAGAAACTCTATTTGTCCATAAATCAAATCAAAGAGATCAAACATGTAGAATTATATGCACTAGGAACACAAGTAAGATCATATAATCATAAATCCGAATTTAAGCTATAATGTTGTTCAAGCACCTAAATAACTTGAAAATTTAGATATTCAGAAGATTCTCAATAAAATTCTTAAATTTGTAGTATTCAAGATACATGGATATCTATATCCATGTCATCATATAAACATTTTCATATCATAGTTGGAACATAAATTGAAGTATTCTATAAACTGAATTCAAGAACAATTCTTTTCATTTATTGTCATTTAGGGAGAAATCGAGAATATAAATTAAAACCATCTAATTGAGTACAATTGACTGAAATATTATTTTACCTACTCACCCTAAGCTGTAAAACACCTTAAAAACATATCCCATGTCTGAAAATCTCGAATCCATATCAAAACCCTAGCAATCGCCACTTTCTTCTTCCTTTCAACTCAGAAACCCTAGAATTGAAGATTAGGAGAGAAAGAGTGAGAAAAGGACTTGATTTGATATGATTTTGAATCCAATAAGGGGAGGGACAGAATCTTGACATCTAAGAGAAGATTCACTATGAAACTATATCTAAAGAAGCTAAACTTACATGACAGACCACAAAACCCTAGGTCAACATCTCCATCACTTTCTCCTCTCAAACCCTAACTCTCCCCCTCTCTTTAGGATTTCGTTTCTCTAGATTGAATCACAAATTATGAGATCTCCTTGTGTGTTAGGTTGACCATATAGAGCAATTGAGCTGCTTGGGTCAATTGCACATTGACCCCTCACTATCCTTTTTCTTATTTCAGCTGAATTTTTTGTCATAAAAAATATTAATGTAATTCGTCTACTGATAAGGTCTAAATGCATCCAAAAATTATGAAAATTTTACATGTTGTTTATGATTAATTTTAAGATCTCTAGTTAAAATTTTCGATCATTTGGAGTTACTAATAAATAATTAAAAATAAAACACTACACTACTGAAAAGCACTCTGTCGGCATTTTTGGTCGAAGTATAGTTTGACTGAGAACCACATTCAAAGAACACTCAAATATTCTGAAATTTATATCCAATATGCATGAGAGTTATCCATATCATAACCAAAATTCAATTAAATAAAAAATTAGTAGAAAATATGAAAAATCATTTATCACACTACTATCCTGATCAAATTCCATATTCATGTACTATCAAAACCCTAATTTTTGCCAATTAGGGTTTACATTCTCAAACCCTAATTCTTCAAACTAAAATCATAGTTAGAGTTTCTTCTTAGGTTTGAAAAATAACAATTGATATACTATCATTAATCAAGTCTAAATGATGTTCAATCTAATCAAGCATGTAATCATTCAAGTAAACCCTAGTTTACCAATTAAGCACAAATGTGGTCATTACAACCAACCACATACTTTAGGAGTATTTGAAGTGTAAATATGTGGATGTTTTAGAGAAAATGGTTGGGATATTCAGTAAGGATTGTGACACAAAACCAAATAATTCCATGTGGGCATATAGGGCAGCTTATAAGACGCCAACAAGGACCACCCAGTAGGCTGATTTATGGTACGACATGTCGCCATCTTCTAATAGAGCATAAGACATTTTTGGGCCATAAAGTCTCTAAATGTGGAACCAGGCATATAAGGAAAGAAACAATTCTTATAGCTCCAAGAATCAGAAGAACAAATTTTGCACGCCTATGAAAAATGTTAAAATTTGTATGGAAAGAACCAAGGTGTGAAATGATGCACATTTGAAAATAAAATATGTTAAAGAGGATACAATGTCTTGCTTTTCACCTCATCAATCAAACTATCCCCATGAAATCTCAAATCTAGGTGGTCAACACCTATGATAGAACTATTCTTACCCCAATCCCAATTCCACTACCTAGACAATGGTAGAGGGATTGAACCATCCATCCCTAGGTGGCCGAATGGAAATCACACACTATCATATACAATTCAAAATAATATATCAGATCGGGAAAGGTTTATAAGAACTAACCAATCGAATTCATGATTTTGTGAACTTGTCCTTGTTATCAGAGTAGTTGAGTGCGGATGCAGATCTGGTCACATTTTTTTGAGTTGAACCTATTTGACTAATAGGAGAAATTCATGACACATGATTAGTACAAAAGCATTAGTACACTCTGGGTTAAAGAAACGAAATTGCATAATAAAATAGGATTTTGACAATTATAAAATAAATGAAGTATACAACTTTAATCAAAGAAATTCTTCAAGAAAATACCGTGCATTTTAACTTATTTTATCTTATGCAATTTAAATGGTTGTTAATGTCCTAAATGGTTGTTAGTGTCATGTATAACTTAAGTTTGAGAATGTATGTATTAATCTATATCTTCACCCAAAGGCTAGGGTCTATTTACGTTCACATTAAATGCATTTATTGCACCGTATGTGAGGATTTATCTGTGTTGATGTACATTAGGCCCTATCAACACCCAAAGGCAAGGACTTTGTTTGTACATATGCATTAAACCCCAAATAAACCTAATGGCGAGGGTATGTTTCCATGTTAAAGTTTGATCTTGATGTATATTGTATATATAACTTATTTGTTGTGCAAGGTTTTCAAAATATACTTATAGTGGAAAATCATAACATTATATCATAGGAGGTCACTTAGTTCACGTAAATACTATTATATGCCAAGAAAAAGGAGATAACTCATATAATACAAGCAAGTAGTACCATATATATGCCAATGAGGATAATAAGTGTACCTTCACCAGATTTTAGAATAATAAGATCTTTGGGAGTCAAAAGTAGGTCAAAGTTAAATCTTGGCACAATAATGGGTATACATGCATTAATATTCTAGTCATCAATATGTAGGGTCACAAGGACCATACTAGGATTACTAAGTTTCACAATTGTTCTTAGGTGTGGCACTCCATCAATAACCAATATTCCATTTTATCATGTTTGCAATACCAATATCATTTCTCAACATCATCATTATTAACATTGAAGTATGATCAACACCTAATCCATAATGTGCACTTAATCCCTAAGCCCTCATCAGAGGTGAAGTCCAAGGGTCAAGAGATAGGTATTCTTAATTTTTAAAGTAGAAATTATAAGATTTGAAACCTATATATACAAAATATCACAAATTTATGGTTAATATCCACATAAAGACCATTCATGAATTTTGGGTACAAAAGTTATATTCTTGACGTTAGAAGTGAAGTAGTCAACAAAGTTAGGGTTTATTCTTACAATTAATCAAATGATGTCAGTATAATCATCATAGTCCAAGATTAGTGTTTTCAGAGATTTTACACTATAATCGAGTCATTAGATAATTGGGATAATCAAAAGATCAAGTTTTAGGGATATAAGAAGAACAACATATAAAATTTAGGATTGAAATCATTTTTAATGATTTCTTGAGTTTTTGTCATAAAAATAGACTATTGGTTCATAGCTTTTGGATAAAGAAATCATAAGATACAATTTTTGTAATATTTGATCAATTTATCATGATTTGAATATAGAGGGGAGGAAGAAATTACTAAAAGATGAAAAAAGAAGAAAAACAATAGTCATCAATTGGTTGGTCAAACTTTTACCATGGATAGGATCTTACAATCGAGAGAGAGACAACCTCCTAGGTAGGTGCATGTGGAAGAAAGGAGAGAAGGCAGTAGTGACTGGTCTAAAGACACTAGATTTTCAGTCAATCTTTGACCTTGGACCAGAATCAATGTTAGGGACTTTGTCTCCCTTGCTCATCATTATGCACTCCAAGAAAGGAACCATCATGGTGGTGTGTTATCCTAGGAATAGGGGAAAAAGGAGAAAGAGAGAAAGATGGAGGTGGGTGCGAAGGCACCCCTCAAGATTGTGGGGCATGGTGGATTGGATGGGGGGTTAAATAGGATGATTGGGGTCAGCGTTAGGGTTTTAGAGGGGGTAGGGTTTTGGAGTTCAAGGGGCATGGTGATGCCCTCTCTATTTGGTGCCCAAGGCATAATAATGATGCAATATGGGGTAGAACTGGTTTGGTTTGTTTAATAAAAGTAGGGGAAAGATTTAGTGTGTTTCTGAGAGACAGCTATAACAAAGAGGGCCCATTGTACCTACCTTCCTAAAACTTTTGAGAGGTAGAAGATAACATGATGGTTGACAAATGGGGATCGAGTGACCGGGTGGCAAGCTGAGGTTCAGGGTGCTGATTAGTTGTGAACAATTTGGGGACAAAACTCGATTCAAAGGAAAAATCAGGGGTAATTTTCAGCTTAGGGGTGAGTCTGGGGTTGTCTAGGCCTATCAGTTCCCATTAATCTAACAGGTGGAGCCCATAAATCAAAAGAAAGGGTATTTTAGGGATAGACAAAGTAGAACCTTTTAAAAATCATATGAAATCGTAAAAATTTTAGTTTTCTCTAAAGTTTTGACCAAAGGTCCATAGTGAAGCTAGAACAAGTGTGTCAAGTTTCATAACAACACGAACAAGGGTTCTCATGAAATAAATCAAAGGTTTATATAGTATATTCTAACTAGGTTTTTATGAATATATGTGTATCAAATTAGTTCAAAAAGAAGAATTTTCAACTTTGGAGATCATTATAAAGTCATCGAATCAAGGTAAATATCACAAGTGATTAGATCAAGTCAATTGAGGGTAATTGAGTAATTTTATCATAAGTGATCCAAAAAGCACGTTGTCACATCCTTCCCTCTTTAAGAGTTCAATACTGTCAAAAATATCCCTGATCTCATGATTCCCATTGTCATTCTCAGTATCATTATCACTATGTCATCAAATTGTCAAGTCACATAGTGGAGGATTCAAATTACAAAATGGAGATGATTGAATGGGTCCTAAAAAGATATTAACTTTTCAAATTCAGTTGCATAATAAGTTTTGAGTCATAGGTAAATGGAGAAGCCAACATAATGGGGCATCATATTTCAAACTTTTAAGATATGGTGATCCTAAAGTCACAAGGTTGAGTCAAGAGTATATCAGATCATATAATGTTATTGGTTCATATTTCCAAATTTCAATTAGTTGTTCCTCGTGCTACCCAAAAATAGGAGAGTGCATATTGTTGGATCCTAGATGGGTGATTAGATGCTCTAGGGGGGGTGAATAGAGCCAAATGCACTTAAACAAAATTCATTAGACCTTCAAGATATATCACAAGATAGGGTTGCTAAATAGGAAATTTGAGTGCAACTAAAACATGCATAGTAAGGGAGAGAGAGATTGAACATATACAAGTAGACAAGCTATTTAGAGTGGTTCCACACTTCAAATTAGAAGTGAGTCAGTCCACTTACCTAGAGAGGTCAACCTCTAGGATTTCTTAACCTTGCACCTTCATTATATTCATTATAAGAGATACAATACATGACCAACCAAAGGACTTACCTATCCAATACAAAGAGTCTTCAACCTTACCAAGGACTTACCCACTTTGCAAGGAGTCTTCTGCCTTCTTCCAAAGACTTACCTACTCTTACATAACTCTTCAACCTTGTAGGGATTACCCACTCTTCTTGGATCTCCATCCTTTGACTTCCCCTTCACTCGGAGAAGCTTCCACCAAGGACTTACCCACTTGAGCAAGGAGTCTTCTACCTTCACCAAGGTCTTACCGACTCTTGCTCCAAGTCTTCAGCTTTGATCTTTACCAAGGGATGCCTTCCCTTGTTCTTCTTCACCTCTCTTAGCCAAGAGAGAGAACATTCATCTTCATGGTTGAAAAGAGAGATAGGGATGTGGTAGAAGTGAGAGCCTCACAAGATATACATGTAAGACTAGCTCTCTTACAGATTTCCTACTCACTCTAACGAATGTAGCAAGTGATTAATCTTAGAGAGAGAGGAGGCTATAGGAAGCACTCAACTATATAATAGGAACCTCACATTGAGTTTTGTATTGAATGCTCAACCTTGGAATGAAGCCTAAGGGTTCCTATTTATAGCTGGGGATGCCTCTTAGCCTTTGGGAACACTTAAGAATAAAAACTAGCCATTTTATGGCTTGCAACAGATATATTTTCACTTTTTGCAACTCCACAACGGCTAGAAACACTTTTCTGCACTTTTCCATACAGTGCAATCGGTCGAGTTTCTATAAAGGTAACTCGACCGATCCCACTAAAAGACAAGACCAATTTAGGCCATCGATCGAGTTTGTCCTGGGGTAACTTGACCGATTCACTTAAAT
This sequence comes from Alisma plantago-aquatica, assembly GCA_963693085.1. Classification (NCBI taxonomy): domain Eukaryota; kingdom Viridiplantae; phylum Streptophyta; class Magnoliopsida; order Alismatales; family Alismataceae; genus Alisma; species Alisma plantago-aquatica. The sequence continues at coordinate 465,725,578 of OY856409.1, read as the reverse complement.
TAGTTTTGGTCAGTAGAGGGATCAGTCGAGTTCTATGAAGTGTAAACTTGACTGATCAAAAGTCATTTTCAAGATCCAATCAAGATCGGTCGAGTTTGCAACTCGACCGATGAACAACCTGATGTGAATTTTGGAAAATGGCTTTTGAGTGCTTAAATATTCGATCTAAGTGCTCCTGATTTTTTCCAAGCTTAATTCCAAGTCGTACAATCATTACAAGTGATTTACAACATGATTCTAATGTATTTACATCATATTACAAAAAATGTGCACTTGTATTGACTTTGGCTTGTCTTATCTCCGATTTGATATGCGCAAGATAGGGCATTTGGAGTGTGTCTATAATCTGAAATCACTCAAGTAGAGACATTAAACACAATTAATTGGAATTGTTTAGTCATCATCAAAACAAGGGTTTAGTCAATTTAGACCTTGCGTCAACACATATCAAGTCAAGGTACCTAATAAGAGAGAGAAGAGACAAGGAGACATCATACTTCACAGTTCCTTAGAGAAAAGATGAGATGGTGGAAGACTCTCTATGATTTGAAAGGAGAACCTTTAGGTCCAGTTGTGGATTGACTGAAGTTAGGTAGAGTGAGGAACCTCAACCACCATTGTGATATGGATAGGAGGCAATTACGAGATATAATCTCGAGCCTAGACACGTTATTTTTCACCATTGTGGACCTTTAGGGTTTCCTAGGTTCAAGAGATTCAAGAAATTATTTACAAAATGCGTATGAGAGTTTGTATATTTTGATAACAACTATCATAGAACCATTATTACCCCAATCCCAATCCCAATCCCACTTCCTAGACAATGGTAGAGGAATTGAAGTGTCCATACTTAGGAAGACCAATGGAAATCATACATTGGCATATACAAAAAGAAATAATATATAAGAACTAGAAAGGTTTATGAGAACTAACCAACCCGATTCATGATTTTGAAAACTTGTCCTTGTTACCAATGTAGTTGTGGAAGTAGGTTGGTCACATCTTTACAAGTTGAACATGTTTACCTAATAGGGGAAATTCATGACACAGTAAATGTAAACGCTCAGGTATGCGATCCGTGAAAGAAATGAAAATGCATAAAAGATAGGCTCTTACCATTTAGATAATACCTGAAGTATACAACTTTATTCAAAGAAATTCTTCAAGAAAACACCATGCATTTTATCTTAATTTTCAATTATAAAATTTGTATAGCCTATTATTGTCCTCTATCACCTAGGTTTAAGGATATAGGTATTAAATAATGTCTACACCTAGAGATGAGGGCATGTTTACCTCCACATTAATTCCATTTACTACATCCATAGGTGTGGATCTATTTGTGTTGATGTACATTTGGCCATGTCAACACCCAAAAGCAAGGGCTTGTTTAAACCTTTGAATTATTCCTTGGCTAGACCTAATGACGAGCGTTTATTTGCATGTCAAATTTTGATGCTTGATGTATAATGGATTTCTAATTTATTTTATGTGCAACGTTTTCAAAATACATTTATAGTGGAAAACCATGACATTGTTTCATAGGAAGTCACTTAGTTCACACAAATATTATTATATATCAAGAAAAAGGAAATAACTCATACAATACAAGCAATCACTACCATATGTATATCATAGAGTATAATAAGCATACTTTCACCAGAGATTAGAGTAGTAAGATAATTTGGGAGTCATAAGTTGGTCAAAGTCAAATCCTGGCACAATAATGGGTATACATGCATTAGTATTCTAGTCATATATATGTACGGTCACAAGGACCACATTAGGATTTCTTAAGTCTCATTATTGTTCTTAGATGTATTACTCCATCAATTACCACTATTCGATTTTATCATGTTTTCAATACCAATAGCATTTCCCGACATCATCATTATAAACATCACAGGACGATCCACTCCAAATCCATAATGTGCACTTAGTCCCTAAATCCTCATTAAAGGTGAAGTCCAAGGGTCAATATCTAGGTATTCATAATTGGAAAGGGGAAATCATAAGATTTTATACCCTTATATACAAAACACCACAAATTTAGGGTTAACACACATCAAGGTCCATCAACATTTTTTGGTACAAAATCATATTAATGAGATTAGAATCGAAATAATCAGCAAAGTTAGGGTTTAGTCTAATCATTAACCAAATCATGTCAATATGGTTTAGAGTCTCACACTATAATCATCAGAGTCCAAGATTGGGGTTTTCAGAGATTTAATACTATAATCAAGTCATTAATTAGTTTAAACAATAAAAGATCAAGTTGTATGGATATAGGTGAAAAAACATAAAGAGTCGGTCTTGAAACCATTTTTAAACAATTCCTTAGTTTATTCTGATAAAAACATACTAGTGGTTCATAAATTTTGGATAAAGGAATCAAAAGATACAATTTTAGCAAGTATTGATTAATTTATCAGAATTTGGAGATAGAGGGGAGGAAGAAATTACCAATTAAATAGAAAAGGAAGAAAAAGTACAGTCGTTGATTGGCTGATCTGACTTTGAATAATGCCATGATCTTGCGACCAAGAAAGTGATAGCCTCCCAGCCATGTGCATAGGGAAGAAAGAAGATAAGGCGGGTATGACTAGGTTTGCACCCATTGGATTTTTTTTATCAACCTTTGACCTCATACCAGAATTGATGGCAAGGACTTTGTCTCACTTGCACAACATCGTATGCGCCAAGCAAGGAAGCACCACAACGTCACTCTAGATAGAGAAAAGGATAAAAGCATAAAGAGATAGAGAGAGAAGGAAGGTGTGAAGGTGCCACTCAAGATTAGGAAACACGGCGAATTGGATGGGGGGTTTAAATATGACAAGCGGGTCGTGTTAGGGTTTTAAGGGGGTAGAATTTTGGAGTTTAAGGGGTACGACAGTGCCCTCTCTACTTGGTTACCAAGGCACAATCACAACCCAAGATGGAGTAGAACTGGTTTGATTTGGTATCAAAGTCAAAGGAAGCAAAAAAGGAGGAGAAGATCGAGTGCATTGGTCAGACGTGGATGTAGCTGAGAGGTCCCAATGTACCTACCTTGCCAAAAGTTTTGGGCAGTAGAAGATGAACATATGGTCGACATATAGGGATCATGCAATCGAGGTTTGAGGCGAGATTCTGGGTGTTGATCAACTGTGTGGTTGGGAGCCAGAACGAGGTTCAAAGGAAAAATTAGGGGTAGTTACTAGTTTAAAGGGTGGGGGTCTGGAGCCATCTAGGCCTAGTGGCATCCAATCAGCTGATTGGTTAGGCCCAGAAACCAAAATAAAGGGTATTTTTTGGGATAAATAGAGTAGAACTTTGAAAATTCATATAAAATTGTACAAAATTCACATTTCTTTTCAATTTTGAATAAAGTTGCATGATAGATGTTACAACAAGTGTATCAAGTCTCAAAAAAAATTGAGAGAGGGTGATTGTGAAATTAATCAAATATTTAGAGAGTATATTCAAATTAGGGTTTATGAATATATGTGTATCAAATTAATTCAAAAAGAGTATTTTCAACATTGGGGATCATTTTAGAGTCTTGGATTCATGGTAAATGTCACGAGTGATAAAATCAAGTCAATTAATGATAATTGAGAAATTTGATGATAATTGTGGTCAAAAAGCACTTTGTCACATCACCCTTCCCAATTGCAAAGGTATATCCATCAAGGATCATGGAATAATTCAGTGAGAAGTCTTGAACATTACAATGAATGAGCATAGGGTGAAAAGATACCGAAGACAAAGAATTCACAAGAGAGATTATTTGTAGGTTTTTGAACCATAGTCATAGAATTGAGAAACATAGTAAGTCAAGCTAATGAGTCAAAATTAGTGCTCCTTGGGAAGCAACCCAAGAATTTTCCCTTGTTTTGCATCTTCTATTTTTTCTTGTATTTCAATTGCACTTGCTAGTTTAGTCCTAGATTATACATGCATTCTCTAGTTTATCCATCTTTTCAATAGGCACCTTTCATATATTAGTGTTAAAGTGAATAGAATAAGGTCAATAACATTAGACAATTGACTGGGTTGACACATATCAAATCAATTATATAAATCAAGAACTAAGGAAGAAACTATCAAACACTAAAATGTCAAATGGTCAAAGTTATCATCAGTTCATGAAGACACTTCTTTCATCCTTCTTCAACTGAACATTTCCATCAGTTGAAGAAAGTTGTTTTCTATTAGTTCATCATTATTGGAAAGTCCTTAATAGATGAGTTCAACACTCTCATCAATTGATGAAATCAAAATTCCCATCAATTGATGAAGCCCAAGAATTCCATTAGTAAATGACTACCAATGTATTATTCATAGATGCTCTCTGAATTTTCATCAATTCATCTAAATAGTCATTCCATTAATAGAGATGCACTACAACCCATCAATCTTCAAATTGAGAAACCATTGGTAGACACATTCTACTTCAAATGATGAAATAGCAGGGTGAGCTTAAAAACCACAAGGAAGTGCTTACGACAAACTTTCACAAACCACAACCATTGAGTGAGAGTTAACCCTAATGTGATTGCCTCTCGAGCCATCTACTTCCATTGCCAAAAAACATGATACTTTCATGAATTGGTTCATCATCCACATCTTCCCATAAGTCAATGACAAGCATCTCCCAACAAAGACCGCAAAATTCTTCGCTCGACTCTGACACCCCAAATGCAACAGATCAAGAGTCTTGTCAAGGGGTTGGCCTAGCTGTCACTTTTGATGATAGAGTCCAATTTTTTGACGCGACTCCTCTAAGGACAATGTTTCATCTGTGAAATATTATCTCTGTCACTGCCTCCACCAAGAGTCATGGCTGCTACAAATGCCTTCGAAGAAGATCTCCTTGTTGTTGACATGATTGGTTGTAGAAATTTTATCAATTTTTGACCATGCTAAGTAAGAATCTCTCATCGTTCATTCGATTGACATAACTGATAACATCCAATTGTGTGGATGTTACATGCGTGTGATATCATTCATTTACCTTATTATCATAGGTTTATGTGAATATTCTTGCATTTTCTTTCATGTTTTTTATAATCTAACTTTACTAACAATAACCTTCCACCTAATTTTATAGGAAAACATTGGTCTCAAGACAAGCATTCATACCATCGGTTGATGGCTATGAACCAACTAAGGAAGTTAGTGAATTCAATAAACTTTGTTAAACCATCAGTAGGTGGCTATCAACAAGTGAGGACTCCATGAGTTTTCATGGACACAGTCATGCCATAGGTTGATGACATGCAACCATCAATCGATAGATCCCATCAACTAATAGAACACCAGAACTACCAGCCGACAAAAAGTCAAGACCCATCTTTTAGTGAGAAAACATGTTGATACCATATTTTGATGGTCCCACTAGTGTTTCCTTGTGATGGTAGTGTTGTGACCATCTTCTGATGGTCGTACTAGTGTTTCCTTCCAGTGGTAGCACTGAATGTCACCTTCTGATCATACCACTAGTATCACCTTCTGATGGTCTCCTTAACCACTCACTAATTGACGGATGCTCTTCACATGCCCATATTGCCTCGTTTAGTTGAGCATACAACCAAAGGTACATGCCATGAAGATTGGAGCAAAAGTAAAGCTTAGTCCTTAGGTGCCTTGAGTGCCTCATCGGTCCCTATAAATATGGACAATAGAACATGAAAGAAAGACACTTTGGCCACCAGTGACAAAGTGCCGCCCATTCAAGTTCCTCCGTCAATCCATCGGAAGGTAAGGACGACAATCCAAGCTTCTTCGATGTCCACCTCTACTTCCACTGGGTCCCAAGTTCATCTCCAAGATGAGAGGGATTGTAGATGCCATTTCCTCACTCACCATCGCCACAATCATGAACAAGGAGGTCTCATTGATGTCCAATACTCCCTTATGTATACTATTTTCTTGTGTTTATTCCTTCTTCCCCACTTTGTTTGCTTCCCACCCATTTTTCCTCTCACCGTGGAATATGTATGACTGGGTAGTTTACCTTGATTGGGTTGGGAGTAGCCACTGTGGTTCTCCCAACATGTAAATACTTATATTCCACTGAATGTTATACTCTTAACAATCTTTATCTATGTGCTTTCACTCTTGAATGCTTTACTTGCATGATTAGCTACCATGTTGTGATGTTTGATTTGTAATGCCTTGAAAGTGTAGTATTAGTTCAGATGTGAATGCATGAAAGTGTTGGAATACTAGAGCTAATAATCATATGTTTGTATATTTAATTATTTGTTTGGCATATCGAGAGAAAGATGCATGCTAATGTTCTAGATCTAACACAATCTATAGAGAGGAGGTAATATGCACTTACGATGAATTCTCAGAAACTATGAATGGGTGTGAATATTGCATGTGGGTGCGATTCTTGAATGGTGTAACCCAATCCAAGTTCTATCCAGATTTTGAAATACATAAAAATACCTACACTCTACTTTACCGTGTTAGATTAGATTTGTTTTACTTTTGTTGTCTTATACTTTGTTCTATAAGGAACAATCAATCTACCTTTTGTGATTTGACTTAGCTAAAAGTTAAGTCTCTAATCCTAAATAACTTGTCATCCTTGTCCATGTGTTTAACCCCACTTACTACACAAGGACCCACATTATCACTACGGGCATCTAAGTATTGGGTATATAATAAAGTCCAATCACTCTCAATCCACCTCCATTTTAAATGTGTGATATATGGAAGATCAACTTTAGTTGTCGTTATTAGGGACAAGGAAATCAATAATTGTTGAGGACCCGAGGTCTATTTAGACTTCATCAATGCTTTTAAGTCTAGAGATAGATCTAACTGCACACCTCTTTAGTCCAACTACATTATATCTTGAAAGTTCAATGTGTCCAGTTTCTCACCTTGACTCATGTGATTCTTTCATGTGTTTAGAGTGACCCATGTTTTTGTTTACCAGAAGAAGAAGTGATGGATTCTTAAGGGCAAGGAAGAGGAACCAAGGGTAAATGAATATGTGAGTGGGAACGACCCACAGCCCAAACAGCCATATATTGGCAAAGATGTGTCGACAAGGAGTGGTTCAAGTGGTCAAGCACGGTGTCCCCTAACAAAGGGACCCATGTTTGAATCCCAACTGTCACCTTGATTTACCACCCTCTGGGGTGTTTGGCCTCCGCCACTAGTGTGGGAGGGGGGGAGAAATCTTTCTCTCTGAATCCCATATATTGGCAAAGATGTCTTGATTTACCACCCTCCCGGACATTCAGTCTCCATCACGGGCGTGGCAGGGGGTGGAGAAATATTTCTCTCTTAATCCCATATATTGGAAAAGATGTAGATGAGCAATACAAAAACGTGTACCCACCTAGTGGCCAATCTCTTTTCTCCTTGGATGCCACCCGTACCAAGGAAACAAGGTAACCCACTGTCCTCCCTAGAATGAACGTTGCAAACTTTGAACTAAAGTCAGCTTTCTTGACTATGGTTCATCAACAAACATTCAGAGGAAACTCAATGGAGGATAACTCTTATCAACACATAGATGGATTTAAGAACACGTGATATAGTTAAGATCAATAGGGTTCCCCAACAAGTAATCTACTACAAAGATTTTTCACTTCTCCTTGAGAGACAAGGCTCTTGTATGGTATCAAGATTTGAAACATGAGAGTCTCCAAGACGAGGAACCTTCGACATTTGATTTTGTCACAAAGTTATTTCTAGTAGATAAGACAATCCACTACAGGAACAAGATTACTAGTTTTAGACAAAAACCTTCAAGAAACTTGAGTGAGGCCTGGGAGAGGTATCAAGAGTATAAGAGGGATCACCATAACTAAAACTTTGATGTAGGGTACTGGTTACTACTTTTTACAATGAGCTTACTCATAGTGAGAGGACAACTATAAATGCAACATCTACAAGCGACTTCATGGGACATAACTCAACACGCTCAAATGAGAATTTGTACAACATGGTTGTGTTGCAAGCTGGCTTGGATTATGAAAAATGAGCGACAAGGAATGTATTTTTTTGTAGGGGATACCTCTAACTCAAAGGCCATTGAAGATCTAATTTCTAAGCTTGACAAGATAGCCATTAGCGTCTCTACTCAGAAGAAGACCAATTTTGAAGGAAATAGAATCATGTTAAAATTGCCATGAATTGTGCCACTTGTAGGGAAAACAGTCACAAACTGACTACTATATATAAACCCAGAAAGAAGAAAACAACCAAGGTGGGTGCACTAAAAATGTCCCTTATGCTAATTTAAGAGACCAGATCATCCAATATTCTTGTATGGGAACACAAATGCTACTAAAAATTCTCACATGCTTAAAAATTCTAACAATCCATCTCAAAGACCCTTGGATTTGGGAAAGGCATTGAACCCTCTGGGTCAATCACAACACATACTATTAGCAAATTTGAAACATTTTCCAATGCCAAAACCAAAACCAAATTCAAAACTAGAATCAAATTAGAATCCAAACTAGAATTAGAGACAATCTCACCAGGATTTAATGTTTAAAATCTTCACCTTTGCAAAGAGGCAAGCTAACATTGACAATAAGGTAAACCAAAGCACAGTAAGTAATAATGACATGTTGAGCATGCTGCAAGCTCAGATGGGATGCGTAACTAGGAAAATACATGATATGCAAAAACATAACAAGATGATTGATCAGTAGCTTGCAAATCTGTTAAACCTATAAAGAACCCGACATAAAGAATTCCTTCAATACTAAATGAAATCTTGGAGTCCATGAAACTACCTATATTGACACTCTAAGATTGGGGATCACTCTTGATACTATCACTCCTACAACTCAATAAGAGAGAACTACCATCCCTACTGACCAACCAGAAGTCGTTGAGGATAAACTAGAGAAAAATTATACACCTATCCTGAGAAGACAAAGCTGAAAGAGAAAGGCAAGGGAAAGAAGGCTACCAAAGAAAATAAAAAAGAATTTGTTGAACAAGATATACACCTATCATTAGAAGACAAAGATAAAAGAGAAAGGCAAGGGAAAGAATGCTACCAAACAAAAGAAAAAAGAATTTTTTGAACAAGTTATTTGCTAACAGAGACCATTACATTCCAAGATCCCCTTTCCATACAAATTGATCAATACTCACCTGAAGAAGAGGTATGAGAAGTTTATAGAGGCCATGAAGAAAATACACTCTGATATCCCATTTCTAGATGTCATCAAAGAGATGTCTACCTATGTCAAACTATTCAAAGACTTGATAACTAAAAGGAGATGTGGTGATGAAGTAGAAATGGTCAAACTTGCCAATATGTCTATTACCTTTGTACATGCAAAGATACCAATAAAGCAGAAAGATCCTAGATCCTTTACCATACCTTTCAATGTTGGTGACAACAAAGAGAGAAAGGTCTCTCCAACCTGGGATCTAGCATATGTTTGATGTTGTTGACACTGGCACAAAGGCTCAATCTTGCTCATATGGTGAAAATATGAATGCAAATCCAATTGAATGATCTCACCTTCATAAGGCCTATCATAATAGTTCAAGATGTCTCTATCAGGGTAGAAAGTTTCTTCTTTATATGTGATATCGTCATAATAGACACTATAGAGGACCCTACATGCCTAATGATTTTTGAGAGACCCTTCCTTTATACAGTGTGGGCTTTGATGTCTCTATCAGGGTAGAAAGGTTCTTCATTATATGTGATAGAGTCATAATAGACACTATAGAGGACCCTACATGCCCAATGATCTTTGAGAGACCCTTCCTTTATACAGTAAGGGCTTTGATCAATATTGAAGCCTGAATCATTACATCTAGAGTTCAAAATGATCATATAGATTTCAAAGTTCATGACTCAATATGGGGACCATCCTTATTTTAGTCTCTATATTTTATTGACAAATATAGTCAGTTATGCGATGAAATTTAAAAAAAGAATGCTATAGTCAACACCTTGATGAGATCTTTAACAGAATGTAATGCTAAGTTGATGGTCTTAAAGTTGTAGAGTTACTTGACCGCCTTGATGCTGAAAAAAGTGACTACAAAACCAAAGAGGATTTAAAAATAGAGATAGTCAAATATGCCTCATTGGAAAGAACTCCATCAAACAAGTAAATGTTGAGACTTAAACTTGACCTTAAACAACCTCCAGCAAATAAGGAAATTTTGAGACTTAAACTTGACCTTAAACAACCTCCAACAAATAAGGAAATGTCAAGACTTAAACTGACCTTAAACAACTAGATGAAAGTCTAAAATTGAAATTCTTATACAGAGAATAGTGAAACCTAGTCATCATAAATTTTCTCTATCTGAGGAGATGTAAGGGTGACTACTATATAAATTAGTGCTAAGAAGAAAAGCTATTGGATATTCTATAGATGACATAGGAGGGATAAACCCAGTATATTTAATAAATTTGATTTGTTTATAACTAGATGCAACACATGTTAACTAGGACCAGTGAAGATTAAATCATAACTTGATTTAAGTCACAAAGAAAGTGGTTATTAAGCTACTTGACATCGAAATTATATATGCTATAAGTGATCACAAAAGGGTGAGCCTAGTTCAAGTGGTACCCAAGAAAGGTAGTATGACCGTAGTTGAAGGCATTAATGGTGATAAGATCCCAATAAGGACCACAGTAGGATGAAGAGTGTGCTTACATTATAGAAAATTGAATGCAGCTGCTAATAAGGATAATTTCCCATGTCTTTTGTTGAACAAGTGTTAAAGTGTCTAGCTCATCATTCATATTTTTTCTGTCTCGATGGATATTTGGGATTCTATCAAGTGCCTATTCATTTAGATGACTAGGAGAAAATGATTTTCTCATGTATTTACAATACATATGATGTCATGCATATGTCATTCGGTCTATGCAATGCACCCGTGACTTTTTAAATCTGCATGATCTCTATTTTCTTAAATTTCTTAGAAAACATAATGAAATTTTTCATGAATGACTTATCTATGTATGGTTCATCTTCTAATATTTGTCTTGATAGTCTGTCCCATGTATTGAGAAGATGCAAATAAAAACGCCTTGTTCTTAACAAGGAAAAGTGCCACTTCATGATATAGGAAGATATAGTCCTGGGGCATAATGTGTCTTAAAAAGGAATTGAGGTTTATCTAAGAAAGGTTAATCCATATCTAAATTTCCACCATCCAAATCTCTGATGGCGGGAGTAGCTTCCTTAGTCATGCTGGTTATTAGATACACTTCATCAAGGATTTTTCTAAAAAACCCTTATCTATCTTTCTTGTGAAAGATGTTGTATTTGACTTTGATGAGAACTACTTGAAAGCTTTCAATACTCTAAACAATGCTCTTATCACTGCACCAATAATCCAAGCACCACACCAAAATCTGCTATTCAAGTTAATGTGTGATGGAAACAATTACCTTGTGGATGTGGTTATGGGGCTAAAGAAAGATAAGAAACACCATGTGATATATTATGCAAGCAAGACTCTAGACAATGCTCAAGTTAATTACACAACCACACGGAAGGAAATTCTAGCTATCAATTATGCTTTTGACAAATTTTGAATATATCTAACATGTTCCAAATTTATTGTGTATACAGACCATAGATCCATAAAGTACTTGATGACCTAGAAAGACATGAAACCAAGGTTGTTCATATGTGCTCTCCTCTTACAAGACTTTGACCATGAGATTGTTGACATGAACAAATATGAGAATGTTGTGGTGAGATCACTTTTCTAGAATAAAACTGTTGGAAAATCATTCTTTTCCCATCATCGACGAATCACTAATGACAACCAAGGACATTCATCATGGCATACCATGATACACATATATTTGCAGTTATCTATCATGCTAACAACTATCACCTAATATCACATATAATGAGAAGAAGCTCCTTTATGATATGAAGAATTATTATTGGGATGATCCTTTGTTATTCAGGAGATTCTAGGATATCCTCTACATGAGGTGCATACAAGAGGAAGAGGTGTCAAAGATCATATATGAATGCCATGCCTCACCATATGATGGGAACCTGGGGGGCTGACATGACAATTGTAAAGGTTTTGCAATCAAGATTTTGTTGACCCAGTGTAATGACCCAAACTCAAGTTATTCCTAAATCTTGGATTAATCATAATAATTAATCTAACTGTCATCTTATCTTGTTAATTCCAAAATTATGTTTAGATTATACAAATGAGTAAGCACTTGATATGTACTAGAATGAATTTAATTAAGTCTGACTATGAAAGTTGGAACCTTAATAGAGGTAATTGTGGAATGACACATATGGGAACGACTTTTCATACTCAAAGACTTGAGTATATAATTTATAGAAAAGTTGGTGTTTGATATTTTATTAAAGTAGTATTGCATTATTGTAGAGTGTTGAATTATGAATCCAATACTAAAAGAATTGATGGAATCAAAGTTAAAATGAGAAAGATATTGTATTTTCATAATGCAAGTATAAAACAACCAACAATTGACACGTGAATAGCAGGTGGCAAGCGACACCTCTATACAAGACCAATCATGATATTTCACTTCTCTTTACTCTTTATTCAATTTGTTCTTGGAGCAAAACCTTAATATGATTCTTCCTCTTCTTTCTTCTTCTCTCCATGGTTGTTTTCTAGAAAAGGGGGGCTGAATTGAGAAGAAAAATTACTGGAAAAAAATTGGTCATAGTTTTCTTGATAATTTTGAAATCTTTCTGTTATCAATCAAGGTGAGTAGATACATAGTCATACTACTTGTGCTACACCTTTTTTCATTCTCGTTTGCTATAAAATAACTTACTCTATAACATATATGAAAAGGATCATAAGGTGAGTATAAAATCAGACATGTTATGGTTTGTATCCTTTTGTTCCACATAATATAATTTTTAAAATAGGAAAGATAATCTAAATATGAGAACTTAACTATATATAGATACATTTGATTATTGTGTAGTTTACTTAAAAAGATCATAGCATGAATTTATCTCCCGTCTATCTTCTAAATCAAACCTTTAGAAGAATATACAACACATAAAATGTATAATAATATGACAAAGATGATTATTTATTTGCAGTCATAAGTCAACTATTGATATTCATGATATTAATCTCTTGATCATGAGAAGTTATGACTGAAAGAAATCCTACCAAAGGCCTAAAATGAATTTATAGTTTGCTAAAAGAATTCCTATACTTATATTACATTTGTGGCAGTAATAGTCTACAAAAGACTAAAGAAAAAAAAGTTTAATATTATTATGATATTCTTGTGGCATGTTAAGGAGTGAATGCATCTATTTGCCTTGGATAGAAGGTTGAATATATATGTTAATCTTGTATCCTATTGAGTCTCAAGTGGATGAATGTTAGTGAAATAATTACTTGTGACGTGCTATTTATTCATTATGATACTATACCTTTCATGGAATGATTTGGAAAAAGAACTCGGGCCTCATCTGAAGATGAAAGAAGGAAGCAAGGAAGGAAGGAAGGAAGAAATGTCCATAGGAGGGGGAAATGGACTTGTTTAAAAATGATATAGAGGGGAGAGGAATATCAGACTTGTTTAAAAATGACCTAGAGGGGGGAATCATGGACTTCAAAAATCTAATATAGAGGGGGAGAATCATGGACTTGTTGGATCTAGAGGGAGGATCCTGGATTAGCTGCAAAAGAATATAATTTCTACTATAAAAAATCTATTTTTTTAATTGTCCAAACTTGCTTTGAAAGATTTAATGTTTTCTATATATCTCTGTTATACTCTTATGATACCAAGTAATGTTTTACTTGTTGGATCAAAGGGCTTTAGAGATGGGGGTGAATAGAGCTAAAGTCACTAAAACCAAATTCATTAGACCTTCAAATTACTTCAAGAAATAGGATTGAAAATATGGAATTTGTGTGCAACTAAACATACATATCAAGTATGAGAGAGATTGAAGGAGATCAAGAACAAGATATGTATAATGGTTCCAAACTCCAAACTAGGAGAGTGTATATCTACTACCTAGAGAGGTCAACCTCTAGGATTTTGCAACCATTGCATATTATATTCCAGTATAAGACATACAATAATACCTTCCTTTTGCAAGGCAAGGATACCTAGCCTTCCTTTTTAAGGATCAAAAGGATCCAATACACCTTAAAAGGTCTTATCTATCCTTCGATCAAGAGTCTTCAACTTCTATAAGGGCTTACCCACTTTTGCAAGGAGTTAGACACCTTCACCAAGGATCTCCCCTCCAGAAATGAGTCTTTTGCCTTGAAGGAATTACCCACTCTTCTTAAAGATCTTCAGCCTTCACCTTCTCCTTCATCTTGGAGAACCTTTCACCGACTTTGATCTTGAGAAGGGATTAGGAAAGGGAAGATTTGAGAGCTTTACAAGAGTACAATGGTGTAGCTCTCTCACACATAGCCTATCTCACTCATAATGATGTTTTGACTAGTAAGAAAGAGAGAGAAAGGGGCTCATAGTAGACAAATCCACTCAACAATAGCTAGGATTGTAAGAGGCAAACTTGGGAAGAAGTCTAAGGGTCCCTATTTATAGTTGGGGATGTCTACTAGCCACTAGAAGTACTTGGAAACAAATTCTACTCATTTGGGGTGTTGCAGCGGATCTATTTTTGATGTTTGCAACACTCCAACGACTAGAAATACTTTTTTTGCACATTTTGTACAGTGTAGTCGGTCAATTTTCAATAAAGGTAACTTGACTAATAGCACTATGTGACAAACTGATTTTGAGTTGTCGATCGAGTTTATCCTAGATGAAACTTGACCGATGACCTAAAATCACTTTGTCTATGCAGGGTCTTGGTCGAGTTGTCACCAGGACAAACTCAGCCAAATCTGGCAGTTACCAAGACCCATACTCGGTGACGGTTGAGTTTCTGAAAGGGAAACCCGTCCGATAAGGGTGCCTCTGATACATTTTAGAAATTGTAATTTGAGTGTTTAAACATCTACTTTAAGTGCTCGTGATTTTTCTCATCTTAATTACAAGTCATAACATCAATACAAATGATTACATAAATTGTCCTAAGTTGTTTAGGGCATTTTCCAGTCAAGTGCATTTGCATTGACTTTGTCTTGTATTTGATCAAGCTAGGGCTTGATTGAATTGATCCTTTTCATGTACCTAATACCTGAAATCAATCTCAAATAGACATATTAGATACATATAAATGGAATGGTTAAGTCATCACCAAAATATGGAAAATGTATCACTGTTAGGTCAACATTCTCCCCCTTTTTTAAGATGACAAACCATTCCTCAACATATTGAAAAGGACTTGAAATTTGAACTTTCACCTTGTGAATTGTAAGGGGATACATGAATGAACAATAGCAATTGATCCCCCTTAATTCATGCTTAATTTTTCCTGTATGGTCAATTTCTACAATAAGTATAACCATAGCACATATATACTATCGAGTCCTCTTACAAAGTCACATGATATTTTAGAGAATTAACTAGAAAAGGATCACAAATCAATATATAATGAGTTATTTTCTCCCCCTTTATTGTATAAAAAAGGCAGGGGGTAGAAGAGCTAAAACATAAGTCTTATTCAAGGCACAAACGACACAAACAACCACCATATGCAAGCACCAACCAACAAAGCAGAGAGAAAAAACATACTAGAGTCATAATCAAAATATGGAAGCACATACCAAGAACTCATGAGTCATAACCAAGCATAGAGTTGAGGTACATATAAACATATTACAACAAAAGATATGTCCTCTCTAGATGAAAACTACAAACTAGCAAACAAAAGATATGAAAATAGTAAATCTCAGATACAATGCCCAAATGTTAAGTACATGAAAGCCTACAAATATATATATATATATATATATATATATATATATATATATGGTATATCTTTGCTACCCGTGCGGGTAACTAAGATTTGCTACTCGTGCATTGGTTTTTTAATAGGAAGGCATGTATTTGTAATGAGACGGTCCAAATTTGTAATGAGACGACCAAAATTTTAATACAAAGACTCGTTTTGTATTACAACGTTGTTACAATCATAAATATATATTTTACTGTTTCCAGACGGAGAATACAAACATCATGTTGTATTTACAAAATGGGTATGTTTATTAAAATTTGGATCGTCTCATTACAAATGCATGCCTTCCTATTACAAAATTGATGCACGGGTAACGAATCTTAGTTACCCACACAGGTAGCGCGATATACCCATCTTCATTTATAATGATTATTAGCGAAGATATATATATATATATATATATATATATATATATGGCTAAAAGAATTATGTACCCGAGTACATGTAGCTTACATGTACCCATCTTCATTTATAATGATTATAAAATTATAATGAATAATCCAACCTTATGGATGTAAACTATACCCCTTAGAAAAGATGCATACAAGAACTCAACACAATCTGATATTCATAGATCATATAAAGAAAGAAAATGTGTATATCCTGATCAACGATAAGTTGTAGAAATTACATAAACCATTGAATGATTTATTGTTATATCTCATGATCTATATGAGATATGGTTATGATTTTGTAAACATGTCTAATCTATGTAGCTTTGAATCAATCCATATGGTTAGATTTTATCAACATACTTCACATGTGCTATTTTAATGGTCGGTACATGTAAGTTACATGTACCGGCCGGTACACACTTCCTAACCTCTCTCTCTCTCTCTCTCTCTCTTTCTCTCTCTGTATATATATATATATATATACAAAGAGAGAGAGAGAGTCAAGCTAGAATACACTCGAGTGTATAGATCACACGAATACACTCAAGTTTGTTTGCATATCAAGACTACTTTTTGCAAAATGTAAACCATTGATCTTCACCGCCATACTATAACTAGGCTACATATAAATTTTGAGCCCATTTAGATGAGTGTAAGTCACTCATCCAAGGGCAACAAAATCGACGCGTGAAACTAATATGAAATGCATAACTTTTGAGGTCTTTATAACATGACTTATAGATGTCCAAATGTGCTCAAATTTTGTGTATGAGTTATTCACAAGATGTTTAAGGAGATCAACAGATTATATTTTTGAAAAAAATATTGCATCATGAAAAACTACTTGAGTGCATTCTGCTCCGAATACATTGGAGTGTATTCTAGCCTGACTCTCTCTCTCTCTCTCTCTCTATATATATATATATATATATATATATATATATATATATAGGGTAATGATCTAGTGAGAAACATATCTGGTGAGAGCATGAGAGGCATTTGAATAACTCTCCACATAGATCAATTTTTCATAATCCAACCATGCAGATTATAAGTATACCTTAATATCTACCTTCCTATAAAATTTTATCACCATCCCATTTGTAGATCATTCACAACAACCAAATATTTTTCGACGCTCTATATTGAATTTCAGGCTGACCGTTGGATGTAAAAAGTGTATATTGTACATATGGACATGTAAACAATGTCGGATTGCAATGATTTTTTGCGACAAGGTAAATGAAATGATGCTTTTTCCATCTATATGGTTGGATTTTAAAAAATAGTTACGAATTTGTAGTTATTCAAATGCCTCTCATGCTCTCATCGTAGGATGTTTCTCACTGGATCGCTACCCTATATATATATATATATATATATATATATATATATATATATATATATATATATATATATATATATATATATATATATATATATATATATATAGAGAGAGAGAGAGAGAGAGAGAGAGAGAGAGAGTCAGGCTAGAATACACTCGAGTGTACGGATCGCACGGATACACTCAAGTGTGTTTGCATATCAAGACTAGTTTTTGCAAATTGTAAACCATTGATCTTCACCGTCATACTATAACTAGGCTACATACAAGTTTTGAACCCATTTGGATGAGTGTAGCTCACTCATCCAAGGGCAACAAAATCAACGCACAAAACTAATTTGAAATGCATAATTTTTGCGGTCTTCATAACATGAGCTATACATATCCAAATGTGCTCAAATTTTGCGTATGAGTTGTTCACGAGTTGTTTAAGAAGATCAATGGATTAGATTTTCAAAAAAAATATTGCATCATGGAAAACTACTTGAGTGTATTCCGCTCCGGATACACTCGAGTGTATTCTAGCCTGACTATATATATATATATATATATATATATATATATATATATATGAGCACTCTATAGACCTAAGAACTAAACATCCAGCCCATCTATGTCATTGATATGGTCATCATCAGGTTGGTAGTCCTCATCTCCAATCAGATGGTGCATTAGGGGCAGCAGGGGTATTTTCATCTCCATCATTTGATCTAGAACCATCCTTAGAGCC
This sequence comes from Alisma plantago-aquatica, assembly GCA_963693085.1. Taxonomy (NCBI): domain Eukaryota; kingdom Viridiplantae; phylum Streptophyta; class Magnoliopsida; order Alismatales; family Alismataceae; genus Alisma; species Alisma plantago-aquatica. The sequence goes on along the minus strand of OY856409.1, from coordinate 465,707,233 downwards.
ATTCTCGCCATCGTTCTCACATCATCACCATCCTCATCTTTAGACTCATCAGCCATCTCCTTGTCCTCAGAAGGTCCAAAAGAGTGAGTAGCAAGACACTTGCGATGTTGCTCTTGCCAAGACATGACACATGATACAATACATTTGCTTGCTCAAAGTTGGGTGTTAAAACCCCATCAAAGCTAGCAAGAAAGGTGGAAGCAGGTCCTAGAGGAAGAGAAAGTAGTTGGGTGGCACTCTACTAATGAAACGAGGCAGAGGTAGGTCCGTCACTAGAGCTAGGGGTGGAATATAAGTGGGGTACTGTTGAGTAGGGAAAAAGTGATCATATGCATAAGAAGCATAATTAACATTTGGGTAGGGAAGATAGGTGGGATAGGGATGGGAACAAGACAAGTTCATATTTGAGATGATTTGAATACGATCTTGATGGATGTTCTCTTGGACCTACATGTTATAGGCATTTTGGTCCATTATGTAGCCCATGAGGGTTTCATTTGACATCAAAAAGGAGACACAAGTAGGTTTAGGAAGAGGTGTATGTTGGGTGGAGGAAGAAGAACCATGTGTGGTTGTAGAGGTGGGATGAAAGGACTTTTTGGCAATGGTTTCACTGATGTAAACACCTTTCCTACTTGATTTGTAACCATGACCATGGAAAAGGGATTTCTCAGTGTGGTGAAGAAACAAACCACAAATCAAGTTTGGATAAGGTGTGTAGGTTCCACTAGTGTTCTTCTCAGAGTCAAAACAGATCATGTGAAGGAGAATGTAACAATCCCATTTGACTTTGACAACACGAAGGAGGCAGTACATTAGCACAATAGTTTTTTCTATAATATTAGTTTGAATTTTCTTTGGATGAATATTACATTTGACTACAAGTGCAATGAGGTGAGTCTTGATGTCAAGAGAGGAAGAATGATTGGGAAGCTCAAGTTTCTTTAAGAACTTATGGATGTTAGGTAGGGTGAATTTGGGTTCAAAACATTAGTATAACTTTTTAGGGTGAAGAAGATCAAGATATTGGTGATAGGTGGTCAGCCATGTATACGTAGTAGAGGAACCATTGAAGTAAGTGTTCAAGGAATCTTCAGATATGGTAAACCTAGTGACCACAACCATGGATATAAGGATCACTTGAGTGTTAGGGGGTGGCACAAGACAAGTGTAGTTCCATGTAAGATTTGCATAGAATTAATGGACAACCTTTATGCTAGAAAGAGAGTTAGAGTAGCACAATATCTCTACACTTAGTGCGCCAAGGTGTTTCTCATTGAACACCACAACAACCTCACTCATAAACTCATATTGAGATTCAAATTAAAGCACAAAAAGGAAAATGATTTCTAGGAAGAAGATCCTTATAATTTTTTACGGCTTGAGAGGAGATGAAAGTGGTGTCATCAAAAGGGAACGACCCTAGAAGTAGTTGAGGGTGACAAAAATCCAGTTGGGTCAGTTCTTTTCCGTCAGTTGGAAGCCATGGAGATGAAATGAGAGGGAATGTCACCACGAAGAGAAAGAATGATAGGAGTTTCAAGCCGCCCAAGCTGCTGGTTCAAGGTAGGGAAGGTTAGGATAGGATATTTGAAGCAGAAGAGGGCAAAGGTAGGGTTTGGGTAGCTCTAGGGATCAAGGACGAATGAGAAAGGAATGCTATCATTCTACTTTTTTGTTTAGTTCAAAGGGAGAAAGTCGACCGTCTGTCTATATATTTTTCTACCCAACAGTGTTGTCAGTCGAGTTTGATGTTTGAGAAACTCAGCCAATGTTGTTGTGTGTTTAGTCCTTGGGCTGTTGTTGGTTGAGTTTCCCCCAGGACAATCACAGTCAATGGGTCAGTCTATCCAAAAGATAAGAAAATTAATTCTAGGCCACTAGAGTGCTATATAAATATATTTTTTATATCCTATCATGCATTATGAACATATTAAGGAACATTTGACTCATCATTGGCTACTGTTTTGCAGTAAAATAGTCGTTTGCAAAAAATAGCCAAAAATAAGAAAAATAAGGCTAAAAACTAGGCATGTATAGCACTAACAAGTAGAAAGTGAGAAATGTATGACCAAGAACATATAGGTAAGTGAGCATATAGTTAGAAGGCATACCATTATCATAACGAGCAGTAATAAGTAATTTTGATTTAATGAAAGTAAACTACTCTCTAGCTTTAGGTTTAGTGAAAATGTCTACAAGTTAGTTTTTCGTGTCCACATGAGTGATATAGATATATTTCATGGCAATGTGATCATAGAGGAAGTGATGGAAGACCTCTATATGTTTAGATCTACTATGAAATATAGGATTGTAAGAGAAATAGTATTATCCCAAAAGATAGGAGAAGCATCATAATGAACATTAAAGTCTTGGAGCATTTGATTCATCCATAGGACTTGGGAACAACAACTCCCATCTATAATGTACTCAACATCGATAGTTGAAAGAGCCACTATGCTTTGTTTCTTACAGAACCAAGAGACTAAGCATGGTCCTAGAAGGGAGCAGGTGCCACTTGTGCACTTTCCTCAATTGAGCATCCAACATAATCCACATCATATAAGCAGTAAGAGTAAGGTCCCTTGACTTGGGATACCATAGTAAAAAAATTTGGGTTTTGGCTAGGTACCTTAGAATCCTCTTAACAGTTATATGATGGTATTTTCTAGTTCTAGATTGAAATCTAGCACACATGCCAATACTAAACATAATATCAGGTCTAGAGGAAGTTAAATATAACAAGCCACCAATCATACCTTTATAGATCTTATCATCTACCTTCTCACCCTCCTCGTCTCCATCAAGTTTGGTAGTGTTTGACATGGGAGTCTTCATCGACTTGGTGTTCTCCATCCCAAAGCACTTCAAGAGTTCACTTGTATATTTTCCTTGGTTGATGAAGTTTCCTTCCTTTATTTGCTTGATTTAGAATCCAATAAAGAAAGTAAGCTCCCCCATTATGATCATCTCAATTTCACTCTGCATAAGAGAACTAAACTCCTTGCAAATATTAAGACCAGTTCCACCAAATATGATAGCATCAACATATATTTGAATAATCAAGAAGTTTCTAGAAGTGTTCTTAAGAAAGAGGGTAGAATCAACTTTGCCCATGACATAGCCATTGTCTAGCAAAAAGTTCTTTAGTTTCTCATACCAAGATCTAGGGGATTGTTTAAGTTCATAGAGAGTTTTTTGTAACAAATAAACATAGTTAGGAAGCTTGTCATGTTCAAAATTGGGAGTTTGAGCCACATAGATTTCCTCCTCTATTCTACCATTTAGAAACACACATTTAACATCAATTTGTTATAGCAAGAAATTTTTATATCTATAATAGGCAAGTAACATTCTAAAAGATTCAAGTATAGCAACATGTGGATAAGTTTCATAAAAATCAATACCTTCCAGTTGATTATAGCCTTGAGCAACTAACCTTGATTTATTCCTTACCACTTTGCCACTTTCATCTATCTTGTTGCGGTAGACCCACTTGGTGCTAATGATCTTCCTATCATTTTGTCTTAGAACTAAGGTCTATATTGTGTTCTTCTCAAACTACTCAAACTCCTCTTGCATAGCTAGGATCCATTCTTCATCTTTAAGAGCTTCTTTCACATTCTTTGGCTCAAGTTGTGCAATGAAGGCGTTGTCGGCTTTTTTTTTAAGACAACCCGAGTCTTCATCCTTTTAGAGGGATTGCCAATGATGAGCTCTTTAGGATGATCTTTAGTAAACTAGGGAGTTGGATCCTTCTTTTCTTCTTCTTTTTCTTCTTCATCTATTGCCACCTCTTTTACTTTTTTGTTGATGTTGAGCTCTTTTAATCTAGGAATCACCTCATCTACAACATCATCATTTACAATATTTTTTAGAAATAGAGGGATTAGTTTCAACAAATTTAACATTGATAGATTCTTCTACTTTAGACAACTCAATGTTAAATACTCTATATGCTCTACTAGTAGTGCTATAGCCAAGAAAGAAAGCCTTGTAAGATTTAACATCAAGCTTGATAAGGGAATCCATGGTGTCTAAAACAAAACAAGGACAACCAAAAACATGAAAGAAGTTGATAGAGGGATTTCTACCATGCCATAACTCATAGGGGGGTTTCTGTAAGGAAGGGTGAGTGAAAACTCAATTTTGCACAAAATATGAAGTGCTAATAGCTTCAGCCCGAACTTCTTTGGAGTATCATACTCTAAAAGCATGGTTCTAGCCATTTCTTGTAAAAACATGTTCTTCCTCTCTACAACTCCATTTTGTTGAGGTATATGAGGGGAAGAAAAAATTGTGTTCATATCTTGATTTCTCACAAAACATTTCAAACATATCATATTCAAATTCTCCCCCATGGTCACTAAGGATAGAGACAATTCAACAAGAAGCTTCATTTTCAACCCGTTTGTAAAAAGTAGAGAAAACATTGAGAGTATCACTTTTTTAACTAAGAAGAAGGTCCAAGTAAAGCGAGAAAAGTCATCAACAATCACAAGGCAATACTTGCTACTACGAAGCGATTTAGTTCTCATTGGCATAAATAGATCAATGTGAATAAGTTCAAGCGCTCTCTTGGTACTAATGACTCTTTTGGAGATAAAGGAGGATTTGGTTTACTTTCCTTGTGTACAAGGTTGGCATTCCTCATCCTTCTCAAAGTCCAATTTAGGAAGTCTTTTGACTAATTCCTTTTTGCTCAACTTCTTCAAGCGATGCATATTTACATGACCAAGCCTATAGTGCCATAAAGATATATCACTCTTATCAACAACAAGGCATTTACCAACAATAGGCTTAAGAGAATCAAGAACAATAACATAAATATTTCCATTTCTAGTTCCCTTATACAGGACATTGTAGGAGAGAAAATCTAGAATCAAGTATTCAAGAGAAGTGAATAACATAAGATATCCATTGTTACATAATTGACTAACACTAATATGATTTTGATGTAGGCCATACATAAGAAGAACATTCTTGGTTCATAGTGAATCAGCCACATCACCCTCACCTATAACTTTACCTTTGTTGTTATCATGAAAAGTCATTGATCCTCATTTCTTCTTTGTGAAATTGTTGATGGCTTATATCACCTTCATATGCTTGGAGAAACCACTACCAACAACCCATTTTCATTTTACCTACAAGAAAGGAAGATGTCGGTGCCCAATTCAAACCTTGGGATCTGGAGTAAGACTGGGGACCTATTTCATCTTTGGGTTGGTCCCCTTCTCTTTGTCTGGACAATAAGTAAAATAATGATCATCACTCTTCCAATGTGCACAAATCATAGGGTTCTTAGAGTCAGATGACTCTCCATGGAAGATAGGAGGTTCTTTGTTCTTCTTCTTACCCTTGCCCTTGCTTTTGGGAGCTCCCTCATATCCCAGATTACTTTTACCATTTTATTGGTAGAGTGATCTAAGACTTCATTGAGGGACTTTTCCCTTTGAGGAACTTTTGCAAGGAGGCTCTAAGCTTGTGGTTATCATCACTAAGAGTAATAACGGTAGAAGAAAGACTATATCAATCATCTTGAGCATGAATCAAGTCAACCTCTAGATAGGGGCTTTAGTCAAGTAAGAATCTCTCTTAAGAGTTATACTAGGTACTTCATTATTAGGAAATAAAAGTCTAGAAGAAAGATCATTGACTTTAGCAAGCAATCTAGCATTTTCAAATCTAAGCATAGTAATATCATCAAGGTAGATTATATTTTCATCCTTAATACAATCATAAGCATTTCTAAGATCATTGAACTTGGCAACAAGTTTATCATATACATTTTTTATCAAAATAAGATCATTAAGGCAAGTTTGGTTTTCATCCTTAAGACCATTGATGTTCTTAATATAAGTACCATTTTCTACCTCAACACCATTGTATTGCAATTCAAGGTCAAGAAATTGTTCTTGCAAAGAATATATACTATCAAGATGAAAATTTTTAGTTTTGCTCTAGGAAATAAATTTTAGAATACAAGTGATCAATTATTTTCCCTAACCTTTTCTACTTAGATTTGCATTTGGAATAAGAAGAATGGGAAACATTAAGCATTTCAATGAGGCCTTCTTTAGATAAATTGTTCAAACTTACCTCACATATGTATTCACTAGTTGAGGCCATGAGAGCAAGGTGGCATTCTCCCTCATTGGAGATGGAATAACTAGAAGAAGACTCCTTCCGTGCAGCATGAGCTGCATCTTTGCTTCTTCTTTCCTTCTTGTCCTTCCTCTTAGACTTTCTCTCCTTCTTCTTGGAGCTACTATTGTGGTGGAACTTATTTGCCTTAGGGAAATCATTCTTGTAGTGTCCCTTTTGATCACACTCATATAATTTTGGAGTAGAGGAGGAGGAGGGATTTCATTTGAAGTGCTTCCTGTTAGAGTAGTTAGCTTCATGATCACTAGGGGTTCCATCTTCACCAGAGGTGGGAGTAGCCCAGAAAGCAAGTTGTTGTTGAAGAACAATGGCCTCCACTTGAGCTTTGAAGGCATTTTTCTTCATCTTCTTTGACTCCTTCTCTTTGAACTTTTCTCCTTCTTCTTGCTTGTCAAGTCTTGCATCATAGGCTTGAAGGTTTTCAATGAGTTCTTCAGAAGCAACCTCACCATGGCTTCTTGTTTCTTTAATGGATGTCACCTTGGATTGCCACCTCTTAGGAAGAGACCTAAGGATGTTGATGTCTCTCTTCCTTACCCATCTTGAAGTTGTTAAGGAGAGATCTGGTTGAATTCAGAAGGAGTGAGGGTTGCATAGATGATGCTTATAGCCTTTGCATTCAGTTGGGCATTATTCAATGTAGCTTCATCCCAAGTAGCCACATCTGCAACCGGCTCCTTGTAGGGAAGGATGGCCACTTTCCACATGTTGTAGCTCATCCCTTGCAAGTAGAACTACATCATTCTCTTCCAATTAAGGAAGTTGGTGTCATCGAAGATTGGAGGTCTCATGGAGAACCCACCCTCCAAGTTGAGAGAACCTAGAAGGTTCTTGCCCATCTTCTCATCTCATGGGAGATCTTATCAGTGAAGACTGTGGCTCTAATACCACTTATTGGATCAAGGGACTCTAGAAGGGGGAATAGAGCTAAAATCCCTTAAACCAAATTCATTAGACCTTCAAATTACTTCAAGAAATAGGATTACAAATATGGAATTTGTGTGCAACTAAACATACATAGCAAGGATGAGAGAGATTGAATGAGATCAAGACTAAACTATGTATAGTGTTTCCAAACTCCAAAGTAGGAAAGTGTACATCCACTACCTACAAAGATCAACCTTATGGATTTTGCAACCATTGCATACTTTTATTCCATTATAAGACATACACTAAGATCTTCCTTTTGCAGGGTAAGGATACCTAGCCTTCCTTTTTAAGGGTCAAAAGGAGCCAATAAACCTTATAAGGTCTTATCTAGCCTTTGATTAAGAGTCTTCAACCTCTATTAGGTCTTAACCACTTTTGCAAGGAGTTGTACACCTTCATCAAGGATCTCCCCTCTGGAAACAAGTCTTTTGCCTTGAAGGAATTGCCCACTCTTCTCAAAGATCTTCAGCCTTCACCTTCTCCTTCATATTGGAGAACATTTAATCAACTTTTCTCTTGATAAAGGGATTGGGAAAGGGAAGATTTGAGAGATTTTACAAGAGTACTATGGAGTATCTCTCTCACACATAGGCTATCTCACTCATAGTGATGTTTGATTAGAAAGAAAGAGAGAGAAAGGGGCTCTTACTAGAGAAATCTACTCAACTATAGCTAGGAGCATGAGAGGAAAACTTGGGATGAAGCCCAAGTATTTATGGTTGGGGATGTTTACTAGCCAGTAGAAGCACTTGGGAACAAATTTTAGTCATTTGGGGTGTTGCAACAGATCTATTTTTAATGTTTGCAACACTCCAATAGCTAAAAACACTTTTTCTACATATTTTGTACATTGCAGTTGGTTGAGTTTCAATAAATGTAACTCGACTGATAGCACTATGTGACAAACTAATTTTGAGTTGTCGATTGAGTTTATCCTAGATGAAACTCGACTGATGACCTAAAAGTACTTTTTTTGTGTAGCGTGCCAGTTGAGTTCTCACCAGGACAAATTCGGCCGAACCTGGGAGTTTCCAAGACCCATCCTAGGCGTTGATCAAATTTCTGAAAGGGAAACTCGGCCGACAAGGGTTCCTGTGATGCGTTTTGGAAATTAATATTTGAGTGCTTAAACCTTCATTTTAAGTGCTCCTCATTTTTTCTCATCTTAATTACAACCCATAGCATAAATAAAAATGATTACAAAAATTGTCCTAAGTCGTCTAGTGCATTTTCCACAAAATTGCATTTGCATTGACTTTGGCTTGTATTTGATCAAGCTAGGGCTTGATTGAATTTGTCCTTTTCATGTATCTAATACCTATAATCAATCTCAAATAGACATAGTAGATACATATGAATGGAATGGTTAAGTCATCATCAAAATATGGACAATGTATAACTGTTAGGTCAACATTGCTCATATGCAACTATTTGTTAAGAATGAGAAAGTTGCAACAATGTATAAAGTTAATGTATCTACTCATTTACACTTGGTTAATCAAACTATGAACATTTTAAAGGTCTGGAGCTGAATGAGGATACATCATCTTGATCTATGCGATGAGCATCATAAAAAATGTCCAAGAATTCTAGTTTCTAGTAGTTCTTGTACTGGGGGTCTTGGGAGAGTTTATCTATAAGTGATTAAATGTACTTACACACGTAGTTAAATGTTCTTACCAATATGACAAAGTTTTGTTAGTATCTCCATTATATAAATTTAAAGCATCCTTGAGCATAAGGAACTATTTTAAGAAAGTTGTGATTCATGATTACAATGATGGTTCCATTAATATGTAACGATAAATTCTATCATTGTTAAATAATAATTTTCCACTTTTTGCTTAGTCCTTAATTAATGAGATTGTTTTGGGAAAAGTTTGATCCAACCTTAGGGTTTGATCCTTAATAATCATGTTGAGGATGATTATTGGGATTGGGTCCCAACAACTTGGTATCAGAGTATCAAAGCTTGCCTCATTATATGAACTTAGGACAAGTTTAGGTCATCTTCCTAAACATATATGAAAATGATCTTTTATGGTAAGTGCTTAAGAGGAAGGAAGATGAAAGTGAAAATGCTACATAATTTATAATCATGTAAAAGTAAAACAAAGGAAGAAAACAAGATATGGAAAAGTAAGGAATATAAATATGCCAACCTCATGCAAAGGAGAAACTACCATATGAATGAAGATGATAAGTTGATAAGAAATTAGCCATGGAGTTCATTTTGATTGATAATTTCATAAATAAAGACATGAATAATATAAGGAATAGTTGAATGACTTAATAATAGGAGTGATGATCCATCCATACTTAGATACCTTGGCCATGTATTTTAGTAGTGAACCTCAATGTCAAAATTTTAGTTGAACTGGATCTAGTTGCCATAGCCATGTACCCATATACAGACAGCCCAAGGACATAATTATACAAAAGATGAAAAAATGATGATTAAAGCACAAGACACGTGTTAGTAAAATACACATGGTAATTGTGATGAGGAATTGATCATGGAATAAATTACTGAATGATCATGTTGCATGTAAGAACATATGAAACTGTGTTATTTAAAGGAAGAATTTCAAAGGAAAGAGAAAGAGCATAAGATAATAAGTACCAAGACTTTAAGAAAAGCTTAATCATATGTGAATGTATGGTTTTGTGATCAAATATCTCTCTCTTATTATAATTTTTTGGGAATATAATGAAGGAAAGGTACAATGCATTTAAATTATGCTTGTATGTTTGTTTTGGTCTTATAAGATGTGATTATAGGTTTTTATATGGATATGACCATTTTTTTCTAAGATGCATAACACTTTAAGAAATAGATATGCTAATGAAAAGATGAATTATATTTCCTCTCTTGCTTTATAGTGTTTTAGGTTATTGAATCTCTTCCATATTGAAATATGAGCCTCCATAATATGTTGATGATAACAACAACAAGCGTATTACAAAGAAGGTAATTTCACAAGAAGGAAAGAAAAAGATGATGTCTTGAACATAAAATGAATCTACATGAATGCATGTGAAGTACACACTAGAACACATTTGTATGGCTTACATAATGTGCATGACCAATGTGTAGGGTGATGTTGATAACAATATATGTATGAATAAGGGAAATATGTTAAAAATGGTGTGGTGATGAAATAAATAATTGGTATATCTTGTGGTGTATATGCATATGTGATGCTTTCAGATAGTATGGAAGGGTTAGGGAAAGTCTAATCAGGAAGGGAGCGAGACCCCAACCTAGTGTTGATGAATTCGGTTAGAAGAAGTCCCATAGATATGGGAGAGAAACCTCAACCCTAGGGATGTTGGGAAATCCTAAAGAGTTGGGAACATGACCCCAATGTCATCATTGACATGATGATTAAGTAGCACTATATATGAGTAATTCAAAAAAAAGTGGACATAACATGAAATGATGTGATAAAGAATACAGTCTAAAATGAGTACTCATGATTAAAGACAAGCTTTATTTGTTACTTGAGCTTGTGCTTGCAATAATGTTATACCATTTGTATTGGTGAATATAGGCAATCAAATAATAAAGGTAATCCAATGTGAGGATGAATGTGGGAATGGCATGGATGAAAATTTTAATGATAAATCTTAAAGGTCGTTTTATAGAAAAAGAAATATATATGTTTCATTTTAGAAGACAAAATGATATGTGCATAATTTAGAACTTTAGTGTTTTGACTTCTAACTGACTAAATATAATTATTGTTTATATATAAACATAAATCATATCATTTCTTGGTCTAGTTAATATGTGTTGAGTTTTTGTGTTACATAACTACAATTGAAATTAGCTTAGTACATCATAGTCAATCCTTGATTACATAAGATCCACATATGAAGTATGAAGAGAAAATACATTGATACCTTCAATGGGTAATATTTGATTATGCATTACGAATGATTCTTGATATTAAGGATGTGAATTGAATAAAAAACTTAACCTTCATGATAAAGATCTATGAGACAAATCAAGGTTGTGTCTGTATGATTCAAACCATGGTTAGTGGATGACTTGTCTTATAAAGAATGGAAGTATGATTTGTGAAAGATATGTTAAAAATCTAAGTCGATGGGTTTGAGGGTTGCTAAGCAAACTTTTGATCCTCAAGAAGATGACAACATTGTGATAAGAAATGGACCTAGAGGGGTTATATGTGTTACATGTGATCTTTAGTGAGAACTTAAACTAGTAAATATTGTTTCACTTAACCATGTGTTAGATTCTATTTGATATATAAATTTTAGTAAATGTGAGTTTTGGATTGTAGGGAAATATGGGTACAAAATAGGCAGCAGAACCAAAAATTTTACTACCATATTCCCCATAAACCAACAGATCACTTCAACAACTATATGATGAGAAGGATGGTTTTGAGGATATACCTAGTCTTAGAGCAAGTCCAATGACATCTCCTCATCATTGTAGTCGTGCAAATATCTTCTAGGTTCACCATAACTCATCTACTGTGCACCTTGGTCTCCACCACGGACAACAAACTCGAATAGCATTTGCAACAACTCCTCCATGGACTGTAGGGTGACGTATCTAGCGGGAAAAGTATCCACACCTCTATAAAAGTCCACACGGACCACCTAGAACTCTTGTCATTCTAGTAGAACAAATAGGAAGAAGTTGTCCCCCTCTATTATTGTACTAGTCACCAACTTGATCTCCCACAATTATTTTCAATTGTTCTCTCCCTCACTATCCCTCCCTAGTCAGTAGGACTTGCTTGGGTTCTCTTAGTTACCACAATCAGAGAGAACAACAATTCTCAGGGCAACTGATTCTCAATTATGTGTGTTGGGAAGCCCCCAGTAGCCCTCTATTTATATATGGGTTCAGGGTCTTAGTTCCCAGTCTGTGCGGGAGTAGAAGGGTATAAAATTTCCATGAATTTTGCAACTTCTGACATGTGAACCGGTCGGTTCACTAGTGAACCAATCTGTTGGCTATGTGAGATAATTGGTTCACATAGTGAACTAGTCATTTCACATGTTTCCCTAATCGCAATTGAATTTGCAATTCATTTGCAATTAATGTCCAACATTAATCCTTGTTCCAATTGAACTGAACAAAGTGAAACGATCAACTATTCCATAAATCGGGAAAATCAGCAGAAGCTTCGGTTGGTATGACTGAGTCGATCTGTTCACTAGGTGAACAGGTCATCTCACCAACTTGAGCCAATTGGTTCACCTAGTAAGCTGGTCGGTTGGTGTCCTAACTCATGCAAAATTCATCCAATTCAATTTCCAATCACCCTGACACCCTACTCAGTTGGTTCAACACTTGAACTTGATGGTATTGAGTCCAATTAGTTAATTGGTTGCTGAATTGAATACCTAAAACTCTTTAGCAATCATCTTAAACATCATCCATGGAAAAACTCCTCTTCTAGGTGAATTCCTATGTGTGTGACCCTATAGGTCCCATATTACGTTGGCAGTGAATGTCTATAACCAGTTATGACATCACAAGCAAAAAGTGGTGCCTAGTCACACATCAATGCTACCCAAGTAAATGGAAAGTTGGAAAACAACTTAAAACTACAATATGTGTATGGTGTTTGTATAGTTCCTTTGTCACTGATATCCAGATTGAACTCGAGGCATGAAGTAGTCATCCTCTTCAACATTCAATCTTGTTCCTTGAACTAGAGTAGACTGTCTGAGATATATGTAAGCTCAATATCACATAGTGACTCACACATGCATGGTCATGCATTTCTCAGTCTCTCTTATCAAGAGGCCTAGGATATCATGCTCCAATAAGATGGAAAAATCCCATCCACATCAGTCACAATCATCCCCATGTGTCACAGTGTACTCGATCATCACCTTTATGACAACCCTTATTCAGGATCATGGTGGATGATGTTAAAGCATACTGAATGTCATGTGATGAGTGTAGTGACTTCAAATCTAAGAGCCACAATCACCACCAACACTATAAGAGATGATTTTGAATACCAATGTATGGTATCCATGTATCACTCTTATGGTGGGTATGTCTGATACTCTATTCTCTAACAAGTATCTATGTGCTTGGTTTGATATCACATATAATGACTAATGAGATTCTTTCATCAACCAACACACATTCTATTCCTATGTGTTATTGATGTGTATCAGCCTTCAACAATAACATTCGACCAAGGACATGATGACAATGTATATACTCTTTAACATATGTATGATCTAATTATTCAAGTCACATACTTGAAGGCATATGTCATTGAGTAATATCATTCTCTAGACATTTATTATGTTACATTATTAGTTCATAACTGAATAAAATAGAATAAATTGGAAGCTTTCCTTTATTATTAATCAAATCATTTACACATTATGCCATTACAATCATCATATGATTGGCTCTCTGGGCATACAAGCCAACATGGCTTTCATAAGTCCTTTTTATTACATGTTATTTATAGAAAAGGGATTTGTGTAGATCCCAATAAAGCTAAATCAATGTTACAGTGGGAACAACCTAAGACTCCAACTAAAGTTTGTAGTTTTCTTAGACTAACAGGATATCATAGATCCTTCATACATGAATTTGAGTGTTATATCCATGCCATTAACATAGCAACCAGGAAAGTTGCACCTTTTGTGTCAACAAATGAATGTGAGAATAGTTTCCAAGTTTTAAAGTAGAGGTTAACTATAACCCTAGTTTTGTCATCACCTGAGAATGATAAAAAGCTGCATAGTTTTCAATGATACTTAAAGGGAAGGTTCGGGATGTGTGTTTTTGAAAGATGGTAAGGTAATTTCCAAAGATTCTAGACATTTAAAGAAGCATGATAAGGTACCCAACTTATGACTTAGAGTTTTCTACAATGATGTTAGCACTAAAGACTTGGAGACATTACCTCCATGTAGAACCATCTTAAATATTTATAGACCATAAGAGCCTTAAGTATATTACTACTCTGAAGAATCTAAACTTGAGACAACATAAATGGCTTGAGTTGGCTATAGATTTTGAGTGCACAATTGATTATCACCCTTGTAAGGAAAATGTGGTTGCAAACGTGTTGAGTTGTAAATAATCCTCTTTATCTATACCTAGGGTGTATCATCTAGCATGTAAAATAAGAGATATTTTGTCAAATCTTAGAGGAATGAATACCCATTTGGGTCTAGCACATGATTGAGAACTTTTAGCATAGTTGTAGATCAAGTCAACTCTAGAATAGTATATTTTACAACAACATGATATATATTCTGAGATTCAAAAGATCAAGCAAGTAATGCAAGAAGGGAAAAGGTGAAAGATGTCACTTCTTAGATAACATCCTTCTGCAATTTAAAGGAAGGTTATGTGTACCAAAATAAGTAGGATTAAGGAATATAGTTCTAGAGGAAACACATAATTCTATGCATACTATTCCTCTAGTACATATTAAGATGCATCAAAGTTTAAGAGCATTATATTGGCTGACATGGATGTAAAGGATGTGGCTATATTTGTGGCACATTGTGAGGCATGTCAACAAGTTAAGGTAGAACATAAAAAACTAGCAGGGATCGCTTACCGATATGTGTTCCAAAATGGAACGGAGACCATGTCACAACGGACCTTGTGATAGGATTACCATGAACACCAAGAGGTTTTGACTCTTTACGGGTTATAGTTGATAGATTGAGAAAGCTAGATCATTTTCTACCAGTAAAAATATGCAGTTGATAGACTAGCACATATTTACATAGATGATATAGTTAGACTGCATGGAAATCCTTTTGATAATAGTGTCAGACTGAGGACCATAGTTAACATCTAGATTTTGTGATAAATTGCATGCTTCTATGGGGATGAAGCTTAACTTTAGTACAACTTTTCACCAACAAACTAATGGGCAATCAGAAAGAACAGTTCAAACATTAGAAGACATGTTGAGAGCACATGTTTTACAATTTCTAGACATCCGGGTGTACGTGTAAGCTTGATAGATTTTACGTACAATAATAATTATCAATTTGATATAGGGAGGTCACTTTATGAAGCATTATATGATGAAAAGTGTAGATCACTAATATGTTGGTATGAAGTAGGAGAGAAACAACTGATGAGTTGTGAGATAATTCAACAAATTACAAAAAATAGACTAAAGTGATTAAGCAACAGTTAAAGGATTCACAAGATAGACAAAAGAGTTATACTCATAAAAAGATTAGTCCTTTGAAATTTAAAGTTGAAGATAAAGTTTTCCAAAAAAAATCTCAATGAAGGGTGTTCTCAAAGTCCTTATTCGATTATAGAAAAGACAAGCAAGGTTACCTATATATTACAGTTACCCCTGGAGCTACAATAGTTCCATGATGTATTTCATATTTTGACGTTAAGGAAATTTTACCCAGAAACAACCCATATTCTACACATTACAAATGTACACTTAGCAAATAATATCACCTATAAAGAGGGGTCAATTCATATTATGAATAGAAAGGTTCAAAAACTAAGGAACCATGAAATACCTACGGTTAAAGTGCTTAAAAAATACTGCAATATCAAAGAGGCAACGTGGGAGCTTGAGAGTAAGGTGAGGAAACTCACCCAGAATTATTCTAAGTTTTGGGGATAAAACTTTTTTAAGGATGAGAGGATTTGTAATGGTCTAAACTCATATTATTACTAAATCTTACATTAATCATCATGATTAGTCAAAATCTCATATTATCTTGTTATTCAAGAATTATTTTCTCATGATATGAATGAGTAACTCTTTGTATGCAATAGAATGAATGTGAATTAAATCTAGTTATGAAAGTTGGAACCTTAACAGAGGCAATGGTGGAATAACACATGTTGAAAAGACTTTTCATACTCAAAGACTTGAGTAAATACTTTATAAAAAAGTTGTTGTTTAATACTTTGTTAAAGTAGTACTACATTATTGTAGAGAATGGAATTACGAATCCAACACCAAAAGAATGGATGGAATCAAAGTTAAAACAAGAATTTCATTGCATTTTTAATATGAATGTATAAAACATTCAGTAGTTGACACGTGAAAAGCAGGTGGCAAGTGGCATTGCCAATCGTGAAAAATAGCATAGTGTTTTAGATACTCGATGGATTTTTTGACAATATTTAGTTCTATGGATTTGAATTTTTACCCTATATCAAACTAAACTGAAAACATAATCTTAAGAGGTCATAGAGTGAATTATGTGGCAACTAGAAGGAGAATCTTGGTAAAGAGGACTGAAGAGAGCTATTTTCTTATGAATTCCTAGCTGAAGATTTTGAATATTCTTCCCTTTCTTTGGATTTAAGGATGGTTCCACTCAGATCTTTGGATACATGAGATTTCACCTCTCTTTACCCTTTGTTCAATTTGTTCTTAGAGAAAAATGTTAGTATGATTCTTCCCCTTCTTTCTTCTTCTCTCCATGCCTATTTTCTGAACAAAGGGGGCTAAATTGAGAACAGAATTTACTCCAAGAAAGTTTTGTGGTGGTTTTCTTGATAAATTTCGAATTTGTCTCTTATAAATCAAGGTGAGTAGATACATAATTGTACTACTTGTGCTACACCTTTCTTTTTCCTCATTTTCTCAAAAGCAACTTACTGCTGAAACATATATGAAAAGGATCATAACATAATTATGAAATTAGACCTATTATGGTCTATATCCTTTTGTTATGCACAATATAAGTTCTGAAATCATGAAAGATGAGTGAGATATGAGAGCTTAACCATATATATATATATATATATATATATATATATATATATATACACATTTGATTGGTGTTGACTTTGCTTAAAGATATAATAGCAAGAATTTGTCTTCTGACTATCTTCTAAATCAGACTTTTAGAAGAATATATAGCTCATGAAGTGTATAAGAACATGATAGAGATGATTATTTGTTTGTTGTCATAAGTAAATATTAATATTCATGATATTAATTTCTTACTCTTGAGAAGTCATAATTGAAAAAAAGCCTATGAAAGGTCTGAAATGAATTTATAGTTTGTTGAACTCGTTCTTATACTTATATGATATTTATGGCAACAATAGTTTGTAGAAGCCTTGAAAAATAAATACTCAATATTTATATGACAATCATGTGGCTTGTTAAGGCTCGAGTGTAGTTGAATGCTACTAAAATAATTCCTTCTAATATGTTATTTACTTACTTTTATGTTGTTATGCTTTGCATGCTATGATTTGGAAGAACAGCTTGGGCCTGAGCTGTAGATGATGGAAGGAATGAAGGAAGAAATGTCCATGGGGGGAAGCTAGACTTGTTTAAAAATGATCCAGAGGGGGATCATGAACTTTTTTAAAAGTGATCCAAAGGACGGGGTCTCGGAATTATATAAATGATCCAGAGGGCGGAAATCCTATACTTGCTAGATCCATAGGGGGGGTCCTAGACTAGCTTCAAAAGAATTTAATTTATGCTATGAAATAATTTTAACTTCTATATGTCCAAACTTTCTTTAAAGAGTTTGATGTTTTCTATATATCTCTGTTATACTGCTTATTGATCATATTGTTCACCTATTTGTTAAGAATAAGAAAGTTACATCTATGTATTACGTTTATGTATATTCTCACTTAGACATTGTATAATCATCCAATGAACAATTTTTAGGTTTGGATCTAAATGTGGATACATCATCTTGAGCTAAGTGATCAACATCATAAGAAAATATGTCAAAGACTTCTAGTGTCTGGTACTGATGAAATGAACTTACACATGTAATTAAATGTTATTATGAATATGAACATGTTTTGTTACTATCTCCATTATAAAATGTAAAACATTCTTGAACATAAGGAACTTGTTTAAGACTGTTGTGATTCATGATTACTATGATGGTTCCAAAAATACAAACAATAAATTCTACATTATCTAATAATAATCTTTTGCTTTTTTGCTTGTTCCTTAATTGATAAGATTGTTTTGAAAAAAGTTTGATCCAGCCCTCAGGTTTAATCCCTAATAATTATGTTGAGGATGATTATTGGTATTGGGTCTTGACACCAACCTTATTTAATGATTCTCAAGCCTTTATTAAATCTTGCAATGAATATCAAAGAATTAGGAACATTAAGGTGGAATGAGATGCCAATGTCATAGTGGATTGAGGTTGAAATTTTCCATGTGTGGGGAATCAACTACATGGAGCCTTTCCCTTTTTCATGTTGTAACTAGTACATTTTGGTTGTTGGTAGGTTATGTATACAAGTGGGTGGAAGATGTAGAAACTCCCACTATGATTCAAAGGTTGTGATGAAGTTCTTTGAAAAGATAATTTTTTCAAGATATAGAGCCTCCAAAATCGTCATAAGTTATGGTGGGTTCCACTTTATGGTGAGACAATTCGAGGCATTCCTAAGAAAGTATGGAGTGAAGCGTAAGGTTGCTACCCTTTACCACAGATAGACCTCATATAAAATTAGACATCTAAATGAAAAATCAAACAAATCTAGAGAAGACTATTATCAAGACAAGGAGAGATTGGTCTAATAAACTCATTGATGTGTTATGAGCATATAGAGAGACCTATAAACACCTATAAGGATCACTCCTTATAATTTGATCTGTCGAAGTCATACCACTTACCTTTAGAGCTAGAACAGAAAGCATTTTAGGCCATCAAATTCGTAAATATGGACCCAGAAATGGCAAGCAAGAAGAGATTCCTACAACTCCAAGAGCTTGACGAGATAAGAGTTGATCTACGACTTGAAGTACTTATTGGCTAAATGGGCATTATTAAAATCCCTCTATTTTGAAAATAAAAAACATTTCATTCTTGTGGATCTAACGTGCTACTTGAGTATTTCAGGAACAAGAATTTAAGATGGTGGATAGCTAATCTTGGAAGATCCATATGCTCAAATTGTCTTATTTTTTCATAATTGTAACAAAATGTAAACTTGTACAAATATATAATGCACAAGTACCTAGATATCATGTAAATCAAGCGCTTAGATCTTCCATATCCACTCACAACACTTTTATAGGTCATCCCATATGATAGCATCACAATAGCACTTTAATACATACATTTAGTAAAAGTCTAGACACACTAAAATAGGGACTTTCTCAGTCAAACAACTTCTCGACCGAGACACACTCGGTCGACAATCTTCTCGACCGAGAATCACCTAAGTCTATTCTTCTAGCTAGTTTTATAATCGTTAGACTTAGTGGGAAAAAGTGGTTGGGATTTGAGTTGAACGTTGCAATACAATTACTCCAGACTTACCCTCGATCGACGAAATGCTCGACCGAGAGACACTTGGTTGACAAACTTGTCGACTGAGAAAGGTTCTATCTGTACTTTTCAGAATTAATTAACTAGCAGTTATAAACATAATTAACGGATAACTAACAGCTAGTTGAGAACTAATAACCCCCTAAAAAGTATCTAGAATGTCCCTAAGAACTAGAATACCATTCATATAAATAGGACATGCCTTAGGACACCTAAACTCACTTGAGAACACATACTTAACATTGAGAATCAACTCTTATGAGAAATTGAGCAATCTTTCACTTGTAGATCATTTCCATAAGCTGAGATTCCGTGTCCTATAGGCTAGCATCTCCTACCCACTACACTTTCACGTTTGTACACATTGTATAGGAGATCAAAATGCTTGATATAGGATTCAAGCCTTGTGCTAAAGTGGTAAAGTGTATTTTTCCTTCTTCCCTTCTAGTTCCTTTTATTGTTTGTTTTCTCCTTTGCTACTCCTAGGTTGGAGGCTGTGGAAAGGAGGTTGTAGGAGCTTCTTAGGTGGTTAAGATAGCTCAGTGTGACTTTGAACTACTTCTAGAAAGTCTCAACGGGAAGCTACTTCCAGGAGGAAGGCTACTTTAAGGGGGGAGCTTGAAGTTACTTCAAGTGAAGGCTGCTTCAAGGTTGGTGGGATGACTTCGGGGTGAAGGCTTTCCAAAGGGTTGTGAAGGTAGTTTTATCTTATGTAACATCCTTGCAAGGTAATAAAATACAATTACTTTCAAAATTCCAATTGGAAACAATTGGGTAGTGGACTGATTCCCTTAGTATTTGCTAAGGGTGGAACCACTCTAAACGCCTTATCTCCTTCTCCAATATTTTTGTGGTTGTTTGTTGAATTAATTTTAAAAATATCATAAAACCCTATTCACCTCCCTCTAGTGTTTTTCAATTGGTATTAGAGTAGGCTTCAAGGATCTCTAATTGAGTCCTGAAGAAAATGGGTGATGGGTACTAAACAACCTCAACTTAGAAGGAACACTTGTAGCTCAGCCTCCACCACTTGATGGCACCAACTAAACCTATTGGAAGAGGAGGATGCAATTATATTTTCAAGGAATCAGTTGGGATCTTTAGAGAATGGTTTCAAATGCATATGATCTTTCTCAAACTGAATATGCTACATGGGATGCTAATACGGTGAGATTAGCCCAATTGAATGCAAAAGTTGTAAGTATTCTTTATTGTTCAATTTCCATAGGTGAGTTCAATAGAATATAAAATTGTGAAAGTGCATATGAAATATGGCATAGACTCTCTATTACTTATGAAGGAACTGTTCAAGTAAAGAATTCCAAAATTGGTATGCTTAAACAAAAGTTTGAACAGTTTCGTATGGAACCAAATGAGTCTATTAGTGAAATGTATGCAAAGTTCTCTTCTATTGTTAATGGTTTGAATGCATTAGGTAAATCCATTAGTGAAGAGGATCAAGTGTCAAAAATTCTTAGGTCACTTCCTCCCAAGTACAATCCTAAGGTGACTGCAATTGAAGAAGCCAATGACCTCACTTGACTAAGGATGGAGCAACTCATTGGCAACTTAGAAGCACATGAGGCAACCTTGGAGGGGGAAGAAAGATGAGAGTGTGAACTTCAATAAGGGAGAAAGAAGGACATGTCTCTAAAGGCTACAAAGGTCATCACTCAAGAAAGTGATGAGATAAGTGATGGAGATGAAGGAGAAGAAGCTCTAATTGTAAATGGTAAGAAATATAGAAGATTTAAATCTAACAAAGTTGTTGGTTCTTCTTCTTCCCCTCCTAGGTGTTTTGAATGTGGAAAGAAGGGGTATCTTAAGAATGAATGTCCTAAAAGCAAAGAAGTGTAAGAAAAGATCATCCAAGAAGAAGGGAGAAAAAGCATACAAAGATGCATGGGATGAGTCAAGTGATAGTGAGAGTGGAGAGGAGAACGTGGAGTGTCTCATGGCCAAAGAAGATGATAGTGATGACCTCAAGAGGTAAGCCTTTTTTATTTGCCAAAAGAAGATCTAATTGTTAGTCTTCAAGATACACATGACAAATATGTTGATTGCAAAAATAAACTAAAGAAATCTACTAAAACTAATGAGGATTTGTATGCTAAATTAAATAATCTTTCTTTTGAAAAGGACAATATTGTTTCTCAAAACGTTACCTTGAAATCATCTTTAAATGATTGTAATATGAAGTTCCTTACTTTAGAAACAAACTATGGTCTTATTTCTCAAGAAAAGGTTGAATTGCTTGCCAAACTAAATAATTTTTAGACTACACCTATCCTATGTACTCATCTAGATTATGATGTTATTGTTAAAGAAAGAGATGCTTTATTATCTGATCTAGATCAAGAAAAGTTAGATATCAAAAAGAAAATGGATGAGGTTGCTAAGTTACAAAAAGAATTTAGTAGCTTGAGAAATAATGGTATTCTTGATAAGATCCTAAAGAATTCTTCTGGTTATAGTGGAAGAAGAGGTTTAGGATATGTTCCAAAAAAAATTGTTATCAACCTAAACCTAGGAGAACTCAAGCATCCAAGACCAAGATCATATTTGTACCCAAGAACACAACTCAAAATCCTAGAAAGAGAAATGAAATTGACTCCATTTGTTGTCACTATTGCTTGCATCTTAGACATTATTCCTTCTCATGTCCTTACGAGAAAAAGGATGTTGAGTTAGTATGGATTCCAAGACCCCAAACTAAGAAAATTGAATATGATTAAGTTGAGATTTGACCTAAAACCTCATTTGAATATCTTAATGTCTTATCTCAACTAAATAGAATGGTACCTTAGCATATTAAAAAGATTTAAGCTCAAACTGACATAAACAGATTGCTGGAAACAAACAGAAACAACCTCGGTCGACAAATAGTTCGACCGAGACACTTTTCGGTTGAGAAAGTATTTGACCTAGGGAATACATGTATCAAATATGAAATCTACTGTAGAAACAATAACAATTCCGGTCAAGAAAAAACATCGATCGAGACAACTTCGGCCGAGAGATTGTCGACCAAGAAATTTCCTGTTTCAATCTGTAAAACAACAACATTATTGGTCGACAAAATTTTCGACCGATACACATTCGGTCGAAGTATTTGTCGACCGAATGAAGTTATGTTCAGCTTAATTTATTCAATCATGTTCAGTTTGTTATTGAATGTACCTAACCATAATGGACCATCACATGGGTACCAAAACCTATATTTTATTGCAGGATTGGGTGGTTGATAGTGGATGTTCCAAACACATGACCGGAAACAAGGATTCTTTTCAAACTTTTGAAGAAAAGAAAAGCGGAACCGTCACTTTTGGAGACAATGGTAAAGGTAAAATTGTTGGAATAGGTAATATTGGTACAAACCTTGAAATTAAGAATGTTTTACTTGTTGATGGTTTGCATCATAACTTGATAAGTGTCAGTCAACTATGTGATAGTGAATATGATGTTTTATTTAATAAAAATTGTTGCAAGTTTCTAGTAGATAACACTACAAATGTTGTGTATGAAGGAAAAAGAATTATAAATCTATATATTCTTAGACCTAACTCTATGCAATCTGTAGTTGGAAAATGCTTTCTTGCAAAAGATAATTCTCTACAATTATGGCATAGAAAATTAGGTCATGTTAGTTCACATGTCATTAAAAAGTTAGTTAAATATGATCTTGTTCGTGGTTTGCCTAAGCTATCTTTTGATCCATCTAAAAATTGTGAACCATGTACTTTGGGTAAATAAACTAAAACTTCTTTTAAACCCAAAAACATGCTTAACACCAGTAGATCACTAGAACTCATTCATATGGATTTATTTGGACCTATGAGGACACAATATATTGGTGGAAAAAGATATTGCTTTGTTCTTATTGATGATTACAGTAGATATACATGGGTTCATTTTCTTGCAAATAAAGATGATACCATTCAAGTGTTCATACAATTTTGCTCAAAGATTGAAAATCAATTACAAAATAAAATACGCACAATTAGAAGTGGTCATGGTGGAGAATTTGAGAATCATATATTTGAAGAATTTTGCACATCTCAGGGCTACACTCACAAATTTTCAGCTCCACGTACTCCACAAAAAAATGGCATAGTTGAAAGAAAGAATAGGTCTTTATAAGAAATGACTAGGACTATGATGCTTGAACATAATACATCTAAAACATTTTGGGCTGAAGTAGTAAACACAACTTGCTATGTACTAAATAAAATAACCATACATCCTTATTTGAAGAAAACTCCATATGAACTCATCTATAATAAGAAACCAAGGGTTGATTATTTTCATACATTTGGCTCAACTTGCTATATCTTAAACACAAAGGATGATAGAAACAAATTTGACTCTAAATCACAAAAAGCCTTTTTCTTGGGATATTCAACTTCTAGCAAAGCATTTAGAATATACAACACCATCTCTAGAAAAGTTGAAGAATCCATTCACATTACTTTTCATGAAGAACTAAAACAAAATGCCGAAGATAATGACATAGTTGATAATACTCATCAAATTGAAGATCTTAACATATCAACTAAAGATGATCAAAATGCTGAAAATGATCAACAAATTGAGGCGCAACAACCCATTCCTAGACTAATTAAAGATCATCCTCAAGAACTAATCATTGGGAATCCTAATGATAAAGTAAAAACCCATTCCTCATTTAGAGATGTTGCAAATATGGCATTTGTATCTATAATTGAACCCAAAAAGGCAACTGAAGCTCTAAAAGATGATTATTGGATAATGGCCATGCAAGAAGAATTAAATAAAATTACTAAGAATGATGTATGGGACTTAGTTCCTAAACCTCAAGATAAAACCATGATTGGAACTAAGTGGGTTTTTCATAACAAATTGAATGAAGCCGGGGAAGTAGTGAGAAATAAGGCTAGGTTGGTAGCACAAGGGTACAATCAATAAGAAGGAATAGACTTTGATGAAACTTATGCAACTATAGAAAGACTTGAAGCCATTAGAATGCTACTAGCTATAGCTGCCCACAAAGACATCAAACTATTCCAAATGGATGTAAAAAGTGCATTTCTAAATGGAATAATACAAGAGGAAGTATATGTTGCCCAACCACCTAGTTTTGAAATTATTTGTAAAGATGATCATGTATATAAACTTAAGAAAGCACTTGATGGGTTAAAACAAGCACCTAGAAATTGGTATGAGAGGCTTAAAAATTATCTTTTTGATAATAGTTTTTCAATTGGAAATTCATATTCGACTTTATTTTTTAAAACATATGAATCTGACTTTCTAGTTGTTCAAATTTATGTTGATGATATTATCTTTGGTGCATCAAATGAATTTTTATGTAAACAATTTAGTGATATTATGTAAAAAGAATTTGAAATGAGTCTCATGGGAGAATTGACTTTCTTTCTTGGATTTCAAATAAAGCAAACGCCTTCTGGGATTTTTATAAGACAAGAGAAGTAGACAAATGAACTTTTAAAATGTTTTGGAATGGAGTGTTGCAAACATGCTACCACACCAATGGCCACTTCTACTAAAATTGACGAAGATGAAAACGGGGAACCCATTGATGATTCTTTGTATAGGGCCATGATTGGTAGTTTGCTTTACTTAACCTCCTCTAGACCGGATATCATGTTTACCGTCGGACTTTGTGCTAGATTTCAATCAAATCCCATGCAAACTCATTTTCAAAATGTCAAAAGGATTCTAAGATACTTAGCTGGCACTTGAAACTATGGTTTATGGTATCCTAAAAGACAATCTTTAGATTTGATAGCTTATACCGATGTTGACTACGCTGGTTGTCAAATTAATCAAAAGAGCACAAGTGGAAGTTGTTTCTTATTAGGACGAGATTTAGTATCATGGTTTAGCAAGAAACAAAACACGGTTGCTCTTTCTACCACTGAAGCTGAATATATGGCAGCCGAGTCTTATTGTGCTCAAGTGCTTTATATGCAACAAGTTTTAAATAATTATGGTTTTACATTTTCATCTATGCCTATCTATTGTGATAATACTAGTGCTATAAACTTGGCACATAATCCTATTTTACACAGTCGTGCCAAACATATTGAAATATGTCATCATTTTCTAAGGGATCATATTTCCAAAAAACATATATCCCTTCATCATGTTGATACGGAAGATCAATTGGCTGATATTATCACAAAACCACTTCCATTAGATCAATTTAATAACATAATAAAGAAATTACTTATCACTCTCTTAGAAGATGTTTTCTTTGACATTTGTACTCCTTAAAATTGGTTTGTTTCTCTGATTCTTACATTTTAGCTATAAATGGACATCTTTTAGCATGTTTTAATGACTATCTTTTTGTAAGGGGAGCACCAATTAAGGGGGAGTCTTAAAACATGTTTTTCAATGGCTATCTTCTTGAAATGACAAAGGGGGAGAAATAATAATATAAATCTTAAATACTCAGTCAATGAGTTTCACACATACTCTCTTGGGCTTTACATCAAATGTTGTTATATTCCCTAAAGAGTTGGATTTTATGTTCCATACTTCTTTGCGAATAATAAGCACACATTCCATAAACAAGAGATGGTATACACAAGGTAAACTCCAGGTATGAAACTCAATATGCTTTTAAGATTATTTGATCTATATTTAGAAATGTTTGTCATCTTCAAAAAGGGGGAGATCGTTGGCTAAATGGACATTATTAAAATCCCTCTATTTTGAAAATAACAAACATTTCATTCTTGTGGATCTAATGTGCTACTTGAGTATTTCATGAACTTAAGATGGTGTATAGCTAAGCTTGGAAGATCCATATGCTCAAATTGTCTTATTGTTTCATGATTGTAACAAAATGTAAACTTGTACAAATATATAATGTACAAGTACCTAGATATCATGTAAATCAAGCATTTAGATCTTCCTTGTCCACTCACAACACTTATATAGGTAATCCCCTATGATAGCATCACAATAGCACTTTAATACATACATTTAGTAAAAGTCTAGACACACTAAAACATGGACTTTCTCGGTCGAACAACTTCTCGACCGAGACACACTCGGTCGACAATCTTCTCGACCAAGAATCACCTAAGTCTATTCTTCTAGATGGTTCTATAGTCGTTAGACTTGGTGGGAAAAAGTGGTTGGGAGCTGAGTTGAATGTTGCAATACACTTACTCCAGACTTACCCTCGGCCGACGAAATGCTCGACCGAGAGACACTCAGTCGACAAACTTGTCGACCGAAAAAGGTTCTTTTTGCACTTTTCAGAATTAATTAACTAGCCATTACAAAAGTAATTAGTGGATAACTAACGGTTAGTTGAGCACTAAGAACCCTATAGAAAGTGTCTAGAACGTCCCTAAGCACTAGTAGGCCATTCCTATAAATAGGGCATGCCTTAGGACACCTAAACTCACTTGAGTACACATACTTGCAATTGAGAATCAACTCTTGTGAGTAATTGAGCAATCTTTCACTTGCAGATCATTTCCATAAGCTGAGATTTCGTGTCCTATTGTCTAGCATCTCCTACCCACTACACTTTCACGTTCATACACATTGGATAAGAGATCAAAACACTTGATATAGGATTCAAGCCTTGTGCTAAAGTGGTAAAGTGTATATTTCCTTCTTCCCTTCTTGTTCCTTTTATTGTTTGTTTACTCCTTTGCTACTCCTAGGTTGGAGGCTATGGAAAGGAGGTTGTAGGAGCTTCTTCGGTGGTGAAGGTAGCTCGGCATGACTTTGGACTACTTCTAGAAAGTCTCAATGGGAAGCTACTTCAAGGAGGAAGGCTACTTCAAGGGGGAGCTTGAAGTTACTTCAAGTGAAGGCTGCTTCAAGGTTGGTGAGATGACTTCAGGGTGAAGGTTGTCCAAAGGGTTGTGAAAGTAGTTGTATCTTATGTAACATCCTTGCGAGGTAATAAAATACAATTGCTTTCAAAATCCCTATTGGAAACAATTGGGTAGTGGACTGACTCCCTTAGTATTCTCTAAGGGTGGAACCACTCTAAACGCCTTGTCTCCTTCTCCAATATTTGTGTGGTTGTTTGTTAAATTAATTTTAAAAATATCATAAAACCCTATTCATCCCCCTCTAGTGTTTTTTAGTACCACGAGCCCAAACCTAAGTGGACAGAGGAAGTCAAGACAATGACTCAAAATTAGCACTTCTATGGAGGCAATCCAATGTTTTTAAACTTTCTTCAAATTTTAGATTTTAGTTTATCCCTTTTGTTATCTTAGCCTTTGTTTTCTTTCATGCATGTCCCAACTTTCATCTATTTCATGAACTTTCTTTACAATTTTAATTTATCAATGTTCACACCTTGTTGAGTTTTTCATGTGAGGATCAATTAACTAATTTGAGGTATACTCAATGAGGTGAAGTTTAGAGTCAAAAATTCCAAAACTAATGGAAATAACAATGCAAAATTTCAATTAGTTGACTACACCAGATTCCATTGAGTTTTGATGACTTGATAAACCATAGACCTTAAAAAACCATATTCCCATCACTTGTCACATAGTTGTACCATCGAAAGTTACGTTGGTACACCTTCTAAAGTTGACACATGGAATACCACTAGAAGCCACCGTTATAAGATTGTTCTTAGCAAGCTTTAGAAAAATTGTTGGTTAAAAAGGCTTGTTGCCCATTAGAAGGCATTGCTTGGCCTATGATTGAAAGAAACTAAGCACATTTTTATTAGTTTGTAGAACCCACCCTTCCATTATAAGGCAATGCTTGGTTACCATTACAAGGCGCATGTTGAGTTCACATTGGTTGTCAGTTTGCACTTTCTGTTAGAAGAAAACTTCTACCGCTCTATGCTCTGAAGCTTCAACTGATGGAATGGTAGGACCTGCCAATGTAAAGACTCAAGGGTATAAAAGCATAGAGGGTCCTACAACATAATTTATTTTTTAAACCCTAGTTGTCTAAGAAAAGTGTGATTAAGAAAGACCCTTATCACCGCCCTAAACCTAACCCTCAACTTCCATCGGTCGAGCCACACCTCATTCCATCATTTCATCGTCATCAACCCCTACCATTATGGTTAGGGCTGGCAATCGGGTCCGGGTTGAGAGATTCCTATTTCAGGTCAATTCGGGTCAAATCAAATATACTCGACCTGAACCCGACCCAAAAATAATTTCGGGTCATACCTACTTGACCCGAACCCAAAATTCATATTTGTGGGTCTAACCCGATGAAACTGATGGACCCAAAAATATTATATTATATGCAAACCCAAAATACCCAAAAATGCAAACCCCTACAAACCCGAAAATGCAAACCCATTAGACCGAAAATTGCTGTAAAATTTGCTAATTAATTATTGCTTCACAAGCAAAGACTTATATGAACTATCACAAATTTATGTTTGTATGTGTTAAAAATTTATATGGCTAGAACATGGGAAAATTATATATACATACGAAGATATAATTTTGAGTCGAGTGGGTTTTGCGGGTCGAGAATTGCAAACCCAGACCTGACTCGCAAGTAATTTTGGGTTTTTCGGGTTTGGGTCATTTCGGATCGGGTCAAAAAAATAAAGACCTGAACCCGCTTTAGTCGGGTCGGGTCGGGTTGGGTTGAGTGGGTCGGGTCAGGTTTTCCCAGCCCTAATGGTGGTCGATACCATCTCCTTTGATTAGAACTCTCAACCTCCAAGGATGGCGATTAAATTATCATTGGTCATAGAAATCTCTCTACCCTTGCTAACCCACCCTGTCGCATAATTGTTTATTCAAATTTGTCAATTTCACCTATGACTAACACCTCCCAAGCATGGTTGATGGAGGAACTTATCCAATGAGACACTGTAGAAGGAAGTGGATGTAAGACCACCTATCACTTGCCCTAATCTTGTAAGATTTCCTAGGCAAAAAGCCATCAACGACTACCCTAGGAAGTAAGTTCCCCTTCTTTTTCATCTTTCTCTCTTGTGATAGTCTTAATTGCTACAAGGTTCTACCTTAACTTGGTAAACCGACAAAACCCTAGTCAATTTCATCAATTTTGTTCTCCCTACCTAGTTTCCATTGGTTTCTTGCCTAGAAATTTTCCATTAGCTTACCACTTCATCGACCTACTATTCCACCATCAATTTAGGCCTAAGATGTTTGCTCTCTAATTTTTACCAAAGCCCTAATCCACCAAATTTTGATTTAGGGGGACGTATGGACCTTTTTCATCAATTTATATGATCTGACCTTCCATCAGAAGGCACTAGGTGGAAACAATCAGTTTCCAACACGTCAGTTTCCATCAGTTGTCGGGCCTTGCTCCTGACTGTAAACCATCAAAAGGTGCACCATTGTTTCCATTGGTTTTCAACTACTGCTATCACTACTATCTACTCTAACCACTATACAATATATAGCCATATCTATATAGCATCCAGTTAGAATGGTAGGCAACACAGGTCTTCTACAGTCACATCTACAACCAACATTAGCTGAGAGAATGAAAGAGATAAATGCATTCAAGGAAAAACTACTGGAAGGGGATGATATAAAATATGGAAAGACTAAAGGATGAAGCTGCAAGATATGTGGAAGTTCATTGAGACTCAACTCTAGAAAGAAAAAAAGCAATGTATAAGGCAGACTTCTTGAAGTAGCTTTGTACCCCAATTCCAGAAGAATCTTTGAACTCAACATATTAAGGGGACACTAAAGTCTCTGAATACATACCTTCTAAAGAGACTCGACTTCGGAAATTAAAAAGCATTGGATGTGGCAGACTTCTTGAAGCAAATTCAAACCCCAATTCTAAAATAATCTTTGAACTCAACATATTCAGGGGACATTGAAGCCTCTAAATACATACCTTCTGAAGAGAATGCAAAATCCATGAAGAGGAAGGTGATCTATTTTCTTCCCTAGTGGTGGAAATAATAAAATACCTAGAACAGATAAAGGTGTGAGGAAAAAAAGGAAAAAGGGACAAACATGAGCAAGTGCAAGAAAGACTCAGAATCAGCCATCTAGGTTATACCCATTACACAAATAGAATCAATATATGAACCATTGATCCAACCAGACAATTACTTTGTGCCTGGACATGATGAGCATCAGAAGAGATGAGAGCACACAATAAAGACAAAAACCTTCAAGGAAACACGATATGGATGTGAGAACACCCAGAACTTGTTGAGTTGAGAGTTATACATTGTATATATTTTGATGATAACTTAACCATTCCATTCATATGTATCTAATATGTTTGTTTAAGATTTATTGCAGGCATTAAGTACATGAATGGATCCAATTACACAAGCCCTAGCTTGTCCAAGTTCAAGTCAAAAGCAATGCAGATGTGCAATTTGGGAAAACACTCCAAATCACCTTAAAATATTTTTGTAATCATTTGTATTGATGATATGACTTGAAACTAACATGAGAAAAAACCAGGGACACTTAATTCCATCATTTGATCACTTAAAAATCATTTTGAAAAATTTGTCACAGCATTGCAATTGGTCGAGTTTGAATCTAGACTAATCTGTGATGGATTTTTGGAAATGGTTGCATTGGTCGAGTTGTACACTCACAGAATTTGGCCTACTGACTTTCTGACCAAAGTTGATTTTGGCTAATCGGTCGAGTTACCCCAGGGAAAACTCATTCGATAGTCTAAAAATTGTCCTTTTCAGATAGTGGATTGGTCGAGTTACCTCTATTGAAACTTGATCGAATGTACTATATGAAAAGGGTAGAAAAAGTGATTCCAACCATAAGAGAGTTGTTAGAAATGAAAATTCATTCTTAAGTGATCCTACACTCAAAGGAACACCCAAACTATAAATAGGACCTTTTGGAGTTCATTCCAAGGTTGCTCATTCATTCTATCCTTGGTCCTTTCTATAGTTGAGTGTGCTACAACCCTTTGATCCCCTTTCTCTCTCTCATTTACAAATCATTTTGTGATTGTGAGTGAGTTAGGCATGATGTAAGAGAGCTACCTCATTGTTACCTTGTAATGCTCTACATCTCTCCACTTCCCAATCCCCTTTCTCAAAGAGCAAAGGCTGAAGTTATCTTCTATGAGTGAAGGAGGAGTTGTTGTTCTTCAACAAGGTTGAAGAAGGTGTGAACATCTTCTCCAAGTGAAGGAGAAGGACAAGGCAAAGGTCCAATAAGAGTGGGTAATCCCTCCGAGGCCAAAGACTTGATGCAAGTGTAGGTAAGTCTTTGGTGAAGGCTGAAGACATCTTGATCAAGTGGGTAAGTCCTTGTGTAGGTTGAAGACTTTGTCTTGGATAGGTAAACCCTTGGATGTAAGGTGGTCTTCTTGTATCTATTATAATGGAATATAAGTATACATGGGTTGTAAAGTCCTGGAGGT
Organism: Alisma plantago-aquatica; assembly: GCA_963693085.1. Lineage (NCBI taxonomy): Eukaryota > Viridiplantae > Streptophyta > Magnoliopsida > Alismatales > Alismataceae > Alisma > Alisma plantago-aquatica. The sequence continues at coordinate 465,675,472 of OY856409.1, read as the reverse complement.
TGACCTCTCTAGGTAGTGGATTGACGGTCTCCTAATTTGGAGATTGGAACCACCTAAACACCTTGTCCAAGTGTTTGTTTCAATCTCTCTCATCCTTGCTATGCTTGTTTAGATATGACTTCAAATTCTGTTTTAGCATTTTGTTTCAATTGATATAATTTGAAAGTCTAACTATTTTTGTGAGAATTTTGAAGATCTATTCACCCCACTCTAGAGCCCTAGATCCAACAAGTGATATCAGAGCAAGGATATTCTCCAACAAATCTCCTACAAGATGATAAGATGGGTGAGAACCTACTTGGTTCCCTCAACCTAGAGAGAGGCTTCTCCATGCGCCCCCCCCCGGTCTTCGATGGCACTAACTTCCTCTATTGGAAGCGGCAGATGCAATTCTACATTCAAGGAATGAACTTTGATATGTGGAAAGTGATGATTACACCCTATAAGGAGCCAACTACAGCTATATCAACGTGGGATGAAGCATCCCCAAAGAATTTACAGCTCAATACCAAAGCAATTATCATCCTCTATGCTGCCCTCACTCTATCCGAGTTCAACCACATCTCCTCATGGGATACAACCTATGAGATGTGGGACAAGTTGTGCATCACTTATGAAGGCACAAAGCAAGTGAAGGAGGCAAAGATCTACATGTTGAACAGCCTCCTAGAGAACTTCAAGATGGGGAAGAAAGAAGGAGTTGCTGAGATGTACTCTAGGCTCAACATCATCAATGGCCTAGCAGCTTTGGGACATACTTTGGCTAGAGAGCAACCAACTCAAATATCTGGAGGTCTCTTCCAAAGAGATGGGAGTCAAAGGTGACCTCCATTGAAGAAGTAAGAAGTCTTGGTGATCTTCCAACCGAGGAGCTCATTGGAAATCTACAAGCTCATGTGCCAAGACTTGACAAGCAAGAACATGAAGCAAAGCAAGAAGAAAAAGAATCAAGGAAGATCAAAGTTAGTGCCTTCATAGCTCAAGTGGAGGCCCTCATCCTTCAACAACAACTTTCTTGTCAGACCTCTCCCTCCTCCTCTAGCGAAGATGATGTCCCTAGTGAGCATGAAGCCAACTTCTTCGAGGCAAAGCACTTCAAAGGAATAAATCTTCTCCATCTACTCCAAGGTGCTACAAGTGTGGTCAAAAAGGACATTGCAAGAGAGAATGTCCTAAGGCTAGAAAGTCACACCATAAGAGAAGCTTTAAGAAGGAGGAAGAATACAAGAAAAATAGAAAATACAAGAGGAGGGATAAGAAGGAGAGGGGACACAAAGACGCAGCTCATGCAGCTTGGGAAGGATCATCCTCTAGTGGCTCAAGCTCTGATGAAGATGGAGAGTGCCACCTTACACTCATGGCCTCCACAAGTGAATATATTGGTGAGGTAAGTGAGAGTTTGCATTATTTATCTAAAGAAACTCTTATTGACATGCTTGTTACTACTCGTTCTTCTTATTCCGAATGAAAAATCTAAGAAGAAAAGGTTGGGTAAAATCATTGATGACTTGTATGATAAACTTGATATTTGTGAGCAAAATGAGAAAATTCATCTTGAGAGCATTGATTCCTTACAAGGCCAATTTCTTGATCTTAATCTCCAATATTATGGAGTTGAAGTGAGAATGGTGTCTATCTTAAGAATATTGCATCTCTTAAGAAAGACAACTAAAAGTGCCTAAGTGAGCTTGAGTTACTTCAAACTGAAAATGCTTAACTTAAGCTTATTAGTTATGTGCGTAGAGATGAGAGGGATGTTTATCTCAAATAAATTCAATTGCTCAAATCTAAAAATTCTAGATTACTTGGTCAAGTTGATGATTTAACTTCTAGACCTATTTTACCTTGTAATGATGATGCTTCTATTAATCTTGAAAAGGATTCTTATTTGACTAAAGCCCTCTGTTTAGAGGTCGACCTTGTTCATGTTAGAGATCATCTTGCTAGCTTGTCTTCTATTGTTATATCTCTTACTGATGACAATCATAGACTTCGAGCCTCTCTGCAGAAATTCCTCAAAGGGAACAACTCCCTAAATGAAATCCTTGACCATTCTACCAAACAAAGTGGTACTAGTGGTTTGGGATTTGTAGGAGGAGATCCTAAGGGCAAGAGTAAGGCTAAAGGTAAGAAAAAGAGTAATGAAACCCCTTTTTCATTGGAGAGTCTTTTGGCTCTAAGAACCCTATGATTTTCTCTCATTGCAAAAGTGACGACCATTATTCTACTTATTATCCTTACAAGCCTAAGGGGACCAACCCAAAGAAGAAATGGGTCCCCAAGCTAACACTGAATCCCAAAGCTTGAGTTGGGAACCAACACTCTCCTTTCTTGCATGAAAAAGGAAAATGGATTGTTGATAGTGGCTGCACAAAGCACATGACATGTTATATAAGTCATTTGAACAATTTCACAAAGAAGAAAGGAGGTTTAGTCACTTTTGGGGACAATAAGAAAGGTAAGGTATTTGGTGAGGGTGATGTGTATGAATCCTTGTGTATCAAGATTGTTCTCTTTTTGGATCTTCTACATCGCAATTTAATAAGTGTTAGTCAATTATGTGATAATGGTTATCTTGTGCTATTTACTTCTTTTAAATGCTTGCTCCTAGATTCCCTCACTTACAATGTCATATATAAGGGAACTAGAAATGGTAATATTTATGTAATTGTTCTTGACTCTATTAAGCCTATTGTTAGTAGATTCCTTGTATTCAATTCAAATGACATTTCTCATTGACATCGTCGTCTAGGTCATGTAAATATGCATCAATTGAAGAAGTTGAGAAAAAAGGACTTGGTCAAGGGACTTCCTAAATTGGATTTTGCAAAGGATGAGGAATTCCAACCTTATACCCAAGGAAAGCAAACCAAGTCCTCCTTCAAATCCAAAGGAGTCCTTAGTACCACGAGAGCTCTTGAACTTCTCCATATTTATCTATTTGGACCTATGAGAACTCAGTCGCTTCGTAGTTCCAAGTATTGTTTTATTATTGTCGATGATTTCTCTCAATATACTTGGACCTTCTTTCTTATTTCTAAGAGTGATACTCTTGATGTTTTCTCTAGCTTTTGCAAATGAGTTGAAAATGAAGCTTCTTGCCAGATTGTTTCCATCCATAGTGATCATGGAGGAGAATTTGAAAATGATCTTTTTGAATGATTTTGTGAAGAGTCTGGATATGCACATAACTTTTCTTCACCTCGAACACCTCAAAAAATGGGGTTGTAGAGAGGAAGAAAAGGTCACTATAGGAAATGTCTAGGACCATACTTTTATTGCTTATGATGACGTTGTAGAAGAATTAATTTATATCTTGAAAGTACTCAACATCACCTAAAAGGGAAAGAGGCGACCACACAAGAAGAGTAGATACATGAAGAAAAGAAGGATCCAACTCCCACTTTGCAAAGAATCATCCTAAAGACCTAATCATAGGTGAACCTTTTGAAAGAGTGAACACGGGGGCTGCCTACAACAAGGAATAAGCAAACAACGCCTTCATCTCCCAACTCAAGCCAAAGAACATCAAAGAAGCTCTTGGGGATGATGAATGGATCCTAGCCATGCAGGATGAACTAGAGAAATGCGAGAAGAACAAAGTGTGAACTCTAATGCCAAGACCGTGTGATAGAAAGATCATTGGCACCAAGTGGGTCTACCACAACAAGCTAGATGAAAGTAGCAAGATGGTAAGAAACAAAGCAAGGTTAGTGGCGCAAGGCTACAATCAGTAGGAAGTTATATATTTTTATGAAACATATGCACCTGTAGCTAGACTTGAGTCCATTCGTATGTTGCTTTTTTTTCTAGGTACAAGAATTTCCTTCTATACAAATGGATGTTAAAAGTCCATTTTTAAATGGTACAATTGAGGAGGAAGTGTATGTTGCACAACCTCCGGGCTTTGAACATGATAGTTTACCTAACCATGTTCATCTATTGCAAAAAAGCTTTCTACGGCCTCAAACAAGCACCTCGATCTTGGTATGATAAATTAAATAAATTTTTGTTAGATCATGGGTATATCATGGGCAAAGTAGATTCTACCTTATTTCTCAAACACACTTATAACAATTTTCTTATCATTAAAATTTATGTTGATGATATCATTATTGGCGGAACTAATCTTGATATTTGCAAGTATTTTAGTGATCTTATGTAGAGTGAGTTTGCGATGAGCATGATGAGTGAGTTTACTTTCTTCCTCAGCTTTCAAATCAAGCAAACTAAAGATGGGAACATCATCAACCAAGACAAGTACATAAGTGAGCTACTGAAGTGCTTTGGGATGGAGAACACCAATCTGATGGACACCCCCATGTCAAACACCATCAAACTTGATAAAAAATGAAGAAGGTGAGAAAGTGGATGAGAAGTTTTATAGAGGTATGATTAGAAGTTTACATTATTTAACTACCTCTAGACCTGCCATAATGTTTAGTGTTGGCTTGTGTGCTCGCTTTCAGTCAAATCCCAAGAAATCACATCTTATAGTTGTTAAGAGGATTTTAAGGTACTTAGCCAAAACCCAAAATTTTGGACTATAGTATCCCAATTCGAGGGACTTTACTCTTACTGCTTATAGTGATACTAAGTACATAGGATGTTTGATTGATAGAAAGTGGACAGGTGGCACTTGCCTCCTCCTAGGACCATGCTTGCTATCTTGGTTTTCTAAGAAATAGAGCATAATGGCTTTATCAACTACCGAGGTAGAATACATTGTAGTCGGGAGTTGTTGTGCCCAGGTTCTATGGATGAAGCAAATGTTCCAAGTCTTTAACATTTATTTTGATGCTTCTCCTATCTATTGTGATAATACTAGTGCAATCAATTTATATTACAATCATATATTGCATAGTAGAGCCAAGAATTTATAGGTTCGTCATCATTTTCTTCATGATCACATTGCCAAGAAGGATATTTATATCACGCATGTGGACACAGAAAATAACTTGGCAGATATTTTTACTAAACCTCTAGCTAGAGAGCAATTTAATTTTATTAGATCTAAACTTCTCATAACTACTTTGGATGAATCTTATATGCCTTATTGCTAGTTGTCATCTATCATATATGCTTTCTTATGTCTTTATCACCTTTGCTTGCTAAAGTGCTAAAATTCTCATGTTCTTTTGCCTTGTTCTTTCGCTTGTTTTGGGTATTTTTCGCAAAGGCTTATTTTCTCGCTAAATAGTACCAAATGATGATTGATATGTGACTAAGTATGTCTAAAATACAAAATGGACCAAAAAATAAATTTAATTAACACTCAAATGGCTAGAAACTAAGATTTCTAAGTATGGGACAGAACCTCTGTTGGTCAAGTTGCCAACTCGACCGATTGGTGGCTGAGGGATTTTGTAAAAAGCCATTCGATTGAGTTTTCATCTCATAAAATTCGACCGATGGTCAGGCTGAAACAAAACTTAAGTAGGTTTTTTCCGACTATTCTCCCTCTCAACTAGAGAAAATTCGACTGATTCCTGCTCTAGCTCTCTCAAGCTCTCGACCCTAGCCCCGACATTCCCTCTCCTAGCCCTAGGTAGCCCCCGTTTGACCTTCCTAGCTCATTTTCCTATCTGCCCTAGGTGGTTAGACGACCTTAGGTGGTGATCTTTTCTAGTTTCGGCTCCCATTCTTCTCCATTTTTCCTCCATGGCTTCTAATAGAAGAAAGAGAGCCGCCCCTACTGGAGTTCCTTCATCCTCATCCAACTCTCACCTCATTCCCTATGACAATACCTTCTTTGTCTCAACTGAAGCTCTAAATCGATACAAGGAGCTCCTTCCTAGGAACTCGTTTCCCTTTTGTGCTTTGTTTGAGCCTCGCCCCACTAAGGAAAAAGTCATAGATGAGGTAGCTGAGTTACTTTATGATAATCACCTACTTTCCCTGAGTGTCGAACGTTGGTGCTTCCACAATTCTATGACAAGCACTAAGGCGGTTCATGAGTTATACACTAATCTGTCATGGAATTTTGACACTCTTGTACCCCCGCCTAATACTCAAGTGATTATCATTTCCATGATTAATGGTAAGAAGTTCACAATCTCAGAAGATGCCCTTAGTATGTTTTTCAATGAACTCAGGTAACCTACACATGGAGTAAAGACTATCATATGTATTTCCACCTTCTTAAACCCTGAGGATTTCTACAAGCAATATGATATCATTCTCCCTGACATTCATAAGTTCTTGAAGAAGCCTCACACACCCTATAGGAAGAAATCCACCATCCCATACTCTACCTTAGACCTTAAAAACCACATTCTCACTTTGGCAGTCAACTACAATATTCACCCCAAAAAGAATCAAATTGAAATTACCGACAATACTACAATGATTATGTTTTGCATGTTGAAAAAATCATATTTAAGTGGTCTAGATATGTTCTCCATCATATGACCTGCTTTGACTCAGGGAAGAATACTCGTGGCACCCATCCTCCCTATCTAGCCTTGATTTATTGGTCTCTTCACCTTTGCGACTGAGAAGTCTCTTTTTCATGATCTTCATTACAAACCTTCTAGAAAAGGAGTATGTATCAATGAGACAACAATCAAGGAAATCTTTCTACCTACATCTTCTTCCACCACACATGGAGCCTCTACCTCCAGCTAGGCACCTCCACCTCCACCACCATCCTGGCCTTCCTGCGCCTCATTTCATGTATCTAATGAAGCCCTCATGGGTTACATGGTGTATCAGTAGGTGTACAACCTACAAGTTCATGAGCATCTACATCAGGATCTCAAATTGCATATTTGCATTGCTTTTGACTTGAACTTGGACATGCTAGGGCTTGTGTAATTTGACACTCCAAACCACCTTAGAATATTTTTGTAATAATTTATATTGATGATATGACTTGTAATTAAGATGAGAAAAATTAAGAATACTTAATTCCATCATTTGATCACTTAAAAATCAATTTGAAAAAAAAATTCACAACACTTTAATCGGTCGAGTTTGAATCTCGACCGATCTGTGATGGATTTTTGGAAATGGTTGCATCGATCGAGTTGTACACTCACAAAACTAGACCGACCAACTTTCTATCCAAAGTTGATTTTGTCTGATCGGTCGAGTTATCCCAGGACAAACTCAACTGATAGTTTGAAAACTAACTTTGTTGGATAGTGGATCGGTCGAGTTACCTTTATTGAAACTCGACTGAATATACTGTACAGAAAACATAGAAAAGTGACTCCAACCATTGGAGAGTTGTTAGAAACAAAAATAGATCCATTACAAGTTGTAAAATAACTATTTTTCATTCTTAAATGATCCCACACTCAAAGGAACACCCCATCTATAAATAGGGCCTCTTGTAGTTCATTCCAAGGTTGCTCATTCATGCTATCCTTGGTCCTTGCTATAGTTGAGTGTGCTACGACCCTTTGAGCCCCTTTCTCTCTCTCATTTACAAAGCATTTCGTGATTATGAGTGAGTTAGGCATGTTGTAAGAGAGCTACCTCATTGTTACCTTTTAATCTCTCCATCTCTTCACTTCCCAATCCCCTTTCTCAAAGAGAAAAGGTTGAAGTGATCTTCTTTGAGTGAAGGAGGAGTCATTCTTCTTCTTCAAGGTTGAAGAAGGTATGAAGATCTTCTCCAAGTGAAGGAGAAGGACAAGGCAAAGGTCCAAGAAGAGTGGGTGTTGGGAGTTTTAGAAAGAAAGATCTCAACTCACTAATCACCCATAAGTATACAGGGTCAATGTAGTCGAGTGTCGAACAAAAGGAGCTAGACTAGTTAGGTGCAAATTTGTTAACTTTCATTAATCCATGTCGGGTTACAAAAGTTCAGATTGATTACAAAATTAAGGAGAAAGCAAAAGCAAAATCTCAAAGTTAAAGGATTGATTAAGTAATTAAAGGCTTGGGCATTATATTTCACTGCCATGCCATCATATCACATGCACTTATGAAATTTAGATTACCATTAACATGCAAGGAGGTTGTCATCATCGTGCATTTCCCAATGTCACGAGATGATTTTGAACATCACATAACACTCCCTTGTCTATGCTTAGTGTCAAACACAACCTTAACCCTCAATATTCTCAAGCCACTCCCTTGGTCAAGAGCATACTACCATGGATCCTACTCCTTACTCCCTCATACAATCTCCTGAAGCACGAGGTAAGCATGAAACATGTACAAAAGGTGGCCAGCCAAACATACAAGCAAGAAACACCAAAGGCATCCACAGAAAAGCAAATTAACTAGCAATAAACATAGAATTCGAGTTCACATGAACACTAGCATGGGAGTTACTATCCCATGTCCAAGAAAAAAGTTCTACTCGTCCATAATGGAAATGTACAGATACAATGCAGAAATTTCAGAGTTTTGAATGTTTAAGAGAAGAAAAAGCTAAAGGAACCAAAGATGTAGCCAAAGGGAAGTAGAACTCCAGTTAGAGGATGAAATTCCACCCTTGGAGCTGCTCCAACTCAGAAAATCTTCCCTCTTGTAAAGTTTGAGTGAGAGAAGTAAGATCTGTTGCACCTTCAGAGAAGAAATGGAGAAGGAATGAAGTAGAATGGAGGCTCTTTGCCAAGAAACCACCTTCTTCCACCCCAAAATCGCCCTCCTTAGCTCTAGAACTCCTCTTGGACGAAAAATACTTTCAAAAATGATGAGAGATAATCGCCCATTATGTTGTCTTGGTCTTTAAAATGAGGGGTGGTTGATCTTGTTTTGGTACAAACTAATAACGACACGACGTGTCTTTTAGAGGGCACGTTTGTGTCCCATCATGATATCTCACTGGATGATGTTGTTGTTGTGAAGTACACAGCATGTCTTAAATAACACACATCTTGTGATAATGTTCTGGAGTTGATTCAGGTGAAAGGCACACGGCATGTTTGATTAAACACATGTCGTGTGTGTTGGCAGCAAGTTGTAGTTGGCCTTCAGGTCCCGAGGACACGCCGTGTCCTAGTGAGAACACATCGTGTCATGTTCTCTGTGTTTGGTGTTGACGCGGCTAGAGACACACATGTCATGTGTTAAATATCACACGGTGTGTTCTTTATTCTGTGAAGGAACATGTCGTGTCTCAAATAAGACATGATGTGTGCAATGATGTTTCTTCAGGATAAACTCTGAATCAGTTGCAAGTTGAGGAGAAGTCCCATTGGGGTCAGATTTGAGTAGGCTATCTCCAATTTGGCACTTTGAATGTGTATCTATAATCAACATCATGTGATAAGTAAAATAACTAAAATGTCACAAGATAAATATGAATGGAGGCCAATGGAAGGAAAAATGAACTGAATTTGTGTGTGAGGTTGTACAAAAAGTTGATATGAAATGCATAGATCAGTGGGTAATCCCTACGATGCCAAAGACTTGATGCAAATGTAGGTAAGTCATTGGTGAAGGCTTAAGACATCTTGATCAAGTGGGTAAGTCCTTGTGTAGGTTGAAGACTCTTGTCTTGGATAGGTAGGCCCTTGGATGTAAGGCGGTCTTCCTGTATCTCTTATAATGGAATATGAGTATACATGGGATGCAAAGTCCTAGAGGTTGGCCTCTCTAGGTAGTGGATTAACAGACTCCTAGTTTGGAGATTGGAACCACTCTAAACACCTTGTCCAAGTGTTTGTTTCAATCTCTCTAATCCTTGCTATGCTTGTTAAATAGGACTTCAAATTCAATTTTAGCATTTGGTTTCAATTGATATAATTTGAAGGTCTAACTATTCTTGTGAGAATGTTGAAGCTCTATTCACCCCCCTCTAAAGCCCTAGATCCAATAAAACTAAGTAGGAATATATGATTAGGTGAAGAAACATCTGAAATACATCAATTTTACAAGAACTGTTTTACTAACTAGAATTCATACAAAGAATTCACCCTAGAATTCATGTCATCTATGAATAGGGTCCAAGTTTCAAAGTCATAAATTGTAGTGTGGAGGAGGATATAAATTGGGTGTTAGGTTATTCAAGAAAGACTTTATTCTGACAGAGAAGATGTTGAAATCCATATACCTAGAAACTAAAGAGCAAGCTGAACTTTCCAAAAAAGCAAAATTGGATTGAGAAGTCAGGGGCTTCACCACTGACAAAACATGGGAGAGATTGATAAGATAACCACAACACACTCATCACCCAATCCAAGGCTTCCCATATGTATTATGGTTTCACGCGGGTAATCTAAGAGATCATCATTAATGCAGTCTTTACACAACCAGACCTTGGAAACATGACAATAACATACCTTAAGATCCTATGGAGCATGATGGAAAAGAAGCTAGCAAATCAGAAGGTTTCTAATTGATAAGACAGTTGCAGCTAAGTGACCTAAAGGTCTAACAAATTTCTACATGGGAGGCCTCATAACATATATAGCACACATACTAGGGTACTCAAGGATCCTCACTCATTCCACTAAGTCAAGTGGGGAAAGGTTCGTGGATTTGAAATACCTACCATCAACAAACTTCCTGACGAGGAAGAAGAATAAATTGCAAAAAGACAAATGAAACCACTACTAGAGATGAGCTTTTATTGTTGTAATAAACTCGTCTTCATGATGGGTGATATTCTAAAGATGATATTATGATCAACTCCTCTTCCCCAATCCAATGTGCCCCATGTTGAGGACATTACCAATGCAAAAGCAAAAATGCATTCCAAAACCATTACAAGACATATAATCATAGTAAAAATCTTGAAGAAAATTGTGGCATGACTTACAAGGGTAAAAACCTCTACATCTCAAATCTAGAAGAGTTCAGAAGCAAGAAAAGCCATTGGATACAAAAATAGTCACCAAGCCAAAAGAACCCGCCTTCATCCCTCAAAAAATTCAACCCGAGAAGGAAAATACTCTACTGCCCTTAGTAGCCACAATAATGATGTCACCAAGTGCATCCTCAATAGGTAATGAAATATAGTGTTCCTATGATAGATCCACTACATGAGCCATCACCAAAAAAGTCTACACTAAGTAGACAACAAAATGGGAGAGATAGGAGCCCGAGAAGGAACCTCCAATCAATGAAACCACACCTTCAAATGAAGTAATAAACCTAAGACCTACACTGAAATGATGGAGGAAACAATATACACTCACCTACAAGAGATACACCCAAACAAGATGCCATCTAAAGATACCCTACTTTCACAAGTAGGAGAACTCATACAACTACAAAATTCATTGAGATCAGGAAAGATATAGATGACATATGTGATGTAGTTTCTACTTCTCTAAATAATATTGCTAATTTATTTCTAGATGTACAAATGCTAACAACACAAGTGAAGGATGTTACCGCTCAGATCCAACCTCTGGTGATCCTTGATGCAATGAGTTTTAGTTGCTTTTCATAGGCTGATTTTCCATGTATTTAGTGTGTCATTTCTCTTTTTGATATTATTAATGCATTGTTTATCATCATTAGCCTATGAAACACTATTACATCAATAAATAAGTATTTTAACCAAATTCTCTTAAAATATAAATGTATTCAGATTATATTGGTTTTTCCTTGTTTTTGGCTTTTGAGCACTTCCAACACAACTCAGCGCTGCCGACATAAATGTCTATGGTATGAACATTAGGTCAAATTCAACAGGGAATTTTAGAAATTTGGGTGTTACTGAGATAACGTTCAATGCTACAAAAAAGTGGAGTCGATCCTGCTGACTTATTGCCTAGAAAGCAACAATAGAAAAATTTATGGCTTTGGTGCCACCGACAGGCGAGTCAGTGTACAAATGTCTACATCCAATATAAGTCAGAACTCAAAGGAATCAACTTGGTTCTACTGACGTACTCATCGGTAGTACTGACACTTATCAAGGGTTTTGAGTCAGTCGACAACTCGGTGCCACCGACTTTGTGTGATCAGTGTAGATTAAAGATTAAGATAGATCCGACAATTATGACTTAATGGTGATCAGAGCCTTACTTATGACCTAAGGGGAGTTTGGCCAAAAAAAGAGTCAAAATTATATCTTGTTGCAATAGAGCACGTTTAAGGAGTGGGATCCCATGGGGGGATCCACTCCCTACTAAAATAAAAAGGCATCATTCCATATAACCAAACAACAATATAATTTTTTTTGCAAAAGGGATGATAACCAACTCATTCAACATGTATGTATCATAACACCAAAAGTAACATCGGAATATATATAGTATCTAACCATTACAAAGCTTGTTATCCTCACTAGCCTTCACCACACATGGTGAGATAAAAGAAAAACTAACTAAACATAGGGCTAGCTAAGGATCACCTAACCACTTCAAGAAAGTCTTCCACAAGGTTTTAGTTAAACTTGATGAGGTGCTAGTCCAACTTGGTTGTTTCCTTCTTGACCTATACATGGGGTTGTAAGCATATTGTCATGGAACCATTCTTACCCTAATCCCATTCCCAATTTTCGAATGGGAAATGTTAAAGGGATTAGAGCGCTCGTCCCTTAGTGGCCCAAAAATCACACACAAATAATATGCAAAATGGAAATAACATTCTTCTTTATTGAAAATGAACCAAAGGTTTTGTACATATGGGCCCATAGGAAACATGGAAATAAATATACAAGATAAGGAAACTAAACAAGCAACTACATCCTTTTTATATTAGCTCCCATGTAGAGTCCATATTGATGTAGCAGTCTTTATTTTTAGTAGATAACAAATGAAGTAGATAGAAATATTTGGAAGTTGCATAATATCTAGTTATTTGCATGGCCTAAAATCAAAAGAATCATGACACGATGAATGAAATTGCATGGTACACTATTAAAAACAAGTAAAATAGTGTTATATCAAAGTAGTATACTTGGCAAGACTTATATTTAAAAATAATTAACAAGAAATTTTCAAAACAACATTTATTCGACAAGATTTTTATTACAAGTTTCCCATTATACTGATATCGAGAAGCATGCTTATATGTTTGTGTCTTCATCACCCCAACAAGATGGAGGAGGTCACCAGGATCCATCTCTCTAAATGAGGGAGGAGGTCAAAGACATGTACAAGTTTCACCCTCTGAATGAGGAGGTCGCTTGTACTCAATATCAACAATCATTATTATTGGCAGTCATAATGGGCAATATCATTAATGTTGCAGGTGTGTTGCAAACTATAATATAGAAAATCGGAAGACTAGTCAATGGATAATGAGGTATCTCAAACAAATACACAGCCAAGTAAACATTTCAAGAGGTACATAAAATGTATCATCAATATTGTTAGTTTGTTCAAGGAGGAGGTATAATAGTGTACCTTCTTGGTTGATTTCCAGAGTACAAGATCTTAACAAGTAATAGGTCAACCCCTCGAGTCAGATCATAGATCAACAATATTTGGATCAAGGGTCAAGATCATGATGTTTTAAAGATCATGTTTCGATATTCAAGATTAGGGTTACTCATTCCTATTTAACCTTGGGTTTAGGTCATTCACTTATGATCAATAATATTTTGAGATGTCAAACATTTATTCAAGTCTCAAGTATATTTCAAGTATGAATGTGATACCTAGGCATTTTAGGAACATATTTCTAACCCTAATTATTATCATCAATATTCAAGTCATTATCAAGTCTCTAGATCATCATCATAATGGATTAACATTATTTGTGTTCAAGATTAGATCAAGGTTTGATTTATGTAATAAGGAAAGTCAGAGATTAAATATTAGGTCAGGTGATCAAGTATTAATGAGATAAGATCACATATATTCATTTGAATAGATGATTTAATAAATACTAGAACATGAGTGTGAATAGGGTCTTGCAACCATTTTTATTACATCATGCTAATTTATCTGATGAAAATGAACTATAATTTTGATGTTTTTGGAGTTATGATGAATTTTCTACGATTTAATCAAGATCTAACCATTTTTATTGATTATTCATCATAAAAACTTAAGAAATACCTTAAATAGGGAAAAAGTACGATCATTTGATGCATGATAGATGGTCAGGATTGAGCCACATAGGAGGCACATCTCTTTGGTTCAATGGATCAGTCTGATCCTTGGCTCATTGGTCCAAACCTTGATTTGCTGGTTCAAGCCCTAGGTTCACTAAGTCTTGGACCAGGTTGGTTTCCCCTTGGACCGGGCAGTCTGAGGTCCTTTTCTTCCCACACGGACCTCCATGTAAGGTCAGAACATGTGGTGAAGGGCTTTCCAGTGTTAGGGGAGATGGATGAAGGATGAGCTGAGGCTAGCAGTAAAGGTGCCGATCAAACTTGTCGTGATCTCCCGAGGTGGTATCATGTGGTGAATTGGGATGAGAATCTGAGGTTGCAAAATGCCCAAACTGGACAGGAAGAGGAGGTGCAAGGGCAAGGTGGATAAATTAGGGGCCATTAGAGATGATGGAGAGCATTATCACACAACTAAGATGAAGGAGGGATTGTGGCTGTCTTTTGAGGGGTGTTTTTATAGTGTTAGGATTAGATTTTAGGGCTAATGGGATCTGGGTAGGAGACCATGGTCTCCGGAGTGAGAAGGAAAAATGAAGGAGACATTTTTATGGTGAAATAGAGCATTAAATCTGGTCAAATTAGGGATGGTGAGTGTAAAATCATGAGACAATCATTTGTGTGTGATTAGAAATTTGAATCATGGTCATATGTGGTTGAATGATTGTTTCAATTTCTTTGTCTCCTCCCAGCGATCAATGAGACGTTGAAGACAAGTCAGCGGCCATTTCATCAGGCCATGATCCACAGGGAATAGATCTAAGGGTTGGGGTTCGTCCCCCTATCTTGCCAAGGATTGATGACTTGGAAAGGGTCGAATAAAAAAGCAATTAAAGGGGTTTTCAACACATTAACTTCAAGAAATTGTAGAAAATTGTAGGAGTGTCCAAATAAGATGAAATTTGGACCCTAGGTTCAAAATAATGCATGTAATACATAGAAAAAGTTTGAAAACCAAAAGATGGAGTTGCATGACTAAATGTACTACATGGGATAAAGTGATAAATTATTCTAAGTTGTAGTGTCACAAAGTGTATGAAATTCATTTTGATCATTATATTTTGAAATTGAGTGTCAATACTGATCAAGTAGTCAAGAAATAATGAATGGAGGTCATGTATGAACATAAAAGAGGGAAAACTAGGAATTGAACAAGAATAGAGGAAAACTCAGTATATCACATCCTCCCCTCCTTATTATGAATTGTGTCCCCAAAATTCAGAATTCCTTGAAAAGGTTAGGAAATCTTTCCTCCATATCAGACTTCGATTCCCAGGTAGCATCATCACTATCACAGTGCTTCCAAAACACTATAACCATATCGATTTTTTTTATTTCTGAACTCCTCGGTGTGAGTATCGAGCATCTTAACTACAACTTCCTTATATACAAGGGTGTCCTTCAATTCAATTGGTTCATGATTAAGGACATGGCTAGGGTCCTTGACATACTGATTCAAGTTCAACAAATGAAAGATTTTTTGCATTATGATATTGTGGAGGTAAATCCAACCTGTATGCACATTCCCCAATATGGTTCAAAATTTCAAATGGACCCATGTCTCTAGGGCTAAGTTTTCCTTTGTTCTTCACAATAGCTCGAATAGGTCGAATCTTCATGAACACATGGTCACCTACCAAAAATTGAGTATCAGTCTTATGTGCATCAACATAAGACTTCTGACGGTCTTGTGCCCTTTTTAGCATTTGCTTGATTGGGTTGACATCATGAGAATAAAGTTGTATCTCCTCGGACTTCAGAATTCATCTTTTGCCTACTTCAACCCAGTAAAGTGGAGACCTACACGACCTTCCATACAAGGCTTCATACGGAGGCATTCCTATACTGAACTGGTATCTATTGTTGTAGGAAAACTCAACAAGAGGAAGATAGTGGTCCATCGAACCACCCCAATCAAGGACACATGATCCCAACAAGTCTTCTAAGACTTGAATTGTCATTTTAGACCGTCCATCAGTTTGTGGGTGATATGCAGTACTGAAGTTTAGATGAGTCCCGAGTTCTTCCTGCACTTGTCACCACAAGTGATAAGTGAACTTTGCATCACGGTCTGACACAAGGGATACAAGAATCCCATGCAATCTGAATATCTCTCGAATGTAAAGCTCTGCTAAGTCTGGGACTTTGGTTGTTGTCTTAATCAGAATACAATGGGATGACTTAGTTAGATGACCGACTACAACCCAAATGGCGTCACTCCCTTTCTTGGTCCTAGAAAGACCCACCACAAAAATCATGGTGATTTTTTCCTATTTCCACTCAAGGATAGGTAGGGGTTGTTAAAGATCTCTAGATCGTTGAGTTCAACCTTGATATGCTGGCAGGTCAAACACCTAGAGATAAAAGCAGTAATGTCGATCTTCATATTCCTCTACCGGAAATGCCTCTACAGATCCTTATACATTTTATTCGATCCAGGATGCATTGTATATTTTGACCAGTGAGCTTCTCGTATCACCTTCTCTGTCATATCTGAATCCTTTGGGACCCATATGCGTTTTTGGTACTAGATTCCACCATCCATACCGATCATCAAATGTGTCTGGGGCTTCTCTAGAAGCTTAGTCATCTCCTCAAGGTTCTTACTATTCTTTTGGGTTGATAAAATTTCAGACTGGAGGCCTAGTTTGACATGAATGCTGGCCAATCTAAGAACATTGTCCACACACCTTGAGGCCCATGGTGACATGACTTCCATGTTTCTCCACTCGGTAGTGAAGATGGCATCACATTTATCTTGTTAATGTTGATTGCATTGGCCACTATGTTTGCCTTACCAGGGTGGTAGGCAACAATGAAGTCACAGACTTTGAGGTACTCAAGCCATCGCCTCTGTCTGATATTGAGATCCTTCTGTGTCAGGATGTACTTTAGACTCTTGTGGTTGATGAGGATGTCGAAGGTGGCATCATACATGTAGTGTTACAATATCTCATAGTATACATGATGGAAGCAAGCTCGAGGTCATGGGTTGGGCAGTTAACCTCATTTGGCTTCAACTTTCAAGAGGCATACGACAACTACCTTTCTTCATTGCATGAAGACACAACCCAGACCAAAACTCGATGCATTGGTGAAGATGATGAACCCATCATTTCTCAAGGGAAGGGTCAAGACAGGTGAAGTTGTCAGATTTGTCTTCATTTCCTAAAAACCAGACTCGCACTACTTCGACCAGAGAAACTGCTCTTCTTTCTTGGTGAGCTTTGTGAGAGGCAAGGTGGTCTTGTTGAAGTTAGGTATGAAATGTCAGTAATAATCATCATGACCCATAAAACTTCGAATTTCAAAAACATTTTTTGGGGGCTTGCCACTCAAGAACAGTCGAGACTTTGGCATGGTCATTAGAAATTTTCATACCAAAAATTATGTGACCCAAGAACATGACTTCAGAAATCCAAAATTCACATTTAGACAATTTTGCATAGATTTTTGTGATTGGATGATATCAAGAACTTTGCAAAGATGAGTACAACGTGACTCATTGTCATTTGAATATATCATGATGTCATCAATGAAGACGACTACAAACTCATCGAGGAAAGGTTGGAAGACATTATTCATCAAATTCATAAACACACCATGGGCATTGGTCAACACAAATGACATGACCAAAAATTCATAATGCCCGTACCGAGTTCGAAGGGACGTTTTAGGGATGTCTTTATCCTTAACCTTGAGTTGTTGTTAACCAAAGTAGAGATCAATTTTTGAAAAGATGTGAGTAGAACTAAGTTGATAAAAAAGATCATCAATTCTGGGAAGCGAATATTTATTCTTTATAGTTGCTTGATTGATCATACGGTAGTCAATGCACATGTGAAGAGATCCATCCTTTTTCTTGACAAAGAGAATGGGTGCTCCCCCAGGATATGTACTAGGGTGGATGAAGCCCTTGTCTAGCAACTCCTGCAATTGCTTTTTCAATTTGGTCAATTCACCAAGAGCCATCCGATAGGGTGGCCGACAAATAGTTATTGTAAAGAGCTGAGATAAATAACCCAACTCTCTACTAAAAGTATGGTTAAAAAAACAACAATGTGAAGTAGTGGAATTTTAAACTTTGATTATATCCAATTGTACAAAGAGTGCATTACAAAATTCCCAAATGGGTGTACAATCTTTATACATACAAGGATCTAGGTAGAGGAAGACTAAAACCAAATCAATATTGTCTCCAAGGAAAGACAACTTAATATATAGGCAGCTATGTCCAATATACAAGGTTGAAATCTTTAATCCTTATCCTTAGGTAGGTTCACCAAGCTTCTAATGTGCACTATAATCCTAAACCTGGGTGGTTGCGTTCACCCAGCAAGAGAGAGATAAAAGTATGTGTTATTCAAGAGAAGTAAGGATAATAATAAAATACAACATTGCAAAATAAAATGATTCACTACACTAAGAGATTTCAAGAGTATGAGGCAAGTAATCAAATAAGAAATAGAAATCTACCATACTCCAACAACAACAATAATCAACATAGAATGAATAATATTATGACACAAAATCATACCAATTCAGGGTGAGGCACCTATCGGACCTACACCAAGAAGAGAGGGGAAAATATATATCCCAAATCTCAAATATATATAAGAATGGGGAGAAAATACACATTCCCCTAGGGATCATTCCCCTAGGCTCATGCCCACTATGGGTGGTTTGTACTCATGTACACTACATTATCATTTGCCCAAAAATACATCATGCTAAATCATTCACTTGGTGGTAGTGAAAATATAAATAACATTGCATCATAGAAAATGGGGAATAAAACCCATGAAGTAAACCACATAAAAGAGACAACATTGGAAATAGCAAGGTTCAAGTATTTCAAGTAAATGAGCCATCATAGTCAGTAGAATATTCAAATAAATAAAGAGCCAAATAAATGAAATAGAGAGATTCCAAGGCTAGAAATTGCCTCATTAGGAAATTAGGGTTTGAGTAAAAGCCCAACTCAAGGATAGGTTAATTGCACATTCACATTCATCATTCATTCATAAATAGACTTTACATACATAAATAGGTGTCACATACCTTATTGTAGATTCAAACCCATCATTATCACTTATTAGATTACATCCACATCCATATTATCCTAGTTACAAATATACACATGTATTAGCATGTATTAAGGCATAAAGTATATAAAATGATACCCATTTAGACCTTATTCGAAAAACCACTAATTTAGGACTCAAAACTAGGACCAAAAGCTTAGTTAGACTTCATTGATTAAGAAAACATGTCTTATTTCCCAATTTGAAGTTAAATTGGATTATTTACATATTTTAGAACATTTAATATAAATAAGGTGGCATCCAAAGCAAAATTTGATAAAGTAATGGAAATCATGACTTGAAAAGTACAAAATCAGATTCCTCATGACAAATCCCTTTTAACGACTATTTATTTGAATTTTTTTGATAAAGTATCAATTTATTATGAATTAAATAAAACCAACCAATCCGGAGGTGAGAAAATGTCACGTGGGTTGGGTGGCTTGCGCGAGTGAGCGTGCCACGTGGTTGGGCCCACACTAGAGAGGACCAATGGTGTGAGGCCCAATCATGGTCCGCGTCTGTGTGGCCTTAGTCAAAGGCAAGTAAGCAAAAATCATGAAAGATAGAAATACCCTTGGCGATAAAATAGAAGAGAGGGTGCGCGTGAGGGAAAAACCATAAAAACCCAATTGGTCATCTTCCACCTCCAGCGTCAGCCATGGGCGTGATGGAGCATCTTGCCCATTTGGGCGTTTTCTCTATACTTGACCAAAATGCAAGTTCAAATACTTGAAACGAATTGGAAGAGAAACCGAACTCACCTGACCTTTCTATTGAACTACTGCTACCACCAAGACCCTAGAAAATGCGTCGTGAGGTCAGGGAACAACTGGAGGTATCGAGGGCTAGAAGTGGGGGTTTTGGACAAATTGAAGGAGGAGGAAGAATGCATGAGGTCAGGCGGTGCTCGTCCAATCCTTATATAGTCCGGAGGAGAGCCAAGACCCCTCTGCGCACAACGGAGAAGAGGAGGAGAAGAGCATAAATGGACATTTCGGCTGTGGTGCACGGGAGATGATGAGTGATGGCTCAAATTGATCATCTCGAGAAGACAAACTCAACGCAAGAGATATTTTATTAAATGGTGAAGAGGAAAGGGAGAGCGAGGTCGCAGAACCGATGAGGTTGTACTATTCCTTGGCTCGCAAAAAGTCAAAGGAAGAAGATGACTTCTTGATCATCAGATTGGTCGGGGATTAAAATGAGTCATTGGATGTGAGTCCATCGTGGACCAGGGGTGTGTGACAGGGTAAATGAACAGACATGAGCATGACGCATGATATGAATGAAATGAATCAAGTCGATTGATATCCTATAGTTACACCTTATTAAAACTTGTAAAATCCATTTGAAGGGGCAAATAAAGTCCAAAAGCCACCAAATTTTAACCATAGGTTAATTACAACTCCTAGAACAATGTTATGTATTTAGTGACTCATTTTACACACACTTTGGCTCTTAATTTCTATCTTGAATATTAATACATATATTATTGTATAAAAAGAGTGATTAATATAAAGAGAATCTTTTAATGCAATATCAGGGTGAAATTCGAGATAGACATCACATATATTATTAAGAGTCATATCCCACCATATTTTCCTCTCATTAATGTGTTATGGTCCATTAGGAGGAGAGAGAAAGTAAAGGGGTTAATTATTATCATAACGTAATTCAAATACACATTATTGTTCATATCTTATCCGAAAAGATATAATAGATCCAAATTAACAATATCCACTAATTATCTCTCATAAATGGTCATATTGCATTATTTGTCCCCAAGTATCACATTAATTGTTATTTTTGTGCAAAACCCCATTCATTGTCATGAATGTGGGTAAACATTGATTTCATCATCAAATAAAGCTCAATCTCCAGATTGAGGACCAAAAGGATACCAAAGATAGGGAAATTTATGAAAAAGGTCCAAAAGGACTTGAAAGCAAGTAAAATCTTGAAAGTGGGTAAATTGCAGGAAAGATCCTGGAATTTAGTCTGTTATAGGTATGGTATTAGATGCTAATTTGATAGAGAATTCAATATCACCATCAAGTGGTAGCCCTGGGAGGTCCTCATGAAAAACACTTGGGTACTGCCGCACTATGTCAATGTTTTCTAGGGCACTCATGTTAGGATTGACTACAATTATAGTTGATAGGTATGATTTACACCCATTGGATATCAAGGTTTGAGCTTTGATCAAGGAAATGACAATATTTCAATTTTGATCTTTTGTTCCAGGAATTACAAGAATGGGGAGGTTCGGTTTAGAAATGATGACTTTCTTGGCATGACAATCGATCATAACATAGTTTTTATGAAGCCAGTCCATCCCCAAAATAAGGTCAAAGTCTTCCATGTCTAAGAGTATAAAATATGACTGAAGATTATGACCCAACATAAGATAGAGGGAATTTTTCAACAATATATTAGGAGACCTTCATTTTCCCACTTAGGATAGTTACATCAAGTATAAACCCTAAGTCTCATATTTCTAGATTGACCATAGAGACAAGACTCTTAGAAATGAAGGTATGTGTTGACCCAGGGTCAAAAAGAGTGATAATAGAATGGTCATAGATTTGCATCATACCTATATATACATATATTCAACGTAAGGTGTTTGCACAAGATAATCATGATACCAAAATATGGAAATAATTTTGAATTTAAATAGTACCTTCCATGAGTTTGTTCCCATTGGCATTTGCCTCATTTTCATTTACTACAAAGACATGGGCTTGTCTGTGCTCGCCCTCTTTGGCCCATGCTGGAGGAGGTGAGGGAAATTGTCTCTAAAGTGTCTCTCCTATTTGCTGAAGTGGCAGATTGGAGATGAGTACTTGCATTGGCCAGAATGGAGATTATCACAACTACGGCAAAGAGGAACATTGGGATTTTAACCTTGACCTCTATTTGGGCCATGATTCTGATTCTGAAGAGGGCCTCAGTTGTAGTTCTAGTTTTGGCCTTGGTTGTTGTACTGGGCAAGAGGATTTTTGGGATTCTTCTGCTAGTTTCTATTCTTATTTCCACTATTATGGGGTTTCCTTTTCTGGTCAAGCTTTGTGGGAACAATAATAGTAAGACCTAAGTAGGCTAGGGTAGGTAGTGGCTTCCCATTTCCTATCCCCAGGGTTCTCTCCATGGATAAGGCATGGTCATCGGCTTCCTGAAAAGAGGTAGGTTTGGATGAGGAGACAAAGGCTTTGTGTGTTAGGAAGATCCCATCAATGTAATGATCTAACTTCTACTCTTCCGTGAGGTTCATGACATGTCTATCCAGGAGACAAAATTGTCGAGTATACTTGGCCACGGTGTTGGTGCCTTCGATTAGGGTAAGGAATTTCTTCTATTTCTATTACCTTTCAGAGGTGGGTTGGAAACTATTAATGAAAATAAGTTTAAAGGCTTCTCAGTTAATAAGAATGACTTATTGTGACCGGATGTAGTTCTCCCACCACAACTTGGCCACCCCTTTCAACTGGTAGGTAGCAAAGGCAACTTTATTTTGTTCAGGGCACCTCAACACCTAAATGTGTTCTCCATAGAAACTAACTAGGCATCGACTTTATCTAGGATATCATCCTTATCCTCAACATAAAAGGCTTTTGGGCTAAGTTTTAATAAATCATGGATCGTAATGGGTTTTGGGTTATTGTTGGGAACAAGTGATGTTGTGTGGACATCCAGGACATGAATGGCATCCATAAGGGCTTTCTATTTCATTTCCCATTCCCCCATATTTGTGGTCTTATCAGCAAAACTAACATCCTCATCATCACTCTTGTGAGGCCTCTTTCCCTTATTATTGGTTCCAAAAGTTCCTTCACCATCCCTATTGTTCCTGGTTTTTGGGGCCATCTATAAGGGTTCAAATGGTATAAGTTTATTCATTCATAATTTTCAAATCAAGGATATGCTATATCATGGCAATATTGCAACTTTAATTTAACTTTCTCAAATTTTTTTTCAAATTTTAGTTCATTTCTGTCCGTAGGCTACCCAAAATAGAGAGAGCATAGATCAAGTCATGACACCCTAATGAGAGCGAGAAAATGATAAGTCATCCTACTTTATTTGAATAGGTGGCTTGGGTAGTACTTAAAGAAGATATGAGATGCTAGAAGACTCTCCAAGGTTATAGGGAGTCCTTCCATCCATTTCTGGATCCACTAAGGTCAGGTGGAATAGGGGGAACCTCAACCACTGTGAAGACAGATAGGAGGTGATTATGCCAGAACCCCCTTGATACTCTTTCTAGACACCTCAGTTTCACCATGGCAAACTTTAGGGCTTCTGTGGTTCAATGATTAAGAACATCATTTCATTAATGCACATGAAGTGTGTTATGGATCTGATACCAACTGTCACAGAACCATTCTTACCCTAATCCCAATCCCATTGTCCTTAAAGGGATTACATCATCCATCCCTGAGTGGCCCAAAAATCACACATAAATAATATGTAAAAAGGAAATAACATTCTTCTTTATTGAAAATGAACCAAAGCTTTAGTACATATGGGCCCACAGGCAACATGGAAAGAAAGATACAAGATAAGGAAACTAAACCAACAACTGCATCCCTTTTATATTATCTCCCATGTAGAGTCTATATTAATGTAGCAATCTTTATTTTCTACATATTACAAATAAAGTAGATAGCAGATTTGGTAGGTGCATAATCTCTAGTTCTTGGCATGGCCTAAAATCAAGAAAATCATGACAGAATCAATGTAGTTGCATGGTACACTATTAACAACAAGTAAAATAGTTTTATGAGTAGTATACATGGCAGGACTTATATTTCAAAATAATCAACAAGTGATTTCCAAAACAACATTTATTTGACAAGATTTTTATTACACATTTCCCATTATGATGATATTGAAGATCATGCTTATATATTTATTTGGATCCATCGCCTCAACAATATGGAGGAGGTCACCATGATCCATCTCCCCATATGAGGGAGGAGGTAAATGATATGTACAAGTTCCACCCTCCAAATGAGGAGGTTGCTTGTACTCAATATCAACAATTATTATTACTGGCAGTCATAATGGACTTTATCGTTAATGTTTTAGGTGTATTGCTAACTATAGTGTAGAAAATCAAAAGACTAATAAATCGGGAACAAGGTAGCTCAAATAAATACATATCCAAGTATACATTTCAAGAGGTACATAAAATGTATCATCAATACTATTAGTTTGTTCATGAGGAGGTATAATAGTGTACCTTCTTGGTTGATTTTTAGAGTACAGGATCTCAACAAGTAATAGGTCAATCCCTCGAGTTAGATCCTAGATCAACAACATTTGGATCAAAGGTCAAGATCATGATGTTTTAAAGATCACGTTTAAATAATCAAGATTAGGGTTACTCATTCCTATTTAACCTTAGGGTTATGTCATTCACTTATGATCAATAATATTTCGAGATGTCCAACATTTATTCAAGTCATTATCATCAATATTCAAGTCATTATCAAGTCTCTAGATCATCATCATAATGGATTAGCATTATTTGTGTTCAACATTAGATCAAGGTTTGATTGATGTAATAAGCAAAATCAAAGATCAAATATTAGGTTAGGTGATCAAGTATTAATGAGAAAAGATCACATATATGTGATGAATGCATATTCATCATGATTTCTAGTCTCCTTTTTGGGACCAATTTGATTCAATACTTTTGATTTCATCTCCTAAATCTCACAAAATGAAAGATTTATTAACTAATTCAATTATCAAGATTATTAACTAGATTTATATCAATTTTGTGTAGGTTTTAACTAGGTTCAACCATTGTATGGAATTCGTTCGAGATCCTCTCAACTTTGGTCTTGACCAATCGGTCTTGATCAAACGATTTGCCCTAACAGTATACCTATGCGGTTTGACCTATCGGGCTCTGACATTCACCTACACGGTCCTCCTCTCACTACTCTACCTAAACGGTCTCAAAACTATTTGAGCCCATACGGTCTCAAGATCACTTGAGCCCAAACGGTCTCAAGATCATATGATGCCTAATGGTTTCAAGACCGTTTGAACCAAGGACCGTTTGGACAACGAAGACCGATTGGAGGCCATCTATCCTCAAGACCATTTGGACGAAAAAGATCCAAGACTGTTTGGACACTCAAGCAAAGACCGATGAAGAGCAAGACCGTTTGGTCCCAATACTGTTTGATCGGTCCAATCAGTCTTCAAAACTATTTAAAGCCCAAGACCAGTTGGAGGATATTAATCAAGACCGTTTGAACAAAGATTCAAGACCAATCAAACCCTAGCGATCTGTAAGACTGTTTGGCCAGCTACCGCCTAAGACCATTTAAAGCCAACGCAAGTGAAGACCGGTTGGCGCCTATCAGTTTCACTAAACCGTTTGGAGGCAAAGTTCTAGGACTGTATGGGAAGTTCCTTCCCAAGACCGTTTGGTCATTTGATCGGTCTGCAAGATCGTATGAAGACAAGACTCCAGACCGTTTGGGCATAGCAAATCGATAGAAGCCAAGACCGTTTGGATGTCAAGCGGTCTCCAAGACCATTTGCTCCAAACCATTCAAGCAAGTCGGTTGCTCTAAACCGTTTGGAGCAAACTCACAGTAAAATGTGAGGACCCCATCCATGTCTATAAATAGGACCACAAGGGTCCTCATTTGGGGGTCGATCCAGGGACTCCGACAGGCTGTCTAAGTATAAGGTTTGATCAAGCTTCATCCTCCACACTGTCGTCCTCCTTCCACACCATTATCATGTCGCCCACACCTCCTCTTGCTGTGAGCTAGTAGGCCAAGAAGAGAAAGAAGGTAGAGAAGAAGGTATGCCCGGTCTACCTCGGTGGTCCTTCCTCCTAGTCCAGATCTACTTCGACACGACGTAGAAGTCCGCATCATCTTCACTGAGCTGCGACTACCTTCTACATCATGTTCATGGTGGAACCTTGCCTCTCTCTTATTCTTCTTGCTTCTCGCATCATGAGCGAGTAGTCGCTTTTCACTGGGGTGCGGGGACTAGCCCTGCTGCCCATGCTTTCATGTCTTTTCATTTAACATTCCAAGGCAATGTATATAAGTTTTCATTTCATTGTTAATTGATAGTGATTGTAGCTTGATTACTTGCTTGCTTTCATCTTGTTCTTCCCTATGTTATGAAAACTTCTGTATGTAGGGTAGAATGTTGATTAATTAGGTAGACTCTCAAACTAGAAATAGAATGAGATTCCTTGAGGTCGTAAGTGTATGATCCATGAGGGGATGATCCATCTAGCATACGGTGATGCTTCCGTGGCCTAAACATCCCTTAGGGAGGGCCACAGCCTTAGTTGGATTTTGTATCTTATTTGTTAATCGTTGATGTTTGCTTGTAGATTAATCACCTGCTTGCTTGTCGATTAGCATAGTTGACTCCCTGACTAGAAATAGAATGGGATTCCTTGAGGTCATAAGTATATGATCTGTGAGGGGATGAGCCATCTAGCCTACGATGATGCTTCTGTGATCTAAACATCCCTTAGGGAGGACCACATTCTTAGTTGGATGTTGTATCTTTGGAACCGTGAGTGTATGATCCAGATGGTGATGAGAAATCTGATACCTAATGGGATGCTTACGCGGGCCTAAACATCCCTTAGGGAGGGTTTGCAGTAGTTCCATTTGGATAGTTAGATTATTGCCTGGATGTTTGATGTTTGGATGTGTTTGCATGTGTAGTGGTGGTGAAACTCGATACCATCTCAGCGATTCCATATCATTAATCTAGATCCAACTTTAATGCTACTCTTTTACTTTCTTGTATTTAGTTTAATCAACCACAAACCAATCAATCATTCTAATATTAGTCTTACTTGAGCTAGATTTGACTGACAAAGATTCTTAAAAATGTTGTCCTTTGGGATTCAATCCTTAACTATACTACGATAAGACCCGTCTGTTTGCGGGTGGTATTATTGCATGAGGTTTTGGTAAAAACTCGGGGATTTCAACCCCGAGTGAGTTTGTTAGTGCGATAATATTACACGTCAAATTCTGGCGCCGTTGCCGGGGACAACGGAATCAGTTAATCAAATCTAGTTCTTTTAAGGCTAATCTAGGATTTTGTTTTTCTTTTGATACAATCGATCACCTACTTGAATTTCACTCCACTTCATCAATCTTACTTCAAATCTTTTCATTTCATGTACCCCCAAGACTGGTGTATGCACTGTTTGAACAGTCCCGAACTCACTGCCAGCTTTGATCTGGAGATAGACAGAACCTTTCATCGTCAAAACAGAGAGAACCAAGCAAGAATGTCTCAAGAAGAGGAAATAGATCGAAGGGTGGCTCAAGACATCAATGCACAGAGAGAGAGGCTCATGCAAGAAGCCAGAGCCACAGTTCAAGAAGAAATCTTAGCAGCACAAGCAGTAGGGCACGCAGTAGAACTGCAAAAGGATCTTAGGGAATTCTCAATCTCTAAGACTGCTGATGTTCATCACCCAGTCCAACCTCCTCCCATCTATGATCCCAACTTTGAGATATGAGCACATTGGATTACCTTACTGTAAAACAACCCATTCTATGGTAAACAAGGAGAAGATAGTCAAGAAGATCTTCTAAGATTCATCGATCTATGTGCTATGATGAAGCAAAATGGAGTGTTTGATGATGTTATTCGACTCCGACTCTGCAAGTATTCGCTTGCTGATAGAGCCATAAGTTGGTACAAATCCCTAAAATGTGAATCCATCACTACTTGGGAGTAGCTTCAAAATGCTTTTCTAGAAAAGTTCTATCCTCTTTCTCTCACTTATGAAATTAGGGGTCGTATAACAATGTTCACTCAGGCCCCTAGAGAAACCCTTGCTGAAGCTTGGGAACGATATAAGGAACTTCTACGCAAGTGTCCACACCATGGCATTCCCAAGAATCAACTCATCGAGATCTTCTATAGGGTTTGGACGATGATATCAAGAGGTTCTTAGATTCCTCATCCAGAGGAAACTTCATGCAACAAAGTTATGATAGCACATGGAGGGTTGTCACCCTTAGAGCTGAAAATCAAGCTAATTGGGGTAGGTCTATAGGCAAGGGAGTGTTAAAGGTGGCTATGGCTGAAGTTATTCAAGTATACAAGTCAATCGATGAAACCTTCAAACTCCTAGTTGCCAAGAAGGACCATATTGAATCATCCCTTACTGCTTTTGGAAGAGGACATTCACCACCTCAACAACAAGAACAGATTAAGTCAGCTTCGTTGTTATGTGAAGCATGTAAAAGTACTGATCATTCCACTTTAGCGTGCAATGTTCTCTATGATGTTGTTCTAAGCAATGCATGTGGCCAAGGAGATAATGGTCAAATGGAAAATCTTAATGTTGTCAACACCATCCCTAGTCAAGGATATTACAATCCAAATCAAAATAGGAACCATCCTAGTTTTCAATATGGAAATCCTTCAAGAGCAGAAAACTCACGACAACTTGGTTCAAACAATCAACAACGAGGCCCACCAGGATTCCAGTATAACCAACAACAAAATTTTGGGAATCAAGAGAACTTCAGAGGCAACTTCCCAAATAGGAACTTCAACAATTATCAGAACAACTCATAATTCCAGAATCCCAACCAGGTCCCTTACCAAAATCAACAACAAGGGAAACAAACCGGACCCATTTCTCCTTATGACAAACTGAAGACCATTGAGAAGATGTTGCATTCATAGCAAACCATGATAGCTAACCAGCAAGCACATCAGAAAGCCATTGAATTACAACTAGCTCAACTTGCAACTAGCGTGAAGCCACCTGTTGGAGCCTTTGTTGGTCAATCGGAGAACAACCCTAAACATCCTGAGCAATTGAAGGTTGTTATGACTCGCTCTGGTAATGTATATCCTGACCCTCCTATCAAAACACCAATGGTTGTCATAGATGAACAAGACCATGTGAAAGATCAAGTTGACAAGGAAACTAAATCTTTTTCGAAGAAGCAACCAAGTAATGATAAGTCAGACAAAGAAAATTATGAGAAACCTGCTACATAAGAGGAAAAAGCAACACCAGAACCTGATATCCCTATATACAAACCTCGTATACCTTTTCCAACTCGTTTAAGGTAAACAAAGCTTGATACTCATTTCAATAAGTTCAAAGAAGCTATGAAAAAGCTTCATGTTGATAATCCCTTTTTAGATGTGCTGGCTGAGATACCATATTGGACAAAGTAGTTGAACTCACTTCTCACCAAGAAATATATAACTAAAGAATATGAAATAGTCAAGTTAGGAACAACTACTTCAGACATCATTCAGAGTAAGATGCCCAAGAAGCAGAAAGATCCAGGATCTTTTGGGATCTCCTACCATATCGGTGATTAATCGTGTAAGAAAGGATTGTCTGATCTTAGCACAAGTTTCTCCATCATGCCACTTATCCTTTGCAAAAGTCTAGGGTTTGCTAAACTTCTCCCGACTGGCATGACCATACAACTTGTAGATAACATTGTGACTCTACCTTTAGGAATCATTGAGGATGTCCCTGTCAAGGTAGGGAAAGATTCTGATGTTCCATGTGACTTTGTCATCATGGACATAAAGGAAGACACTAGATACCCTCTCATATTTGGACGTCCATTCCTCACCACTGCAAGAGCTCTGATTGATGTTGAAGCATGAACTTTGCTTCTCAGATTAGCTAAAGAAACTCTCGAATTCAAAGTTTTTTAAAGTATGTGAAGACCAAGCATGCAAGAAGAAGTCTACTTAATCGAGTGCATAGAACAGATGTCACTCCTAACATAGGAGGATTATGAACAAGAAGATCCTTTAGGGATGACCCTCACCAATCCGAATGCAGAAAACTCATATGACCAACAAGTGAAAAGTTATGTTTTCCACCTCGATACTGCTGAAGAAGATCCTGAAGCCAAGATTGAGGAACTAAAAGCAGTGGATGTTACTGAAGAAGCATGTGAAAAGCCACAAGCTCTTGAAATGAAGCATCTACCAGAAGGATTGAAATATGTGTTTTTTAGATGAACTCAAGATCTGCCCATTCATCATAAATTTAGATCTAACGGTGGAACAAGAAGACAAACTTTTAAAGGAATTGAAGGAAAGAAGAAAAGCAATTGGCTACAAGATGAGAGACCTCACTGGGGTTAGTCAAGCATTGTGCATGCACAAAATCCTCATGATGTAAGATCACAAGCCAACTATTGATCATCAACACAAATTGAATCCTAATATGAAGGAAGTAGTCCGTCGTGAGGTCATTAAACTGCTCACTGCTGGGATAATATATCTGATATCGGATTCACCATGGGTGAGTCCCGTGCATGTGGTCCCCAAGAAAGGTGGAACTACTGTAATATGAAATGAAAATGATGAGCTCACCCCACTTGAATGGTTACAGGGTGGAGGGTGTGCATTAATTATAGGAAGTTAAATAAAGCGACACGAAAGGATCATTTTCCAATTCCTTTTCTTGATCAAGTCTTAGAAAGATTGGCTCACCAAGAATATTTCTATTATCTCGATGGTTGCTTTGGATTTTATCAAATTCCTATACATCCAGATGACCGAGAGAAAACAACTTTTACTTGCCCGTTTGGAACATATGCCTTTAGAAGGATGTCGTTCAGACTCTGCAATGTGCCTGCAACTTTCCAACGTTGCATGGCAGCTATATTCGTTGGTCTCACTAAAACTATCATGGAAATTTTTATGGATGATTGTTCTGTATTTAGAGATTCTTACGACTCGTGCCTAAAACACCTCTCCTTTGTCCTCAAACAATGTGAAGAAGCACATCTTGTGTTAAACTGGGAGAAGTGTCACTTTATGGTAAAGGAAGGCATAGTCCTTGGTCATAGAGTCAGCAATCAAGGAATCGAAGTTGACAGAGTGAAAATCGAAGTGATTTCCAAACTCGCTATTCCAACGAATGTAAGAGAAGTTTGCACGTTCCTCGATCATGCAGGGTTTTACATACGGTTTATTAAGGATCTCTCCAAAATAACCAAATCTATGATGAATCTATTGCTAAAGGATGTTAACTTCCACTTGGACGAAGAATGTGTTAAAAGTTTCAACTACCTAAAGCATGCTCTTACAACAACACCCATCATCAGAGCTCCCAATTGGGATCACCCATTTGAAATTATGTGTGATGCCAGTGATTATGTTGTGGGTTCTATTTTAGGTCAATGTATAGAGAAGAAACATTATGTGATCTACTATACATCGAAAACCCTCGACGAAGCTTAGAGGAACTATGCTACTACTGAGAAAGAACTCCTTGTGATAGTATATGCCTTTAACAAATTCAGATCTTACCTCAATGGTTCAAAAGTCATTATCTACATGGATCATGCCGCTATCCATTACCTCCTAGCAAAGAAAGATGTTAAACCTAGGTTAATTAGATGGATTCTCCTCTTATAAGAGTTTGATCTGGAGATAAGAGACAAGAAAGG
Source organism: Alisma plantago-aquatica (assembly GCA_963693085.1). NCBI lineage: Eukaryota > Viridiplantae > Streptophyta > Magnoliopsida > Alismatales > Alismataceae > Alisma > Alisma plantago-aquatica. The sequence continues at coordinate 465,643,943 of OY856409.1, read as the reverse complement.
TACAGATAATTTCGTGGCAGACCACCTCAGTCGTATCCATGCCCTGGAAACCGAGAAGATCCCTATCAACGATTCTCTTCCAGACGACCAGCTTATGAAAGTTTTAAGGACTATCCCTTGGTACAAGGACTATGTAAACTACCTGGTTGTGGGTGTCATCCACCCCGAATGCACCGGAAATGCACCGAAGAAATTTATGCATGATGCGAAACAATATTACTGGGATGAGTCGTACCTTTTCAAACTCTATGTTGATGGTCTCTACAGACATTGCATCACTGAGGAAGAAGCTCAGTCTATTTTAGAACAATGTCATTCAGGCCTAGTTGGAGGCCACATGAGTTCCAAGAAAACTAACTTAAAGGTTTTGTAATGTGGATTTTTTTGGCCAACCATATCCAAAGATTCCTATGACTTTGTTCTATCATATGACAAATGTCAAAGAATAGGTAACATAACAAAGAGAGATAAGATGCCACTGAACTTGTGGCAAGAAGTCAAGATATTTGATGTTTGGGGTGTGGACTACATGGTTCCATTCCCATCTTCTCATGGATTTTGCTACATCCTAGTGGCGGTGGATTACATCTCAAAATGGGTTGAAGCCATACCTACTGTCACTAGTGATTCCAAACCTGTCATCAAAATGTTTAAAGATATCATTTTCCCCCGATTCGGAGTCCCGTGCATTGTGATTTCCAACGGAGGTTCTCATTTTCCTAGAAAGAAGCTTTGAAGCATTGTTGAGGAAATATGGTGTAACAAACAAGGTAGCCTCACCCTACCATCCACAAACTAGTGGACATGCAGAGGTTTCTAACCGTCAACTCAAGGCTATTTTGGAAAAGACTGTAGGCCGCAATCGAAAAGATTGGTCAGTAAAAATCAATGACGCCTTGTGGGCCTATCGAACTGCTTTTAAAATTCCCCTTGGGACTACACCTTTTCGACTAATCTATAGAAAGTCATGCCACCTGCCATTAGAATTGGAACACAAGGCATGGTGGGCAATAAAACAACTAAATTTTGATATGAAAGAAGCAAGCCAAGCCAGGATTCTGCAACTCCAAGAGCTGGAAGAACTCTAAATGACAGCTTATGAGAATGCTAGAATCTATAAAGAATGCACAAAGTTGTGGCATGATGGTCATATCAAGAGGAAGGACATTCAAGTGGGAGACCAAGTTCTTCTATTCAACTCAAGACTAAGGTTATTCCCAGGAAAACACCATTCTCGCTGGTCAGGACCTTACATCGTCAAGAGCATCTCCCCACATGGTGCTTTTTCTTTATGGAGTGAAAAGTCAGGCAAATTCGTGGTAAATGGTCAATGACTGAAGAGATATTTCACCTCAACTGACCCAGGAACCGAAGAAATACTAGAACTCATAAATCCAACGTATCCACCGTGAAAGTTGAAGAAACCAAGTTGAGTCATCGCATAAAACAAAGGCGCTTGTCGGGAGGCAACCCGATCAATAAATTCGTATTTAGTTTCAATTTTGAATTAGAAATTTTTATTAATTTTGTTTTTATTTTTTAGATAATTTTACACCAAATAAAATTGCATCGTGAGCTGCTATCTTGAGTTCTGAATGGTCTTTATGTTTGAGATTTTCAGATGGAGGACGCACGCTGATTGGAACGCAACCACATCTGGTGGTTCAAACGGAATGAACTTTCCCCTCCATCTAGGATTTAGAGTGTTCTCGAGATGAGAAAATTCCTAAGTTCGGGGTGGAGGTGGGTGGTATGTATCTTACTTTCCACCATCACCCATCTAATTCAGACTAAAGATTTCACCGTTGCATTTTTGACCAAAATTTTCAATACTTTCCAGTCGTCCAAACGGCATGAACTTTCCCCTCCATCTCGGATTTAGAGTTTGCTCGAGATGAGCAAATTCCTAAGTTTGGGGTGTAGGGTGGGTGGTACGTATCTTACTTTCCACCTTCACCCATCTCATTTAGACTAAAGATTTCAACGTTGCATTTTTTACCAAAATTTTGAAAATTTTCAAATAAAAATTTCAAAGATTTTGCACAGAATATTGATGAATTTTTGACACTTTTTGATTCAATATCTATGCATTTTGGATCATTATACCCTCCTTATTCGAAGCAGATCCTCAAAAGGACCTTCTTCTGAAAACTAGCATTTTGATTGAAATCATCTTGTGAAGCTTATGAATCCTAACATCATGATCTTTACGCAAAAATGGCAAGTGTATGTTGAACTGATAGGGATCAAACATGTCGTGCTTCCTAACTGACTAGTGGAACAACAACATGGAATCCCTACTGGATCCTCGTCAAGTCATTTTTTTAGCAGAGTGTGATAAAGAGAACAACCTGGTGTACGGAATTGTAAATCAAGTTGCACTCTGATCTAAACTCTCTTCTACACTTCTTCTATCATCTTCGTACCCCTCCATCCATCAAAAAGAAACAAAAATAGACAAAATAGTGTCAAACCCTAAGTTCAGGGTGGCACGCCACTCCCCTCTATATCCGCTTCTTCCATACCCCTCGCAAATTAATAGGGGCGTACCACTAAGAAAAGATGCCAAAGCGCACACAAAAATTACAATTTCAAGTCGAATAGAGAAGAGATTCGCACAAAAAAATGCAATAAATGAAATTGCAAATAATATAATAAAAATCTTGAGTCGGATAGAGGAGAGATTTACTTCTCCCTTCCATACCACCCTTAACTCCCTTTTCTACCTAAAGGCACAATAAATGCCTCCACTACCCTAAAATACACCAGTGTCAGATCAGATGCACACTTGTTGTTCTATGGGTATCTCTGGACTCTTACAAAACTCTTTGATACGGTTGTTGTTGAAAAAAGTAAGGAGGAAGTGAAGTTGGAAAGCAAACTCGGGAATGAAGATGTGGTAAGATGTGTTCAGTTGTCTCAGGAAGTTGAGATGCTTAGTCATACTAAGTAGAAAGGAAACAATCGTGATGTGAAGAGGAGGCAATCACATGATCAGAAAGTATTCATTTGGAGATTGTTTCAAATTTTATGTTACTCGAGGATGAGCAACATTTAAGTTCGGGGTGTTTTGATGAATGCATATTCATCATGATTTCCATTCACCTTTTTGGGACCAATTTGATTCAATACTTTCGATTTCATCTCCTAAATCTCATAAAATGCAAGATTTCTTAACTAATTCAATTATCAAGATTATTAACTAGATTTATATCGATTTTGTGTAGGTTTTAACTAGGTTCAACCATCATATGGAATTTTCTCGAGATCCTCTCAACTTTAGTCTTGACCAAACAGTTTGCCCTAACGGTCTACCCATGCGGTTTTGACCTATCGGTTTCCGACATTCACCTACATGGTCCTCCTCTCACTACTCTACCTAAACGGTCTCAAAACTGTTTGAGCCCATATGATCTCAAGACCGCTTGAGCCCAAACAGTCTCAAGATCGTTTGACGCCTAATGGTTTCAAGATCGTTTGGACCAAGGACCATTTGGACGATGAAGATCGATTGGAGGCCATCGGTCCTCAAGACCATTTAGACAACGAAGATCCAAGACCATTTGGATGAAGACCATTTGTACACTCAAGCAAAGACCGATGAAGAGCAAGACCATTTGGTCCCAAGACCGTTTGATCGGTCCAATCAGTCTTCAAAACCATTTAAAGCCCAAGACCGGTTGGAGGATATTAATCAAGACCGTTTGAACAAAGATTCAAGACCGATCAAAGCCTAGCGATCTGTAAGACCATTTAGCCAGCTACTACCTAAGACTGATTTAAGCCAGCGCAAGTGAAGACCGGTTGGTGCCTATCGGTTTCACTAAACCATTTAGAGGCAAAGTTCCAGGACCGTATGGGCAGTTCCTTCCCAAGACCGTTTGCTCATTTGATCGGTCTGCAAGACCATATGAAGACAAGACTCCGGACCGTTTGGGTGTAGCAAACTGATAGAAGCCAAGACTGTTTGGATGTCAAACGGTCTCCAAGATAGTTTGCTCCAAACTGTTCAAGCAAGCCAGTTGCTCTAAACTATTTGGAGCAAACTCACAGCAAAAATGTGAGGACCTCATCCAAGCCTATAAATAGGACCACAAGGGTCCTCATTTGGGGGTCGATCCAGGGATGTCGACAGGCTGCCTAAGTGCAAGGTTCGATCAAGTTTCATCCTCCATACCGCCGTCCTCCTTCCACGCCATTATCACACCACCCACACCTCCTCTTGCTGCGAGCTAGGAGGCTAAGAAGAGAAAGAAGGTGGAGAAGAAGGTCTGCCCGGTCTGCCTCGGTGGTCCTTCCTCCTCATCCAGATCTGCTCCGACACAACGTAGAAGATTGTATCATCTTCAACGAGCTGTGACTACCTTCTGCATCATGCTCATGGAGGAACCTTCCCTCTCTCTTGTTCTTCTTGCTTCTCGCATCATGAGTGAGTATTCGCTTTTCACTGGGGTGTAGGGACTAGCCCCGCTGCCCATGATTTTGTGTCTTTTCATTTAATATTCCAAGGCAATGTATATCACTTTCCATTTCGTTGTTAATTGATAGTGATTGTAGCTTGATTACCTGCTTACTTTCATCTTGTTCTTCCCTATGTTATGAGAACTTTTGTATATAGGGTAGAATGTCGATTAATGAGGTAGACTCTCAAACTAGATATAGAATGAGATTCCTTGAGGTCGTAAGTGTATGATCCGTGAGGGGACGAGCCATCTAGCCTACAGTGACACTTTTATGGCCTAAACATCCCTTAGGGAGGGCCACAGCCTTAGTTGGATTTTATATCTTCTTTTTTAATCATCGATGTTTGCTTGTAGATTAATCACCTGCTCGCTTGTCGATTAGCACGGTTGACTCCCTGACTAGAAATAGAATGGGATTCCTTGAGGTCGTAAGTATATGATCCGTGAGGGGACGAGCCATCTAGCCCGCAGTGATGCTTCTGTGGTCTAAATATCCCTTAGGTAGGATCTCAGCCTCAGTTGGATGTTGTATCTTTGGAACCATGAGTGTATGATCCAGATGGCGATGAGAAATTTGATGCCTAAGGGGATGCTTATGTGGGCCTAAACATCCCTTAGGGAGGGTTCGCAACAGTTCCATTTGGATAGTTAGATTCTTACCTGGATGTTTGATGTTTGGATGTGTTTGCATGTGTAGTGGTGGTGAAACACGAGACCATCCCAGTGATTCCATATCATTAATCTAGATCAAACTTTAATTCTGCTCTTTTACTTTCTTGCATTTAGTTTAATCAACCACCAACCAATCAATCATTCTAATATTAGTCTTACTTGAGCTAGATTTGACTGACAAAGATTCATAAAAATGTTGTCCTTTGGGATTCAATCCTTAACTATACTACGATAAGACCCATCCGCTTGCGGGTGGTATTATTGCACGAGGTTTTGGTAAAAACTCGGGGATTTCAACCCCGAGTGAGTTTGTTAGTGTGATAATATTCCACGTCAATATGCATTTGAATAGATGATTTACTAAGTATAGGAATAGGGATTCGAATTAGGTCTTGCAACCATTTTTATTGCATCGGACTATTTTTCTGACGAAAATGGACTATAATTTTGATATTTTTGGAGTTACATGAATTTTCTAAGATTTAATCAAGATCTTACCATTTTTATTGATTATTCGTCAGAAAGAGTTGAGTTATACCTTAAATAGGGAAAAAGGACCACCGTTCAATGCGCGATCGATGGTCGAGATTGAGCCACATAGGCAGCATGGCTCGCTGGTTTAGTGGATCGGTCTGATCCTTGGCTCGTTGGTCCAAACCTTGATTTGCTGGTTCAAACTCTGGGTTCACTAGGTTGTGGACCCGGGTTAGTTTCCCCTTGGACTAGGCAGTTTGAGGTCCTTTTCTTCCTGCACAGACCTCTGTGTGAGGTGAGAACATGTGGCATAGGGCTTGCCGGTGCTAGGGGAGATGGGTGAAGGACGATCCAAGGCTAGCAACAAAGGTGTCACACAAACTTGTTATGATCTCGCAAGGTGGTATCAGGTGGCAAATTGGGGTGAGAAGCTGAGGTTGAGAAACACCCAAACTGGACAGGAAGTGGTGGTGCAAGGGCAAGGTGGAGAAATTGAGGGTCATTAGAGCTGATGGAGAGCATGATCACAAGGTTGCGGTCCTTTAGGTTTTTTTTATAGTGTTAGGATTAGGTAATAGGGCTAATGAGATCCATGTAGTATACCATGGTCGTCGGAGTGAGAAGGAAAAATGAGGGAGACATTTTTGTGGTGAAACAAAGCATTAAAGATGGTCAAAGTAGCGATGGGTGAGTGCAAAATCACAAGACGATCATTTCTATGCGATTAGAAATTAGAATCATTATCGTATGTTGTTGAATGCTTGTTTCGATTTCCTTGTCTCCTCCCCGCAATCAGCAGGAGGTTGAAGACAAGTCAAAAACCATTTGATCATACCATGATCTGCGGGGAATAGATGTAAGTGATGGGGTTCATCCCCTACCTTTCCAAGGATCACTGACTTGGAAAGGGTTGAATAAAAAGACAATTAAAGGGGTTTTCAACACATAACTTCAAGAAATTGCAGGAGTGTCCAATTGAGATGAAATTTGGATCATAGGTTCACAATAATGCATAGAATTCATAGAAAAAGTTTGAGAACCAAAATATGGAGTCACATGAGTAAATGTACTACATTGGATAAAGTGATAAATTAATCTAAGTTGTAGCATCACAAAATGTATAAAATTCATTTTGATCATTATGTTTTAAAATTGAGTGTCAATATTGATCAAGTAGTCAAGAATAATGAATTGAGGTCATGTGTGAACATAAAAGAGGGGAAACTTAGAATTGAACAAGAATAGAGGAAAAGTCACTTTATCACACATACCCCAACAAAAGGAGAAAAATAGATAACATCAGTAAAAGCTGGTATGTGCATGCTAAATATGGATTTTTGAGCAATATTAAGAAATAAAGGATGTCAAATAAAAGGCTTCCCATGGGGGAAAAAAAGAAAGGACTACCCAATCGGGCATAAAATAATACAAATTTCAAAAACTAATAACCAAGAGAATACTTGTCATTAATAAAACAATAAAGTTGTGACACACACGCACATATCAAGAATTAGGGCTCACTACCCATCAATAATAATCATCAACATGCATGCATGTGAGATAAGCATAGCACTAAAATGATATAAATAACAAAGGTGGCCAAGCCTCATAAACTTGAAACCTGATAGAGAATAACATACTGCCAGGCTCCCAATATATATATATATATATATATATATATATAAATAACAGGCATCACCACCCAGGTATGGGGCACACAACCTCCATCCCTAAAATAATACATGGGCACACAACCCAAAAACCAATGTACTTACACTACTCTTGGGCTACCGAATCACATAACATGCTTAATGTAGAGGCAAGTAAAAAGTATAGTCAGAATAAATAAGATTGCCATCACATGAATGGACAATATAAACATCCACCACATAAGTGGGCAGAAGTAGCACATGTCAGCATGTAGCAGTTCCATCATGAACTAAGTATAAGATTGAGTCAAAAGAATATCCTTCAGAGTAGAATGATTCATAAAAATCAGAACCAAGTAATATATTCTCAAGAGTAAAAGATATTGTGTATGATATTGTCCATAGGACCAAGAGAAAGATGAAAATAGGTTATTTCTCAAAAGGAATAATAGGGGATGCAAACATACATTAAGAGAGAGGAATTAGAAACTACTCAATATAGAAATAACATGGGATTCAATCATACCTTAAACAACATTATCTCATGTAACATATTGTATTGGTCTATAGATTATTATGAGATCATTAGGTCATAATTTTTTTCATGCATATATGTTAGGGTGTATTATTCATGCATTGTCATATTAGGGTTACAATTAAATACTATGAGGTATATATTTATCCTTGTTTGGCTAAAGTCCAAAGAACTAAGGTTCCTAACCTCTTAACCTTGGAATAGGATAAGGTTCTAGAGTTTGGAATATTACAACATACCACCCCTTAAAGGAATTTCATCCTACAAATCTAAACATCCATATTTAACAAACAACTCCTTACCACCCTTAAAAAGATTCATCTTAAAAAGTCAAACAACTCCATAGGTACAAGGATATTCTCAAACACTTCCTTACATTCATCCACAAAGCTATCATGCAAAAAGGAAACGTAACTTTAAAGTTTAACTATGGGACTAAGGGTTACCTTCAACATGATCATAATCATAAACTTCTTGGCCATCCAAAGCAAAAATCCTTCCAGCACGTCTTTCCACATGTCTTATTCCATTATTATTATAACCATTATTCTGAGGAGGTACATGAGGTTGTTGTTGTGCTGGTGCTTGTCCATTATGAAGCTGGGGGCATCTAGGGTGAATATGTCCATGTTCATTGCAACGATGACATATTGTTGGAGTGTCATGTCGAGGTCTATCTTGATTCCCAACATGAGAACACTTCCCTGGAGGATGATATCCATTACACTTAGCACAACTATCTCTCTTCTGATCATCACCTAAAAACTTCCTCTTCTTATCAAGCTCTCTAGGTTGAAACCCTGGGTAAGACTCCATAACTAAATCTTTATCAACCATATGTTGAAAGGTCAGGGGAAGTTGTGGAATAAAAGCACGACCCACATTGTAGTTAAGACCTTGTAGGTATAGGTCAAATCTATGATCTTCACTGAGTCCAGAAGCATAGCGTTCAAGCAACAGAAAATTTTGCACATAAGAAGAAATAGATAGGAAACCTTGCCTCAAACTATAGAATTCTACTTTCTTCTTCTTTAGGGTGGCAGTGCATATGCAATTCCCACAAAAAAATCACTAAAAATGCTCCCAAGTCATGGTAGAGACGTCACGAGTCCTTTCTATCCCATTCCACCAAACTCGAGCTGGTCCATCTAGCACATATGAAGCAAACCTAACCTTATGGTGTGGAAAGCATGCCATACCATCAAAAGTACACTCTATGGATAACACCCAGTCATCAGCTTTATCAACCATCTCTAGTTCACCTTCACCTTTGAAGTAGGGTGGTTGCATCTTCATGAATTCCATTATTGAGTACTCCTTAGGCTTATCAATCACAAGTGGGTTGTTCAGCTTCCCTATCATAGTTGTGGTAAAAGTTGTCAAAGCATGGCTAACTCTTTATTAGGATAAATGATTATGTCTGCATTAGTAGCAGCAGAGGTTGGGGTTTCCTGACCTACTCATGGTCCAATCCCAATTAGAGTAACCTGAGACACCGGAGGGGTAAAGGGAAGATCCATCCTTGGCATCCAAACCTAGGGTTCTGGGGTGTCTCATAACCAATTAGTTTGTCAACATATGAGTTATCTCCCACCATGAGGCTTTTTCCTGTACAAGGCAAGGGTACTAGGTATAAGCAACCTATGAAAAAGGTAAGCATCCTAAAGGAGACAATATTGAAATAATTAGATAACTAACAACTACTGGCTCTGATACCATGTTGTATGGAGTGAGATCCCATAGGGGATCCACTCCCTACTAAAATAAAAAGGAATCATCCCATATAACCAAGAACCAACATTTTTTTTGCAAAAGGGATGATAACCAATTCATTCAACATGGATGTATCAAAACACCAAAAGTAGTAGCGGAATATATAGTATATAACCATTACAAAGCTTGTTATCATCACTATCGTTTACTACACAAGGTAAGATAAAAAAAATAGCTAAACATAGGGCTAGCTGAGGATCACCTAACCACTTCAAGAAAGTCTCCCACAAGGTTTCACTTAAGCTTGATGGGGTCCTGGTCCAACTTGGTTGTCTCCTTCTTGACCTATACCTAGGTTTAAAAGCATACCCCCAAAAAAAGTAGAAAAATAGATGACATCAGCAAAAGCTGGTATGTGCATACTAAATATGGGTTTTTGAGCAATATGAAAAAATAAAGGATGTCAAATAAAAGGCTTCCTATGGAAAAATGAAAGGACTACCCAATCGGGCATAAGAAAATACAGATTTCAAAAACTGATAACTCAGAGAATACATGCCATTAATAAAATAATAAAGTTGTGTCACACAAGTACATATCAAGAATTAGGGCTCACAACCCATCAATAATAATCATCAACCTGCATGCATGTGAGATAAGCATAGCAGCCGACAAGGAGTGGCTCAAGTGGTCAAGCACGGTGTCTCCTCATGAAGGGACCCAGGTTTGAATCCTAGCTGCCGCCTTGATTTACCACCCTCCCGGACGTTCGGCCTCCATCACGGGCATGGGAGAGGTGGAGAGAATGCCTCTCTTTATCCCAGATAAGCATAGCACTAGAACAATATAAATAACAAAGATGGCCAAGCCTCACAGACTTGAAAAGTGATATATAATGGTGTACTTCCGGAATCCCAATATATGTAAAAATAATGGACATCACCACATGGGTATGGGGTACACAACCTCCATCCTAAAGATAATACATGGGCACACAACCCAAAAACCAATGTACTTACACTACTATGGGGCTACTGAATCACATAACATGCTTAATGTAGAGGCAAGTAAAAAGTATAGTTAGAATAAATAAGATTTCCATCACATAAATGGACAATATAAATATCCATCACATAAGTAGGCAAAAGTAGCACATGTCACCATGTAGGAGTTCCATCATGAACCAAGTACAAGATTCAGTCAGAAGAATATCCTTCGGAGTAAGAATCAGAACCAAGTAATATATTCTCAAGAGTAAGAGATTTTGTGTAGGCTATTGTCCATAGGACCAAGAGAAAGATGAAAATAGGTTATTTCTCAAAAGGAATAATAGGGGATTTAAACATACATTAAGAGAGAGGAACCAAAATTTCTCAATATAGAAATAATGTAGAATGCAATCATACCTTAAACAACATTATTTCATGTGACATATTTCATTGGTCTATATATTATTATGAGAGCATTAGGTCGTAATTGTTCCCATGCATATATGCTAGGGTGATTTATTCATGCATTATCATATTAGGGTTACAATTAACTACTATTAGGTATATCTTTATCCTTGTTTGGCTAAGTCCAAAGAACTAAGGTCCCTAACGTCTTAACATTAGAATAGGATAAGGTTCTAGAGTTCGGTATGTTACAACTCGGAGCCGAGAGAGGATGAGAAGAAGGAGAGGAACACGTATTGAATGCTTCAGGCACTTCTATGAGGTATATTCATAGATGGAATGTGGTAGATAAAGGCACCTACTGAGGGGATCGTCAAGACCAGCTTCTCTGAGGGTTATTGTTGATTTTTTTTTATGTTTATCTTATTTTGTCCCTCTTCCTCTCTATATTCAATGATAGAAATCATGCGGGGAAGATCCCCTTGTTTCTTAGGACCCAGGAGTAGCCTAGTTTTTTGTTGAATTTGACTACCATGATTTAATATATTTTTTTCTTTAATATGGATGTGAATCCATAATTTCTAGTTGTATTGTTAGTGCCTGATCACCAAAATCAATGTTTTAGACCGTTGATTGCTTCAGGAGAGGTATTAAGGGTTGGACAAGTCATAGGTTTACAAATCCAATATCGTGCCTCAAGATAGGGCCCACAGCTATGAAGGGAATAACCTAGAGTTATCATTAATGTACCTATCTAATTCTTAAATCGCTACAAAAGTGGGGTTGACTTAGTATAGGTAGTGTATTACACTGTAGGAGTTGGTAATACTTGCTAAGGTCATTAGTCTAGGGTTAAGGGTAAATGATTATTGATGAAATGGATTTGAATGTAATGTATTCCATGGTGAAACTATAATCCTAAGGCATCCATCAATTCCTTATCACATTCACTTATTTTAGATTTCAATTCTTATCTTTAGTTACAAAAAAACAACCAATCATTTTTTCCCTAGGCCTAGATGATTAGGTTAAAGTTAGTAGTTGTCTTTAGAGAACGTTTCCCCGAGTTTGAGATTTGGGCATCATTGGTCTATACTACTCAACGCTTACACTTGTGTTTTTCATGCATAATTTAGTGTGTCAAGTTTTTGGCATAGTTGCCAGGAAAATGACAACTCCAACACTACGAGAGTTGTATCCTACAACTCTAGGCCATTTCTTATTCTTTTATTTATATTTCAATTCTTTTCTTTCAAATTTCACATAATTGAAAATATTTTTCTCACAACAATTTGATAGTATTCATTCTCTCACACTTTCATATCAAGTTTTAGGTAGTGCATGGTTCACACTCGAACCATAGATTATAGAGAGTCTACTCCAACTATTGTAGAATAGGAAGAGATTTTCCACAAGGTGCAAGAGTTGAGGGCTTCAGTTGAGACGCTCACATCAAAGAAGGGCCTGAAGAACAGATGGTCTAGGAGAAGATAAAAGCATCCTCAACTACAGCTCATTTGGGGCCGATAAAAGGTAGGCAGTCAATGTTGGCAACTACTGTTGGGTTTTAGGGGAGGCAGAGATGGCAGCGGAAGCAAAAAAATTTCTCCCCAAACCCAGAACCCAAAGATATCTCCTCAACATCTAAATAGTAGGAATGATGGTTTGTAGAGGCGTACCTTGTCCTGAGGCTTGCTCAGTGACGTTACCTCGCAGCTAGCGTGGTTTTACCTCCGATCTTGGATGACGTCTGTGAAGCTCCTAGTCGCACCCGGACTGACGAATTAATAGTTGTCCTTTGTGCGGAAGAAATCTCCCACCTCTGTAGTAGTCCACACGGACCACCGGGAACTCCAGTCGTCCTGTCCTACAGAACACTGGAAGGAGTCATCCCCTTCTGTCGATGTACTAGTCACCGACGTGCTCTCCCGCCACCAGTTGTCATCATGTAGTTGTCTTTCCCTCGTTGTGCCTCCCTAGTCGGGTAGCACTTGCTTGGGCTCTCTCTGTTACCACAACCAGAGAGGACAACTTTGCAGAGAAACTGATGCTCTGAGTTGTTGTTGAGAAGCCCCCAGTACCCCTCTATATATAGGAGGGGTCAAGGTCAAGGTTCTCAGCCCCGGGCAATGCGGGACTAAAGCGAGAGTACAAGGGTCCAGAATTTCCATGAATTGATACACTGCGGCAAGTGAACCAGTCATTTCACAAATGAACTGATCGTTTGGGGACTGAACTGAATGGTTCATCTCATGAACTGGTCGTTTGGGGAGCTAAACCGATTGGTTCATTCATGAACCAGTCGTTTCACTTCCTAGAGTAGTTCCTAATTGACTTTCCTCTTTCTGTTTCTAATTAATCCAAAGATCAATACTTGCCCCAATCGAATTGTACAAGTGAAATGAAAATATTTTCTCACCAACCTAACTTTCCCAAACTGGCTCGTTTCGTCCAGCTAAACTAATCAGTTCAACACTTGAACCGGTCATCTCACTTGACCCTGAGCCGATCGATTCAACAGTTTGAACCGGTCGGTTATGTAACGTCTGGGCCCACTGCCCATGGCTCTAGTAGAGTTTCAGGAATGACGATTGGCCCCACAAACCACCACTAGCCTTAACTGCTCACTTTGTCCTCACTCACGTGCATGCCAGGATCAACTTCCTGACAGGTCACCCATCCCAGTACTACTCCAAGCCAAGCACGCTTAACTATGGAGTTCTTAGTGATGGGCTCCCAGAAAAAGAGGTGCACCTTGGTGATATGGGTAGTCCAATCATTCCTTATAAGATCTTTTTATCTGAGGCCTCAAATCCTGGAATGTTACAATCTCCCCCACTTAGACTCTTGACGTCCTCGTCAAGGCTCAACTATAAGGCCTCATAATCTCTTCCCCAGTTCACTGCAGACCCACAATGGCCCATGGACACCCAGCTCCCGATCATAGAATACCAGCGCAAGGGTGGCTACGTCAACCATGGATAGCCCTTTCCTACATACCTGGACCGTACGACTCAAGACTGGCATGCCATGCCCATGTGGGCCCCACCTACTGGAGGGGAATTGGCTCTGATACCATTTGTAACGCCTTGGCCCACTACCCATGGCTCTAGTAGAGTTTCAGGAATGACGACTGGCCCCACAAACCACCACTAGCCTTAACTGCGCACTTTCTCCTCACTCACGCGCATGCCAAGATCAACTTCCCGACAGGTCATCCATCCCAGTACTACTCCAAGCCAAGCACACTTAACTATGGAGTTCTTTAGAGATGGGCTCCCAACAAAGGAGGTGCACCTTTGTGATATGGGTAGTCCAATCATTCCTTATAAGATCTTTTTATCTGAGGCCTCAAATCCTGGGATGTTATAGGTTGGCAATCCAAGTTGTGCAGAAATCAGTCAATGCAGTTCTCAATCAATCTGACACCCAAATCAGTTAGTCCAACACTTGAACTTGGTGATTCTGAGTCAAGTCAATTGATTGAATGTTTAATTGAACTAATAAACACATCTAGTAAACAATATAAACATCATTCGTGGATAAACTCCTCTTCCAGGTTAAATCCTATGTGTGTGACCCTGCAGGCCCATTTCACGTTGGCAGTGAAAGTCCATAACACTTATGACTTCACAAGCAAAGAGCGGTTCCTAGTCGCACATCAATGCTACCCAAGTGAAAAGGAAAGTTGGATAACAACTTTCAATCCTACAATTCGTGACTGGTGTTACAGTAAATGTATAATCCTTTGTCACCAATATCCCAAATGAACTCAAGGCATGGAACAGTCATCCTTTCAACATTCATTCACATCCTTAATCTCAGAGCAGACTGGATGAGATATGTGTGACATCAATATCACATATTGATTCACACATGCATGTGTCTCAGTCCTACTCATCAAGTGGCCATGGACATCAAACTCCCTCAGGAGGGACAAATCCCATATCTATCACTCACCCCTCAAAATCCCCATGTGTCAAAGTCACCCAATCATCACCTTTATAACAATCTATATTTCAGGACTGTGTTTGATGATGTCAAAGTGTACCCAACGACATGTGTTGAGTGCATTGATTTTAGGTCAAAGAATCACACTCACCACCATCATTGTGAGAGCTGATGGTGACTACTAAGTCATGGTTCCATGTGTCACTCTCACGGTGGGTCTGTCTGATACACTTGTTCTCTAACAAGTACCTATGTGCTTGGTTTGATATCACTATATCATGACTGATGAGATTTTGTCATCAACCAACACAAAATCTAGTCTTAAGTGTTATTGATGCTTATAGTTATTTCCACAACAACAACCGACTAGGGACAAAACAAGAATGTATACTCTTAACATCTGTATGATCTCGTCGTTTAGGTCCTTAACCTAAAAGCATATGTCATTGCGTAAAACAATCCTTTAGACATCTATCATGTTACACTATCATCTCAGAAATAGTTAAAACATATAGATTGGAAGTTGCCTTTATTATTATTCAAATCATTTACAAAGTATCCCATTACAATTATCATATGACTTGCTCTATGGGCATACATACCAATAGACTCCCACTTGCACTTAAATCCAATCACCTAGGAACCTCAGTCCTTGTGACCTAGCATGACCGTCATGCTTCTTCTGTGAAAGTGCCTTCGTCAGTGGATCAGCTATGTTGTCTTCGGTTGGTACCCTGCAAATCTTCACATCTCCTCACTGTACGATCTCTCGTATGATATGGAAGCGCTGCAGTATGTTCTTGGACTACTGATGTGATATGGGTTCCTTAGCTTGAGCAATAGCTCCATTGTTGTCACAATAAAGCTCAATTGCATCATAGCTACTAGGAACTATACCAAGTTTAGAGATGAACCTCCTTTGTCGCATGCGAAGCAGCAATATACTTGGCCTCTGTAGTAGAATCAGCAACTGTCTTTTTCTTGGAACTCTTCCAGCTCACAGCTCCGTTATTTAGGAAAAATATAAATCCTAACGACAATCTACAATCATCTTTGTCGGTTTGGAAGCTCGCATTGGTGTAACCCCTTACAACATGTTCTTCCTCACCGTCGTACACAAGAAACTGATCTGTAGTCCTTCGCAAGTACTTCAGGATGTTCTTCACGGTTGTCTAGTGAGCATCCATGGGATCTGACTGGTACATGCTTGTCATGCTAAGGGCATACGAGACATCTTGGTGTGTGCACAACATAGCATACATGATGGATCTGATGGTTGATGAATATGGGATCCCATTCATACGCTCCCTCTCTTCACAAGATTGGGGACACTGAGCTCTAGAGACGGTAACTCCATGCAGCATGGGGATGTTGCCTCTCTTTGAGTTCTCCATGCTGAACTGCTTCAACACCTTGTCAATGTACGTGCTCTAACTTAGTCTAAGAAGCCTTCTAGATCTATCTCTATAGATCTTAATTTCTAGAATGTAGGATGCTTCTCTCAAGTCCTTCATTGTGAAAGTACTCCCAAGCCAAGTCTTTACCTTTTCTAAGGCTAAGACATCATTCCCCATCAATAGTATGTCATTCACATACAATATGAGGAATGTGGTTGTGCTCCCACTAACCTTCTTGTACACACAAGGTTCATCTTCATTTTTAATACAGCCAAACACTTTGAATTCTTCATCAAATCAAAGATTCCAACTCCGAGATGCTTGGTTCAATCCATAGATTGATCTTTGCAGCTTACAGACATTATTGGAGCTTCTTGGATCTATAAAACCTTCAGGCTGTGTCATGTACACATCCCCATGAATATTCCCATTAAAGAATGTGGTTTTAACATCCATCTTCCAAATCTCATAGTCATAGTAGGCCGCTATAGCAAGCATGATCCTGATGGACTTAATCATGGCAACTGGAGAAAAGGTTTTGTCATAGTCAACACCTTGAACTAGTCGGAAACCCTTAGCAACCAATCTGCCTTTATAAGTCAACACATTGTCATCCATGTCGGTCTTCTTCTTGAAGACCCACTTGCACCCTATGGGTTTTACCCCTTCGGGTGGTTCCACCAAAGTCCATACTTTGTTGGAATACATGGATTCCATCTCAGATCTCATGGCCTCAAGCCATTTCTCAGAATCTGGTCCCTCCATAGCCTCTAGATAGGTAGTTGGATCATCATCTATGATCAACGTACCGCCTTCCTAAGTCACAAGGTATCCAAACCTCTCAGGTCCAAGGCATGTCCTACTAGATCTACGAGGTCCTTGTATTACTTGAGGAGACTAAGATTCCACAGCACCTTATGAATCTCCATGTTCCTCTTGTACATCCACCAGTCTTGCGCTTTCTTGTTGGGCTTGAACCTCTTCAAGCTCTATTTCCTCCCACTGTTTTCTTTGGAAATAAATTCCTTTTCTAGCTGTCCTGGAAACAAACACTTTGTTGTCAGTAGGGTGGCATAAATAGTATCCCCTCGTTTCCTTGGGGTGTCCAACAAAATAACGTTTATCGGACTTAGGTCTAAGCTTATCGGGAAACATTTTCCTGACGTAAGCCACACAACCCCAAATCTTCATAAAAGACACATCGGGATGCTTCCTGTGCCATATCTCATATGGTATTTTTTGAACCGATTTAGATGGTACGCGGTTAAGTGTAAACATGGCAGTTTCAAGAGCATGACCCCAGAAGGAAATCGGAAGATCGGCAAAACTCATCATTGATCGCACCATATCAAGTAAAGTGTGATTCCTTCTTTTGAAACACCGTTATGATATGGTGTTCTAGGCAAAGTCCATTGTGATACGATACTACGGGCTTGCAGAAGGTCTTAAAACTCTTGGCTTAAGTATTCTCCACCTCGATCGGATCGAAGAGCCTTAATACTTTTACCAAGTTGGTTATGTACTTCATTCATGAAATCATTGAACCTTTCAAGGGTTTCTGACTTATGTTTCATCAGGTACAGATAGCCATACCTACTGAAGTCATCAATGATGGCAATGAAGTACTAATACCCATTTCTGGCATTTTTTCTAAAAGGGCCACATACATCAGTATGCACGAGTCCTAATAGATCACTAGCTCTCTCACCTTTACCTGAAAAGGGAGTCTTGGTCATCTTGCCCAACAAATAAGATTTGCATGTATCTATTGATTCATAATCAAAAGAGTATGGATAACCATCTTTATGGAGTCTAGAAATGTGTTTCTCATTTATGTGCCCTAGACAACAATGCCAAAGATATGTTTTGTTTAAGTCATTGAGTTTTTGATTTTTGGTGTTCACATTGTATACAGTTGTCTCTAGATCCATCAAGTATAGACCATAAGACATCGGATCACTACCATAAAAGATCCCATCTTTAGAAATGGAACACTTTCCATTCTTAATAAGAAATTCAAAACCATCCTTGTCCAAGAAAGAAACGGAAATGATATTCCTATTTATGGAAGATACATAATAGCAGTTCTTCAACTTATTATTATCCCACTAGGTAGAGATAACTCATAGGTTCCTACGGCATTTGCGGAAACCCTTTCCCCATTGGCAACATGTAGTTCAACCTTGCCTTTCCCCAAAGGACTACTTCTCTTAAGAGCCTTCACATTTGCACAAATGTGAGATCCACATCCGATATCAAGTACCCATGACAAAGAAGTAGTAAAGTTAATCTCTATAACGTATACACCAGAGTAGATATCTCTATCTCATGCTTCTTCTTCCATCGTTCCCTCCATCCTCTCCATGTTTTGAGTGCAGAAGACATGGGCATTGGTTTGGCGAGAGAACCCTTCTCTCCCTCACCTTTGTCCTTGGATTTTGTTCCATTGATCTCTATCAACGAACTATCCTTCTTCTTTTCCGCCTCAAACAATGCCTTAAGTGTACATAGAGTGGACTCAAAGGCCACCAGTTTATCTGGATTGTGCAAAACACTTCTCACAATGCTCAACCAGTTATGGAATTTATTCTCAATTAATTTGCCCATTTTAACAGATGATTCTTTTGCCATTCTATCAGAGAAAATTGCATTTGTCAAATTCATTTTGTGATTTGATTTGATTTTAATAAGGTTTGATGATATTTGATTAGGTCTTTAATTAATTACCGCTCCCACTATTTTGATTCAAATTGACAGCCCTCACCATCAATTTGGAAGATTGCAGCGTACAACCTTCTAGTGGGTCAAGATCCCAAAATCCTCTCAGTCATGGACCAGCTAGGGCTATCACCCACAACTTAGATCTTCTAGGTAGGAAACTCTTGCCAATTGCATCATATGCAACTCTTGAAAGATGTCATGCACAACTCCTTTCCATGATCACCTCCATGCCTCAAGGTGCTAGATCTTATCTAGGTCACCTTGTTAAGTTTGACCCAAAGCCAACATGATGAATATGCACCCTGCTAGGGTAGACCCACATATCCATCCTTCACGCTTCCACGAGATAGATGGTGCACCATGATAGGGTGTGCCCACACTTAGTCGATCAAGCTTTTCATGTATGTCACGTTTGGAAGGCATATAAAATTTAATATTTATTGAGGGATTTGGTTTTATGGGTACATATACATATCCAATCACCACAATATATAATATGTATCATATACATGCTATATCCCATATAAAACATGTGAAACGATAAAAATCAATGATTATGGCCATCCTAATGTGATTCCTTGAGCCAATAGGAATCACGGTCATATAGGTCTACATCATATGCAACTTGTACAAGATGAACTCTGTGCTTTTCCATTCTGGGTTTGATCAACTCATCTCCATGATTGATTGGCTCACCATCAGGTCGGTCGGTTGGGTGCCACCAGTTGATCGACTAGCACCTCCAGTTGATCGGTTCACCGATCGTTATGCATATCCTCAGGTTGCCACCCACTCGTCTCGCTCCAGGAGCTGGCCGCCTTGGTCCACCATCTGATCGTCTCACGCCTGAGACGATCGTCTTGATCCTCCAAGTGTTTGTCATTCTTTGACATAATAGGAAATATAAACTAATCCTATTTACATTTGCATTGGGAAACCCCGAGTTACATTCAGGGGGGGAGTAAAGGTAGAAAAGAATCTCGAGTTATCTCGAGTTACATTAGGAATATGAAGTGTGGAATCAGTGCGCAGACCAAGATGCAAGCAACAACTATCAACCACACATAGATTTAGGGTTTATGGCCACAATCACGCCACAATAACCACATAAACCATTTAAGGGTGATGCGTATCAAATGCATTTATATACCATATCATATATGTATATATAGGGATTTGTGGATTTATATTAGACAATCATAAAGCCAATTAATTATTTACATCGTATGCAATAAATAAAAGGCAACAAACCAAAAACCAATCATATCGATTATCCTAAAGTATAGAACGTCGACGTGGCTCTGATACCACTGTTGGGTTTTAGGGAAGGCAGAGATGGCAGTGGAAACAAAAAATTTCTCCCCAAAACCAGAACCCAAAGAGATCTCGTCAACATCTATATGGTAGGAAGGATGGTTTGTAGAGGCGTACCTTATCCCAAGGCTTGCTCGGCAACGTTACCTCGCGGCTAGTATGATCTTCACCTCCGATCTTGGATGGCGTCTGTGCAGCTCCTGGTCACACCCAGACTGACGGATTGACAGCTGTCCTCTGAGCGGTAGAAATCTCCCACCTCTGTAGTAGTCCACACAGACCACTGGGAACTCCAGTCGTCCTATCCTATAGGACACTGGAAGGAGTCGTCCCCTTTTGATAGTGTACTAGTCACCGACGTGCTCTCCCACCATCATTTGTCATCCTAGAGTTGTCTTTCCCTCGTTGTGCCTCCCTAGTCATGTATCGCTTTCTTGGGCTCTCTCAGTTACCACAACTAGAGAGGACAACTTTGCAGAGCAACTGATGCTTTGAGTTGTTGTTGAGAAGCCCCCAGTACCCCTCTATATATAGGAGGGGTCAGGGTCAGGGTTCTCAGCCCTGGGCAATGTGGGAATAAAGCGGGAGTAGAAGGGTCTGAAATCTCCACGAATTGATATACTATGGCAAGTGAACTGGTCGTTTCACAAAGGAATCGATATTTTGGGGACAGAACCGATCAGTTCATCTCATAAACTGGTCATTTGGGGAGCTGAACCGATCGGTTCATTCATGAACCATTCATTTCACTTCCCAATTGACTTTCCTCTTTCCATTTCTAATAAATACAAAGATCAATACTTGTCCCAATTGAATTGTACAAGTGAAATGAAAATATTTTCTCACCAACCTAACTTTCCCAAACTGGCTCATTTGGTCCAAATGAACCAATCAGTTCAACACTTCAACTGGTCCTCTCACTTGACCCTAAGTTGATCGGTTCAACAGTTTGAATTGGTCAGTTGGCAGTCCAAGTTGTGCAGAAATCAGTCAATGCAGTTCTCAATCAATCTAACACCCAAATCAATTAGTCCAACACTTGAACTTGGTGATTCTCAGTCAAGTCAATTGATTGAATGTTTAATTGAACTACTAAACACATTTAGTAAACAATCTAAACATCATTTGTGGATAAACTCCTCTTCCAGGTTAAATCCTATGTGTGTGACCCTACAGGCACATTTCACATTGGTAGTGAAAGTCCATAACACTTATGACTTCACAAGCAAAGAGTCGTGCCTAGTCGCACATCAATGCTACCCAAGTGAAAAGGAAAGTTGGAGAACAACTTTCAATCCTACAATCTATGACTGGTGTTACAATGAATGTATAATTACTTTGTCACTGATATCCCGAATGAACTCAAGGCATGGAACAGTCATCCTTTCAACGTTCATTCACTTCATTGATCTCAGAGTAGACTGGATGATATATGTGTGACATCAATATCACATATTGATTCACACATGCATGTGCATGCATTTCTCAGCCCTACTCATCAAGTGGCCATGGACATCAAACTCCCTAAGGAGGGATAAATCCCATATCTATCTCTCACCCCTCAAAAGCCCCATGTGTCAAAGTCACCCAATCATCACATTTATAACAATCTATATTTCAGGATTGTGTTTGATGATGTCAAAGTGTACCCAATGACATATGTTGAGTGTAGTGATTTCAGGTCAATGAATCACACTCACCACCATCACTGTGAGAGCTAACTATGACTACCAAGTCATGGTTCCATGTATCACTCTCACGGTGGGTATGTCTGATACACTTGTTCTCGAACAAGTACCTATGTGCTTGGTTTGATATCACTATATCATGATTGATGAGATTTTGTCATCAACCAACACACAATCTAGTCTTTAGTGTTATTGATGTCTATGGTTATTTCCACAACAACAACCGACTAGGGAAAAAACAAGAATGTATACTCTTAACATCTGTATTATCTCATCGTTTAGGTCCTTAACCTAAAAGCATACGTCATTGAGTAAAACAATTCTTTAGACATCTATCATGTTACACTATCATCTCAGAAACAGTTAAAACATATAGATTGGAAGTTGTCTTTATTATTATTCAAATCATTAACAAAGTATCCCATTACAATCATCATATGACTTGCTCTATGGGCATACATACCAATAGCTACAAGATAGATCCCAGACTGGTGGCATTAATCAAATATCAGTGATTCCATTACCACAACATGGAGGACCATATGACATACATAAATAGCCTTTTAGAAAGTTGTGACATGCTGAAGCTGGACATGGTTCCAACCACAGTCATATATATAAAGATTTCTCCTATTCCCTATTAGATAAAGCCAAAGCATGGTTAATTAGCCTCCCACTAGAAATGATAGAGACCTAGGATGAGATGATCAACACATTCTTTGAGTAATACTTCCAACCATAGAAGACAAATGAATTAGTGGGGAAGATCCATAAATTCAAGCAACATGCAAAGGAATTGTACTCAAATCCCTATGAGAGATTTGAAAATATGTTGAGGAAGGTCCCTCATCATGGGATTGATCTATATGGGAGGCGAAGACATTCTATAGTGGCCTACACAAAGGGGAGAGGACTAGTATTGATAGTGTAGGAGCATGTTTCTTCCTAAACAACAAGACTACAAGATGTCATTAGATTCTGAAGAATATGGCCAAGAATCAGTCCTCTAGAGAGGAGCGATAAGCACCAACAACAATTAAAAGTGACATGGAAACAAGGGAGTGCATAACTCAAAGCATAGATGGATAGACTCACAAAGAGGCTTGATAAAAAATCTGACACCTCATCTGGAGGTGAGAAGGATGAGTGCATGTACTCGTGTTAGCAATATCATGATAGGAGTCCTAGTAAGATAGACATAATTGAAGACATGCTAGGTCATATAGTGAGTTAGAACAAAGCCTTACCAGACTAGACAAAAGGGTGAAGCAAAATCAAGGGGCTCAAACCTACATTATTGAAAATCAAATCTCTCACCAGGAAATGGAGGTGGCATCCATAAAGAAGCCCATTTAGCGGGGATTTCTTGAGAACACAATGACAACTCATCAATATCATCAAGTAAATTTTGTCTCTATTCTTGGGAACCAGAGCATGTTATTGAGCAATTACTAGATCAACACAGTCCATATCTAGATTGGGTGTATGTACCAGAAGCTCCATTTCCCCATAGCGTGTACGGAAGACAAGGGTGTTGCAGAACGCCAGTGCATTATGCTCACGCATGCACTTCATTGAACATAGGGTCAACAACAAGTGACAAGGACACCCCATCTTCACCGACTTTGCAAAATAAGGAACTTAAAAGTTCCACCATTGCCATTAGGGGTGAACAAATAATGGTCCAGACCGTAAAACTGGATCGGACTGCTCTATTCGGTCCGGTCCGATCTGATCCATTATGAGTTCAGTCTGGTCTGCGGTCCACATATTTTAGTGAGTTCGGTCTTTGGTCTGGTCCGGACTGACTTTTATATAAAATACATGTATATTTGTAAATATATTATGAAACAAGTATAAATAAAGTACATGTATAAGCACTAGTAATGTAAATGTTTGCTATTAATGTTATATAATTGTTAGAAGTGACTAATATTATTAAGTTTTTACAATTAAACAAGTTGTAAAATGTAAAAAAGGTTGATTATGGTCCAAATGGTCCCATCTGGTCCGATCTACCTCAAAACAGTCTGGTCTCAGTCCAGTCCTGCTTCCAAACGGTCCGGTCTACGGTCCATAAATTTATACAAAGTCAGTCCTCGGTCCGGTCCGGTTCTGGATCGTTGCTCACCTCTAATTGCCATGACCACTTGCCCAGTTCCAGAAAAGGTGCACGTTCAAAACAAACATGTGAAGATTCTACTTCACAATGGAGCAGTCACAATCAATAGGGAAGCACTTACACTTGAGAAGGAGCAGCCACAGGTCATCCCATCCTAGGAGATGCACCAAATTCTATTCTAGGAGATGAAGTTGATGCAATCTTAGGGGAGGAGATCCCTAATGTGCCATATATTCCCACCACATAGGCATGTGGAAAAGCAACAAGTGCCATTCTAGGATAGTCTAAGGCCAATAAAGGAGAAAAAGCAATTCAAAAAAATCATGGACATCTTTGAAAAACTCCACATCAACATTCTACATGTGCAGGCGATAGAATATATCCCTACATATGGAAGGTTCTTGAAGGATACCATCAACAAGAAGAGATAGATGAAAGACACAAATGTCTTTCATGTTGATGAAGTGGTGAGTGTTATGATCCAGGGAAGGCTACCGATGAAAAGAAAAGACCCAAGATGCTTATACATCCCTTATTCTATAGGCATCAAACCTTTTCAACAAGCACAGTGTGACTCTGGGGCGAGCATAAATCTCATGCCTCTCTCTACCATTCAGAAGGTGGGATTGAAGAAAATGATGAAGACGTCCAAGACAATCTAGTTGGCAGACAGATCAAATGTGTTGTAATGGAGATGTGAGGATGTTCTAGTCAAAGTCAACAAATTCATCTATCGTGTTGATTTTGTGGTTATGGATATGCATGAGATGTGTGGTCCTATGTGCTATTAGCAAGGTCGTTCCAAGCTACTGTGCATGTGATCATTGCAATGGGTAGACGCTACTTGACATTCAAGATAGATGATGATAGAGTGGAGTTCATACTGCCACATGAATCTTCACAACCACCCTTTGACAACCCAGGTTGAAGAAAATCACCTTGTTGAGCCTAAGACATTAAAAAGGGTGCTAATGGGAGGAAACCCAATTTTATTCCTGTCACTTATATTTTGTTTAGGACTTTTCATTGATTAAATTCCCTAATTGCCTTTTTAGATTTTAAATTGATATATAAAAGGTACCTTGATGCTTTTGTTTGGTGTGTTGGTAGAGTCAGTATTGGTACTACCACTGACCTACTAAAAATATTCAACATGGATTTTGCAAATTTTTGGTACCATTGATGCACAAGTCAGTGGTATCGGACCCATGACAGGTCAAAGTCTATAGAAAGTAGGTATCATTGACAGCCAAGTCGATACCACTGACATTTTTTAGAAAAATAATAGAGCTACAAGAAAAGATTTTCAATACCAGTGGGTGGCACCAACTAATACAACTCAAAGAAGGATAAAAGACATTGTATCTCGATACCACTAACACCCATGTCAGTGTCACCGACACAGAGGGACAAAGACCAATAGAACTTGATCTACAAATGCCTTCGTGAATGTTTTAGCTACCACCACCACCCTTTTGACCACATGGTACCCCTGTTCCACCTATTTTTTGACTTTTGACTATGAGTACATAGTCAAGTTCAATCTTAGGGGGGTGTTGGAACGAATTTATTTATTTTATATTATATCTTGTTTTAGTTTGTTTTTCTTATTTGCAAATGTAGGATCCATAATTATCTAGTGTATTTGTGGAACTTATTTATTTCCATCGATAAAAAGAATGTGTTTTCTACCTTTGCAATGAAATTTAAAATTTAAAATGATCACATCTTTTTAAGCTTATTTTGCAAAGTCTAGGGAAACACCAACTAGAGGAAGTGTATGGGTTAGTCAACTTGAAGACACTTAATATGAATGAAAATATTGATGTATCCAAGACTTGTATATGATGATGAGGTTTGAGACAAAACCAACCAAACAAGTAATGAGACCTTTAATGGGGTTTTTAGAAAGAAACCCTAAGGTTACCTTGTATACAAGTTGATAGGAGAGGGACATATCATAGTTAATACATGCATTTTCTCTTAGTCATGTGATTCCACCCACCTTTCATAACATTTCATCCACCACCTTAAGATGTCAAGTTGCCCGATTTTTTCCTCTTGACTGCATTGCATAGCATAATAGGTAGCATGGTAGCTACTTTCTTTAGAGTGCATTAGTTAGAAAAAAAATATATAGATGTGCATAATAATTAGTTGTATAACAAATCTCATGTAGACTACATTCTCTTTTTGCATCATTCTTTACATCATGTATCTATGTAGATTTCTCCTCAAATATAAAGGGAAAGGATACACATCCACATCCCTCCTAATCAATTAAAATTTTGAGAATAAATCATAAGTTATGCTAAAATAAGAGGGCAGAGAGAAAAAAATGAGTCAGGTAAAATAAAGAGGGAGAAAGGGATGCCTTGAGCCCAAACTGAATTTTTCTTCAAGGAGAAGCAAAAATAGAAACATGTGT
Organism: Alisma plantago-aquatica; assembly: GCA_963693085.1. Classification (NCBI taxonomy): domain Eukaryota; kingdom Viridiplantae; phylum Streptophyta; class Magnoliopsida; order Alismatales; family Alismataceae; genus Alisma; species Alisma plantago-aquatica. Next base: position 465,617,422 of record OY856409.1, on the reverse strand, counting down.
GCATTTTTTTACCCACACTCATCAATAAGATGAGAATTTTAGTGCATTCATCATTCCACCATAACATTATGCATTAGGATTCATGCATTTTTTATTTTCATCATTCTATAGATTCATAATATTTTGTTTCTACATTAATGAATTGGATGTTACTTGTGATTCTTATTCATAGCCACCTAATTCATTATCGACCATTGCTCTTTATGGTAGGCTACATATATGATCGATCCCCTCACTCATTATTATCTAGATGCTTCCAACATAGTTTGGTAGGTAGACAAGAGCAATGTGGATAGGTAATCACATGGCGCATCAAGAGGATGTCCTATTAACTATGATGCTCACTGCTTTATCAATAGTTTTCCATTGATCTAAGGATGATATGGATTGGTTTGGGACCATGAAGTGGGGGAGTATTTGAGAAATGTAATTCATATTGCCTATCCTCATACTGACTTATTTCAAATAGATCCAAAGGTAGTGTTTCTCAAGGGCGAGCAACACTCAAGCTTAGGGAATTTTGATGCACTGAGTTTTATTTACTTTTCACATGTTGCGTTTCCATGTATTTAGTGCATAACTCTTCATTTTGATATTATTTATGCATTGTTTATCATCATTATCATGTGAACACTGGTGCATCAATTAATAAGTATTTTTACTAAATTAACTAAAATTGTCAAATTTAATTCAAAATTATGTTGGTTTTTCCTTATTTCAGGTTATTTGAGCACTTTCAGCCCAAGTCGATAATGTTGATATAAATTTTAGTGGTACCAACATTAGGTGAAATCCAATAGGGAATTCTAGAAATCTATGTGCCACCTAGACAACACTCGGTGCTACCGAGATGATATTCAATTCTACCAAAAAGTTGAGTCATTCTACTGACTTATTTCTCAGAAAGCAATAGTAAAAGACTTTATGGCTTCGGTGCCACTGACATGAAAGTCAGTGGTACCAACTTTTGCATCCAAATCAACTTAGAACTTGAAAGGATCAACTCGGTGCTACTAACTTACTCGTCACTAGTAGGGACACTTAATGTAAGACCTCTGATCTAGCTTTATTCTTGATAGTGTTCACCTTGTATAATAAGACGTTTAAACCTTAATTTAATCTTTTGGTATGTCTTAATATCATGTGACATGCTTATATTTTTCATTTTGGTCCAACTTGATTAATGTTTGAGTTGTCTTGTAATATATGTGCTTGTTTTGGACCAATTTTCAAATTACCTATAAGTGAGGGTTATCCTGCAAATTGTCACATGTTGAGAATGTTTCTTGTGCTTTGGAATCATGTGATAGGAGATGATGCAATGCTGCAACTTGTTTGAATCATGGTTGGTGATGTGACATCTCATGGTGAATCTAGGGTTTCTAGGGTTTGCCTAAGTTGATAGAGTGACTATCCTAAGGTTTGATGTTACGACCACTACACCATTATTAGTGAAACTAGTGACCAAAACACATGCTTTGGATGTTGTGGTATCGACCAAGATGACCTAGAGAGGGGTGGTTCGAAACACCTTGTCCTCTAGTGGAGTGTCTCAACCATGTATATGGTGTTTAGGGTTTTAGTCGATACCAAGTTTGCATGAGATATGTCTTGATCGGGACAAGGTAGTAGCCGACCTTGGAGGTCACTACACTTTTTCTAAATAAACATGAACATTTTGTAAATTGCATGTGAGAGGAAGAAAGGCTATTTCTTTGGAGGACATGTGTCTTTTGATACCCTTATCTGTTGAAGCCTCATAAACCTCGACTTCCCTCCTCCTTTGGGTATATAACCCCTTCTCTTCATATGAGAGCAACTTTTTTGACCCCACACTCTTTATCCTTGCTTGAGATCATTCCTTGAGCTTTAGGAGCATAGGAGGTAAAATCTTGAAGCTTGGGTAACCGATCCATCTTGCATGTTGAAGATCTCATGCTAGAACAACTCTTTGGTGGTGATTTCTTGGATGTTCTTTTCTTGGTAAGTAATCTTAACTCTTGACCACGTTTCCCCTCTTCTAAAATCTCCATCTTCTTATTCCTCCTTGGTTGTAGATTGTGGATCATCCATGGTGTCTTTTCTTGGAGATCTCTTCTTCGCAAGGTCATAGATCATGTTTTGACAAGATGGTACCTGAGTGAGAAGAAGACCTCTTCTTTCTTTTTCTTTGTTTCAACCTAGGGTTTGAGATTTCTATCTCCTTAATCTCTCCTCTGACCATGACATCTCTTTCTATTTTTGAGATGATCCTTTGGCCGGCATGTTGAATCTTAGTTGAAGTTCTTGGAGCTTGTGATCTTGGTAGATTGTTTCTCTCCAAATCAGGTGGGTTATATAACTTTACCCCCATCTATTATTAGAATCTTAAGATCTAATTATAAGTTGATGTTCTACATATTAAGAACGTGTTCTTGATGATAGAAGGAATAATATATTTTAAGGGTTAACTTGTGGAGTATTCTTGAGAATATTATCTTTCTTATAAACCCTAAAAATCCTTGTACCCGATCCTTGTAGTAAATCGAAAATGATGTGTTATCTTTGAATCTTCATATATGGAACCATGCTACCTTCTTTATGTTTCATTTATATTTGAGTAAAAGGAAGTTTTTGGTCTATTATATGGATAAGAATCTTGGTTTTATGTCTCCATATACAACTCTTTTGGTGATCTTATATGATCCATAATCTAGGGTTGGTGAATACTTGGTACAGGGCGTTGTTCTTCCTGTTGATGCTAGGTTTTTCCCTCTTATTAACCACATGTTCCAACCTTGTTTAGACTTGTTATTGTGTTGGGCATATAGCTAACCTATGGTCGTGACACCCCTTGGTCTTACCTTAGATTGATACCATGCATAGATGGTTGTTTCAACCTCAACAACCCTAGGGGATAGTCACCACTCTCTATCCCAATCTCAACGCAGCATTGCGGGTTGAGAAATTACACATGTTGAGGTTGAGACAAGCTTCACGCATCGCAGGTCCAGACGCCCAGTACTCATTACGATCGAGACACTACACACATTGTGGGTCGAGACTCTGCATGCTTTGCAATGGAAACCTTGCATGCGTCGCTAGTCGAGACACCTACTATATGATTGCAGGTCGAGAGACCCTGTTGCATGTGTTGCATGTTGCAACACCATGATTGATTACATAGACACTACATAGTGTAATGATCTATATTTGATGAGGTAATTATAAATGACTAATCATTAACGATAGAGATTAATCCGAGTACTCTCCAAATATGTGGAAGGTGATGGAATTAGGGTATAATGGTTGAATAATGTTATGAAACCCTAATTGGCTATGTACGAACCCTAACCCTAATTATGTAATAAAGTGACATATGTTCTCACTCTACTTGAAGATTTGTATATAATGATAGTGTTTCCTCACTCCTATTTATGTAACCCTACCTTACAGGTGAGATGAATGGCATAGCTATGTGAGTGCTATGGTGAACCTTGTAAAATATAGGGTGGTGATTATGAGTAATACTGAGATATATGTGTTATCATTTGTACATGAATTATATGAATGGGGATAATGACATAGCAAGTGCCTTTGTGCATAAATTGAGGTGAACTCATTTAGTGATGTGATTGAGGGATTGATATCCCATAGTGATGTGATAAAATTAATGACCTTGTGAAAGGTTGTAATACAAGTGTCATGTGATGATGAGACATGTTCTCACCTTGTACGTTTTATATCTTTTGGAGTTGTATCCTATCCTTAATTTTGTAGAATTTTTTTAGGGTTTATACATTGTACCTTGATTGATGCATTAAAACATATCCAATTGGAATGTCTAATCAAGTGAAACCCTGATCATGTAGTTGCCATGTACCATAGATCCATCTTCAACATTAGTATCTAGCTGGATGGTGAAACGAGTAACTCCTATGAGAAACTCGGAGTGTATATTATTGAATATGCGGGGAACCAGTTGAGATATCTCTCTGTCTTCTTAATTTGTTAAATTGTTGAAATAGCGGTATGATGTTTTATCATAATGTGTGAGCCTGTTCTCTAGTGTTGTGCCATGTACCAAGGTAGACTAGTTGTTTATAGGACCATAGCTTTGACTATGAGTTGCAGTCTATAGAACTATAGATTTGACTATAAGTTGTTGTTTAGCAGTTTGACTGTTATGTCACTACATTGTAGACTCGAACTGACTGAGTAGTGTTGGTGATGATCATGGAGTCTGGCTCTTCTATTGATCTTGTATGGTACTGATTTTGACTTAGCAGTGAACAGTTGGATTTTGAGTGGTACGCCTCAAATCCTCATGGCATAATAATAATAAAAGTGATAATATAGTCCAGTAGTATATTTGCTTAGGGTCAAATGTGAATCACATTGGATGACCCCATGCCTTATTTCTTGTAGTGTTTAGTTTATAACAGTTATACATGTTCATCATATTCCTTATAAAAGCATAAGATGTTCTACTGCTCAGTTGTAACTACTTAAACTGCTCAAATAGTAATACATGCTCTATTTAACTGCTTTATTATATCGGTATGCTTATAATTGACGTTGGCGAAGAGTTATATCTCTCTCTGGGATGTTTGGTCTCACCCTGTGGATTCCACAACTTTTTAGGTGGTCATGGATGAGGAGGTCGAGGCCGTGGTGTGGGTGTTGAGCAGTAACTGTTAGAGGTTGGATATGTTGCCCAAGGTGTTATAGTAGAGTCCTATGTGCCATCCTTGTACTCTCAGGTTTTTGGGGAGATTTTTTGTTTGTATACTGATACATAGATTTTGGCTTTATGTCGTGAGTGTATATAAATGGCATGTACATATAAATAGGTTGTAATATGTAATAGTCATGGCTTGACAACCTTTGAACATGATATGATCATCTTTTGGTATATATGGAATACAGATGGCCTAAGTTGAAGGCTTGTTTATAAAATACTTCTATTTGAGAGATTACATTACAAATGGTTTTAATTTACCCAATTTTGTGGTAATGTTGTGATTAGTGATAATTTTGTGTTTTATTATGAATAATCTCGCTTTGTGTGGTGAAGGGCGTTCATAGTTTGGTTGGTATCAGAGCTTTAGGTTTGCTGAGTCTATAGGGACATAGTACTAGGGTTTGTGCCTATTCTAGTATCCTCCAATATATTTATGGTCACTCTACTTATACAGAAGAAGAAGAAGAAGAAGAGAAGAAAAGATGTATGGAAAACATGAAGAACATGTTGCTGAGAGCGGCGTTGTTGCACTAGGAGGTGGTAGGCAACAGAGGGTTGATGTCATTCCATAAATACCTCAAGTTGATCCATCCAATGTATCCAACCCAACATTCTAGACCATTCTTGGACAATTCATGGCTACAATGACACACATGGTGGATAGGATGCCTGCAACCTAACCTAGGGCAATTGTTCCCGGTGTTGAAACCCATGGATCTGGGAAGACTTTTGAAAGACTTTAACATGTAGGAGCATTTGATTATGTGGGATCATCTGATCCAGCTGATGCAGATATGTGGTTGACTGAGTTGGAAAAAGACTTCAAGATCCTTAACATTCCTAAAGCGGATAAGGTGAAATGTGTTGTATACATGTTGAAGGGAAGTGTTGGCCACTGGTGGGCCATAGAGGAGGAGAAAAGGTTGGGTGTTGTGATTTCTTGGGAAGAATTCTGACAGGAGTTCGTAAGTCGGTACTTTTCAAATACTTGTCTGGATGAGAAGATTTTACAGGTTTGAGAATATTCAGTAGGTTTTTATGTCAATCAATGCTTATGAAGCTATCTTTATGGAGCTTCTAAGGTTTTGTCCTCATATGGCTACAACAGACAAGGAGATGATCATATGCTTTGAGAAGGGTTTGAGTACTGAACTGTCAACCCCAATATCATCTTTAGATAACAGAGAGAGGTTTTTCACTTTTATGGAATCAGTTAGGAGAGGGGAGAGGTTTGGGATAGAGAAGCATGAGACAAAGGCCAAGAAGAGTCATGCACAGTACCAAGGACAATCTTATAGAGGCTTTAAGAAGCCTAGGTCCTCAACACCTCGGTCTCAGTAGAGGTTAGTGACTCACTCATAATGGACACAGAGTAGAGGCCAAGGCCATAGCTTTCCACCTACATGAACTTGTGGTGCAATGTCAGTGTCTGTGACATGGCCGTGTAGGATGTGGTATGAGATTAAAACATATTTCAAGTTTGGATAGGTGGGGCATACTAAGTGGTACTACTCTATGAAGGGTGAAGAGGTGACTCAACATTCCAGGAACAATCAATAAGGGTCGCAACAATGAAAACAACACAGTGGCAAAGGACATGGATAGGTGTCATAGGCAGGTTCCTCGAGACAAGCTGCTAGTGGAAGAGGACAAAAACATGCAATGGCTCGATTATATGTGATGAGTCAGGCGGAAGGAGTTGTTAATCCTCAGGTCGTGGCAGGTCGGATGGAATTGTTTCATTCTAATTTGTCTTCTTCATGTTTCATATCTATTTTGATTGACCCTGGTGTGATGCACTTTTTATCACTAGAGAAGTGATTTCTAGTTGTTCCTTACATGTTAGTTGTAGACATGATAGTCTTCATCTAGAAACTCCTCTTGTTGGCACTGCAAAGTTACGGGAAGTGTGTCCATCATGTGTTCTTTCTTTTTTAAGACACATCATTCAAGTGGATCTCTTACCACTTGACATGCACAGATTTGATGTGATCCTTGGGATGAATACTATTAGAAAAGTATCGGGTGATCTTGGACTGTAGTGCCAAGATGGAGACGTTTGTCGATGGTGATGCTTTGTGGGTCTTTCAAAGTGATAGGAAGATTATTCCAACATGTCTAGTTTCATCTATGACAACATAAAAGTGGATGAGATAGGGATGTGATGCATTCTTGGCACATGTGATGGATACCAATGCAAAGAATCCTAGTATTCAGGAAGTGTCAGTTGTACAAGAGTTTGAGGACGTGTTTCCGGATGAGTTTCTAGGTGCACTCCCTCCGTGAGAGATTGATTTTGAAATCAATCTAGTTTCAGGTACCCAACCTATAGCGCATACACCATATAGGATGGCACCAGCTAAGATGCAGGAACTGAAGAAATAGTTGCAAGAACTACTTGAGAAAGGTTTCATTAAACCAAGTACGTCTCCTTGGGGTCCTCCCATTCTATTTGTAAAGAATAAGGATGGATCAATGAGGTTGTGTATTGACTTCCGACAGTTGATAAAGATGACGATTAAGAACAAGTATGTGTTTCCATGTATATATGATTTGCTTGATCGGTTACGAAGTGACATAGTCTTCTCTAAGATATATATGAGGTTGAGTTATCATCAGTTGCTGATTAAAGCAGATGACATACCGAAGTCAACCTTTAGAAAAACGTATGGTCATTATGAGTTCATGGTTATGACGTTTGGGCTAACCAATGTTCCAACAACATTTATGGATCTAATGAACAGAGTGTTCAGACCCCATCTAGATCGGTTTGTAGTTGTATTTATAGATGATATCCTTATATACTCTAGAGATAGCCAGCAACATGAGCAACACCTACGGCAGGCATTGATTGTGTTGAGGCAACACCAGTTGTATACAAAGTTCAGTAAGTGTGAATTTTGGCCAAAGGAAGTGTCTTCCATAGGGCATGTAATATCTACTAAATGAGTCTGTGTAGACCCAAAGAAAGTGGAGTCAATGTTGGAGTGGGATCAGCCGAAGACACATACAGAGGTTTGCAGCTTTCTAGGTTTGGCAGGATATTATAGGAGTTTCATTAGGAACTTTAATGCAGTAGTGTTACCTCTAATAAAGTTAACAAGAAAGGATGTGTTGTTTGTTTGGGATGACAGATGACAACAATATTTTATGATTCTAAAGGAGAAGTTGATCAGGGAACCAGTGTTAGTGTTGTTAGAGCAAGGAAAGAGTTATATTGTTTTCTGTGATAAATCTAAGAATGGTCTGGGTTGTGTGCTAATGCAAGATAAAAATGTGAGATCTTTTGCTTCACGACAACTTAAGAAAAATGAGAAGAACTACCTGACATATAATTTAGAGTTAGCGGATGTGGTACATGCCTTTAAGATATGGAGACACTACTTGTATGGCAAGAAGTGTCAAATCTTCACCGACCACAAGAACATGCAATATATCTTTTTGGACTAGGATTTGAACATGCAGAAATGATGCTGGATGGAGTTAATCAAGGACTATGATTGTACCATCAATTACCACCAAGGGAAGGTGAATGTAGTGGCAGATTCTTTGAGTTGGAAGTTTTCTTTGTCATCATATTCTGAGAAGGCATAGTTGAGTGCTTTAGTTTTTCATAAGAGAGACATGTTGGTCTCCTTGAGATAGATGAATTTTCAATTAGAGGTGTCCATGCTAGCATGTCTATTGGCATAGTTACAAGTAAAGCCGACATTGACTCAGCAAATCAGAGATGCATAGTAAAATGATATTGTGGTACAACAAATTTCAACAGTGTTGGGCAGTGAGAAGTGTGATGGATTCCATGAATCTAAGGATGGGACTATGTGTTATCATGTCAGAATAGTTGTGCCAGATGTAGATAATTTGAGAACGTTAGTTTTAGAAGAATATCACTCTTCTATGTACGTATGCATCCACGCAGTGCCAAGATGTATCAAAATTTGAAAGATATGTATTGGTGGCCAGGATTGACGTGTGATGTAGCTGAGTTTGTACCTACGTGCGCAGTGTGTCAGCAGATCAAAGTTGAGCATCAGAAGCTTGTAGGGACTTTGCAACCATTTCCCATACCATAGTGGAAGTGGGATCATATCACGATGGACTTTGTGGTTGGACTCATAAGGACAACCAAAGGTCATGATTCCATCTGGTTAATAGTGGACAGGTTGACTAAGCCACCACACTTTCTACCAATTAAGATGACATATACGACTGAGAAGCTTGCACATGTGTATGTCGATGAGATAGTACATATACATGGTATCCCAACTACTATAGTGTCAGACAGAGGTCCACAATTCACTAGTCATTTTTGGGAACGTTTGTCCATAGTGATGGGTACGCAGTTAATGTTCAATAGTATGTTCCATCCACATATAGATGGACAGTCTGAGAGGAAAATATAGACCTTGGAGGATCTGTTAAGAGCATGTGTGTTGTAATTTTTGGGCAGTTGGGATAAACACATTAGTCTGATAGAGTTTGACTACAACAATAGCTATCAAAGGAGCATCGACGTGGCACCATGTGAATCATTATATGGGAGGTGTTGTATATCTCCTTTGTGTTGGTATGAGATGAGAGAATATCAACTTCTAGGTCATGATCTAGTAAATCAAATGACAGAAAAGATCAAAGTCATTCAGCAACAACTGAAGGCAACACATGATAGGCAAAAGTATTATGTTGATAACCGTCATATACCTTTAGAGTTCCAAGTGGAAGACATGGTTTACCTCAAAGTCTCTTCATGGAAAGGTGTTCTAAGGTTTGATAAAAAGGGTAAGTTAGCTCCTAGATATATGTGACCATATCCTATGGTTGCACGTGTTAGGAAGGTGGCCTACAAGCTAGATTTGCCACCTAAGTTGCATAAGTTACATCCGGAGTTTCATATCTCTATGTTGAGGAAGTGTCACCCTGATACAGAGTTGACTCTTCAACCTATTGAGGTGGAGTTGAATCATGATATGTCATATGTGGAAGGTCCCTTTCTGATCCTGGTTAGAAGGATCAAGAAGTTGAAGCAGAAGGGCATTGTGTTATCTATGGTTTTTTGGCATCATCATGGTATAGAAGAAGCCACTTGGGATCTTGAGGACGACATGTGGAAGAACTATCTATCTCTTTTTGTGTAGGATTTTGGGGGCAAAATCCCTATTAGGGGTTTATGGTTGTAAGACCCCTGACCTAGCTTTATGCTTGATTGTGTTCACCTTATGTAATAAGATTCTTAAACATTAATTTAATCTTTTGATATGTCTTAATAACAAGTGACATGCTTATATTTTTCATTTTGGTACAACTTGATTAATGCTTGAGCTATATTGTAACATATGTTCTTATTTTGGACCAATTTGCAAATTACCCATAATTGAGGGTTATCTTGCAAATTATCACATGTTGAGAATGTTTATTGTGATTTAGCATCATGAGAGAGGATATGATGTTATGGGGCAACTTGTTTGAATCATGGTTGGTGATGTGACATTTGATGGTGAATCTAGGGTTTCTAGGATTTGCATAAGTTGATAGAGTGGCTATCCTAGGGTTTGATGTTACGACCACTACACCACTTTTGGTGAAACTAGCAACCAAAACACATGATTTTGATGTTGTGGCCTCGACTGAGATGACCTAGAGAGGGGAGGGTTGAAACATGTTGTCCTCTTGTGGAGTGTCTTGACCATGTATATGGTGCTTAGGGTTTTGGTCGATACCAAGTGTGCGTGAGATATTCTCAACCGAGACAAGGTAGTAGTCGACCTTGGAGGTCACTACACTTTTGTTGGATAAACATGAATATTTCTTAAATTGCATGTGAGAGGAGGAAAGGCTATTTCTTTGGTGGACATGTGTCTTTTGATACCCTAATATGTTTACACCTCATAAACCTATACTTCCCTCCTCCTTTGGGTATATAACCCCTTCTCATCACATGAGAGTAGCTTTTTCGGCCCCACACTCTTTCTCCTTCCTTGATATCATTCTTGGAGCTTCATGAGCATAGGAGGTCAGATCTTGAAGCTTGGGTAGCTGATCCATCTTACATGTTGAAGATCTTGTGCTAGAACAACTCTTTTGTGGTGATTTCTTAGATATTCTTCTATTAGTAAGTAATCTTAACTCTTGACCACGTTTCCCCTCTTCTAAAATCTCCATCTTCTTCTTCCTCCTTTTCTGTAGACTGTGGATCATCCATGGTGGATTTTCTTGGATATCTCTTCTTCACAAGGGTCATAGATCATGTTTTGACAAGATGGTACCCGAGTGAGAAGAAGACCTCTTCTTTCTTATTCTTTGGTTTGACCTAGGGTTTGAGATTTCTCTTTCCTTAAGCTCTCCTTTTACCATGGCATCTCTTTTTATTTTTTAAGTGATCCTTTAGTCGAAGTGTTGAATCTTGGTTGAAGTTCTTGGATCTTGTGATCTAGGGCGATTGTTTCTCTCCAAATCAGGTGGGTTATATAACTTTCCCCCCATCTACTATTAGCATCTTAAGATCTGATCATAAGTTGATGTTCTACATATTAAGAACATGTTCTTGATGATAGAAGGAATAATATGTTTTAAGGGTTAACTTGTGGAGTATTCTTGAGATGATTATCTTTCTTATAAACCCTAAAACTCCTTGTACCCGATCCTTGTAATAAATGGAAAATGATGTGTTTTCTTTGAATGTTCATGTATGGAGCCATGCTACCTTCCTTACGGTTCATTTATACTTGAGTAATAGGAAGCTTTTGGTCTATTTATATGCATGAGAATCTCAGTTTTATCTCTCTAAATACAACTCTTTTGGGGATCTTTTATGATCCATGATCTAGGGTTGATGAATACTTGGTATAGAGAAATGTTCTTCCTGTTGATGCTTGGTTTTTCCCTATTGTTAACCACATGTTCCGACCTTGTTCATACATGTTATGGTGTTGGGCATACAACTGACCTATGGTCAAGACAACCCTTGGTCTTCCCTTAGGTTGATACCATGCATAGATGGTTGTTTCAACCTCAACAGCCCTAGGGGATAGTTGCTACTCTCTAGCCTGGTCGCAACACTGCGTTGTGGGTTGAGACCATACTCGCATTGCGGTTGAGACAAGCTTCACGCATCATGGGTCGAGACACCCTACACGCGTTATGATTAAGATGATGCACGCATTGCGAGTCGAGACTCTATAAGCGTTGCGGTTGAAACCTTGCACATGTTGTAGGTTGAGACGCCTGTTGTACGCGTTGTAGGTCGAGAGACCCTACTACACACGTCGCAGGTTGTGACACCATGATTGAGTGAGCAATGTTGATACCCATAATTATGTACATGGACACTACATAGTTTAATGATCTATAATTTATGAGGTAATTATAAATGACTAATCATTAATGATGGAGCCTAATCCTAGTGCTCTCCAAATATATGGAAGGTGATGGAAATAGGTTATAATGGTTGAATAACATTATGAAGCCCTAATTGGCTATGTATGAATCCTAACCCTAATTATGTAATAATGTGACATATATTCTCACTGTACTTGAAGATTTGTATTTCATGATTGTGTTTCATCTCTCTTGTTTATGTAACCCTACCCTTGTAGGTGAGATGAATGGAATAGTCATGTGAGTTCTATGGTGAACCTTGTAAAATACAAGATGGTGATTATGAGAAGTACTGAGATATATGTGTTATCATTTGTCCAGGAATTCTATGAATGAGTCGAATGACCTAGCAAGTGCCTTGTGCATAAATTGAGGTGAAATCATTTAGTGATGTGATTGAGGGATTGATATCCCATAGTGATGTGAAATTAATGACCTTGTGAAAGGCGGTAATACAAGTTTCATGTGATGATGAGATATGTTCTTACCTTGTACGTTTTATATCTTTTGGAGTTTTATCCTACCTTTAATTTTGTAGAATTTGTTTAGATTTTATATGTTGTAACTTGATTGATGCATTAAAAGATATCCAAGTGGAATGTCTAATCAAGTGAAACACTAATCATGTAGTTTCCCTATACCATAAATGCATCTTCAGCGTCAGTATCTAGCTGGATGGTGAAACGAGTAACTCCTACGGGAAACTCAGAGCGCATATTATTGAATATGTGGGGTACCATTGGAGATATCTCCTTGTATCCTTAAATTATTTAATTGTTGAAATAGTGATATGATGTTTTATTATAGAAAGGCCATGCATGAGCCTGTTCTCTAGTGATGTGCCATGTACCAAGGCAAACTAGTTCTTTACGGGATCATAGCTTTCACTATGAATTGATGTCAATAGAACTATAACTTTGACTATAAGTTGTTATTTAGCAATTTGACTGTTATGTCACTGCATTGCAGACTCGAACTGATCGAGTAGTGTTGGTGATGATCATGGAGTGTGGCTCTTCCATCGATCTTATATGATACTGATTTTGACTTAGTAGTGGTCAGTTGGATTTGAGTGGTACGCCTCAAATCCTCAGGGCATAATAATAATAAAAGTGATAATACAACCAAGTAGTATATTTGCTTAGGGTCAAATACATATCACATTAGATGACCTCATGCCTTATTTCTAGTATTGTTTAGTTTATAACAATTATACATGCTCTTCATATTCCTTTTAAAAGCATAAGATGTTCTATTGCTCACTTATAACTACTTAAACTACTCAAATAGTAATACCCGCTCTATTTAACTGCTTTATTATATTACTATGTTTATAATAGACGTTGGAAAAGAGTTATATCTCTTACTGGGACGTTTGGTCTCACCCCATTGGTTCCACAAATTTTTAGGTGGTCGTGGATGAGGAGGTCGAGGTCGTGGTGCGGTGTTGAGCAGCAAGGAGAATAGTAAATGTTAGAGGTTGGATATATTGCCCAAGGTTTTGTAGTAGAGTCCTATGTGTCATCCCTATACTCTCAGGTCTTTAGGGAGATTTTTTGTTTGTATACTGACACATAGATTTTGGCTTTATGCCATGAGTGTATAGAAATGGCATGTACATATAAATAGGTAGTAACATGTAATACTTGACGGCCTTTGAGCATGATATGTATCATCTTTTGGTATATATGAATACATATGGCCTGAGTTGAAGGCTTGTTTATAAATACTTCAATTTGAGATATTACATTGCAATTGGTTTTAATTTACCCTATTTTGTGGTAATGTTGTGATTAGTGATAATTCTGTGTTTTATTTTGAGTAATCTCACTTTGTGTGGTGAAGGGCGTTTACAATTTGGTTGGTATCAGAGCTATGGGTTCGCTAAGTCTATAGGGGCATAGGACTAGCGTTTGTGTCTATTCTAGTGTCCTCCAGTATATCTTATGGTCACTTCTACTTATGTAGAAGAAGAAGAAGAAGAAGAAGAGAATAAGAAAACATGTTTGGAGAACATGTTGTTGAGAGCGGTGTTGTTGCAGCAGGAGGTGGTGCAAGGAGGCAAGAGAGGGTGGATGCCATGCCAGAAGTACCTCAAGTGACCCATCCAATGTATCCAGCCCAGCATTCCATATCATGTTTGGACAATTCATGGCTACAATGACACACATGGCATATAGGATGTCTGTAACCCAACCTAGGGCAACTGTTCCCAGTGCTGAAACTCATGGATCTGGGAAGACTTTTGTAAGACTTTGATGTGTAGGAGTGTTGGAGTATGTGGGAACATATGATCCAGCTGATGCAAATATGCGGTTGACTGAGCTAGAAAAGGCCTTCAAGATCCTTCACATTCCTAAAGAGGATAAGGTGAAACATGCTTTATATCTGTTGATGGGGGTGATGGCCACTGGTGGGCCCAGAGGAGGAGAAAAGGTCGGGTGTTGTGATTTCTTGGGAAGAATTCCAATGGGATTTTGTAAGGCGGTACTTTTTGGAGACTTATCTGGATGAGAAGATTGTACAGTTTGAGAATATTTGGTAGGTTTTTATGTAAATCGGTGCTTATGAAGCTAAGTTTATAGAGCTTTTAAGGTTTTGTCCACATATAGATACAACTGACAAGGAGAGGATCATACGCTTTGAGAAGGTGCTAAGTACTGAACTGACAACCCGAGTATCATCTTTAGAGAACAGTGAGAGTTTTTTCCACTTTTGTGGAATCAGTTAGAAGAGTAGAGAGGTATGTGATAGAGAAGCATGAGATAAAGGCCAATAAGAGGCCTACACGGTACCAAGGATAATATTCTGGAGGATTTAAGAAGCCTAAGTCCTCAACACCTTAGTCTCAATAGAGGTTAGTGACTCAATTGTAGTGGTTGCAGAGTAGAGGAAAAGGCCGTAGCTTTCCACATGCAGGAACTCATAGTGCAATGTAAGTGTCTATGATAGGTCCATCTAGGTTGTGGTACGAGAGTAAAACTTGTTTCCAGTGTGGATAGGTGGGGCATGCTAAATGGTATTGCCCTATGCAGAATGAAGAGGTGACTCAGCATTCCAGGCAGAATTAGCAAGGGTCACAACAGTGACAACAACACAGTAGCATAGGACGCAGACACGCATCACAAGCAGGTTCCTCAGGATAAGTTGTTAGAGGAAGAGGATGACAATAGGAAACGGTTCGATTCTATGTGGTGAGTCGGTCAGAAGGAGTCGTTAACCCTCGGGTCATGACAGATCAGATGGAATTATTTCATTCTGGTTTGTCTTCTTCATGTTTCATATCTATTTTGATTGGCCTGGGTGCAATGCACTCTATTATCACTAGAGAAGTGTTTTGTAGATGTTTCTTACCTATTAGTCATAGATAGGATAGTCTTCATCTAGAAACTCCTCTAGTTGGCACTACAGAGTTGCAAGAAGTGTGTCCAGCATGCATTCTTTTCTTTTCAAGATGCAACGTTCAAGTGGATTTCTTACCACTTGACATGCACGGATTCGATGTGAACCTTGGGATGGATACTTTGGAAAAGTATTGGGTGATCTTGGACTGTAGTGCCAAGATGGCGACGTTTGTCAATGGTGATGCTTCATGGGTCTTTCAGGGTGATAGGATGATTCTTCCAACATGTCTACTTTCAGCTATGACAATAGAAAAGTGGATGAGACATGGTTGTGATGCGTTCTTGGCACATGTTGTGGATACCAAGGCAAAGAATCCTAGTATTCAGGAAGTGCCAGTTGTACATGAGTTTGAGGATGTGTTTCCCGATGATTTTCCAAGTGTACCCCCTCCCAGAGAGATTGATTTTGAGATCAATCGAGTTCCAGACTTCCAGGTACCCAACCTATAGCGTAAAAACCATATAGGATGGCACCAACTGAGATGTAGGAACTAAAGAAATAGTTGTAAAAACTATTTGAGAAAGGTTTCATTAGACAGAGCACGTCTCCTCGGGGTGCTCCTATTCTGTGGAGTGCTCCCATTCTATTTGTAAATAAGAAGGATGGATCAATGGGGTTGTGTATTGACTACTAACTGTTATATAAGATGACATTTAGGAATAAGCATTCTTTGCCACGTATAGATGATTTGTTTGATCAGTTACGAGGTTCCACAATCTTCTCTAAGATAGATATGAGTCTGAGTTATCATCAGTTGTGGATTAAAGTAGATGGCATACCTAAGTTAACCTTCAGGATAAGGTATTGTCATTATGAGTTCATGGTTATGCCGTTTGGGCTAACCAATGCAACAACATCATTTATGGATCTGATGAACATAGTGTTCATACCCCATCTAGATCAGTTTGTAGTTGTATTTATAGATGATATCCTTATCTAATCTAGAGATATCTAGCAGCATGAGGACCACCTACGTTAGCCATTGAGTTTGTTGAGGTAACATCAGTTGTATGCAAAGTTCAATAAGTTTGAGTTTTAGCTAAAGGAAGTGGCTTTCCTAGGGCATGTAATATATGCTAAAGGAGTCTGTGTAAACCCAATGAAAGTGGAATCAGTGCTATAGTGGGATCATCTGAAGACACCTATGGGGGTTTGCAGCTTTCTAGGTTTAGCAGGATATTATAGGAGGTTCATAAAGAACTTCAATGCAGTAGTGTTACAAAGTTAACAATAAAGGATGAGTTGTTTGTTTGGGATGATAGATGTCAACGATCTTTTATGATTCTGAAGGAGAATTTGATCAGTGCACCAGTGTTAGTGCTTCTAGAGCAAGGAAAGGGTTAAATTGTTTTATGTGATGCATCCAAGAATGGTTTGGGTTATGTGCTAATGCAAGATAAAAATGTGATTTCTTTCACTTTATAACAGCTTAAGAAACATGAGGAGAACTGCCTGACACATGATTTAGAGTTAGCCTATGTGGTCCATGCCTTGAAGATATGGAGACATTACTTGTATGGAGAGAAGTGTTACATCTTCACTGACCACAAGACCTTGCAATATATCTTTTCAAAGTAGGAGTTGAACATGCGACAATGATGTTGGATGAAGTTAATCAAGGACTATGATTGTATCATAGATTACCATCCAGGGAAGGTGAATGTAGTGGCAGATGCTTTGAGTAGGAAGTTTTTTTTGTCATCATCTTCTGAGAAGGCACACTTGAGTGCTTTAGTTTGTCATAAGAGAGACGTGTCGGTCTCCTTGTGATAGAAGAATGTTTAGTTAGACGTGTATGTGCTAGCAGATCTTTTGGAACTGTTACAAGCAAAGTTGATGTTGAGTCAGCAGATCAGAGATGCACAGCAGAATGATATTGCAGTATAACATATTTGGGCAAAGTTGGGCAGTGAGAAGTGTGATGGCTTCCATGAATATGAGGATGGGACAGTGTGTTGTCATGACAAGATAGTTGTGCCAGATGTAGATAATTTGAGAACGTTAGTTCTAGAAGAGTCTCACTCTTCTATGTATGTTATGCATCCAGGTAGCACTAAGATGTATCAGAATTTGAAAGATTTGTATTGGTGGCTAGAATTGAAGCATGATGTAGTTGAGTTTGTGTCTAAGTGTGTAGTGTGTCATCACGTCAAATCCAAGCATCAGAAGCCTACATGGACTTTGCAACCATTGCCCATACCATAGTGGAAGTGGGATCATATCATGATGGACTTTGTGGTTGTACTCCCAAGGACAACCAAAGGTCATGATTCCATATAGGTAATAGTGGAAAGGTTGACTAAGTCAGCACACTTTCTACTAGTAAAGATGGTGTATATGGCTGAGAAGCTTGCACAGGAGTATGTTGATGAGATAGTACATCTACATGGTATCCCAACTACTATAGTGTTAGACAGAAGTCCACAATTCACTAATCGCTTTTGGGAACGTTTGCATGCAGCGATGGGTAAGTAGTTAAGGTTCAACATTGGGTTCCATCTACAGACAGATGGACAGTCTGAGAGGACAATACAGACCTTGGAGGATTTGTTGAGAGCTTGTGTGTTGCAATTTTTGGGCAGTTGGGATATACACCTTAGTCTGATAGATTTTGCTTACAACAATAGCTATCAGAGAAGTATTGACATGACACCATATGAAACATTTTATGGGAGACGTTGTAGATTTCCTTTGTGATGATATGATATGGGAGAATTTCAGCTTCTAGGTCTTGAGCTAGTACAACAAATGACAGAAAAGATCAAAAGTCATTCAACAATAGATGAAGGCAGCATATGATAGGCAAAAGTCTTATGTTGATAACCATCATAGACCTTTAGAGTTACAAGTGGGAGACATGGTGTACCTCAAAGTCTCTCCTTGGAAAGGTGCTCTAAGGTTTGGGAAAAAGGGTAAGTTAGCTCCCAGATATATGGGACCTTATCCTATGGTTGTACATGTTGGGAAGGTGGCCTACAAGCTAGATTTGCCACATGAGTTGCAAAAGTTACATCTGGTGTTTCATATATCTATGTTGAGGAAGTGTCATCATGATACAAAGTTGATTTTTCAACCTATTGAGGTGGAGTTGTATAATGATATGTCATATGTGGAAGGTCATATTCTGATCATGGATAGAAGAATTAAGAAATAGAAGAAGAAGGACATTATGTTAATTAAGGTTTTATGGCATAATCATGGCATACAAGGAGACATGTGGGAGATTGAGGATGAGATTTGAAAGAAGTATTTGTCTCTTTTTGTGTAGGATTTTGGGGGCAAAATCCTTGTTAGGGGTTTATGGTTGTAAGATCCCTGACCTAGATTTATGCTTGGTTGTATTCACCTTATATAATGAGATGCTTTAACTTTAATTTAATATTTTGAAATGTCTTAATATCATGTGACAGGATTATATTTTTCATTTTGGTCCAACTTGATTAATGCTTGAGCTATCTTGTAATATATGTGCTTGTTTTGGACCAATTTGAAAATTACCCATAAGTGAGGGCTATCTTGCAAATTGTCACATGTTGAGAATGTTTCTTGTGCTTTACCATAATTAGAGAGGAGATTATGCAATGGGACAACTTGTTTGAATCATGGTTGGTGATGTGGCATCTCATGGTGAATCTAGGGTTTCTAAGGTTTGCTTAAGTTGATAGAGGGACTATCCTAGGGTTTGATGTTACGACCACTATACCACTTTTGGTGAAGGTAGTGACCAAAAATATGCTTTGGATGTTGTGGTCTCAACCGAGATGACCTAGAGAGGGGTGGGTCGAAACACCTTGTCCTCTAGTGGAGTGTCTCGACCATGTATATGGTGCTTAGGGTTTTGGTCGATATCAAGTGTGCATGAGATATGTCTCGATCGAGACAAGGTAATAGCTGACCTTGGAGGTCACTACACTTTTGCTGGATAAACATGAACATTTCTTAAATTACATGTGAGAGGAGGAAAGGCTATTTCTTTGGAGGACATGTGTCTTTTGATACCCTTATATGTTGACACCTCATAAACCTATATTTCCCTCCTCCTTTGGGTATATAATCCCTTCTCTTCACATGAGAGCAACTTTTTCGGCCCTACACTCTTTCTCCTTCCTTGAGATCATTCTTTTAGCTTCATGAGCATAGGAGGTCAGATCTTGAATCTTAGGTAACTAATCCATCTTGCATGTTGAAGATCTTGTACTATAATAACTCTTTGGTGGTTATTTCTTGGAGATTATTCTCTTGGTAAGTAATCTTAACTCTTGACCATGTTTCCCCTCTTCCAAAACCTACATCTTCTTCTTCCTCCTTGGCTATAGATTGTGTATCATCCACGGTGGATTTTTTTGGAGATCTCTTCTTCACATAGGTCATAGATCATGTTTTGACAAGATGGTACCTGAGTGAGAAGAAGACCTCTTCTTTCTTCTTCTTTGGTTCGACCTAAGGTTTAAGATTTCTCTTTCCTTAAGATCTCCATTGACCATGGCATCTCTTTCTATTTTTTGAAGTGATCCTATGTCTGGAGTGTTGAATCTTGGTGAAGTTCTTGGATCTTGTGATATTGGGATATTGTTTCTCTCCAAATCATGCAGGTTATATAACTTTTCCCCCATCTATTATTAGAATCTTAAGATCTGATCATAAGTTGATGTTCTACATATTAAGAATGTGTTCTATATGATAGAAGGAATAATATATTTTAAAGGTTAACTTGTGGAGTATTCTTAAGAAGATTATCTTTCTTATAAACCCTAAAAAGTCATGTACCCAATCCTTATAGTAAATGGAAAATTATGTGTTTTCTTTGAATCTTCATCTATGGACCCATGCTACATTTTTTGCGATTCATTTATACTTGAGTAACAGGAAGTTTTTGGTATGTTTATATGTATAAGAATCTCAGGTTTCTCTCTCTAAATACAACTCATTTAGTGATCTTCTTTGATCTAAATCTAGGGTTGATGAATACTTGGTATAGGGCCTTGTTCTTCCTATTGGAGCTTGGTTTTTCCTTATTGTTAATCACTTGTTCCGACCTTGTTCAGACATGTTATTGTAACGCCCGGGCCCACTGCCCAAGGCTCTAGTAGAGTTTCAGGAATGACGACTGGCCCCATAGACCACCACTAGCCTTAACTGCGCACTTTATCCACACTGATGCGTAATCCAGGATCAACTTCCCGACTGGTCACCCATCCTAGTACTACTCCTAGCTGAGCATGCTTAACTATGGAGTTCTTTAGAGATAGGCTCCCTGAAAAGGAGGTGCACCTTGGTGATATAGGTAGTCCAATCATTCCTTTTAAGATCAACATATCCAAGGCCTCAAATACTGGGATGTTACAATCTACCCCACTTAGACGCTTGACGTCCTCATCAAGTCTCAACTATATGACCTCATAATTTGACCCCATTTCAGTGCAGACCCACAATGGCCCATGAGCACCCAGCTCCCGATCACAGAATACCAACGCAAGGGCGGCTCCATCAACTCGGATAGCCCTTTCCAACATGCGTCGACCGCACGGCTCAAAGACTGGCATGCCACAGGCCCATGTGGGCCCCACCTACTGGAGGGGATTGGCTCTGATACCATATGTAACTCCTTAGAGGAGCTTTTTATCTAAACATGTAAATATTTGATCATTAATGGAAATTGTTTACTATTTTGTATTATTTCATGAATCTGATCATGGAAGTTATGATTAACGATCTGCGAATTTAAGGTCTTTTAGACACTCAAAAGTGCGGGTCATTACAGTTATGGTGTTGGGCATATAGCTAACCTATGGTCGAGACAACCCTTGGTCTCCCTTAGGTTGATACCATGCATAGATGGTTGTTTCAACCTAAACAACCCTAGGGGATAGTCGCTACACTCTAGCCTGGTTGCAATGTAGTGCTGCAGGTTGAGACGCTACACGTGTTGTGATTAGACAAGATGCACACATCGCGGGTTGAGACACCCTGCACACGTTACGATCGAGATGATGCACTATTGCGGCTCAAGACTCTGTACGTGTTGCGGTTGAAACTTTGCACACATCGCAGATCGAGACACCTATTGTACGGGTTGCAGGTCAAGAGACCCTACTGCACATGTTGTAGGTTGTAACACCATGACTGAGTGAGCAATGTTGATATCTATAATTATGTGCAAGGACACTACATAGTGTAATGATCTAAAATTGATGAGGTAATTATAAATCACTAATTATTAATGATGGAGCTTAATCCTAGTGCTCTCCTAATATGTGGAAGGTGATGGAATTAGGGTATAATCATTAAATAACATTATGAAACCCTAATTGGCTATGTAAAAACCCTAACCCCAATTATGTAATAATGTGACATATGTTCTCACTCTACTTGAAGATTTTTATTTCATGATAGTGTTTCCTCTCTCTTATTTATGTAACCCTACTCCTATAGGTGAGATGAATAGCATAGCTATGTGAGTGTTATGGTGAACCTTGTAAAATATAGGGTGTTGATTATGAGCAGTACTGAGATATATGTGTTATCATTTGTGCATGAATTATATGAATGGGTATAATGACCTAGCAAGTGCCTTGTGCATAAATTGAGGTCAAATCATTTAGTGATGTGATTGAGGGATTGATATCCCATAATGATGTGATATAATTAATTACCCTATGAAAGGTAGTAATACAAGTGTCATGTGATGATGAGGCATGTTCTCACCTTCTATGTTTTATATCTTTTGAAGTTGTATCCTACCTTTAATATTGAAGAAATTGTTTAGGGTTTATACATTGTAACTTGATTGCTGCATTAAAAGATATCCAATTGGAATGTCTAATCAAATGAAAACCTAATCACGTAGTTGCCATGTACCATAGATCCATCTTCGGCGTCAGTATCTAGCTCAATGGTGAAATGATTGACTCCTATAGGAAACTCAGAGCACATATTATTGAATATGTGGGGTACCAGTGGAGATATCTCCCTGTATCCTTAAATTGTTAAATTGTGGAAATAGTGGCATGATGTTTTATTATAGAATGACCATGTGTGAGCATGTTCTCTAGTGATGTGTCATGTACCAAGGGAAACTAGTTGTTTATAGGACCATAGCTTTGACTATGAGTTGTTGTCTATAGAACTATAGCTCTGACTATAAGTTGTTGTTTAGCAGTTTGACTGTTATGTCACTGCATTGTAGATTCAAACTGACCAAGTAGTGTTTGTGATGATCGTGGAGTCGAGCTCTTCCATTGATCTTGTATGGTATTGATTTCGACTTAGTAGTGGTCGTTTGGATTTGAGTGGTACACCTCAAACCTCACGGCATAATAATAATAAAAGTGATAATACAGTCAAGTAGTATATTTTCTTAGGGTCAAATATGAATCATATTGGATGACCCCATGCCTTATTTCTTGTACTGTTTTGTTTATAACAGTTATACATGTTCTTATTATTCCTTTTAAAAGCATAAGATATTCTATAGCTCAGTTATAACTACTTACTGCTCAAATAGTAATACCTTCTCTATTTAACTACCTTCTTATATTAGCGTGCTTATAATTGACGTTGGTGAAGAGTTATATCTCTCTCTGGGACATTTGGTCTCACCGGATGGGTTCCATGACTTTTCAGGTGGTCGTGGACATGGAGGTCGAGGTTGTGGTGCGGGTGTTGAGCAGCAAGGAGAGCAGTAACTGTTAGAGGTTGGATATGATGCCCAAGGTTTTATAGTAGAGTCCTACGTGTTGTCCCTATACTCTCAGGTCTTTGGGGAGATTTTGTTGTTTGTATACTGAAACGTAGATTTTAGCTTTATCCCATTAGTGTATAGAAATGGCATGTACATATAAACAACTTGTAATATGTAACAGTTGTGGCTTGATAGCCTTTGAACATGATATGTATCATCTTTTGGTATATATGGAATACAGATGGCCTGAGTTGAAGGCTTGTTTATACAATACTTCCATTTGAGATATTACATAGAAAATGGTTTTAATTTACCCTATTTTGTGGTAATGTTGTGATTAGTGATAATTTCGTGTTTTATTTTGAGTAATCTCATTTTGTGTGGTGATGGGCATTCACAGTTTGGTTGGTATCAGAGGTACAGGTTCGCTGCATCTATAGGGACATAGGACTAGGGTTTGTGTTTGTTCTCGTGTCCTCCAGTATATCTTGTGGCCACTTCTGCTTATGTAGGAGATGAAGAAGAGAAGAAAAGATGTTTGGATAACATGAAGTACATGTTGCTGAGAGCGGTTTTGCTACATCGGGAGGTGGTACAAGGAGGCAAGAAAGGGTTGATGTTGTGCCAGAAGTACCTAAAGTTGACCCAACCAATGTATCCAACCCGACATTACATACCATGTGTGGACAATTCATGGCTACAATGACACACATGGTGGATAGGATGCCCGTTACCTAACCTAGGGCAATTGTTCTTGGTGTTGAAACTCATGGATATGGGAATACTTTTGAAAGACTTTGACATGTAGGAGCATTGGAGTATGTGGGAACATTTGATCCAGCTGGTGCATATATGTATTTGATTGAGCTGGAAAAGGCCTTCAAGATCCTTAACGTTCCTGAAGAGGATAAGGTGAAACATATTGTGTATCTGTTGAAGGGGGTGTTGGCCACTGGTAGGCCATAGAGGAGGAGAAAAGGCTGGGTGTTGTGATTTCTTGAGAAGAATTTTGACGAAAGTTTGTAAGTCGGTACTTTTTGGATAGTTATCTGGATGAGAAGATTGTATAGTTTGAGAATATCAATAAGGTTTTATTTTAATCAGTGCTTATGAAGCTAAGTTTATGGAGCTCCTAAGGTTTTGTCCGCATATGGCTGCAACAAATAAGGAGAGGACCATATGCTTTGAGAAGGGTTTGAGTACTAAATTGACAACCCCAGTATCATCTTTCGAGAACAGAGAGAGGTTTGCCACTTTTTTGGAATCAATTGGGAGAGTGGAGAGGTTTTAATAGAGAAGCGTGAGATAAAGGCCAAGAAGAGGCATGCATAGTACCAATACAATCTTTTAGAGGCTTTAAGAAGCCTAGGTCCTCAGCACCTCAGTCCCAACAGAGGTCAGTGAGTCACTCATAGTGGACACAGAGTAGAGGCAAAGTCCATAGCTTTCCACCTATAAGAACTCATAGTGCAACATCAGTGTCTGTGACAGGGCCGTGTAGGCCGTGGTATGAGAGTAAAACCTATTTCTAGTGTGGACCAGAGGGGCATACTATCGGGTACTGCCTTGTGAAGAATGAAGAGGTGACTCGATAGTCCAGTCAGAATCAATAAGGGTCGCAGCAATGACAACAATACAGTGGCAGGGGATGTGGACAGGTGTCACAGGCAAGTTCCTCAGGACAAGTTGGTAGAGGAAGAGGATGACAATAGGCAACGGTTGGATTCTATGTAATGACTCAGCTGGAAGAAGTCATTTACCCTCATGTTGTGACAAGTTAGATGAAATTATTTCATTCAAATTTGTCTTCTTCAAGTTTCATATCTGTTTTGATTGACCAGGTGTGACACACTCTTTTATCACTAGAGAAGTGATTTCTAATTGTTCCTTACCTTTTAGTCATAGATAGGATAGTCTTCATCTAGAAACTCCTCTATTTGGCACCGCAGAGTTGCGAGAAGTGTGTCCAACCTATGTTCTTGTATTTCTAGGATGCAACATTCAAGTGGATTTCTTACCACTTGACATGCACAGATCTGATGTGATCCTTAGGATGGATACTTTGGAAAAGTATCAAGTGATCTTGGACTGTAGTGCCAAAATGGTGACGTTTGTCGATGGTGATGCTTTGTGGGTTTTCCAGGGTGATAGGAAGATTCTTCAACATCTCTAGTTTTAGCTATGATAGTAGAAAAGTAGATGAGATAGGGGTGTGATGGGTTCTTGGCACATGTGGTGGATACCAAGGAAAAGAATCGTAGTGTTCAGGAAGTGCCAGTTGTATAGGAGTTTGAGGATGTGTTTCCTGATGGGTTTTTAAGTGTACCCCCTCCCAGAGAGATTGATTTTGAGATCAATCTAGTTCCATGTACCCAACCTATAATGTTGATGCCATATAGGATGGAACCAGATGAGATGCGAGAACTGAATAAATAGTTGCAAGAACTGCTTGAGAAAGGTTTCATTAGACCAAGTACGTCTCCTTAGGGTTCTCCCATTCTGCTTGTAAAGAAGAAGGATGGATCAATGAGGTTGTGTATTCACTACCGACCGTTGAATAAGATGATGATTAAGAATAAGTATTTAGTGCCATGTATATATGATTTGTTTGATCGGTTACAAGGTGGCACAATCTTCTCTAAGATAGATCTGAGGTTGGGTTATCATTAGTTGTGGATTAAAGCAGATGACTTACCTAAGTCAACCTTTAGGACAAGGTATGGTCATTATGAGTTTTTGGTTATGCCGTTTGGGTTAACCAATGCACCAACAACGTTTATGGATCTGATGAACAGAGTGTTCAAACCCCTTCTAGATCAATTTGTAGTTGTATATATAGATGATATCCTTATATACTCTAGAGATAGCTGGCAGCATGAGCAATACCTACATCAGGCATTGACTATGTTGAGGCTACACCAATTGTATGCAAAGTCCAGTAAGTGCAAGTTATGGGTAAAGGAAGTGTCTTTTATAGGGCATGTAATATTTGCTAAACAAGTCTGTGTAGACCCAAAAAAAAGTGGAGTTAGTGTTGGAGTGGGATCAGTCAAAGACACCTATGGAGTTTTGCAACTTTTTAGGTTTGGCAGGATATTACAGGAGGTTCATTAAGAACTTCAATGCAGTAGTGTTACCTCTAACAAAGTTAACAAGAAAGGATGTGTTGTTTATTTGGGATGACACATGTCAATGATCTTTTATGATTCTGAAGGAGAAGTTGATCAGTGCACCAGTGTTAGTGCTTCCAGAGCAAGGAAAGGGTTATATTGTTTTCTGTGATGCATCTAAGAATGGTCCAGGTTGTGTGCTAATGCAAGATAAAAAATGTGATTTCTTTTGCTTCACGACAGCTTAAGAAACACGAGGAGAACTACCTGACACATGATTTAGAGTTAGTTGATGTGGTCCATGCCTTGAAGATATGGCGACACTACTTGTATGGCGAGAAGTGTCAGATCTTCACCGACCATAAGAACTTTCAATATATCTTGTCAAAGTAGGAGTTGAACATGCGAAAACAATGTTGGATGGAGCTAATCAAAGACTATGATTGTACCATAGATTACCATAGGCAAATGTAGTGGCACATGCTTTGAGTAGGAAGTTTTCTTCATCATCATCTTATGAGAAGGCACAGTTGAGTGCTTTATTTGTCATAAGAGAGACATATTGGTCTCCTTGTGATAGACGAATGTTCAGTTAGAGGTGTCCATGCTAGTAGTTCTATTAGCATAATTACAAGTAAAGCTGATGTTGAGTCAATAGATCAGAGATGCACAGTAGAATGATACTACAGTACAACAAATTTGGGCAGAGTTGGGTAGTGAGAAACATGATGGCTTCCATGAATCTGAGGATGTGACAGTGTGTTATCATGATAGGACATTTGTTCCAAATGTAGATAATCTAAGAATGTTAGTTCTAGAAGAAGCTCGCTCTTCTATGTATGATATGCATCCAGGTAGCACTAAGATGTATTGGGATATGAAAGATCTATATTGGTGGCTAGGATTGAAGCGTGATGTAGTTGAGTTTGTGGCTAAGTGTGTAGTGTGTAAGCAGGTCTAAGCCTAGCACTAGAAGCCTGTAGGGACTTTGCAACCATTGTTTACACCACAGTGGAAGTGGGATCATATTATGATGGACTTTGTGGTTGGACTCCCAAGGACAGCCAAATGTCATGATTCCATCTGGGTAATAGTGGATATGTTGACTAAGTCAACACACTTTCTGCCAGTAAAGATGAAATATATGACTGAGAAGCTTGCACATGTGTATGTTGATGAGATCATACATCTACATGGTATCCCAGCTACTATAGTGTCAAATAGAGGTCCACAATTCACTAGTCACTTTTAGGAATGTTTGCATGCAGTGACAGGTACGCAGTGAAGGTTAACACTGCATTTGATCCACATTTAGATGGAAAATTTGAGAGGATAATACAGACCTTGGAGGATCTGTTGAGAGCCTATGTGTAGCAATTTTTGGGCAGTTGGGATATACACCTTAGTATGATAGAGTTTGCCTACAAAAATAGTTATCAGAGGAGCATCGACATGGCACCATATGAAGCATTGTATGGGAGATGTTGTAGATTGACTTTGTGTTGGTATGATACGGGAGAATATCATCTTCTAGGTCCTGAGCTAGTTCAGCAAACGATAGAAAAGATCAAAGTCATTTAGTAGCAGCTGAAGGCAACACAGTATAGGCAAAAGTCCTATGTTGATAACCATCACGGACCTTTAGAGATCCAAGTGGGATACATGGTGTACCTCAAAGTCTCTCCTTGGAAAGGTGTTCGAAGGTTTAGGAAAAAGGGTAAGTTAGCTCCCAGATATATGGGACCTTATCATGTGGTTGCACGTGTTGGGAAGGTGTCCTACAAGCTAGATTTGCCACCTGAGTTGCATAAGTTACATACAATGTTTCATATCTATATGTTGAGGAAGTGTCACCCTGATACAGAGTTGACTCTTCAACCTGTTGAGGTGGAGCTGGATAATGATATGTCTTATGTGGAAGGTCCTATTCTGATCCTGGATAGAAGGATTAAGAAGTTGAAGAAGAAGGACATTGTATAATTAGGGTTTTGTGGCATCATCGTGGCATGGAAGAAGCCATGTAGGAGCTTCATGACGAGATGAGAAAGAAGTATATATCTCTTTTTGCATAGTATTTCAGGGGCAAAATATTTGTTAGGGGTTTATTGTTGTAAGACCTTGACCTAGCTTTATGCTTGATTGTGTTCACCTTATATAATGAGATGCTTAAACCTTAATTTAATCTTTTGAGATGTCTTAATATTATGTGAAAGGCTTATATTTTTCATTTTGGTCCAACTTGATTATTGTTTGATCTATCTTGTAATATATGTCCTTGTTTTGGACCAATTTGAAAATTTCCCATAAGTGAGGGTTATATTGAAAATTTTCACATGTTGAGAATGTTTCTTGTGCTTTACCATCATGACATAGGAGATGATGCAATGGGGCAACTTGTTTGAATCATGGTTGGTGATGTGACATCTCATGGTGAATCTAGAGTTTCTAGGGTTTGCTTAAGTTGATAGAGTGACTATCCTAGGGTTTGTGGTTTGCTTAAGTTGATAAAGTGACTATCCTAGGGTTATGACCACTACACCACTTTTGGTGAAATTAGTGAGTGAAACACGTGCTTTGGATGTTGTGGTCTTGACCAAGATGACCTAGAGAGGGGTGGGTCAAAACACCTTGTCCTCTAGTGGAGTGCCTCGACCATGTATATGGTGCTTAGGGTTTTGGTCGATACCAAGTGTGCATGAGATATGTATCGACCAAGAAAAGGTAGTATACGACCTTGGAGGTCACTACACTTTTGTTGGATAAACATGAACATTTCATAAATTGCATGTGAGAGGAGGAAAGGCTATTTCTTTGGAGGACATGTGTCTTTTATTACCCTTATATGTTGACACCTTATAAACCCCTACTTCCTTCATCCTTTGGGTATATAACCCCTTATCTTCACATGAGAGAAACTTTTTGGCCCCACACTCTTTATCCTTCCTTGAGATCATTCTTGGATCTTTAGGATCATTGAAGGTCAGATCTTGAAGCTTGCGTAGCCAATCCATCTTGCATGTTGAAGATCTTGTGCTAGAACAACTCTTTGGTGGTGATTTCTTGGATATTCTTCTCTTGGTAAGTAATCTTAACTCTTGATCACATTTCCCCTCTTCTAAAATCTCCATCTTCTTTATCCTGCTTGTTTGTAGATTGTGGATCATCCATGGTGGCTTTTCTTGGAGATCTCTTCTTCACATAGGTCATAGATCATGTTTTTACAAGATGGTACCCGAGTGAGAAGAAGACCTCTTCTTTGGTTCGACCTAGGGTTTCAGCTTTCTCTTTCCTTAATATCTCCTTCGACCATGGCTTATCTTTCTCTTTTAGAGGTGATCCTTTGGCCAGAGTTTTGAAGCTTGGTTGAAGTTCTTGGATCTTTTGAAATTGGGAGATTATTTCTCTCTGAATCATGCGGGTTATATAACTTTACCCCCATATATTATTAGCATCTTAAGATCTGATCATAAGTTTATGTTCTACATATTAAGAACATCTTCTTGATGATAGAAGGAACAATATATTTTAAGGGTGAACTTGTGGAGTATTCTTGATAATATTATATTTCTTATAAACCCTAAAATGCCTTGTAACTGATCATTGTAGTAAATGGAAAATGTTCTGTTTTCTTTTAACCTTCATATATGGAACCATGCTACCTTCTTTACGTTTGTTTATACTTGAGTACCACAAAGTTTTGATCTATTTATATGCATAAGAATATCTATTTTCTCTCTATAAATACAACTCTTTTGATGATCTTCTATGATCCATAATCTAGGGTTGATGAATACTTGGTATAGGGCCTTATTCATCATGTCGACGCTTGGTTTTTCCCTATAGTTAACCACCTATTCTGACCTTGTTCAGACCTGTTATGGTGTTGGGAATATAGCTAAACTATGGTTGAGACAACCCTTGGTATTCCCTTAGTTTGATACCATGCATGGATGGTTGTTTCAATCTCAACAACCCTAGGGGATAGTCTCTACTCTCTAGCCTGGTTGTGACGCAGTGTTTCAGGTTGTGAGCTTAGACACATTGCGGTTGAGACAAGTTACATGCGTCGTGGGTCAAGACACCCTGCACGCGTTACGATCAAGATGTAGCACACATTGTGGGTCAAGACTCAGCACACATTGCAGTTGAAACCTTGCACGCATCACAAGTCAAGATGCCCGATGTACGCATTGCAGGTCGAGAGACCATGCTGCACACGTTGTAGGTTGTGACACCATGATTGTGAGAAAAATGTTGATATCCATAATTATGTACACGGAAACTACATTATGTAATAATCCATAATTGATGAGGTAATTATAAATGACTAATCATTGATGATGGAGCTTAATCCTAGTGCTCTCCAAATATGTAGAAGGTGATGGAATTAGGGT
Source organism: Alisma plantago-aquatica (assembly GCA_963693085.1). Taxonomy (NCBI): domain Eukaryota; kingdom Viridiplantae; phylum Streptophyta; class Magnoliopsida; order Alismatales; family Alismataceae; genus Alisma; species Alisma plantago-aquatica. The sequence continues at coordinate 465,586,732 of OY856409.1, read as the reverse complement.
ATAATGGATGAATAATGTTATGAAATCCTAATTGGCCATGTACAAATCCTAACCCTAATTATGTAATAATGTGACATATGTTCTCACTCTACTTGAAGATTTTTCTTTCATGATAGTGTTTCCTCCCTCCTATTTATGTAACCCTACACTTGCAGGTGAGATGAATGGCATAGCTATGTGAGTGTTATGGTGAACCTTATAAAATATAGTGTGGTGATTATGAGTAGTATTGAGATATATGTGTTATCATTTGTGTAGGGATTATATGAATGGGTCTAATGACCTAGCAAGTGTATTGTGCATAAATTGAGGTGAAATCATTTAGTGATGTGATTGAGGGATTGATATTTCATAGTAGACCTTGTGAAAGGCAATAATACAAGTGTCGTGTGATGATGAGATAGGTTCTCACCTTGTACGTTTTATATCTTCTGGAGTTATGTCTTACCTTTAATTTTGTAGAATTTGTTTAGGGTTTCTATGTTGTAGCTCGATTGATGCATTAAAAGATATCCAATTGGAATGTCTTATCAAGTGAAAACCTAATTAGTAAAACCAATGATAACCCTTAGAGAATCCGGTCCTAACAATCCCCTCTGATAGGAACCTTGATACACCACATTCTGGATATGAATCTGCCTCTTGAAAGTGCCCTGAGCATTCGATTTGTGTTCTGTAGTAATGAAAAAGAATGTGACTCTTTTGTTTAGCCAAGCTCCACTTAGGGCTTAAGTGAGGATTTAGCCGTCATTAAGTCATAATCGTCATATCTATCTTAAAATTTAATCTACATGGATTACACAAAGTTGGTACCACTGACAGGAAGTCAGTGGCAATGAGATGTCGACTGAGTCAAAACCCTTGATAAGTGTAAATGACCTTCACCACACAAAGAACAATTACTCAAAACAAAACATGGAATTATCCTAATCACAACATTACCACAAAATAGGGTAAATTAAATCGATTTACAATGTAATCCCTTAAAGGGAAGTATTTTATAAACAAGACTTCAACTCATGCCATATGTATTCCATATATACCGAACGATGATACATATCATGTTCAAAGGTTGTCAAGCCATAAATGTTACATAGTACAACATGTTTATATGTACATGCCATTTCTATACACTCATGGCATAAAGACAAAATCTATGTGTTGGTATACAACCAACAAAATCTCATCAAAGACCTGAGAGTACAAGAAAGACACATAGGAGTCTACTACAAAACCTTGGGCAGCATATCCAACCTCTAACAGTTACTGCTCTCCTTTCTGCTCAACACCCGCACCACGACCTCAACCTCCTCATTCACAACCACCAAATAAAGTTGCGGAGCCCATGGGGTGAGAACAAACGTCCCACCGAGAGATATAACTCTTCGCCAACATCTATTTAAGCATAGTAATATAATAAAGCAGTTAAATAGAGAAAGTATTACTATTTGAGTAGTTTAAGTAGTTATAACTGAGTAGTAGAACATGTTATGCTTTTAGAAGGAATATGAAGAACATGTATAATTGTTATAAACTAAATAGTACAAGAAATAAGGCATGTGGTCATCCAATGTGATTTGTATTTTACTCTAAGCAAATATACTACTCAGTTGTTATCACTTTTATTATTATTAAGCCCTGAGGATTTGAGGCGTACCACTCAAATCCAACTGACCACTGCTAAGTCAAAATTAGTACTATACAAGATCGATGGAAGAGCCAGACTCCATGATCATTACTAGTACTACTCAGTCAGTTCGAGTCTACAATGCAGTGACATAACAGTCAAACTGCTAAACATCAACTTATAGTCAAAGCTATAGTTCTGTAGACAATAACTCATAGTCAAAGATATGGTCATGTAAACAACTAGTCTGCCTTGGTACATGGCAAAACACTAGAGAATAGGCTCACACATGGTCATTCTATAATAAAACATCATACCATTATTTCAACAATTTAAGGATACATGGAGATATCTCCACTGGTACCCGCATTTTCAATAATATGCACTCTGAGTTTCTCTTAGGAGTTACTCAGTTTACCATCCAGCTAAATACTGGCACTAAAAATTGATCTAAAGTATAGGGTCCGCACCTCCACCTCTACCGTGCAATATGAAGGACATGGTCACGAAATCACCTTTGTGATGATCTTGAGGGACATCTGCATCCTCTTTGACATTCTTTATGACAATAAGAAAGGGACAAAGTCCTTTACAATAACTAATGGCGTGAATGACAAGGGAGGACATGCACACAACTTTCAGACATAAGGACTCCATCAGTACGAAGTTTTTCAAAGTTCTCTTGGCACTTTCATCAAAGATTATATGCAAAGAGACAAAGAGGGGTCTATCTTCAATGCAATACTACGTCTGTTTGCTAGATTATATGAAAATAAGGCCAAAGCAACCTCTGTCAATGAGCTGGTCACTACAATGTAAAGTACTAAAATCATAAGCTAATAACATTACCATATAAAGTCAAAGACCATTGGATAATTATAGAAGCAGATCTACCTACACTAAAAATAACCACAACAATTGTAACGTTAAGGACTTTCCATGTAATAAAATGGATTTCAGAGTATGAGGCTTGAGATATACAAAAAATCTCAACCAAACTTGACCACTTAATCAAAGGGGCTAACATATGGTACTCCCCCAACTGGTTGGATATTTGGATCAACGTCGATGCCCCTCAACAAATGCTAGATTCTGGGACAACATGCTCATTATTTTGAGAATGATTGAAGCCCTGAAAAGAAGAATCCCATTAGAGGGTATAGTGAATGAGGACTTCCATGATCTATAGGGAAAAAATGTCATGGAGATCACTCATGATAGGTGATCCTTCTATGATCTTATCATGGAAACTATTCCAGGGAGGATGTACAATACTATACCCCTTCTAGAGATGAGGCCTTGGAGAGAAGTATTAAATGCCCTCTATACCATCCCAACAGGGACAACCATCAGTTCAAATCCCTCCCTCTCCACCGGTACAACCATAAACATAAACTTCTACCAAACCCAATTCGGAAAAAGATTATGAGACTGAGAAAGATCATGATGTACCCTATGAATAAGCCACAACAATATACCTATTAATTACATAATTGTCACTCCAACATTTAAGAACTTTGTCTGTGATGTGTGCTACTTCTTATAAATGGAAAATTTAGCCCTCATCATGGAGAGGTTGTAACATGAAGCAAATGGCATTGTGATTGTCTTCGAAAAGGGATATGTAAACATTCTAAAGACACACCTCTATAAAATCCTCACGTTCAAAGGTTACATGATAGTTAAAGTCACAAATGCTTGTGAGCTTCTGTTAGGTGAGTGTTGGATCTAGGGCTCTAGAGGGAGTGAATAGAGCTTCAAAACTTGCACAAGAATAGTTAGACCTTCAAATTATATCAATTGAAACCAAATGATAAAAGTGAATTTGAGGTCCTATCTAAACAATCATAGCAAGGATGAGAGAGATTGAAACAAACACTTAGAAAAGGTGTTTATATTGGTTCTAAAATCCAAACTAGGAGACTGTCAATCCACTACCTAGAGAGGTCAAACTCTAGGACTTTGCAACCCATGTATACTTATATTCCATTATAAGACATATAAGAAGACCACCTTACATCCAAGGGCTTACCTATCCAAGAGCTAATCTTCTACCTCACAATAGGTCTTACCCACTCTTACAAGCAGCTTGATTCCTTCTCTTATGAAATCTCCTCCTTGTAGCAAGTCTTCAACCTTGAGGATTATCCACCAAGCTCCTTGGATCTTCCGTCTTGTCCTTCTCCTTCTCCTTCACTTGGAGAAGATCTTCACACCTTCTTCAGCCTTTAAGAAGAACAACAACTCCTCCTTCACTTGGAGAAGATCACTTCAGCCTTTACTCTTTCAGAATGGGGATTGGGAAGATGGAAGGATGGAGAGATTTACAAAGTAACAATGAGGTAGCTCTCTTAAAAATGCCTAACTCACTCATAATCACGAAATGCTTTGTAAATGAGAGAGAAAAAGGGGCTCAAAGGGGTTTAGCACACTCAACTATAGCAAGGACCAAGGATAGCATGAAAGAGCAACCTTGGAATGAACTCCAAAGGGTCCTATTTATAGTTGGGGGTGTTCCTTTGAGTGTGGGATCACATAAATACAAAACATAGCCGTTTTACAACTTGAAATGGATCTATTTTTTATTCTAACAACTCACAATAGTTGGAATCACTTTTTCTGTGATTTTCATACACAATATTCGATCGAGTTTCAATAAAGGTAACTTGACCGATCCACTATCCGACAAAGTCAATTTTCAAACTATCGGTCGAGTTTCTCCTGTGGTAACTCGACCGATCAGCTAAAATCAACTTTGGTTAGAAAGTTGGTCGGTCGAGTTCTGTGAGTGTACAACTCAACCGATCCAATCATTTCCAAAAATCAATCACTGACTGGTCAAGATTCAAACTCGGTCGATAAAGTTATTGTGATGAATTTTCCAAAATGATTTTTAAGTGATCAAACGATGGAATTAAGTGTCCCTGATTTTTTCTCATCTTAGTTACAAGTCATAACATCAATACAAATGATTACAAAATATTCTAAGGTAGTTTGGAGTGTTTTCCACAAAAGTGCATTTGCATTGTTTTTTACTTGAACTTGGACAAGCTAGGGCTTGAGAAATTTGATCCTTTTCATGTACCTAATGCCTGGAATCAATCTTAAACAAACATATTAGATACATGTGAATGGAATGGTTGAGTCATTATTAAAATATGGATAGTGTATGACTCTCAAGTCAACAATCTCCCCCTTTTTTAAAATGGCAAACCATTCATCAACATATTGAAAATGATATGTAAAGTTATACCTTGGCCTTATGAATTGCAAGGGGATTCATAATTTCAACAATGTGAAATTGCTCCCCATTAATCTATGCTCACTCTTACCTGCATAGTTAATCGTTCTACACAAAGCTATATAACATATATACTGCATGGTCCTTTAGCAAGTCACATGATAAAACATATACTTAGACAAGAAAAGGGTCATATAGGGAGTAAAAATAATATGATTGAGCTTCAAAACATCAAATTTCTCTCCCCCTTTTGGCATTATCAAAAAGTAAGGGGGGTAGAAGATCAGAAAAACATGTCTTCTCCAAGAACAACCAAAAACATGTAACCATAATATAAAACATTCAACCACATAACACACAAGAAATAGAGATGAGAACAGAGAGAGAAACAAGCAACGTGTGCCTTAACAAAAATATGGAAAAGCATACCAAGAACTCATATGATAGAGCACACATAGAGTTATGATACATAGGATTAAGATTACAACACATAAGCATGTTCTCAAAGCAACTACAAACTAAATGATGAAAGCAACATGATGATAGAAATAGCATGGCTCAGATAATGTGCCCAGATGTCTTTAGTACAAAATAGTTTAGAAAGACATATATGATCAACATCTAAGAGCTAAAAACTAAAACATCTAAACATCTAGGCTATCTATGTCCATAATATCATCATCGACATGACCATTGTCAGCTCCAGGCTCAGAGTCCTCATCTCCATCTAAAGGTGCAATAGAAATAAGAGCTTCACCTTCATCACCAGAGCCATCAGAACCAACATCAGGGACATCATCCTCAGTGGCCTCCTCATCATCAACAACAACTATCAGCCTGGTTGGGCATCTCCTCATCGGTAGAAGGATCGAAGCCACGACTGGGCCACATGACATTTTGCTCGTCCCAAGACATGCCAAGATCATGGAGCTACTCAGCCTGAGGGAAAGTGGGAGAAAAAGTGTCAAGGCTATCAAGAAGGGTAGCTAAGGGGGCAGTAGACAGATGTAGCACTCTAGGTGTAGGTGCAGGGGTAGGTCCACCTATAGCAAAGGGTGTGGTTGTGGAAGCAGCAAATGGAGGGGTCAGGTAGAAGTGATTGTATGCATAGGAAGCATAATCATCACCTTGGTAGAGATGGTAGGCAGGGTAAGGATGGGCACATGATAGGTTCATGGTCTACATGATTTAGCAGAGATCCTGATACAGGTGCTCCTGAACCTGTAGGTTGTATGCCTGTTGATGCACCATGTAACCCATGAGGGCTTCATATGAAATGAGGTGTGGGTAGGTCAGGATGGAGGTCGAGGTGGAGGTGCATGGGTGGAGGTAGAGGCTCCAGGAGTGGTGGAAGAAGATGTAGGCAAAAAGGTTTTCTTGATTGTGGTCTCACTGATACAGACTCCTTTTCTAGAGGGTTTGTAATGAAGATCATGAAAAAGAGACCACAGATCGGGGTTGGGTAGGGTGGGTGGGTGCCTCGGGTGTTCTTCCCGGAGTCAAAGTAGGTCATGTGGTGGAGAATGTATCTAGACCACTTGACTCCTATGTTCTTCAAAAGACAATACATAATCACTGTGGTATTCTCTGCAATTTCAATTTCATTCTTTTTGGGGTGAATATTGTAGTTGACTGCCAGAGCGAGTATGCAGCTTTTGATACCCAAGAAAGAGGATGGGATGGTCAACTTCTTCCTATAGGGTGGCTCAGGCTTCTTTAAGAACTTATGAATGTTATGGAGAGTAGTACCATAGCTCTTGTAGAAGGACTCAGGGTCAAGCAAGTCAATATACTCATGATAATCTTTCCTCCACGTGTCGGTTACCTCAGTACCATTGAGAAACATGTTTAAGGTATCTTCTGAGATAGTGAATTTCTTATCAATAATCATGGAAGTGATAATCACTTGATTATTAGGAGGGGGTACAATAGAGTCATAGTTTCCTAAAAGATTTGCATAAAATTCATGGACCGCCTTGGTGTTTGTAATGGAATCATGAAAGCATCGACGTTCAACACTCAGGACTGGTAGGTGATGGTCATAGAGCAACTCAACTACCTCATCTATCACCTCTTATTTATGTGTACGAGTCTCAAACAAGGCATGGAAATGAAAAAGGTTCATAGGAAGGAGCTCCTTATACATGTTTAGAGCTTCGGTTGAAACAAAGAAGGTGTCATCGAAAGGAATGAGGCGGGAATTGGAGGATGATGATGGTGCTCCAACAGGTGTGGCCCCTTTTCTTCTATTTGAGGCCATGAAGGTGAGATGGAGAAGATTGAGAGACCAAACAAGAGAGAAACACCACCAAAGGTCGTCTAACCACCAAGGGCAGATAGGAAAAGGTGCTAGGTAGGTCCGATAAAGGTTGGCTAGGGCTAGGAGAAGGAAGGTCGAGGCTAGGGTTGAGAGCTTAAGAGAGTCATAGTGAGGATCATTTGACTTTTCTCTAGTTAAGAGGGAGAATAGTCGACCAAAACCTACTTAACAATTGGTCCATCCCAGCCATTGGTCGAGTTCTAAGAGAAAGAAACTTGACCAAATGGCTTTTTACAAAAGCCCTCAACCACGAGACGGTCGAGTTGGCAACTCAACCGGAAGAAGTTTTGTCCCAAACTTAGAAATTCTAGTGTCTAGCCATTAGAGTGCTAATTATATTTATTTTTCTGGTCCATTTTTCATTTTAGACATGTTTAGGCACATATCATTCATCATTGGGTACTATTTAGTGACAAAATAATTGTTTGCAAAAATACCCAAAACAAGCGAGAAACGAGGCATAAGAACATGAAATTTTATCACTTTAGCAAGCAAAGGTGATAAAGATATGAGCAAAGCATATATAATAGATAGAAACTAGATAGATGGAATATCAACATCATCCAAATTAGTTATGAGTATTTTAGATATAATAAAATTAAATTGCTCTCTAGCTAGAGGTTTAGTAAAAATGTCTGCCAATTGATTTTCCATGTCCACATGCGTGTTATAAATATCCTTTTTGGCAATGTGATCATGAAGAAAATGATGACGAATCTCTATATTCTTGGCTCTACTATGTAATATAGGATTGTAAGATAAATTGGTTGTACTAGTATTATCACAATAGATAAGAGAAGCATCAAAATGAATGTTAAAGTCTTGGATTATTTGCTTCATCCATAGTCACTTGGCACAACAACTCTCAGATGCAATGTATTCAGTCGTGGTAGTTGATAGAGATGTTGTGCTTTGTTTCTTGGAGAACCAAGACACCAAGCATGATCCTAGGAGGAAGCAAGTGCCACTTGCACATTTCTATCAATCAACCATCTTGCATAATCAACATCACTATAAGCAGTAAGAGTAAAGTCTCTTGACTTAGGATACCATAGTTCAAATTTTTTGGGTTTTGGTTAAGTACCTTAAACTCTTCTTAACGTCTATAAAATGTGATTTATCATGATTTGAATGAAAGTGGGCACACAAGCCAACACTAAACATTATGTTAGATCTAGAGGCAGTTAAATAAAGTAAACTTCCAATCATACTTCTATAGAGCTTCTTGTCTACCTTTTCTCCTTCTTCATCTTTATCAAGCTTGGTGGTGTCTAACATGGGGGTGTCCATTGGCTTGGTGTTCTCCATTCCAAAGCGCTTAAGTTGTTCACTTGTGTACTTGTCTTGGTTGATGAAGTTTCCATTCTTTGTTTTCTTGATTTGAAAGCCAAGGAAGAATGCAAGCTGCCCCATCATGCTCATCTCGAACTCACTCTACATAAGATCACTAAACTCCTTTCAAAGATCAAGATTAGTTCTACTAAATATAATATCATCAAAATAAATTTGAATAATAAGAAAATTGTTAGAAGTGTGTTTTAGAAACAAGGTAGAATCTACTTTGCCCGTGATATAGCCATGATCTGACAAAAAGTTCTTTAGTTTCTCATATCAAGCTTGAGGTGCTTTTTTAGACCATAAAGAGCTTTTTGAAACAAATAAACATGTTTAGGAAAACTATCATGTTTAGAGCCCAGGGATTGTGCAACATACACTTCCTCCTCAATTGTACCATTAAAAAACACACTTTTAACATCCATTTGATATAGAAGGAAATTTCATGTAACTAGTAAAATCCAGCAACATGTTAAATGACTCAAGTCTAGATACATGTGCATATGTTTCATCAAAACTATATGTTCATGTTGATTGTAGCCTTGAGCCACTAACCTTGTTTTGTTTCTTACCACCTTGCCACTTTCATCTAGCTTGTTGTAATAGACCGACTTGGTGTCGATGATCTTTCTATCAGATGGTCTTGGCACTAGAGTTCACACTTTGTTCTTCTTGAATTGCTCCAGTTCTTCCTGTATGTCTAGGATCCAAAAGCTTCTTTAACATTCTTTGGCTTGAGTTGTGAGATGAAGGTGTTGCTGGTTTGTTCTTTATTATAGGCATCCTGCATCTTCACTCTTTTAAAGAGGTCACCTATAATTATCTCTTTAGGATGATTCTTTGAAAAACAGGGGGTTGGATCCTTCTTTCTTCATCTATCTCTGCTTCTTGAGTGGCCACCTCTTTTCCCTTTTGAGTGATGTTGAATTCTTTTATAGGAATTACCTCATCTGGAGAATCATCATTAGTGATATACTAGGAAAAAGAGGGATTAGTATCAATACATTTGACATTAATATATTTTTCTACTTTAGATGGATCAACATTATACACTCTATAAGCCTTGCTAGTAGTGCTACAGCCAAGAAATAAAGCCTTGTACGATTTCATATCAAACTTGTCAAGAGAATCTTTCGTGTTCAAAACAAAACAAGGACACCTAAAAATGTGAAAGTACTTGATAGAAGGCTTCCTACCATGCCATAGCTCATAGGGGGTTTTCTTCAAGAAGGGATGTGTGAAAACCCAATTTTGCACAAAACATGATGTCCTAACGGCTTCGGCCCAAAACTTCTTTGGAGTATCATACTCTAGAAGTATGGTCCTAGCCATTTCCTGTAGTGACATGTTCTTCCTCTCTACAACCCCATTTTTTTGAGGTATTCGAGGTGAAGAAAATTTATGTGCATATCCGGACTATTCACAAAAATGTTTAAAAATATCATTTTCAAATTCTCCCCCATGATCACTACTGATAGAAACAATGTGGCAAGAAGCTTTGTTTTCAACTCGTTTGCAAAAGCTAGAGAAAACATCGAGAGTATCACTCTTATAAATGAGAAAGAAGGTCCAAGTATGTCGACAGAATCGACAATACCAAGACAATACTTGGAACCACAAAGCGATTGAGTTCTCATAGGTCCAAATAGATCAATATGGAGAAGTTTAAGAGCTCTCTTGGTACTAAGGACTCCTTTGGATTTGAAAGAGTACTTGATTTTCTTTCCTTGGGGACAAGGTTGGAATTCCTCATCCTTTTCAAAATCCAATTTGGGAAGTCCCTTTACCTAGTCCATTTTGCTTAACTTCTTTAATTGATGCATATTTAAATGACCTAATCGACGATGCCAAAGAGAAATAACATTTGAATTGACTACAATGCATCTACCAACAACAAGATTAATAGAGTCAAGCACAATTACATAAAGATTACTGTTCCTAATTCCCTTATACATGACATTGTAAGCGAGGAAATCTAGGAGTAAGCATTCAAAAGAAGTAAACAACACAAGGTAACCATTATCACATAGTTTACTTACACTTATTAAATTGTGATGTAGGTCATCCACAAAGAGAACATTCTTGATGCACAATGATTCACCTACATCACCCTCACCTTTTACCTTACCTTTCTTGTTGTCCTCAAAAGTAACTAATCCTCCTTTCTTCTTTGTGAAATTGTTGAAATGGCTTATATCACCTGTCATGTGCTTTGTGCAGCCGGTATCAACAATCCATTTCCCTTTTTCCTGTAAGAAAGGAGAATTTCGGTTCCCAACTCCAATTTTGGGATTTGGTGTTAGTTTGGGGACCCAATTCATCTTTGGGTTGGTCCCTTTAGTCTTGTATGGACAATAAGTAGAATAATGATCATCACTCTTGCAATGTGAACAGATCATAGGATTCTTTGATCTCGAAGACTCTCCATGAAGGAAAGGAGGCTCCTTACACTTTTTCTTACCTTTGTCCTTACCATTTCCCTTAGGAGCTCCCCCTAAAAATCCCAAACCACTAGTACCACTTTGTTTGGTAGAATGGTCAAGCATTTCATTTAGGGAGTTTTTCCCTTTGAGGAATTTCTACAGAGAGGCTCTATGTTACACCCCTGACCTGGGTTATGGCTTAACCCTAAAAGTTTTACTTAAGAAAGTTACTTACAAAACTTGTTATAATCTTTTGATAAGTAATTAAGGCTTCTTGTGAAGTCTATTTTCAAGTTTGAGCTTAATTACAAACTATTTGTGCATTATATGATAGTCTGAGTGAAAAAGTGCAATTTTCCCAAGATGAGGAGTTATGTTGCAAATGTCACATGTTAAATGTATTTATAGGTGTTCTTAAACATCATGAGATATAGAATGATGCTAAGTTGTGGCTTGTAGAAAGCCTAAATTCTAAGTGAGAACTTGTTTGAATAATGTTAAGTGCTTTGTGCATCAAATTGGAAATTATCTCAAATGGAGGGTTGGTATGTACATTATCACTTCTAGTGTGTCCCTATTACCTCTATGTATCATTTATAGGAGAGATAAATAAGGGTGCACCATGATTGAACCATCTTTCAGGGATGGTACCCTTAGTAATGAAAGGACTAAGAAAGAATTAAAAGTGAAGCCCTTACTCGAGCTATATCGAGTTGTAGACTTAGAATGGGAGTCCCTATCGGCCAAGGGGCCATGGAGGGAGTATCCTATCAGTTTTTTTAGCTTTAGCTTTGCCCATGATGGGCAAGATGCTTCAATAAAGTGATATGTATCGGTTTGCAACTTATCTTAGAAAAAGATGGAGTTGAATATAATAATAAAGTGAGTGGAAGGAGACTTGTCCCAGAAGATAACCAAAGGAGCCCGACCCTTATCCTTTGCATTATCCTCAAGCTCTTATTTTTTCATGGAAAGATAATTATGGGATGCATGTAAATAATATGTGTCTACCATGCATGTCTATGTGGCATGTAGTAGCTTAAGATGATGACACCTCCTACACTCCTTTCCATAAAACTCAAGTATAAATATCTTACCCTTCACTTGTTAATAGAATTTCGAAATATTGTTAGTATCCTTCTCTTACATATCATTCATACCCCTCTTGTATCGTGCATGAGAAAGAGGAGTTGAGTAGAAAGCTTGGTATCAGCCAAAGACAAAGGATATCAGCCAAATAGGTCATAGCAACCAAGTAAGGTGATATCGGCCTTTGGGATTGGAGGTATCATGCAAAAAGTTAGGAGCTCAAGTCTTGGATCTTTGAGAAGCTCATATTCAACCTTGGGAACTTAAAGAGTTGGAGTTTGAATCTTGGAAGTTGCTTTAGAGGCGGGTTATATAACTTGAACCCATTTATATTATTATCTATTTTTCAATATTGTTCCACTTGTTGATTTCTTTCAAATTCGGATTTTATTTGATCAATTGATATATCCATGAGTTCCAATAAGTAGTTAGGACTAGTGTCAATGGTTTAGAATAGTAAGACAAGGATCTTAAGGTTGATGATGATGACATCATCATGAAACAACCCGATGTGGGTTGAAGAACCTTGAAATCAGATATGGAACCCAAGATGGTGGTTCACCCGATATCAAAGTAGGTGATATCCCATACACGATATAAGACATGTCCTATGGACAATATGGAGGAACCTATTTGTACCTGATACATGATACAAGGTTAAATTTAGATCTCTTACACGATATGGGCAAAACCCTAGGTGGAAAAAGTGGAAAGTCGATATGCTTTGAAATATGATTGCTTTTGAAAAACTTGATATATCGTACTACCTTGAGATGAGTTGATAAGTAACTAAGTATCTAGATTGTCGTGTAACCATAGAGAATGAATAGAACCTTGAAAGTATGAAATGGTTATGAGCTGAAAGGGGTTTATCTAAAATAGGTAAACTGATATGATGTCCAACATATAAACCAATATGATGACCAACACATAGACCGATATGATATCCAATATGGGATCATGATTTGATATCCAATATGGGATCACAATATGGCAAATCCAATATAGGAACATGATATGGTAATCCAAGACAAGAAACCCATATGGTGTTATTTGTATACATTTAAATAATACATAGTGAGGCAGCTCATATTATGCCCGATATGGCACATTCTTGTCCACGATATAAGAACGTCCTATGCCCGATATAAGGTTAATAGTCTCACTCATACACGATATGAGGATGACTTACAATGATAAGAGCTAGGTGATAGCCCACCCGACATGGCTACATGATATGGTGTTAGGAACTACACCTCACATGATATAATGAAGTGGTTATACCACCGGTTTGATATGGATCCATAATAGGATATGAAGATTGTGTCTCAAACACAATATGATAGTACATATGTATACTATGATACCTGATGTGGTAGGTATGCTTCAATCCAATTTTACTAAGTGGTATATGTTGTGGGAGATGATAAATACTATATTAAGAAGTAATAAGTATTAGTTTAATTTGATAATTGCAAGTTAATGTACCTTCAAGAGGAGGATTAAGTTAAAACTTAATAAAGTAAGGTGTGGGCAATACCCTTGAGAGATGTAAGGATGTACACCCATATATGGAAAAGGTGATACACCATATGGCTGGTAAGATTAAATACCTTAATTATTAAGTGATGGGAGATATGACGATGCCTATCTTGATATACACCTAATCCAATACATGTGTTCAACTTCAAGATACATGATTCAACCCAATACACCTTGTAAAGGTGAGGGGAAAACACTCTTAGGAGTGATGAGTGTAATACCAAGTAGTGATATGGCTAATACTTGGTTAAGTGAAATACCTAAAGTATTTGATAATGTTCAACTCTATATCAATAATGCCTTAACCCGAGATGAGTTCATACCACTTAATGATAGATGAGTAATTCAACCGTGTGACTTATGATCAATACACTACAGGGAGAATGTGATGAGCTAGTGCATAAAGTACTAGGATGGGAAATACCCTAGCACAAGATAAGTTTGTGAACTTAAGTAAGTTAAAAAGTGATGAGGGAAGTGATGAACCAAGGCATGTTAAATATTATATCCAGTACCTTAGGGTTGATACACCTTGGTGCACCTCAAATCCAATATACTTGGATGAGTAAAACATTAAGTGTGGTATGTCAATTGTTACATTAAGATGTAATAAGTTTAAAGCACTTTGATAAGTGTAGGCTAACCTACCATGAGAAAGGGTTAAGCCAAGTTAATAAAATCGTATGAAATCAATATCCTAGTAAGAATGAGAGGGAAACTCATACTTTGTGTTGACAATCATTTAATGATAAAAAGATGAGAATAAATAAGTATGATTGAATATTTATATTATCTATGTATGCTCCTAGATGTGTGGAGTAATGAATTAGGGTTTGGACTAATAATACGAACTTGAAACGCCTATTCGGCTATGAAGGAAAACCCTAACCCTAATAATGGGAAGGTTGTATGTCTCTTATTGCATAAGCTGTGTGAGCTAAGTGAATAGTTGTTGTCTAGTGAGAAATGACAAGATGTTTAATAGGCCTTGTGAGCTAAGTGAATAGTCATTACCTAATAAGAGGTGATAAGTTATTTAAATGGACTTTGTGAGCTATGAGAATTATTTATACAATAAGTATAAATGGTTATATATAATCTAACATTTGAAAGGTAGTTGTTGCTTAGTGAAAGATTACTAGATATTCAATGAGCTTTGTGAACTATGTGAATTAATACCTTGGTATGTTGACCTAGAGGTATCAGTTACCTGTTACAAAGGTAACAAAGCTTAGTGATGAATTGAGAGTTTAAATATCCAAATATGATGATGATAAGAGATGGAGATTCTAAGTGTTCTATGTGTTCTAAAGAATCATGAAAATACTTTATGACGTATTAAACCTTTCTTTGAAGTATCTAATATAATATAGGGGTGCTTAGTGGACTCCCCAAATTAAATAGGGATGCTTAGTGGACTCCCCAAATTATATAGGGGTGCTTAATGGACTCTCCAACAATACTAGGTTGCTTAGTGGTCTTTCTGATGACAAGGAATCTGGGAAAGCTTAGTGGTCTTCTCCCGAAAAGAGTACACGCTACAGCTGTAATTCTATAGTGAAGATGTTGCTATACCCCGACATAGTTAATTGCAGATGATACATGATGCCTTGCTAAGTCTAAGTGGTCTTGTACTTACCGAGACAGATGAGGTCGTGACATCTGGCTCTGCCACTGACCTCGTATGGTACCGATTTCGATTTAGTAGTGGTCAGATGGAGTATGATCGGTATATCGCATCTCCTCTAGGCTTAAGTGAGAACATGAATATATAATAAGTCATGTGGCATATTTTTTGAAGGATCGAATACGGGAAAACATTGCTCGATACTTCATTACTTTTATACATATTAGTAGATAGATGTTATATATGTTCTTCATATTCCTTATAAAGCAAATATATGATTTATTGCTCTATCATTTATAGTTGCACTACTTTAAGAAGAGAGATTGTTTAGTTCTACTTATAATAGTGATTAATCCTGCTTATTAATGTAAAATAATCTTCTGTACTGTTTTCTATTGTCTATCTGTGATAATAATATTGTTGGCGGAGAGTTATATCTCTCGCTGGGACAATTGTCTCACCCTGTGGGATCCACAATTTTTAGGTGGACATGCAAGAAGAGGTAGAGACCATTCTGCAGAGGAAGGATAATAAATAGTAGGGCAGCAGTAATGGTGTAGGTTGAGTGTGTTGTCTGTCACGTCTTGTAGATAGAAGTCCTATGTGTCATCTTTTTACTCTCAAGTCCTTGGAGTCGGTTTGTAATGGTTTCATGAACGATCTGAGATGTTGGCTTGTATGCCTCAAGGTTTTATGTTGCGTCAGTACATGTGTTGATAGAGCAACTGTTATATGCTATCCTCTAGATGAAATGAAACAGTGATTGTACAATGTAAATCATGTTATGTATAAGATTTGGATCTTTCAGTAAGAGTTTTCTGGTAAAGGATCTCTTTGCAAAAATGGTTTTTAATTTTAGTGATTTTTGTTAATTCGTTGATCATGGCAATTCCGCATAATTAGTAATGATTTGGTTGTCAGAATGATGGTGGTCGTTACACTCTAAGTCTATGATTATCATCAGTAAGAGAGATAACAGTAGCAGAGAAACTAGTAAGATCATCTCTAGCATGTGTAAGGTCAGCCTCTAGACAGAGGGCTTTAGTCAAATAAGAATATTTTTCAAGAGTAATTGAAGCAACATCATTGCTAGGAAAGATAGGTCTAGAAGATAAATCATTTACTTGAGCAAGTAACCTAGCATTTTCATATTTAAGCAATTGAATTTCTTTGAGATAAGCATCTCTCTCATTTCTATGAGCATCACTAACAAGCTTAAGTTCAACATTTTTGGTTTTAAGTAACTCAAGATCATCAAGGCACTTTTGGTTATCTTCCTTAAGAGATGTAATATTCTTAATATAGACATCATTCTCTAATTCAACTCCATTGTATTGGAGCTTAAGGTCAAGAAATTGGCCTTGCAAGGAATCAATTCTCTCAAGATGAATTTTCTCATTTTACTCAAGAATATCAAGCTTAGCATACAAATTATCAATAATTTTACCCAATCTCTTCTTTTTAGATTTACAATCAAAATAATAAGAACAAGTAGCGTTAAGCATGTTAATAAGAGTTTCTTTAGCTAACTCATGCAAGCTTACCTCACTTACCTCTCTAATGTCTTCACTTGTGGAGGCCATAAGTGTAAGGTGGCATTCTCCATCTTCATTGGAGCTTGAGCCACTAGAGGATGAGTCTTCCCAAGCGACATGAGTAGCATCTTTGTTCCTCCTATCCTTATTGTCCTTCTTCTTGTATTTTCTATATTTCTTGTAGTCTTCCTCCTTCTTGGAGCTGCTCTTGTGGTGTGATTTTCTAGCCTTAGGACATTCACTCTTGTAGTGTCCTTCTTGACCACACTTGTAGCACCTTGGAGTAGATGAGGAAGATGGCTTCCTTTTGTAGTGCTTTACCTTGGTGAAGTTGTCTTCATGCTCATTAGGGCCATCATCTTCAGTAGAGGAGGAGGGAGAGGTCCAGAAAGAAATTTGTTGTTGAAGAATTAGAGCCTCCACTTGAGCTTTAAAGGCACTATCTTTGATCTTCCTTGATTCTTTTTCATCTTGCTTTCCCTCCTCTTCTTGGTTTGTCAAGTCTTAGCTCATGAGCTTGTAGATTGCCAATAAGCTCCTCAGTTGGAAGATCACCAAGACTTCTCACCTATTTTATGGAGGTCACCTTTGAATCCCATCTCTTTGGAAGAGACCTTAGGATCTTTGAGTTGATTTCTTCTCTATCCAAAGTATGTCCCAAAGAAATTAGGGCATTGATGATGATGTTGAGTCTTGAATACATCTCTACCACTCCTTCTTTCATCCCCATCTTGAAGTTCTCTAGGAGGATGTTCAACATGTAGATCTTTTCCTCCTTCACTTGCTTTGTGCCTTCATAAGTGATGCACAACTTGTCCCATATCTCATAGGTTGTGTCCCATGAGTAGATTCAGTTGAAATCAGATGGAGTGAGGGTTGCATAGACGATGCTATTTGCTTTGGCATTGAGTTGGGCCGCCTTTAGAGCCGCTTCAATCCAAGTACCTACAACTCTGACTGGCTCCTTGTAGGGTGCAATCATCACTTTCCACATATCAAAGTTCATTCCTTGAATGTAAAATTGCATCCGCCGCTTCCAATAGAGGAAGTTGGTGCCATCGAAGGTCAAGGGCGCATGAAAAATCCTCCCTCTAGGTTGAGAGAACCAAGTAGGTTCTCACCCATATTCTTGTATAGTAGGAAATTTGTTGTAGAAAATCCTTGCTCTGATACCACTTGTTGGATCTACGGATCTAGAGGGGGGTGAATAGAGCTTCAAAACATGCACAAGAATAGTTAGACCTTCAAATTATATCAATTGAAACCAAATTCTAAAAGTGAATTTGAGGTCCTATATAAACAATCATAGCAAGGATGAAAGAGATTGAAACCAACACTTGGACAAGGTATTTATAGTGGTTCCAATCTCCAAACTAGGAGACCGTCAGTCCACTACCAAGAGAGATCAACCTCTAGGACTTTGCAACCCATGTATACTTATATTTCATTATAATACATATAAGAAGACCACCTTACATCCAAGGGATTATCTATCCAATAGCTATTCTTCTACCTCACAACAAGTCTTACCCACTATTGCAGGCAACTTGATTCCTTCTCTTAGGACATCTCCTCCTTGCAACAAGTTTTTAGCCTTGAGGATTTACCCACCAATCTCCTTGGATCTTCTGCCTTGTCCTTCTCCTTTACTTGGATAAGATCTTCACACCTTCTTCAGCCTTGAATAAGAAGAACAACTCCTCCTTCACTTGGAGAAGATCACTTTGGTCTTTGATCTTTGAGAAAAGGGATCGGGAAGATGGAAGGATGGAGATCTTTACAAAGTAACAATGAGGTATCTCTCTTACAACATGCCTAACTCACTCATAATCATGAAATGATTTGTAAATGAGAGAGAGAAAGGGGCTCAAAGGGGTTTAGAACACTCAACTATAGAAAGGACCAAGGATAGCATGAATGAGCAACCTTGGAATGAACTCCAAGGGGTCTTGTTTATAGTTGGGGGTGTTCCTTAGAGTGTGGGATCACTTAAGAATGAAAAATAGTTGTTTTACAACTTGCAACAAATCTATTTTTTATTCTAACAACTCTCCAACTTTTGGAATAACTTTTTCTGTATTTTCCGTACAGTGTATTTGGTCGAGTTTCAATAAAGGTAACTCGACTGATCCACTATCCGACAAAGGCAATTTTCAAACTATCGGTCAAGTTTGTCTTGGGGTAACTCGGCCGATCAATTAAAATCAACTTTGGTCATAAAGTTGTTCGGTCGAGTTATGTGAGTGTACAACTCGACCTATCCAATCATTTCTAAAAATTCATCATTGATCGGTTGAGATTCAAACTCAACCAATAAATTTGTTGTGATGAATTTTCCAAAATGATTTTTAAGTGATCAAACGATGGAATTAAGTGTCCCTGGTTTTTTTTCTCATCTTAATTACAAGTCATATCATCAATACAAATGATTACAAAAATATTCTAAGGTGGTTTGTTTTCCACAAAAGTGCATTTGCATTGCTTTTGACTTGAACTTGGACAAGCTAGGGCTTAAGTAATTTGATCATTTTAATGTACCTAATGCATGAAATCAATCTTAAACAAACATATTAGATACATAAGAATGGAATGGTTAAGTCATTATCAAATATGGACAATGTATAACTCTCAAGTCAACAGTGAGGAGCTGAATGATGTATATTGTTGGGTGACATGATATTGTATAAAGAATCAAGAGAAGAGAACACCTGATTGGGCATCTTAAACTGCGTATATCTAATTTTATCTTCCTCTCAATTTTTCACCATGGACATCAGACGATGTTTTCAATTGCCACAAAGGCCATGAATGCAACCTTACATAACAACTCAATATGAAAAGAACAACTCCTCACATGAAACCTAGTAGCGTCATTGAATAGACAGTTGCACAGTGTGTGACACATATCATCAAGTTGATCAGTAAATATGGGACGGGATACTCCATCAAGGATGGAGGCTTTGGGAAGCCACATAATTGGCACAGGAGCCCCCCAACAACTTAAAGAATCAAGCAGTTGTGGCTTCCATGTTCTTTACTGGGTGTAGATTCTAGATAATACTGATAAAAAGGTATAAACATTCCAAGAAGACTACTAACTACACTTACGAGGAAGATTATTATGTTCAAATATTGACTTCTTAATGGGACACCAAAGAGCGACATGAGCTAAACTAAAACTTGCATGCTTACATATAACCTCATCCTTTGACACTCTATGGATAGAGTGTAGTATAAGTTTGGGAGGAGGGTGGTAATTGGCGAGGTAAGTGTGTCTTTGAACCCAAACCTTTTGAAATAATCCATTTCTTTACCATTACATGTTTCCTTACAATGCTTTCTTTTCCTAGTATTTTGATTTTTTTTTTGAAAATTTTGGAAGTTTGGTAACTTGCACACATTTAGTCAGTGCTCATTTACCCTTATCCTAGCTAGAAGGTTCTTAACAAAGGATAGAGTTTTCCTTTAGGCATTTTTGGTCCATTTTTCCTAGATGTTATCTTCACTTATAAACTAGGTTTAATTGTCTTCAAGCACTTCTCAGCATATTTGTAAGGAGGCAGGATCACCCCCTACTAAAGAAAAATTAAAGAATAAAACATTCATTCCAAACACACTCAAAGGTATGCTAGAATAGGTGCAAAATTTTCAAATTTCAGTAAATGGTATTCAAAACAACCAAAGTATAGCAACGGAATAAAAATAATGACTATCTCAATTTTCATAAAAGATTACAAAAGTACATCATAATATCCCATAAGGGTTTACATGTATGATACAACATAAGGATCTGAGTAGAGGGAAATCTAAACCATAACAATTTTGTCTCCAAGCTTTAACTCCTTAACCTAGTCCAAAACTTCATGCCTTATCATCCAAGTCCTTCACCTAGGGTTGGAAGCATACCCCAGCAAGAAGAGAAAATAGATGACATCAGCAAAGGTTGGTATGTGCATACTAAATAGGAAATTGAGCAATATATGGAATAAAGGGCATCAAATATAAAAGGCTTCGCATGTAAAGGATAAGGACCACCCAAATGGATATTAAGAGAAAAGGAATTGAAATCATATGATAATAATAGAATACTTGTCATTAATAAAACATAAATATAGTGCCACACAAGCACATGTAAAGAATTAGGGCACACACCCCATATCATCAACATGCATGCATGTGAGATAAACATAGCCCTAGAACAATATAAACACAAAGGCGACCAAGTCTCAAAAACTTGAAACCTGATAGAGAAAGGAATATTTCCAATCTCACAAATATATAAAACATGAGCCAAGAATCACACATCTTGCCCTGGGTATGAGGTTCCTTTCCATCCCAAAAGAGTAGGAAATATCACATTTGCTTGGTAGGAAATAACACATCTACCATAAAAACCAATGCAATTACACTAATCTAGTGCTACTGAATCACATAGAATGTTAAATGTAGAGGCAAGTAGAAAGTAAATTCTAGTAACCACATAAGTTACCAACATATACATCCACCTCATAAGTGAGCAAAAGACATCACATGTCATCTTTTAGAGTTCCAGCATGAAAAAAACATAAGATAAGAGTTCAAAAGATTATCCATGATCACATGATCAATATCAAATAAGGTAGTTACATGAACCATGATTTTCAAAATAAATGACATTGTGTATAGGCTAATGTCCATAGGACAAAGTGAATGAATAAGCATAGGTGAATTGCTCAACATAGAAGAATAAGGGATACATCATACCTCAACTTTAGAGTCTAACCAGTCCAAGTCAGTCCTAGATCCAAGCCTAGGCCTCCAAAGAACCTCTAGGGAAGATGGACATGTCCAATAATTAAGGTTCCCAAACTTAGAGAGGCTGGTTTCTCCAACAAAGCTCCTATCTCGAGCAAGAAGCACCTTCTTTAGAGGTGAAAAACCCTAACAAAAGAACATGGAGATTAGGTATTTGTGGCTTCTAGGTGGGGTTTCACCATGGAAGGCCATGGTTCCGACCTAGAGGAAGGTGGAAGGAAGACTAACAACATATAAATAGGGAAGAAAAGGAGGAAACTTACTACTTTTGGTCAAAATCACCAAGGAGGAACTAAAGAAATCCTAAATAGTTCACATTTGGAACCCTAGGAGCCTTCTTCACTAAGGTAGGCACCTTCTTTTACCTTGGGACAGCACCTTCGTGGCCAAATAGAGTATGATTTATGCTATAAGCTAGAGGAAAGAAAGAAGAGCAAGATTTTTTGAATTTGGAGTTGGGAAGGGGTAGATATGGCTATATAAAGAAAGAGGTCAAGTATGAGGTGTGTATGAGACTTTCCATGTGTCATGTATAAGGGTGTCCATGGACATGCAAGCCTATATGGATAAGGAAGAAGTCAAGAATGAGGTTTCAAGTTACCTTCTATGTGTCCAATGCTAAGGGTGCCTGTGGACATGCAAACCTTTATGGATAAGGAAGAAGTCAAGCATGAGGTGTCCATGTAGCTTTCCATGTGTCCTTAGCATAGGGATTTCATGACCATGCAAGAGGACAACTCATAGAGGGTTCTTGAATATCAAATTTCGGTTTATGGACACTTATAGGCCATCCCAACCGACCTCCAATCAAAGAAATAACCACATTAGTTGATAGCTTCTAAAGATAAGCTCATTTATAAAGAGAGTAATCCCTAAAATGCCCTTGGAAAGAAACACCTTCAAACCAAGGTGCAACTAGGCGCCCTATGGTTCAAAAACTCAATAATGGTAAGGGAATATATACGGATCATAATGCATTTAAAAATTTGCAAAGAAAACCTCCCAATTGGGTAAATTGTAGAAAAGTCCAAAATGTACCTAAAATTGCATAACTTGCACAAACAACTTACAAATTGGACCAAACTTCATCCACAAGTTAACTTTGATGTGTTGAATATGAATTTTCCATTATTTCCATATTTTGAAGTTATATAATCACATTATTCATTACTTATGCCTTTGACTCATTTTCTCTCTCCTAAACTTATCCTAATATTTCAAGGTTGTCCAAATTAGATGAAATTTGACACGTAGGCTAATTTTGATATGTAGATTTTGAATTTGAAGTTTGTTTCCACTTTTGAGACTTCTTTTATGATATATTTATATGTCTCATTAACGACCCATTATCCAAATTATTCATCCAGTTAAG
The DNA here is from genome assembly GCA_963693085.1 of Alisma plantago-aquatica. Taxonomy (NCBI): domain Eukaryota; kingdom Viridiplantae; phylum Streptophyta; class Magnoliopsida; order Alismatales; family Alismataceae; genus Alisma; species Alisma plantago-aquatica. The sequence goes on along the minus strand of OY856409.1, from coordinate 465,563,827 downwards.
TTTCTTATCTTCATATTACCACCAAAATGAGTTATGTGGCATATTTTATGTATCCATTTTAAACCTAAGATTAATGTTAGAACATTAGGTTACATTAAGGTGATCTATACATGCATCAGCTCATTGGGGTTATACTAAACATCTATTTAGGTCTAACCTTCAACCTTGGTTGGCTAAGTCCAAAATGGCAACTTCCAGGGTAGGGTCCGAGATCTAGTATGTTACAATATTACTATATTAAGTGATGTATTTGGGCAATAAAAATCCAAATATCCTACTAAGTAATCATGTTCTTGCACCAATTCTTTCTTAAGATGTTGCAGAATGACAATAAAATTTTGTCTCATCTAAAAAAATCTCTTTAACCTAAGGTGGATCTTATCCCTTTACACTTTCAATCAATCATCCTCGAGAACATGTTGGAAATATGCATTGATCTCACACTAAGGAAAAAGCTACATTTATAGTGCTAAAAAAATCCCAAATATGCTTAGCAACCCACAAATCCAAAAAAAATCCCACCATCCCATAAGACAAGAGAAAATAATAAAAGTTTGAATGTAATTAATAACATGAGACTTGTGTCATGTTGAGAGCCAAAGGTGCTTCCTGGTCAGTGTATAGTTGTTCTTGCACATGCATATGTGTCATGACCAGTAGTAGCACCCAAAAGCTTCATAAATAACATATTTTTCTTCAAAGGTGATCTTGGAAACCATTTTTGTCACAACAGACTTGTAGTTAAGTGACCCTGAGAAGGACAAGTCACACCTCAACCTTAGCCTACCCTGCATACTCTTTTAATCACCCAAAAAAAAGTTAGGAGTGAAATCTACCTTGTGTGAGAACAAAACATAATACAACAAGGAAATGGGACTTGGAGTGGATATTGCAAAGGAAGAGACCTATCCCAAAGAGAGGAAGTATCAAGAAAAAGGTTAAGAAAACCTAACATTTCTTAAAAAGATCCCCAAGAGATAACAAACAAACAAAGTAGTCATGTAGGATTCTTGAGATGGAGGTGGTACAAAAATATGATCACAACATCAAGATATTTTGTATTAACATGCCTTTTATCATCACCTCATACTAAAATTTTATTTATTAGCTTGACGAAAATATAGAGGGGGTTGATAACATCCAATTTTGTGGATGTTACATGCCTATTCAATCCTTCATTTCCTTTATTCTCATAGTTTTATGTGGATATTCTTGTGTTTGCCTTCATGTCTTCTATACTTTTCCTTTACTAACAATAACCTTCCACTTTCCTATGGAAACATTGCTCTTAAAGAAAGCAGTAATATCACCAGTTGATGGCTATGAACAACTAAGGAAACTAAAATTTTCAAGAAACAAAGTTAAACCATCGCTAAGTGGTTATTAAAAAGCAAGGAATCCATCAGTTCCCATGGACACAGTTGTGCCATCGGTTGATTACATCCAACCATCAACCAATAGAGACCATCAACCAATGAAGCACAAGGACTGCTAATCAATGTAAAGTTACAACTTATCTTCCAATTATGAGATAGGTAGGCATCTATCAATTGTCATATTAGCCCTCATAAACCCATGGTCTTACTATATACAATCTTCCTATGGTCCCATTTCTTCCGCCTACTAGCAATTATCCTAAGAAATTCATCTTTTGATGGTAGTGTTACATTATCTTCCGGTGGTCCTCTAGCATTTCCTTATGATAGTAGTGTTTCCACCAACTTCAGATGGTCCCACTAGTGTTGCCTTTTGATGATAGATTTACCACCATCTTTTGATGGTCCCACTGGTGTGGCATTCCAACAGTAGTGTTGAATATCATCTTCTGATGATACTACTAGTTTTGCCTTCCAATTGTGCTCTAGTCACCACTAATAAAACCTCTCCAAACACCGCCACCACCTCAATAAACTGAGCACATACCACAAGGAACATGTGAAGATTGGAGCATAACTAAATTCCAGTCCTCAAGTGCCTTGAGTGCCTCACTAGTCCTTATAAATAGGGACCTAAAGCCTTGAAAGGAAGACACTCCAGCCACTAGCGCCAAAGTGTTTCCCCATTCCAATTCCTCCATCGATCCATTAAAAGTAAAGGATGAGAATCCAAGCGTCTTTGGTGTTCGCCTCCTCCCACCAGTTCCCAAGTCCATATTTGAGAGGATAGGGATCATATACTAGCTCACCACCGCCACCATCGTGAAGAAGTATGTCTCATATACATACAATATAACCTTGTTGTCAATATGGTTATAGGTGATAAAACCAATAAGAAGCCTAAACCTTCCCCATCTCAATAATAAACCCAAACCTTCTTTTAAGGGTTACAAGAACCACCAAAATCATAGTAATAATAATGATCAAGGAGAAAAATGTGTCTGCTTTGTGTGTGATAAACTAGGCCACTTAGAATATGTGAGCAGATTTTGCAAAGGTCAGAGAAAGTAGAACATCCATGCTCCTAAAAATCTTGAAGTAAATATGATCATTGTGGGTTCGGTCTCTTCCTCATATGTATATAGACTGAATTCGGTTGAGTGATCAAGTGGGGAAATCATTCATCCACCATCCTGATTGTAGGGTATGGACGTGTTGAGATAAATCTTACATCTAGAAACATTCTTATACTACATGATGTTCAACGTGTTCCTTCTTTCCATAGAAATTTTATTAGTCGAGTTGTTTTACAACATCCTGGTTATAACTTGTTGTGTCAAGGCAATCATATTATAATTTCTAAGAATGACTCTTATGTTGGTCTTGGTTATATATGTGGTGATCTTATTAGACTATCTTTAGTTTCATGTAATGTATCTTCTTTTAATGATATATCTTATACTATTTAGTAATTTTTGGCATGCACGTCTTGGTCATGTGAATAAAACTATGATGAAGTGCATGATTCATTTAGATCTAATTCCCAAGACTCATATTGATATTTCTGATAGATGTCAGATTTGTCTGCAAGCTAAGCTTCCTAAAAGCCATTTAAATCAGTAAATCATAATACATCATTTCGTGAATTAATTAATATTGATGTTTGTGAATTAAATAATGTTCTCACTCATGATGGTATGAGATACTTCATGACGTTTATAGATAGATTTTCTAAATATTTTTCTATTTTCTTGATGAAAACTAAGGATGAACAATTAAAAAAATCAGAATCTATAAAACCCAAGTAGAGAAACAATTAGATAAGAACATTAAGAGAGTGAGGTTCGATAGAGGTTTTGAATACACTTCTAATGAACTAGATAAGTTTTGTGAGGCCTTATACATGAAACCACTACCCCATATAATCCTCAATCTAATAGAGTAACTGAGAGGGAAAATAGAACATTGATTGATATGGTCAATTCAATGCTACCTAAGTATGGACTTAGTCACATATTGGGGGGGATCATACAACCAACTACATACTAAACCTCATATACCTTTTAGACATATTGAAAAAACACACTTTGATCTTTAGCTTAACAAAAAACCCTATATAAAATACCTCAAAGTGTGGGGGTGTTTGGTCAAGGTTAAAATCCCTAATAATAGAAAGAGAAAACTAGGACCTAAAACTGTTGATATTGTCTTTATAGGATATGTTGAAAATAGTAATGCCAATATATTTCTAGTAATAAAATATGATATATCAGACATTAGAGTCAACTCTATACTTGAGATTATACATGTAGATGTTGTCTATTATGAAACCATATTTCCTTTCAAGGAATTGGTCTCCATACATGTTGGTGAAGATCCTTTTTCCTCTTCTCCTCAAGTACCACTTCATGTTCCACCTTCATATGAATTCGAACATGAAGTCCTTGTAGAGGAACCTCCTAGTGACCTAGTTAGGGGTAAAAGGACTAAAGTTGATAAAAACTATGGTCCCGACTTGTACACCTTCTTAGTATAAGAAGACCTGCTTACCTACAAGGACGCCATGAAATCCATAAACTCTAGATTTTAGAAGGAAGCTATCGATAATGAAATAGAATCAATTATTAGCAATCATACTTGGATTCTTACTGAGATTCCTCCATATTACAAGACTATTGGATGTAAATGGGTGTTTAGGGAAAATATTAGGGAAGATGGTTCCATGATTAAGTTTGAGGCCAGACTACTAGCCAAAGGCTTTAATCAAAAGGAAGGATTTGATTAATTTGATACATATGCTCTTGTAACCAAAATCTCTTACATTCGTGTCCTTATTGCTTTGACTGTGATGTATAAACTTGGAATCCATCAAATGGATGTCAAGACAACTTTCTTGAATGGAGATATCAAAGAAGAGATTTATATGGATCAGCTAGAAGGTTTTGTAGCACCTGGACAAGAACACAAAGTCTGTAGACTAGTCAACAAGCACCTAAACAGTTGAATGAAAAGTTTGATAAAATTGTTTTATCTTATGGATTTACTGTAAATGAATCTGATTGTTGTATTTCTTCCAAAACTATCGATCACGCATGCATCACTATGTATTTGTATGTAGATGATATCTTGCTATTAGGATCTAATTTGGAAATTATAAATGAGACTAAATCTTTTCTTACTAGCAATTTTTATATGAAAGATTTAGTACTTTCTTATGTAATACCTGATATTGAATTGAGTAGATCTGCTTCTGGTTTTGTATTTAATCAAACTCATTATGTAGGAAAACCTTACATAGATTTGAAACATTTGATTGTACTCTTGTTAATACACCTTATGATCCTAACTTACATCGTAAGGTACATAAGGATACTCATTTGGATCGACATAGATATGTGTAGGTAATATGAAGCTTTATGTACCTAGCTAACTACACTAGACTTGATATTTCTTATGTTGTAAGTAGACTGAGTAGGTACACAAGTTGTCCTGACACAGATCACTGGAAGGCTTTGGTAAGAGTGTTTAATTACCTTAAAGGTAAAACAAAGTATAAACTCCATTGTTGGTAAAGTATGCCCATAGAGAAAATCATGTGATGATTGACATGACATATACCATAAAGGATTTGATTAATACTCATAAAGACAAGCTTCCAATTCATTCTTTTTCTCTCAGTTATGAGATAATGAGGAAATATTATAAATGTCTAAAGAATGACAATACTCAATGGCATATGTCTTCAAGTACGTGACTTGGAAGGATGAGATCATATGAATGTTAAGAGTGTGTACATTCTTATTATGTCCCTAGTCGGTTGTTATCATAGAAGGCAGATAGACACTAATATCACCTAAGACTAGAGTGTGGGTTGGTTGATGACAGAATCTCATTAGCCATGATATGGCAATATCAAACAAGCACACAGATACATGTTAGAGAACAGTGAATCTGACAGACCCACCTTGAGAGTGACACATGGAAACCATCTGTGGTGGTCATAGTCAGCTCTCATAATGAAGGTGGTGATTGTGATTCTTAGACCTGAAATCACTACACTCATCACATGTTATTGGGTGCACTTTGACATGATCAAACACAATTCTGAAACATGGGTTGTTATAAAGGTGATGATTGGGTGACTTTGACACATGGGGATAGATTGTGAGTGATATATATGGGATTGCCCCCCTACAAAAGTATGATACTCTGGCCACTTGATAAGCGAGACTGAGAAATGCATGTGCATGCACATGTGAATTAATATATGATATTTAGGTCACATTAAGACTGCTCTTGGTTCAAGAAACATGAAATGAACATTGAGAGGATGATGAGTCCATGCCTCAAATTCACTATGGATATCGGAGACAAAGGAATTATACAATCACTGCAACACCTTACACAGATTGTAGGTTGAAGTTGTTCTCCAACTTTCCATTCACTTAGGTAGCACTAATGTGCGACTAGGTACCGCTGATGCCATAAGGCAGTTATGAACATTCACTGCCAACATGATACGGGACCTATAGGGTCACACACATAAAAACTCATCTAAAAGAGGAGTTCAATATTGAATGATGATTGGATTGATTACTAAAGTGTTTGGGTTTTCAATTCACATGACATATCGATAGATTGACTGACTAGATTGCCAAACAACCATCTCAAGTGTTGAGACAGATGTTTGGGTAGCCAGACGAGTGTCTCAAGTATTCAAATAGTCGTTTGGGTGGTCAGGCTAATCAGAGGTCGAATTGGCTAAGTTCTTCTCAAATTGAGGATTGAACCGACCGGTTCAATCTATTGAACTGACCGGGCTTAGCTCGGGTTCACCATACGGTCGTCTGGGTGAATGAGATGGGCATCTCACATGGGTGAGACAGCTCGGTTGGGCTGAATGAAGATTATGGATGTTTCCCAAATTTGGTCAATTGCACATTACTTGTGGTGCAAGGAATTAATATGTAATATTAATTGGAATCAAAATTGCCAAATTTGTGTGCGATTGGAAAATTGCTAAACTGCCGTTTGGCAGTGCGAGACGACCATCTTGTGTGACCAGACGACTGTCTGGGTCACCATACGATTGTCTCCTGGCTCACAAGTTGTGAAAATTCAAGATCTTCCGGTCACTTCCACTCTCGCACAATCTCGTACAGATTGGGAACCCTGACCCAAACCCTACCTATAAATAGAGGGGTACTAGGGTCTTCCCAAAGTACAACAACATCAACTGAGAATCAGTTTCTCTAACAATTGTTGTCCTCTCAAGTTGTGGTAACCGAGAGAGTCTAAGCAAGTCCTACCAGACAAGGGAGGGATTACAACGGGAGAGAACAACTAGAATCGTTTTTGTGGGAGAGCACATTGGTGACTAGTACACCAACGGGAGGAACAACTCCTTCCTGTCTATTCTAGTTGAATGGTAAGAGTTCTAGTTCGTCCATGTGGACTACTCTAGAGGAAGGAGTTCGTTGACTGTTGTTTAGAGAGAAAAGTCAGCCTGCAGTCCGTAGTGAGACCACATGAGTTGTTGTAGAAGATGTTTGTGTTTGTTGTTCATGGTTAAGACCAAGAGATGCACAACCACCGTCCAAGAGCAACTAGTTGACAATTGCATTGAAGTGAGTTTTATCACTGGACTTCCTCCAGGACTGGGTATAACTCGTTAAACCATCCTTCCTATTTCATAGTAGTTGACGCGATCTTGTTGGTATGGGAATACAGATAGATAAAATTTTTGTTTCTGCTACTATACTTTGTGCTTGTATCTGCGGATAGTGGTATCAGAGCTACATCAATTTACTATGTTTTAGGATAATTGTAACATACTAGATCTCAAACCCTACCCTGGAAGTTTGATCTTCTTGGACTTAGCCAAAATAAGTTGAGGATAGATCTAGATGAGGTTTAGTATAACCCTAATGAGATAATGCATGTATAAATCACCTTAATGTACCCTAATGTTCTCACATTAATCTTAGGCCAATAATGAAAATATAAAATACGTCACATGAAGTAATATAAAATTCGTGCTAATAATCCCACATAATTCTTTTGGTGATAATATTAAGTTATGGAACATAATGGAATAAGTAAAAGTGATAATAATGAAATAATGTGTTAATAATGGCCAAAAAAATTAATTATGACATAACTCATTAAAAGAAAATCTCAAAAGTGGAATCTAAGTTAAGAATTGTGTTCCTTGGGTCCCAATTGCCTTGGGAGTCAAGTTTCACATTGTTCACTTAATAATAATTAAATTAATTCAAATTTGAAAGAAAAGATATGAGTTTCCTAAAATATTAAGTAAAATATTAAATGACTCCAAAAAGAGTAAAATAATCTTGTATTCATAATCAATATAATAAATATAGCCTTTTGCTGATTTTTCATTCAATTTGGGAAACATTTGATTAAAAGATGAAATCAGGAGAGAGAAAATGTGTAGAACCTTCAAAGTTTTAAATAAATGTGCAAACAACTTCAACATGTAAAATTGATGGCAAATTTGTATCCAAGATACTTAATATGACTTGTGGGTGAAGTTTCATAAAATGTGGAGAATCTTAAAGTCATTAATGCATGAGGAAAGAGAAAATAAGATTTGATTTATTTAACATATTAAAAGTTCCCAAAAGGTAAAATAAGTGCATAATCAGAATCTACATGCTTTAATTAGTGTATGTGCAAAATTTTATCCAAATTGGGGTTTTTTTGCACCCTCTTTAGAGGAGAGAGAATAGGAAATTAATTTCATTCCCACTTTAATCGGATTTTGATTTATATAAGTTCCTTATTTTTCTCTGTCACGTCTTGGTTTGATCTCATGTTTGTCTTGGGTCATCCGATCCTTGATTCGACAGCTATGAGTAATCTCCTACCTTGGGTAGGAGACTGAGTCGAGCGTGTACATGAATCACAATCCTCCAAGCCTCGAATCTTCCTCGTTTCTCAATCATTTTTCACAATTTTTCTTTCATTGGATTCCTTTTTTGATTCTGAACTGATCGACCCCTTGCTTAAGCCCTAACTCCCTATAAATTGGAAACACCTAATTTGGTCCTCTCCACCATTTTTCTCTGGAGAACACCCTCTGTGCCTCATCCTCTCACAGGTACCTTGAAACCTTTCTCAGTCTCCCTACAATCCTCCTCTGCCACTAATTCACCCAGATACTCTGTCTTTGTACCCGGCTTCCTCATTTCCTTCTCTGAACATCAGTAGATGTTACAGTGATTTGGTTGCGTCGGAACTCAATTCCTCGACCTTACATGCTCCTGGTAACTCCCTTTACCCTTCTCCATCTTTCTTTGATCACATGGTGGCCTATTTTGGCGGGTCGTGTAGAGCAACTATTTGCGCGATTGACCTGTGAACTTTATTTAGTATTGTCGTCACGCCTTTAAACCACAAGGATCGTTTTATTTATCTGGGCTTTGTCAATGTTAGTTGTGTGCCACAAAGTGTCCTTTTTGCTATGGTGTTGTGCCTATGGACAGCTTGATCTCGTGGTACCACCGCTCGTCGAGAAGGTTGTCAACCCAGTAGCTCACAACACCTTGGGTCGCGATCTGAGTCTCATCGAATTTGGCTTAAGGTCTCGAAGCTTAGGGGACCTTCAGACGAGGCTGGCTGCGCTGGAATCACGTGCTGCCACTTCCCTACTAGTCGTGCTCCAGCCATGTCGAGGATGGAATGAGGTACAACAATCGTTGTGGCTGAATTTGCAGTTTATCCTTCGTCCTCTGGTATTTTGATTTTTTGCCTCAGGGGTAATAATGGTATTTCACGAATTCCTTTCTTCCTTTCCGCGTTGTGGTAACTTGCCCATCTATCTGTGGGGTCGGCCGAGTTGGAAAGCTCTAATTGGGCCAACTCAGGGCCAACTCGGATCGAGCGGCCCCTCTCCCTTTCTCTCTTTGCTCTCTCGGTGCACTGCTTATGTGGAGTTATCTGATTGGCTGAATTTTGAAAATTCATAACTTATTATTCGTGGCTCAGAAAAATAAAATAAAATATGTTTTTAAATATAAAAAAAAATACAGGCTATCCAATGGTACTGGTTTTTTTTTCTAAAGTCTCATCTCGAAAATATGTGATTTTAATGAATTTGCCTAAATATATAATAACTTATGAAATTCATATCTAAATATATATAAGTCAAAAAAATATAATAAAATATGTTTTGGACTCGAGAAAAGGTAACCTAAAATATGGCATGGTTTTGATAACCTAAATCACATGTGAAGAAAAAGGTAATTTTTAGGGTTTGAATAATCAATGAGAATTTGACCTAAAATCTACATATATGCTTAATAGGTTCTTTGGAGGCCTAGACTTGTATCTAGAAGTGACTTTGGACTGTTTAGACTCTAAAGTGAGGTATGTTTGCATTCCTTATTGTTCTATGTTGAGAAATCACCTATATTGTTCTTTCTCTTGGTCCTATAGACATTAACCTATACACAATGTCTTTTCTTTTAAAAATCATGGTTCATGTGAACTACCTTATTTGATATTGATCTTGTGATCGTGGATATTCTCTTAGACTCTTTTTAATATGATTTGTGCATGTTGGACCTACTTGATGATATGTTCCCACTTTGTAGTGGATGTTGCTTTTTTTCACCATGGTAGTGGATTTTACTTTTATGGCACATTGTTCTTTTATTCTTGCTAATATTTTGATATGCATCATGTGGTGACTACTAGTATAATGTTAAATGTGCTTTTATGTGGATGTGAAAATTCCCACATATGAATGGAGATGTGAAAATTCTTGCATATTTATAAATCATGGCATATGTGAAAATTATTGCTCGACAGATGTTGACAGACCCTGCCACCGCCCTATTATAGAGAAGATGTATGCAAGACCCTGTCGCTCTACATTTTTGGCATATGTGTATTTCCTACCTACATGATATATTATTCTAGTATTGTCATAGGTGAAACACATGGATGCTTTGAACTTATCTTTTGTTCTTATTTATCTTGTTATTAATGTTCTTTCCTTTTATGCCCTTTTGGGTAGTACTTTTCTCTTTTATGGGAAGCCTTTATATTTGTTGTCCTTAATTCCATATATTTCTCAATTTTCCTATTTAGTATGCACATACTAGCTTTTGCTGATGTTACCTTTTCTTTTCCTTTTTGTGGAGTATGCTTCCATCCCAAGGTTTAGATCAAGGAGAGGATAGCAAGGTGGACTTGGACAACAACCTTTGTAGTTGAGCTTTTGGGAGACTTAAAAGAAGTGGTTAGATGACCCTCAGCTAGATCCTTGTTTGTTTAAGATAGTTTTCCTTTGACTCACCCTTGGTGGTGTTGAGATGTATAAAGATATCAAGCTTTGTAATAGTTAGAAAATTTCTCTTCCGCTGCTACTTATTGTGTTATGATACATACATGTTGAATGAATTGGTTACCATCTCTTTGGAAGAAAAAAATTATATGTGGTGTTTGGTTCAAGGTATGTTGCCTTTTTATTTCTAGTAGGGAGTGGTTCCCCTCTGGGATCCCACTCCTTACAATAACCAATATGATTGGATTTTGGTTTAATCGTTTATTTATTGCATATGATGTAAATATTTAAACGGTCTCAAGTGTGTACCCAATCAAAGACCACACAATCCTACACTTTATATATATAATTATATATATATATGGTATGATATGATATGATATATATGCAATTTGCACACCACTCCCTAAAAGTGATGTTCATAGTGGATGTGTAGCGTGGTTATGGCTTAAACCCTAAATTTGTGTGTGGTTGGGTGGTTTAGTTTTATTCTATTTATCTCGATTTGTGCACTAAATCTCTACCTCCCTCTTCTCAATGTAAAGTTAATTCTTTCCTACCTTTGATCCCCTTGAATGTAATTCAAGGTTTCTCTTTACACTGTAATACTTTAATAGCAACAAGATAGTTTTTTTTTTGCAATGAGAAGGAAGATAATCATCGTCGAATGAGACGACCAGTTTGTGAGATGAGCCAGCCATCTAGAGGACCATGGAGGATAGAACAATGGAGCCAGACAACTGCCTGGTGGACCCAACCGACCATTTGGAAGGAGTCCAAACATTGGTTGGACTGGAGGCCAGACGACCGTCCCAGAGGACCAACCAACCGGCCAAGAGGTGAGACAACTGATTTAAGGGTTGAACTGATCTACCCAGATTGGCAAGCACATGTCTACACCAACAACAAGTTTATACATGTGATGTGATGATTGACCTAGGTGGTAGTAATTCCTTGTGGCTCCAAGGAATTACAAGTAGACATGGCCATAACCATCACTTTTTATTTTATATTGCATGTTTATGTTGTGGGATATAGCAAGTATAAGATATGTTTTATCTATGTGGTGATTAGATATAATACATGTACATATATGATATATATAAAGCTCCTTAATCAAACATATTAAGTCTAAGATGCTTAACAATAGCAATACACATATAAAAAAATTATTCGAATAAGCATAGGTTACGCCAAAGGCGGTGTGTCGCCTACCTTATGGATGTGTGATGGTAGTAATGTAGGTGCCGCCAAAGCGGGGTGCATTATTATCATATTAGCTATTGGCTCAAGCTTAATTGGTGATTCTCAGAGTGTCTGGGCCCAGAAGCATGCAGATGATGATGGCAAGGAGTGGTGCATATCATCTATCTAAGAGTTGCATATGATGCAATTGGCATGATTGCCTACCTTAATAGTTGATTATAGACGTTGATGTAGGCTGAGTAATAATTGGATCATTTTGGATCTTGGCTCATTAGAAAAATAATTCGCTGCAATTTTCCAAATTGATACTTGAGAGTTGTCAATTTGAACAAAATAATGAGAATGATAACAAATTAAAGACCTAATTATTATCGCCCAGATTTAATAAAATCAAATAAAAAATGAGTTTTTTTGACAAAATTGCAAATTATTTTATAGAATCAAATGGTAACAAACAACAATCACTTTTCACTGCGATCGGTCCTTGAGAAGGATAAACTAACTGGGAACAACTTCCATGAATGGTTCAAGACATTAAGAATCGTTCTCACACAGGAGTGTAAGCTCTATGTCCTGGAGACGCCAGAACCAGAGGAACCACCTCAAAATGCACAAAGGGCTGACAAGGATGCTTACAAGAAGCATGTTGAAGACGTTGTGGATGTCAAATGTTTGATGATATTCTCCATGAACTATGAGTTATAGAGGTAGCACGAGAATATGGGTGTCATTGAGATGGTCACACATCTCAAGAACATGTACCAAGATCATGAAAGACAAGAGAGATACGATGTCTCCAAGGCATTGTTCAAATGCAACATGACAGAAGAGTATCCAATAGACCCTCATGTACTCAAGCTCATTGGGTATGTGGAGAACCTAGCTACACTGGGATTCCCCTTGGGTCAAGAGTTGGTCACTGACATGATTCTCTAGTCAATGCCAGAGTCATAGTTAGTTTGTCATGAACAACTTTGACAAGTCGTTGACATAGTTGTTGGGCATGTTGAGAATAGTTGTGACACAAATAAAGAAAGATAAGCCCAAATTTGTGATAATGATCAAAAAGACAAAGGAGAGGTCTAAAGGTGAAGACAAAGCTAAGAAGAGTTCTGAAGCTAGACAAAATCCCAAGTCTTCAGATCTCAAAGTAAAGGGAGGTGTGAAGAAAGTAAGAGGTGATTGTCACCATCGTCACCAGCTTGGACATTGGAAAAGAAATTGCCCATTCTAGTTAGAGGAACTAAAGAAGAAGAAGGAAGGCACTGACGCCTCCAATTTAGGTATAAATGTTATAAGATAAATTTGATTACTTCTTTAAGTTGGTATGTGATACCAAATAGAGATCTGACATATTGATGTGCATGATCTGACAAGAAGTAAAGGCCTTCATGGAGGGACTATGATAGACAAGGCTAAGTAAGAGTTGTGGAAGCTTTGATCTACATTTAAAATTTATCTTAGCCCAATGGGCATGTAATAGAGTTAGTTGAACTGCTATTTTATTATGCCATTGAAAACATTTCTTTTATGCATCTTGTATGACAAGGATTATAAATCAATAAAAGATTGTTTATGTTTCTATTTCAAAAGATATGATCTTACATGGCAACACTACACATCTAATGATCTTTGTACGAAAGATTTTGAGATGAATGTTTATAATGTTAATACCAAAGGTTTATAATTGATAAGTCATGACTATCATTGGCAATAGTCATCTTGTACGTACATATAAGAAATGTGTGTCTAGAATACATATTGATTTTAATCTAGATTCCCTTGGTTATCGAACCTAAGGAAACATGCAATGCCTTACTTACGCACAAAGTGACATGACATCCTTCACTATATGTAGTGGGAGGATAAGCCTTCCGTTAGACCTCATACATGTGATGTATGAAGATCTTATGGAATGAATGTTTGCTTATACTTTGTTTCTATTACTGGTAATATAATGATATGGACTCAGTAAAATAGAGATACAAATATCTTGAAGTGTTTAAGGAGATTATAAATGAAGTATGACTTGGATGAAAGTATTGAGAAACTTTGATGAGATCAAATGTTGAAATACTTTGCATTAATATCTTAAGTACCTTCAAAGAAAGAACTGTGATAATGTATCACAAATCCATCTAAACATGATGATGTGTCAAAATGAAGGAATTATACCATGATGAGTCATGCTATGATTATCAATTAATGTAACCTTCTTATCCTCATAAATATAAAGCTATTACGGAATAATGTATCGTCTAAATGGTTTATAATACATCATATATGATATGGGAATGTCCCAATATGTCTTAAGGATTGAAACCTACATTGAGAAAGTGGTTTCTTGAAGAAGGTTTATACACAAACCATAATTGTTGAATATTACTGTTAATCCCAATCCAATAACAAAAGTGTTTTGTTGATACGATAACTGAGTTCCTAAAGAATCAGTGGGAGTAAAAGTAGAACTCAAAATGTTTGACGTCAAAAAAGAGGTAAAATGAGAACTAAGCGAATCACAAGTTGTTGTGGAATCTCGAGTTCATCATGTAAATAGAACAAAATAGTTCTCGTAGAACACATCTGAGATCAAAGGATTGTGAATCCAATGATTCAGATGGGTTGGTCATAATAGGATGAGCCAACTAATCAAATAGAAGCTATTAAGTACCACAATCTCAATAAGGGCTCAATGCCATTATGGGATCCATGTATGCTAAACAAGGTAGGACCTTGATAAGCACCACCTAAATGGGTAATGCCTAAAGGGTGCAATAAGGTCTTGTATCATATACCTACATGGATAGTTTAAAAGGACGAATTGGTTGAATAAGTTTTTCAAATCAGTTCAAGTTGTTGAATATGAAAGAAATTCCTTTACAGATTGTCATGCTTGTTGTTGTAGTTAAAATAGACTATGAGATTTGGAATATGAAAATAAAATCAGATTCCTTAAAGGGAATACATCAAAGGATGTGTACGTGACACAACCTAAAATGTTTTATAACTTCAAGAATGTAAATATAGTCTATAAACTACAAAGTTCAATCTAGGACTGAAACAAGCATCTCAGAGATGGGATCTTTTAATTTGACAAGATAGTCAAAGAGTTTGACTTGAATCAAGACAAAAGATGAAATTTGTGATCATAAAAGGTTTAGTGGGAGCATATATGAATATTCCACATTTGATGAGGAATAACATCTTAATATTGTGAATATTGAGATCTGGCATGAAAATCCCTTCAATATAGAAGGATTAACTGAAATGTCTTGTGAGATAATGATCAAGACCTATAAGATAGTTCTTGAATGTTTCATAATGGAAGCTTAAACACATACAATAGAAATGTTTTGAAAGAGTTCAACACATAAAAGATTCAGTGAGAGAGAATTCAAATTAGTATCTCATGAATCTCATGTTCCAATTCTTATGAAGAATGTAAATATCATGAATCAGATGCCATATGATGGATCTATCATGAATGCTATAAGTGTACTTGCCCCATCTAATATTGTATGTACTAGACATGATATGATGATACTGAATTCCAATAAGGGTTATTGTAATGTCATTAAAGACATCCATGAGTACTTGTGGAGTACTTTAGGATAGATTGCTAGCCAATAAGGATAGCAATAAAAGGAAGAGTTGGATGTAAGAGTTACATCGATGCAAGCTTCCATAATGACAAAGTGATCGCAATAAGATATATATTTGATTTAAAAGGAGAAATGTTGTTCGTTGGAAGGATTCCAAACAAATAGCCATTAACTCTATTCTACAATAGAAGTTGAGTATACTTATGTTACAAACATAGAGTGATACTATATGGATCTAAAAGTTCATATGATGAATGTATAGATGTTTCAACCACTGATGACTCAGTAGTGATATTGTGACAACAATGGAGATACTTGTTAGGCATGGAATATTAGATACCATATTACAGTGTTTTCATCTCAAAGCGAAGAGATTGGAAACATTGCAATATACTGACTAAATAGTAAAATGTTGTTGTGACGACTGAATCACCAAAACAAGATCAACGGATGCGGAAGTGATTAACTAGCAACGGAATTATTAAAAATCACTAAAAAATTAAAACTTTTTGGAAGAAGATCTTTAAGTAAAGAAACTCTTTTATAATAGAACAAGATAAATTGTTTACAACATGATTCGTCATTACATCTCTATAATATCACATCTCGAGTGATTACATACATTGATTGCCC
This sequence comes from Alisma plantago-aquatica, assembly GCA_963693085.1. Taxonomy (NCBI): domain Eukaryota; kingdom Viridiplantae; phylum Streptophyta; class Magnoliopsida; order Alismatales; family Alismataceae; genus Alisma; species Alisma plantago-aquatica. Next base: position 465,547,697 of record OY856409.1, on the reverse strand, counting down.
TGTTATCTGTGCAAGGCAAGATACAAAAATCTCGAGGCATTTAAGCCAAAAATCTCAGATCTACTGACTCCTAGGACCTGAGAGTACAGAGACGACACATAGGACATACTATCTATAAGACTTGACAGACAGTATCTCCACCTGAGATTCACTGTTGTCCCTGATGCTGCTACTGCTGTTGTTGCTCATCCTTCGATGGATTCCTTCGTCCTCGGCGTCTACCTAAAAAGTCGAATCCCACGGGGGTGAGACAATTTGAATAATTGTCCCATCGAGAGTTATAACTCTCCGCCAGAAGCTTTGTTATTGCAATATCGGAATAACATTTAAGCAGTAGAATTATAAGTATTTAATAACAGGGTTAACATTATGTAGACTAAGTAAAGTACATTCTTTTAAGCAATCATTTCAATTATAACTTAATTGAATGACAAACACAATTCAAAATGAATATGAATAACACGTATACTAATTATTCAATTAGAGCATTATAAACAATGTAACATCAATCATTGTTCCTCGTAGTTCAACCTAAGTAGTTATGCTACATGGCTGATTATGTTTTTCAAACATTATTATGCCCTACGGAGATGAGGTATATCGCTCATACTCCAACCGACCATTATAAAATCGCATCGGTACCATACATGGGTCATCAAAAGAGTTGGATTCTTATGACCTCATCTTCCTCAGTCAGTGTGAGGATCTACATGCATGACATCTTGTGTCTCTGCTATGATAGCTATCCAGGGTATTCTGGAAACTTCGCTATTAGAGTCACAGTGGCATTCTGTACTCTCTTTGTCATCGAGGGATCTCTTGTTTATCTCTCATCGATGTGGCATTAATGATTCCCTCGGGAGATTAGTGATACATCATCCTGGCATAAACATATAATGAAGGATTCATGGATTAAAGGTACATCTTTCATCAATTACTACACTAGGACGTAAGGGTATTCACGTCCATAATACCCGACATACTCAAAAGTATGTGCTCCAGGAGTTCCCTTAGGAAAACTTGTTTTACCATCATTTGGCTTCTGACAATGATGGATCTATGGTCAGGGCTCTACATGATATCATTACACTTGATTATTTAAGTACATTATGGCATCCTTTTAGCATCAGGCATGTTTTCAAGCATAGACCATTAAAACACTGCTATAAAAGAAAAATACTAAATGTATCAAGTTCATTTCACATCCAATTATCATTGGGATATCAATTCCTGACCATCTCATCATTGTGATTCAGGAATATGGGTGTTCAAACCCTTAAATCATCATAAGTCATTTAACAGCATGACCTTAATTGTAACAATACATATGGTCTTTATGGCTCATACAGCCTATCCATCTCAAAAGTTACCTTTTAAAATAGGCAACATAATATATCATTGTTTTCAAAGCTTAAAGAATACTTTCAAAGAATGTGGCATTATAACCCTTACCTGGCTATGATTACCTCTTGATAACAACCTGCATGACTAATATAATTGAGAACATGCACAATGTATTTGTATCAGCACAATACAAGTTCTTTTCAAATTAATCCTAGAACACCACGGTTGGTTTCTAGGGTTAGAGTTTCCCTATCTGATTCGATTAGGGTTATTCAACTCCTTTTTACCTTTAAGAAGTTATAGTGATTCTTTATTACAAAATTCATGCATAGGGTTCCATGCTTAAAAGTATAACCCAAACTTGGGGTTAATGTACCCCACCTTTCATTAATTAGGGTTTCCTGCTCACATTATCAGTTCAACCCTAATATATTACTCCACTACTCTTGGGAGCATTTAAAGATATTATAAGTGTTTTATTTCGATTACTATGCTCATCATGTATCATTAATGGTCATCACTTCTAAATATTAGCCCATTCCTCATTCATATCATGGTATGATTACATCATACTTATAGATTTGTCTTACCCCACTCTCAAGAGGTATTAACCTACACTTATCGAGTACATTGAGTCATTATGTCTCTATCATAAACAACTACTCATCATATACTCTTTGTGTCCCTTGTTTAAGTATAATGGTTTAGAAGTTCATCAAGGTATGTTACCTTGAATTATTAGAGGTGATATCTATCATATCTTGATGTATCACAGTAAGGCGCTTAAACTTACTTAATGAGTTGAATGAGCTTAATTACCATAATTGAATGCTTAGAAACCTAATATAACCTTTTTATATGTTTTGAAATCATAATACAAACTTAAGTTTCAAATTTGGTCCAATTTGGACACTGTTTGAGCAAGTTATGCAATTTTCTGTACATTTTGGACTTTTATGCAATTTACCCAATTGAGGGGTTTTCTTTGCAATTTGTCACATAAATTATGTTCCTTAGTTGTTATATTATCATTGTTGAGATTTTTGAGCCATGGGGATCCCATTTGAGCCATGGTTTGAAGGTGTTTTTATCAAGGGTATTTTAGGGTTTTTCCCTTCATGGATGAGCTATCTTTAGTAGCTATCAACTAAGGAACTATGTGATTGGCTGGGAATTTCTCCAAAGGAAAGCCAAGAAGGTCTAGAGGGAAGGTGGGAGAGCTTCTTGTGTGTGTTCTTATGTATTTTTTTTATAATTTAAAGACATGGGCACATGGATATATACTAGAATTGCAACTTTTTTCTTTTTCTTAATATTAAAGTGTCATATAGTTATCCAAAAGCCCCCAAACGAGCCATTTCCTCTCCATTATCTCTCTCCTTCTCCCAGCTTCGTACTCCCTCTGTTAAGCTGCGATTTTTTCTGCCCAAGGAAGAAGAAGGTGGGGATCCTCTTGGAAACAAATTCTAGGGTTGAAATTGATTCTCTTTTTGGGTGTATGAAGCTTCCCCCTAGTGATATTGACCTAAGAGTGTAAGTTTTTCCTTATTTCCTCCATTTAATTCTTTTTTCCTCTTCCTCCTACATCTCTCCAGGTCGAAACCATGGTTTTCCATGGTGAAAGTTCCCCTAGAACTCAAAACTCCTTCCTTCTTGTTTCTTTTCTAGGGTTTTGCTTGTTTGTGAAGAGAATTGCATAGTTGGCCAAGTTCAGATCTGAAGCCAAGGTTCCTTGCCCTATTTTCTTGAGATTTTTGCTGTTGGATATCTGACCTACTCTATAGAGGTGAGTTATATAACATTCTTCACTTATATTTCTTATTAGAAGCTTGTTGGTTCATGATTATGCTTGAATGTGATGATCTAAGCATAGAGAAATCATGCTTGTTTAGAATTACGAATTTTATGGTATTTCTTGTTTTATTCCAGTTCTATATGAACCTGTAAATATGTTTACATCCTTTATAATGTGTAACATGATCTGGGACAGGTTGATAGCAACAACCTATGGTGCTATGTACAAAACAAATGATGGTTCAAATTAGGGTTTTCAAGCTACTTCCTTCCCTATCACATAAGTGATTGTCATACCATTCAACCACCAATAATGTTGCTATCTTGGAAACTGATGTTCGTGATCAAGAGTGTCCAATTTATGGTGACAACCTATGTTCACCACCTTAGTTCAGGTTTTGACTCAATTAGACATTTAATTATCATCCACTAAGTATTCTAATGATGTTATCAATCGATGATGATATTGGCTTATTATTTGATGATGTTAATTGAATGTATTAATGATCTAGAAACCAATGGTTACCTAATGATCACAAGTAATGGTGTATCAGGTCATCACCATATATGATTAATTAGGAATGTAATTGTAGATTTGACTATACCTTGAACCAATGGTTCATTGGTTCAATTGATCTAATGGTTAGACCTATACTTCAATTGGTAACCTTGAACAATGAACCTGATCCAATGAATAATATTGGATGCTTTAACATCCAATGGATTAGAATAAATCACATGTTATTATATGTGGGTCCTAGTGAAGATAACTCAATGGTTCAATACCATTAATCGGTAGTCTTACCTTTGCCATTATATAGTTATATTTGATAAATCAATGTAATGAGTGGATGCGTAACTCCCATGTGATCTAGCTTGTTATACTTAACCTTAATGTAATTATATGATGTTTATTGGTTATAATCAGACCTCTTTAATGATTAATGTGATAATGAATTACACTCTTCTTATGTTGAAACCACAATGTAGTATTATTTGAATATCATAGTGCCTTGCCATGTTAAAATCTATGGACATACATGTGCTATTGATCTTTTGAGCCTTGTTTAAGGCATGGAATGATGATGATAACCTTACTATGAATAATGTGATGGTCTTAAAGACCTTTGGGAATGTTTGAATCCATGATTGAGGTGAAATCCTCTTCATGTTCCAATAAGGGTTAAAACCCTGGAACTTGTGATAAGATATTGGTATCTTGCAATAGTATGATGATAAGTGTGGTCTGTTAATTTGCAATGAATGATAGATGTGGTAATGTGATTAAGATTTATATCTCAAATGTTTTATATCTTTTGAAGTTGTTATACATATACTCTTGTTAGAAAATAATTAGGGTTTGAATGTCCACTTGTATGATAAAGCCTTAATGCATTCAATTGGCAGTAATTAATCAAGTGTAACCTTAATCATGTAGAGCCCTGTGTCGTAGAGCCATCTTCAGTGTTAGAATTTACTGGATGGTGAAATGAGTATTCCCAAGGGAAACTCGGAGCGCATACTGTTGAGTATGCGGGGGTGGCAAGTTGAGGATATATACTTGTCATCCACAATTGCAGGTTATGAAGGATGGCTATGGTCATGCCTCAGATATTTGATGTGATTGAGGACAGGTGCGGTTGTACCTCGGATTAGAGGGTTTTATATACCCTGTTTTCTAGTGTCGTAACTTGTACCAAGTACGGACTAGTTGTTATCAGTTGACTATATGTCACTGTTGGAAGTTTGACTGGTATGTCGCTGTAGTTTACTCATACTGACTGAGGGGAAGAGATCTTAGGATACCGCCTGTGGCAACAGATCCCATTATCACACAGATAACGAGGTGTTACGCGAAAACGTGCGAAAATCACCATAACCACAGATTATGAAAATACGGGTTAATTAAAACCGATTGCGGAAAACTGATAAACTGTGAAACTATTACTTTTCGGTCCTCATCCTGCATAGAAACATATCATAAGTATATACATACACGATATCTGATACGTGTCCACAGCCCAGGAACAGATGTTCATCCATCACATGAGTTCACCACATGTTCATATACATAAAGGCCCGCATCCGGCCAACAACAGGATATACAAAACATCATCAATCGTTCATCGTGAAACAACGTCAAAACACTGCCAAGGACCTGAGAGTACAGGGATGACTCTAGACTCTACTACAAAACATCCAAAACAGCAGCATGTCCAACGCTTGCCTTCTACTGCTCCTCAAGCTGCTCGGCCGCTACACCACGACCACGACCACGTCTACCTCGACCACCTAAAAAGGGGTTAAACCAGTGGGGTGAGACAATTGAACAATTGTCCCAGCGGGAAACATAACTCCCCACCGCAACTACAGAACCTCAACAAGATATACTATGACAGCATATATCTAATAACAGGTATAACAAGAGCAGTCTATATAAAACAGATTATTCTTACCGACAAGCTTACCCGCTATATAAAAGCATATAACCAGATGTATCTCAAGGGGTATGATTAGCAAGATAAAATGTATCACTATGTAACATGATTATCAGAACAAGATATAATGTCACATAACCTGCTTCTCAAGATAAGACATATTGTCACATAACCTGCAAGATATAACAAAGATATTACACAAACAAGGCCTCAATCAATGTTACGTGTTTATCTTAAGCAGTAAATACTAAATGGTTGTGTTACGTATTATTATGCCCTGAGGATTTGAACCGTACCGTTCAAATCCAACCTTCGGTTACGAAACCCAAGCCGGTGCCATACAAGGTCAATGGAAGAGCCGAACTCCACGACCTCCCACCTTGTGGTCAGTACACGAGTACAACACAAGCAGGACCGTAGTCACATGCTAAAGTGGTCTAAGCCACAGGGTCAGCTCCATAGGCTACCCTCACGCTAGCCCGCCTTGGTACAGGTCTCGGCGCTAGTAAAACTGAGCCACGGGCCTGTTCACCGTGCTCTGAGCCATGAATGCAATCATGCTCCTTACATCACATGTCTTGAGCCATGGGCCTGTTCACCATGCTCTATATACGTATCTGAGTCTGCAACCGAAGTTACACTCTTACCTCCTCATTTTCAGGCTAGGAGCAACCTACACATATTCAACAATATGCGCTTCCAGGTTAACCCGTAGGAGAACCCGTTTCACCATCACCAAATCCTGACGATGATGGATCTATGGCCAGGGCAAACTACGTGATATGTTTCATTGTGATTAATTAGTATCTTTTAGATGAATTGCAGGATTCAACCAAGTTGTATAACATGCAAGATATTATATTATTATTGAAACCTCATCAACCTGATCCATCACAAGGATCCAGCATCACATGTTACCACTTGACCTCTTGCCAACCATCCAGATCCATATCAAGGATCATCACATACCATAGGATATCAATCCTTCATCATGTACTGTCACTGCCTCTCAAGGCTCACATCTTCATCATGGGACCAACACATTACATATATAATCTCATAGAACAAATATCAAGGTAATGTTACTCATCACATATGTCACATAGCCCTTTCATGGCTACACATCACCTGCATGGTTAGGATACACAATAACCATAGATTCAACATAAGGAATATGCTCACTATCCTGAGCTATCATTCAAGATACTCTACTCATCATTATTACCCTATTTGATGATCAATCTTGTTAAGCACATCATTAACAAACCATATTCATGCTTACCCTTATTTCAAGATTATACAAACATTTAAGGTATTTACTTTATATAGAAACATGTTGCGTATACACTATTGTTACCAAAGTCATTACTGTTACCATCCTCTATCATCATCATTACCTTTATCATTAAGCACCCATTAATGCAACTACCATTTATCATTGCTATTACAATTAAGCATAAGACTCACATCATGCATAGCATTACTACTCTTGTTACCATCATTACCATTATTAGTGTCATCATCTGTTATTATCCTTATTGCTATGTCATCAAGCAGACTGTTAATGTAGCTGTCACTTAGTATCATTATTATCATTACTAATACTTCCACTACTAGCAAGGCATCACCATCATCTTTGTTATCAACAACATTATCATCATGGTTATCATTTACATTGTCATAGTTATCATAAATCAAGGCAACACTGTCGTTATCATAGAAATCATTATTAAGCAAGGCATCACTAACGTTGTGTTGTTTAAGCATAAGCATCCGCTTCTATTACGTAAGAGACCGTCACCAAAGAACTACTTACCCTCACTAAAACCTCACAACCCTCACTAAGAAAACCATACGGCTAGGGCATGGGAAGGCAGCAACGCTGCACTGCACCCAGCCTTCTGCCCGCAATGTCGCGTTACAAGGGAAGTGTGGCGCGCGTCAGGGAGTGTCGCACGATACACCCCATCGGGCAACGCCCGTCACAGCCAACACCTGACGTCCAATAACCAAGGGTAACACCCATCTAACAACTCCACAACAGCCAGGAGAGAGAAGGAGAGAAAGAAGGAAAGGAGAGAGGGAATGAAAGAGAAGGACTCCCCACATATCGTGCAACAACACGAGGCCTAACAGCCAGCACACTCGCCCAACCCAAAGGCTTGACGCCCGTCACAGCCCCATGCTATTGCGCGTCACAGCTTAGGCCTATCGGCCGACACAAGATGCAATGCCCGTCAGGGCTATCGGCCGTTACACCATCTATGCATGTCGTGCAACTCCATCAACTCATCACAGGAAGCCCTGTCATCCACCAAGGAACTAAGGTCCATCGTCCAAGAGAGGAACAAGAGCATCATTCATCATCAGAGGAACCTATCATCCATCATGGTCACTACCATATCGGCCAATAAGACATGCTCACCTTATCGCCCAACACATGGGCAGGGTATCGACCACCCTCAAGGATACAACCTATCGTCCACCAAGGTACACATATCGCCCATCAAAGAGAGCACCCTATCTTCCAACTCAAAGGCAAAGGTGACATGTCGTCCAACTCAAAGATATCGTCCAACTCACCCAACCAAGGAGGGATATCGCCCAACACACCAAGATAGGGGTGGGGTATCGCCCATCACAAGGCTGACGCCTGTCAGGCCTACTGCCCAACACAACCATATCGGCCAGCACTCTCCCTAGCCTATCGTCCAACATAGGTACAAAAGCAAGGTACACTAATCTACTAGCATATGAACAAGAACATAATGAGAGGAAAGGAGTTAGGGATAGAAATTATGCAACTCGCCTTGAAGCTCTAAGGAAGAAGAAGCACTCCAGCTCCAAGGGGTATCGTCCAACACAGCTCCAAGGTCCAAAGTTGTCGTCCACCAGGCTTCTCCAGGAAGGTGTATCGGCCACCACTTCAACTCCAAGGGAGTGTATCGGCCAACACAAGCAAGATGGAGAGGGATATCGTGCACTCAAGGTGGAGGAGAGACCAAAAGAGCAAAGGAAACTAAGGCAAGGAGAAGAGCTACTTATATAGGAAGAAGGGGAGGAGAAACCAAGGTACAACCATGCCAAGTGTCGCCCACCCAAGGGACACTTATCCTAGGGTTCAAGCCAACACACTAGCAAGGCATGGGACACTTGTCCAAAACATGCACGAAGTGTCCATTACACAAGACCAAGCATCATGGGCGACGCAGGCAGCAGCTCTGCTGGGCGACACACCAGCCTGTTGGGCGACACAAAGCAGGTCTTGGCCGACACAAGGCTCGATCAAGCCCAACCAAGGCACCTCAAGGCCCAAACAAGCTCAACCAAGGCCCAAGAAAACTCAAACCATAGACCCAAGCCTTCCTCTCAACCCTAGAGGAAGCAAAGAGGGAAAAACATCTCGCAAGATGACCAACTTGCACACAAAACCCTAAACTTGGGTTATTTGCAAGTAGCCCCTCGAACTCTCAATAAAGCACAACAAAACCCTAATCACCACTTAAAGGTGATTAGAAAGCATCAAAGCACCAAGATTAAGCAAAACAAACAGGGTAAACCCTAAACGCAGGTCAGGGTCCTTACAAGCTAACCCCCTTTAAGGGATTTTGTCCCCGAAATCCGAAGAGAAAAGCGAGGGATACTTCCTCCTCATCTCTTCATCAAGCTCCCACGTGGCTTCCTCAACGCCACGACGCTGCCAAAGAACCTTCACAAGAACCAGATCCTTCCACTTCAACTTCTTGATCCTTCTGTCAAGGATCGCCAATGGACCTTCCTCGTAAGTCACATCTGCATCAAGCTCAACCTCAACTGGTTGTATCACTGTACCTGAATCCGGATGACTTTTCTTCAGCATACTAACATGAAATACTGGATGCAACCTGTGCAACTATGGAGGCAACTCTAACTCGTAAGCTACTTTGCCAACACGTGCTATCACTAGATAAGGCCCCATATACCTGGGAGCCAACTTACCCTTTCGTCCAAACCTTAGCACACCTTTCCATGGTGAGACTTTAAGATACACTTTGTCTCCTACCTGGAACTCCAAAGGTCGTCGATGATTGTCTGCATAAGACTTCTTCCTGTCCTGTGCCACTTTCAACTGTTGTTGTATCACCTTGATCTTATCTGTTGTCTGCTTTATTAACTCAGGACCTAAAAGTTGATACTCACCAGACTCATACCAACACAAAGGAGATCTGCACTTCCTTCCATACAAAGCTTCATAAGGAGCCATGTCGATGCTCCGCTGATAACTGTTGTTGTAGGCAAACTCTATCAAACTCAGATGTACATCCCAGTTGCCTAGAAACTGTAAAACACAAGCTCGAAGGAGATCTTCCAAAATCTGAATAGTCCTTTCAGACTGTCCATCTGTCTGCGGGTGAAAAGTTGTACTGAACCTCAACTGCGTTCCCAACGCCTTATGCAACTGTTCCCAAAAACGACTGGTAAACTGAGGACCTCTGTCAGAAACTATCGTCGCTGGCACTTCATGCAAACGTACTATCTCATCCACATATACTTGAGCTAGCTTCTCAGTTGTATACGTCGTCTTCACTGGTAGAAAATGGGCAGACTTAGTCAATCTATCCACTATCACCCAAATGGAATCATGATTCCTAGTTGTCTAGGGTAGACCAACGACAAAATCCATGGTTATATGATCCCATTTCCACTGCGGTATCGGTAAAGGTTGCAATGTACCTGCCGGCTTCTGATGTTCAACCTTCACTTGCTGACATACCGCACATCTCGCCACGAACTCGGCTACATCCTTCTTCAAACCGGGCCACCAATACAAGTCCTTCAGACTATGATACATCTTGGTGACACCTGGGTGCATCGCATACATCGACGTATGTGCTTCCTCAAGCACCAACTTCCTCAGATCATCAGCATCTGGAACCACCATCCTATTACGATAGCAAACTACTCCATCCTCGGATTCATGAAACCCATCACGCTTGCCGCTGCCGAACTCTGATCTAATCAACTGTACTGTATCATCTGTCTGTTGTGCATCCTTGATCTGCTGTCTCAACGTAGGCTTGACTTGCATCTGTGCAAAAAGACTAGACAACAAAGAAACTTCCATCTACACATTCATCTGTCGCAGAGAAACAAACATATCTCGCCTATGGCATACCAGAGAACACAACTGTGCCTTCTTTGAAGAAAGAGAAGAAGACTTCCTGCTAAGCGCATCAGCTACCACATTCACTTTACCAGGATGATACTCGATAGTGCAGTCGTAATCATTGATCAACTCCATCCATCGTCATTGTCGCATGTTCAACTCTTGCTGTGTAAAGATGTACTTCAGATTCTTATGATCCGTAAAGATCTGACACACTTCCCCATACAGATAGTGTCTCCAAATCTTTAACGCATGAACTACTGCTGCCAACTCCAAATCATGAGGCGGATAGTTCTCCTCATGTTTCTTGAGCTGTCGCGAGGCAAAAGAAACCACATGATCTTCTTTCATCAACACACAACCTAAACCTTTCTTGGAAGCATCACAGAAAACAACATAGCCTTTCCCAGGCTCTGGCAAGATTAACACTGGAGCACTGGTCAGCTTCTCCTTCAAACTTTGGAAAGCTTGCTGACATTGATCATCCCAAACAAAAGGTACATCCTTCCTGGTCAACTTTGTCATCGGCAACGTGATCACACTGAAGTCCTTGATAAACCTCCGGTAGTATCCTGCCAAACCAAGGAAACTACGAACTTCTGTCGGCGTCTTCAGTTGTCCCCAATCCGCAACGGATTCCACCTTCTTCGGATCTACTTTGATTCCTTCAGCAGATATCACATGACCCAAGAAAGTCACTTCATCTAGCCAGAACTCACACTTACTGAACTTGGCATACAACTGATGTTGGTGAAGAAGAATCAATGCTCGACGAAGATGTTGCTCATGCTCTAGCCTGTCCCGACTATAGATCAAGATATCATCTATAAAGACTATAACAAACTGATCTAAGAACGGACGGAACACTCTGTTCATCAGATCCATGAAAGTTGCAGGCGCATTGGTTAACCCAAACGGCATAACCACGAACTCGAAATGACTATACCTCATCCTGAAAGCTGACTTTGGTATGTCATCCGCCTTTATCCTTAACTGGTGATATCCAGACCATAGATCGATCTTCGAAAACACTGTAGCACCACGCAACTGATCGAATAGATCGTCTATCCTCAGCAACGGGTACTTATTCTTGATCGTGACCTTGTTCAATTGTCGGTAATCTATACACAACCGCATCGAGCCATCCTTCTTCTTAACGAACAACACGGGAGCACCCCACGGCGACGTACTCAGTCGGATAAAACCTTTCTCCAACAACTCTTGCAACTGCTTCTTCAACTCTGCCATCTCTGTTGGAGCCATCCTATACGCTGACTGTGCAACTGGCTGTGTTCCTGGAACCAGATTGATCTCGAAATCAATCTCTCGGGGTGGAGGAACACCAAGAAACTCCTCAGGAAACACGTCTGCAAACTCTCGAACTACGGTCACCTCCTCAAGACTAGGACCCTTCGCCTTGGTAACCACAACAGTATCCACCACGTGAGCTAGGAACACCTCACATCCTTGTCGTAACAACTTATATGCCACCATAGCTGATACCAAACACGTCGGAAGAATCTTCCTATCTCCCTGGAAGGTCCACTTCTCTCCAGCAACATCAAACACTGCCTGCTTGGAACCACAGTCCAAGACAACCTTATACTTCTCCAAGGTATCCATCCCAAGGATAACATCGAAACCATGCATATCAAGTGGTATAAGATTCACTTGAATACGATGTCCCGAGAAAGACAAAACACAAGATGGACACTCTTCTAGAAGCAAAGAGGAACCATCAAGAGGGGTTTCTAACAACAAGCTATCCTTCTTATAGCTAACAGGTAAACGACAGTTTTCAAGCATACTATAGGCGATGAAAGAGTGTGTAGCACCCGGGTCAACCAGAATAGATATAAAGCATGAAGAAGACATATCAGAATGAAATAACTCCATCTGACCTGTCACCACTCGCGGGTTGACTATCGCCTCTGGCTGACTCATGGCATAGAATCGAGCCGTTGCTTGCTGTCCACGACCTCTGCTTCCTTGAGCAGATGATCCAGTCTGAGACGCTTGACGGCATCCTCGTCCTCTGCTACCACTGGCCTGCGGTCTCTCAGACTTCTGGAAACTCTGCCTCGGCTGCTGTGTCACTTCGACATCTCTATTCGGGCAATTGAACTTCCAATGCCCGACCTGTCCACAAAGATAGCATGACCTGTCCTCAAACCATGGCCTAGCTTGCCATGTTACTACCACAGAATGAACTGTGCGCCTTAGATGGCGAAGAAACATAACCTCATCCTTTACTCAGAGACCACTGAGATGGTACACTAGCACTTCTCATCACTGACGGTGCTGAAAACCTGGGCTTCTTAAAGCCACCAAACCTTCATCCTTGAAACTGAGCAGGTCTTTTAAGAGACATAGACTCTCTTTTCTCCCTTACTGTCCTCTCGATCCATCGAATAGATTCCACGAACGTAGCAAACTTCTCTCGGTTTTCCAACGCAGACATCAGGGTTGTCAACTCAGCACTCAAACCCTTCTCGAAACGTCTGATCCGTTCCTCGTATGTTGCCACCATGTGAGGACGTAACCTCAACAGATCCATAAACTTGGCTTCATACTCGGTGATGTTCATCATTCCTTATCTCAGGTTCTCGAACTGATTCACCTTCTCATCCGGATACGTCTTGGGAAAGTATCTGGTGACGAACTCACGTCGAAACACTTCCCAACAAATCACTTCACCAGGCCGCTTCTCTTCCTCGATGGTCCACCAATGACCAGCACTACCTTTCAAAAGGTAGACAGCATGCTTTACCTTGTCTACTTCGGGGATGTCGAGGATCCGAAAAGCCTTCTCAAGACTTGTCAACCACAGATCTGCATCCGCTGGATCAGCCGTTCCAGCATAATCCGAAGCTCCAACTCGGCGAAGCCGCTCGAAGGTCTTCCCAATACCCGATGCTACTTCATGGGGAACCTATGCTCGCGGAGGAGGCACTGGTAATCGCTCAACCATGAGATTCATCGTAGCCATTAACTGCCCCATAAGCTGTTGGTAAGCAGGATGTTCAAGTATGGCTGGGTTAAATCGGGGAACCTCAGGCACCCGATCTTCATGTGCCTGTCCATCTGCTCCATCAACCGATGCAGCATCGATGTACTCAGCAGAGTGTTCTTCATGGTTTCCAGACATCTTGACTTTTCTTCTGCTGAGGGCAGAAGATATTGTAAGAAAACCTGGACACTCATAAGAACAACTCAACCTAGTCCTAAATCCCTATAGACTCAGCGAACCTAAAGCTCTGATACCAAAACTTGTGGCAACACATCCCATTATCACACAGATAACGAGGTGTTACGCGAAAATGTGCGGAAATCACCATAACCACAGATTATGAAAATACGGGTTAATTAAAATCGATTGCGGAAAACTGATAAACTGTCAAACTATTACTTTCCGGTCCTCATCCTGCATAGAAACATATCATAAGTATATACATACACGAGATCTGATACGTGTCCACAGCCCAGGAACAGTTGTTCATCCATCACATGAGTTCACCACCTGTTCATATACATAAAGGCCCGCATCCGATCAACAGCAGGATAAACAAAACATCATCGATCGTTCATCGTGAAACAACGTCAAAACACTGCCAAGGACCTGAGAGTACAGGGATGACTCTAGACTCTACTACAAAACATCCAAAACAGCAGCATGTCCAACGCTTGCCTTCTACTGCTCCTCAAGCTGCTCGGCCGCTACACCATGACCACGACCACGTCTACCTCGACCACCTAAAAAGGGGTTAAACCAGCGGGGTGAGACAATTGAACAATTGTCCCAGCGGGAAACATAACTCCCCACCGCAACTACAGAACCTCAGCAAGATATACTATGACAGCAGATATCTAATAATAGGTATAACAAGAGCATTCTATATAAAACAGATTATTCTTACCGACAAGCTTACCCGCTATATAAAAGCATATAACCAGATGTATCTCAAGGGGTATGATTAGCAAGATAAAATGTATCACTATGTAACATGATTATCAGAACAAGATATAATGTCACATAACCTGCTTCTCAAGATAAGACATATTGTCACATAACCTGCAAGATATAACAAAGATGTTACACAAACAAGGCCTCAACCAATGTTATGTGTTTATCTTAAGCAGTAAATACTAAACGGCTGTGTTACGTATTATTATGCCCTGAGGATTTGAACCGTACCGTTCAAATCCAACCTTCAGTTACGAAACCCAAGCCGGTGCCATACAAGGTCAATGGAAGAGTCGGACTCTATGACCTCCCACCTCGTGGTCAGTACACGAGTACAACACAAGCAGGACCGTAGTCACATGCTGAAGTGGTCTAAGCCACATAGTCAGCTCCATAGGCTACCCTCACGCTAGCCCGCCTTGGTACAGGTCTCGGCGCTAGTAAAACTGAGCCACGGGCATGTTCACCGTGCTCTGAGCCATGAATGCAATCATGCTCCTTACATCACATGTCTTGAGCCATGGGCCTGTTCACCATGCTCTATATACGTATCTGAGTCTGCAACTGAAGTTACACTCTTACCTCCTCATTTTCAAGCTAGGAGCAACCTACACATATTCAACAATATGCGCTTCCAGGTTAACCCGTAGGAGAACCCGTTTCACCATCACCAAATCCTGACGATGATGGATCTATGGCCAGGGCAAACTACATGATATGTTTCACTGTGATTAATTAGTATCTTTTAGATGAATTGCAGGATTCAACCAAGTTGTATAACATGCAAGATATTATATTATTGTTGAAACCTCATCAACCTGATCCTTCACAAGGATCCAGCATCACATGTTACCACTTGACCTCTTACCAACCATCCGGATCCATATCAAGGATCATCACATACCATAGGATATCAATCCTTCATCATGTACTGTCACTACCTCTCAAGGCTCACATCATCATCATGGGACCAACACATTACATATATAATCTCATAGAACAAATATCAAGGTAATGTTACTCATCACATATGTCACATAGCCCTTTCATGGCTACACATCACCTGCATGGTTAGGATACACAATAACCATAGATTCAACATAAGGAATATGCTCACTATCCTGAGATATCATTCAAGATACTCTACTCATCATTATTACCCTATTTGATGATCAAGCTTGTTAAGCACATCATTAACAAACCATATTCATGCTTACCCTTATTTCAAGATAATACAAACATTTAAGGTATTTACTTTATATAGAAACATGTTGCGTATACACTATTGTTACCAAAGTCATTACTGTTACCATCCTCTATCATCATCATTACCTTTATCATTAAGCACCCATTAATGCAACTACCATTTATCATTGCTATTACAATTAAGCATAAGACTCACATCATGCATAGAATTACTACTCTTGTTACCATCATTACCATTATTAGTGTCATCATCTGTTATTATCCTTATTACTATGTCATCAAGCAGACTGTTAATGTAGCTGTCACTTAGTATCATTATTATCATTACTAATACTTCCACTACTAGCAAGGCATCACCATCATCTTTGTTATCAACAACATTATCATCATGGTTATCATTTACATTGTCATAGTTATCATAAATCAAGGCAACACTATCGTTATCATAGAAATCATTATTAAGCAAGGCATCACTAACGTTGTGTTGTTTAAGCATAAGCATCCGCTTCTATTACGTAAGAGACCGTCACCAAAGAACTACTTACCCTCACTAAAACCTCACAACCCTCACTAAGAAAACCATACCGCTAGGGCATGGGAAGGCAGCAACGCTGTGCTGCACCCAGCCTTCTGCCCGCAATGCCGCATTACAAGGGAAGTGTGGCGCGCGTCAGGGAGTGTCGAATGATACACCCCATTGGGCAATGCCCGTCACAGCCAACACCTGACATCCGATAACCAAGGGTAACGCCCATCTAACAACTCCACAACAACCAGGAGAGAGAAGGAGAGAAAGAAGGAAAGGAGAGAGGGAAAGAAAGAGAAGGACTCCCCACATATCGTGCAACAACACAAGGCCTAACAGCCAGCACACTCGCCCAACCCAAAGGCTTGACGCCCGTCATAGCCCCATGTTATCGTGCGTCACAGCTTAGGCCTATCGGCCGACACAAGATGCAACGCCCGTCAGGGCTATCGGCCGTTACACCATCTATGCATGTCGTGCAACTCCATCAACTCATCACAGGAAGCCATGTCGTCCACCAAGGAACCAAGGCCCATCGTCCAAGAGAGGAACCAGAGCATCATTCATCATCAGAGGAACCTATCGTCCATCATGGTCACTACCATATCGGCCAACAAGACATGCTCACCTTATCGCCCAACACATGGGCAGGGTATCGACCACCCTCAAGGATACAACCTATCGTCCACCAAGGTACACATATCGCCCATCAAAGAGAGCACCCTATCTTCCAACTCAAAGGCAAAGGTGCCATGTCGTCCAACTCAAAGATATCGTCCAACTCACCCAACCAAGGAGGGATATCGCCCAACACACCAAGATAGGGGTGGGGTATCACCCGTCACAAGGCTGACGCCCGTCAGGCCTGCTGCCCAATACAACCATATCGGCCAGCACTCTCCCTAGCCTATCATCCAACATAGGTACAAAAGCAAGGTACACTAATCTACTAGCATATGATCAAGAACATAACGAGAGGAAAGGAGTTAGGGATAGAAATTATGCAACCCGCCTTGAAGCTCTAAGGAAGAAGAAGCACTCCAGCTCCAAGGGGTATCGTCCAACACAGCTCCAAGGTCCAAAGTTGTCATCCACCAGGCTTCTCCAGGAAGGTGTATCGGCCACCACTTCAACTCCAAGGGAGTGTATCGGCCAACACAAGCAAGATGGAGAGGGATATCGTGCACTCAAGGTGGAGGAGAGACCAAAAGAGCAAAGGAAGCTAAGGCAAGGAGAAGAGCTACTTATATAGGAAGAAGGGGAGGAGAAACCAAGGTACAACCATGCCAAGTGTCGCCCACCCAAGGGACACTTATCCTAGGGTTCAAGCCAACACACTAGCAAGGCATGGGACACTTGTCCAAAACATGCACCAAGTGTCCATTACACAAGACCAAGCATCATGGGCGACACAGGCAGCAGCTCTGCTGGGCGACACACTAGCCTGCTGGGTGACACAAAGCAGGTCCTGGCCGACACAAGGCTCGAGCAAGCCCAACCAAGGCACCTCAAGGCCCAAACAAGCTCAACCAAGGCCCAAGAAAACTCAAACCACAAACCCAAGCCTTCCTCTCAACCCTAGAGGAAGCAAAGAGGGAAAAACATCTCGCAAGATGACCAACTTGCACACAAAACTCTAAACTTGGGCTATTTGCAAGTAGCCCCTCGAACTCTCAACAAAGCACAACAAAACCCTAATCACCACTTAAAGGTGATTAGAAACCATCAAAGCATAAGATTAAGCAAAACAAACAGGGTAAACCCTAAACGCATGTCAGGGTCCTTACACCGACACTCCTAGATCTTATACGGAACTGAATAGCACTTCGCAGTGGTCAGTTGGACTTTGAGTGGTATGACTCAAACTCCCCAGGGCATAATAATAAAAGATATAATACCAGCCGTGTAGTATAATTGCTAGGGTTTAATACGTATCACATTGGTTGATTAACCCTTGTATTGTCTTTATACTACATATTTCTTACATGATGCAGACTTATGACAATTGTACAATTCTACTTGATGTTACAACTTATTTGCTTAACTGCTTAGTATGCTTAAACTGTTCAATTTGTTCATATTGTTTATTCAATATCCTAACTGCTCAATGTATTTACTGTTAATTAATGTTATAATCAATATATGTTGGAGAGAGTTATATCTCTCACTGGGACTGGGTCTCACCCGTGGGTCACCACATTTTTTTAGGTGGTCGCGGGCAACGAGGTCGAGGTCATGTTGTGGAAGAAAACCAACCTGGTGATCCATAGATTCATAAGGTTGGTTAGTTGTAGATGTTAGTCATAGAGGTTAGTGGTAGAGTCCTAGTGTCGTCCTTGTACTCTCAGGTCTTGGTATGGGATGTGTTTTCTAGATGATATAATTGTATCGACACTAGATTTTGGTATTATGCCAATGTTTGTAAATATATGGCACGTACATGTGAAATATCTTTTGTATGCAGGATGTGACTAAGGTCTTTGGACCCATATGCAAATGCTTGTTAAAGTATATGAGAATGGAATGATGGACCTTTTATAAATGTTCTAGAGTTTACTTACATTGTTGGAATCGGTTTTAATTGTTTCACATTTTTTAACTATGTGATTAATTAGCAGTTGATTGTGTTTTGTGTTTTGAGTAATCTCATTTAGCGTGATGAGGTGTCACAGTTAAGTTGGTATCAGAGCTCTAGGTTTACCAAGTCTACAGGGACATAGGACTTAGGTTTGAGTCTGTTCTTATGTATCCAACATATCTGATCATAGTTTTTGCTTATGCAGATATGTCTGGAGGACATGAAGAACACGTTGAGAGTAGCTATGGTGCACCAGGAGGAGGTGCAGGGAGGCAGGCACGTGATGAGAGAGTGCCAGAAGCAAGGCCAGAGCAGCCCGCAATGCCTCATCTAGACCCGGCAATGATGGCCAATCCTGAGTTTCAGTCTATGTTTAGACAGATGATGGCCACAATTACACATATTGCTGACAGAGCGCCAGCACCTCAAGCTAGGGCAGTTGCCTCTAATGTGGAGTCCCAAGGTGTCGGGAAGACATTTGAACGTCTTAGACGTGTTGGGGCAATTGAATATGCAGGTACTTCTAATCCAGCAGACGCTGACATGTGGTTGACTGAGTTGGAAAATGCATTCAAAATCCTAAACATCACTGAAGAAGATAAAGTTAAGCATGTAGTATACTTGTTAAAGGGTAGTACTGGCCACTAGTGGGCCATAGAAGAGGAGAAAAGGCCAGGAGCTGTGATAGGATGGGAAGAGTTTTGAAGGGAATTTGTTAGTCGATATTTTCCAGAGACCTACCTAGATGAGAAAATCTCTCAGTTCGAGAAGATTTGTCAGGGAGCTATGACTATCAATGAGTATGAATCAAAGTTTATGGAACTTCTGAGGTTCTGCCCGCACATGGCAGCAACAGACAAGGAAAGGATTCGGAGATTTGAGAAGGGTATGAGTACGGAGTTGACTACTACAGCATCAGCCTTGGAGAACAGGGAAAGTTTTTCCACCTTTGTGGAATCTGATAGGAGGATTGAGAGGTCTGCCATAGAGAAGCGTGAAGCTAATGCTAAGAAGCGACCTATGCAGTTCCAAGGGCAATCATCTGGAGGATTTAAGAAGCCAAGGTTTTTCCCACCGCTGTCACAACCAAGGTCAACCTTCACTGAACCAAGATCACATGCACCATCACAGTGGACCCCGAGTCACGGTAGAGGTCATAATTTTCCACCGAATGGAGCCCGCAGTACCTCATCGGTTTCAGTGACAGGTCCATTTAGGCCATATCAGGGCATCAAAACATGTTACAAGTGTGGGAAAGTGGGGCATACAAGACCTTATTGCCCTATGAAAGATGAGGAGGTGACTCAACAACCAAGGCAAAGTCAACAAGGTCCACAACAACGACAGTTTAGTAGTGGTAGTGGAAGAGGATGTGGTCAGGCATCCCAGGCAGGATCCTCTGGACAAGCAAGTAGAGGACGTGGATGACAGCAGGCGACAACAAGGTTCTATGCCATGACCCAGCCAGAAGCAGTGGTCAATCCTCGAGTTGTGACAGGTCAGATGGAGTTATTTCATTATGATATGTCTGCTTCTTGTTTCGTATCTATGTTACTAGACCCGGGTGCAACACACTCTTTTATCACCAGAGAGGTGATAGATAGTTGTTATCTACCTATTAGTCTTAAATTTGATAGCCTGCGACTGGAGACTCCTTTGGTTGATTATGTTGTATTGCGGGAAGTGTGCCTTTCTTGTGTTCTTTCTTTTTCTGGACACAACATTCAAGTGGATCTTCTGCCACTTGACATGCATGGTTTTGATGTAAACCTAGGAATGGATACCTTGGAAAAATACAAGGTAGTCTTGGACTGTAGTACTAAGGTGGCGACATTCCATGATGGAGATGTACAGTGGATTTTTCAGGGTGATAGGAAGATTCTTCCTACATGTTTGATGTCAGCCATGACAGTTGAACGATTGATGAGATAAGGATGTGAGGCTTTCTTAGCTCATGTTGTGGATACCAAGGCGGTAGGTCCTAGTATCCAGGAGGTTCCAGTGGTGCAAGAATTTGAGGATGTCTTTCCTGAGGAATTTCCTAGCATTCCCCCTCCTAGAGAGATTGAGTTTGAGATCAATCTTGTTCCTGGAACACAACCCATAGCACAGTCAGCATACAGGATGGCACCGACAGAGATGCAGGAGTTAAAGAAACAGTTACAAGAACTGTTAGAGAAGGGTTTTATCAGGCCGAGCACTTCCCCTTGGGGTTCTCCCGTGTTGTTTGTTAAAAAGAAGGATGGTTCAATGAGGTTGTGTATAGACTATAGACAGTTGAATAAGGTGACAATAAAGAATAAGTATCCTTTGCCGAGGATTGATGATCTTTTTGATCAGTTGAGAGGTGCCACTGTGTTTTCAAAGATAGACCTGAGGTCAGGTTACCATCAGTTGATAATTAAGGTTGATGACATACCCAAGTCCGCTTTTAGGACTAGGTATGGTCATTATGAGTTTGTGGTTATGCTGTTTGGGCTAACCAATGCACCTGCAGCTTTTATGGATCTGATGAATAGGGTGTTTAGACCTTATCTTGATCAGTGTGTGGTTGTGTTCATAGATGATATCCTGATATACTCAAAGGATAGTCAACAACATGAGCAACACCTTCACCAGGCACTGACATTGTTGAGGCAGCATCAACAATATGCTAAGTTTAGCAAGTGTGAATTCTGGTTATTTGAAGTGTCTTTTCTGGGCCATGTTATATCTACAAAAGGCATTTGTTTTGATCCCAAGAAAGTGGAATATGTACTAGAATGGGAACAACCAAATACACCGACAGAGATCTGTAGTTTCCTAGGTCTGGCAGGTTACTACAAGAGGTTTATCAAAGACTTCAGTTCTATAGCATTACCCCTAACTAGGTTAACCAAGAAGGTTCCTTTTGCTTGGAATGACAAGTGTCAACGTTCCTTCCAGCTTTTGAAAGAAAAGTTGACTAGTGCACTGGTGTTAGTACTGCCATAGCAAGGAAAAGGCTATATTGTCTTTTGTGATGCTTCAAAGAATGGGTTGGGATGTGTGTTGATGCAGGATAAAAATGTGATTTCCTTTGCTTCACGACAGCTTAAGAAACATGAGGAGAATTACCCAACACATGATCTAGAGCTTGCAGTAGTGGTCCATGCCTTAAAGATCTGGAGACACTATCTTTATGGAGAAAAGTGTCAGATCTTCACTGACCACAAGAATCTACATTATATTTTCTCAAAACAGGAGTTGAATATGAGGCAGAGGAGATGGATGGAGCTGATTAAGGATTATGATTGCACAATAGACTACCATCCAGAGAAAGCTAAATGTGGTAGCTGATGCATTGAGTAGAAAGTCGTCTTCATCATCAATGGTAGATAATGCACAATTAAATTCCTTGATGTGCCATAAGAGAGATATGCTAGTGTCTCTTCGCCAGATGAATGTACAGCTAGAAGTTTCCTTGTTGGCAGGATTGTTGGCACAGTTACAAGTGAAACCTACCTTGAGACAACAAATTCATGATGCACAACAAAATGATACTATGATACAGAATATCCAATCAGGGATTGGCAGTGAAAAGTATGATGGCTTTCACGAGGCAGATGATGGTATAGTTTGTTACCATAATAGGATAGTAATTCCTGATGTTGATGGGTTGAGGAAGATGGTACTTGAGGAGGCTCACTCCTCCATGTATGCAATGCATCCTGGAAGTACCAAGATGTACCAAAATTTGAAGGACATGTATTGGTGGCCAGGTCTAAAGCGTGATGTGGCAGAGTTCATTGCCAAATGTCCAGTTTGTCAGCAGGTGAAGGCTGAGCACCAGAAGCATGCAGGGACATTACAACCCTTGCCAATACCACAGTGGAAATGGGATCATATTACTATGGACTTTGTGGTTGGTCTTCCTAGGACAGCCAAGGGTCTTGATTCCATATGGTTGATAGTAGACAGATTGACTAAGTCAGCTCATTTTTTGCCAGTTAAGACGACATTTACAGCAGAGAAATTGGCACAAATATATGTTGATGAGATAGTCCGTTTGCATGGCATCCCAGTGACTATAGTTTCTGACAGAGGTCCACAGTTTACAAGTCGTTTTTGGGAGCGACTGCATTCAGCAATGGGAACACAACTGAGATTCAGCACAGCTTTTCATCCCCAGACCGATGGCCAGTCTGAAAGGACTATTCAGACTTTAGAGGATCTCTTGAGGGCATGTGTGCTGTAATTTCTTGGTAGTTGGAATGTACATATAACTCTGATAGAGTTTGCATACAACAATAGCTATCAAAGAAGCATAAATATGGCTCCTTATGAGGCTCTGTATGGGAGACGATGTCGATCTTCTCTTTGCTGGTATGAGATAGGTGAATATCAACTTTTGGGTCCCGAGCTAGTACAACAGACTACAGAAAAGATTAAAGTGATACAACAACAGTTGAAAGTAGCCCAAGACAGGCAAAAATCTTATGCAGACAACCGACGCAGACCACTTGAGTTCCAAGTGGGAGATAGAGTATATCTTAAGGTTTCTCCATGGAAAGGTGTGTTGAGGTTTGGAAAGAAGGGTAAGTTGGCTCCTAGATTTATGGGACCATACCCTATCCTAGATCGTGTTGGAAAGGTAACATATAAGTTGGAGCTACCACCAGAGCTACATATATTGCATAATGTCTTTCACATCTCTATGTTGAGGAAATGCCATCCAGATACTGACTAGACAATCCAACCAGTAGAGGTTGAGTTAGATGAGGATGTCTCCTATGTTGCGGGTCTTGTGTTGATCATGGATAGAAGGGTGAAAAAGATGAAGAGAAAAGATATAATACTAGTGAAAGTTTTGTGGAATCATCGTGGCATAGAGGAAGACACATGGGAACTAGAGAATGAGATGCGTAGAAAATACCCATCTCTTTTTGCTTAGGATTTCGGGGCGAAATCCTTGTTAAGGGATTATAGTTGTAAGGCCCTTGAACTTACTTAATGTGTTGAATGAGCTTAATTACCATAATTGAATGCTTATAACCCTAATATAACCTTTTGATATGTTTTTAAATCATAATACAAACTTAAGTTTCAAATTTGGTCCAATTTGGACACTGTTTGAGCAAGTTATGCAATTTTCTGTACATTTTGGACTTTTATGCAATTTACCCAATTGAGGGGTTTTCTTTGCAATTTGTCACATAAATTATGTTCCTTAGTTGTTATATTATCATTCTTGAGATTTTTGAGCCATGGGGCTCCTAGTTGAGCCATGGTTTGAAGGTGTTTTTATCAAGGGTATTTTAGGGTTTTTCCCTTCATGGATGAGCTACCTTTAGTAGCTATCAACTAAGGAATTATGTGATTGGCTGGTAATTTCGCCAAAGGAAAGTCAAGAAGGTCTAGAGGGATGGTGGGAGAGCTGCTTGTGTGTGTGCTTATGTATTTTTTTTATGATTTAAAGCCATGGGCACATGGATATATACTAGAATTGCAACTTTTTCTTTTTCTTAATATTAAAGTGTCATATACTTATCCAAAAGCCCCCAAACGAGCTATTTCCTCTCCATTATCTCTCTCCTTCTCCCAGCTTCGTACTCCCTCTGTTTAGCTGCGATTTTTTCTGCCCAAGGAAGAAGAAGGTGGGGATCCTCTTGGAAACAAATTCTAGGGTTGAAATTGATTCTCTTTTTGGGTGTATGAAGCTCCCCCTAGTGATATTGACCTAAAAGTGTAAGTTTTTCCTTATTTCCTCCGTTTAATTATTTGTTCCTCTTCCTCCTACATCTCTCCAGGTCGTAACCATGGTTTTCCATGGTGAAAGTTCCCCTAGAACTCAAAACTCCTTCCTTCTTGTTTCTTTTCTAGGGTTTTGCTTGTTTGTGAAGAGAATTGCATAGTTGGCCTAGTTCAGATCTGAATCCAAGGTTTCCTTGCCCTATTTTCTCGAGATTTTTTCTGTTGGATATCTGACCTACTCTATAGAGGCGAGTTATATAACATTATTCACTTATATTGCTTATTAGAAGCTTGTTGGTTCATGATAATGCTTGAATGTGATGATCTAAGCATAGAGAAATCATGCTTGTTTAGAATTACGAATTTTATGGTGTTTCTTGTTTTATTCCAGTTCTATATGAACCTGTAAATATGTTTACATCCTTTATAATGTGTAACATGATCTAGGACAGGTTGATATCAACAACCTATGGTGCTATGTACAAAACAAATGATGGTTCAAATTAGGGTTTTCAAGCTACTTCCTTCCCTATCACATAAGTGATTGTCATACCATTCAACCACCAATAATGTTGCTATCTTGGCAACTGATGATCGTGATCAAGAGTGTCCAATTTATGGTGACAACATATGGTCACCACCTTAGTTTAGGTTTTGACTCAATTAGACATTTAATTATCATCCACTAAGTATTCTAATGATGTTATCAATCGATGATGATATTGGCTTATTATTTGATGATGTTAATTGAATGAATTACTGATCTAGCAACCAATGGTTACCTAATGATCACAAGTAATGGTGTATCAGGTCATCACCATATATGATTAATTAGGAATGTAATTGTAGATTTGACTATACCTTGAACCAATGGTTCCTTGGTTCAATTGATCTAATGGTTAGACCTATACTTCAATTGGTAACCTTGAACAATGAACCTGATCCAATGAATAATATTGGATGCTTTAACATCCAATGGATTAGAATAAATCACATGTTATTATATGTGGGTCCTAGTGAAGATAACTCAATGGTTCAATACCATTAATCGGTAGTCTTACCTTTGCTATTATATAGTTATATTTGATAAATCAATGTAATGAGTGGATGTGTAACTCCCATGTGATCTAGCTTGTTATACTTAAACTTAATGTAATTATATGATGTTGATTGGTTATAATAAAACCTCTTTAATTATTAATGTGATAATGAATTACACTCTTCTTATGTTGAAACCACAATGTAGTATTATTTGAATATCATAGTGCCTTGCCATGTTAAAATCTATGGACATACATGTGCTATTGATCTTTTGAGCCTTGTTTAAGGCATGGAATGATGATGATAACCTTAATATGAATAATGTGATGGTCTTAAATACCTTTGGGAATGTTTGAATCCATGATTGAGGTGAAATCCTCTTCATGTTCCAATAAGGGTTAAAACCCTGGAACTTGTGATAAGATATTGGTATCTTGCAATAGTATGATGATAAGTGTGGTCTGTTAATTTGCAATGAATGATAGATGTGGTAATGTGATTAAGATTTATATCTCAAATGTTTTATATCTTTTGAAGTTGTTATACATATACTCTTGTTAGAAAATAATTAGGGTTTGAATGTCCACTTGTATGACAAAGCCTTAATGCATTCAATTGGCAGTAATTAATCAAGTGTAACCTTAATCATGTAGATCCCTGTGCCGTAGAGCCATCTTCAGTGTTAGAATTTACTGGATGGTGAAACGAGTATTCCCAAGGGAAACTCGGAGCGCATACTGTTGAGTATGCGGGGGTGGCAAGTTGAGGATATATACTTGTCATCCACAATTGCAGGTTATGAAGGATGGCTATGGTCATGCCTCAGATATTTGATGTGATTGAGGACAGTTGCAGTTGTACCTCAGATTAGAGGGTTTTGTATACCCTGTTTTCTAGTGTCGTAACTTGTACCAAGTACGGACTAGTTGTTATCAGTTGACTATATGTCACTGTTGGCAGTTTGACTGGTATGTCACTGCAGTTTACTCGTACTGACCGAGGGGAAGAGATCTTAGGATACCGGCACTCCTAGATCTTATACGGAACTGAATAGCACTTCGCAGTGGTCAATTGGACTTTGAGTGGTACGACTCAAACTCCTTAGGGCATATAATAAAAGATATAATACCAGTCGTGTAGTATAATTGCTAGGGTTTAATACGTATCACATTGGTTGATTAACCCTTGTCTTGTCTTTATACTACATAGTTCTTACATGATGCAGACTTATGACAATTGTACAATTCTACTTGATGTTACAACTTATTTGCTTAACTGCTTAGTATGCTTAAACTGTTCAATCTGTTCATATTGTTTATTCAATATCCTAACTGCTCAATGTATTTACTGTTAATTAATGTTATAATCAATATACGTTGGAGAGAGTTATATCTCACACTGGGACTGGGTCTCACCCGTGGGTCACCACATTTTTTTTAGGTGGTCGCGGGCAACGAGGTCGAAGTCGTGTTGTGGAAGAGAACCAACCTGGTGATCCATAGATTCAGAAGGTTGGTTAGTTGTATATGTTAGTCATAGAGGTTAGTGGTAGAGTCCTAGTGTCGTCCATGTACTCTCAGGTCCTGGTATGGGATGTGTTTTCTAGATGATATAATTGTATCAACACTAGATTTTGGTATTATGCCAATGTTTGTAAATATATGGCACGTACATGTGAAATATCTTTTGTATGCAAGATGTGACTAAGGTCTTTGGACCCATATGCAAATGCTTGTTAAAGTATATGAGAATGGAATGACAGACCTTTTATAAATGTTCTAGAGTTTACTTACATTGTTGGAATCGGTTTTAATTGTTTCACATTTTTTTACTATGTGATTAATTAGCAGTTGATCGTGTTTTGTGTTTTGAGTAATCTCTTTTAGCTTGACGAGGTGTCACAATCACTTCCTTCTCATTTACATCTTACTTGAGTTAATTGACTAACTCTATATTAAGATATTTCTCTTTAAATACTTTATCCACTAACTTGTTACTTTCCTCATATGGTGCATGTATTATATATCAGAATTGTCCAATTATCTTTAATGATATAGGTTTAAACATTGTTGATATAGGATAATCCATCATCAAATCTTTTAGGTATCTCCATATTCAAGATGTTATCTACATCATGCTAATATACATCATTTCTAAGAGTTTCATGCCCATCATTATTGTAAGGTGTAAAAGCTATTACTCATTCATAGAGATATTTGGGTCTAGGCACCATCTTACCTCTTAAATCCTTATTTATTGAAAATACCACCTTTATCATTCACAGGGTTTATTAACCCTATTCTCTATGTTTATGACATAATCATCCTATTTAATTGATTTAGCCACACCTTTCTTTAATGTACTATCTAATAAACCATCTCTAGGGTTTCATATTTAATTAATCCATAATTAAGCTTACTATTCATCCTAATAGGGGTTTCCCATAACATCACTTCCAATTAGGGTTTCTATTCATAACACATCTCCTCTAGATTAGGTTTATGATTAATATCCCACCATTAGGGATTACTATCTCACATCATGACATTCCCCTAAAATTAGGGTTTACTATTCATATTACATGATATTACCCTTGAATTAGGGCTTACTATTCACATTACAGTGAATTGAGGTCATACCATCATTATGTATGAAAGTTACTTCCATTAATGCCTTCAAATTAGGTTAAGATTCTTAAATCACCATAATTAGGGTTTCCATGATCTCACTATAAATAATCATACCCTAATTATGTGCATTCATACATATTGGAGGTATTTCACTTGATTTTCATTCATATTAGTCTTCTCTCTCCTCTTACTATTAGGTAATGTCTACATCACTCTTGATTAGGTTAGGTCAAATCAACCTTGATAATATGAGTCATGTCATCACCATTATGGTCATTAGGGTTTGCTTGATCAAGGGTACTAGTCACACTAACCCTCTAAGGGTACTTTTGTAATGTTCACCATAGACCATAACATGCATTAGTCCACTAATTACTTAACCCCTTAATGACTCTAGGTATCTTTAGGGTTTAGGTTAATCAACTACTAACCCATCTTGTCCACTAAGGCATCAAACGATCTTGACCTTACAAGACCCCAAACGGTTTTGCACTTTCAACCTCCAAACGGTTTTGAAACCGCATGGAGTTATTGACCGTTTGGTCCCTTTGACTTTTAAGACCGCATGGCAAAGTACACCATCAAGACCGTTTGCCCTAAGGGAGGTGAAGACCGTTTGGTTCCGTTGACCGTTTGGCCAACTCAATCTTGAAACCACATGACCAACTTGATCTTGAAAACCGCATGACCACCAAATGGTCTTGGGATCGTTTGGACCCAAACGGTCTTGGGACTGTTTGGCCCCAAACGGTCTTGAGACAGTTTGGTCCAAACACCCTCAAAACCGCATGGACCAAAAAGTGCCTCAACCCATCCAATTGAATTAGGGTTTCCAAGGTTGAACCCCTCAATCATTCATGCAAAGGTTAGCCACTCATCAATTGAGTCAATTAGGTCAATCCTTACTGATTTGACCCTCAATTGAACCTCAATTGGTCATCAATTAGGGTTTAGATTGATTGGATTAGGGTTTGGAATCGAACACCCTTCAACATGCATCAACATGAGCCTAATTGGTGTTGAACCCATTGAACCATCACTCAATTGGGTCATGACCTGACCCCAAACGGTCTTGGGATCATTTGGACATCCTCCAAACGGTCTTGAGATCGTTTGCTCATAATTTCATCAAAACTAAGTCATTCACTTAAGGGTTGAACCCTAATTAGGTCACAAAATCAGCACTTTAATTATTCAACATCTTGATGTAATTGAACTCTCAAATGATCAACCCTACTTGACCCTAGACCTCCAAATGGTCTTGGGTGATCACCAAACGGTCTTGAGACCGTTTGGGTGATCCCCAAATGGTTTTGAAACTGTTTGGGTCACTCAACCCAAACTTCAACATAATTACACCATTGAAATCAGCAATGGACCCGATTAGGGTTTAGGTGACTAAAGTGCCTTCAACTTGTGATTTACTTGGAATTAGTTGATGATTCTAGGTGGGTGATTAGTCCATAATGTGTACAGCAGATCCCAAAATGGTCAACTCTTGGTCAACTCAACCAAACGGTCTTAGAGACCATTTGCTCCAAATGATCTTGTGAAACTATTTGCCCTCCAAACGGTTTTGAAACCGTTTGGGCAAGAGGTGGAGGACCGTTTGCTAAAGTAGGATCAGGGTGAACTTTGGAACTAACGCCACCTTCTTCTACCTCAAGAACATGGACTGTTCTTCACAGTTTTGGTGGTAAGAACACACGAAGTATGAAAGGAAGTAGAACAAGCAACATTTTCAAGGAAAGAAGATGTATAATCAAAGCTTTAAGGTTTAGAGTTATAAAACCCGCCTTAGGATCAGCTCTAGAGCTCCAAGATTCGTAGATTTAATGGTGGCTTGAGCTCCACAGGTCTTCCAAGGTCCGTTCCTCAAAGATTGGATGGAGAAGATGGCTAGAAAGAAGATTTGTGTAAGAAAGACTAACAAACCAACCTTGTAGCAAGATTTCCTCCATGAATCCGAGCTAGATGGTGATCAAAACTTACCCAATTCAGTTTGGTCGTCCTCCTCAGCTCCTCCTTGGCCACGCCTATCCCTTCTATACTTAGGCAAAACTCCTTCTTTATCCAAGGTTTAGAGAAAAAAAAGCCAAACACTTTGTTAAGTTGTATACATAAAAGGGGTCATTTTGCATACATCTTGATTATTAGATTATAAAGATTATCCTTCTTATTTGATCATTATGATGAGGCACCCTCCTCATCATATTTGCTATAGTTGATGCCAAAAGTCATGAGAGATACTTTAGAGGGTGTATTTTACATGTTGCACCCTGTGTTTTGGGTAAATTGCACTTTACACCAAAACTAGGGTTTAAAGCACAAGGATTGCTCTATAAGCTATATCTTGGTGCCCAAGCTTGGAGAATCCATATCACTACATCATATTCATAATTATGATGTCTCAACATCAGAAGAACATCTTAACATGTGCAATTTGCAAGTTAACCCCTCTAATTGGGTAATTTGCACATAGGTCCACTTTTAACAAAACAATATTACAGCATTGTTCAAAAAGGACATAAATGGAAATATATGTTCCTCAGGAGCTTTAATTACATATAAAAGGATAACTACAAGCATCTAATCACATATTTAGGCAAGGCACCTAGGGTTAGTTCATAATCTAGGTCAGGGATGTTACAAATTATAAACCCCTAACAAGGATTTCGCCCCCAAAATCCCAGAAGGAAAAGGGGAAGCAGATATTGTTTAAGCATCATATCATTACATCCTTAGATAACATTTCTTTATTATGGAGATATTATAGAGTTTTGATTAATAGGTTGCCCCTCACAAGTTTATCATGGAAAGATTCACATGGAACATATATTCTCATGTTCCTTAGTTAGATCAACTTTTCTTAAGATCAGACTCATACTCTGTTATTTATTTGAGACCATATAAGTGCTTTCATACCTTGATTGTGTCATCACATCTGATAACACCATACTAACTTTCCTTATTATTTGCACTGATTATCTCATTAGTTTTACATTCTCTTATTATAGGGAAAAGTTACTTATCAAACAAGGACTTATTTGACAAATATCTTGGAGGAAGATATGTTTATGAAAATCATAAACCCCTAACATGTGATGTTCATATTATTTTACATGTTTAATTTTGATTGCACAGTTGACCATTCCATGTAATTAATATAAATCATTTGATATATTATTACATTCTTATTTTGGTACCTATCACATGTGTTATCAACACATTACATCTTTTTCTTCCTTTCATCTTGGGACATTACTTATTACATATATTCTCATCTTAGAACCAAAGTCCAGGGTAAATTAATACCTTTATAAGTATTCATCACATAAACATTTTTATTATTATTCTTACAACCTTACTAGTCAGGGTTGACCTCCCTTATTCCCATATCTCTTATTTCATAATACTCATTAGTTTGTTTCAGAATGACTGCTTGATCAGAGCAATAAAAAAGATAACAATCTAGGAGTTTCCATATTCACTTCATCATCAGCAATTGTATACCTGGCCAGGGTATATAAATACTGAGATAAGGTAATATGCATATGTATACTACTATATTCCTTTTCTTTTCTTATTATCATAAGAATAAGTTTTAATCTTACTGAATTTCTATCCAGACCACTTTTTAATACCCCATATTTCTTATAGAGGTAAGCATGCAACATGAAACATCTATTTTATACAACATTATAAGTCCTCATAGGACTAATCAAGAAAAGTTCAATCAATCACTCTCTCAGTTTTATCCAAGAGATCATAAAAAGACATATAAGAATAACATTTATTTTGTCTAACCTGTCATGATTCGAGGGTTATTCATTGTTTCGGGCTGATTCTGCCTCAGAGGTTGATTTGCCATAACATTTCTGGCTGAGCAATCTCTTACCAGATGCCCTACCTATCCACATTGATAGCAAGTTCTGGGTGCCCTATGTGGTCTAAAGGGTTCTTTACCCTTTTTGGATGACCATTGCCTTGGTGCACTAGGTCCTGGTTGTACTGGTGATACCAGAAACTTCTTCTTTTTAGAACTACCAGGTCTCTGCTCCTGGGTTTGGATAGGCCTTTTCTCAATTCTTCCTTTATATTCCTTTTCTGTGCAATTAGGTCTGATATGTCCAGGCTTCCTACACCTATGGCAGATCCTGGTTTCTGGTTGTATTCTAACCCCTACATTACTATATATGGATTCAACAGGCTGAGGTTGAGCACAAACTCATTCTAAGTTCAAAGCTTCATCATTTACCATTGCTTCAACCTACTGTTGTGGGTTACATATTCTGTTGATATCCAAAACATCATCATTAGGTGCTGGTAATCTAGGTTGTATTGCTAGTGCTTGATCCATTACATACATCATGGTTGCCCTAAATTCCCCAACAGTGATTCCTAAGGAAGGATTCCTTATCATGGTTGGTTTAGCTAGGGGGATCTCAGGTAATTGTCCCTCTCTTACCTGCTCCTCTACACCTCTTCTCGGTGTAGCATTGTTGCTCCCTGCAGCAAACTCCTCATTTGATCCAGTCATCTTCAAGTTCTTCTTCTCCTATGTGAGCAGAAGATACCATCAGATACACTGGATGACACTAGAACAGACTCTACTACTTTAGTCCTACGTCTCTGTAGACTCAGCAAACCTAGAGCTCTGATACCACTAAATTGTGACGACCGAATCGCCAAAACAAGATCAACGGATGCAGAAGCGATTAACTAGCAGCGAAATTATTAAAAATCACTAAAAAATTAAATCTTTTTGGAAAAAGATCTTTAAGTAAAGAAACTCTTTTATAATAGAACAAGATAAATTGTTTACAACATGATTCGTCATTACATATCTGTAAGATCACACCTCGAGTGATTACATACATCGATTGCCCTGTTATCTGTGTAAGGCAAGATACAAAAATCTCGAGGCATTTAAGCCAAAAATCTCAGATCTACTGACTCCTAGGACCTGAGAATACAGAGACGACACATAGGTCATACTATCTATAAGACTTGACAGACAGTATCTCCACCTGAGATTCACTGTTGTCCCTGATGCTGTTGTTGCTCATCCTTAGATGGATTCCTTCGTCCTCGGCGTCTACCTAAAAAGTCGAATCCCACGGGGGTGAGACAATTTGAATAATTGTCCCAGCGAGAGTTATAACTCTCCGCCAGAAGCTTTGTTATTGCAATATCGGAATAACATTTAAGTAGTAGAATTATAAGTATTTAATAACAGGTTAACATTATGTAGACTAAGTAAAGTACATTCTTTTAAGCAATCATTTCAATTGTAACTTAATTGAATGACAAACACAATTCAAAATGAATATGAATAACATGTATATTAATTATTCAATTAGAGCATTATAAACAATGTAACATCAATCATTGTTCCTCGTAGTTCAACCTAAGCAGTTATGCTACATGGCTGATTATGTTTTTCAAACATTATTATGCCCTGCGGAGATGAGGTATACCGCTCATACTCCAACTGACCATTACGAAATCGCGTCGGTACCATACATGGGTCATCAAAAGAGCCGGATTCTTATGACCTCATCTTCCTCAGTCAGTGTGAGGATGTACATGCAGGACATCTTGTGTCTCTGCTATGATAGCTATCCAGGGTATTCTGGAAACTTCGCTATTAGAGTCACAGTGGCGTTCTGTACTCTCTTTGTCATCGAGGGATCTCTTGTTTATATCTCATCAATGCGGCATTAATGATTCCCTCGGGAGATTAGTGATACATCATCCCGGCATAAACATATAATGAAGGATTGATGGATTAAAGGTACATCTTTCATCAATTCCTACACTAGGACGTAAGGGTATTCGCGTCCATAATACCTGACATACTCAAAAGTATGTGCTCCAGGAGTTCCCTTAGGAGAACCTATTTCACCATCATTTGGCTTCTGACAATGATGGATCTATGGTCAGGGCTCTACATGATATCATTACACTTGATTATTTAAGTACATTATGGCATTCTTTTAGCATTAGGCATGTTTTCAAGCATAGACCATTAAAACACTGCTATAAAAGAAAAATACTAAATGTATCAAGTTCATTTCACATCCAATTATCATTGGGATATCAATTCCTGACCATATCATCATTATGATTCAGGAATATGGGTGTTCAAACCCTTAAATCATCATAAGTCATTTAACAACATGACCTTAATTGTAACAATACAGATGGTCTTTGTGGCTCATACAGCCTATCCATATCCAAAGTTACCTTTTAAAATAGGCAACATAATATATCATTATTTTCAAAGCTTAAACAATACTTTCAATGAATGTGGCATTATAACCCTTACCTGGATATGATTACCTCTAGATAACAACATGCATGACTAATATAATTGAGAACATGCACAATGTATCTGTATCAGCACAGTACAAGTTCTTTTCAAATTAATCCCAGAACACCACGGTTGGTTTCTAGGGTTAGATTTTCCCTATCTGATTCGATTAGGGTTATTCAACTCCTTTTTACCTTTAAGAAGGTATAGTGATTCTTTATTACAAAATTCATGCATAGGGTTCCATGCTTAAAAGCATAACCCAAACTTGGGGTTAATGTACCCCACCTTTCATTAATTAGGGTTTCATGTTCACATTATCCGTTCAACCCTAATATATTACTCCACTACTCTTGGGAGCATTCAAGTGTTTGATTTCGATTACTATGCTCATCATGTATCATTGATGGTCATCACTTCTAAATATTAGCCCATTCCTCATTCATATCATGGTATGATTACATCATACTTATTGATTTGGCTTACCCCACTCTCAAGAGGTATTAACCTACATTTATCGAGTACATTGAGTCCATTATGTCTCTATCATAAACAACTACTCGTCAAATACTCTTTTTGTCCCTTGTTTAAGTATAATGGTTTAGAAGTTCATCAAGGTATGTTACCCTGAATTATTAGAGGTGATATCTATCATATCTTGATGTATCACTTCCTTCTCATTTCCATCTTACTTGAGTTAATTGACTAACTCTATATTAAGATATTTCTCTTTTAATACTTTATCCACTAACTTGTTACTTTCCTCATATGGTGCATGTATCATATATCAGAAGTGTCCAATTATCTTTAATGATATAGGTTTAAACATTGTTGATATAGGATAAACCATCATCAAATCTTTTAGGTATCTCCATATTCGAGATGTTATCTACATCATGCTAATATACATCATTTCTAAGAGTTTCATACCCATCATTATTGTAAGGTGTAAAAGCTATTACTCATTCATAGAGATATTTGGGTCTAGGCACCATCTTACCTCTTAAATCCTTATTTATTGAAAATACCACCTTTATCATTCACAGGGTTTATTAACCCTATTCTCTATGTTTATGACATAATCATCCTATTTAATTGATTTAGCCACACCTTTCTTTAATGTACTATATAATAAACCATCTCTAGGGTTTCATATTTAATTAAGCCATAATTAAGCTTACTATTCATCCTAATAGGGGTTTCTCATAACATCACTTCCAATTAGGGTTTCTATTCATAACACATCTCCTCTAGATTAGGTTTATGATTAATATCCCACCATTAGGAATTACTATCTCACATCATGACATTCCCCTAAAATTAGGGTTTACTATTCATATTACATGATATTACCCTTGAATTAGGGTTTACTATTCACATTAAAGTGAATTGAGGTCATACCATCATTATGTATGAAAGTT
Organism: Alisma plantago-aquatica; assembly: GCA_963693085.1. Lineage (NCBI taxonomy): Eukaryota > Viridiplantae > Streptophyta > Magnoliopsida > Alismatales > Alismataceae > Alisma > Alisma plantago-aquatica. The sequence goes on along the minus strand of OY856409.1, from coordinate 465,511,581 downwards.
ACTTCCATTAATGCCTTCAAATTAGGTTAAGATTCTTTAATCACCATAATTAGGGTTTCCATGATCTCACTATAAAGAATCATACCCTAATTATGTGCATTCATACATATTGGAGGTATTTCACTTGATTTTCATTCATATTAAGAGTCTTCTCTCTCCTCTTACTATTAGGTAATGTCTACATCACTCTTGATTAGGTTAGGTCAAATCAACCTTGATAATATGAGTCATGCCATCACCATTATGGTCATTAGGGTTTGCTTGATCAAGGGTACTAGTCACACTAACCCTCTAAGGGTACTTTTGTAATGTTCACCATAGACCATAACATGCATTAGTCCACTAATTACTTAACCCCTTAATGACTCTAGGTATCTTTAGGGTTTAGGTTAATCAACTACTAACCCATCTTGGCCACTAAGGCATCAAACGATCTTGACCTTACAAGACCCCAAACGGTTTTGCACTTTCAACCTCCAAACGGTTTTGAAACCGCATGGAGTTGTTGACCGTTTGGTCCCTTTGACTTTCAAGACCGCATGGAAAAGTACACCATTAAGACCGTTTGCCCTAAGGGAGGTGAAGACCGTTTGGTTCCGTTGACCGTTTGGCCAACTCAATCTTGAAACTGCATGACCAACTTGATCTTGAAAACTGCATGACCACCAAACGGTCTTGGGATCGTTTGGACCCAAATGGTCTTGAGACCGGTTGTCCCCAAATGGTCTTGAGACCGGTTGGCCCCAAACGGTCTTGAGACCGTTTGGCCCCAAATGGTCTTGAGACCGTTTGGTCCAAACACCCTCAAAACCACATGGACCAAAAAGTGCCTCAACCCAACCAATTGAATTAGGGTTTCCAAGATTGAACCCCTCAATCGTTCATGCAAAGGTTAGCCACTCATCAATTGAGTCAATTGGGTCAATCCTTACTGATTTGACCCTCAATTGAACCTCAATTGGTCACCAATTAGGGTTTAGATTGATTGGATTAGGGTTTGGAATTGAACACCCTTCAACATGCATCAACATGAGCCTAATTGATGTTGAACCCATTGAACCATCACTCAATTGGGTCATGACCTGACCCCAAACGGTCTTGGGATCGTTTGGACATCCTACAAACGGTCTTGAGACCGTTTGCCCATAATTTCATCAAAAACTAAGTCATTCACTTATGGGTTGAACCCTAATTAGGTCACAAAATCAGCACTTTAATTATTCAACATCTTGATTTAATTGGACCCTCAAATGATCAACCCTACTTGACCCTAGACCTACAAACGGTCTTGGGTGATCACCAAACGGTCTTGAGACCGTTTTGGTGATCCCCAAACGGTTTTGAAACCGTTTGGGTCACTCAACCCAAACTTCAACATAATTACACCATTGAAATCAGCAATGAACCCGATTAGGGTTTAGGTGACTAAAGTGCCTTCAACTTGTGATTTACTTGGAAATAGTTGGTTATTCTTGGTGGGTGATTAGTACATAATGTGTACAGAAAATCCCCAAACAATCAATGCTTGGTCAACTCAACCAAACGGTTTTAGAGACCATTTTCTCCAAACGATCTTGTGAAATTGTTTGCCCTCCAAACGGTTTTGAAACCGTTTGCTCCAAACGGTTTTGCAAACCATTTGGGCAAGAGGTGGAGGACTGTTTGCTAAAGTAGGATCAGGGTGAACTTTGGAATTAACGCCACCTTATTCTACCTCAAGAACATGGACTGTTCTTCACGGTTTTGGTGGTAAGAACACATAGAAGTATGAAAGGAAGGAGAACAAGCAACGTTTTCAAGGAAAGAAGATGCATAATCAAAGCTTTAAGGTTTAGAGTTATAAAACCCGCCTTAGGATCAGCTCTAGAGCTCCAAGCTTCGTAGCTTTAATGGTGTCTTGAGCTCCACAGGTCGTACAAGGTCCGTTCCTCAAAGATTGGATGGAGAAGATGGCTAGAAAGAAGATTTGTGTAAGAAAGACTAACAAACCAACCTTGTAGCAAGATTTCCTCCATGAATCCGAGCTAGATGGTGATCAAAACTTACCCAATTCAGTTTGGTCGTCCTCCTCTACTACTGAGCTCCCTCTTAGTCGGCCAAGCAAATAGATAAGAAGGGGAATGAAGGGAAACGATCCCTTGTCTTGTAAAAGAGATGTGCCTATATACTTTGGGTGTATTTTTCAAGATAAGGACAATTATTTCCTTATTTCTCATATGGGTACTTCTATCCTCCTTGGACATGCCTATCCCTTCTATACTTAGGCAAAACTCCTTCTTTATCTAAGGTTTAGAGAAAAAGAAGCCAAACACTTTGTTAAGTTGTATACATAAAAGGGGTCATTTTGCATACATCTTGATTATTAGATTATAAAGATTATCCTTCTTATTTGATCATTATGATGAGGCGCCCTCCTCATCATATTTGCTCTAGTTTATGCCAAGAGTCATGAACGATACTTTAGAGGGTGTATTTTACATGTTGCACCCTGTGTTTTGGGTAAATTGCACTTTACACCAAAACTAGGGTTTAAAGCACAAGGATTGCTCTACAAGCTATATCTTGGTGCCCTAGCTTGGAGAATCCATATGACTACATCATATTCATACTTATGATGTCTCAACATCATAGGAACATCTTAACATATGCAATTTGCAAGTTAACCCCTCTAATTGGGTAATTTGCACATAGGCCCACTTTTAACAAAACAATATTACTACATTGTTCAAAAAGGACAGAAATGGAAATATATGTTCCTCAGGAGATTTAATTACATATCAAAGGATAACCACAAGCATCTAATCACATATTTAGGCAAGGCACCTAGGGTTAGTTCATAATCCAGGTCAGGGATGTTACAGCTGCTAACCCGCTGGATTAAGCACTTGTGCAGCAGAAACGTGATGAACATATTTAGATCACTAAGAATGAGATTCGCGGGTGATTGGCTATAAGTACAAGTGGGAGTCTATTGGTAAAGTATGCCCATATAGCAAATCATGTGATGATTGACATAGCATATACCATAAAGGATTTGATTAATACTCATGAAGGCAAGCTTCCAATTCATTCTGTTTCATTCAGTTTGACATAATGAGGAAATATTATGAATGTCTAAAGAATGACAATACTTAATGATGTATGCCTTCAAGTACGTGACTTGGAAGGATGAGATCAAATGAATGTTAAGAGTATACACATTCTTATTATGTCCATAGTCAGTTGTTACTGTGGAAGGCAAATAGACACCAATAACACATAAGACCAAGAGTGTGGGTTGGTTGATGATAGAATCTCATTAGTCATGATATGGCAATATCAAACCAAGCACACAGATACATGTTAGAGAACAATATATCAGACAAACCCACCTTGAGAGTGACACATAGAAACCATCTTTGGTGGTTATAGTCAGCTGTCATAGTGAAGGTGGTGATTGTGATTCTTAGACCTAAAATCACTACACTCATCACATGTCGTTGGGTGTGCTTTAACATCATCAGACACAGTCCTAAAACATGGTTTGTTATAAAGGTGATGATTGGGTGACTTTGACACATGGGGATAGACTGTGAGTGATAGATATGAGATTTGCCCCTTCTACTAGAGTATGATATCTTGGCCACTTGATAAGTGAGACTAAGAAACGCATATGCATGCACATGTGAATTAATATATGATATTGAGATTGCATTATCTCAGACAGTCTGCTCTTGGTTCAAGAAACATGAGATGAACATGGAGAGGATGATGAGTCCATGCCTCAAGTTCACTCTGGATATTAGAGATAAGGGAATTATACAATCACTACAACACCTTACACAGATTGTAGATGAAGTTGTTCTCTAACTTTGCATTGACTTAGGCAGCACTGATTGGAAACTAGACACTGCTCCTTGATTGTGATGTCATAAGCCAGTTATGGACATTCATTGCCAACGTGATATGGGACCTATAGGGTCACACACATAGGAAATCACTGGAAGTGGAGTTTAATCTTGAATAATGATTAGATTGATTACTAAAGTATTTAGGTATTCAATTCATGCTACAGATCAATAGATTGGTTGATTGGATTGCCAAATGACCATCTCAAGTGTTGAGACAACCATTTGGGAAGCCATATGGGTGTCTCAAGTGTTGAGACCGTTGTTTGGGTGGTCAAGCTAATCAGAGTTTGAATTGGTTAAGTTCTGCCCAAATTGAGGAGTGAACCGATCTGTTCAATCTGTTGAACTGACCGGCTCAACTCAGGTTCACCAGACAGTTGTCTGTGTGAACAAGATGACCATCTCACATGGGTGAGATGGCTCGGTTGGTCCAAACAAAGATTCTGGATGTTTCTCGAATTTGTTCGATTGCACATTACTTATGGTGCAAGGAATTAATATGTAATATTAATTGGAATCAAAATTGCCAAATTTGTGTGCGATTGGGAATCTACCAAATGGGTGTTTGGCAGTGTGAGACAACCATCTCGTGTGACCAGATGACCATCTCGTGGCTTGCAGATTATGAAAATTTAATATCTTTCGGTCCCTTCTACTCCTGCACAATCCCGTATAGACTGGGAACCATGTCCCGAACCCCACCTATAAATAGAGGGGTATTGGGGGATTTCTAGAGCAAAACGACATCAATTGAGAATGAGTTGCTCTAAAAATTGTTGTCCTCTCTGGTTGTGGTAACCGAGAGAGCCCAAGCAAGTCCTACCTAATAAGGGAGGGATAACGACGGGAGAGAACAAATAAGAATCGTTGTTGTGAGAGAGCACATTGGTGACTAGTACTCCAATAGGAGGAACAAATCCTTCCTTTATGTTCTAGTTGAATGACAAGAGTTCTAGTTGATCTGTGTAGACTACTCTAGAGGCAGGAGTCCTTTGCCTACTGCTCTGAGAGCAAAGCCAGTCTGCAGTCCGCGGTGAGACCACTAGAGTCACTACAAAAGCTATTCATGTTCGTTGTTCATGGTGAACACCAGGAGCTGCATAGCCACCATCCAAGAGAAACTAGTTGACAACTACCTTGAAGCGAGTTGTTATCGCTGGACTTGCTCCAGGACCATGTATAACTCATTAAACCATCCTTCCTATTTCATAGTAGTTGACGTAATTTTATTGGTACGAGAATCTAGATAGATAAAATTTTTGTTTCCACTGCTATACTCTGTGCCCATATCTCCCAACATCCACTAAACTGGTTTACCACCAATGCTAGAGGGTTATACAGATGCAAACTAGATTGCTAATTCAGATGAAACCAAGTCAACCAGTGGGTATGTGTTTTACCTTAGAGGAGTAGTTTGTTGGAAATCATCCAAGCAAATTCTGAGAGCTAGATCCACCATGGAGGATGATTTTATAACTTTAGATTTATCTTGTTGTCAGGCTGAATGACTTAAAAATTTACTTATTGACCTACCAATTGTTTCTAGACCATATCCTCCTATTTCCATATTATGCGATATAAAAACAACCATTGATAAAGTTAAGCAATCTAGAGGTAATATGGGAAAGTGCTTTATGAGATTAAGATATGAATATGTGAGAGATCATATCACTTGTCGGGTCATATCTATAGAGTATGTGAAATCTGCTATGAATATTACATATCTCTATGGGTCCAGCTAGAAAGCTAAGACTCTGTTCATCGAGGGGGATGGGTATTCTGCCCATATATCAAACATTGTAGTGGTAACCCTACTATTCCTAAACTGGATATCCCGTGAGGATTGGTTTAAAGGAACAATTAAACAGTAGTGTTATGTGGAAGCACACCTTGGAGTTTCACTCCCGACCCTACCTATGGCGCTAGTGCTTCATTCTATCTAAGAATAAGAAGAGCTTTTCTATGAATGGGTTCAAGGCCATTTATTGGCAGGGTGTATACCAAACATATAATCCTTAGAGATCCATGTTATATGAGTGTAACCAAGAGATGGGATTTATATGAGTTGGGAATAGTCACTAGAGCGCTCGTGAAATAAGATTCTTGTGAAGGCCATTTATGCCAACACTAATATGAATTGGTTCTCATGCTCGTACTATGATTGTGTGATTTACTAAAATCTGAATCAGAGAGTCTATTTTAAGACATAGTTCATCACGTCTCTCAAGATCGAAGTAAGTCACTCTAGGCAATGGTTCAAATCCACAAGCTACCAATATTGAAAAACATACAAATATCGCAAACTTTTCTTATATTTTTATTTATTTATTAATATTAATTTTCTAAAAGATTTTATGGAACATGTGGGGGAAAGTTGTATTTCTTTGTTCCAAAAATTAGTTTTATAGGTATAAACTTTGTTCCATATTCTCTTTCTGAAAGAAAAAATATATTTTATTTATTCTATTTTCCAAAAAGGTTTCTAGTTTCTATTTTTACCTCGTTTGGAGTCCATTGACAATGTTTAAGGCAACAAAAATTACTCTTTTTTTACTACCATTAAAAGTCGTCCATTAACCGTGATAATTAAGACGCACGTTGGGAAGACCAACAATTGCAAGGTAAGGCAATATCAATACCCTCTTTTTTACTACCATTAAAGCCTCCCATTAACTATGATAATTGAGACGTACATTGGGAATACCGATAATTGCAAGGTAAGGCAACATCAATTACCCTCAATTCAACTACCATTAAAATCACCCATTAACTATAATGATTAAGATGCATATGTGGAAAACCAATAGTTATAAAGTGGGCAACATGTGTGTGTTGTTACTGCAAGATGCGGCCAAGACACTCTCCTTATAAGGAGGTGTCTACTCTCCATTGGATACATGCCAAGATACATAGCAACATAGTTCCATACATAGAGAAAATAAGAGAATTGTGTGTTCCCATTTCTCTTGACTGGAATGCTCCAATTTCCTTCCACCACCACAATAGCCTCTATTCATCTCCAAACCTTTCTTCTTGTTGCTATTCTTGCACCGATGATGCTTCACGATGTCTTCTTTCTTCTTTTCTACAAAGGGATAAAGTATGAGTTTGACACAATCCTCTCACTTGCACTGAGCGACTATACCAATGTTGGGGTGGTTGAATCCAAAGTAGATACACATATAGTAGTATCAACTGTCAGACATATGGAAAATATAAATTAAATTTAGACATCAACCTTCAAACTCCAAATTGATTAATATATACTATCCTTATTAGAATTGGATTGCTATAAATTTTTAAACCAAATAAGATTGGGTCGTCAAAGCTCAGACTCAAAGCCTATTAAACTTTGATTCAAACACCTATTTGGAAATCTGGAGACAGATATGGTAGTAGAAATAAAAAAAAATTACTGCCATATTCCCCTTAAACAACAGATTATGTCAAGAACTATGAATTGTGAAAGAAGGTTGCAAGGCATATACCTGGTCCTGGAGAAAGTCCAGCGACTATCCTTGTTGCGGCGCGCTTCTTTCTCAAGTGCACATGGGAGGATGTCGTCTTTGGCCTCTTTGTTAATCACCACAGGCGGTAGTTGACGATGTCCTCCTTAGCGGGTGGCAAAGGCCTCCTTGGCTATATGTAGTCCACGTGGACCACTGGGAACTTCACGATGTGCTAACAGAGCCAATGGGAAGGAGTTGTCCCTTTGAATGTCAACCTACTAGGGTTGATTTGCTCTCCCGTGTGGTCTCTCCCATGATGTCCCTCCCTTTTATGAGTAAGACTTGCTCAGGTCTTTAGCTACCACAACTAGAGAGGACAACAATTGTTAGAGCTTATTGTTATGATTTTCTGAAAGCCTTAACCCCCTCCCATATAGGATGTCCAGGGTCATGGTTTCCAGTTCATCTAGGATTTGAAGATACAAAATTTCATGAATTTTCTGGAAGCTACAAATGTTGAATTGGTCGGTTCATTATTGAACTAGTCAGTTCACATGTGAAATGGTTGATTCAATAGTTGAACTAGTCGGTTCACTTGCCTTCCTATTCACAATCACAATGGCATTCAATATTTGATTAATGCACAACATGACGTCAAAAACAATCCTTGATCCAATTGTTGAATTGAGTAATTCACAAGTTGAACCAGTCATTTCAAACCTTGAACCAGTCGGTTCACCAATTGAACATGTTAGTTTCACCAACTGAACCAGACAGTTCATGTCCCTGTTCTGGCAATGTTCAACCAACATTGTTCAAATTAACATGACACTTGAATTGATCAGTTCAACACTTGAACCAGTCGGTTCATAGTCGAGTCATTCAATTTCCAGCCATTGTTGTTTAAATTGAATACCTAAATACTTTAGTAATGAAGTTAAACATCATTCATGAATAAACTACTATTCCATGTGCATCATATGTGTGTGACCCTATAGGTCCTAAGTTACATTGGCATTGAATGTCCATAACTAACTTATGACATCACAATCAATGAGAAATATCTAGCAACTCACCATTGCTACCCAAGAAATTGGAAAGTTAAAGAACAACTACAACCTACAATCTGTGATAAATGTTATAATAATTGTATAATTCCTTGGTCTATGATATTTAGATTGAACTCAAGGCATGGAATTGTCATCCTCTCAACATTCAATCCATATTCCTTGAACTAGAGTAGACTGTCTGAGATGCATGTGAGCTCACATATCATGTATTGATTTACATGAGTATGGCCATTTGTTTCGTAATTTTTCTTATCAAGTGGCATGGATATAAATCTCTTATAGGAGGGACAAAACCCATCTACATCACTCACACTCAGTCCTCATGTGTCACAATGCAACTGAGCATCACCTTTATGGCAACCCTTATTCAGGGTCACATTGGATGATGTCAAAATACATCAAACGACATGTGACAAGTGTAGTGACCTTAGGTCTAAGAACCATCATCACTACTATCACTATGAAAACTGGATTTGGCTACCATTCCATGGTCTCTATGTATTACTCTCAAGGTGGGTTTGTCTAATACACTATTCTCTAACATGTATCTATGTGTTTGGTTTGATATCGCATGTCATGATTGTGAGAACCTGTTACACTAAATGAGATTACTCAAAATATAAAACACTCCATTTCCCACTATTTCTAGTGAAAGGTGCTTTTGTCATATTGCTCAATATATAATATTTGTAAGTCTCTATTAGTTCATCAACCAAAAGAGTCTAGACAACCATCTACATGGATTCTAGAAATGCATTTCTAGTTTATTTGCTCTGGATGACAATGCTATATGTATTCATTGTGTGATCATTAAGTCATTTAGTTCATGTGTAATACATATTTGTCTCTACAACTATTAAGTACATATTATGAGACATAGGGCATTGCCATACAAGATCTTATCTTTTAAAATGAAACATCAATTGATTCATAATATTGTTGTCTATACAATATACATGATGTTTTCATCAATGGTTGATACATAATACCAATTCACTAATTCTATTACATGCCCATTAGGCTGAATGGCAGATTTCAACTATAGTGGCAGCAACTCTTGCTCTGCACAGTTCTAGCTTACGTCTTATCAGGTCCTAAAGTGGATATCTCTATCTCCTTATTCATGAGTTCCTCTGTGTAAAGAGGGCAATTCCTTTTCCACTTTCCAGGTTGGTGAGAGTGGTGGCACTTTCCTTCCTTATTCACTCATGCCTTAGCTTTCAGTGTAGAATACTTTGGTTTCTAGTTAGCTTTAGAATTGTTCTTAACTTTGCCTTTACCCTTAGACTTTCCTCTATGATCATCATCACATATTTGGGTTTGTCCTTCTTCATATGTGCTTCAGTTGTCCTCAATATGCCAAGTAATTTTGACAACGACTTGTCAAAATCATTCATGTTGTGGTTCATGACAAATTGGTTGTATGATTCTGATTCTAGTAGTGATTGCAGAATCACATTTGTAGCCAACTCTTGACCCAAGGGAAATACCAGTCTAGAAATCTCTCCACATGCCCAATCAACTTGAGTGTATGGGGACACATTGGATCTCCTTCAGCCATATTTCACTTGAATAATGCCTTAGTGACATCATATCTCTCTTATCTTTCCTGGTCTTGGTACATGTTCTTAAGATGTCTAACCATCTCAATAACATCCATGTTCACATGTTGTATCTGCAACTCATAGTTCATTGATCACAAAATCAGGCACTTGACATTCACAACATCTTCAGAGTGCTTCCAAAAAGCATCCCTGTCAGCCTTGGGCGCATTGGGAGTGGGTTCATCTGGCTCTGGTGTCTCTAGGACATAGAACTTATGCTCTTGAGTGAGAATGACTCTCAAAGTCCGGAACTAGTCATGGAAATTGTTCCTGTTTAGCTTATCCTTCTCAAGGACCGATAGCAAAAAAATGTGTTTGTGTTTGCCATTAGATTTAAAAAAAGAAAATTTGCAACTTTTGTCCACACACTCTTGATTTGATTTGATTTTATAATTTTGACAATATTAATAAGGCTTTTAATTACTTATCGCTCCCAATATTTTGTTCAAATTTTGATAACCTCACATGTCAATTCGAAAGATTGCAGTGTGCAACTGTCTAGTGAGCCAAGACCCAAAACAATTGAGTTATGAACCAATTACTAAGGTAGACAACTTTGCCAATTGCATCTCATGCAATTCTTGGATAGATGATACACACATATCTTTGTCATAGTCATATGCATGCTTCTAGGCACCTAATCTCATTGAGATCACCTTGTTAAGTCTGACCCAAAATCCAACACGATAGTAATGCACCCTACTTGGCATACCCACCTAACTACCGTTACACTTCTACAAGATGGATTGCGCACCACGCTTGGCGTGCCCACACTTTAGTCGGTCAAGATTTTCATGTGTGTTGCTTATGGAAAGCATCTAAGACTTACTATTTGATTGAGGGATTGTATATTAATATAAATACATATACATGTCTAATCACCACATACTAATATGCATCATATATATAGTATATTTGTTGGTATGTATGCCCAAAGAGCCAATCATATGATGGTTGTATTGGGACATTAGATACCTGATATGATAATCATAAAGGTAATTCCGTCTATTATGTATATCTCAATAAGGAGATGATGACACAAACATAGTAGATGTCTAGAGAATGATGTTACTCAATGACATATGTCTTCAGGCCGATGACCTAAACAATTAGATCATATGTATGATAAGAGTGTATACATTCTTGTTATGTCCCTAATCGGATATTACATTGGAAGAAAAATAGACGAAAATAATACATAAGACTAGAGTGTGTGTTGGTTGATGACAGAGTCTCATTAGTCATGATTTATGATATCAAGTCAAGCACACATGTACATGTTAGAGAATAGTGTATCAGACAGACCCACCTTGAGAGTGATACATGGATACCATGGAATGGTAGTTAGAATCGTCTCTCATAGTGATAGTGGTGGTTCTTAGGCTTGAAGTCACTACACTCATCACATGTATTTCGTTGGACTTTGACATCATCCAATGTGAACTTGAATAAGGGTTGCCATAAAGGTGATGCCCGTGTACTCTGGGACACTTTGGGATTGAGTGTGAGTGATGTAGATGGGATTTGTCACTCCTCCAAAAGATTGATATGCACACCTCTTGATAAGCGAGATTGAGAAATGTATGGCCATACTCATGTGATTCAATATGTGATATGTGAACTCGCATGCATCTCAGACAATCTGCTCTAGTTTAAGGAATATGGATCGAATATTGAGAGGATGATGATTCCATGCCTCAAGTTCAATCTATATATCAGAGACAAAGGAACTATACGATCATGGTAGCATTAATCACTGATTGTAGGTTGAAGTTGTTTTCCCGGATTATGAATTACTTGGGCAACAATGATGTGTTTCTAGATACCGCTCATTGTTTTTGATGTCATAAGTTGGTTATGGACATTCACTGCCAATGTAATTTGGGGCATGTAGGGTCACACAACAGGATGCACTTGAAATAGGAGTTTATTCATGAATGATGTTTAACTTGATTACTAAAGGTGTTTAGGTATTCAATTAAACAAATGAGGTTCAAAATTGAATGACTGGACTCCGAACCGACCGGTTCAAGCGTTGAATCAATCATTTGGAGTGTCAGGTCAATTGGAATCAACATTGGTTGAATAATGACTAAACTAGGGCATGAATTGATCGATTCATGGTCACAACCAACCGATTCATATGATGAACTGCCTGGTTCAATGGTCAATTTGATTGGATCAAGGATTGATGTTGATGTTGATGTCATGATTTGCATTAATCGCGCATTGAATAATAATGTGATTCGGAATAGGAAACTGCACAAACTGACTGATTCATGGCACAAACCAAGCGGTTCATGCACGAACTGACTCATTGGGCATGCAAACTGATAAATTTGTCGTTTACAATTTCCAAAAAAAATCACAAATTTAGTCTTTTCGACTCCTGTACAGATTGGGAACCTTGAACCTAGCTTCTCCTACAAATAGAGGGGTAGCGGGGGCTTCTCAAACACAACAATAAGCTCTGAAAATTATTTTCCTCTTTGGGTGTGGTAACCAATAGAGAGTCCGAGCAAGTCCTACCCATAAAAGGGTGAGATAACAAGGGAGAGATAATTGTGGGAGAGTGAATCAATCCTAGCAGATTGATGTTTGAAGGGACAACTCCTTCCTGTTGGCTCTAGTAGCACAACGTGAAGTTCTGGATGGTCCTCATGGACTACTCTAGAGGCAGGAGGTTGTTGCCTATCTTTAGGAGGACTTCGTCAACTGCCGTATGTGGTACAACACCAGGATGTCATTGTTGATGACTGTTCGAGTGCTTCCTAAAGAAGAAGCACACTACAAATTGAAGAAAGGTTCAAGCTACTGCAAGGGTATTGTCACTGGACTTTCTCCAGGACCAAGTATAACCTTGCAAATATTCCTTCCTAGATACATTATTGTTGACACAATCTTACTGATTGGGGAATTGAGCTTTAATTTTTTTTCCACTGCCTTATCTATCGCCCCGATTTCCTAACAATATCCACAACCAAAACATGCAATTATAAAATACGTGCAACGGTTATGACCATACTAATGTAATTCCTTTGAACCACAAGGAATTACTATCACCTAAGGTCCACATCATATGTAGTAACATGTAGTTTATGAAAATTTGTGCTGGAGACTGTCTGAGTCGATCGATTCGACTCTTGAACTGATCGGTTGGCCTCCTAGTTAGTCGATTGATCTCTTGTATCGATTGACTGGTATTTGGACCAAGTGACGTCTATACTCCTCTAGTCGATTGGTTGGATCACCAGACGATTGATCAGCTCCTCCTATCGTCTGGCCTCCCCGGTCCTCCAGTCAATCAATTTGAATTTTGAGTCAGTTGGTTTTTTTGGAGGAGAACCCTTCTTTGCTATAACAGAAAATAAAAACTATCCTATTCTTATTTAATTTAGTACATCACAATAGAAAAATCTCGAGTTACATTTGAGGAGAGCATAGGAAGGAAAGCATTAATAGTTTTACATATGAAAAAGGAGAGAGAGGCTTGATATGCAAACCGAGATATAAAACAAGAATGCAACTGTCCAACCAAGCATAAACATCTAGAGGTTTATTGGCCATAACCATGCTTACATCCACCATTAAAACAATTTTTAGGGTGACACATATAAATTACATACATATATGTTGGGATTGTATGTGGTATTAAACCGGATATGCATATTTCATTTTAAATATTCACATCATATGCATTAAAACAAATGATCAAATCAAAATTTGATCATATCGACTAAATCCCAAAATAACATAGTAAATTGACGTTGGCTCTAATGCCACTGTTGGGAAATATGATGACAAATATGCCAACGAGAATTTTGTTACTATCATATTCCCCTTAAATAGCAAATCACGTCAACAACTATGAATCAAGAAGGAAGGTTGCAAGGCATATACCTAATCTTGGAGCAAGTCCGACGACTATCCTTGTTGCGGTGTGCTTCTTTCTTAAGTTGCATTTGGGCGGATGCCATTGGCTGTCTCCTGGTTTATCACCATAGATGGCAGTTGACGACGTCCTCATTAACGGGTAGCAAAGGCCTCGTCGCCTCTATGTAGTCCTTGCAGATCAATAGAAACTCCACTTTGCGCTATCAGGACCAACATGAAGGAAATGTCTCTTCAAACGTCAACCTACTAGGGTTGATTTGCTCTCCCATGTGGTCTCTCAACCTACTAGGGTTGATTTGCTCTCACATGTAGTCTCTCCCTTGTTGTCCCTCCCTTTTACATGTAGGACTTGCTCGGTCTCTCTAGCTACCATAATTAGAGAGGACGACAATTGTCAGAGATTATTGTTGTATCTTTAAAGCCTTGACTGCCCCCTTTATATAGGATGGCCAAGGTCATGGTTTCCAGTTCATCAGGGAGTCGAAGAGATAAAATTTCATAAATTTTCTAGAAACTGCGAATGTTGAATGGCTTGGTTCACATGTGAAACAGTCATTTCAACACTTGAATTGGTCGGTTCACTTGCTTTCTTATTCTCAATCACATCGGGTCTATATTCCATTAATGCACAACATGACATTATCATCAATCATTGATCCAATCATATTGATCATTGAACCGGGCGATTCACAAGTTAAACAGGTCAATTCTGATCTTGAACCGATTAGTTCATGTCCCAGTTCTGACAAGGTTCAACTAATGTTGTTCAAACAGACCTGACACTTCAATCGATCAGTTCAACACTTGAACCAGTCAGTTCATAGTCCAATCAGTCAATTTTCAGCCATTGTTATTTAAATTGAATATCTAAATACGTTAGTAATCAACTTAAACATCATTCACGAATAAACTCTTATTCCAAGTGCATCCTATGCGTGTGACCCTACATGTAGTTATGTTGGCAGTGAATGTCTATAACTAACTTATGACATCACAAGCAATGAGCGGTATCTAGCAGCACATCATTGCTACCCAAGTAATTGGAAAGTTAGAGAACAACTTTAATGTTATAGTGATCGTATGATTCCTTTGTCTCTGATATCCAGATTGAGTTTGAGGCATGGAATCGTCATCCTCTTAACATTCAATCCATGTTTCTTGAACCAAAGCAGACCGCCTTAGATGCATGTGAACTCACATATCATATATTGATTCATATGAGTATGGCCATACATTTTTCAGCCTCGCTTATCATGTGGCCTGGGTATCAATCTAATGCAGGAGGGACAAATCCCATCTACATCACTCACACTCAGTCCCCATGTGTTACAATGCACCCTGAAAAACACTTTTATGACAACCTTTATTCAAAGTCACGTTGGATGATGTCAAAATACATCAAACGACATCTGATGAGTGTAGTGTCCTCGGGTCTAAGAACTACAATCACCACTATCACTATGAGAGTGGATTCCGAATACCATTTCATGGTCTCCATGTATCACTCTCAAGGTGAGTCTGTCCAATACACTATTCTCTAACATGTATCTCTGTATTTGGTTTGACATCACATATCATGATTGATGAGATGATGTCATCAACCAACACACACTCTAGTCATAGGTATTAGTGTTGTCTATTTCACTTCAACAATGATAACTCACTAGGGACATAACAAGAATGTATGCACTCTTATCATACATATGATCTCATTGTCCAGGTCCTCAACCTGAAGACATATGTCATCGAGTAACATCATTCTTTAGACATCTACTATGTTTGTGTCATCATCTCATGATTGAGACAAACACAATTGATGAAATTATCTCTATCATAATCAAATCAAGTATATGATGCCCCATTACGATCATCATATGATTGACTCTCTGGGCATATATACCAAGAACACCGACTTCCATATTCAAAAGCAATTGACTAAATCCAAAGACCGAACCATTTTCTGGGTTGTTCAAATTGTAATTTATAATTTTAGACAACATTTTGACAGTCATAACGTCTTATGTTGTCTACTAGTTTAAATGTATATTTCACAATTAAACATCAAAACCATGAATAAGATCAAGCAGTTAGTTGAGATTTATACTTATAATAGATTCAGTAAGATTAGCAGACACACAAACCGCTGAAAAAGTAAGTGTAAGAAGACGCACATGTAGTAGGATTAGCTAACACACGAGTCGTCACTTGCTCTTTTATATATGGATAGAGACAAGTCCTTTTTTTCTCAGGTCATGTAGATTGTAATTTATGGCTTCGGACAAAATTTTGACCAACACAATGTCTTGTGTTGTATAGTGGTGCAATTTATATATTTCACAATTGAAAATATCAAAATCAGAATTGAACTTATCATAAATTCAATAAGATTAGCAGATACACAACTGCTAAAATAATCAGAACGTAAGTACACACATACATTAAAATTAGCTGACACAAAGACGGCCCGATTTATGATTATCAAGAAAATAGATGCCCGATTTACCTACGGCCCGATTTATGATTATCAAGAAAATAGATGCCCGAGTTACCTATTTTTTTAAAATGTACTTCGTTAATGGAGTATACCCGTACGGTCCCAACGCATAGGCTTCCGGCCAGTGCCGTCTTCGCTGCTGACTCGATCCGCAAAAACGCCACTAATCTTCTTCCTTTCTGCAAATTGTGTCGCGTGCGCTCAAGCAACCGGTGCCCGAAACGTCACCTCCACTATAAAGTAAACCCGCCCCTCTTTCTCAAGTTCCGGCCCCCTCTTCGCACCGTTGTCCCCCCTGTTCTCCAGCTCCTGTCTCCGTTGATTCGTCCGCGACCGAGCGAGCCGGAGTTCAAAGGGTCGATCTCTCCCGCCATGGCTATGGGGCCCGAATAGTGAGTCCCGCCGCTCGGCCTTTGCCGTTATTTGAATTCGACCGGCTCCCTTATATCGGCGTGGGATCGCTAGGGTTTTCTCGGTGCATGCGATTCAATACTGCATGATTTGTCGTTTTTATGGGCACCTGCAACTGGGCGTTCTTGGTTAGTCAAAATTACTGCTTGGCCACGAACGGGGATGTAGACCTGGCTGTTCTTACGCGGATCTAATTGGCTACCATGCTTTCTGCAAATAAACTGTCCGTTGATGGCGCAATTTCGGTACATGTCAATTGAATGTATTTGCGGCACAGTCGTAAAGCTTTATCTTCGATAAAAAAGGGGTTCATAAATACTGTATCACGCAATTCGCCAGTAACTGGACTTTTTAGCAGGCAGACTAGATATCCAAGCGAGTGAACTCGAATTCATCCAGATCTGTGCGTGCTTTCCCAGCCCATATGTTCAGATCACCTAAAAATTTAGCATCCTAGGGTCAAGATCCTTCGGATTAAGGCTCTCTCTCAATGCTGAAGTGTTCTAGCTGCTTGTTCACCTCTCAAATGTTTCTACTATTTGCCTGATCTCGTTGCAATTTGGCACTGTCGTTCGCACTAGTCCCCAATGCCACATCTCACCAGTCTCCAATGTCACGTCTCTCTTTCTTCGAAACGTCCACATACAGAACCTTACACCACTATCTATAGCTCTAAAATCCTCATATTTCGATCCTTTTGTATGAAGGTATACACAATTTTTTATAAAAACCGTTGCACACAGATCAAGCTGTAAGATAGGCAACCTTTTCTTGTGATGAATTCAATTTCCATGAAATAGTCATCTGTTTGTGAAATCTATCATGCATTTCTCCTCCCATATAATTCACGTTCTCCTCTACAATGCAATTACATAAGTTGGTATAAAGACCCAAGTGTGATTTTATTTTCTTCTTCATTATCATTTGTGTACTACCCCACTATGCTAACTATTCTTCGATCCACTATACTTTTTGAGGATCATTCCATACACCATGTCTGCCCGTAGTATGTGGGTAATGAATAGATATAACCTACAGGTAAAGTGTTCCTTAAAAAATATTCTAGCACTAAATGAGGTGAGGCATTTTAGTGACAATATTGAACTAAGATAACAGTGCTTGATGACTTATTAATGGCACATGACACATGATATTGCAAGTGCCTTCAAAGCTAAAACAACAATTTAATTTTTAGTCAGGAATAAATCTGTGGCAAGATTGCATCTGCCGAACACAATTTGGTATCATGATTAATGAGAATGCACGAAGTAGCTTCTGTGTTTCTTCTATTTTCAGAAAAAAGTCTTCTAGGTTCTTTTCTCCCTACGTTTATCTTCTGCCATATTGAAATATATTTGCATCAGATAGCTGTCAATAAATCTTGAACCCCTAGAAAGCATGCAAACTATGGATTCTTTTACTTTCTTCATGACGATGGTGTTAAGTTGACTTATTTACTCGTGGTGATGCAACTTGTCCAAGACCTTGCCTATACATAGATGAAGGGCTGGTACATCACAAAGGAGAAAGTTACCCTGGCATTAAACAATTGGGCATCAAACAATTAGGCATCAAACAATTGTGCCTGTGAGGATTTCCCCTTGTCACATGTAACATACTAAGAAGAGTATCGGAAAATGTCGCGTCTTAATAGACAAGTGTTAAATGAAACTCACAAAAGATGAATAGTTTCATATGCTGGAGGTTGTCGAAGGGACAATGGTATTAATTTGGGCATTCCATATCCAGCTTCTAAAAACTTGAATCTTACGAACATTTCAAAGGAATTTAGCATGTTGGAAATGGAAAACTTATTCTAAGGACAACGAAGAATGCTTACTCCTTTTCCATCCAAATGTCGGAAAGCTATATTTGTCAAGGTGCATGCCTAGTGTTCCCTAGATGTCCTCTTAGGAGCTAAGGCTTGCTTTAAGGGGCTCACCTCGGTCTCCAGCTTGATTCATATACCTTGGGTCCTTTCGGTGGATCTCTGAGCCTGTTTTGTGTCTAATAAGGGGTCATGCAATTTGTTAGGGTCTAATGCCTCATGTTTTGGGGTGCCTTGGTGTTTGCCTACGATGCTGTCTCTATCTTAGGATGCTATTCTAATTGGGACAATAATTGCAAATTGAAACGTTATAATACTTTTGTTAGAATCTCTTTTGTCTATACTTGGTATACTAGTGCTTTTAACAACCATAAATATATACACATACATAATGTGGAAGTAGCCCTAAATAAAAAGATTTTCCATCTAGGTGCCAAAGGTGTTCCAACCACACCTTTTTGCTTTTGGAAAGTATGTTTTAGATGTGTCTAAGGCTTACCTGTGAGTAGGCTTGTGTTTTAGATGTGTGATTGCTCTAATTGAAAACGGACACACGATGATAGATACCTGAGAGGATAAGACAATAGTCATTTATAAATGCCCTCAAGTCAACCTTGGTACAATGACATGAAGATGGAATTAGAAAGATGATTTCTTGTACATCTTTTAGAAACAAATAATATCTCAATGGATGTTCATTTATGGCTAGCTAATTTTATGGCATCTTAGTTGACTCTGGGCCAATATTTGAACTGATAAGTCGAAGACTTGGAGCAGATTTAATGTTGCTTAGGAATTTGTTGATTTCAAGGATTTTTAGACGTGCGATTGCTCTAATTGAAAATGGACACATGGTGATAGATACCTGAGAGGATAAGACAATAGTCATTTATAAGTGCCCTCAAGTCAACCTTGCTACAATGACATGAAGATGGAATTAGAAAGATAATCTCTTGTATATCTTTTAGAAACAAATAAATATCTCAACGGATGTTTATTTATGGCTAGCTAATTTTTATGGCATCTTAGTTGACTCTGGGCCAATATGTGAACTGATAAGTCGAAGACTCGGAGCAGATTTAATGTTGCTTAGGAATTTGTTGATTTCAAGGATTTTTACATGAGGATCTTTTATTATTATGATTCTAAGACTTTGAATCACTCTTTTCCATGGACTTGAAGAACCAATTTTTAAGAGACATTGATGCCATTCCAATATGAGGGAAAATCACATAATATGTGAACATGAGAATAACTCCTGTCAATATGAGGCAAGGGTTATTTAATATTTAATAAGGAACGACGATCATCTAGTTAACAAGACTTGTGAAATACTTATAGCTAACACTTAGAAGAAACATAGAATATGATGTTCGGGAGGTGAAAAAGATGTCCATCAATAATAAAAAACACTATCTTGAAGATGTAAAACAATGTTTATCTTCAATGCTTACATATATATATATATATATATATATATATATATATATATATATATATATATATATATATATATATTTTAGAATGTGCAAAGTAGGGGGCGAGCGGATGGGGCCTTGTAGCTAGCTGCTTTAGCACCAGACGGTTGCAAGCAAGCATTTTTTTTGACAAAAATGATTGATTAAGTTTCTATATATTTTTGTGCAAGTACAAGAATAATTATGTATTTTTGAACTTTTATACAAATGTAAACCCTTGTAATGTAAAATAAAAACACACATCAATTCAAACAATAACCATACAGTATTATAGTAATACTACATTAATAATCAAGGTACCCACCTAGTCGTCCTAGGCGCTAGGTAGGCGCCCAGCTCCTTGGATGACCTGGGTGGGCACCAAATGCCTTTTAAGTCCATTTTAACCCACTTTAATGCTAAAGGAGCATGATTTGGACTAGAATTAGGTCAAATTCGATCAACTTAGGTAGCTTTACGTTTGAAGTAGATCTGATTTAGGCAAACAAGGTCTTATCTAGGCCAAAGAATATCTAATTTTCCCAATAAGGTCTTATTTGACCAACTTAGGTCTGAATTAGGCCATGCTATTTGGTGAAGTTAGGTCTGAAAGGCCTTTTAGGCCCAATTAAACCCACTTTAAGGGATTCAGGCATGAATTGGGTCAAATGATCTCAACGTAAGGAATATTCAGATTTAAATAGGTCTGATTTACGACAAATAAGGTCTGATTTAGGTCACATAAGGTCTGAAATGACCAACCTAGGTCTGATTTATGTACAATAAGGTTTGAATTGACCAACTTAGGTCTGATTTAGGTCATTTAAAGGTAACTTTGGTGGAGTTAGGTCCAATAGGGTCATCTTACACCAAATTAGGCCTGATTAGGCCAACTAAGCTCAAGTTAGTTCGAATTTACGTCATAGGTCGAATATACGTCAAATTAGGATCAATTAGGAGGCCTGATTTTGGTCATGTTAGTGCTCCTTATGTCAGCTTAGTATTGATTAAGCTTAGAGAAAACTAATATGCACAAAATTTGTAATCGACATTTGAATGTAAATATATATGTAATACAGATAGAATTCATGAAAAATAAAAAACCACGAAAAAGGCTATAAATGCCTAGGCTCCCCCTCAATGAGGAGGACCGCCGACCGCCTAGCCGCCTTGACAATAATGTAGAGTCTTTTTGACGTGGTTTATTATCACACTAACAAATTCACTCGGGGTTGAAATCCCTGAGTTTTTACCAAAACCTTGTGCAATAATACCACCCGCAAGCGGACGGGTCTTATCGCAGTATAGTTAAGGATCGAATCCCAAAGGATAACGTTTTTAAGAATCGTTGCTAGTCGAGTCTAGTTCAAGTAAGGCTAATATTTAAAACGATTGGTTGAATTGAGGTTAATTAAACTAAATGCAGGAAAGTAAAGAGCAGAATTAAAGTTGATATAGATTAATGATATGGAATCGCTGGGATGGTACCAGGTTTCACCACCACTACACATGCAAACACAATCCAAACATCAAACATCTAGACAAGATATAACTATCCAAATAGAACTGCTGCGAACCCTCCCTGAGGGATGTTTAGGTTCGCGTAAGCATCACCTTAGGCATCATATGTCTCGTCGCCATCCGGATCATGCACTTACGGTTCTGAAGATACAGATTTCCAACTGAAGCTGTGGCCCTCCCTGAGGGATGTTTAGACATACAAAATCGTCACTGTGGGTTAGATGGCTCGTTCCCTCACAGATCATACACTTACGACCTCAAGAAATCCCTTTCTATTTCTAGTCAGGGAGTCAACCGTGCAAATCGACAAGCAAGTAGGTGATTAATCTATAAGCAAACATCGACGATTAACGACGACGATACAGATATCCAACTGAAGCTGTGGCCCTCCCTGAAGGATGTTTAGGCCACAAAAGCGTCATCGTAGGCTAGATGGCTCGTCCCCTCACAGATCATACACTTACGACCTCAAGGAATCCCATTCTATTTCTAGTTTGGGAGTCAACCTCGTTAATTGACATTCTACCCTACATATAGAAGTTCTCGCAACATAGGAAAGAACAAGATAAAAGCAAGCATGCAATCAATCTACAAACATTAACGATTAACAACGAAATAAAAAGTTATATACATTGCCATGGAATGTTTAACAAGAGAACATGCTTGCATGGGCAGCGGGGCTAGTCCCCACACCCCATCGAAAAGGAACTACTCGCTCATGATGCGAGAAACAAGAAGAACAAGAGAGAGGGAAGGTTCCGCCATGAGCATGATGCAGAAGGTAGTCGCAGCTCGGTGAAGATGATGCGGTCTTCTACGTCGTGTCGGAGCAGATCTGGACGAGGAGGAAGAACCACCAAGGCAGATTGGGCAGATCTTCTTCTCCACCTTTCTCGTCTTGACCTCCTTGCTCGTAGCAGGTGAAGTGGCAATGGCGTGGATGATCGAGATCGAACCTGCGTTCAGGCAGCCTGTCGGCGTCTTGGGTCCGATGCCCAAATGCGGACCTTGCTGGTCCTATTTATAGGCTTGGGTCGAGTCTTGAACGGTTTTGGAAACCGTTTAGTCTTCTCACGGTTTGGGATCGTGAGACTTTCTCACGGTCTTGAGACCGTGAGGGTCTTCTCGGTCTGCTGCTTTCATCCAAACGGTTTGGAATATGCCTCCAATCGGTCTTGATTTCTAACGGTTTCGACATGCCACCAAACGGTCTTGGGCAATCGGTCTTGCGCCCAACCGGTCTCGTGGCATTTGCGGTCTTCGGGTCCTAACGGTCTTCACGATCGTTTCATCTTGATCGGTTTTGGAATCGGTCGCTGCCCTAGAGGTTTCTGCGTTCCATCCAAACAGTCTTAGCTTCCAAACAGTCTCTACTCCAACCGGTCTTCACTTCCAAACGGTCTCGGTTGCTCGCGGTTTGTTGCCTCCGATCGGTCTTGCTTCTGTGTCCAAACGATCTTCAGCCTAGCGGTCTTGAGGACCTAACGGTCTGCACCCCGAACGGTCTTGTAGGTATCTGCTGGCTGAACGGTCTTGAAGATCGTTTGCCGTCACACAGTCTTGAGGACCGTATGTCGTCAAACGGTTTCAGATGATCAAACGGTCCTGGGATCTTCACGGTCTTGGTCTGATCGGTTTGGAGATCGATTACGCTTTCACGGTCTTGTTGTCCAATCGGTTTTGGGGGTTGATCGCCCAAACGGTTTGGAGGCCGTTTGCTTCTCACGGTTTGAGGACCGTTTGGGCTTGCAAGGTCTCAAGACCGTTTGCTGCCTATGCGGTCTCAAGACCGTTTGCTGGTAGCGAGGAGGATCGTATAGGTGAAACCCTTTGGAGAAAGAAGAGCAAACTGTATGGATGCAAACCGAATGGACCAAGACCGTTTGGTCAAGACCGAGGCTGAGAGGATCTTGAGTGAAGGTGAGTTCCAGTTGATGGTTGAATCTCATCATGACCTGCATAATCTGCATGAAATCCATATAAAACTAGTTAATAACTTGATAATCTGATCAACCAAGCAAAATTGCACATTGTGAGTTTTAAGGAGATGAAATCAAATGTATTTAGTCGAATTGGGCCCAAAATGGCGACTGAAAATCATGATGAATTTGGATTCATCACTTTTACATCAATATAACATTAAAACTGGCTATAAAATACTTTTAATAAATAAGTATTATAAACCTAGTTATATACCATAGTAGTATACTAGTATTATAAACATAATTGATTAATTTTCACACACTTCATATTTTGCCGATAATATAGTAAATTAGTAATACACAATTATTTACTAGCATGGAATAACATTTCGATCGAAATTGCAAAATTTTGTTTTTTTTCAACTGGACATCGAAACCTATGATCGGACACGAAATGTAGGGAATGGGACGTAATTTCGCAAAAAATTCGACCCTAGGTGCGAAATTTCGCAAAATAGGGTGAAATTTCGCAGCAAAAAGGCCAGTTTGGGCCGTAATTTTGCAAAATGGTACAGAAACACAACTCAAATTTTGAGAAATTTGTTCCTAAGGCTGCTAATACTACATCTTGGGTATTTTGGCAATTGTTTTTGAATCTCATGCATCTAAAGCCTATTTTCCTTAATTCTAAGGCATGTTTCCGCTATCTCTAGACCACCTATACATTACCTTCATCAATTTCTACACTTCTATAGGGATGTGGAGAAATACTTCAAAAATAACAAAGTTCTTTCTTGGATCTATGTATAAATGTCCCATGTAACCTAGTTAAATGCGAACACTAGATTTATACAACTTGTACTTTGTAACTTTGTAACTTGTAATTGTAAGTTCTACATTCTAAGCTGTAACTTGAAGTTTTTAATAGTCTAACTGTCTAGTAGACTTGCCATTTCTGATCATTTGTGCACTCACTCATCAAGACATGGATCCCACCCTAACCTCTAAACATATAACTTTAATATATAATCTAGTGTATCTTTGTCTAAACATTGTGTATGCAAAATTTCATAATCTAATTTCTTCATTTTGTCATCGAAATTGTTCAGCTTCCTTCCCTTACAAATGTGGGAGACCCCCCACCCCACATATCCAATATGAAATATTATTGCATATTTGGGTAGATCTTGGCGTTTAGATCGTCCTGGTAAATTTTCATAATTTAATTCGCTTATTTGGTCGTCGAAATCGTTAGGGCCGTAGAAAAATTTCTGTTTCTGGGCCATCGGCCACGACATTGAAATTGGACATTTAATTCTATGTTTACTAGTACTGCATAATAATGTACTAGTACTACATAGTATTATAAAATATTGTAGCACTACCTAGTTATACTATAACAGATACTAGTATTATATACATAGTATTTTCAATACTGTGATGTTACTACATACTCCACATTACACAATAGTATAGTATTACACAAGGAACGAGGTATCCAACACTGATGCCGTTTCGAGACAACGTGGAAGTAGGTATTACTTAACTTTTAACAGATGCAATTCTGGCCGTTATGTAGCCCAAATGAACAAATGAAATCATGAAATTTTTTCAGTGTAATCTCTGTGTCTAAAGGTGTTGCTTTATGCAATAAAATTGCATAATGGGTATGTGGGTGCTGGTCCTTCATGCGGGAGGCAAGTAAACTAGGTGTTTCTTGGGATTTTGGTAAATGATTTCAATGAAAAATTGTAGGAATTGTGTTCAAATTTTGCTAGCACAATCTATAAACTTTAACACACATTTTTATGCAATAATGTCATATATTGAATACACAGGGGGTTCCTTCATGTATTGCCTTTGAGTAAATAGAATGTCAAGTTTGAATGAAGGCAGAGTGCAAATTGTACTAATATTAGATATCTAGAGTCTATGGGATAAAAGTAAAAATATACATTAGTTGGGTACTAGTTGATTTGAATGAAAGAAAAGTCCCAAATAGCATGGTGGATTTAGTAGTTGACCTCCCCTTGGCGGTTATTTGCCTAACGTAATCTGCTTTATGTGATTAACATATTTGTTGTTAGCTGTCATATTAGATTCTGAAAGAAACTTTACTAGGGCTGTCTCTTGCTCTTATTTGTCAATCTATGACTTTGCCAATGGACTTCACGATTGTGAAGGAAGTTCGGCAACATCACTAATGTGACACCATGTTTGTCAACCTTCTTATTACCACATGATCTTGATTTGTAGTATTAAATTTCCCCATGGCTCATTCATTCATATTAGTGGGATAGATATCAAAGGCATAATTACCATGTCACCATATGTACAATGTGGGGATGGAGATAATATAAGAAGCATAGTTACCATGCTGACCATGTGCGTGTTGTGTGATATGTGTAGCAAGTGTTGTATGTAACCAAATATAGGATTAGCAAATAAGGAAATCTATACCATTTTATAACATTTTTTTGTCAATGTGGTTAACTAGTTTGTTTTCTTCCTTTGTATGCTAAATGATGCCAGTGATAAGAATATATGTATAGTAATTAGCTTGTTGCTAAATATGATTGCAAATAACTATATTATAGTTGCATTGAGTGCATTATTTAGGTATATATTATGATTATAATGTAGATTAAGAGATATTGTTGTATATTTATGATCACGTACCATTATGAAGAAATATAAAGAAGTAGACAGAGAGATAGTTGCCATATAAAGGCTTTTTGTATGAATTTGCATTTTTATTAAGATATATGAGGTGTAATGAGGAAAAAGGTTAGAAAATATAAAAGCATACCTTTGATTAGGCTTGTTTAAGTTCCAACTACTGAAATCCCCCTTGTTTCCCATTTTCCCTCTCAAAAAACAAAAGCAGACTCACAAACGCAAAAATCAATATTTGTTGACGAACCAATAAATTTTGTTGAAATTGGTCAATATATCAAAATCTTTGATCCTATCGGTACACACACATAATATAGTATTTGATGGTCTCAGAATTGAAATCTTGAGGGGAATTTCTTTCCTTGGTATCACAACACAATAGTTAAATAATATTATTGATATTTGAGCACATAGTTATATATAATACTATTATATTAAATACGTAGTACAATATAGTAGTATAATATTGCAAAGCATTATTGTAAAGTGATATAATGTTTTGTTGGTTGATCGTAACATAATATATAAGTATACTTAATACAAAATACAATTGTCTTACATAGGTGTTTGTCCACATTTAAATGGGCTTTATTATATATGAGTATATTCTTAGTTATACAATACAACAATACGATATTACACAATATATAATAATAGTATGACATTACATACTTGGTATTATACAAGCAGGTTGAACCACAACTAACTAAGTTTGAATTGAAATAGGGTCTAGTCCACACTATTCATAGAAAATGGGTCCAAGTGGGCTCCAAAGTTAAAGGAGGAGACGAGCGCTTAACCGCTCTAGACGGGGCTTAAGCAAGTAAGTGCCTTTGGTTGGCCTGCTTATGTCGCTCCTAAGTGATGTAGCCATGCTATAGAGAAGAAGAACGAGAGAGATAAATTTGCAACAAGCAAATCAAATTCTAATTCATATTCAACAACATGGATAAAGGCCCAAGATTGGCTTATATACGACTATATGACTTGACCCTCAAGTAATGGAAATAATCTCCTATTTAATAAAATTCGGAATTGAATAAAACCTAAAATAAAAGAAAGCATAAAAGATATACAACTAAGGACATTAACTGAAAAGTTTGCACTTAAGTCCCTAAATTTTAAGTAAAGCAGAAAACATAAATAAAGCCTAATACGTCCTACATCACTAAAGCGTATTTTAGGCGTCCAATGGATTGGATCGCTTAAGCGTTTGCCTAGTCCGCTTTAGAAGCATTGCATATTGGCAAATCGGAAATGGTAGTTAGAAAAAAATATTAGATGAAGTAGAAAGAAAATTTTCTCACTTGTAAGGACATTTGTATGATTCCATTTTGATGCTATGCACCCTGGATGAAAGAAGAATGGCAGACTAGAAGGGGCGATAAGTGAAGATACATGGAAGTGGGTTACTTACATATGAAATGTGTATTAGTGGGAGACGCGTTGGCTGTAGGACACATGGGAGATGTTGGCTGTGGGACACATGAGAGAGTTTTGCCGTAGGACACACATGTAGTAGCTAGGGGAAGTCACGAGAGAAAAGACACCAATGTGATAATCACGATAGAGACCAATCACATGGACCTCTTGTCCTACTCCAATGACAATGTCTTGAAAACAAGTGCATCTTGTATAAAATAATTATGAAAGTTTGGTGAGCTTTAGTACCAAAATTGGTTTGGAGCAACCCAAGTTTTTTTGAGCAGGAGTTGGGAAGAGTCACTTTGAGAGGGGAAGAATTGGTGACAACGTGACATTGTGTATTGTGTAGTTGATAGGCGATCCAAATCTAAAGCATGGATGCGGAGATCAATCAACAACTTTTTGTGACAAGCAACATTAAGCAACTTTAGTACGTCACAGAGTCGAGCACCTCAAGTTTTATGATGAGAAATTTTAGAGAAGAGTGACTTTAAGTGGGGGATGGGCAATGACCCTGTGAATGTCTAATTAAGAGGAGATACACATCTAAGTCCATAAATGAATCGAAGCAACAATGATAGTCATAGACAAATGCAACAATAGGAATGAATGCTATTGAATTGATCACACTTTAAAGGAAAAGATCCTTGGCTGAATTTAACTTGGGGAGAGTTTTTAAGGAGAGCTTTAGAAATTTTGGGTTTTGATAAGAATATGGCGATAACAGAGATGAATGCAACAGAAGGATTTGTGTAGCCGACCCCAACATAGTTGGAGTTGTGGCTTAGACGATAATGATAATATGATGCTAAGTTGGAGCTCTAGTACCAAATCTGGCTTGGAATAGGCCAAGTTTTAATGAATACATGGCGAATAGTTGGCGACATTGTGTGTGTGTGTAACAAAGTGGCGATACATATCTAAGGCTTAGATGAGAAGGAACGAGCACCTTTTGTGGCAGGCAACACTATGCAACTCTAGTACCACCACTAAATCAAGCAACTTAACATTTCATGACGAGCATGGTTCAAAATTTCGGTCGAAATCTCGAAATTTTGCTCGAAATTTCGGTTTCGACGGGAATCAGACATAGAAATGCAACGGTCTAGAATAATTAAGTAAAATTTCGAAATTTTGATAGAAATTTCGCAAAGGGGGGCGAAATTTCGACAAAGACAACAATTTCGTTGAAAAAAGGCCAGTTTGGGCATGCATCTCGCGAAACACAACCGAAATTGGTTTACAATTTCGAAAATCAACGGTCCAAAGCCTATTGTACTTGGAGGGTTATTTCTTTGTTTTTTTTTCATTCTCTTGCTCTTAAAGGCTTTGTTCTTTGGATCTAAGGTAAGTTTACTTTCTTCTTCCCATCTACATCTATATCTTCCACTTTTACCCCAGTTTAATTAAAAGATTACTACCGAACTGCAAGTTACAAGTGATAGTCTACAACTTATACTTGATGATTTATGAAATTATGCTATAAATTACATATAACTACAATGATTTTGCAAATCTAATTTAATGTATATATATGTATATATATATGTATATATATATGTATATATATATATATATATATATCCTATTCGTCATAACAATGGATAAAATAGTTTTCAAATTGAGCTTTTTTTGAAGTTTTTGTAACGTTATATTCATATATATTATGTAACACTTGACAAATGTTCAATTTATAAATAAATATCTTATATTAAAGATAAATTTTGTAACAATAATTTACAACTATGTAATACTTTGAATATTAATTATCTATAATTTAGACTTTTAAAATGAAAATAAATTAAAACAATTTAGAATTGTTGTGTATAATGTTTTGTTACATACATCAAATTTCAACTACTATGGGGAATAATATATAGTTAAATGTATTCAATTGATATATTCAATACATTAGACTATTAGTATCAACAAATTTTAGTAATTTGTTCCAATTTTATGAATAATTTTAGGCCTAGATTAAGAATACTTTTAGTATTTTTACTCTTTGATGATCCATAGTGTAAGCTAGAAAGTATCAATTGAATCGATTATTAACGTGATGACCTATAAACTAATTCCTTCATTATATTAAAAAGTCATCGAAATCTCGTTCGAAACAGTTTTTGATCTTTTCACACATGTAGGACCCCTCACCAAGATCAATATACGATGTTATTGCATAAATAGGTGTATTTATGTATATACATCATCCTGATAAAATTTTGACTTAATTCCTTTATTTGGTCATCGAAATCTTGTGTCGAAATAAGCGTAAAATCTCGAAATTTCCATTGAAATTTCTGTAAATTTCTGTTTCTGAGCCATCGGAAATGGCGTCGAAATCGAAATTTTAAACCATGATGATGAGCATGAGTTAAAAAGAGTGGCTCTAGATGGTGCATGGTCGAAGAGACTGTGAATGTGCGTGATTAAGATGCGATGCACATCTAAATCTAAAATTAAAATATAGCAACAAACCGACACTCACCAATATGAAGCAATGCTATTGAGCTAATATCACTCTGAAGGAGAAGAGACTGGCCTATATTTACTAAGGGAGAGCTTAAAGAAGAAATTTGAAATCTTTAGGTCTTATTGAGAATATGGATAACAAAGATAAATGTGAAAGAAGGATCCTGTTCCAGGTCCCAACATGGTTGGAACTGAGGCTATATGATGATGAGGAAGAATTGAAATGTACATTAATTATAAACATGACTTATAAAGGGAGTGTACATCATGCAGTTGTAGCTTGACATGGGAAACACTTTCTTAAACAAGATTTTTCTGAAGAAGACTCATGTAACTGTTTGTGCTTGAGATACCAATAGGAATAAACCATTGTTTTGTCCTTATTCTCATTTATGATTATGATGTTGAAGCAAGGAATGAGGTATCCGATATCGATGCCGTTTCGACGGCGTGGAAACCGATTTTTTTTTGAAATTTCGACAAATTTTTTGATAGATGCAACCGTGCCCGTTTCGATGCCAAAATGAACGAATTAATTTATGAATTTTTACAGGCGTGATCTCTACACGTAAATGCATCGTTTTATGCAATAAAATTTTATGTGGGGGTAGGGTGGTCCTTCATGTGGGAGGTAAGGGAACGTTCCTGTTTCTTGAGGATTTCGATGAAGGGTTTCGATGAGAAAATGTAGGAATTAAGTTATGCAATTTTGCAAGAATGATCTATATACATGCATGTACTTATTTGTGTTATAATATCAAATATTGGATATGTAGGGCATCCCCACACATATTACTTGGGTTGATAGTTTGTTGTTGATATTGACTTAATAGTCAATCATTTCATTGATCCTAAGAAAACTAGTGCAATGTTTCCAAGCTAAATCATTATTTGTTGGTGTGGTTGGCTTCCCAGCACCTTCGTTGTCTAATAAACCACCACTAGGATACATGTCGTCCACATTGTAGAAACTAAAAAAGCATGCATTGCATAAGTATTTAATAATTTGAATAGCAACTATTAGGGAAATGCAATGCAATTATGATATACTATAAGTACATACTATGTATAAGTACTAAATGGTGAAATAACTCCAATCCCCCTTTGCTCCTCTTCAAAAAACAACAATACCAACAAGGATTGCAATTATCAAATTTTTCATCGAAATTTGCCGAAATTCATCGAAATAATTGAAATTTGGCGAAACTCATCGAAATCATTGAAATCGACACATTCACACGTTTCGGTACCAGATCCCATCGAAATCAAAATTTTTGGGCAAAACTTTGTCCATTTCATCGAAACCTCATTCCTTGTGTTGAAGCACCATCACCATGCAAGATTGGATCCTTTTTAGAACTCTTATTGGGATGTGACCTTGTGACGAACAAGATTAAGCAAAGAGTGTCACTAGAGACTTGACCTTGTTTTAGGTGATTGTAACTTGTTTTCCTTTACTTCTGGTCATGACATTAAAAACCCACCTTGAGGCTTACACCTGGAAATGAGGCTGTCCCATTTGTGCCTTGACATCCTAAGACTAAGACTAAGACTTATGCCATGTAATGTCATAGGTTCACCTCAGGGCACCGAGGCTCTGAGGCTTCGCTGAGGCGCAAGCCTTCGTTCTAGATGTTAACCACCAAGTTTTTGTTTTTGAGACAATTATATACACTTTCTTTAAAAGTCAAATTGTTGTAATTGATTATCATTCTCTCGTTTATGAATTTACATAACTTTTCTTTATTTTAATTTTAAACTAAAAGTTACTGATGATCTAGATATATCAAACTTCATTGGGAAATATATTTTTGTGCCATATTTTTAATTTAATATGTTAGTGATTCAAATCTCATTTTATCTATCTTGATTTCTACTTATTCCAAATTTGTATGCCCCAATTCTCCTTGTCGATTTACAAAATTGGACTCTAATAATACAAAGATGATATCTCATTATTTTCTCATTTTGGCAATCCTTCTTGAACATTGCTCTTAATCCCTATTGCTCCTTGTTAACTTAGATAAAATCTAATTATTTAGTTTCACTTTTCTTTTACGTATATATTTATATTATGCACACACATCAGAGATAAACATATACACAACACACTTATATAACACATATACACACATGTATATACATAAAAATATCCATATGTTATTTATTTTTAAATGCCTCCTACATATTTTGAGGCTTACGTTGCCTTGCCTCATTGAGACAGAAATGCCTCATTATGCCTCAACACACTTTAAAAACTTGCTTCAGATTTAATTGACCAATCCTTATGACTAGCCAACCCTGGTGCTTTGTTTTTAGTAATCGAGATGTTTAGTCAAAGCGGTTGGGTTTGTTATATTTGTTGTGCCTTGTCTCTTCCATTCCCTTTCTTCTTTATGATTCTTTGACATCATTGTAATAGAAGTTTGATTAACTAATACACAATATTGATTGTTATAATGTAATAGGGTTTTTGGAAAATACTGTGAGTTGACCTTGATTTGATGGAAGGGACTTATTTCTTTTCATATTTTATGAAAGACATCTTCTGAATTTTGTGCTTTAAACTGTAACTACTTTCTTTTGTTTGCTTCATATAGAACTTAATTTTACCTGAACTATGTCCCAAGCAAGCTGTAATTGTACTTAATAAGTTTGGCGTCTTGCAAATGAAAGTGAATTTTTGATGTTTTTGAATGGGATTTACTATATCCTCATTGGTTGGCAGTTACCAGAATTTGCTAGTTTCTACCCTTTCCAATCAATGTTCTGTTGTGATTTTGCTGATACCATTGTCTGTTTGCAGCGATTATCTTTTCAAGCTTTTGCTTATTGGAGATTCTGGTGTGGGCAAGTCATGCCTTCTTTTGAGATTTGCGGTATCATACTCAACTTTTAATCAAATTTCTTGTAATTCAAGTTATACACTGGCCATCTTATGTTGCTTAGTTTATTAGTAGTTAATTCACAAATATGGGGCGATTTGCCCCTCCATTTTGTTTGAACTTTTAATTGGTTATCTTGTGCTCTTCCGAACTAATAAGATTCATGCGATGATTCCAGTTTTTTATGCATGCAACATTAAATACTGACATCCGTTATAAATTCCACTAGTATCACATTTACACCCCACTTTAGCTGTTTCTTATCAATGTCTCAAAGGAAATTAAGGTTAAGTCAATCTGAAGATAGTCTGTGAATGTCTGATATTGCTTATCTATTGTCATTGTGAGTCATGTAAGTTAAGAGGGTTCTTTCCATCAGTTGCACTTTAAGCCTCTAGAGAATTTATCATTTTTTTGGACTCCTTAAATAAGTATTGGGAGTTGCGATCAATTGCTATGGATTCATTTTCATTTCACCATGAGTTAGGGAAAGATCTTTGTTTTAATCTTTATTATACATTCATTGGTATTTTCATAGATAACATCAGTTATTGGACCCGTGATGTTGAATTTCAAATAGGAGCATTGTAATATTTGAAAGGATCTTTGTATTTATGTAGTAAACAATTTTCCTACATGAAACCCTTTAACTAAATTAGTAATGGATGTACTGTTATGAATATAATTATACCGTAAATGTAAGAAATATAATTGGTGTACCTTGTAATATGAATTCCTGAACAACCGTTGGATGAACATGTGTGTTCAAGAGAAAGGAGTCCGTAGGATACTTGAGGATTTGGAGCACACTGATATGGCATGTGGCATGAAGCTATATGAGAAATTGTATAACTAACTACTAATACATGAAGCTAAGATGCTAAATGTATAAAGCAGCTTCATCATCATCACCATCTAAGCCTCAATCCCAACCATGTTGGAGTCGGCTACATGAGTCCTTTCCCAATCTGCTCAGTTATGGGTCATATTCAGATCAAGATGCAGAGATTCAAAATCTCTCTTTATAAGCTCTTCGCAAGTTGATTTGGGCCTACCTCTTCTTCTTTAATTATACTTTACTTGATGGCTTTGCTCCGTATACACACGCTAATTAGTCTGCGTTTCACATGTCCATACCACATCAGACGACCCTCGGCAACTTGTCTTCAATACGCGCCACCCCCACCTTGTCCTTATATAGTCATTTCTCAAACGATCTTTTCTTGTCTTCCCACACATCCATCTCAGCATACACATTTTAGCCACATTCATCTTGTTGAGAACTTGTTACTTCACCTCCCAACATTCACTCTCATATAGCATGGCGACATATAGTTGTTCTATAATACTTTTTTATTTATGAGGGATCTTCTTGTCACATATTACTCAAGCTGCACTCCTTTTCAACCATCCGACAATGATCCTATGAAAAACATCATCTTGGACATCCCAACCATTTGAATGATAGAACCCAAGTAAAGAAATTTATCACATTTTGGCACATCCTCTCCATGTCCAACTTGGTCCCACTATTCACAATTCTAGATTGGCTGAAATTGCAATTCATTTATTCAATTTTTCTCATACTAATCATCAATCTATTTGATTCCAACACATTTCTCCAAAGTTCAACTTTATCATTCAATTCATCTTTATTTTCGTCAATCAACACAATATCATCAACAAATAATATGCACCAAGGAATGTCATCTTGAACATGCTTTATCAACTCATCCATAACAAGAACAAATAGATACGGGCTCGGTGCTGATCCTTGATTTGCCCCTACTGTGATAGAGAATGTTGGTGTCTCTCCTCCAGGATTCTTCACACTTGCAGTCAAGCTATCATACATGCCTTTAATCAAGTTAAGGTATTCGTTTGGCACACCCTTTTTCTCAAAACCATCCACCACACTTCCCTGGGTACTCAATCATAAGCCTTTTCCAAGTCAATAAAACCCATATGAAGATCTCTTTTGCTCTCTCTGTACTTTTCCATAAGCATCCCTATTAAAAAATTAGCATATGTTGTTGATCTTCCTGGCATGAAACCAAATTGGTTGTCTGATATCTGCGTTATAGATCTTAACCTTTGCTCGATAATCCTCTCCCAAACTAGCTTGAGCTTCTCTATCCTCAAGTTGAAGCATGGATGTCTCACACCCTTGTCTGGTGTCTCTTACCATCATTTGGTTGGCAAAGACAAATATGATCTCAATGCTTTATATAGAAACTTCCAAGTTTTTGTAGGCTATAAGCCTAAAAAAACTCTCACAAAAGTGACCGTTGACAATGTAGTTAGTTCTCTTGAACACCCAATGATTTAGAAACATACCATAACATCATTATCGCAGATTATCACATCTTTTGTTTCAAGTTTGAGAGGGATCAATGCCTACATGCAGTTTAGGTGATAAGTACACCATCCCTTACATGAAGACCATGCTATAAATGGTGTTTCGTACTAATAATGTGTTGAAGGAGAAGAAATTTAGTTCTTTGGATAATGAATCGGTTGTATAGATTCATTTTTAAAATGCTAGTTGTCAGCCAGATATCATCTCATAGAAGATTCTTAAGAAACTCCTCTGGCTAGGGTTTGTCAAAGCCCACTGCAAAACACCATGCACAGGAAAAAAAGCCGATTGAAAATTATCCATTTTCTTCTAGATTTGCTACATAATTCTGCCTTGATGCGACAAAGTTGCGACTTTTTTCAAGGACGGACAAATGTTCATGCCCTCCAAGCATGCAAAAACCATCTACTCATGGCCTCTAAGAACATTAGAGATGTAAGTTATACCCTACCACGACTTCAAGACCGCCTTCAAAACATGTGGACAATTACACAACCCTGGAAATATGTCACAACAAGACAACTATCTTAAATGATCACGTGGGGTGTGTCACTCTCACTAGACCGATTGGTTAGACTACTTCACCACCTTTTTTCTAAGGAATTCACCAAGGTTTTGGAGTGAAAGAACGTCGAGCGCAAAGGAAAAGAGGATGGACACTGGTGAAGAAGCAAGTTGGTACCCATCCCTTTTCCTACTCTTTCTGATCAACATCAGATGGGTCTCCCCATCTCTCCTCCACCCCTCTAGTCTTTGGCCTAAGCTGTATGAGGTGGAAACTTGTCTCACATGATTTGGAGGCCGCCCCCACCTCAACACTAATGGTGTGTCTTAGGTCAACTTAGACAAATAAGATACAATTTGCTCAATGTCTGTCTCTGGATTCCCTAGGGCTTTTGTTTTCTATCTCAAAAGTTATGCGATATGGTCCTTTCATGTAGAACAATTTATTTTGTCTCTTGTAATTTGGTAGGTAGGATAAATAGAATATTTTATTTTATTGTTTTGAATTTAGATAATGTAGGAATTTGAATGTAAGCCTTTTTAACATAAGTTGATGAGCATGGATTGTCAGATTAGTGCTTCACGAAAGCTTAGTTCTCGAGCAAAAAGAATACATGATGTCCTCTTCTGGTCTTCTTGATGTCATCCACCTCAACTTAGAACTAGTAGATAACTTAGACACCCCTGACATGTTAGGCATGAATGCTTTGAGGAGTTCCTGCTAAGCATGCTAGATTCACATGGTATTAATATCTCTAGAAGGTTTTGACATTATCACTTCTTTAAAAACGACTTTGCTCCATACTGTAACCTTAGAGTCTATCACCATCTTGTTTTTGCAATGTGTAACTAGGTGCCTCACCTTGTTTGGTTGGCTGCCACTTTGAGGACTACTCGAGCACCTACCACTGTCAAAATTTGTCTCATTAGATACCTCTGCCAAGTGCTAGCTGCCACCTGAATAGATCTTGCCTATTCTTCCATTCTTCTTAGGCCATGCACAATGAAACAAGGAGTAGTCCATTGTGTACGCAAAGAAAACACATGGCTAGGTCCTCATGTGCCCAACAACTGCCTATACAAGTGAAGCACAAATCTTGAGTTCTAGGTTCCAAGTGGGACAACCGAACAACCTGACCTAGATCAACATGCACAACTTTGGCAGAGTACCAAGCGTGTTTAGCTAATTGCTACGTGTTTAGAGATCTTGGGATGACGCCACCTCCCATGAGGGGGCTTACATGTGAGAGTAGTTTCGGGGCATTTCCTATATGAGGCGTGAGGTGATTGATATTTCTAACATATAGATACTCTAAAGTCTAAAGATTTCTTTTAGATTCTCCTCTTATAGAGTTGAGGATACGTTTTTGTAGTTCGCATGATGCCTCCTTGTACCCCCTTTTTTGTGGCCCACTGGGGAACTTGATGAATAAAATTCCCCCAAAAGTTCTTAAAGACACAACCTTGAAAACCAAATCCAAATTCAATGGACCCCTTTCTCAAGTTGACATACAAAAGGACAAAAAGGACAATGGGAAATGTCAAGAACTGTATAGAATTAATACATGCATTCACTCTGAAAAAATTTGAAACCTCCCAAAATAATCTAGAAACTTGTAGCTTTTGATGATGATTCCTACATGTGGACATAAAGAATTAAAGCATGCAGTCATTGCTTTTCTCTGTTGGATGCATTTATAATGGAGTACAATACCATGGTTGGCTTATTGTGGCGATCACTAGTTGGTGGTAGATCAGATATTATGGTGAAATAGTAAACATGGCTGTTTCCCTTAGGGGCATATTGGGAAACAATGAAAGTTCTAATGTTTAAGGAGTTTGTCTTGAACTGTTTTCCAAAATCAATAATCAATTTCACAAGTTCATCCTCTTGCCCTTAACATTACTTGGCCATATTTGATCTAATTTAGTGTCTCGTTGTTGATGCACCCAACCCAAAGATAGAGCTAGCTCAAATCCCATGTATACATTTGATGCATAACCTAGACTTGAGACATGTATTTTTCCTTGATAAGCCAATGTGGAGGAGGACATCATACTAGGTTCGTAGGTTATTATTGACGTTCCTTTTAAAAGTCCTTTATCCACAAGGCCATGATGATAATTTTGAGATGCTAGAACTCTTGCTAGTGCCATTTACAATTTGCACTAGAAGCATAACTTAGTTTATTTTAATTTTATTTGTCTACTACTATGGGGCTTAGATTCTATCTCCTAATTTTCTTAGTGATCTCAAGATGCGTTCGCATGCAACGGAAGTGCGTTGGTTTTGAATGATTTGAATTCGAATATGAGTTTTTGTAATTTTGGTTGCTAGGAATATTACTAAGAGTTTTATTTCCAAACTTTGCAACTTAGGTATTATTTACACAATTAGATTAGTTAGGGATTGTGTTAATTAACAAGATTAGATGATGACAATGGCGGTAGCAATGATGATAGAGTTCGGGATTGAGTTAATTAGTTAGGGATTGAGTTCATTTTGCTATATAAATATGGGTTGGATGATAAGGGCTTCATGTAAAAAAAAGTTCTAACTTCTAAGGTTACACATTCCATTTTCTTTTGGTATCTTCTCTCCCAACGCGTATGCTGAGATGGATGTGTGGGAAGACGAGAAAAGATCGCTTGAGAATGACTACATCACGAACAAAGTGGGGGTGGCGAGCATTGAGGACAAGTTGCGGGAGGGCCGATTAAGATGGTATGGACATGTGCAACACAGACTGACGCGATGCTCTTGAATCAAACACGATGAAAAGAAGAAGAGGCTTTCCTAAGTTAATCTGGAAGAGCTTATAAAGAGATTTTGAATCTTGACATCTTGATTAGAATGACCCACAACAGATTTGATTGGAATTTGGAAAAGAAGGATCCATGTAGCCGACCTCGTCATGGTTGGGATTGAGGCTTAGATGATGACGATGATGATCTTCTCTCCCAATTCATAATGTGTCCATAAGCTAACGTCTTTAATGGTGATGTTACTACTAGGTATCTGAGTTTACTCATGAGTGTCTTGTACTGTCTTTGGAATTCATTCAATTGCTAGGAGAGACTTTAAGATATTGCTCCGTACTTTAAGATATTGCTCCGTAGGCCTACATTGAAATGATCTAATTCCAATTCATATTGGAGATTGATGGCGTATATATACTTTGGTTATTATTTATGGGCTGGAGGCATGACAAAATGCGCGCATCGACATCCACCAACCATACTTCTTCCACTCATTTAACAACAAACTGGACATCTATACTAATGGTCCATGGTTGGAGTTGAGGTTTGCAGTGGGAGATAGGTGGC
Source organism: Alisma plantago-aquatica (assembly GCA_963693085.1). Taxonomy (NCBI): domain Eukaryota; kingdom Viridiplantae; phylum Streptophyta; class Magnoliopsida; order Alismatales; family Alismataceae; genus Alisma; species Alisma plantago-aquatica. The sequence goes on along the minus strand of OY856409.1, from coordinate 465,472,393 downwards.
AGTGTGGATGGCATCCAATCTAAGTTTGCATGCATAAAAAAATACCGTTTTGCAAATGTATCTACCTCTCCAGCTCGCAGCTGATAAAAATTCTCACACCCATCTGAGGGACACGATTACTAAGGGAAAAGGTTGACGTCAAGCCAGTTTAAAGTGTTCTCTATGAACTGTTGTTGCAAGATAACAACTGATGGTAAAGTAATTACTGATTTTGTTCAAAGCACACAAATATCTCTGGCATATATAAGTAACAGCTTTACTGCATGCATGGATGGGTTTATCATGCCATCCATACCAAAAATTTGGTATAATTTTGTCGTGCACTCTTAACATATACCACTGGCTGCTTTAGGAATCCACATGAATCATATGGTTTTGTTTTGGATCTTTATCGGGGTGGATGGGGGCAATGGGGTAGATGATTTTCCATCCCTGTTTATGGCTAATGTTAGCTTCTATATCAAGTAAAAAGCAAAGTTTTTCATGACTTGTGTATTTTGTACCAAGGTTGCTTATTGGTACTCTTGATCCCCACTCTTGGGAGTATTATGAAGGACTGTATTCCCAATTTTTGCAATTTTCAGTTTAATTTTAAGTAATTAGTTTACTTTGAAAAACAAGTCAAATCTATTTATAAACACTTAATGTTTGAAGCTTGTCAATGCAGCTTATATTTATGAATCATGTTCATGAAAACTAGTAAGTGGCACGTCTTGAGGTATGAGAAGGGGAATCATCGTCAGGGTAAATTTGTCAAATTGCAAATATATATATCAAATTGTAAATTCAATAGAGTATTCAAGTTTCCTAAGAAAACAAAGAACCATAACAAATGTCGTGCTTGGTTGAAAAATTTCCAACATAAGAAAACCAAAAGCTCTCTACTAATTCGGCTCATTTGGAACTAACATGTCCATTATGTGATCTTTCTATCTTGCAAACACAAATGTTGTACTTAATGAGGAGAAATACCAAGATTTCCCATTAATCTCGAGCCTGTGCTTGTTTGAAATAAGAAAGAGTTGGCCAAAGACATTCATGATGTTTTCATGATATATGGGAGATGCTGTTGGCATTGAGTTGATAGATACAGTTAAATATGGAGCGACTCATGAACTAGAACTATGAAGAAATGTTTTGAAATTCGGAAGTTCTAAAATTAGTATAAGCAAAACAATTTATCAATTGCAATTTTAGCAAACCTAGTACTATAGAAATCAAGTTAGATGGGTTGGTTGTTCCAATAAGCGAGAAATTTGTATTACTTGAGGTATAAAGATTTTGAAGTAGAAGAGGATGTCTCTTGGAATGATTATAACGTGCATTATTGCAGCCAAAATGTACCAAACATGTTGCATGGTAATGCATGATGGTCTTTGGAGCAATAAAGTGTTTACAAGTTGAATAATAGAAATGATAATTTTAAGATGTATGGTATTCGTTGGGATCACCTACATTTGCTAGCACTCGCCAATGGCTTGCTGCCCCCTGCCTGCTCCCGCCAGACTGCCATACTTCACTAGCCGGCAACCACCTCCTTTCTTCATGCAATTCACGTGGATAGTCTGTTGGTGTCACCTGCTATATCAGGCTCCCCTATATATACTATTATAGACCATTAATCATTAAAGAATATGGATGCCGTTTTCTGCTAATCGACCCAAGCAATCTTACCTTCCTTTGTTGTGGCAAAGATCCAAGCAAATCTAGAAGCCTTTCATCCTCAAAATAGGACGTTGTCGTCGAATGGCCGTCTCCGGCCCACCTTGCTCCTCTACCCGTTAAAATTGGCTTTAGATTCCGTTCATCCACTAAGCTACAAATCCCCCTCTTACACCCATCATCATTCACCATGGCAACAATGGAACAACTAATGCTAGAACTCTGAGAAAATATCCACCGATGTCATCTCGTGTATGCTCACGAGTCTCATTTTGAGCTCTTGTCCAAGAGATCCATCAAAATGCTTTCAACTACGAGGGATAACCAACAATTTTTTGTTCTCCATTCTTGTCGGACCAAATGTACTACGCCAACAAATAGAACTTAAACTTCGTCTTCTTCGCAAATATGCTCCTTTGGAGAATTAGTTATGAAATGTGCGGAAATCGCTTTGAGATGCACTCCGTCGACTGTCGTGATGTCAAGCTTAAGATTGTAGGTTTCCACCTTGTTGAGATAGTGTTTTGGTTCACAATGTACAAAGAAAAACCAATGAACTTGTTAGATGCTAGAAAATTTTATTATTAGTTAATAGGTTAATTTGTAGCACAAGCCTAATTGTCTTGGCCTATTAGGGTTATGTTCACTTCCTTGGACTTGCCTCTCTATATATAGGAGGGAATGTACAAGGAAGCAAACATATACCTAGTGGGCCAAGACACATTTAGGAGGGAAAGTACAAGGATACAAGGAAGCACACATAACCTTCTTATGTAGGAAGCAGACTCCTCTTCGATCACACTTCCTTCAAATTTGTATACACCCACCTCATCAAGGCAAGATAACATTCTTCACTCATGGCCTTCATAATGAATTTGTAATGCTATATGGCCTATCAAATGCCCCATCCACATTCAAGAATTTGATAGACATTTTTAGATCGTATTTCGATCAATTTGTTCTGTTGTTCTTTGTCGACTTCTCATCCAAAGCATCTCTACCACTCAGACGGGTTTGGCATTGCTTGTGTGATGCCAAGCTACGCTAAACCCTCCAAATTCTACTTTGTAGTAGCACCATCTCTTACCTTGGCCATCCAGTCTATCAAATTGTTGTGAGCGAAGCAATTGGCAAATGGCGTCATTACCACCAATTGACCATTAAAACATATCACCAAAGCTTGAAGTTCCTATTGAATCAGAAAATTCATACGTCTTCCCAATAGAAATGGCTTGTCAAGCTACTTGGATTTGATTTCATTATCAAATCCAACACTTCCAAGGTTGTTGCAAATGTTGTCTCGATGAGATGACCATTAAAACATTTCACCAAAGCTTGAAGTTCCTATTGAATTAGAAAATTCATACGTCTTCCCAGCAGAAATGGCTTGTCAAGCTACTTGAATTTGATTTCATTATCGAATCCGACACTTCGAAGATTGCTGCAAATGCTGTCTCGATGAGACGAGGACAACCACATCATTACTCTCACAATCGTTCAACATGAGTGAGTAAAAGGTCTTGCTACAAGAGATCCGGACCTCCAAAATTACATCAATATTATACAAAGGGCCACTTGAACCCAGCCAAATACGTTCATGAGTAGGGCATCCTTTTCTACTACAGTCGCACATACATCACCATGCTCACTGCAGCCCCAAGGAGGACACATGAGGTATGACAAAACATATCATAAAATCAGTCGTGACTGCTTTGGTTTGGGCATGTGCACACATGATTCGTAGTTTCATTAGAGGATGTGATGTTTAAATACATTCATGAGTAGGGCATCCTTTTCTACTGCAGTCGCACATACATCACCATGCTCACTGCAGCCCCAAGGAGGGCACGAGGTATGACAAAACATATCAATATCATAAAATCAGTCGTGACTGCTTTGGTTTGGGCATGCACGCATATGATTCGTAGTTTAATTAGAGGATGTGATGTTTCATTAGAGGATGTGATGTTTACCTGTGCAACAAGACCTCAAATATCTGACCAACAAGTCTTCTACAACACCTTCCAATCCCAACTGACATTTGGGAAGATCTTTCAATAGATTTCATTGACGCAGTGCCACTAATGAAAGGCTATTTTGTCATCTTCATCATGGTGGATCGTCTATCTAAGTCTTCTCATTTCTTTTCACTGCTTCATCTATACACAACAATCTTAGTTGTGTGTGTGTTCCTTGACAACATACTGACATAGTAAAGTGTCACGGTCTGTCCAAATCCGTTGTCAATGCTAGGGATACAATCTTTCAAGCAACGTTTTTGAAGGAGATTTTCCAACTCTTGTACTTCGTTGACCTTTTCCGCTGCCTGTCATCTTCAAATGGATGGATAAAGAAAAGTGGTAAATCACCTATCATCTATAAGCAGATGGACACAGATTTGCTAACTTGCATACTAGAGAACTACTTGTGCTGCTACTGTTCGTCATCTTTAAAGAAGTGGCTTACCTGGCTTTTGTGGATAGTGTATAACACAAGTTGGCAATCTGCTAGCCATATCCTCATTTTGATTGTTTATGGCCACAATCTACCTTCTCTCCTTCCTATGTCTTAAGGAACATCTTCCCTGTAGTTTGTTGATAATTTCCTAGGAGCTCGTGTAGACCACACAACAGAACTTCAGGCAAACCTTCTCTGTGCACAAAATTGCACATGAAATCATTGGTGGATGGACATCACACTAATTGCTCTTTACCCATTTGAGATTTTGTTATGGTCATCTTCTACCATCTCTCTTTCCTATGTCAAAGGAACATCTTCCATGCAGTCGGTTGATGATTTCCTAGGTGCTTGTGAGATCAATCGATGCAAATTCAGGCAAACCTTCTCCGTGCACAACACCACAAGAAGACATAGGCGGCGGACATCACACTAGTCACTCTTTTGATGTTGGTGACTTAGCATAACCATGACTCTAACTGTACTAGTAATCCAATGTGGCCAGACCGCTCCATTCACCCAGCTTGTAGCTAGGTACTTCGACATGTTCAGAGTTCTTTAACACATTTCATCTATTGCTTACAAATTGGAGTTCTCATTCTTGCATCCATCCGATCTTCCATGTAAGTTAGTGGAAACCACATATCATGGATCACACAGTTGGATCACATTCTACTCTTCCCGAATATTAACCACCATCTCTGACTGCTAATTGCTTTTCTAACTCCATCATCCAAAGGCGAATGGTACAACGTGGCAAACTAGCCATCTCTGAGGTGCTGGTTGGGTGGATCTACATGACTCAAGCTTTTTGGATGCCTAACTTCAAGCTTCACAACGGATACCCTAAATGATTGGACTCTGCAGACATGGTCCAATCTCAGGGGGAGGTCATGATACATGTCCGCTAGACTACATGAGTAACCAGCTGCAACCACCAACATTCTGCCAATGTTCACTCCCCCAATGACTGCTAACGACTAGTAGTCCCGAACCTGCACACCTGCCAACTGTAGTTTGGCACTGCTCCACTAGGAAGTTACCAGCTCCATTCTTCAAGCGATTGTCACTCATGTCACCCGCTATAGCAGGGCACCGTGTATAAAGCAATGGTTATGAATGATAATGGTTATCTTTTTATTTATGCCAATCAGCTCAAGAGTGCCTTCCTTTCTTCTGTTCTCAAGACGGGATGTTGTTGTCTATCGGCCCTCTGCGAGCAACACTCCTGCTCTCTTCCCTGTACCATATTGGACAAAAGTATGAAAATAGAGTATGAAAGAGTTGCCTTATATTTTGAACTTGTCGAATGCAGATTGCCAAGTGCATGGATTGAGAGTAATGTACGGAAACAAACTATGAAAGAGTCACCTTATATTGATCTTGTGCAATGTGGATTACCAAGTGCCCCGATTCACAATAATATAACCTTATATAGCGATGAAAAGGGGGAAGTAGATTGGAAACAACATGAGAAGAGTTGATAAGAAGAGATTTATAGTTACAACTTACATCCTAATGAGAATATGCCAGAAGATTATGTTTGTTTATGTATATCATAAAATATAATGATAATGATGATGAATGGAAAATATGTACCCATGTAGCCGTTCCCAACATGGTTGCGAGTACGCTTAGATGATTTATGACCATACATATATATCTTTGTAATTTCTTAAACATCTTCCATTCTGTCACATATATACAGTGGATATTATTGGTATATATGCAGGCATATACACATATTTTTGGCGAAATTTCTCACTCTCTCGCCCACACACAAATGTCACACACTGCACAGACTGACAATCCAAAAACTATTTTTATGCTAAAAACGAGTAGAGACCACCCAACATAGTCGGGATTCAGGTTCAGATGATGTAAATAACAGAGAGCCTTGCCGCTTAGGCATGCACCTTAATAGGTATGCCTGAATGAGTAAGAATGACCTCCCAACATAGTTGGTATTGAGGTTCAGATGATGTAGATAACAGAATGGCAACCATGTTTTGTTCATGTTAGGCATGTCCATGAGAATGTGACAAGACTAGAAATACATTTTTTTTGGATACAACAATACACCGTTGATGTTGCGTTTGGCTCGAGACTGTTCAAACCCTAGTAGTTTTACTATGTGGAAGGTATCTGACAGTAACACTGCTGGGTTGGAAGACTATGTTACCCCAATATCCAGCAGGATGGTGAACCAGTAGAATAATCAGGACGAGAGCAGTGCATGTTCCAAATTCAGCTGAACCTAGTGTGATTTTGAAAGTGTTGTTTTTCTATTAAAAGGTGTTATATGAAAAACATAGTATTTCTAGATACCAACTGAGACCGTCTTTAGATATAAAGTACCAGGAGTTTAATTTATGCGTCTTTAGAAAGAACTCAAAGAAGTGTTATTTTTTTAATAAAAAAGGTGTTATATGAAAAACATAGTATTTCTAGGCAGAGTAACAGCCGACCGCTGTTGATGTGGTCGTAGATCTTGAAGAGGAATGCTACGACTGGCTTTCCTGAGTATGCGTACCCAATCAGGAATTGGACGAGTTATTGTTGGTGTTGCTAGCATTAGGTTGGGAGTCGAGGGCATCATCACGCTGTTGTCATAGAAGTAGTTGGCGCATGTTAAGAGTCGAACACCGCCATGTGTAAGGAATCTCGATCACCATCACAAGGCAGTGGCCTCACGTTGAAAGCGAATGCCGATCATGTTCCTGAGGTTTCCAACGTCTGAATGTGCGGAGTATCTGAACAAGATGGAGTATGTGTGGTATAAGGGTGGTTTGCAGTATGCAGGCATGATTGATGTTTGCCCACAAGCGGTGCCGATTGCCTACACCTTGGGCTGACAGAACTGATTGCTTGAGCCGTAGGTGAGCATGTACGGTAATGAAGGCTCTAATAAGTATTCTTCTTGTCAGGGTGCCAGAAAGGGTTGAGATTAAGGTTGCTGTAGTTGCGAAAATCCCCAGGCTCATGCAGGAATAGATATGTCCACCTTCGTCAGCATATCAAAACGGGAAGAGAACACCGATTGTGCCAGCCGTCTGTGCCATCGGGTTGGCACATCCCGCCGTGGATATCCATTATAATGGGAGATGTCCATTAGATATCCATTATGATTTGTTGGTAGCATAGGATAGACAAGGAAGGGCTTGCGAGCATGCTATATAAGAATGCATTGTTATGAAAGAAGAAGGGAGGAGACCATGGATGCCCGGATGATGACTGGCTGGTGGCAAGCCAAGAAGACACGACGGCCGCCTATAGGCTAAGGCACTCTCCTTTACTCTCTAGGGTTAGGTTTAGGATCTATGCTATGATACCATGTGGAAAATAATATGGAGGCTAATGAGATGCTTTATTAGACGAAATTTCACTCCTATATATGAGAGAGAACACTTACAAGGAAGTACACTAAAATCCTAATGGGCCAAGTATACTTGGGCCCATATACATAATCAACTAATAACTAATAGTTATCTTTGAATGATTTCCTATGGGCATAGTTTTGAGTAAGTAGAAACAGTGTAGTTCAGTGGCTTGATCTATTCATTGTCTCAATCAGACAACCAAATAACATAGGCAAGTAATTTGTCGTTTCAGGACTCTCCCTTTCTTTTGTCATTTATATAGTTTCCTGGTCTATATATGATTTCTATTTGCCATTGCTACTAGGTATCATGCTCCTGCGATGTAAAATGTGTTCCCTTAAAAGATTATGCTTAAATGACTAGCTGTTTGATTCTCATTATGGAAACCACTAGCCTCTATTCTTGTTCTTCTTGCTCCCAAGTATGGGCGACTCTGTTAAGAGGCGGTCTATCCTAGTTGATATTTTTCTTGTCTCTGACTATTATTTAGAAAAATGTTTGAAAACTGTTATGCTTTTAGAAAATTGGTTGAGATGCCATACCCAACTAATGTTTAGCTATTAATGTTTCTTATCTTGTAGGATGACTCATACTTGGAGAGCTATATCAGTACTATTGGCGTGGATTTTGTAAGTATGCAGTCGTGATGTTCTGCATCAGCGTTGTTAAGCTTGCTCATTGTGTATTTAACTTTTTCCATGTCAGAAAATTCGCACTGTGGAGCAGGATGGTAAGACAATAAAACTCCAAATAGTAAGTGTAGCTGTTGCCTGATTTTCTAAATTGCTGTTGTTTGATGCCTCTTTTTCGGCTTGCACATTTTTATCTATTCGTGATGGGTTATAAATGTTTGCTGTTAGTGGGATACTGCTGGGCAAGAACGTTTCAGAACCATCACAAGCAGCTATTACCGTGGTGCTCATGGAATTATTGTGAGTGCTGCATTCATCCGTCTTTCCTGATATTTTCTATGCATCTTATCCATTTTTGCTATCTGCTGGCTTTTTTGGTAGGTTGTTTATGATGTTACCGACCAAGAAAGTTTCAACAATGTCAAGCAATGGCTAAATGAAATCGACCGTTATGCAAGTGAAAATGTCAACAAGCTCTTGGTGGGCAACAAGTGTGATTTGGCTGCTAATAGAGTTGTTTCGTATGAAACTGGAAAGGTATAGTATAGGTTAAGTTTAAGATGATGGCTGTCACGTGCTTATGTAATTATGCAATGTCTTACTCCGTTTCAAAGTTATGCGTCCTCTTCTATGGCCTTTTTGTTCTTTTCCTGAACATCTGTTGGTAAACTGTAAATAGGCATTTGCCGATGAAATTGGAATCCCTTTTCTTGAGACAAGTGCAAAGGACTCCACTAATGTTGAACAGGCATTCATGACCATGGCTGCTGAGATAAAGAATAGGTAAATTTTCTGTCTTGTTGCAAAGCTAATATTCAATATACTTAGTATTTCTGAGCATTGATTTCCCCCAGAACTTGGGTGAAGGAATAATGTGATTAACCTATCTTAAACTAATTTTTTTTCTTCTATATCTAGGATGGCAAGTCAACCTGCTTCGAACACTGCCAGACCAACCACAGTGCAGATGAGAGGGCAGCCTGTGGCACAGAAGAGTAACTGTTGCTCTTAGTCATATGGTGAGGACCTGAGGGTTACTGAAATTGTGGTATGTGGCAACAGCAACTGTATCATGTGTACAGATAGTCGATGTACCTTTTTTCTAAACCTACATTGCCTACCATAAGTCATCTTTCCTTGGGATTTCTGAATCCTTTTGCTTGCTGGCTATTTGATTGGACGATAACATTAGTGTTCTAGTGTGGGGAATCGTTAATGCACTTCCGGAGTGCAATGTACTGGTGTTACAATGTGATATTTGATTTACTGGTGAGACCTGCTAATTAGCTATCATATTTCAGTGAATGGCAATGTTGATTTGTTATAACCGTGTTTAGGCTATAAGAGGTGTAATTTTGGTGTGATGTGTAACGGTGGTGCTATCATATGTAGCAAGTGATTTGATATCTGCAAATTTCGGTACTGACCTGCTGGTTGCCAGTGTGAATGATCTGTAATGATTAGTGGTTTCTTCAATCTCAGTAATGACCTGCTGGTTGCCAGTGTAAATGATCTGTAATGATTAGTGGTTTCTTCGTGCCGTCATGTCCGTGAAGATATGCGTCGCGTGTGCGTCTCTTTCTAACTGGAATTGTTCTTAGATGAATTTTTAGTTGAAGCTGTACGATCACGGTTTTTCTTTTGTATTAAAACATCTGGGCCATTGTTGGATCCCTTTTAATCTCACCCCACAGCGAGGAAGCTACTACAGGACATAATCAAAAGCACGGCTTAGTTGGAAGGGCATAGGAACACTACAAGCGAGCTAAAAACTTTCAAAACTTTAGCTGTGGAGTGCTCTAGAAAGTGATGGAAGTTTCTAGCCCTGTGTGTTTGGTATGTACTTCAACCTAAATTGACATAACAAAGGGCAAGAATATGTTATTTCATATTTAGCTGTGGAGGCTTCGTGTTTCCAGTTGCTGGCGCCATTCCCTAAGCCTTGCATTTGATTTCCTTACTCTTTTAGGCTCTTCTATCTTTAATTGGACACAAAACAAGATTCAGGTTTTAAGTGGCTTGGAATTACTCTAAAAGTGTCAAGACTTTGTCAAGTCAGACTCGAGAGTAATATAATTTGGCAGCACAATTTTCACATTTGTAAGTGGAGTGGCGTGATATCATGTTTGTGAAGGAATGCAATGGAATGGGATATGACGATTTTAATGATATTTTCGAAACGACAAGTTTAGGGATAACAGTAGGCACCAAAAGAAAACAGAAGCGTGCACCTTCTGTGTAAAGTTAGCTAGTGTGGATTCGTGTAAAGCTGTCAAACAACTGACATTCGCGGAAACCCTGCTGATAATAGCAACATCTAATACAAACAAACCAACCAAATTCCTATGCTTCTAGCCGCCGTTACTAGTCGATTTTGTGGTAAACCCAGTCTATGACTATCCAATTCATATTCTTCTAGCCAGAAGGACCACCACCATTGATACATTGATAGTGGATTAAGTGGCAAACCTATGATTTTGTACTCTTTACTTGTTCAGGGCAACATTTCTTCAAGAATAGTCTTGACATTTTTTCAGTGTCAGAAATGCATGGCTTGCACATGGATAAATCATTAGGCTCATTTACTAAATGAATATAAAGAGAAGAAGAGTCAAATTGCTATATAGAAAAATATTACATTCTCTCGTTAAATGATGAAGAGAATCCGTTTGCCATACTTATTAATGAAGGACAATGGCTCTAAGATTCCGAAGGGTCTGAAATACACGTCGTTGATATGTTTAGGAGCATCGAGACACATTTATGTTCTTTTTGAGAAACTGTCTTGGATTTAAAAATGAGTGGAAGGATTTAATGTTAAGACAACTCAAGGGCATGTGAAGGCTAAAAAAAATCTTTGTATTGAATTTAGGAGTGATTGGGTGAGTAATGATATCTCAAAATAGGGGCATTTCGCTTGGGATTTCGTGATTGCCAGGGCAACTATGGCTTTTGTGTGCGGCACTTCCGGTCTGGCGATGAGGGTTGCGACAGCCTGGGTGCGCCACCTTGCTCGGTTGCTCCCCCCTGGGTTGCTTGTACGCTCGCACCTGTGGTTCTGATTGTGCTTCACTGCCGACTTCCCTCTTTGCTGTGCTCCCCCTTCCCGTGGCAGTTGTGTGCTTGTTCCATATTCATTTAAGGCTGGCGTCCGGAGGTGGTGCGAGCTCTCAGCGTCCGGAGGTGGTGCTGAGCTCTCAGCAGCGCATTTGCCATTGTGTGCTAATAAGCGGTGTTTAGCCGGCGAATATGTATTTTGTTTCTTTCTTATGTTTCCTTCTTTTATTTTTCTGTGCAGGGCTTCGGCAGTTTCAACCGCCAGTGAGTCGTCGTCCATCTGCGTTTCTTTGTTTATTCCTCAATTACTAGAGATTGTATTCCCTCCCTGTGCGGAGGCTGGTTGTTACCGTATTTCCTCAGTCGTTGGCTATGATCGGGCTGCCCCTGTGACCGTTTTGTTCTGTTTTAGTTGCATGAGGCGTCTGCCCAAGCCGATCCATGTTTATGTATAGTTGATAGTGATGATGACTACTCTATTGCTTCCGACCTTGCAGAAACAAAAAATAGAAAATATCTATATGTACTGTTATGCCATACAATACTATATCTTCACATTAGCTTGCGTAATGTGCTCTATTCACAACAACAAGGTGTTTATTAATAGATGGATAATGTTTACCGCCAGTAAGATATCCTACAGAGAGTAAGCTTTTCTTCATAGGCAGAAGTGATAGGCAATTGCAAACTCTACGGGAAAGGAAAAAAATGAGAAAATAACTGAATGACAATCAAAACGAACACAATAGATACGGTGCAATAAAGTGATCATTGTACACAAACACCGAATGCAATAGAATTCTCGAGTAAGAACACCGAACTAAATTATGAATAATGTGTCTACCAACTTAATCCAGTCATTGTAGAACGCTAACAAAGTTAAGAGAGGCAGAATAAAATCATATCCACTCTCCCATGACTCCTTAATGTTTCTAGAGAGATGGATTCTTCTCACAGTATAGAAAACACTATAGAATGTGTAAAGATAAGTGAATGCTACATGAGGGAGAACATACCTTAGCCACCTTCTATTCTCTCATGACACGGTTATCTCTTGTAAAGAGTTTAAGGGACAATCGACCGAATCAAAATATGAGTTCACATACTATTATGTGTTTGGGGAAAAAATCACTAATAATATGAAAATAGTTTACATATTATTATGTTTTAGGAAAAAATCACTAATAATATGAGAATAAACTTAGTGTCGCCATACTACAATTGAGTGTAAAGAAAGATAATGTCAACTATATACTGGACATAATCTTGCAAAATTTTCTACAAATACCACATTTTATTTTGATTAAGTAAATATTTTCCATTTGTGTTAGTAACTTGTGAATTGAGTCTTTAAGTGAACAAGGAATTTAGATAAAATCCAAAGAAGAAGTTTGTGCAAAATTGAATGTGCTTGGATGCTGGTAGCTCAAGTTGTACCTAGTCTTAAGACTTGTATACGTCCAACTACATAACTTAATAGAGCTTATGTAAGAACAAGTGACGATTGATGCCAACCATCATAAATATACTTTTACACTTGTATAAACCCATTATGATAGCTAGTTTCTATTCAATTTTTTGAGTTGCTTTTACAAAATTTAGGACCTTTTGGGATATCTATTTTTTGGTCGAATTGCTGTGCAATATTAAAGCCTTCCAATCAATTAGTAGTCCGATAGGGATATACCGATTACACCATTGATTGGTGTTGACTTTCTCTCAGTCGAAGTATCATTTGATCAAGAAGCTATGTAGTCAATTTGTACTTCAAATGAGCGATAACATGCAGACCTATAATTAATGTGTAGTTAGATATTTTAGTCCCAATAGATGTCTTATAACAATTAATTAAGCACTAAGATTGTACAAAACACTCTCAATTGACATATCAACTATATGAATGTCTTAGGACACACCTAAAGTATACTTTAGCGATTGCTCCCACATGTTAGTTAGCTGTGCTTAGAATCATTATTTGCTATTCCCAACTGCTTCCAATCAAGACTATGCCTGGTCTAGATAAGTGTCCTCCACCACACCAAGCCTTTATAAAACCCATATGGATTTGTTTCATCAATTGTTCATTAGGTGTTCTACTAGTTATCTTTAGGATAGCTATACTTTCTTTATTTCCTTTTCTGCTTGGCTCTAGAGATCTAGAGATATGTTTTGCAAGAAGTCTATATCTAAAAGTGAAAGGATAAGAATGAGATCTTCTACAAGGGTTCTATTAAGTGTTGAGTGGTCTTCCAATATTTTACAAAGAATCCTTAGTTATCCTTAAGCTGACCTTGATCCACAAAATAAGCTGATAACTATACTATGTATCCATATAAAGTTTCGAACAAATTAGAAGTAGTGTAGTGGTAACTATAATATGTATCAATATAAAGTTTCAAAATAAATTAGTGTGTTCACCCCCTTCTAAATTTTCAAACAAAATCAAAGTAGGTCTTAAAAGAGATACCATGAGTATCAAAGAATGTTGAAGATTCTACCCATCTAGCATAACCTTGAAAGATTGAACATCAAGCATCCAAGCCTCTTCAATGGATCTAGATACACATACTAAAAGAAATGTATGCTATTCTTCTAGGGGACTAGCTTTGATATTTGTAGTACAATCATCCATCCGTTTGTGCTTCAAATGATGAAGCTTGGGGATTGGACACATACATGGTTAGATGTGCTACTCGTAATGCTAAGGCCATTAGTATTATTGTTATACTTTCTTTCTTCTAGTGAATTCAATAGAGTTTCATCTTATGAGACATATTATTTTTTTGGTCAGCGAAAATCCTGTTACTATTGTGATATACCAAAACTTTAGGTACAAGAAACCGCACCCCCTAATCCTCTGAGAGGATTACCAAACATAGCAAAATAAAACTACCGATCTTGCGCAGAAGACCCATACTGATAGAGGAGGACTCCGCTAAAGAACAAACATCAAAAGTGTTCATACAAGCCTAAGCAAATATTTCTAAAACCTACTCTGATGAGGAGCTCCACTAACAATACACCCACCCACAAAGAGTACAGACTCATCATCATAGGCTGGAGAGTATCATCCAAAGCAAGTACTCGATCCTTTAATGGAGTTCAGAGGCAAAGACTCATCTAACTTCATCAGCTACCTCAATTTAACAGTTGGTAGCCCCTTCCTGTTATCCTGGCAGTTCAACAAGAGAGCTTTGATATCTGAATCAGCTGTGTCGATAGCCAAAAGAAGAATCTAGGATCTCCCTTCACACATACATTATCCACACTCACAAAAATAGTGGAAGAGAAATCCAGAAAATAGCTCCCAGCCATCGGACAACAGAAAGAGAGAACTCAGCATCAATTGCCACTCAGACCAGGTACCAGGAAATAAGAAGGAAGGACGAAAGACAACCTTCTTTCCTCCTCGCAGAATCTTCTGTTTGCACAGAAGCAAACCGTCGAGCACCTGAGGGGTGTCCCTTAACACAGCAACAAGGCCAAAAGGGGATTGCCGAGCAGGTCAGATGAACCACCCAGAGAGAGCTCAACAGTTGAGCATCAGGAGCAACAGTTTACACCGTGCATCAACTGACTAAAAGCTCTGTTATCAGTGAGTCCCCGTGGAGGGAACCGAGACATCCGTAAAGGAAGACCTTCATAGCAAGATTAGCAATGGAGGGGCCACGACGCATCCTGATCTATTGTTCTCATCAGCTTATCACCGAACACCTAAGGTGTCCCAGCTAGCAGCAGCAGAGAAAGCCAGAGAAGAGATGAAAACGATGGATAAGCACATCTTCATCTCAGTCTGCCCTCCTAAACCCAACAACCAGAGGCGAGTCATCATAGGTGAAGGCGTTCAGGACCGCTGATGTGCCGCCGATGGCAGGGTCGTCTGCTGCGGGGAATGGCGGTGAGGATTGCGATGCCAACACTGAGGAACAACAGCAACACCACCACCAACAGACGCAGCACCATCGGTTGGTTACCCCCAAAATGCCACGTCAACGTCAACGGGGACGGATGCAGCCACATCTATATCTGTGCCAACTCTGTACGACAACGGGGCTTGCAGGAGCCAGGGAGACCTGGAGGCGCCGCCAGGGTGGAACCCCCGATCAAGAGGCATCGCCGTGAATCATAGTCGCTGGGTCGTCTGCCAAGACCAGTGCGGGAAGGTAGGAAATAGAGAAGGGACACAGGAGGGCGAATCAGCCGTGCTTGAAACCAGATCCAACGGGTGGCGGCTCCCTCCACCCATCCCTATTAAATAGGTGGAGTCAACAACAGTTGATGCTGCCGCACGACCTAGGATCTAGCCTCAGCGCTGTGCCCTGCCTCCTTCTCACTCCAAGCCGAGACCGCCCTAGACTCCGGCAACCAGATCTGCTGACAACCGCTCCACGCCGCGCGTCATGTACCTAGGACAACGCACCTTAACTCCAGGACTTCGCACCGAACTACACTCGGACCTTGGCGAGGCTACGTGGTAGCCAGGGGGAGGAAGAGCCAAGAGAGTGCTCCCTCCCCCCAACGGCGGCCGCCGGGAGTCCTAGAGAGAAGGGTAGATTCTAGGTCCGTGTTGGGTGTTGGATCTATCTTGTTAGAGAGTGGTGTCCTAGAGAGAAGGGTAGATTCTAGGTCATCTTATGAGACATATTATGATATACTAAGAGAACTATCTATTACTCATGAGGAAATAACAAAGTAAACGAATCTAACATAAACATGCTTTCTCACAAACTAGCATTATTTTACTTAAAATATGAGGATATTTCTAAATTGTACTCTAGATTTGCATTGTTTGTTAATTGATTAAAATCCCAAGGAAAGGATAAGAAAAAAAGGAGTAGGAAAAATATCACGTTCTCTACCCCCTAAGTGTGAAAAGCAACATGCTATCATAGAAGCATTGTTTATTTTATTTTTCCAACTTAATGAACTTATCAGGAAGTTAGACTTGTCATGTAGCGATCCAAGACTGTGACATGCAAGAAGAGGATGATAACCATGCTAAGAAAAATAACATTACAATCAAAAAGTAAGAACCTCCAATTCATCATACTTTTCTTCTAGTAGAGAATCAAGTAGCGAGGAAGATTCATACTCTAAAGGTAAGAAAGCCACTTCTGATTCTAACAAAAAGACTAGATCTTCCTTAGTCATGCTAAAGAGAAATAAGGTCATTGGAAAGATGAATGACCAAAATTCAAAAGAATTATAAGGAAAAAATGAAAGCTTATAACACATCTTGGGTTCTTCCTACAAACTAGGTTCAAATCAAGAAGATGAATAACCCTGCCACCATGGAAGCTACTTTTGTTGTGAAGAAGAATAGTCGATATTGAGACATGCAATGTTGTTCCTATTTGTTTTTCTCAATATATAGGCCAACAAAAGTTTAAAGACATCAAATAATTGGTACTTAGGAATATACATACGTATTATACAAGAATCATGGTTACACACACACACACACACACACACACACACACACACACACACACATATATATATATATATATTCTTGTTTCAAGGTATGATCTATCAGAGATACAAAATAAATAAACTAAACCAATGCTAATGGGCCTAAGTAGAGGAATCCCAATTAGCCAATACAAGAGAAAACAAATAACAAAAATATATCACCACACTTTCCTTGAAGATAGAGAGTACACATACTGTATTCCCATCTTGCCACACACATAAGAGAAGTTTGAAGGTGGACGAGGCTTGGTGAAGATATCAATGATATGTTCTCAGTCTTTACATATGGTGTAATCTTCTTGTCATGAATTAGGTCTCTCACAAAGTGGCAATAAACCTCATGTGCTTGGTAGGTTCATAAAAACTAGATTATTAGCTTCTCGATTATCACTCTTAAGAGTCAGTACAAAGGAGAGAGGAAAACCTAAATCTTGACATCACCAATTGAATTTCACAATAGGTTTGTACCATGGAAAAATGTTCTCCCTTAGTAATGGAAGAAGTCAAACTAGGCTTCTTATTATTCCAACTGACAGGATGACCTCCCAAAAGAAAATAACCAGAAATAGATCTACTAGCATTCATATATCTAGGCCAATTGGCATCCACATAATAGGTCAAAGAGATATATGTATAGATGATACCTCTTCCATGTGCAATTTTTAGATAGCGTATGATATGTTGTACTTGATTCCAGTGGCATGCAACTTGTTTAATCATGTGTTGACTAAAAATGCTAAAAACAAAGGCAATTTCTGTCACATATTTGTAAGATAGACGAGTGTTTCCCAAACGTGTGTCTATATTGTTTAGGATTGGAAAAAGACTCCCCCTTACACTGAACTTTGTTGTGACAATCCATAGAGTTCAACATATCTGAGTTCTTCAACATGTTGAGGACATAGTTTCACCTAGATACATATGCACCATGATGAGAATGTATCAACACTATGACCAATAATAGCAAAGTTGTCCCAGATTCTTGGTATGCAAATACTGATGGAGTGCCCATTTCAAGGCTAAAATCCCATGGGAATCTTATTAGGGATAATATATCATCAACATAGACAACGTGGATGACGGTTCCAACTTGAGAAGAACTAACGAAGAGTATCTAATCACTGAAAGACATGGAAAAGCCTAGGATAACATGAACTCTATTGAGTTTTGTAAACTAAACCTGTGGTGATTTCTTGAGGCCATACAAAGAGCGTCTAAGATGATAGACTCTTTGTGGAGACCCCCCTTCAGTACAAAACCCAAAGGTTGTTTCATATATAGTTCTGCCTCTAAATTACCATGAAGGAAGGCATTTTTACTGTCAATACGGAATAGAGGCCAATCCATGTAAGTGGTAAGAGAGATTACAATCCTAACAAAAGCAATGTGAGTGACAGGTGAGAAGTTTTCAATGAAAACTACACCATATGTGTAACACTTGATCCCACTGCTTAAGGATCTAGTAGAGTTTTAAGAATGATGGCTGGACCCACATACCAACAATGGCCTTAAATACATACTTTCTCCTCACTCATGCAAGCCATTATCAACTTCTCGACCGGTCACCCATCCTAGTAGTACTCTGAGATGAGCACCCCAAACCATGTAATTCTTAGTGATGGGATCCCTCAAAAGGAGGTTTACTTGGTGATATGGGTAGTTGAATCATTCTATTTAAGATCATTTTATATGGGGCCTCAAGACCTCAGATTTCATAGTATTCCCCACTTAGACTCTTGACATCCTTGTCAAGGCTCAACTATAAGACCTCATAATCATTCCTCATTTCAGTGTAGAATCAAAATGACCCATGGACACCCAACTCTTAATCATGACTACCTGTGCAAGGGTGGATACATCATCATGGATATCCCTTTCCAACATGCTTACACCACATGGCTCAAGATTGGCATGCCACATGTCCATGTGGGCCCTTCCTACTGGAGGGGGTTTGGTCTTTGATATCATTTGTAATTCCTAGGCTTGTTGCCTAAGACTCTAGTAGAGTTTCATGAACGATGACTACCCCCACATCCACCACTGACCTTAACTGCACGCTTTGTCCTCACTCACACACAGGATGAGATCAACTTCCTGAATGGTCACCCATCCTAGTACTACTTTGGGTTGATCGTGTTTAACCACATAGTTCTTAATGACATGATCCCTAAAAAGAAGATGTACCATTGTGATATGAATAGTCTAATAATTCATTTAAGATCATTTTATCTGAGGCCTCAAGACCTTGGACATTATAATATATTTAGGTGAATCCTTTGGCAACAAGCCGAGCTTTAAGCCATTCCAATGAGATCCTCCTGAATTCGATGTTATGGAGAAGACCATGTACAATTGACAATATTTTTGTTCAGAGGAGGAGGGACAAGATCCCATATTCCATTCTCACGTCACAATGTCATTTTCTCAAGCATCACATATTTCCAACTAGGGTGCTGAAATGCCTCACAATAATTCTTGGAAATATGTATAGAGTTGAGTTGTTGGGTAATAGATTTTGCAGTATGCAAAAACATGGATAGGCAACATGTATGAGCTATAGGGTGGAGAAGAGTGAAAGAGTGTATATATTTCTCAAGATCCACGAGGCATGATAGATCCTCAGATGTGAATATTGATGTCGGGTCCTGTACCAGTGAATTAGGAATTATAAGAGGATAGGTGATGGGTTCATGATCTATTGGGTCAGAAATATCAAGATCAACAAACTCAAATTGAGGTTGAGTTGAGATAGTGAGGATAACGAGTAGAATCCATGAACATATGTGGCTTTAGTAGACACATACATAAGACAATTGCTTAGACAACAAAAACAACAACCTTTCTAAAATGTATAATTGCCAAGGAAAACTATTTAAATAGAACAGGGATCAAGTTTATATACTTTTGGATCAAACATTATGTGTAAAAACTGTGCACACAAAAACATACAAAGGAAGATGAAAAACCATTTGCACAAGAAAAATGACCAAAATGGGGCCTTGTTCAAAAGAATAGATGATAATAATTGATTGATAACATGCTGTGAGAACAATCTCAGACCAATAGGGCTTAGGAAATTTACTTAGAAACACAAGAGAAACTAAAATGTCAAACAAATGCCAATTTCTACATTCTTACACCCCATTTTGATGTGCGGTGTGAAATGTGCGGTGTGAGTGCATGAACGTTGATGGATGGTACCCGTTCTAGAGAAAAATGAAGACACCTAGGGCGAAACATATGCAAAAGCATTGTAGCATGGAATGTTTTTATGGATTAATTAAGTTGTATTAAAATCATTTTCTAAATTCTAAAAAAAATCAATCATCTCATCACGTGATTTCAACAGATATAACCAAATCATTTGAGACAAATCATCAACAAAGGTAATGAAATTACAAAATCCATTAAAACTACTAGTTAGAAGAGGACTACAAATGTCACTGTGAACAACATCAAAGACAAACTTAAAACAAATACTATTTTTTCAGAAAAAGAACTCCTATGATGCTTCCAAAACTCAATCGAGTCACTTGGGAGACTTTTTAACTAGATAAATAAGGCTCCATGTGCTTAAACTTCTCAACAGAGGGATGATTGTAACATTAGTGAATCTAAAGAGGTGTGATCACAAGAAGGGAAAAACATGGAATGACTTTACCAAAGTAAGAAATGTCATCGACTCTAGAACCTAACCCAATCGTAAAGTCTGTGAATCCCGCACCACAAAGTCGTTGATATCAAAGGTGAAATTGAAATTAAAGGCATTGACTAATTTAGCAACAAACAATAAATTAAAGGGAACATGAGGAAAAAAATGAACACATATAAGTTTAAAAATATGTGAGATATTAACATTCCCACATTTCTAAAGAGTTCTATGGACCAATCTTCCAGAGTAAAATATGAGATAGGAATATGAGGCTCAACGGAGGAAAGGTGTCTCATGATAGTCATGTAATGGTTGGCCCCAGATTCAACAATCTAGGATGAATTGGATGCCAAGATAGAGGCTCTGACATTACCTTGGTTTGAGGCCAGATGTGTCAAATATGTCACAATAGATTACATGGCCAAGAATCCCCAAATCATGTGAATATTGGAGGAGAATTTTGAGAGGCCCATAGAAATTAGCTTATAATCAGTTGAAGAGATGATGACAGACACATATGTCTAATCCTTAGACAACATGGGAAACCTCAATACCATGAGTGCGCCCATAGGAATGGTTATGATTTTGATAGAGCTTATCCTTCAAGTAGCCAAACTTGTTGTACCTTGGGGGATGTTCACAACCATGTCCACACCTACGTCTACAAGCAAAGGTAGCAATCACTAGTTGCAACTCTGATAGAGTGGAAGACAAGAGTCTTACCTGGAGATGAGAGAAGACATCTTCTAGAGGGGGAAAGCTGTCACCTGCCAAGATAATACTACAGACTACGTATAGGCTAGATGAAGGATATTGAGATATTTTTCTATGCCAAGATTGGCCCTACTTAATTTGATCCTCAAAAGAGACAGGATGAAAATAGTCAAGCTATTAAAATAGGCTGACATTGAATCCAAATGTTCATCAAGGGTCCTATCATCCTAATTTTCACAAAAAGTTATGTTGGTATTGTATGCCTAGAGAGCCAATCATATGATGATTGTAATGGCATAACTTGTAAATGATTTGATTAATAATAAAGGCAAGCTTCTAATTTATTCTATTTTATTTAGTTATGAGATAATGAACTAACATAATAAATGTTTAAACAATGAATGATACTCAATGACATATGTCTTCATGTTTAGGACCCAAACAATGAGATCATATGTATGTGAAGAGTTCATATATTCTTGTTATGTCCATAGTCAGATGTTATTGTGTAAGGTTGATAGACAACAATAACACATCAGACTAGAGTGTGTGTTGGTTGATGATAGAATCACATTAGTCATGATATGGCGATATCAAACCAAGCACACAAATACATGTTAGAGAACAATGTATCAGACAAACCCACTATGAGAGTAACACATGGATACCATTTCTATGGTGGTCATAGTTAGCTCTCATAGTGTTGGTGGTGACTGCGATTCTTAGACTTGAATTCACTACACTCATCACATGTCATTTGGTATGCTTTGACATCATCAAACGTAGTCCTAAATAAGGATTGCCATAACGGTGAGGATTGGGTGACTGTGGCACATGCATACTAACTGTGAGTGATGTAGATGGGATTTTCCCTCCTATGGGAGTATGATATCCAAGGCCAATTGAGCTAGAAAGATTGAGAAATAGATGGCCATGTACATGTGATTCAATATATGATATTGAGCTTACACATATCTCATAAAGTCTTCTATAACAAGAAACATAGATTGTGTGTTAAAGTGGATGACAGATCCATGCCTCGAGTTCAATCAGGATATCAGAGACAAAGGAATTATACAAACACTATAACACCAAACACAAATGGTAGGTTGAAGTTGTTCTCCAAATTTCCATTTACTTGGATAGCCATGATGCATGACTAAGCACCATTCTTTTCTTGTGATGTCATAGTTGGTTATGGACATTCACTGCCAACGTAATACGCGACCTATAGGGTATGACCTAGAAGAAGAGTTTGATCATGAATGATGTTTGGATTGAATACTAAAGGTGTTGAGGTATTCAATTAAACAACTGAGGTTCAAAATTGACTAACTGGACTTTGAACCGACTAGTTCAAGTGTTGAGACAATCGGTTGGAGTGTCAAGTCAAATGGAATCACAATTGGTTGTACTTTTCCTAAACTGGATAAGTGAAATGACCATCTCACTTGTGAAATGACTGTCTCACAATGTGAAATTACCGTTTCACTATGTGAGATGACCACTTAGTTTCCCAGGTCACCCGGTTCAGTTGCCAATTTGATTGGAACAAGGATTGATGATGATGTCATGTTTAGCATTAAATCAGGCATTGAATACCAATTTGATTCAGAATAGGAAACTTGTGAGATGACCATTTTTCTAAGAGAGACGTCGATCTCACTCACAAAATAACCGTTTCACTAAGTGAGATGACTGTCTCACTAACGAGATGACTGTTTCACACTGTACAAGTTCTAGAAGATTCATGATTTTAGACCCTTCTACTCCCACACCGATTGGAAACCTTGACCCTGATGTCTATTATAAATAGAGGGGTACTGGGGGCTTCCCAAGGCACACAATTGAGAATTAGTTGCTCTGAAAATTATTTTCCTCTCTAGTTGTGGTAACCAAGAGAGCCCAAGCAAGTCCTACCCGACTAGGGAGGGATAGCTAGAGAGAGAACAATTGAGAATCATTGTGGGAGAGTGGGTTGGTGACTAGTACACCAACATGAGAGACAACTCCTTCTTGTCTATTCTAGAAGGATGATAGGATTTCTAGACGGTCTGTGTGGACTTCTCTAGAGACGAGGTGGCTTTTGTCTGTCGCTAAGGAGGACAATGTTAGCCAATAGTCCGTGGCAAGAGGAGATGCTGCAGACGATGCCATTTGAGGTTGGTGTCTGTGTAGGAGCTGCAGATGAGTCCCAGTGAAACTAAAAGACAATTGCACATCTACAATAATGAGGAGTATGTCACTAGACTTTCTCTAAGACCAGCTATATCCTCAAAACCACCCTTTCTATTATATAGTTGTTGACGCGATTAGCTAGTTTAATGGGAAATATGACATACAAGTTTTGTTTCTGTTGCCTATTATGCTGCCCTATTTCCCTACAGTGGTATCAGAGCTAGGTTATTCTAATATATTTTGGGATAATCAATATGATCAAATTTTATTTTTATCATTTAATTATGTGATGCGAATAATTTCTTATCCAATCAAATACTATAATAATCCCAAACTAACATATATATGATATATATACACAATTTACACACGATGCCCTAAAAGTGAGTTTTTATGGTGGATGTGTAGCATGGTTATGGTCAATAACCCTATTATCCATGCATGGCTGTGTGGTTGGTTAATCCTATTTTATCTCAGTCTACATACTGAGCCTCTATCTTATCTTCTCAATGTAAAGTTAATTCTCTCCTACCTTTACTCCCATCAAATGTAACTCGAGGTTTATCTATACTCATGTAATAGTAGGTTAGTTTACTTTCCTATTATGATGAAGAAGAAAGACCTTTTGATGACTCCATATGACCTCCTGAAGGACCCAGGATGACCAGGTGGATGAGCTAAGCCGATCGGCTGGTGGAGCCAGCCAATCGACTGGAGGATCTAACAAATGGTGGACCGAAGAACCAGACGATTGGTGAGACAACCAAACGACTCACCAGAAGGCAATCCCTTTAAATTGAACAACCCAGATTGGTAAGAACACATCTTCATCAACAACAAGTTTCTGCATGTGATGTATATCTAGGTTGTGGTAATTTGTTGTGGCTCTAAGGAAATACATTAGGCTAGCCATGACCATTTCTTTTTGCTTATTGCATGTTTTTGTTGTGGGATATAGCATGTATATGATACACACTATATATGTGGTGACTGGACAAAGTATATGTATTTATAAATAGAAAACCCCTCAAATAAAATATCAAAGCCTTAGAGCTTTCCATAAGCAGCAAACATGAAAAGCCTGATCGACCAAGCGTGGGCATGCCTTATCATGGTACACCATCTATATTGTGGAAGTGTGATGGTAGATATGTAGCTCTACCCTAACAGGGTGCATATTTTATCATGTTGGCTTGTAGGTCAGGCTTGACTAGGTGATCTTAATAGGATTAAGCACCTAGAAGCATGAAGATGGACTATGGCAAGGAGTTCTGCATACCATCTATCTAAGAATTGTAGGATATGCAATTGGCAAATGTTGCCTACCTTAATAATTGGTCATGAGCACCAACGTTGGTTGGGTATTGACTGAATTATTTTGGATCTTGGCTCACGAGAAGATTGTATGCGTAATCTTTTGAATTGGTAGTGAGGGCTATCAATTTGAACAAAATAGTGGGAGCAATAATTTATTAAAGGCCTAATTAAATATCATCTAAATTTTATCAAATCAAATCAAATCAAAAGGGTATTGACAAATGCAATTTTTTCTCTTCTAGAATAAAATGGAAAACACTCGATCATTGCGATCATACAAACACAATAAGATTTATTTCCATAACTGGTTCATGATCTTGAGAAATGTTCTGCATGTTCCTAAAACACCAGTGCCAGTAAAATCCACTCCATATTCGCCTAAGTTGGATGCTTACTTGAAGCATGCCAGTAAAGATATAACCATTAAGAACCTTATGTTGGGATGTATGAACTATGAGTTGCATAAACAACCTGATAAGCATGAAAGGAATAATGTCTCTAAGGTGTTGTTTTAGTGCAAACTGACAGAGGAAAATTCAATAGAGCCTCATGTGCTCAATATGATTGGACATATGAAGCATCTAGAAAGACTGGGATCTCCTTAAAGTCAAGAGTTTGTCACAGATATGATTTTGCAATCATTTCCTAAATGATGTAGCCATTTTATCGAGTGTTACAACTTGAGTATCATGGCTAGAACACTGTATGAATTGCTTACCATTTTAATAAATGTCAAAGAAAAAATGAAGAAGGATAATCCTGTGATAATGATCAACGCAATGAAGTCCAAGGGCAAAGGCAAGGCTAAGAAGTGTTCTATGGCTAAGCTGAAGTCCAAGTCTTCTGCATTCAAAATAACGAGATGAATAAGGACACCAAGGAAGATGAATCAAGGGATAAATATCTCTACTTCTAATATATATGTGATTGAGATTAACTTCACTAATTCTTCATCTTGGGTTCTTGATACCGGATGTGGAGCACACATTTGCTCAAATGTGAAGGATTTGAAAACAAGTAGACCTTTAGTGAAAGGTGAGGTTGAACTGCGTGTTTCTAATGGAGCAAGAGTTTCCGCCAATGTAGTTGGAACCTATGAGTTATCTCTACCAAGTGGGCTTGTAATAGAGTTAGAGAACTGCTATTATGTACCTTCCATTAATAGGAACATAATATCTATATCTTTTTAGGACAAGAATGGATTAAAATTTCTTATAAAAAATGAAAGATGTTTTATTAGTAAAAATGGGATCTTTTATGGCAGTGCTCCGATGTCCTATGATATATACTCGATAGATCTAGAAACAAACATATATAACATGTATACTAAAAGACAAAAACTCAATGAATCAAACCAAACATACCTTTGGCATTGTCGTCTTGGCCACATAAACAAGAATCACATATCTAGACTCCATAAAGATGGTTATCTAGACTCTTTAGATTTTGAATCAATAGAGACACGTGAGTCTTGTTTGTTGAGAAAGATGACAAAGACTCCCTTCACTGCAACAATGAGAGGGCTAGTGATCTATTAGGACTCATACATACTGATGTATGTAGCCCTTTTAGAACAAATGCTAGAGGTGGGTATCAATACTTCATTACCTTCATTGATGACTTCAGTATATATAGCTATGTTTACTTAATGAGACATAAGTCACAAACTCTTGATAGGTTCAAGGAGTTCATGAATGAAGTACATAATCAACTTGGTAGAAGTATTAAGGCACTTTGTTCAGATTAAGGTGGAGAATACTTAAACCAAGAGTTTGGGGACCTTCTTAAAGCCCATGGAATTTTGTCCCAGTGGACTCCACCTGGGACACCTCAGCATAATTGGTGTATCAGAAAGAAGGAACCACAAATTGCTGGATATGTTGCGATCAATGATGAGTTTTGCTGATCTTTTGACTTCCTTCTGGGGACATGCTCTACAAACTACAACATTTACACTTAACCATGTACCATCTAAATTGGTTCAGTTGTTCTCTCCCATCGCTATCCCTCCCAGTCGGGTAGGACTTGCTTGGGCTCTCTTGGTTGCCACAACCAGAGAGGACAACGATTGTTAGAGGAACTAATTATCAGTTGTGTTGTTATTCTCTGGGAAACCCCAAAACCCCTATATTTATAGGCATGTTTAGGGAGAAGCTTCCCTCTAGGTTGAGTGAACCAAGTAGGTTGTCTCCATCATCTCATCTTGTGGGGGATTGTTGGAGAAGACCCTTAGATTTGATACCACTTGTTGGGTATAGGGATCTAGAGGGGGGTGAATAGAGCTTCAAAATTCTCACAAGATAAGTTATACCTTCAAATTATATCAATCAAAACCAATAGCTTAAGGGCAACCCAGTCTGTTTAGGATTTGTGTGAGAGTGGAAGGGACCGCAAGATCTTGAATTTTCACAACCTGCAAACCACGAGATGGTCGTATGGTGACCCAAACAGTTGTCTCATCACGTGATACAGTTTTCCTGCACTATCACATGATAGTTTGGTAGTCTCCATATCGCATATGAAATTGGCAATTCAATTACCATTAATTCTAGTCATTAATTTGTTATACCACAAGTATTGTGCAATGAAACAAGTTTGGGAAACTTATAGAACGTTCGCTCAGCCCCAACCGAGCCATCTCATACATGTAAGATGCCCGTCTCACTGACCCAGACAGCCGTCTGGTGAGTCGAGTTGAGCCGATTGGTTCATCAGAATGAACTGGTCGGTTCACACCTCAATTTGGGAAAAACTTGGCCAATTTGATCTCTGATCAGCCTAACAACCCAAACACCCATCTCAACACTTGAGATGCTCGTCTGGCATGTCCAAATGGTCGTCACACCCTATGAGATGGTTGTTTGGTAGTGCAGTCAGCCAATCTGTTGTGTGAATTGAATACCTAAGCACTTTAGTAGTCAATTCAATCATCATTTAAGATTAAAATCCTCTTCTAGATGAGTTCCTTTATGTGTGACCCTATAGGTCCCATATAACATCAGAAATGAATGTCCATAACTAGATTACAAGTAGAGAGTGGTGCCTAGTCGCACATCAGTGCTATCCAAGTAAATGGAAAGTTAGAGAACAACTTCAACCTACAACCTGTGTAAGGTGTTGTAGTGATTGTGTAATTGCTTTGTCACTAATATCTAGGATGAACTTGAGGTATGGAATAGTCATCCTCTCAATGTTCAATCCATGTTCCTTGAACCAAGAGCAGACTGTCTGAGATAATGTGACCTCAATATCATATATTGATTCATATGTGCATACACATGCGTTTCTTAGTCTCGGTAATCAAGTGGCCAGGATATCATACTCCAGCAAGAGGGACAAATCCAATCATTAGCACTCAAAGTATATTCCTATGTTTCAAAGTCACCCAATCATCACCGTTATAACAACCCATGTTTTTCCTTGACAACTAGCTCAACTCATTAAGCCTGCTGTTTGTGAAGCAAAGGTTGTGGGATCGAATCACACCGGATCATGTTGGGGCACTACAAGTAGGGATAAATAAGCCTTTGGTTTTATCTATTATCCGTTCTCCCTCCTGATTATCTTAATAGGGGTGAAATTCCCCAAATCATTTTTTTATAACAACCTGTGTTTCAGGATTGCGTTTGATGATGTCAAAGCATACCCAATGGCATGTGACAAGTGCAACAATTTCAGGTCTAAGAATCACAATCACCACCTTCACTATGAGAGATGATTATGACCACCAATGATGGTTTCCATGTGTCACTCTCAAGGTAGGTCCATCCAATACACTATTCTCTAACATATATCTATGTGCTTGGTTTGATATCGCCATATCATGACTAATGAGATTCTATCATCAACCAACCCACACTCTAGTCTTATGTGTTATTGGTGTCTATCTGCCTTCCACAGTAACAACTAACTAGGGACATAATAACAATGTACACACTCTTAACATTGGTATGATCTCATCCTCCAAGTCATGTACTTGAAGACCTACGTCATTGAGTATTGTCATCCTTTAGAAAATCATAATATTTCCTCATTATCTCATAATTGAGTGAAATAGAATGAAATGGAAGCTTGCATTTATGAGTATTAATAAAATCCTTTATGGTATATGCCATGTCAATCATCACATGATTGTCTCTCTGGGCATACCTTACCAACAATATGGGCCTTAGTAGATCCACCTGAAGGGGTAAAACCTATAGGGTGCAAGTGGGTCTTCATGAAGAAGACTGACATGGATGGAAAAGTTCAAACCTATAAGGGCAGATTGGCTGCAAAGGGTATCGGACAAGTTCAAGGTGTTGACTATGAAAAAACCTTTTCTCCAGTGGCCATGGTTAAGTCCATGAGGATCATGCCTGCCATTGGAGCTTATCATGACTATGAGATTTGGTAGATAGATGTTAAAACTGCATTCCTTAATGAAAATATTCTTGAGGATGTGTATATGACACAACCTGAGGGTTTTATAAATCCAAAGTATGCAAATAAAGTCTGTAAGCTACAAAGATCAATCTATGGATTGAAGCAAGAATCTCAGAGCTGGAATCTTTGTTTTGATGAAAGAATCAAAGAGTTTGGCTTTATTCAAAATGAAGTTGAACCTTGTGTGTACAAGAAGGTTAGTGGGAGCATAGTGACATTTCTCATATTGTATGTAGATGACATATTGCTGATGGGGAATGACATCCCTACTTTACAAAAGGTAAAGACATGGTTGGGAAATACATTCTCTATGAAAGATTTGGGAGAAGCATCCTACATCTTGGGGATTAAGATCTATAGAGATATATCTAAAAGGCTTCTTGGATTGAGTCATAGCACATGCACTAGCAAAGTGTTGAAGCAGTTTAGCATGGAGAGCTAAAAGAGAGGAAGCCTACCCATGCGTCATGGAGTTACCATCTCTAAAGCTCAATGTCCCAGTTCTTTTGAAGAAAGGGAACACATGAGTTTGACTCCATATGCATCAACAATTGGATCAATCATGTATGCAATGTTGTGTACCCATCTCGACATCTCATATGCCTTGTACATGATGAGGAGATCTTAGTTAAATATGGGTGATGCTCAATGGACAGCCGTAAAGAACATCCTTAAGTACTTGAGAAGAACTAAGGATCAATTCCTCATCTATGACAAAGAGGAAGATTTGGTGGTAAAGGGTTACACCGAAGTAATCTTCCAAACTGACAAATATGATTACAGATCGCAATCAAGATTCATGTTTTTCCTAAACAATGGAGCTGCAAGTTGAAAGAGTTTCAAGCAAGAGATAGTTGCTGATTCTACAATAGAGGCCGAGTATATTGCTGCATCGAATGCAACAAAGGAGGCTGCATGGATAAAAAAGTCGATCTCTGAACTTGAGGGTGTTCCATGCATCAATGATAAAATTGAGCTATATTGTGACAATAATGGAGCTATCACACAAGATAAGGAACCTAGATCGCATCAACACTCAACACATATACAAAGGCGGTTCCATCTCATACGAGAGATTGTACAAAGAGGAGATGTGAAGATTTGTAGAGTACCAACTGAAAACAATATTGCTGACCCCTTACAAAGGAACTTTCACAACAAAAGCATGATGGTCATGTTAGATCACTTGGGATAAGATTCATGGGTGATTGTCTCTAAGTGCAAGTGGGAGTCTGTTGGAATGTATGCCCAGAGAGCCAATCATATGATTATTGTAATGGAATAACTTATAAATGATTTGATTAATAAGAAAAGCAAGCTTCCAATTTATTCTGTGTTATTCAATTATGAAATAATGAACTAGCATAATAAATGTCTAAAGAATGAATGATACTCAATGACATATGTCTTCATGTTTAGGACCTGAACAATTAGATCATATGCATGTAAAGAGTTCATATATTCTTGTTATGCTCTAGTCAGATGTTATTGTGGAAGGTTGATAGACAACAATAACACATAAGACTAAAGTGTGTGTTGGTTGATGATAGAATCACATTAGTCATGATATGGCAATATCAAACCAAGCACACAGATACATGTTAGATAACAATGTATTAGACAGACCCACTATGAGAGTAACACATGGATACCATTTCTATGGTGGTCATAGTTAGCTCTCATAGTGTTGGTGGTGACTGTGATTCTTATACCTAAATTCACTACACTCATCACATGTCATTTGGTATGCTTTGACATCATCAAACACAATCCTGAATAAGGATTTCTCTAACAATGATGTTTGGGTGACTGTGACACCTAGGGACTGACTATGAGTGATGTAGATCGGATTTTTCCCTCATATGGGAGTATGATATCCAAGGCCACTTGAGTTAGCGAGACTGTGAAGTACATGGCCATGTACATGTGAGTCAATATATGATATTGATCTTACACATATCTCATACATTCTACTATAGCAAGAAGCATAGATTGAGTGTTGAAGAGGATGACAGATCCATGCCTCTAGTTCAATCTGCATATTAGAGATAAAAGAATTATAGAAACACTATAACACCAAACATAGATTATAGGTTGAAGTTGTTCTCCAACTTTCCATTTACTTGGGTAGAAATGATGTATGACTAGGCACCACTCTTTGCTTGTGATGTCATAATTGGTTATGGACATTCACTACCAACGTAATATGGGACCTATAGGGTCACACACATAGGACTTGACCTAGAAGAGGAGTATGATCATGAATGATGTTTGGATTAAATATTAAAGGTGTTTGTATATTCAATTAAATAACTGAGGTTTAAAATTGACTGACTAGACTCTAAACCAACCATTTCAAGTGTTGAGACAATCAGTTGGAGTCTTAGGTCAATTGGAATAAAAATTGGTTGTCCTTTGCCTGAACTGGACAAATGAAACGACCACCTCACTTGTGAAATGACTATCTCACAATGTGAAATGACCATTTCACTAGGTGAGATGACCGCTTAATTTTCCATGTCACCCGATTTAGTTGCCAATTTGATTGGAACAAGGATTGATGCTGAAGTCATGTTTAGCATTAAATCGGGCATTGAATACCAATTTGATTCAGAAAAAGAAACTTGCAAGACACCCGTTTTACTAAGAGATATGATCGTCTCACTCACCAGATGACCGTTTCACTAAGAGAGACAACCTCCTTGATCATGAGATGATCGTTTGGGTGTGAGAAACAACCGTTTCGTACTACACAAGTTCTAGAAGATTCATGATTCCAACCCCTTCTACTCCCAGACCGATTGGGAACCCTGACCATGGCCTCTACTATAAATAGAGGGGTACCGAGGACTTCCCAAGACACACAATTGAGAATCAATTGCTCTGACATTTATCATCCTCTCTAGTTATGGTAACCAAGAGAGCCCAAGAAAGTCCTACCCGAATAGGGAGCGATAGCGAGGGACAGAACAACTGAGAATCATTGTGGGAGATCAGGTTGGTCACTAGTACACCAACAAGAGGGACAACTCCTTCGTGTCTATTCTAGTAGGATGATAAGAGTTACAAGCAGACCATGTGGACTTCTCTAAAGGTGAGGTGGCTTTTGTCTATCGCTAAGGAGGACAACATCAGCCAATAGTCCATGGCGAGAGGAGTAGCTACAGACGACGACATTAGAGGCTTCTGTCTGTAGAGGAGTCACAGATGAGTCGTAATGCAACTAGAATGCAGTTGTGCATCTACTATGATGAGGAGTATGTCACGAGACTTGCTCTA
Organism: Alisma plantago-aquatica; assembly: GCA_963693085.1. Taxonomy (NCBI): domain Eukaryota; kingdom Viridiplantae; phylum Streptophyta; class Magnoliopsida; order Alismatales; family Alismataceae; genus Alisma; species Alisma plantago-aquatica. The sequence continues at coordinate 465,440,168 of OY856409.1, read as the reverse complement.
GGACCAAGTATATCCTCAAACCCATCCTTTCCATTATATAGTTGTTGACGCGATCCGTTAGTTTAATGGGAAATATGGCATATATTTTTTTGTTTTCGCTACCTATTCTGTCGCCCTATTTCTCTACAAATTATCCCATATTCTATATATACTCAAAACATTTTTCGACAATGGTGGCAGCCACTGGCGTAAGGCAATAAGTTGTGAGCATGCAAAACCTGTCGGCCACTGTGAATAAGCATAGGAGGGGCACAGTGGGCATGCACGATGAGGGGAGAGGGGGTAGGTGGGATTTGTGAGGGTGGGAGGAGATACTTCTTGTATCAATAATGAAACCCATATCATAGCACTCAATTTATCACCCTCAAGTTATCTGTCATATATGTCTATCCCATATCTAAGATACTCTTATAGTGTCACATTTTATTCTTATTCAATATTTTAAGACTAAAGAGGTAATATGTAAGACATATAAACACATGAGTAGTATTATTACCACATTAAAATTATTTACCATTAGAATACTTCCATCCTTTGCTAGAACTCACATTGGATTAAGAAAACCCCAAGTTACTTCCTATTTATTTTATCAATGATCCTTATGATGTATATCATGAACACTTGCAAATTCTTATTCTTAATGAATAATCAATTTTAGTCTCATTAATGAATCAATCAAGTGTTTCAACTCTAGGATATAAAAGAAGGTTCATAATTCAAAGAACTCAAGAGAGTACAAACCACGAATACTGGACATGAAAAGGATAATTTCAAAATATTATGCCATATTAAAGGACAAGATCTTGTAGGAATACCATAAACACCTAAAAATAGGATTATACTTTATATCATAGTACAAGTACTTCTTAAAAAATTTCAATTTCAAATTCAAAATCATCTGGAAGGTGAATCAATCACAAGAATGCACATAGAAAGACCACCTTTATGCATAAATAAGCTCATTTGATATAACATGTCTAATTCAAATGAAATTAAAGAAGAATAATAGTTAAATAATAGTCATAAAATAGTTATATATCAACTCCCAATCTATAATACTAACATCGATGTTGATTCTCCCATCATATGATACCTAAACACCTTAAAGATGCCATTTTTAGTAACATTTTCACATATATTTCAAAATTTTAACCCATGCATGGTTAGGTGAATATGATATTAATATCAGAGAGTATTTGCAAAAGATTAGGTAGAACATGAAATTTCTCGTTTCCATCTTACCAATCCAAAACAATTTTCAAGGAAATCATCATTTAGCACATTCTATAGGGCAACATTAAGGCATTTAGAACACTAATGTATAAATTTAAAAATTGTAGTCCATATGTATTATAGAGATCAAGCCATTATAATTAAGAATCAGTATACTAGTTAAGGAAAGGCCTAAAAACTAATTATTACATCATATATTAGTAAAACAATCCCTAAAGATTCAACTTTTAGGCATGTTAAATACGTTTAGAGCAAGTTTAGAAATTTGCATGCACAAGTAGGCAAAAGAAGCTAAAAAAAGCCATACAACTCACCTCCAAGGGTGATGATCATGAGTTCCTCCATCAAAAACCTCCAAGGTCATAGACCAGCCCTATAAAATCTCTAAAATCCAAGCTCCAAAGAAGATCTAACTCCGTCCATGACAAAGAGAGAGAAAAGGAGGGTTCTTCACCAATATGGGGTAGGTTCCACCATGGAACTACATGGGATTGGTCAAAGGAAGAATATGAGATGAGGGACAATAATAAAAATTAGATTGGAAAATGGATCTTACATGGTTAGGGTTAGGAATTAAGCCACTAAGATTGGAAACACCTTTGAGAAGCTTGATCAATAACATGCTAACCTCCATCCATGAACATCGGCCTCCTTGGGTCTGTCATTGATCACAATGACCCCTCCATGTTTCTATAAGAACTTGGGCTGTCAAATGAGCCTCTAGGTTGATTGGAAGGAGTTTTTATAAACTAGAATGTGTGCAAATATCAAAACTATCCATAACTAGTCTCTAGAATACCCATTGGTCAACACAAGACTTATATTAGTCGAAGTTGCCTTCTCATCAACCATCCTAGCACTCTCATTAACTTAGAAATCATTGTCATCAATCTACACTATACTCCCATCGATATATAACTTCTATTGATAAAAAGTGCATATGTTGGCACTCTCATCGGCTGGAAAGCTCATTGGTTAACACTCTGATGAGTGCATACTCATCATGATTTTCAATTACCTTTTTGGAACAATTTAATATCTATTCCACATCTTTTCACCCTAATATGAATCATAATGCACAAAACTACTCAGTGATTCAATAATCAAGGTTTTAACTAAATATCTTTCATTTTATGCAGGTGTAGCAGGCAACTCCATGCAAACGGTCTCAAGACCGTTTGGATCCATGCGGTCTCAAGACCGTTTGCTGAAATACAGAAAGAACAAGACGAAACCAGTTGCCCAAGAAGTCCACGCGGTCTCAAGACCGTTTGGTCTCATGCGGTCCCAAGACCGTTTGGTCCCATGCGGTCCCAAGACTGTTTGGTCCCATGCGGTCTCAAGACCGTTTGGTCCCATGCGGTCTCAAGACCGTTTGGTCCCATACGGTCTCAAGACCGTTTAGGACCATGCGGTCTCAAGACCGTTTGGTCCCATGCGGTCTCAAGACCGTTTAGGACCATGCGGTCTCAAGACCGTTTGGTCCCATGCGGTCCCAAGACCGTTTGGTCCCATGCGGTCCCAAGACCGTTTGGTCCCATGCGGTCTCAAGACCGTTTGGTCCCATGCGGTCCCAAGGCCGTTTGGTCCCATGCGGTCCCAAGGCCGTTTGGTCCCAAACGGTCCCAAGACCGTTTGGTCCCGCGCGGTCCCAAGACCGTTTGATGCAAGCACAAGGATCGATTGAAGAACTAAAGCCGCGCGACCACGCCAAAGCCAGGACCGATCAAAGCAAGACCGTTTGGCGCTCAAACGACCTCCAAACCGTTTGATGCCCAAACAGTCTCAAGACCGTTTGGTGCCCGAGCGGTCTCAAGATCGTTTGGCGCCCAAACGGTCCCAAGACCGTTTGGCGCCCAAACGGTCTCCAAACCGTTTGGAGAAGATATTTCCAGCAACTTATCCAAACCGTTTGGGATCAGATCTGAAACTATAAATAGACCCCCAGGGTCCCCATTTCGAGGCATCGGTCCCGGACGCCGAAAGGATGCCAGAGCACCACACCGATCAAGTTCCACTCCATCTACCGCTGGTGTTGCGTCCAAGGAGGCTAAGAAGAGGAAGAAGACGGCGCAAGGAGCGCATCTTCTTCACCGAGCTGCGTCCACCCTCTGCACCGAGCTCATGGCGGATCTATCTTTCTCTCCTATCCTTCTTGTATCTCGTATCATGAGCGAGTAGTCCTCTTTCGCTGGGGTGCGGGGACTAGCCCCGCTGCCCACGCAAACCATGTTCTTTTGTTAAACTTTCCAAGGCAATGTATATAACTCTTCATTTTGTCATTTATCGTTAAGCTTGTAGGTTGGTTATGTGCGTGTTTTCATCTTTGTGCTCCCTATGTTGCGATAACTTCAATGCATGGGTTCGTATGTCGCGATAACTTCAAGGCATGGGTTGGAACGTCGCTTAGCATGTTTGACCCTTGACGATAACTTCCGATGGGTTCCTTGAGGTCGTAAGTGTATGATCCGCGAGGGGACGAGCCATCTAGCCTTCGGTGACGCTTCTGTGCGCCTAACGCCTGTATAGGGGGTTCACAACCTTAGTTGGATTTTGCATCATCTTGCTAAACATCGATGTTTGCTCGCATGTCACCTTCCTGCTTGTTTATCGGTTAACGCGGCTGACTCCCAAACTAGAAATAGGATGGGATTTCATCGAGGTCGTAAGTGTATGATCCGCGAGGGGACAAGCCATCTAGCCTTCGGTGACGCTTCTGTGCGCCTAACGCCCGTATGGGGGGTTCACAACCTCCGTGGATTTCTGTATCTTCAGAGCCGTAAGACATGTGATCCGGATGGCGATGAGAAATCGGCTGCCTATGGTGATGCTTACGCGGACCTAACGCCCGTATGGGGGGTTCTGCAGCAGCTCTATTTGGGGTGTTATATCGTGCCTGGTTTGTTTTCAAGAGAGTGTGTTTGTGTGCGTAGCGGTGGTCAAACCCGGTACCATCCCAGCGATTCCATATCATTGATCTAAACCCATCTTTTATTCCGCATTTACTTTCTTGCAATTAGTTTAATCAAACCAAAATCAACCAATTGTTCTAAATATTAGTTTTACTTGGGCTAGATCTAACTGACAAAGATTCTTAAAAACATTGTCCTTTGGGTTCGATCCTCAACTATACTGCGATAAGATCCGTCCGCTTGCGGGTGGTATTGTTGCACTTGGTTTTGGTAAAAGCTCGGGGATATAAACCCTGAGTGAATTTGTTAAGTGCATTCAAAAAGCCACATCAAATTCTGGCGCCGTTGCCGGGGACAACGGAATCAGTCAGTCAAATCTAGTTCTTTTAAGACTAATCTAGGATTTTGTTTTCTTTTTGAAACTATCACTCATCTTTTTGATCTTTATTCTACACCAAGGATCTCACTTTCAAACCTTTTCAAATTTCAGGTGCTCTTTGACGATTAGTGCATGCACCGTTCGGATAGTCTCGGACTGACTGCGAGCTTTGATCCCGAAATCGATAGAACCTTCCATCGTCATATCCGAGAGAATCAAGCCAGAATGGCACAAGAAGAAGAAGTAGCCCGTAGGGTGGCTCAAGCCATCAATGCGCAGAGAGAAAGGTTCATGCAAGAAGCTAGAGCTGCAGTTCAACAGGAGATCTTAGCAGCACAGGCAGCAGCTCAGGCAGCGGAACTTCAGAAGGATCTTAGAGAGTTCTCTATCCCAAAGGCCGCGAATGTCTATCATCCGGTGCAGCCTCCTCCCATCGAAGCTGCCAACTTTGAGATTAGAGCACATTGGATAACCTTGCTTCAAAACAACCCATTCTACGGTAAACAAGCTGAAGACAGCCAAGGTCATCTTCTCAGATTCATTGACCTGTGTGCTATGACAAAGCAAAATGGAGTCTCTGATGATGCTATTCGACTCCGTCTCTTCAAGTACTCTCTGGCTGATAGAGCCATTAGTTGGTACAACTCACTACAGAGTGATGTACCCATCATCACCTGGGAGCAGCTTCAAAACGCCTTTCTGGAAAAGTTCTACCCCCATCTCTTACATATGAGATCAGGGGACGAATCACAAATTTCACTCAAGTCCCAGGAGAAACTCTTTCCGAAGCTTGGGATAGATACAAGGAGCTCCTACGCAAATGCCCACACCATGGAATTCCTAAGAACCAGCTGATAGAGATATTCTACAGGGGTGTGGAGGATGATGTTAAGATGTTCCTTGACTCCTCGTATGGAGGGAACTTCATGCGGCAAAGTTACGACAGCGCATGGAGAGTAGTCACCCTGGGAGCAAAAAATCAAGCCAACTGGGGCCGATCTATTGGTAAAGGAGTCTTAAAGGTAGCTATGGCTGACGCTATCCCAGAATACAAATCTATAGCTGAAACTTTGAAAGTCTTAGTTGCAAAGCAAGATCACATAGAATCATCCCTTGCTGCGATTGGAAGAGGACATTCTCCAACTAGGCAACCAGAACAGGTCAAGTCCACTTCTTTGTTTTGTGAAGCGTGCAAAGGCACTGACCATTCCACACTATCATGCAATGTTCTCTATGATGTTGTTTTAAGCAATGCCTGTGGACAGGGAGATAATTGCCAGATGGAAAATCTTAATGCTATTAACACCAACCCTGGGCAGAACTATTACAATCCGAATCAAAATAGGAATCACCCAGGCTTCCAGTACGGAAATCCTTCGGGAGCTATGAACTCACATCAATTTGTTCCGAATAATCAACCAAGAGGCCCATCTGGGTATCAGTTTAACCAGCAACAGAACTTTGGGAATCAAGGAAACTTCAAGGGAAACTTTCAGAACAGAAACTATAATAATTATCAGAATAACTCTCAGTATCAAAGCTTGAACCAACAACAGGGTCAAACAGGATCCATCCCTTCTGATGACAAGCTATCTACCATTGAAAAGTTATTGCAAACACAACAAACGATGATAGCCAATCAACAAGCCCAGCAGAAGGCTATTGAAACTCAACTAGCTCAACTTGCTGCAAGTATTAAGCCACAAGCTGGAGTCTTCACCGGACAACCTGAGAACAATCCGAAACATCTGGAGCAGCTGAAGGTTATTGCCACAAGATCTGGGAAAAGTTATTTGGATCCCCCAACAAAGACAACTGTGGTTATTTCTGACGAGAGTGAACCTATGACAGACCAAAACTTGACAACACTGGAATTGCAATCAAAGGAAAGCAAGACTGATAAGGGAAGTTCTGAAAAAGTTGTCGATGAAGAAGTAGAGACACCTGAACCAGATATTCCTGTATATAAGCCTCGTGTTCCTTTCCCATCCCGACTGAGGGAAACCAAGCTTGATACTAGATTCATCAAATTCAAAGAGGCTATGAAGAAGCTCCATGTTGATATACCATTCTTAGATGCTCTTAATGAGATACCAGCCTGGACCAAGTATCTAAAGTCGCTTCTCACCAAGAAGTACATCACTGAAGAATATGAAACTGTAAAATTGGCTGCTACCACATCAGATATCATACTAAGCAAGATGCCAAAGAAACAAAAAGATCCAGGATCCTTCGGAATCTCATGCCACATCGGTGATTCATCATGCAAGAAAGGATTGGCGGATCTTGGCACAAGTATTTCTATTATGCCGCTGAGTCTATGCAAGAGATTAGGGTTCGACGAATTGCTTCCAACTGCTATGACTATTCAACTTGCGGACAATTCAGTAAAAAAACCGTTAGGAATTCTTGAAGACATCCCGGTCAAGGTAGGCAAGGACGCATATGTCCCATGTGATTTTGTCATCATGGACATAAAAGAAGACACCAAATACCCTCTCATCTTCGGTCGCCCTTTCCTCGCCACTGCTAGAGCCCTTATCGATGTTGAAGCTGGAACATTACTTCTCAGGTTAGGTAAAGAAACTCTTGAGTTCAAGGTTTTTGAAAGCATGAGAAGACCAAGTATACAGGAGGAGGTCTATCTGATAGATTGTGTTGAGCAGATGTCACAGCTTACTCAAGAATATAACGAGTCATGCGATCCCTTGGAAACTTCTCTATACGACCTTTTTAATGATGAACCTATTGACCAACAAGATAAGGACTGCACCGAACCTCCCGACTCTACTAAAGGAAATCCTGAAGCTACCTATGAAGAATTAAAGGTTACCGAAACCCCAGAAGAAATCAGTGAAAAACCAGGACTTCCTGAAATGAAGCCCCTACCTGAAGGGCTGAAGTATATGTTTTTAGATGATCTCAAAGTTTGTCCTGTCATTATAAACTCTGGTTTAATGACCAAACAAGAAGAGCAACTTCTGGAAGTATTAAAGGATAGCAAGAAAGCCATAGGCTACAAAATGAGTGACCTCACAGGAGTCAGCCAAGCGTTGTGCATGCACAGAATCCCCATGATGGAAGACCATAAGCCAACGATCGAGCATCAACGAAAGTTGAACCCAAATATGAAGGAAGTGGTCCGTCGTGAGATCATCAAACTCCTTATAGCTGGAATAATATACCCAATATCGGACTCACCATGGGTGAGCCCGGTTCATGTTGTACCCAAGAAAGGAGGTACTACCGTTATAAGAAATGAAAACAATGAGCTCATCCCCACCCGAACAGTCACTGGGTGGCGGATGTGTATTGATTATAGAAAATTAAACAAGGCCACTCGGAAGGATCATTTTCCTATGCCCTTCCTCGATCAAGTTTTAGAAAGATTGGCCCATCAAGAATATTTCTGTTACCTGGACGGTTACTCTGGATTCTATCAGATCCCCATACATCCAGATGATCAAGAAAAAACTACTTTCACATGTCCCTTTGGGACATATGCTTTTAAAAGGATGCCTTTCGGTCTGTGTAATGCCACTGCAACTTTTCAACGTTGCATGACTGCCATTTTTGCAGGGCTTACTGAAACAGTTATGGAGGTTTTCATGGACGATTTTTCTGTATATGGGGACTCCTTCGATTCCTATCTTGAGCATCTCTCCATGGTCCTCAAACGTTGTGAAGAAGCACATCTGGTGCTAAATTGGGAGAAATGCCACTTTATGGTAAAGGAAGGCATTGTTTTGGGCCACAAAGTTAGCAACAAAGGAATTGAAGTTGATAAAGCCAAGGTAGAAGTCATCTCTAAACTGGATGTCCCCACAAATGTAAAAGAAGTTCGCGCATTCCTTGGTCACGCTGGATTCTATAGAAGGTTTATACGTGACTTTTCCAAGATAACGAAGCCGATGACTAATCTACTTTTAAAGGATGCTGATTTCAATTTCAATGAAGAATGCGTCAAAAGTTTTGATATGCTGAAGAAAGCCCTTACAACTACTCCCATCATTAGAGCTCCCGATTGGGACCACCCCTTTGAAATTATGTGTGATGCCAGTGATTACGCGGTGGGTGCTGTCTTAGGACAATGCATAGAGAAGAAACATTATGTGATCTATTATGCATCAAAGACCCTCGACGAAGCTCAAAGGAATTATGCTACTACTGAAAAGGAGCTTTTAGCAGTCATTTATGCTTTCGACAAATTCAGATCCTACCTTACTGGTTCGAAGGTAATCGTTTACACTGACCATGCTGCTATCCGTTATCTTATGACAAAGAAGGATGCTAAGCCAAGGCTGATCAGATGGATACTCCTTCTACAAGAATTTGACCTTGAAATAAGAGATAAAAAAGGGACGGAGAACGTCGTGGCAGATCACCTGAGTCGCATCCACACTCTGGATGCTGAAGGGATTCCGATAAACGACTCTCTACCAGATGATCAGCTTATGAGAGTCTCAAGATTCGAACCATGGTATTCAGACTTAGTAAACTACCTTGCCGCCGGAGTCATCCATCCTCAATACACCGGGAACGCTCTGAAGAAATTTATGCATGATGTGAAGCATTACTATTGGGATGAACCATATCTTTTCAAACTCTGTGCAGATGGATTGTATAGACGTTGTGTCGCCAAAGAAGAAGCCCATTCTATTTTGGAACAATGCCACTCAGGACCCGTGGGTGGGCATATGAGCTCTAAAAAGACTGCCTTAAAAGTTTTGCAATGTGGATTTTTCTGGCCAACTTTATCCAAGGACTGCTATGATTTTGTCATATCATGTGATAGGTGTCAAAGAGCTGGAAATATAACCAAGAGAGACGAAATGCCACTGAATCTATGGCAAGAAGTCGAGATATTTGACGTCTGGGGAGTGGACTATATGGGGCCATTCCCATCTTCTAATGGATTCTCTTACATCCTTGTGGCGGTGGACTACGTCTCCAAATGGGTTGAAGCTATACCAACCGTCACCTGTGATTCAAAACCAGTCATCAAACTATTCAAAGATATTATCTTCCCACGGTTCGGAGTGCCGAGAACCGTGATATCTGACGGAGGATCCCACTTCATTGAAAGAAGCCTTGAAGCTCTTCTACGAAAATATGGCGTCTCACACAAGATAGCTTTGCCTTATCATCCACAAACCAGTGGACAGGTAGAGGTCTCCAACCGACAACTTAAGGCTATCCTTGAGAAAACCGTTGGACGTAATCGAAAAGATTGGGCGACAAAAATCAACGACGCCTTATGGGCTTATCGCACTGCTTATAAGACTCCCCTTGGGACTACCCCTTTTCGATTGATATATGGAAAGAGTTGCCACCTGCCAGTCGAACTTGAACATAAGGCATGGTGGGCAATTAAACAAATAAACTTCGATATGAAACAAGCAGGTCAAGCCAGAATTCTGCAACTCCATGAGCTGGATGAACTCAGAATGACAGCCTATGAGAATGCACGAATCTACAAAGAACGTACAAAACTCTGGCATGATGGACATCTGAAACAAAAAGACATACGAGTGGGAGACCAAGTCCTAGTTTTCAACTCCAGATTAAAATTGTTCCCAGGAAAATTCCGCTCACGTTGGTGCGGACCTTACATCGTCAAAAGCATCTTCCCCCATGGTGCTTTCTCTTTATGGAGCGACGGGTCTGGCGAATTTATAGCAAATGGTCACCGCTTGAAAAGATACTTCACACCAGCTGACAAAGGCACCGAAATAATGTTGGAATTCAATAATCCAAAAGACCCACCATAATTCCGAAGAACTCTGTCGAGCCATCGACATAAAACAAAGGCGCTTGTCGGGAGGCAACCCGACCAATAAATCTATTTTACTTTTCCTTTTCAAATTTTGTTCCTTATAGTTAAATTTTCCTTAAATAAAATTTTCCTTATGAGAGAGTTTTTCTTTCAGGACACGAGATCGGATTGGTGCTGATCAGAACGAATTCATTCTCGGCAGTCATACCTGGTGTTTCCTTTCCCCTCCATCTTGAATTTAGGGTTTGCTCGAGGACGAGCAAATCTCTAAGTTCGGGGTGGAGGGTGGGTGGTACGTATTCCACTTCCACATACACCCCCCCTTTTCATATTCAATATGTCTCTATCATAAAATGTTTTCAAAATTTTGAACAGATACCTGATGAAATTTTGTCTTTTGTTGATAAAAATGTAACTAACTTTTTGCTATGCATCTTCTATCATAACATCCTCCTTATTCGAAGCAAATCCTCAAGAGGACTGACTTTTGAAACTTGCCTGAAATCATCTTGTGAAACTTATGATTCCTAACATCATAATTCTTTTTACATAATGATAAGTATCTATCAAACTGATAGGGATCAAACACGTCGCACTTCCTAACTGACTAGTGGAACAATGGCTCAGAAACCCCACCGGATCCGCATCAAGTCATTATTTGAGCAGAGTATGACAAAGAGAATAACCCGATTTTGAATTGTAAATCAAGTTGCATCCTGATCTGAACCCTCTTCTACACTTCTTCTATCATCTTCGTATCCCTCCATCCATAAATACCACCAAAATAGCCAAACTTGTGCCAAACCCTAAGTTCGGGGTGGCACGCCACTTTCCCCATATCCGCTTCTTCCATACCCCTTCCAATAAATAGGGGCGTACCACCAAAAATGCAATCTCGAGTCGAATAGAGGAGAGATCTGCAATAAAAAGATGCCAAAGTGCACACAAAATAAATGCAATCTCGAGTCGAATAGAGGAGAGATCTGCAACAAAAGATGCCATAGCGCACACAAAAAAAAATGCAATAAATGAAATTGCAAAACAAATAAAAATCTCGAGTCGAATAGAGGAGAGATTTACTTCTTCTTTCCATACCACCTTTCACTCCTTTTCTACCTAAGGGCACAATACATGCCCTACCATCCTGAACTACACCAGTGTTAGATCAAATGCATACTTGTCGATTCTACGGGTATCTTTGAACTCCTACAAAACTCTTCGACATGCTTGGTGTTGGAAAAGGCGGGGAGGAAGCGTTGTTGGAAACGAACTCAGGAACGAAGCTATGGAAAGACGTGTTTCGTGGTCCCAGGAAGTTGAGGTACTCACTCATACTGAGCAAAAAGAAAACATTTGTGATGTGAAGATGAAGAAATCACATGGATCAAAAGTATTCCATCAGGCAACCGTTTCAAATTTTATGTTACTCGAGGACGAGCAACGATTTAAGTTCGGGGTGTTTTGATGAGTGCATACTCATCATGATTTTCAATTACCTTTTTGGAACAATTTAATATCTATTCCACATCTTTTCACCCTAATATGAATCATAATGCACAAAACTACTCAGTGATTCAATAATCAAGGTTTTAACTAAATATCTTTCATTTTATGCAGGTGTAGCAGGCAACTCCATGCAAACGGTCTCAAGACCATTTGGATCCATGCGGTCTCAAGACCGTTTGCTGATATACAGAAAGAACAAGACGAAACCAGTTGCCCAAGAAGTCCACGCGGTCTCAAGACCGTTTGGTCTCATGCGGTCCCAAGACCGTTTGGTCCCATGCGGTCCCAAGACTGTTTGGTCCCATGCGGTCTCAAGACCGTTTGGTCCCATGCGGTCTCAAGACCGTTTGGTCCCATGCGGTCTCAAGACCGTTTAGGACCATGCGGTCTCAAGACCGTTTGGTCCCATGCGGTCTCAAGACCGTTTAGGACCATGCGGTCTCAAGACCGTTTGGTCCCATGCGGTCCCAAGACCGTTTGGTCCCATGCGGTCCCAAGACCGTTTGGTCCCATGCGGTCTCAAGACCGTTTAGTCCCATGCAGTCTCAAGACCGTTTGGTCCCATGCGGTCCCAAGGCCGTTTGGTCCCAAACGGTCCCAAGACCGTTTGGTCCCGCGCGGTCCCAAGACCGTTTGATGCAAGCGCAAGGATCGATTGAAGAACTAAAGCCGCGCGACCACGCCAAAGCCAGGACCGATCAAAGCAAGACCGTTTGGCGCTCAAACGACCTCCAAACCGTTTGATGCCCAAACGGTCTCAAGACCGTTTGGTGCCCGAGCGGTCTCAAGATCGTTTGGCGCCCAAACGGTCCCAAGACCGTTTGGCGCCCAAACGGTCTCCAAACCGTTTGGAGAAGATATTTCCAACAACTTATCCAAACCGTTTGGGATCAGATCTGAAACTATAAATAGACCCCCAGGGTCCCCATTTCGAGGCATCGGTCCCGGACGCCGAAAGGCTGCCAGAGCACCACACCGATCAAGTTCCACTCCATCTACCGCTGGTGTTGCGTCCAAGGAGGCTAAGAAGAGGAAGAAGACGGCGCAAGGAGCGCATCTTCTTCACCGAGCTGCGTCCACCCTCTGCACCGAGCTCATGGCGGATCTATCTTTCTCTCCTATCCTTCTTGTATCTCGTATCATGAGCGAGTAGTCCTCTTTCGCTGGGGTGCGGGGACTAGCCCCGCTGCCCACGCAAACCATGTTCTTTTGTTAAACTTTCCAAGGCAATGTATATAACTCTTCATTTTGTCATTTATCGTTAAGCTTGTAGGTTGGTTATGTGTGTGTTTTCATCTTTGTGCTCCCTATGTTGCGATAACTTCAATGCATGGGTTCCTATGTCGCGATAACTTCAAGGCATGGGTTGGAACGTCGCTTAGCATGTTTGACCCTTGACGATAACTTCCGATGGGTTCCTTGAGGTCGTAAGTGTATGATCCGCGAGGGGACGAGCCATCTAGCCTTCGGTGACGCTTCTGTGCGCCTAACGCCTGTATAGGGGGTTCACAACCTTAGTTGGATTTTGCATCATCTTGCTAAACGTCGATGTTTGCTCGCATGTCACCTTCCTGCTTGTTTATCGGTTAACGCGGCTGACTCCCAAACTAGAAATAGGATGGGATTTCATCGAGGTCGTAAGTGTATGATCCGTGAGGGGACGAGCCATCTAGCCTTCGGTGACGCTTCTGTGCGCCTAACGCCCATATGGGGGGTTCACAACCTCCGTGGATTTCTGTATCTTCAGAGCCGTAAGACATGTGATCCGGATGGCGATGAGAAATCGGCTGCCTATGGTGATGCTCTACAGCAGCTCTATTTGGGGTGTTATATCGTGCCTGGTTTGTTTTCAAGAGAGTGTGTTTGTGTGCGTAGCGGTGGTCAAACCCGGTACCATCCCAGCGATTCCATATCATTGATCTAAACCCATCTTTTATTCCGCATTTACTTTCTTGCAATTAGTTTAATCAAACCAAAATCAACCAATTGTTCTAAATATTAGTTTTACTTGGGCTAGATCTAACTGACAAAGATTCTTAAAAACGTTGTCCTTTGGGTTCGATCCTCAACTATACTGCGATAAGATCCGTCCGCTTGCGGGTGGTATTGTTGCACTTGGTTTTGGTAAAAGCTCGGGGATATAAACCCCGAGTGAATTTGTTAAGTGCATTCAAAAAGCCACATCACACTCTCACTGATCCCCCTCCAACATCGCCTGGCCATCATTCCATACACTATGCATTAATTATTCACCTACCATCCCATCGTTCTACATAATAATGTCCATCATTAGTGGACAACTAGAAATCCATCAATTTTGGCACATAGAAGCTTCATTGGTTCACATGTCCAAATTCCTCCTCTATTGACACATTAAAAGCCTTATTGGTTGTCAAGCCTGCCTTCTCATCAATTGTGAACCCAAAACTTCTAATTGTTGAGAGGTCTAGTGCATGCATTGATTGAGATACAAAGACTCTCATCGATTTTCAACCCAAAGTCTCTTGATGGAGTCCATCAACAAGAACTAAATCACCACTACCATAACACACTAGGCTTGGATTAGGGAGGAAGGGATGGAATCCTAATTCACTAAGTTTAAAAGCATTGAAAACTTTAGAAAATAAGAATGATTGAAGAACTTTATCCAAGATAATGTGTACTAAATTTGCAATTTAGCCCTTAATTATGGTGGCATTGTACATTAGTCCACATATGTACATGATTCCATTATCATGGCTATTAAGGTGCAATTGAAGTTATTTTGAGTGATATTTTAACCAATTTATTTGAGGGATTTACCAAGTGTGAAGACAAAGGAAAGTAAAAGTTTAGATACTTTGTAAAATTTTTTTATTTAGCTCATCATATTATGATAACTTTATAATTAAGTATGCAACTTGCAAGGAAATTTTAATTCAAGGTAACAAAGTGCAAAAGTTAGCCGACTGATCACCAAGTAGATAAAAATCAGTTAAAATTCCAACATCATAACAATTCGCTTCATTCTCTCACACTACTCACAAAGTGACATAATTGAGACGTTAATATTTCTCTAAGTAATATGATATCAAAATTTAATCAAGTATACAATTATGATTATAAAGCAAGATTAGAGAGAGGCAAAGGTCAAACTAGGTTCATGGTCTCACAACCTAAAACCCCTCAAGAATTTCTCTTATAAATCCCAAGGTAATGGCAAAGAGAAAAAACAAGAAACACACAACCCTATATCAAAAGAACTTAGGTTACCTTATCATCACTAGTGAATGATTATCATGAAGTTTATTATGAATTCTCAGGGTATTATATATAGTTCATTTCTAGCTTCAACTTATTATGCATCATTCATGGACTTATCGATGCTCCTTGGTTCTACTTAGGAACTAGTGATGACTTCATTTATCTTGCTTGTTATCCCTTAATCAGTCTTATGGATCTTTCCTTATCATTAAATTTGTTACTCATTATACGTAGATTCATCAAATTTAACATTCATTATTAGGTTATTGCCTTTTTTGCCATATCTTTGTGCATAGGATTTCTCACAATCAAGGAAATCAGTTCACGTGTTCCTAAAAATCATCTAATAATAGGACATTTCTTCTCATAAATGCATTCTCTTCTTCCATGTAACATCCTTGGGCTTGTAATAAATTCACAAAAAACTCATATTCACATGGATAAGTAACACATACTATCACTTTCCTCTTATTCATCACTATCTTGGTTTGTTCTATGGCTGAAATATGTTCTTGCCAAACAAGCCTACTCTTGAAACATTTGATTCTTACAACTATCATCCTCTAATTATACAAAGGGATTGGGGTAACATCATATTCAACCATCAGAACATAACTAACTTTTGTTCTTACATGGTATCAACCTATGAATTTCATGATTACTATAACAAAATATTATATTTGCCCCTCTACGTCATTATACCTCAATTTTCAAATAGATTATCACCATACTTCCTGGACATGAATCTGAATATATATCAGATGAGTTTGTTCTCCTCATCTTAATTTAGATTTTCTTCCGATCCTCATGATTACTCTCATTCTTTCATCAACAAGAGATCATTTCCTAAGTAACTTATCTAATCTCCTCATTGTATCATGAAAATTTACTTTAATTCTTTCATAACACACATTGGTTGCATTGAACAGGCTCCACTCTTCTCCTCTTGAAATATACATCTCCATCATCTCAAACCATACTCATCAAATAAGTTCTCCTTTTGCTGTGTGAATTTGACCTTAAATCCTTCTTGTAACATATGTTCTCCACAAACTTCTTTGTACCATACATACATTCTATACATTACTTTAAGGATTTATCATGATCCGTGCACATTATTCAAGCTTCATATACATTTTCATCTCGTCTTAACCTCATCACTTTGTATAATTTTAGTTTGAATCACTAGATTCCCATCCATACAACACACCCTTTCAATCTTTAGTAACTCCATTTTATATTATATCATATTCAGATTAAGCATCATAATGTCATATATTTTCCTTTAATCATCAAAATATTGAGTTTTGATGAGTTAAAACATGGATATTTCTCAAGTGATTATATTAGTACTTTTTATCACTTATTTAACTGGTTTTGTACTAAGTTATAGTTTGACATATCTGGACTTAATCGAGGTTCCACATCCATCATCAACTTTTTCTTGCTCTTTCCTTCATGATTTCATATTTATTACACTCCTCAGATTGATTCCAACTGACTACCTAGTCAGAGTACCTAGAAGGAATACAACTAGAGAGTTCCACACCGATTCTTCCTTTAACACTTGGATACCTGACTAGTGCACCCAAATAATGAGTTCAAGTAGTATGCATCATTCTCATGTCATGTTCATCACTTAGTTATCATTTTAATGTGAGTTCCAATTATTCCTCTAGACTCAACTAACCTATTCTATGATACCAAACTAGTGAAGACCATCGATCTGATCATATCCAAAATTACAATAAGGACAATACCTATAGAAAAACCCAACTTAATCTTAACAACCATAAAAAATGAGTTGAGTTTCTTTGAAATGGTGATCCACATAAAGATATGTCTACAAGAAATCATTATAAAACCTCAAATGACGTTGTATAAAAGCATAGCACTTCTCATTAGATCCCTTATGAGAGAAGACATGATAGAAAAACAAACTAAGACCCCTTTTTTAACTTCATCAAAACAAACTACACGGTGATTTATATCCATAAATACACAACAATATAAGAAGTTTAAATCAAGTTAAGATATGTAACTGTAAGAAAATAGTAGGTAAATCAACCTATAATATACATATCAAATATCTACCCATTTTATAATAAAGTAAGAGTACATGAACACTTTACACTTAACTATATGATTTCTTGTTACATCTTGATCAACATGTTCTTCTGCTACTTTAGCTTGCCTAAAATATGTGCATAATGATATGGATGAGACATCGAGGCCTAGAGATTTGATATAGAAAAAACTAGCATACTTATTGCTTATAGACATATAATAATTTTATTATTTAGAGGAAAATTAATCAATAGGTAATATCTTTACATAGAATATTTTATGAAGTACTATCTCTCTTTGCAAGATATATGTAGTGAGTAGAAAATTCTATATGATGAATATATCAAATGGATATAGATACATAGTATGAATCACATGCATCATAATTACATGAAGTAAATGAACACAATAGCACATCCAATGTGATTCATCAATAACCTAAACAGATATACTACATGGATGACTTAGTTGCTTTATTAATCCTTGGGTAGTTTAAGACATACCACTTAAAATAATAGCTGACCACTATAAATTCACAATCTACCCCGTATAAGATCTTAGGATGACTGGTCTTGTAAATATATCTTCCCCTCAACTCGTATGAGTAGAACACAAGCCACAACACAAAAAAGCATGGTAGTAGGGGCACAAAACCATCTCACTAAAAACTTGGTTCATCCTAGGTACAGAAGACACAACACAAAAAACTAAAGTATAACAACCCTAAAATCTAAGTTACAACATCCTCCTCTCTCTATAACATAACAACTGAGAAACAACTATAGATGTTCTCAAACACCTTGAAGTACGGATAATGGAGAAAAGCCTACCTTTACCCACATATACTCAACAATATATGACTCTGAGCTCCTTCTCACAATTTGCAATTACTACAAGGATTACTCATTTAATAATCCAACACGTTTTGACATTGATATAGTACTATAGTCAGAAGGCATTACATGATCAGGGTTACTCTTAATTAACTAAGCTAGCTACTCATTTTTTGATTGCATCAAACATAATATACACAAGTAATAGAAAACTATCATAGCATTAATAAAGTCTAGAAACTCCAGAAGACATAGACCATATTCAATATAAAAAACAACCAAATTTGGATACACGTAGGGACACAACAAGGCCCAATCATAGTTCTATGGTCACCTTTGGTCATACCAAGGCCCATTTCATCAAACTAGGACACAACAAGGCCCAATCTTACCCGTCTCGATGACAACAAGGTCTAAAACAGTCAAGTCAGGGCACATCAAACTTAAGTAAGGCATCCAAATGGAATATTTCTCCTTCCACTATTTCATTTTCAATATGCATAACGAAACACAAAATATATGCCATTGTCTCACAATTAAATCCTCTCATAATCATCATTTAGAACTAAGCATGATTATGCAACAAGGTTAACTACCAAAATTCTAGTGTAAGGGTTACCGTGAAGAATTAACATATTGTGTGTCATTAAGAACATTTAAATAAATTCAGCTAATGACAATTTCATATATCTTTTAGGGCCTACTTGGTGATAGCGAAGTTTACATTATCATTTTAGGACAATGTTATAAATCTCATAAGATCACAACATATTTTTACCTTAACAATTTTACCATCGTATCCATCATCTTATATATATTCCATATTCAAACATGGATTAAATTTAACCATTATGGCATGCCCCAATATCATTGATGACACCTATATCATAGCACTCAAGGTATTGACCTCAAGGCAACAATCCTACATGTATATCACATATCCACAATACATCAAATGATGTATCATTTTCACATTGCGATCATAACCTCAATTTTTAAAGTTTGATGCCTAATTTAGATTTTGGGGACCATGAGTCTGGTAAATTAGTTGAACCTAAGTTGAGGAATTACCTATTCAATTATTGCTTCTTGTTACACAAAAGGCGTAGTTGGAAACACCTATTTGTGTCCAATAATGATGAATATTTTTGTTAATAAAATTGAGTATTTATGTGGTTGAACGTTCGTTATTGATATACATGAACCTGGATGGTTGAACAATGACCCTAGTTTACATCATGATCACAATAAGTTTATGAAGTTTGTTTGGTTTCAGCTGGAGATCAAATAATGATTATATTTGACCATTTTACCCTTGAATATGGAGTTATTTAGAGGAATGAACTAAGTGGTCAAACAATAGATTTTATCCCTCAAACCCAGAGAGAACATGATTTAGGAGGTCATAAACCTATATCTAAATTTTAAGGATGGTTAAAGGTTCGTACAAAGAGATAAAATGATATGGAGTTGTGGACATCAATGATTTGAATATGGTAGATTCATTGCTTTTTGATTAGTTACTATCTAGAATGTAGCAATATGGTGTCATCCTGGGCTGCCTATGTGGCATGACCCTAAGCTTATGGCCATGGTCAAATACCACCCTTCCAAGTGATCTGACGACATACCTCTTTTCATCAACCTCTGGCTTACCTAGAAGGAGATGCCTTGACCCATCTCAATGATGATCACACATATCTTGTATGTAGAGCTGATTGCTAGATATTTCAAACTGACTGTGGATTTTGTAGCAATCCCCAGGTATCAACGACCTTTACAAGTAGCCTTTGGTGGAAATATGAGAGATTTCAAGCTCTTAAATTCATTTCCCTCTCTACTAAAATTTTTAGATGAAGAAGGTGTATGGAGGAGGGTGTGAGTATGGAGGAATATCAATTTAGAGACACCTTTTCCATGTATGCATCCACCTAAAGTTAGAGGTAGGTCCAAATGCTACTATGGCTGGGTTGTTGGTGCATGCTGACCCCCTCACCACTGGGTTGGAGAAGTGGTCGAGAAATGGGCGTCAAGCATCACCAAGAAAATTGCTTTTATGTTGTCCAACCCTAAAAGCCCATCATAGCCACTAGTTGCTTCATCATAGAGGGAGAACCTTAAGATCCCCCTTTTCACCTTTGTTTGTGCCACACTCTCCCATAGTAGACCTAATCAAGATATGGAGATGGTGCTTGCAACCACCTCACACATCCTTGAGCAGCCTTCAGTTCTCTATGATCCATCCCTAAGTCAAGGGACATGAGTGTGTGTGTGCAGACCTTTGAGGTCCTGATCATCTACATTTCTCTCAACACATCTTGAGAAGTCAAGATGTTGCTATAGGAGAACTGTAAGAAGGAAGGGAACTGAAGATTCTCTAGTCTTAAAGATAGAGGAATAATCAATATTGGACAAAGAGAGAGCAATGAATGATGATCTATCCCCAGGGCTTCTGTGTGCGGCGACACCTGTGTCTTGCACATGACTTGAGATCGTGATGGAGAGAAGTCAGGACGGAATGGTTTGCATCAAGATTAATAGAGAACCGACTCAAAACCCAGTAGAGCATAGGGTTCATCGATCAAACCTAGATTAATTGTAGCCTAGAGTGCATGCCCATGGTGGGAATACTAGATGCATCTCATCCATTAGAAGCTATAGATCAACAACCCATGCTTTTCTCCCCTAGGTAAATCTCAACTAATTCCTATGTGGGAATCTGATCTTGGAGATTGGATTAATAATACCACACATGGCCATAATTCCCCCCAAAATACCCAGACTTAGAAAAAGGACCAGAACATTATAAACTAGTTATGCTAGGACTTTGAGACATGAAACTGACTTGTACCATTTTAGAAGATTATGAATGCTTTTAGAATGTATTAAATTGTATAAATGAAATCATGTTGAACTAAATCTCACAAAACTACCCTAGTGCCATAAAATCATATGAATATCATATATGGACCCTAACCAATATTTCTCTCTATAATGAGTTTTGACATTAATATTAATTTAGAGCTTTTAACCTTATTAATCCTAGAACTAGAGCATGCATAAGAAAATTATCAAAATTGACCGGTGCCTATTTATGATAGATAGATGATTAGAAAAATACCAAAGAGAACTTTAAGATCAGTAGAACCTAGGTTTGGTTAAACCCTAATTTGGACCTAAATATCAATAATAAAGTTAAACCATGTATTAAAAATAATTAATACTTATTAGTCAGGCATTGAATACAAATCTAGATGATCAAGGATAAGCTAGCAATATTTGAATTAGATACATGAGTTTATTTAATTATATGACTATAATTTTCTTGTTGAAGTCATGATATGTATGTATACTCTTTTAATTGCAAATATTGGATGTAATATTGCTACATAGTACTTGATGTTATGTCACTTCAAAATGTACATTATGTGTAGATGTTATGTAGTTATCGAGGTGCTCATTGTCCCCTTAAGAATAATGAATTATTTCTTGACTAGTAAACCTCCCTAGATTACATAGTGTATGAGGAGTTCCCTAGAGTACTTTGTACATGGGGTTGGGCCCAACATATATGTTTTGGTACTGGTCCACCTTGATAATGCATCTCATCTAAATAAATAAATAAAATTTTCATATTTCAATTATTAAAGAACTATTTTATGATCTTCTTTATTTCATTCTATAAATATTTTCAACTAATGAAAAAACCTTATATATGAATCTTTTAACCCATGTATACAGCACCTTATATGTTGATGTGTTGTTTCACGAGTGTTTAAGTTTAGAGTTAGCACAGGATAAAAGAAGAGAAGTGTGAAATTGTATAGGTTCTACCTATTGTGTAAGATCCTAGTTAGAATACATGGTCATACAGTTGTAAAAATGCAATATTCAATATGTAACTATAAGTTACAATAAATTAATGTTGTAATTTGACATGTTGAGTGTTGATGATTTTATGGTGTATGCTTGTGGTATACGATCATGCATGCATGATTTTGATTCCAAATCACACTTTGATAAATGATTGTATAATATTTTTCAGATTTTGTTCTCTCAAGCCCTAGGGGTTTTGGAGAATATAGAATCTGGGGACGTTACAGTTGGTATCAAAGCATGAATGATAGCTACACATAAAAAATATTCACCATGAAAAACATAATCCAAACCATTCAACTGAAACCCTAGAAACTTAGTAAGTTAGAGATTAGGCATGACCTAGCCTCTAGGATATAACTTAGATGTCTGAGAACTATGTATAGACTAGCAATTTCTTATGACAAGTTCTGTGGTGTAAATCATTCCTTATAATGTAGCAGTATGGGACATTACATTGTTTGAAGATGACGGAAATCATCAGAAGAGAAACCCTAGACATAGGTGCAGATGTATTTTGGGTATCTACACCAGTCTACACCTTGTTCTCACCATTTTAACAAGGTGACATGACACTAGACTCTCGACTATATGCGGGGCACTCAATTTTTTGATTTGGTTTTGGTTCCAATCGGCTCGAGCCTCAAACGTTTTATTTGACTCCAATTTTATCTGATAGAAACTATATGATGTTTCATTACATATATGTAAATATAAAAATGTGTCCCTAGAACTAGAGAGTAGGAGGTGTTTAGGAAAACTAAGTGAAAGGGAGTGACATTAGTCTAGAAGAGAGAGTAGTTCAAGATTAGATGTCTAGAGCCTTATATGTTATATATGTAATAGATAATAGAATGATTTACAATATAAGATTTTGGATGATGTTATCTATAGTTGATCTATCAGTATAAGTTTCTCCATGCTAATCAAAGTTTGTCTTGTTGTTATAAATTTAGTTTTCAAAATGTGAGCTAAGTCTTGTGATAAGATATGTATGCTTTTTTTACTGGAGGTAATCAAAGTTAAGATGAGGTTGAATAACATGAGACTTAAGATCATTACAAAGGAGGAGATCCAGTGTTAGGATGACATATGGGGTGAACTCTAGAGAGAGTGAGACCCATAGGAAGAAGGTTAGAGAACCTAACCTCCAATATATGAGATATATGAGATAATACAAAATGACGTGTCCTAAGCTAGAATACTTCTGAGTAGATGAGTTGAGTCCTTACGCATGATACATATAGTTTCTCTATACATTTTATATGAGAGTTGGGTAAAGATAATGTCATGGGTATAAAAATCATGATGAGGAAGTCAATCCTTTAACCGTGTTAGGTCCTAGCTTGAGCGACTAAAGCTTGTGAAGCTCATCCTTATCTGCAAGTAAGTTGATATATGAAACGTTGGTTCTTGGAATATAATGGCCTTGTGCATAGGATAGTCATACATGTTGCTAGAGACATTAGAGTGATTTATATTATCTTTCTTAATATATAATGACAGAGACCTGACTTGGTCTATAAAGGTATTTTACATGTGAAGAGTCACTCTAATAAGCTTAACCTAATACATTTTGCTCCCTTCCAATATCATTTATGGAAGTAATAGGGTTGAAATCATGAGCTTTATGTTGATAAAATATGTGAATTATAGATTATACTATCAGAAGACAAAGTTATCAACCTCAATGTTCTTAAATCTAAACTTCTATTTTTATGATATCTCTCAAACAATAGGGTGAAACCCTCATGTGTAAAAATAAAATCAATCCCTTTTAATGATGGAGTCCTAGTTTGATGTTGATCATAAAAATGTTAAGTGTGACAATATAAGAAATTAATGGCACAAAATACATATACACCTTGCATAATATAGTGAGGCAAAATATAAAATCTTTGTAATGCATTCTCAACTTCATATGGATGAATAAAACCCCAATTCTTAGAGGAAACAAGGTACACAATAAAAAAATGTAAGAAAGTTATTATATGACTAAACTTCTTGATGATTCTTTAACCTATATGTGGTTGGGAGGATACACCCCAAATGCTTTGAAAATCCTAGGCAAACAACTTAGGGTGCATCTAGAAATATGATAGACTTGTCACCTGAGAGAGGTGATGCATATTGAGTTTAACTTTGTTATAACACCTTAAGTATGACATCAGTTGAATTTTGAGGATGAAATCTTATTTAAGGTGGGTGAATGTGATGATCCCAATTATAGAGTTTGAAATCTAATTTAGATTTTGAGGACCATGAATGTGGTATATGTAGTTGAACCTAATTTGACGAATCACTTATTCAATTATTGATTCTTGTTACACAAAATGTGTAATTAAAAACAACTATTTGAGTACAATAATGAAAAGTATCTTTTGTTAATAAATTGAGTATGTATGTAGTTGAACATTTGTCACTGATATACATGAATTTGAATGGTTGATCAATGACCATAATCTACATCATGATCATAATAAGTTTATGAAGGTTGTTTGGTTTCAACTAGAGATCAAATAATAATTATATTTGATGATTATACCCCTAAATATGGAGTTATTTATAGTAATTAACTAAGTTGACAAAAATTAGATTTTATCCCTCAAACCCCGAGAGAATAACACTTAGGAGGTCAGAAACATATATATAATTTTTTAGGATGATTGAATGTTCTTATAAAGGGATATAATGATATGAAGTTGTGGACATCAATGATATAAATGCGGTAGAAACATTTCTCTTTGATTAAAAACTATTTAGAATGTGGACATTTGGTGTCATGCTAGGATGCCTGTGGGGCACAACCCTCAACTTATATTCATGGACAATTCCCACCCTTCCAAGTGATATTATGACATACCTCTTGCCATCAACCTTCGACTTACATGGAAGGAGATATGTTGACCCATATCAACAAAGATCACACATATCTCATATTGTAGAGCTGATTGCTTCATATTTCAAATTGAATGTGGCTTTCATAACACTTTTCATAGATAAATGACTCCTTACACCAACATTTGGTGTCAATATAAGAGATTTTAAGATCTCAAATTCACTACACACTTCACCAAAATTTGTAGAGGAGGAAGGTACTATTTGGAGGATGGCGTTAGTATGGATGAATTTGAGTTTAGAGACATGGTTCCCATGTATGCATCTACATGAAGTTGGAGGTAGCTCCGGACGCTACTATGGCAAGGTTTTTGGTGCATAGAAACCTCCTCACTGTTGGGTTGAAGAGGATTTCAAACATTGGGCGTCAAATATCACCATGAAAATTTCTTTCTATTGTCCAACCCTAAGAACCCATCATAGACATTGGAAACTTCTTTGTGAACAGTGAACCTCAGACCCAACCCTCCCCTCACCTCTATTTGCATCACATTCTCTTATAGCAGACCCAATCAAGATATTGAGATGGAGCTTATGGGCACCTCATACATCCTTGAATAGCCTTCAGTCCTCTATGATCCATCCCAAAGTTGAGGGACACAAGGGGTTGTGTGTAGAGCTTTGGGGTCCTGATCATCCACATTTCTCTCGATGCCGCCTAAGAAGTCATGACAATGCCAGCATAGAAGAAGAGTAGGAAGGAAGGGAACTGAAGCTGTGCTATCCTTGAAGCTTGATGCAACATGAACATCCAATGAAGAGAGGGCAGTGGAAGATGATCTATTACTCGGAATTTTGTGCGCGATGACACTTGTGTCTTGCACGTGACTTGAGACCGTGATGGAGGAGAAGGAACGGTGGAATGGTCTGCATCAAGATCAACAAAGAACCGGCTCAAAACCTAGTTGAGCATAGGGTTCATTGATCAGACATAGGTCATTTGTGTCTTGAACTACGTGCTCCCAATGGGAATACTGTATGCATCTCAACCATTGGAAGCCATAGATCAATGACCCATCTCTTTATCCCCTTGGTAAATCTCACCTAATTCCATTAAATCCTTGGAAATTGGATTAAGAATACCTTATGGACATTAAATTCCCCCAAAATACTCATATGCTTAGAATAAGGACTAGAACATTATAAACTTGATACTTCAGGACTTTGAGACATGAAATATAATCATTTAGAAGATTATGAATGCTACTAGAATGTATTAAATTGTTTAAATGAAATCGATCTGATAAATTATTTGAAAAAATTAGTATTGTGTCCTAAAATCATATGAATGTCATATATGGACCCTGATATGACCAATATTGCTCTATATAATGATTATTGACATGAAATATTAATTTAGAGACTTTAACCTCATATTAATCCCAGAAATTATCCTATGCATTGGAAAATTATCAAAATTGAATCATTACCTATTTATGATATATAGATGGCTAGAAAACACTAGAGATCAATTTAAGATTAGTAGAACCTAGGTTTGTCCAATGACAATGTTGAGCCATGCATTAACGATGATTAATTCTTATTAATCAGGTGCTAACTATAGATATAGATGATCAAAGATAATATAGGAATCTAAGAATCATGTACATGAGTTTATTCAATTATATGATTACAATTTTCTTGTTAAAATCATGGTATATCTGTATACTCTTATAATTGCATATATTGGATGTAGTTTTGCTATGTAGTAATTGATGTTTTGTCACTTGAAAACATAAATTATGTGTAGATGTTTTGTAGTCATTGAGATGCTCATTATCCACTTATGAGGAATGGATTAATGTTGACTAGTAAACCTCCCTAGAACACACGATGTACAAGGAGTTACATAGAGTACTTGGTACACAAGGTTGGGCCAACATATATGTTTTGGTACTAGTCCACCTTGATAATATAACTCATATTGAAATGTAAATAAAATTGATGTATTTCAGTTATTACAAAACTATTTTCATGATATTCTTTATTTCATTCTATAAATCTTTTCAAGTTATTAAAACAAAATATATATGTATCTTTTTACTCATGTACACAACACCCTGTGTGTTGATTCGTTGTTTCACATATGTTTTAGGTTCAGAACTAGCATGGGAGAAAAGATGAGAAGTGAATAATTGTACAAGTTGTACCTATTGTGTAAGATCCTAGTTAGCATACATGGTCATGTAGTTGTAAAAATGCAATATTCAATATGTAATTATAAGTTGTAATAAGTCATGTTGTAAATTTTACACGTTGAATGTTGAGATTGTTATGGTGTATGCTTGTGGTGTATGTTCATGATGCGTGCTTTTTCTTCCACATGGTACTATGATATGATCGTCTAACATTTTTAGATTTTGTCCTCTAAAGCCCTCAAGATTTTGGAGAAGACAAATTTGGGGACATTAAAGTTGGTATCAGAGAGTGATCAATAGTTACATGTAATAATTTCTCACCTAAAACATAAAACATAATCATAACCATTCACTTGCAACCCTAGAAACTTAATAAGTTAAAGATTAGGCTTGAATTAGCCTCTATGTTAGAAGATAGATGTTTAATAATTAGGTATATATTTCCTTCACTGAGTTTCATGTTGGAAATGATTCTATATTCATGCTTTGGCTTAATCCTTAGTTAAAAGGAAAGTGCCTCCTAGACTTCTCTGATGATTCTTATTGTACTAAATCTGGCATGTCTCATCATTGCAATTTAAATAGTATTATTTGTAATGGTTCCTAGAACCTTAGTGGTTCCTAGGAACCTAAAACATCATTTTGAATTCATGGCTTCCTTGAATATGAACCCTTCTATGAATCTGATTATATTTTCTTCAAGAGTAAAGAGAATATCTATCCCAAAATAATGTGGAATGAAGTTAGAAATAGAGAAGAAATTAATCCCCCTTTTGAATGGATATGGAAGCGTAAAGGTCCTAAGAGGGTCATTCTGATGCATGGAAGGCATCTCATAATAAATTACCTACCTCGAATTATGCTAGAAGGCATGGTATTCAACTTGCATATACATGCTTTATGTGTAGATATGCTATGAAAGTAATTCTTATATTATGTTCATCTGTTCATTTACTTTTGAAGTCTGGTCCCTTTCATCCTTGAAGGAATATTATGTTGGGCCTCATAATTGGTATGAAGCTTCTTCTATTGTAGATGGAAACTAAGGGGTTCTTGTTTGCTTATCTTCTATTATTACTGGTGGAAAGGAACATCATGGTTCATGTTTCTCACTCCAATCCTCCTGAAGCTATTTGGAAGTCTGTTAATGCCGATCTTGAAGTGTTCCACACAATATGAGTTTTGTTCTGCTAAAGGTGGTCTATATACCTCTGGCGATTTCTTTGCTAAAGTGACATGTAAAGGATATTTATTTCTGGTAATTTCTTTTAAATCTCTTTGAAGTGTCAGCAGACTATATAGTATATCAGATATTGTTCTCCAATGAAGTATGCTTTTTGATTGATGTCTGCTGATGTGCTCTGTGAAGAAAGTTTGCTGAAGTGTTCTAGTGTAGTGCTCTATGACTTCTTCAAATTTCTCTATTATGGTGATCTATGCTAGTATGCGTTTGCATATCTGCTACCTATTTCAATGAAGCCCTTGGAGTACTCCTAAAACCTATTGATTCTTTCTTATGATGGCCTCTTCTGATGATTCTCCATGATGATTCTTTATTTTTTAAGGTTCCTAGATGTCTTTTTATCTTGAGTATACTTCTCTTCTACACTCTTAGATACCTTTACTATGATGTATAGATAGGGCACCATTTTCTATCCTTGTAAATCTACCCAAAGACATTTTTTACCTTTTTACTCTAAAATACAAAAAAGAAAATGATTTTCGGTGACAAAAAAAGAACCAGGTATAGACTAGTGATGTTTTATGATAGGTTCTATGGTGTAAATTGTATAGAATAGTGATGTTTTATGATAGGTTGTATGGTGTAAATCATCCCTTGTTATGTGGTAGTATGAGACGTTGCATTGTTTGGAGATGATGGGAATTGTGGGAAGAGAAACACTTGACATAGGGGCACATGTGTTTTGGGTATCTACACTAGTATAAAACTTGTTCCCACCATTTTCACTAGATGACATGGTAATAGACTATTGACTGTGTATAAAACACTTAATTTTGTTGAATTTGTTTGAATTCCATTCTAGCTTGAGCTTGGAAGTTTTCTCTGAGGCCAATTTTATCAGAGAAAAACTATGTAATATTTTATCACATATATGTAAATATGAAAATGTGTCCCTTGCAAATGAGAGTAGGAGGTGTTCATGAAAGTTAAGTGAAAGGGAGTTTCACCAGTCTAGAAGAGAGAGTACGTAGCTCTAGATTATATCTCTAGAGCCTTATCATGATATGCGATAAATGGAATAGATAATAGAATGATGTATGGTATAAGATTGTGAATGATGTCATCTACATTTGATCTATTAATATAAGTTTTTTTTTGTGATAATTTAAGTTTAGCTTGGTGTTTTTAATTTTGTTTTGAAAATTTGATCTAAGTCTTGTGATGAAAATATGTATGCTTTTCTTTTTATAAGGTTACCTAATTTAAGACGAGGTTGAAATGAATGAGCCTCAAGCTCATCACAAAGGAGGACATCAAGTGTTAGGATGACATACATGATAAACTCTAGAAGGAGTGGGACCCATAGGGAGAAGGTTAGAGAACCTAAGCTCCAAAATATGAGATATATGGGATAATGCAAAATGAGGAGTCCAAAGCTATACTACTCCCAAGTAGACAGGTTGAGTCCTTATGCATGATTCATATAGTTTCTCTATATACTAGATATGAGAGACGATAAATGTAACATCCCTGACATGGGTTATACTCTAACCCTAGGTGTTTTGATTAAGAAAGGTGATTAAATGTTTAATATCATCTTGTGAAAAGTAATTAGGCCTCAAGAGGAACCTATGTTGCAATTCTAGTCCTTTTTGAACATTGTTGAAATCAATGTTTTGTTTGTTTTGGACTAAAGTGAAAATTACCCAAGTTGAGGGGTTGACTTGCAAATTGCACATGATAAGATGTTCCTATGATGTTGAGACATCATAAGGATGAATATGATGTAGTAGTATGGTTTCCACAAGCTTGGGCACCAAGATTAAGCTTGTAAAGCAATGTTGTGCATTAAAACCTAGTTTTGGTGAAAAGTGCAATTTACCCAAAATCTAGAGTTCAATATGCAAATTACCACTTCAATAAAGTCCCTAATGTTTCTTGGCATCATGTATAGCAAAGAAAATGAGAGTTACTTCTCATTTGAATTAAGATGGAGGAGAGAGAATCTTGATATTAAAATAATTAAGATTTAATCCTAATTGAAACCCTAATTCAATTTAGGGCAAAAATGAATAAAAATAAAGGAAGGGATTTCAACCAAAATGTTTTGGGTTGATTTTGAATAAGGATGGACGTTCCTTTTACAAGATAAGGAACGAAAATATCTTAAGTAGGTGAAATTCCACTCACCTTATTATAAAGAAAAGTAATTTCCACTCACATATGGGATATTAATATAATAAGCATTAAGGTGCTTAATTTGCTTTTCTTTAAAGTGAGGATAATGAAGGGGAATTAAAGGCAAAGGAAGGTGCCTCGTATCTATGGAGTTGAGGGGGAAGAGGCGGCCAAGTTATTTTTGGAATTTAATGCATTTTAATAATGCATTTTCTCTCTCATCAATTTCCTTATAAAAGTGCCTTTTTCAAGCCAAATGAAAGGCTATTTCGGATTTTATTCTTTCCTTTGCTTGAAAAACCGACCAAGGAGCTAGAGAGGAGCAGGAGGACGACTCCCTACCTGTTGGTAAGCTCTTGACCTTCGTTCTTCTTGATTTCATGGAGGAAATCGAAAATAAATTATGGATTCCTTCTTATTTCGATCTCCTCTTCAACCCTAGCCAACTTTTGCAATCAAAAGCTTGAGGACGAGCCTAGGGGGAGTTTCTAGAGATTCATCCACCATTAATGGCCGTAGCTTGGAGCTTTGGAGCTCAATTGGAGGCGGGTTTTATAACTCAAACCCTTAAACATTGCTATTGCATCAATTCTCTATGCTTTGTTGATTGATTTCTTCAATTTGATACACTCTTGTTTCTTTGCTGCAATTTCCATCAAGAACGGTTTCTGTTCTTGGTTGTTCGAAGGAAGGGGATGATGACATCATCCTATATGCTTATCCAAAGAAAACTACCAAGCAAAACCGTTTTGATAGCTACTCCAAATCGTTTTAATTTGATTGTCTATGCGGTTTCAGCAAACCGTTTAAGGGCAAACGGTTTGAAACCGTTTGGGATCAAACGGTTTCAAGACCGTTTGAGATGGTTGACCAAGCATTGACCGTTTAGGAATTTTGTTCCTAATTATTGAGTCTGATAACCCTACAAATTTGAGGGATTAACTCCAAAGGAATCGAGAGTTGAAGGCCAATAAATTAGGCAATCAGATTGAATTATGTGCTGATTTTCAACCTGATTAACTTGACCTGGTTGAGCAAACGGTTTCAAGACCATTTGAGATGGTTGAACAATCGTTTACAGTTTGGGATTCCTGTTCATAATTATGTTTATTAATAACCCTCCAAATTTGAGGGATTAACTCCAAAGGAATCGTGAGTTGAAGCCTAATACATTAGGGGAACCTAATTGGATTAAGCGCTGATTTTCAATCTGATTTAATTGAACTTTTTGGACAAACGGTCTCAAGGCCGTTTGAGTGCGTTGACCAAGTGTTCACCGTTTGGTATTACTGTTCCTAATGATGTGATATAATGACTCACCGAATTTGAGGGATTAAATCCCAAGGAATCATGAGTTGAAGGCTATTCAATTAGGCAAACCCTAATTGAAAATAGTGCTGAAATTCCAATGAGTTAAGTTGAGATTTTGGGTTGATTAGCCCAAACGGTTTCAAGACCGTTTGGGGATCACCCAAACGGTCTCAAGACCGTTTGGGGATCACCCCAAGACCGTTTGGAGGTCTGGGGTCAAGTATAGTTGACCAATTGAAGGTCCAAATGTACTAATCATATTGCAATGTAGTGCTGATTTGTTGATCAACTCGATAGACCAATCCATGATGATTTTTCACTAGAATCCAAAGGTTGGATGGGCCAAACGGTCTCAAGACCGTTTGGAGCTCATCCAAACGGTCTCAAGACCGTTTGGTGGTCACCCAAGACCGTTTGGAGGTCTAGGGTTGAGTATGGTTAGGTGTTTGAAGGTCTAAAGGTACCAAGCTGTTATACAATGCAATGCTGATTTGGTGATCAATCCAATGATCCAAACCTTAATTGGATGGCTTGGATTTGAGTGATATGATGGGCAAACGGTCTCAAGATCGTTTGGAGGTCATCCAAACGACCTCAAGACCATTTGGGGTCAGGTCATACCCAATTTGGATAATGGTTCAATAGTTTCAAAGTAACCAATCTTGCATTGATGAGTGTTGTTGGATCTTCAATTCCAAACCCTAATTCAATTGAATCAAACCCTAATTGATGATCAATTGAGGGTCAATTGAGGGTCAAATAAGTTTAAGGTTGACATATTAAACTCAATTGAAGTATGAGTATAGGTCCAATTGATGATTGGTTCCATGAATTCAATGATTGAAGGAATCAACATTGAAAACCCCAATTCAATTGGATACCTCATGTCATTGAAGGTCCAATTGATCAAACCTTTTTGGAAACCTAATGTAATTAGGTGAGAGATACCCTTAATGGTACTAATCAATAATGCATAACAAATGCATGGATCCAATATATGATTAGTAAACCCTAGTTGAGGGTCTATCCTTATGAACCCTGGTTGAGGGTGTATCCTTGTGAAACCCTAGTTGAGGGTGTATCCTTATGAAACCTGGTTGAGGGTGTAACCTTGTGAAACCCTAGTTGAGGGTGTATCCTTATGAACCCTGGTTGAGGGTGTATCCTTGTGAAACCCTAGTTGAGGGTGTATCCTTATGAACCCTGGTTGAGGGTGTATCCTTGTGAAACCCTAGTTGAGGGTGTATCCTTATAAACCCTGGTTGAGGGTGTATCCTTGTGAAACCCTAGTGGAGGGTGTATCATTGTGAACCCTGGTTGAGGGTGTAACCTTGTGAAACCCTAGTGGAGGGTGTATCATTGTGAACCATGGTTGAGGGTGTATCCTTGTGAAACCCAAGTTGAGGGCGTATCATTGCGATTGTTTATAGGCAACTTTATAATAAAGTTATGCCTTAAACTAAGATAAGTCCATATCATGTGAGATAGTTGGACAATTCTAATGTGTGGCCTATGCATTATATGCTAAGGGTGAGTATTCTGTGATGGAATGTATTAAGAGGGCAAATACCTTAATACAAGATAAAGTTGGTTAACTCAAGAGGGTCTGAATTAATGAGAAATGGGGAACCCTAACCCTAATTTGGGGAAAAGGGAATGATAAGCCATGTTTGATAGTGAACCCTAATTCCTGGTTAAGGAATGATGGTGTTACTATTGCATCACATGATGTGATGAATATCTTGTATGACTGTTATCATGCCTAATAACCATGCAGGTATGATGAGATGATGAATATAGCCAAGTTTGGGCTGTGACATTTATATAATAAATGTTGATTGGCTTTTTGTGCGTTGATGTTGTTGTTGCTTAATAAAAGTAACAATGTGTACAGATTTTATGAACCATGTGAATAAGTTGTTGCCTGGTGAGAGGTGACAAGATGTGAATGGCCTTATGAACCATGTGAATAAGTTGTTGCCTAGTGAGAGGTGACAAGATGTGAATGGCCTTATGAACCATGTGAATAAGTTGTTGCCTAGTGAGAGGTGACAAGATGTGAATGGCCTTGTGAGCCATGTGAATAAGTTGTTGCCTAGTGAGAGGTGACAAGATGTGAATGGCCTTGTGAGCCATGTGAATAAGTTGTTGCCTAGTGAGAGGTGACAAGATATGAATGGCCTTGTGAGCCATGTGTGATGCTTGGGTAACAAGTATCATGTTTCTTTGTAGCATTTCTGTTAATAAGTTATGCTAGAGAACTTGGCTGATGTTACATTTCTGTTATATATCTATAGTTCATTGATGATTATTCATATCTGTTGTATTCATTACAAGTATATAGATGAACTATGAGTCTACCATGGGTAGATGTAATGCTCTTATTGAAAATGGAGATTATCTTATTCTGTTCTATGAAGAATAATTCTGCCTATTAATGTAAAAGTAACCCCTGCTCAGTTTAATTTCATAATCTTCTATAACAATGTTTTTGGCGGAGAGTTATATCTCTCGCTGGGGCAATTTATAATTGTCTCACCCCCGTGGGAAACATTTTTAGGTATGCATGAAAGGCAGAGCAGAAACACTAGAACAGGGAAAGAGCAGCAGCAACAGCAACAACAGGGACAACAATAAGATCTCAGGTGGAGATATTGTCTGTCTAGTCATATAGATAGTAGTCCTATGTGTCGTCTCTGTACTCTCAGGTCCTCAGAGTTTTTAGTCAGTGTTTTTGATATATCAGTCTGAGGTTTTGGCTTGATGCCTCGAGATTTGTATGCTGCCTGCATATATGTTTATAAGGCAGCTGATGATGTAGTCTCTGGAAAAAGATGGTACATGATATGTACGTTTGAAATAGAATGTATATGATATACAATGGCATTTGTTGGAAAATATTTCCTATGTGTGGATCTCTTTGCAAAAAGTTTTAATTTTTAGTGATTTTCGCTAATCCGCTGCTTGATGAATGCTTCCGCATTAGTTAATCTTGTTTTCACGAGACGATCGTCACAATTAAGTGGTATCAGAGCTCTAGGTTCGCTGAGTCTACAGAGACATAGGACTAAGTTGTTGAGTCTATGTTAGTGTCCTCCAGTATACCCTATAATGATTTCTGCTTGTGTAGAAAAAGGGTAAAGTTTAAAATGACTGGAGAACACAAGAAACACATTGCTGAGGGCAATGTTGCTGCACCAAGAAGAGGTGCAAGGGATCAGACGAGAATAGTATGAGTGCCTGAGAATCCCCATTAAGACCTGATCAAGATAGAGAATCCTATGATCATGCTCTTGTTGGGCAGATTAGGGCAACAGTAATGCATATAGGGGACTGGATACTAGCTTTACAATCTAGGTTATCAGTCCTTAATACAGAAAGTTTGAGCTTTAAAAGAGTTCCTAAATGACTTAGTCATGTTGGAACAAGGGAAAATCATGTGTGTATAATGATATGAAAAGCAAGGAATATGATAGCATGTAAGTGCATACTACTTGATCTCAATATTTGTAAACCCTGGCCAGGTATACAACTATTGATGATAAAGTGAGTATGGAAACTCTTAGATTGGTATCTTTTTTATTGCCCTGATCAAGCAATCATTCTGAAACAATCTATAGAGTATAATGAAAACAAAAGGGAAGAGCTATGTGAACATTCCCAACTAATAGGAAGAGCTATGTGAACATTCCTAATCAAAAGGGAAGAGCTATGTGAACATTCCCAACTAATAGGAAGAGCTATGTGAACATTCCTAATCGAAAGGGAAGAGCTATGTGAACATTCCCAACTAATAGGAAGAGCTATGTGAACATTCCTAATCAAAAGGGAAGAGCTATGTGAACATTCCCAACTAATAGGAAGAGCTATGTGAACATTCCTAATCAAAAGGGAAGAGCTATGTGAACATTCCCAACTAATAGGAAGAGCTATGTGAACATTCCTAATCAAAAGGGAAGAGCTATGTGAACATTCCCAACTAATAGGAAGAGCTATGTGAACATTCCTAATCAAAAGGGAAGAGCTATGTGAACATTCCTAATAAAAAGGGAAGAGCTATGTGAACATTCCCAACTAATAGGAAGAGCTATGTGAACATTCCTAATCGAAAGGGAAGAGCTATGTGAACATTCCCAACTAATAGGAAGAGCTATGTGAACATTCCTAATCAAAAGGGAAGAGCTATGTGAACATTCCCAACTAATAGGAAGAGCTATGTGAACATTCCTAATCAAAAGGGAAGAGCTATGTGAACATTCCCAACTAATAGGAAGAGCTATGTGAACATTCCTAATCAAAAGGGAAGAGCTATGTGAACATTCCCAACTAATAGGAAGAGCTATGTGAACATTCCTAATCAAAAGGGAAGAGCTATGTGAACATTCCTAATCAAAAGGGAAGAGCTATGTGAACATTCCCAACTAATAGGAAGAGCTATGTGAACATTCCTAATCAAAAGGTAAGAGCTATGTGAACATTCCCAACTAATAGGAAGAGCTATGTGAACATTCCTAATCAAAAGGGAAGAGCTATGTGAACATTCCCAACTAATAGGAAGAGCTATGTGAACATTCCTAATCAATAGGGAAGAGCTATGTGAACATTCCCAGCTAATAGGAAGAGCTATGTGAACATTCCTAATCAAAAGGGAAGAGCTATGTGAACATTCCCAACTAATAGGAAGAGCTATGTGAACATTCCTAATCAAAAGGGAAGAGCTATGTGAACATTCCCAACTAAAAAGGAAAAGCTAAGTGAACATTCCCAATTACATAGAGTTTGCTAAGTGAACTTTATAAATAAAGGATTGCTGAGTAAATTATCTCTGTTAGATATATATGTTTCTCTTTTGGTATATATTCTTGAGTAATGATTGAAGTATGTTCTTTTATGTTTCTTCCTTCCAACAATATGGACATCATATGTTAGGGGTTTATGTTTTGCATAAACATAAACATTGCTAAAGTTGAATTAATGAAAGGAACTTTGTGTGGATTACAAGATCCATGATATCTCCATGATACTAAGATATTATGTGGAGACTTGAGGGAATGATAACTGAATAAATCTGTCCCTCCTTTTTCTGGGATTTCGGGGACGAAATCCTTGTTAGGGGTTTATAATGTGTAACATCCCTGACATGGGTTATACTCTAACCCTAGGTGTTTTGATTTAGAAAGGTGATTAAATGTTTAATATCATCTTGTGAAAAGTAATTAGGCCTCAAGAGGAACCTATGTTGCAATTCTAGTCCTTTTTGAACATTGTTGAAATCAATGTTTTGTTTGTTTTGGACTAAAGTGCAAATTACCCAAGTTGAGGGGTTAACTTGCAAATTGCACACGATAAGATGTTCCTCTGATGTTGAGACATCATAAGGATGAATATGATGTAGTAGTATGGTTTCCACAAGCTTGGGCACCAAGATTAAGCTTGTAAAGCAATGTTGTGCATTAAAACCTAGTTTTGGTGAAAAGTGCAATTTACCCAAAATCTAGGGTTTAATATGCAAATTACCACTTCAATAAAGTCCCTAATGTTTCTTGGCATCATGTATAGCAAAGAAAATGAGAGTTACTTCTCATTTGAATTAAGATGGAGGAAAGAGAATCTTGATATTAAAATAATCAAGATTTAATCCTAATTGAAACCCTAATTCAATTTAGGGCAAAAATGAATAAAAATAAAGGAAGGGATTTCAACCAAAATGTTTTGGGTTGATTTTGAATAAGGATGGACGTTCCTTTGCCAAGATAAGGAACGAAAATATCTTAAGTAGGTGAAATTCCACTCACCTTATTATAAAGAAAAGTAATTTCCACTCACATATGGGATATTAATATAATAAGCATTAAGGTGCTTAATTTGCTTTTCTTTAAAGTGAGGATAATGAAGGGGAATTAAAGGCAGAGGAAGGTGCCTCGTATATATGGAGTTGAGGGGGAAGAGGCGGCCAAGTTATTTTTGGAATTTAATGCATTTTAATAATGCATTTTCTCTCTCATCAATTTCCTTATAAAAGTGCCTTTTTCAAGCAAAATGAAAGGCTATTTCGGATTTTCTTCTTTGCTTTGCTTGCAAAACCGACCAAGGAGCTAGAGAGGAGCAGGAGGACGACTCCCTACCTGTTGGTAAGCTCTTGACCTTCGTTCTCCTTGATTTCATGGAGGAAATCGAAAATAAATTATGGATTCCTTCTTATTTCGATCTCCTCTTCAACCCTAGCCAACTTTTGCAATCAAAAGCTTGAGGACGAGCCTAGGGGGAGTTGATTGAGCTTCATCCACCATTAATGGCGTTAGCTTGGAGCTTTGGAGCTCCATTGGAGGTGGGTTTTATAACTCAAACCCTTAAACATTGCTATTGCATCAATTCTCTATGCTTTGTTGATTGATTTCTTCAATTTGATACACTCTTGTTTCTTTGCTGCAATTTCCATCAAGAACGGTTGCTGTTCTTGGTTGTTCGAAGGAAGGGGATGATGACATCATCCTAGATGCTTATCCAAAGAAAATTACCAAGCAAAACCGTTTTGATAGCTACTCCAAATCGTTTTAATTTGATTGTCTATGCGGTTTCAGCAAACCGTTTAAGGGCAAACGGTTTGAAACCGTTTGTGAGAAAACGGTTTCAAGACCGTTTGAGATGGTTGACCAAGCATTGAACGTTTGGAAATTTTGTTCCTAATTATGTAGTCTGATAACCCTCCAAATTTGATGGATTAACTCCAAAGGAATCGAGAGTTGAAGGCCAATCAATTAGGCAATCGGATTGAATTATGTGCTGATTTTCAACCTGATTAACTTGACCTGGTTGAGAAAACGGTTTCAAGACCGTTTGAGATGGTTGACCAAGCGTTGACCGTTTGGGATTCCTGTTCATAATTATGTTTATTAATAACCCTCCAAATTTGAGGGATTAACTCCAAAGGAATCGTGAGTTTAAGCCTAATAAATTAGGGGAACCTAATTGGATTAAGTGCTGATTTTCAATCTGATTTAATTGAACTTTTTGGGCAAACGGTCTCAAGACCGTTTGAGTGCATTGACCAAGCTTTGACCGTTTGGGATTACTGTTCCTAATGATGTGATATAATGACTCACCGAATTTTAGGGATTAACTCCCAAGGAATCATGAGTTGAAGGCTATTCAATTAGGCAAACCCTAATTGAAAACAGTGCTGAAATTCCAATGAGTTAAGTTGAGATTTTGGGTTGATTAGCCCAAACGGTTTCAAGACCGTTTGGGGATCACCCAAACGGTCTCAAGACCGTTTGGGGATCACCCCAAGACCGTTTGGAGGTCTGGGGTCAAGTATAGTTGACCAATTGAAGGTCCAAAGGTACTAATCATATTGCAATGTAGTGCTGATTTGTTGATCAACTCGATAGACCAATCCATGATGATTTTTCACTAGAATCCAAAGGTTGGATGGGCCAAACGGTCTCAAGACCGTTTGGAGCTCATCCAAACGGTCTCAAGACCGTTTGGTGGTCACCCAAGACCGTTTGGAGGTCTAGGGTTGAGTATGGTTAGGTGTTTGAAGGTCTAAAGGTACCAAGCTGTTATACAATGCAATGCTGATTTGGTGATCAATCCAATGATCCAAACCTTAATTGGATGGCTTGGATTTGAGTGATATGATGGGCAAACGGTCTCAAGACCGTTTGGAGGTCATCCAAACGACCTCAAGACCGTTTGGGGTCAGGTCATACCCAATTTGGATAATGGTTCAATAGTTTCAAAGTAACCAATCTTGCATTGATGAGTGTTGTTGGATCTTCAATTCCAAACCCTAATTCAATTGAATCAAACCCTAATTTATGATCAATTGAGGGTCAATTGAGGGTAAAATCAGTTTAAGGTTGACCTATTAAACTCAATTGAAGTATGAGTATAGGTCCAATTTATGATTGGTTCCATGAATTCAATGATTGAAGGAATCAACATTGAAAACCCCAATTCAATTGGATACCTCATGTCATTGAAGGTCCAATTGATCAAACCTTTTTGGAAACCTAATGTAATTAGGTGAGAGATACCCTTAATGGTACTAATCAATAATGCATAACAAATGCATGGATCCAATATATGATTAGTAAACCCTAGTTGAGGGTGTATCCTTATGAACCCTGGTTGAGGGTGTATCCTTATGAAACCCTAGTTGAGGGTGTATCCTTATGAACCCTGGTTGAGGGTGTAACCTTGTGAAACCCTAGTTGAGGGTGTATCCTTATGAACCCTGGTTGAG
Organism: Alisma plantago-aquatica; assembly: GCA_963693085.1. Taxonomy (NCBI): domain Eukaryota; kingdom Viridiplantae; phylum Streptophyta; class Magnoliopsida; order Alismatales; family Alismataceae; genus Alisma; species Alisma plantago-aquatica. The sequence continues at coordinate 465,400,384 of OY856409.1, read as the reverse complement.
GGTGTATCCTTGTGAAACCCTAGTTGAGGGTGTATCCTTATGAACCCTGGTTGAGGGTGTATCCTTGTGAAACCCTAGTTGAGGGTGTATCCTTATAAACCCTGGTTGAGGGTGTATCCTTGTGAAACCCTAGTGGAGGGTGTATCATTGTGAACCCTGGTTGAGGGTGTAACCTTGTGAAACCCTAGTGGAGGGTGTATCATTGTGAACCCTGGTTGAGGGTGTATCCTTGTGAAACCCAAGTTGAGGGCGTATCATTGCGATTGTTTATAGGCAACTTTATAATAAAGTTATGCCTTAAACTAAGATAAGTCCATATCATGTGAGATAGTTGGACAATTATAATGTGTGGCCTATGCATTATATGCTAAGGGTGAGTATTCTGTGATGGAATGTATTAAGAGGGCAAATACCTTAATACAAGATAAAGTTGGTTAACTCAAGAGGGTCTGAATTAATGAGAAATGGGGAACCCTAACCCTAATTTGGGGAAAAGGGAATGATAAGCCATGTTTGATAGTGAACCCTAATTCCTGGTTAAGGAATGATGGTGTTACTATTGCATCACATGATGTGATGAATATCTTATATGACTGTTATCATGCCTAATAACCATGCAGGTATGATGAGATGATGAATATAGCCAAGTTTGGGCTGTGACATTTATATAATAAATGTTGATTGGCTTTTTGTGCGTTGATGTTGTTGTTGCTTAATAAAAGTAACAATGTGTACGGATTTTATGAACCATGTGAATAAGTTGTTTCCTAGTGAGAGGTGACAAGATGTGAATGGCCTTATGAACCATGTGAATAAGTTGTTGCCTAGTGAGAGGTGACAAGATGTGAATGGCCTTATGAACCATGTGAATAAGTTGTTGCCTAGTGAGAGGTGACAAGATGTGAATGGCATTGTGAGCCATGTGAATAAGTTGTTGCCTAGTGAGAGGTGACAAGATGTGAATGGCCTTGTGAGCCATGTGAATAAGTTGTTGCCTAGTGAGAGGTGACAAGATATGAATGGCCTTGTAAGCCATGTGTGATGCTTGGGTAACAAGTATCATGTTTCTTTGTAGAATTTCTGTTAATAAGTTATGCTAGAGAACTTGGCTGATGTTACATTTCTGTTATATATCTATAGTTCATTGATGATTATTCATATCTGTTGTATTCATTACCAGTAGATAGATGAACTATGAGTCTACCATGGGTAGATGTAATGCTCTTATTGAAAATGGAGATTATCTTATTCTGTTCTATGAAGAATAATTCTGCCTATTAATGTAAAAGTAACCCCTGCTCAGTTTAATTTCATAATCTTCTATAACAATGTTTCTGGCGGAGAGTTATATCTCTCACTGGGGCAATTTACAATTGTCTCACCCCCGTGGGAAACATTTTTAGGTATGCATGAAAGGCAGAGCAGAAACCCTAGAACAGGGAAAGAGCAGCAGCAACAACAACAGCAGGGACAACAATAAGATCTCAGGTGGAGATATTGTCTGTCTAGTCATATAGATAGTAGTCCTATGTGTCGTCTCTGTACTCTCAGGTCCTCGGAGTTTTTAGTCAGTGTTTTTGATATATCAGTCTGAGGTTTTGGCTTGATGCCTCGAGATTTGTATGCTGCCTGCATATATGTTTATAAGGCAACTGATGATGTAGTCTCTGGAAAAAGATGGTACATGATATGTACGTTTGAAATAGAATGTATATGATGGCATTTGTTGGAAAAGATTTCCTATGTGTGGATCTCTTTGCAAAAAGTTTTAATTTTTAGTGATTTTCGCTAATCCGCTGCTTGATGAACGCTTCCGCATTAGTTAATCTTGTTTTCGCGAGACGGTCGTCACAATAAAGGTAATGTTGTGGGTAGAAAAATAATGATGGGGAAGTCAGCCCTTTGGTTGGGTTAGGTCCTAAATTGAGTAACTAAATCTAGTGAAGCCATCCTTATCTGCAAGTGAGGTGATATATAAAACTTTTTGTAAAATATTGGATTTTGGGTACTAAATATTTTGAGCTATTATTCATAATCCCTCAAAATGTGAGTCCATTTACAAATTTGGTCTCTCAATCTTTTTTGATGGTTTTGGTCAATTATCATGTTTTTGGATATCAGTTTATCTTCTTTTTAATTTCTTGTTTATAAGTGAAGGTTAAAGAGAGAGATGACATGATGAGTTAGATGTCATGGTATACCAGGTGTTTGGATAGACATGCCTTGGATGCCATATGAGCCATGAGAGGTTGGATGACTGAGTACCTTTGGCGACCCAACCCTGGGAAGGGTCGTGCATGTTAGAGTGAAGGATAACTCCTTCATTGATGAGGTTAGAGAAGAACCTATGGAACCCCATGAGCTTATATGAGCATGGCATAGTAGGCACCCAGAATACGTCAGTAGTGAGAGCATTAGGTTGAAACCCTGGCCAAGGAAGTATGTTGAAAAGCTGATGAGATAAGCATAAAGAGCTATGGATAACCTTGAACAAACATAGGTTTAACCATGTAGGGGTATGCTTATGAGATGGATCCATCTTCATGGAGAGAGGACCTCTAATAGTGAGGCTGGTTGTAGGATTAGCTCTAGAAAGAGAGAGAGAGCAGGATCCAAGCCAGAAGGTTGGAGGCCTAACTCTGAGATATGAGGAAAAGTGGGGAGTTGAGGATGATGCGACCTAAGTGGATGATAGTTGTTGCCTCATGCTTGATCCCTGGAGGTTGATGATATATATCTTGGTTGCCTTTAGAGGAACCAAACCCTAGAAAGAGGATGAGGTTGCTAGTACTTGTGTGCAAATAAGTGCTTACCTTCTGAGCTAGGAAGAAGAGTGCCTTAGACCCTGGAGAGGTTTAGTAACAGGTTGTGAGGCCTTTTACCTTGTTGGTTGTCTTTGAGGGGGACTCCCCTCTGAAGTGTTACTCGAGTAGAAGGATGATAGTAAGTGCATGCCGTACCTTGTACATGTTTGGTTTGTGGTTAAGAGGTTGAACATGCAGTTGGACTCCCAAAAAAAAGTGAACCTAGGCCTAAGAGGGGAAGTGGTGTACCTGATGCTCATGATGAGATTTGAGTTTCTATAGATTCGAGCATGGTACCCCTCATGGTTAGAGGAGAGGGAAACCCCTTAGGTTTGAGGTATGTTTGATGAACCCCTCACAGCTAAGTTGTTGACATAGGAAAGTATGATCTTGATCCAATGTTGAGAATGAGAACAAGTATGACCTAGCATGGTTTAGTAGATGGTCATCTTGTGTGCCTTAGTAGCTTGCTAGGGTTAAGCATGCACATGTGAGTATAAACCCTAGACATAAGGTTGTTTGTGACCTTTGTTATCAAGGAGTAGTTTCCTTCCATCTCGGGAGAGGGACCCTTTTGTAGGGTGTATACCGGTTTTGTTGGTTTAAGGAAACCTAAAGAGGTCTCATAGGATCTTGAGGAGCTAAGTGAAAAGTACATGGTATGAGAATGAACATGTAGACCCATAGACTACCATCTCTAAGTGCATATGGATGTGTTACCATGGAGGTAACCAGTATGGGGGCCTGACCAAGGTAGGCATGTCACCATGACCCCTATGAAAGGATGAAAGTCATCCCATGAATGCAGAGAGAGAGAGATGATGAAGGATTGGGTAAGGTTCTAAGCTGGACCTATACTATAATAGAATCCTAAGTCTATCCTAGGGTCAGGTAGGGATAAGACTGATGGAAGTAGGAGTTGCCCAATTCCCTAGTTGCACATGACCATAGGATCGGGAGGTAACAACTATCATTGTCTGAGGGCCATGGGTTAGGAGATTGATCACCTTCATGAACTCATGGGACCCAAAGGGCAGATGAGTAGGGCACTCTATGGATGCATGAGGGAAGAGGGATGACCCAAAAAATGCCGACACCCTATAAACCTAGAGGAGATGACCAAGGATTGTGTTTGGACCCAAGTAGGTTCGAGATCAGTTTTCCATGAAAGTAACTTTGATATCAAGATGTTTGTGATGGAGAGACATATGTGGCACGTTTCAACTTAGATTTAAAGGTGTATTGGCAAGGTGGGATGTACCATATCTACTCTTGGAACATGAAGAACTATGTATTTGGACTGCAGCCAAATGCTTATTTCCTCTTGTTATGGGAGTGAGAGATAGGACTGTACACATGCCATACACCAAGGATAAAAGATGATGTAAGTTGAAACGTGGCTAGGAGGTATGAGGATAGAAATGGTAACATACCCTCGTGGAGTGAACGATACATGTATGGTTTACAAACACTAAGAGAAATAAGGTAGTCATCTTATAAGGATGTTTTTAGCATGAGCTATGTGGAATTTGCAAGTTGAGTTCGAAAACCAAGAGGATGAGTTCAGAAATTTCTTGATAAAGATATACTTAGGGTTCGAGAAGAGATGATAAGAGGAACACATGGATGTGTATGTCTTCAACATTACCTAATACCTAAGGATGTGAAGTGGTTGAGATGCAACTGCCTAGTATAGCAAAGGGCTAGTAGAGGTTGTTAGGCTAACCTTAAGTTTGAGAAAGGAGATATGTTTGGTTAACACTCAGATGTAATGAGATCTGTTGAACAAGTTAATGGTTGTTTGGTTAGCCAACCTAGGTCTTGATGCAATAAAAGGATGATTGCAGAACCTCAGATGTACTTCTTTGGAAAAGAAGGTGACGAAACCCTGATTAGAGTGGTTTAGGGTTTCTAAGGAATCGATCTTGAGGAATCATGATAATACAGGAGATCATGATTGAAGATCACCATACACCATGGCACTACGAAGATGGTAAGTGACAGTGGTACTTTGAATACCTAAGATGAGGTTTCATGGGGTATGCTGCCATGCAAGCCAGGAGGTGAAGGACAAACACCAGTAACCCAGTGAATCGATATAGAGGATAAAAGAGTCCCTGAAAAGGAATGAGAGTTCATCACTATGGATGTTGTGGTATGTCTCCCCAGACCAAGGAAGGTCAAGATGCAATATGGGTTATGGTAGATCACCTTACCTAGATGACATAAGAAAGAAAGAGTACTATCAAGGGACAGATCCAGTTGAACTACATATGAGAGAGATGTTTCAACTACACCATGATGCAAGTTTAAAATTCTTGAGTATGACCTAAATGTTCACTTCCATAAGGTGGAAGTGGGTACATGAAGAACTCAATGTTAGTACCGTTTATCACCCCTAACTAATGGTTAGTGTGATCCAGACTAGAGGGTCTGATGAGAGCATGTGTGCTCATTCAAGGTGATACATATAGACAGTTCTTGTCCTTTGTAAGATGTGATGATAACCACCATAGTCAGTATCAGGTTGTAAAGAAGCTCTGTGAGGGAGGTTGTGTTGGTCACCACTTCATTAAGGTGATGTTGGTGAAGGGACCTCGCAATGGTTGGAAAAGGGGCCACCGTGTGTGTAGATGAAGTCACTTTAATCGTGCAATGGCTGAAAGGAGCCTAGAGACGACATGAGTCGTGAGCTAATGCAAAGTAGACTGACATGCAGTTCAATGTGGGAGAATATGTGATACAAAAATCCGACCCCTCCGAGATATCGCTAAGAGAGCTGAGTCCCCGATGCATGGGTTCCTTTTACATGGTTTGGTGAAGAAGGTTAAGTTTGCTCTTGCCCCTCAGGATAATGTGATGTGTGATGAGTTCCATGTGTCCAATGTAGAGCACTATGTGAGGTACCCAGACCATGTGTGGAGCAATGAACCTAATGAGCCCCAAAGGAGGATGAAATGACCTGAGTCACCTATGAGGTTTATAGACGCCAAGGTGAAAGAACTCAGAGAAAAGAATATGTGATGATAAAGGTTCTTTGGAAGCACCATGGATAGGGCAAAGCCACATAGGGGCCAGTGATGGACATGGAAAAGTCTGATCCTGAATTGTTTGTTTGCTTGATGGAATTTTGAGGGCAAAATTCCTATAAGAGGGGAAGGATGTTACAACCCCAACTTTTGGGTTCATTTGGTGAGAATTGTAATTTCTCATATTAAAGATATTTGAACAAATAATGATATAATTTGTTTTGAATAACTGAATTTCGTTTACAATAGCCTTGATGGTTGTTTTGTGGGCTTTATTGGCTATTGGGCCCAATAACAAAGAAAAGACAAAAGGAGCTCCATTATTAATAAGAAATGGAGAAAAGAAAAATGTAGAAACCTCTAGAAGGCAAAAGAAGATAATACAAAGTTGGATTTCATACCTCTTGGGTTCCAAGGAGTCCAAAGTTGCAAAGATAATACAACAAGAAAAGAAAACATCAATTAAGTATTTCTTTATTAAGAAAGAAATTGAAAACAATGATAAAATGTGGAAAATAAGTAAAAAAAGGTATAATTGAGTTATCCTTGATGGATTTTTGTATCCAAAGAATTATAAATGTTAAATGGAATGCCAATGAGGAAAATAAAAAGAAAGATAAAGAGAAATCCTCAAAAAGAGATATTTTAATAGGAAATAAACAAGATAATGAGAAAGAATGAATATAGATGCATCTAGGAGGATAATAAGTATCCTTATAAAGGAATTTTGAAATATTAGAGTTCCTTGGGATCCAAGGAGTCCCAATGAAGAAAAATAAAGAGAAAATGCAAATAAAACAAAATAAGAGGATAATGTGATACGTCATTAATGACTTTTTGATAATATCAAAAAGTGATGTTATTTGCTTTAAGAAAAATATAATTTCATGACAAAGGGTTTAAAGCCAAGCACAAAGAAGATAAAAAGAGATAATTCTCGAATTTTCTAATAACCAAAGCATATGGGTTACCAAGGAATGTTTAAAAGGAGAGAGAATGCTTCCTAACTAAGGAACTTATTTTCCTTTTGAAGAAGGGACTTGTTATTCTGTAGATAGATGCCCTAGGGCTTCAATAACCCTCCCCTATATAAGGGTAGAGCCCTTGGACAAGTCCAGGAGAATCCCGAGCACTCTTCTCCCTCCTTCTTGTTTTCGTCCATCAACCCTAGCCAAGGGGGTAGATCGATACCCAAGGGCCACGATGAGCTATGATCGGTCTCGATGGAGGCACGAAGCTCCTACGACGACCCTGGAAGGTTTGGCTATCATTTCTACGCTTTCGTCTTCACGTAGCTCACACCGGAGGTCTGCAACCCTACAGCAGGTCACGAGCATGGCTAGCTCAGAAATGACCACCTTGGCCACGATTTGAGGGCACATGTGGCAGGGAACGACAGAGCTAGGGCGGGGGTTGGCGGAAAGAACCAGACTGTAGAAAGGATAGGAGGAGCCACCCCATCACAGCTAGGGCAACATAGCGCGGCTACGCAAGGTTGAAGAAGACACGGGCGACATTTGACTGTTCTACCCCTTGGCGAGCTAAAGAACTGGTCTTTAAGTCAAGGGCAAAGTTGACATTGCGTTATGTTTCCAAATCACTACGTTGCATGGAGATAGAGGCGACGTGGCACCTTCCTATTGGCCCAAGTAAGGTTTTATTGCAAAATTCATATCTAAATATTGGTAACTCCGATAGTAGCAAATAATATATGCAAATTGCTCAGAAAAATGAGAAGAATTCATTAAAAATGGTTTTAGAGGCTAATTCCTCATGTTGTTCGAAAAGTAGTGTAACTTATCAACTTTAATGAATTAAAGATTAAGAAACCCTATTTTGAGAAGATTAATGTATTTAGTAGGGTTTAATGGATGATTAAAGTTGATATTAACCTATTAATTGTAAAAAGGTACATTAAGAACAAAAAAGAATGAACTTTGCACATAATTGGGTTAATTTAGAGTTTCATGCACATAAATATGCTTTAATGGGCCTTGAAACCCTAATATTAGTAATTGTATTTGTTAATGGCTTTAATTGATCAATTTCATGATTAAAGTTGAGATATGATAATTTTAAGTTTTTTCAAGTATAAAAGTTCCTAATTGTGGATAAATACCCTTAATGTAGTAATTAGGGTTTTCTAATGGATAAAGGTATTAATTAATGACAAATATAGTTCATATGTGAATTAGACCATAATGAACTATGAATTGATGATAAATGAGCATAATGATCTTGTCATAGATTAAAAGGATACAAATGGTAGCTTTAATGTAAAAGAGGTTTAATGGACTTAATTGATGGTTAATTATGCTTTTTCTGATATAAGGGTTATATGTGGTTAACAGATAACCTTTGTATCTTTCATGAAGAATGGATGAGATAATTAGGGTTTATGAATAATTGTATAAAATTAGGGTTTAAAATAGTAAGAGATGAAGGGAAACCCTAATTGAAATGGAAACCCTAAAAGTAGACTAGAAACCCTAGGAAGTGATCTAGGTTTAATAGATCTTGATGACTTGAGTTATAAGAGGACAATTGTATGATTATTTCAGGATCTTGTTGTGTGTGCTTGCTTGCTTGGATTTCTTACTTGCATGGAACATTTCTATCTCAAATCATCAGATCATGTATGTAGTTACGCTTATGAATAATAGCTTTAGTTTCAACGCGATTCCCGAACGTTTTTATCGGTTGCCTGAAAATAACTACTTGGATGACTTTTATTTCATGCAACTATAAAGTGACTAAGATTATCACTATACATACATACATATAACTGGATTAGATTCAGATCCTCCTCTGTGGCTTTGCACATGCTAAAAAGGGTAACCTAGAGTAAGGTCTAGGCTATCATGAGTTAGAAACTGGACTACCCACGTGTAGTGCCATGAGACTCTAAAGCACGCCATGAGTTAAGGAGTGGGCTACCTACGGGTAGTGCCATGTGAATCAACCTTAGAAAATGATTCATCAGTTAGGTAGGATCATGAGGGGTTTGATGGGGATATACCATAAGGAAGGTAGCATCCAGGTCCACTGCAGGGACAACACAGAGGATATGTTATGTATGGATCACACAGTTATATTTAAAACATAAAGTTTGTTATTAAACTGTAATTGACTGCAATATGTTGTTATTAATTGTACGATTATTGTTTCCCCCACATACTAACTTTATGCTGACCGACATTTTGTTTGTCGGCATTTTAGATACAAGTGAAAAGAACCAACAGTATAGTGGCATATGTGGAATTAAATATGAATTAAAGTTCGAAGGAGGATTAGTTAGAATAGACTCCATGTGGATAGAAGTAGATATCCAAGTTTTTGAAAAAAGGTATGAAAAGTTTAATTTTATTACAGCCTTTCTGTTTAGTTTAGTAGAATTTGATTATTATTATTGATTATTTGTTGAACCTTTGATCTGAAAATTGGGTTAACGACTCTGACCACTTGGTCTCCCTTAATTGGGGGTTACTGGAAGGCGGGGTCGTTACAGGGTTCATACTTGAGAATAATATGGAATGCGATGGTGATGCTTCACCTTATGCATCCATGATCCAATGTGGATGCCGTGAGTAGTATTGTACAATTGTTGTTGAATCTAGTCTTCCAACTCAAGACTATTTTGCTATTCGGTAGCACAATAGTAAAATTCAAAACAACATGGTGAACTCTCTTTTGTGACTTAGAGGTAATACATAACAATAGGACATATTGAGTCGTATGAATTGAGATATTTGGATCAAATTATCAATGTTGAGGTAACATGTCAAGAGTATGAAAATTTTGAAATGGTTGTTTCTCTCTCTATCCTATGATTGATTGTGGCATAGAGAATTCATTTCATATCATTGGGAACTGTTTCAAACATGTTGTGATTAGAAAAGAAATAAAGCACTTAATGTTGAAAACTGCATTCAAGTATGAAATACAAGAATATAATGACATGTAAGATTTCAGAAGCTTAAAATAAATCTTGAATGTACTTTGCTTGCTTATTTATGTTTCGGGAGTGAAACCTTTTTAAGGAGGGAAGAATTGTTATGACCGTATCTGAGCTTAATTGGTAAGTTAGGGTTTATCTGGATGACTAAGATTTAAGAATTCATGTTAAGATTTTTATGACGTACTTCATCAAGAATCCATCTAAGATTCAAGATAAGAACCCATAAAGATTCATTCTTAAGATTCAAATTAAGATAAGAATTAAAATGGCATCAAATTATGGAGTTAGACCCATGCCTTAGTGCAGGTCAACTCAAGAGACATGACCCAGACCCTTAGTGCAGGTCATGAGGCCCATGCCCTTAATGCATGCCAACTCAGATAAGATGACCTAGGAAACAGAGTGTAGGTCATGAGACCCAGGTACCAGAGCACATGTCTCCTTTATAAGTTACTTAAAAAGATAAGAACTAAGCCTGACAAAAAATTACACATTTATGTTCAAGATTTCTTCAGATTTTCCAATTAGCTTTCATGCATAAAGTTTAACAATAATGTATAGTAATTTTCTTATTTCAGTATTTTATATATCTATAATACTCATGCCACTTACTAATATTGTTTTTCCAATGCATTGTTGGGGACGAGATGTCTGTAGGTGAGAAGCAAGAGAAAATGTATAGCTAGGGACTCAACAAAAAGGACATAGTATAGTTTGAGAGTGTGCCCTGGTGGGGTGCCATTATCCACCTCATCTTAGTTTAATGTTTAAAGGTCAATCATTTATGTTCAGGTCATGAAACAATGTCATTAGTTTGTATTCAGTTACCTTTTGTGTGAACTTCAAGAGAATGAGAAATGAAATGTGACCTTGTGTTGGTTATTATTTCTATTATTCCTTATGCATGGTATTCAAGGAATGTGATGCCCATCAGTATTATGAGTTGGGAATTGATTCTTCCCCTCATTAAAAGTTGGGGTGTTACAACTTGGTATTAGAGTTAAAGGATAATTGGCCACCAGACACTCTATAAATTCTGAATTAATTTTACTCCTTTTAGGTCCACTTGATTAATATCAGATTGAAAAAATTAGTTCAATACTACTATAGATTATATCCTGCTTAAATGAGGTAGGAGTAAAGGTAGCAATCATGATTAGAAATCCAAGTCTTGAGGTTTGTTCATTTCGGAATATGTTCTAGGGATAGATTTTCATCTAGTTTAGATTTTGTGTGTGGCCATCACACGTGACATGCCCTTTCTTACCTTAATGGTTTGGCCAACCAATTGAGGGATGTAGAGGGGATGCAATAAGCATTAACATTCATTATGTGCCTCTTCCATGCTTACTAGTGCATGTGGTATGGGATGTGTGCACTATTGGGTTGAAGGGGAGTTTCATAATGAGGTATGATGACATTGGGTATGTTGCCTGATCAACACATATTCGGGGATGTCACAAAGATGGGTGATACAAAACACTAAAATTAGATAGTTACCTAAACCTAATTAAATTAGTTTGTAAAAACCATTATTTATGCAAAATTAGATGTGAATTACATTTATGATTAAGTTATGAGGATCAATGAAGTTAACAGGAGTAATTTTAAGAAAGTAATGTTAATTAAGTGATTATCCAAGATAAATGAGCATTGTTGTGCAATGGGATCTTGAGAGCAATGAGCACTTGAGTGCAATGATCTCTTTGGGGCAATGCACACTCTAGTGCAATGAGAATCTTAGTGCAATGACTTACTTGGAGCAATGCGCACTATGGTACAAAGTTACATGGAGAACTCACCTTAATTGACTCACTGAGTGACAAGATTATGCTAATTATAAAGGTATGCGAACTTTTGTTTTTCATGGTATATGGTGAAGGTATGGTTTAGTTTTCGTTAGTAATGTGTACATGTGTTAGAATTGTTAATCGCATAAGACATGATATATTCACCCATTTTAAAGCAATATAATGAACATGTTATTACAATATTATGAGTCTTTGCGACAAGATTAAGGTGTTAGGTTACATATATGTGAAACCCTGTGGTGGGTAGTATCGTGTTCGTGCATACAAATTTTGAGGACAACATTTCTATAAGGTGGCTAGAATTGTAACATCCTAAAATATCAGTCTAGAATAAGCATGATCGAGCGTGATAAGTTACAAAATTAATTCTTTCTAATTATGTAAAATACTAGAGTGTCCCCTACATATGATGATTTAAGATTTTATCACATCTTAGTTTCATTATGTGTATAACTTATCCTAAATACACAATAATGAATGTGAAGGTTTAAATAGCAAATGACCCCACATGTATCCATATTATGTTTTGTTTTCTAGTATTAGAGTAGTCCATGAAACATTAGATATCCTATCATAATTTGGTAGTGTAACCGTGTGTAGATTCTTACTTATGCATTAATCACCCTAAATGCCCAATCATGTAAAACATGTATCTCCCTAACTATAAGGTAAGGAACCGGATAAATATTTGGAGCCCTTTGGTTCATTTTAGCCAATAGATAAAATTCAATAGTATTGGACAAGGATAGCTGTCCGAATTTATATTAGAATGAATGTGAAATTTGGCCTACATATTACCTAGTTACCTAATTTTAACATTTGATTTACATCGGTGTATTAAGTTGCAGCCATTTTCCTAAATTTGGGTGCGTCATGCTGTGGCTGAGTCAAGCCATTACGCATGAACCGCTTAATAAGCATCAAACGGCAGAGACTTTGTCTCCTTCCCCTGATCTTCTTGCATGCCTAGCGGATGAAACCAGTAACAAAAATTTCTCGATCTCCATCCCCCCCTCTCCCCACGACTCTCAATTTTCTCGCCCTAATCTGTCTCAGAAGTCTGTTCCGAGCACATTGACCACCTACTTGAGCCCCAATTCCCATCAAAGCAAAAACACCCAAAGTACCTTCCTTCCTCTGGCCAGCGTAGCTATCAACCGTGCAACCATGGCAAAAAGCATCCAGGCTCCAAGCGACCCAGAAAGAATAAGCAGCCAGCAAGAGACACTTATGCACTTCCAATTTCTTCAGAGTCCACACAGGTTGGCACCGCTGACTCAGTCTTCTTATCCATCACCGATGAGCTCAAGCTATGATCTTTGACCATCCACACCAAATTAACTCCGTTTTCAGCTTCCATACCTCATTTCCTTTCATTTTGTCATGCTTTTAAACGATGAGTTTAGCCCAGATCAATCTCCAACTCTGACTTGTTGAGCAGTCGACGGCGAGTTTAGCTAGGCCTTCTCAGCCATGGTTTTCTTGTGAAACTATTTGCCTTCGTTCTGGTAGCCTCCTCTGAATCAAAAGGTATGCTTGTCCTAGTTTTTCACTGCCGCAATCTCCCATTGCCACTTTTGAACTCACGACTATAATTACTGTAAAATGAAATTGTGTTCCAGTTTGCGACAACTCATGTGCATTAACGGTTGCCCAGTTTCCTTCTGAGTGCCAATGCCAACTCTGTAAATGCATTCTTGGCGTTGTTTACCCCTGAGTCATTGGTTGTGGCCTTGCTAGTTGCCAGCCACAGCAGTCGTAAGAGAACTCTGTAACTAGTGTCCCAAAGCCTTGGAAATGGCTCGTTGGGATCACAGATTAAGGTCAGAGGTATCAGACGTCTTCTCTCCCACCCCGGTTGCTAGTACGTCGAGCCCCAATCGCAGTTGGAAGAACCTGAGCAAGCTGATGGCACCATGGCTCGACGAGGAAGAAGATAAGTTGTAATTTTACCCTCTTTCCCTTCCATCTCGATCGATCTGTCACGCCGTTCTGAGGACAAACCTTGAAATTTCAAATGTGATTTCGATGCATATTGCGCAATGATTCAAAGCAAGATTTTGACTAATAATCCCTATCACGTACCTAAGACTATACTTAAAAATGTGAGGGTACAGTAGTCTTTGTACATGCCCCACTTATTTGATTCCTGGGTTTTCGAGAATGATTATAGACGGCTTTATCTCACATCTGATTGATCAGTAAATACCCAACCTTTAAATGCTAAAACATCCGATGATTATGACTTATATATGAATTTTCGATAAATTTTTCAAGATCTATCCAATGGAATATGTTACTTGACATGTTATGATTTAGAGTTTCACGAGATTTCAGTTAGTGCATAACTAGGGTTTAGGATCCTAATTTAGAGACAATGAATTATTATCACGGGTTAAATAAGAGAAAGATCAGGAACTGTAGGAGCATTGTTTCCTATTAAATTAAGTAACTAGTTTATGCCCATGAGTATTTAATAATTTACTGTTCTTAGCGTGTTTATATGTTCATGCTGTCAAATAAGATATTTATGATTCATATACTCTTATGCTTTAAGATTTTAAGTTAAAGATATGCTTTATATGTAATTATATGGTTTTGGATTCTATGGTTCTCTCCTAGTGCAGTACTTCTATGTCGGTGCACTTGATGGGTAGTGTTCGAGATCAATTAGTTTGAGGCGGTCGTATCTCTTGTGCCGCTTTATGTATTAGTAATTCTCTTTTATTTACACAGACGATCGAAATTTTTGTAGCCCCTTGGTTTTCTGAAGCCACATTACCAGAAAGAGGAAAAGGTATACTTGTATTAAAAACAAATATGCTTTATATGTTTCTTAATAAAGTTTGTGATTTAAGAGTTCATGCTAAGCTTTAATATGACACGCCAAGCTAAGATTCAAGATAAGAAACCATTAATATCCATGCATTAAAATTTAAGTTAAGATAAGAATTAAGATGAATCGGATTATGGAGTTAGACCCAGACCTTATTGCAGGTCAACTTAAGAGATATGACCCCATGCCCATAGTGCAGGTCATGAGACCTAGGCCCTTAGTGCATGGCGACTCAGATAAGATGACTCTGGCACTAGAGTGTAGGTCATGAGACCCACGTGCTAGAGTACAGGTCTCCAATATAACTTACTTTAAAAGATAAGAACTAAGCCTAACGAAAGATTACACGTTTATATTCAAGTTTTCTTCAGATTATCCAGTTAGCTTTCATGCATAAAGTTTAAGAATAATGTATAGTCTTTTCTTCTTACAATATTTTATATATCTAGAATATTCATGCCACTTACTGATATTATTTTTTCAATGCATGGTTGGGGAGGAGATATACGTAGGTGGGGAGCAGGAGAAAATATAGAGCCAAAGATTCAAGAAAAAGGATATAGTATAGTTTGAGAGTGTGCAATGGTGGGGTGGCATTATCCACCTCAGCTTAGTTTAATGTTTAAAGATCAATAATTTATGTTCAGGTTATAACATAATGTCATTAGTTTGTATTCAGTTATCTTTTGTGTAAACTTCAAGAGAGTGAGAAATGAAATGTGATCCCGTGCTGGTTACTGTTCTGGTTATCATTTCAGTTATTCTTTATGCAGGATATTCAAGGCATGTAATACCCATGAATATTATGAGTCAGGAATTGATGCTTTTGCTCATTAAAATTTGGGGGCGTTATAGGGAGTTTGTTAGCACTATCCAAAGTAGAGGGGGATTATGGGTTTTCTACAAAAGTGAGGGGTTTTAGGCAAAAACCCTATCCATTATTTGATGTATTGGAGTTTAAAGCTTGATAATTAAATATAATAAATGAACTTTAAAGTATCATGTATCCAAAACAACATAAATATAAATATCTCAAATATGAATATCTGATGACATAACTCAATATGAGTCAAAATATGATTATTTGAAATATGAATAGAAAAACTACAATAAAACATGAGCATATAAATAATTTAACTCCGAAGTTAATTTGTAAGAATGCATAAAACCTAAATCTCAATACTTGTGCTAACAATCTTAAGGTCGCAATATTACCGAAGTTCAATAACCATGTCTCATGCATATCAAGTGCACAATAAAATCATAACTTGGGCTTAGTCTAAATAGCTTTTTTTTCAGTTATATTGGACCATACGTCCATCTCATGACTTTCAATATCATTGATATCTCTTGGAACAAGTTTCCTATACATAATGTTGACAGATCTTGGGGCCGTTTTAGGCCCTGTTGGATTTGTGAACTGTGCATGGATGAAGTCAACCTAGTGATCCTATGAACCACACTATGCTTAACACAATATCAACATTGCTATAACAAAACCATAATATTGACTTTATTTTACCAAAAAAATCATAAGACTCTAAAATTTACATGCACATGAACAATATTGTCACCGTTTGAAACATGTGGCACTTACTTTTCATGGAAATTTCACACTTACCTTGGAAAAGTTGAATACGATACCAACCTCATCACACTGACCCGACTCAATGCTTCAACCAACACCAAATGCGTCCACCGTGAACCACTCACATTTAGACAGACTATAACAAATTTCCATAAATAAACACACCAACACACATGTTGTTGACATCTATATAGAAACACTACTAAATTTCTCATGAGAATTAGAACATCACACAATGGTGTAACACTCTCACGAGATGAGTCCTCATGGAACCTACTGAGTACCATAATGCACACACTCATAATGTATATTTCATCTATTATGAGGAGGACCATGCATCACCAACAAACATAGGCTTTAATGTAGTTGATGGAGCATGCACACAACTGCAACAATGACCATGAGTTTTTCATCCTATTTGTTGTGGTGTTTCCATTGGGATAGTCGAGACTCCTTGTTAGATATGCACACCAAACAAAAGGAGGCTGGAGGAGAACTAGAGGTGGTGATTGTTACACCAACCTTTGTTGTCATTGAGGAGAACCAAGTGAAAGATAGGGACATGTCACATGAGCTTCCTCTTTTTCAGTGACAACAACACAAAAATGAGGAGGGTCTTATATGGCAATTAAGAAATGGTGTATGAAATCTATGTTAAGCAAGTGAAAAGGAAGCCTCACGGGAAAATGGTGTTGATGAGAAGAAGGTGTTTGTAAGAATCTATTCCTGAATTACATTAAAATCCTAGTCGAAATTTTCCTAAGAGTCATCATTTATTAATTTTAATTTTCTCTTAATTCGATTGAGTATAACTTCATACTCTAAATTTTATTTGTTAGTTAAGTGATTGAGATAATTAGGTTTGTAGGGATATACATTACAGATCTTAATGGCATGAGATTATGAATATAACATGTGACAACAAATTTGGTGTTAAGTATAGTAGTGTAGTAAATAACTTTTAGTATATAATTTGTAAGTTGTATTAATTTGAAATTTACACATAATATAGGTAAGGCAAATAGAGTTCTTATTTAAAAATTTAATTTTTTTGGAGTTCTTTGTACCCGTTGATTGACTAGGTTTCTCCATGGAAAACTCTACCAACTATGCTATAAAACTTTGAATATATTAGTCTAATGTTTGGTTTTAGTAATTTATTAGTACACCCAAATTGGTGTAAATTATTACTAAATGTTGTAGACTCCATTCTGGAAAACATACTAAATTTTGGGATTTTGTAGAGCATGTTTTGTTGACATTAGGTTACTCTCTCAGTTGAAAAACAATTCGACCAACTATATTTAAAAAAAAACAAAAAAGGACTAAAAATTGCTTTAAAATAGAGTTATTCCAAGTACCGAAATGAGTATATATGATACTATTACAACACAAAAACTTCTCAGTTCCGTCTTGAACTTTAGTGAATTTCTTGAGGGACGAGGAGATCTGCATCATCTAAAGATATTAGAGTTGGAATTTCAGATTTGGGGTTTTCTATATCTAAGGTTGGTGAATTGATATATGATCAATGTTTGCTAGGTTTTCCTTGACTTTCTTCCCTATTATTTAGTTAAACTCTTGATCTAGATAAAAAATACAAATTTAACTCTCTTTTTTCATTCTTTTTGTTCTTTTCTTCTTCTTCAAGGCTCTTAAGCAAATAGGAGCAACAAAAATAGGTTACCATTTCAAGCTTGAATTGAATTCAAAGTTTATTAGCAGATGGGATACTAATTTTAGGTGCTTCATAGATGAGGTGAGTGGTGTAGGTTCATTTTAAAACTCTCATTGAACGATAACCTAAATTCTCTCATTAAACTCCAAGTGATGGAAATTGAGGAGCTCTAACAATTTGAAGGATTATTTTGATTATTTCATTTTAAGTATGATTCTTGCCTTAACCTTAGAAAGTGAATCAGATATGTGTTCTATTTTATTGATTATGAATAATAAAAATTCAATGAATTCAGTTTATCCATTCTTGCTATGTACATATTTCAAATGATGTAGATTGATCAAACATTGAGTATTATGCATAGTTTTGTCAATTCTTGGGATGTTATTGGGTAACTTGCATTTATGTGATTAAGTTGGATGTGTAGGATGATTGTAATCTTGATTAGGAAGTTATTGTATCTATGAAACGCCAATCCACACATTTAGGGTTAGAATGTGAAATTTCATGTTTGTCATATAATGTTTTCAAATTTTCCTTAAAGTGTGTAAATAGATCTAGTAACTATTGTAATTTTAACTCACCTACATAGGGGTCTTGAACACTGTGATTTTTCCCCAAGGTCCGAACTAGGAAAATGAAAAAGATTTACTCTAATAGTCATTAGATTATGAAAAAGAATACTAAAGCATTATTCTATACCTTGAAGGCTAGATTACCATAATTTAGTAAAGATTTCAAGATGAGATGCCAACTGTAACATACCAAACCTAGCATCTTGACTCCACAAATCCTAATCCATTGGATGTGATGCATGTATGATTAGGTACTTAGTTTTGGCCAAAAAAGATACACATCAACTCTAATACACTCTTTTGTACCCTAAGGAGGATTAATAGCATATATAATGAGTACTTTAGGCATAAAACTAGCTAAAGCTACATGGAACTATATACATACCTTGTACCTACAAACCCTCATATTATTATGAAAAGAAAATGGGGAATGTAAACCCTAATTTGTAGTTGGATACCTAACCTACCATGTTTGGTACCATGTGCGATGTATTAGAATCATTATGCATCACAATAACATAATTTATCTTAATAAACATAAAATAGACCTTATAACTAATGATGGCTAATATAAGCAATCCCTTTTATCAAGTTATATATGCTTCTTTGTTTAGTAATTCACACATAATGACTTAAATATGACTAATGAGAAGTATAACATGCTTAATATAAAATGGATTAATAATTGGAGATTTCATCTAAATGGATATGAATAATGTGCCACTATATCAGATAATGTTTACATTAATGTATAATGAGTAATTTAGCAAAATAACCTAATTTTTTCATAATAATAAAAAAAATCTTGTTGATAGCAATTTGAGGTTAATAAGACTCTAATTAATGAATGTTGAAGATAATGATGTAATATTATAATAAACATAAAGATAAAGATCCTAAACCCTAATTGTATTAGAGTTCACAACAAGAAATATTAAAACTGAAATAGACTCAAAAATTGCATTCTTAGGGTCCCAATTAGCTCGGGTGCTAGGTTTGAGATCAAATGAATAATCCTATATGCCTTAATTTAAGTTAGAAAAGAATATATGACTTATAATAAAAAATATCAAATAAAACAATGAACAACCCTGATAGTGAAAATTAATGTTGAAATTGGAATTTACATGTCTTAATTATCTAGGTGTCGACTTTCATATTAATTAGGAAATCCTAGCTAGGTAAATTAAAATAGGAATAAGGTGCAAATATAAATTTTGATATTAATTGGACTAATTGAAATCATAGATTTTGCTGAAGTTTAGTTAATAATTTCCCTCAGTTATTACCCTATTGAATTCTTAAAATTGTCCTCTTTGGTTTAAACCCATACTCAGTCCCTAGCATGAACTATATAATTTTTTTCTATTTTTTTTATCGTCTTCTCCAACTAAGGTGCAAAAATTCCAATATACAAGATCTAGCCTGCTTGCAGCGATTTCTTGAGCATCATCTCCCTAATATGGTTTTCCTCCTTTGTTATTTTGGGTTCTTCTGTTGCTGTACCCTATTTACTATCCCTTGTTCGTGGGGGAGGTTTGTGAATAAGATATCTTGCTCTAATCCTCTATAAATCAATTCTTTTGCATTCATTATGGGAGATGGTTGGGGCTAGGAATGTGCAAGTTCAAAGTATGAGGTCCCATTCTTCCTCCTCAAACTCAGACTTTTTTTGATCGTTGAAGCTTCATCATGGCAGTGTGTCAAACCACCTCTTAACTAGGAAAGGACCTCTATGTATTCATGGGAGGGTAATGAAGCTCTACCATGTATTGCTTTTCCTTCCCATCCTTCAAACAATACATTTAACTTTTTATGTAGTTTAGCATTTCCCTGGTTCAGATCAATGATCATGCCTTTTTCGAAGTTGTTTACTAGATTCTGGTGTTTTTGACCTTTTTCTTCATTTAGTGTTTGAAGGATCCTTGGTCTTCAATTTTATCCAGCATCAGTGTCACCAGGTCCTTCCTACTTCTCTACTTCTTCCTGCCTTGATGACTATTCTTTGTACCTGTAGTCATCGAAAAGCCATTATACTGGCTCACGGAGTCTCACTTTGTCCTAGGAACATTGTGGGATCATTTCCAGAGTGTGAGAATAAGGGAAGAGCAAAATGGATTCCTAGGTTGAAGCGTCATAGCTTGACCATCGCATAAAAGAAAAGGGGAAGAGACAACCCCCTTGAGTTGCCCCGTCTTTACCCCTCTCTTTCTTTTATTTCTTCATGTTCCCTTTAGGGGTAAAATTGTCCTTTCTCTACCTATTTTTTTTTTATTTTAACTGCTTGTTCTTTAATCCAGGTTGTTTGTTGTAGGCCTGGCCCACTTAGTCAACTTTGATAGGGCCACCACAACGAATCCTTGCCCCTACTTGTGGATTTTCCTGCATGTGTGGATTATTAGGATTTTCTTATTGGTTTGTGTTTCTAAACTTTATACTAAACGACTTGTAGATATAAAAAAATAAAATAAAATGTTTTATGACCTAATATCAATATAATAAACATGCAATTTTTAGAATTTTCTAATTGGTCAATTTTTTTAGAATATATATCTAGTAATTTTTAAGTCATAAAAATAAAATAAATATGCTATGGACTCTGGAAGATATAAGATACAAGATGGTGTAGTTTGTGTGATCTAAATCAATAATAACAAAAGGACAATTTTTAGGGTATGAGTAATTAACGTGAACTTGACCTTAATTTCATATATGTTGTTAATGGGTGGCATGTAAACTTGATGTGGAACTAAGATTGAACCTAGATATATTGAGAACTGGATCTGAGGTGTGTTGAATCCCTTCTTGATCATATTGAGCAATCACCTATATTTTTTTCTCTCTCTTGATCCTTTGCGACATGGTATCATATACTTTCTCTCTCTTATGAGAAATTGACTCATGTGAGTAGTTATATGTTGATATAGGTCTTGTGTTCTTATTATATGTCAAATATGCTTATTAACTATAAAGTTTTTACTATTTTCACCCTATTCCATGTGGTAACCCTTATTTGAGGAATTAAACTAAATGATACCTATGTTTCAAGTGGTGGATTGTTTATGGTCTGATGGTGCATATCAATTTTGGATATTGATTTGGATATTTTCTTATGGGTCACCTAATCTTTCTTGATAATATTTGGGTGTTTCCATCTCTTATTTGAGCTTGGCTAAACTTATTTATTTCCACTATATTTCTACATGTACAATAGACTAAACTTATGTAGAGTAGTGATACCTTTATACCATCGTAATATTATTGGATGGGCCTTTCCACCCCTAATGTGCCTTTCAACTCGTATTATAAACATATTGTGCATGCATTTCTACCCAGGGTGCACCTTTCCACTCAACTTCGTATTGAGATTTTATGGGTCTCAAACTTGCTAAAATAATATTGCTCTGATTATTTTAACATGCATTTTTTATGACTGTGACATTTTATTATGAGATTGTTTTAAGGCAAGAAAGTTCCATTATTGTTTATCTTATTTAAATGTTCAATGTGATATCCATTTATATGTTCTCTTTCCCTGTTGATTTGAGAAGACTTGTTAAGTATATTCTTGTCCTTTTTCCTAATATTGCTCAATCCCTATTTATATGCTCATACTGGCATTTTTATGCGGACAACTTCCACTTTGTCTTCTTTTGTGGGGTATGCTTCCAACCCCTTAGGTGGAGGACATGGAGGGATTGACATGATGACTTGGACATGGCTTAGTGGAGCTGGCCCTTGGGAGATAGACTTGAAATAGCTTGGACATTCCTTTGCTCAGTGAAGAAGTTGTTCCTTTCATGTAAATCCCAAGTGGGAGATTATTACATGATCTTGAAAAATTGAAAATAGTAATAATATTTTACACCACTTCTACTCTTGTATACCATTCATTTGAAAAAAAAATACACCTATTCCAACATATTTGTTTGTGTGTTTGGATTAGATGGGTTAATTCCTCAAATTGAGTAGGGAGTGGATCCCTCTTGGGTTCCAATCCTTACACAAACCTAAATTATATATTGCTAAGTAAATGAAATGGATTGTATGAGAATGATTCTGGGTATGAATGGAAAGGGAATAGGAGAGGGTTGTAGGGAGGCAACTGGAGAAGAAGATCAAAGACTAGTCAGGGTTTCTTTGTCGGAGATTGTTAATACGACTAGGGACGATGTTGGATACATTGGGTCACTACCTGCACCATATCTCTCCTATGAACTGATTTAGATGGTACTCAGTTTAGTATAAATGCGGTGGTTTCAAGAGCATAATCCTAGAAGGTAGTCTAAAGTTCAGCTAAACTCATCATATATCACATGATATCTATAAATGTGTAATTCCTTTGTTCTAATTCACCATTATGTTGTGGTGTTCTAGGTGGAGTCCACTGTGATACGATACCACAGGCTCACAGAAGGTCCTCAAACTCTTAGCTTAAGTATTCTCCACCTCGATCAGAATGAAGTGCATTAATACTTTTTCCAAGTTGGTTCTATACTTCATTCATAAAATCCTTGAACTTTTCAAGAGTTCCTAACTTACATTTCATTAGGTAAACATAACCATACCTACTGAAATCGTCAGTAAAGGCAATGAAGTACTGATACCCACCTCTAGTAGTTGTTCTAAAAGGCCCACATACATCAATATGTATGAGTCCTAATAGATCACTAGTCCTCTCATTGTTACCAGTGAAATGAGTCTTGGCCATCTTGGCCAACAAAAAATATTCACATGTCTCTATTAATTTGAAATCAAAAGAGTCCATATAGACAACTTTATGGAGTCTAGATATGTGGTTCTCATTTATGTTCCCTAGACGAAAATGTTCAAGATATGTTTTGTTTGAGTTGTTGAGTTTTAGTCTTTTGTTATTTATGTTACAAACACCTGTCTTTAGATATATCAAATAAAGACCATAAGACATTGGGGCATTTCCATATAAGATCCCATCTTTTGAAATAGAACATCGAACATTCTTAATATGAAATTTATATGCATCCTCATCCATACGTGATACAAATGATGTTTCTATTTATGGCAGGTACATAATAGCAAGTCATTAAATCTATTACAAGACATGTAGGAAGAGATAAACTATAGGTTCCAACTGTAGTGGCAACAACTCTTGCTCCATATACAACTCGTAGTTCAACCTCTCCCTTTTTCAAAGGCATACTTCTTTTCAAATCTTGAATATTCAAGCATATGTGAGATCCACATCCAGTATCTAGTACCCAAGATGAATAAGTAGATAAGTTTATCTCAATAACGTATATTGCTAAAGTGGAGATCACCATCCCCATCTTCTTCTTCCTAAATGTCTTTAAGTACAAAGGATAGATTCCTATTTTACTTTTCTTTCTCCTTATCTTGAGTGTTGAAGATATGGATTTGGGCTTAGCCTCAGAACTCTTCATGGCCTTTCTTTGATCCTTGGACTCGACTCCATTGATCACTATCATGGATTTGCCCTTCTTCTTTCTTGCTTCAACATTTATCAACACACCAAGAAAATCTTGCAGTGGTATGGCCATTTTATTCAAGTGGTAACACTCAATAAAGTGGTTGTATGATTCAGGAAATGATTTCAGAATCATTTCTGTGGCCAACTCTTGTCTCAAAGAGAATCCCAATTCTTCAAGATGTTCCATGTGTCCAATTATATTGAGCACATGAGTCTTGTACCAGGTCTCCCTCTGTCATCTTACAATCAAAGACCGCCTTAATAACATTGTACCTTTGTTGCTTTGTGAGATTATGGTTCACATTCCTAAGATGTGTTACCATCTAAAGAATCCCCATGTCCTTGCATTGCTCATGCAACTCATAATTCATGCATCTTAGCATAAGGTACTTTATGTCTAGGGCATCATTGACATGCTTCCAGTAAGCATCCACTTTAGCCCTAGGCACGTCAAGAGTAGGTAATTCTGGCACTGGTTTATCTAGGACATAGAGCTTATGCTCATCATTGAGAACCCTTCTCAAAGTTCAAAACCAGTTGTGGAAATTGGTTCTATCAAGTTTGTTCTTCCTAAGGACCAATCACAATGATGATTTGATTCTACAAGAGAAAATTTTATATTTTGTCAAAAAACATTTTTTGATTTGATTTGATTTGAAAATTATTTGACGATATTCAATTAGGCATTTAATTAATTATCGCTCCCACTTTCATATTATAGTTGATAACCCTCATATATCAATTTGTAAGATTGCAACGTAACCTTCTAGTGATTCAAGATGCAAAATAATTCAACTATTACTCGGCTGACGCCAACGTCTACAATCAATTATTAGGGTAGGCAACTTTTGCCAATCACATCATATGTAGTTCCTGGATAGATGATATGTACAACTCCTAGCCATAGTCTTTTTCATGCCTCTGGTGCTCAATCTCATTAAGGACACACAATTAAGTCTAACCTAAAAGACAACATGATAATAATGCAACCTACTTGGCAGGCCCATATTACTACCATCACACTTCCACGAGATGGACAAATACCACCCTTAGGGTGTTCATGCTTAGTCGATCAAGATTTTTATGTGTGTTTCTTATGGAAAGCATCTAAGACTTCATATATTATTTGAGGGAGTTTGTATTTATAAATACATATACTTTGTCCAATCACCACATATATAGTATGTTTCATATACATGTTATATCCCACATTGAAAACATGAAATGAACAAAAAGTGATGGTTATGGCCATTCTAGTGTAATTCCTTGGAGCCACAAGGAATTACAACAACCTCGGGTTTACATGTCATGCAGAAACCTGTTGTTGATGAATATCCGTGTTTGCCAATCTGGGTCAATTGGTTCAACCCTTAAACCAATCGGCTCACCTCTTGACTAATTGGTTGGTCTTTTCCTCGGTCATCTAGACTCCGATCCACCACCTTCTAGGACCTCCAGTTAATCAGTTGAGCCTCCAATTGATCCGTCCTCCTTGGTCCATCTTTTTGGCTCGTCTTCTTCATTGTAATGAGAAAATAAATTATCCTACTATTGCATGTTTTGAGAAACCTCAAGTTACATTCGAGGGGAGCAAAGGTAGGAGAGAATAATACTTTTACAATAGAAATATTAGATATAGGCTTGATATATAAATCAAGATAGAATAGGAAATAAACAATGACATAACCATGCACAAATAATTAGGGTTATTGGCCATAACCACGCTACACATTCACCATCAAAACTCACTTTTAGGACAACATGGTAAATTGCATATATATCATATATATACATTAGTTTGGGATTATGTGTGGTATTTTATTGGACATTAATATTCACATCATATGCAATAAATAAATGATAAAAACCAAAAATATGATCATATCAATAATCTCATAATATAGTAAATTGACGTGGCTCTGATACCATTGTAGGGAAATATTGCATCAGGTAGGTAGTGGAAATAATTTTTTTACTACCATATTTCCTTTTAAACCAGCAAATCATTTCAATAAATATATAATGGAAAGGATGGTTTTGAGGATATACCTGGTCATGGAACAAATCCAGTGACAATCTCCTCATCATTGTAGTCATGCAATCATATTCTAGTTGCACTCGAACAACGTCTACGGCGGCCCCTTGTCTTCACCACAGATAGTAAGCTGACGTTGTCCTCCTAGTGACAGGCAATAACCTCCACACCTATATGGAAGTCCATAAAGACTACCTAGAACTATTATCCTCCTGCTAGAATGGATGGGAAGGAGTTGTCCCTCCCATTAGTGTACTAGTCACCAACTTGCTCTCCCATAATTGTTCTCCCTTTCTATGCCTCCCTTTACCAGGTAGGAGTTGCTCATGCTCTCTATTGGTTACCACAACCAGAGAGGAAAATAATTGTCAGATGCAATTGAGTTGTGTCTCTAGGAACCCCCCAATACCCCACTATTTATAGGAAGGGTTAGGGTCAGGGATCCCAGTCTATGTGGGAGTGGAAGGAACTAGAATTTCATGAATTTTCACAACATGCAATAGGAGAAATGATCAGTAGACCAATGAACCAATCAATTCACCAATGAACCGATCAGTTGGTATGTGAACCGATCAATTCACCTAATGAACCGATCATTTCATCATGTTTCCCAATCGCAATTGTATTGGAAATTCGAATCCAATTAATGCACGACATGATTTCAGCACTAATCCTAGATGCAGTCAAATTGATCTTGTGAACCACACAGTTCATATCTTGAACCGATCATCTCACGACCATGTGCTGATCGTTTCACTTAGTGAATCGGTCGGTTCATGCCTGGTTCATCCAAAATTCAGCCAATGCATTATCCAATCAACCTAATATTTCAACCAGTCGTTTCATCACCTGAACCAATTAGTTGGGAGTTCAATCAGTTGTTTTCTTTCTTTAATGGAATACCTAAACAATTTAGTAATCAATTCAATTATTATTCATGATCATAACTCATCTTCTAGGTGTATCCTATGTGTGTGACACTATAGGTCCCATATTACGTTGGCAGTGAATGGCCATAACCAATTATGACATCACAAGCAAAGAGTGGTGCCTAGTCCCAAATAATTTTCACCCAAGTAAATGGAAAGTTGGAGAACAAATTCAACCTACAATATGTGATAGGTGTTGTAGTGTTTGTATAGTTCCTTTGTCACTGATATCCAAATTGAACTCAAGGCATGGAGCAATCATCCTATTTAGCATTCGATCTCTGTTCCTTGTTATAGCAGACTTCCCAGGAGGTCACCCTCATATTGACTCACATGTGCATGGGCATGCATTACTCAGTCTTGCCAATCAAGTGTCTAGGATATCATACTCTAGTAGGAGGAACAAATCCCATCTACATCACTCACAATCATCCTCATGTGTAATAGTGCACCCAATCATCTCCTTTATGGCAACCCTTATTCATGATCATCGCGGATAACGCCAAAGTATACCAAACATCATGTGATGAGTGTAGTGACTTTAGGTCTAAAAACTACAATCACCACCAACACTATGAGAACTAAATATGACTACCGTTGTAATGGTTTCCATGTGTCACTCTCATGGTGGGTCCGTCTGATACACTTTCCTCTAACAAGTATTTGTGTGTTTGATTTGATATCACATATCATGACTGATGATATTCTATCATCAACCAACACACACTATAGTCTTATGTGTTATTACTATCTATTAGCCTTCCACAATAAAAATGTATATACTCTTAAAATATGTATGATCTCATTGTTCAAGTCACATACTTGAAGACATATGTCATTGAGTAATATCAATCTTTAGACATTTATTATGTTACTTCATTATCTAAAAAAGGAATACAACAAAATAAATTGAAGCTTACCTTTATTATTAATCAAATTATTTACAAGTAATGCCATTAAAATCATCACATGATTGACTCTTTGGGCATACCAACAATCACATGCCTTGAATATCATGCATAAAAATATCTGAAATAATAACCAACACAAGATCAAATTTCATTTCGCATTATCTTGAAGTTTACACAAATGGTAATTGAATACAAACTAATGACATTGTTTCATAACATGAACATAAATGATTGATGTTTAAACATTAAACTAATATGAGGTGGATAATGGCACCTCACCAGGATACACTCTCAAACTATACTATGTCCTTTTTGTTCAGCCTCTAGCTCTATTTTTTCTCATGCTACTCACCTACAGACATCTCGTCCCCAACAATGTATTGGAAAAACAATATCAGTAAGTGGCATGAGTATTCTAAGTATATGAAATTCTGGAATAAGAAAATACTATACATTATTCTCAACCTTTATGCATGAAAGCTAACTGGAAAATCTGAACAAGAACTGAACACAAATGTTTAATCTTTCGTTATTCTTAGTTCTTATCTTTTTAAGTAACTCATACTAGAGACCTGTACTCTAGTACCTGAGTCTCATGACCCGCACTCTGGTGCCAGGGTCATCTTATCTAAGTCAACCTGCACTAAGGATCTGGGCCTATGACTTCACTAAGGGCCTGGGTCATGTCTCTTGAGTTTGTTGGCTAAATTGGACATTATTATAATCTCTTTGTTTTGATGATGACAAACATTTCATTCTTGTGGTTTTAATGTGCTATTTGAGTATTTCAGGAACAAGCATATAAGGTGGTGGATGACAAAGACTTGGAAAAACAATTTGATAAAATCGCTTTATTTTCATGATTGTAATCAAATGTAAATGCTTGTACAAGTATATAATGTACAAGTAATTAGATATCATGTAAATCAAGCGTTTAGATCTTCCCTATCCACTCACAACACTTAGATAGGTCATTCTCCAAGATAGTATCACAATTGCACATTGATACACACACTTAGTAAATGAATACATTGAGTCAGTAATATTCTCGATCGACAAATCGTCGATCGAGAAAATATCAGTCGACAAAAACTTCGACCGAGAAACTCTTGGTCGACAAAATCTTCGATCGAGAATAGACCCTACTAGCTGTTAGACCCAACAGACAAGGTGGTTGGGAGTTGGAAATGAACGTTGTAAACACTTGCTCCAGGAAGTCCCTCGGTCGATAAATCTTTGACCGAGAAGGACTCTCGATTGACAAATCTTCGATCGAGAAGAGTTCTGTCTGCACTTTTCAGGGTCAATTAACTAGCCGTTGCAAATGCAATTAGTGGACACATAACGGCTAGTTGAGCACTAAGAACCCCTTAGAAAGTGTCTAGAACATCCTTAAGCACTTGTAGGCCATTTCTATAAATAGGACATGCCTTAGGACACCTAAACTCACTAATATACACTTGTGATACACTTGAGCTTACGCTTGCAATTGTCAATTTGTTTTGAGAAATTGAGCAACACTTGCATTGTCTATTCTTCTCCTTGCTCTAATTTCGTGTCCTATAGGCTAGTATCTCCTATCCACAGCAATCACACTTCCATATACATTGGTTAGGAGATCTACACGCTTGATATAGGCAAATCAAGCCTTGTGCTTCAAAGGTTAAGTGTAATTTCCATTTTCCTTCTTGTTCCTTTTATCCTTTGTATTCTCCTTGCTACTCCTAGGGTTGGAGGCTGCGGATTGGAGAAGGTTCTTCTCGGTGGAGAAGGTGGACTTCGAACTACTTTAAGAAGGCTATTGCAACGGGAAGCTACTTCAAGAGGAAGGCTACTTCAAGGGGGAGCTTGAAGTTACTTCAAGAAGGCTGCTTCAAGGTTGGTGCAATTACTTCTAGGTGAAGGTTGTTCGAAGAGTTTGGTGAAAGAATTGTAATTTTATGTAAAGTCCTTGCGAGGTAATAAAATTTAATTCTTTCAAAATCCCGGTTGGGTAAGCAACCGGGTAGTGGACTGACTTCCTTAGTATTTGCTAAGGTGGGAACCACTCTAAATCCTTGTCCCCTTGTCCAATATTTTTGTGGTTGGTTGTTTTAGTTAAATAATTGTTAAATTAATTTTAAAACCCTATTCACCCCCCCTCTAGTGGGTTTTCAGAGTTGACCTGCACTAAGGCCTGGGTCTAACTCCATAATCTCATGCCAAATTAATTCTTATATTAACTTGATTCTTAATACATGAATCTCAATGGGTTCTTATCTTGAATCTAAACTTTATTCTTAATGAAGTACGTCATAAAAAGCTTAGCATGAATTCTTAAATCACAAACTTAATTTATTGAGAAACATATAAAGCATATCTTTAACTTGAAATATTAAATCATAAGAGTATATGAATCATGAATATCTTATTTGAAAACATGAACCTGTAAACATGCTAAAAATAGTGAATACTAAATACGCATTGTCATGAACCACAAACCTAATATAGTAGGAAACAATGCCCCTAAAATTCTTGGTCTTTCTCTTATTTAATATGTAATAATTCAATGTTTCTAAATTAGGATCCTAAACCCTAATTATGATCAAATTGAAACCTCATGTAACTCTAAATCCTAACATGACCACTAACATATTCCAATGGATAAATATTGAAAAATAAATCATAATTCATATATAGGTCATAATCGTATGAGGTTTGTAGCATTTGTGATGAGTTTCTAAAGCTTGGGTATTCACTGACCAATCAGAAGAGAGATAAAGCCACTAATAATCATTATCAAAAACCGAAGAATCAAATAAGTGGGGAATGTACAAAGACTACTATGTCCTCAGATTGTCACGTATAGTCTTAGGTGTGCGACAAGGCTTATTAGTCAAAATCATGCTTTGAATCATTGTGTGATATTTATGTAAATCAAATTTGAAATTCCAAGGTTTGACCTCAGAACGAAATGATAGATTGATCGAGATGTGAGGGCAAGAGGGTAAAATTACAATTTGGCTACTTCCTCATTGAGCCATGGTACGACCATCTTGCTCAGGAGCTTCCAAATGCGATTGGGGTTTGACGTACTCGTGACCAGGGTGGGAGAGAAGACGTTCACTACCACCAGCCTTACAACGTAATCCCAACAATCCATTACCAAGGCTCTGGGATACTAGGTACAAAGTTCTCTTACGACTGCCATGGATGGAAACTAGAAAGAACACAACTCATGACCGAGGGGTAAACAACACAAAGAATGCATTTATAGAGTTCACATTGGCACTTAGAAGGCAACTGGGAACCAATAATGCACCTGAGCCATCACAAACTGAAACACAATTTTTACAGTAATTAGAGCCATGAGTTTGAAAGTGGGAATGAGAGATTGCAGTGGTTCAAAACTAGTACAAGTATACCTTTAGATTCATAGGATCCTAACAGAACTAAGGCAAATGATTTCACAAGCATGCCATGAGCGGGAAGGCCCAACTAAACACATCGTCGACTGTTCAATAAGTCAGAGTTGGGAATTGATATGGCTAATTCTCATCGCTTAAAATCATGAAAAAATCATAGGAAATGAGTTATGGAAGCTTACAACGGAGTTAATTTGGAGTGGATGGTCGAATATCCTATCTTGAGATCGTCAGTGATAGAGAAGAAGATTGAGTCAGCGACTCATCCTGGGTGGATTTTGAAGAAACTAGAAGTGGATAAGTATCTCTTCATGTCTGGTTATTATTTCTCGATCCCTTAGAGCCTATGTGCTTTTGCCATGGTAGCATGGTTGATAGCTATGTCAGCCAGAGAAACAAAGGTAATTTGGGAGTTTTCTCTATGATGGGAATTAAGGATCAAGTACGGGGTCAATGTGCTCGAAACATACTCCAGAGATAGATTATGGTGAGAAAATTGGGAGTCCTGGGGATGGAGGGGGATGGATATCGAGGAAATTTGTTATTGGTTTCCACTATTAAGCGTGATAGAAGATCGGGGGAAGGAGACAAAGTCTCTACCGTTTGATGATTATCTAGAAGTTCTAATGAACCTAGGTAATGGCTTGACTTAGCCCCCAAATATAGAAAAATGGTTGCAACTTAGTACACATATAAATAAAATGTCAAAATTAGGTAACTAGGTAACAATGATGCCAAATTTCACAGTTACATTCTAATATAAATTAGCATATCTAGACTTATCTAATTCTATTCAATTCTATCATGTTGGCTTAAAAGAACCTAAGGATTCCAAATATCAACTCAATTCCTTACCTTATAGTCAGGGAGATACATGTTTTACATGATTGGGCATTAAGGGTAATGCATAAGTAAGAATCTACACATGGTTACACTACCAAATTTTGAGAGGATATATAATATTTTGATGAACTACTCTAATACTAAAAAAATAGAACGTAATATGGATACATTTGGGGAAATTTTCTATCTAAATCTTTACCATTCATTATTGCATATTTAGGGATAAGTTATGCACATAATGAAACTAAAATGTGACAAAAACTTGAATAATCATATGAAGGGGACACTCTAGTATTTTACATATTTAGAAATAATTAAATTTGTAACTTATCATGATCGATCATGCTTATTCTAGACTACAATTTTAGGATGTTACACCCCTCCACCACTAGCTAAGGACACATTGTTAAATATTTTATTTTTGTTGTATTTTTTCATCACTCACACCAATGCTTTTGTTCTTTATTTTCCTTCTTCTTCTTCTTCTTCTTCTTCTTATTCTTCTGATTCTTCTTCTTCATCTTCTTTATTTGTAGTTTCACTCAGACACCTCAACATGCCTAACCACGCCAATGAACTATGTATATTTTTTGGGCACCAAAAATATTTTAGGAATCAAGTTGGGTTTCAGTTCAGGTTTGGGTTCAGGTATGATCAAATTTAATTGGGGGTAGGTTGAAATTATTTCAAATTGGGTCACATTTTGAACCGATCTTGATTTATGCCCATTTTTTATAATAAAAAATAATCCATGTCTTCTTGCATCGGGTCTATTTGGGCTCATGTTGGGTCATTGTAGGTTCAAGTCATTTCAGGTCAAGGATTTTATAACTCTGGTTGGGATTATATCAAGTTGAGGTCATAAAAACCTAGCTTCCAATGCCACACATAGTTGTTTGAAATGATACTCTGTTAGTTTCTAGTTGATAATTCGAACAATTTAGGTTTATCAACACTATGCAATAAAATTAACATGGTTATGGTTTGAGAGAAGCATGCTCTCCTAAATCACACATGTATTTGACTTGATCATACTCAAAAAGTTGGGATCCACTATAGATTGTCTATCTACTTTTAGCAATTGAGGATCGGACTGGGCGAGTCAAATCCAACCCATGTTTCAATGTACATAACCTAACATAGACCCATACATTTAATTCACCACACATGTTAATATGTATCAATACATATGTTTAAAAATATTTTTACGTAGTTCATTATGTGGAACAACCTAAAGTAACCCAATCCACTACATGGGTTGGGTATGGAGTGTCCTTTTTAAATATTATCTATGAATAAACCTACTCTACAACCCTAGTTAGAAATATACATTTGGGCATAGTCCAACCAAAACCCATTATCACCTAGC
The DNA here is from genome assembly GCA_963693085.1 of Alisma plantago-aquatica. NCBI lineage: Eukaryota > Viridiplantae > Streptophyta > Magnoliopsida > Alismatales > Alismataceae > Alisma > Alisma plantago-aquatica. The sequence goes on along the minus strand of OY856409.1, from coordinate 465,367,147 downwards.
CTAATGTCATCTCTATCTACATTAGTTTTATAACTAAGAGTTAATTTTTATAAAAAACCTAGATTAGTTCTTGGTTAACAAGTTGTAGGATTTAAGTTTACATAACCAACTAGGTATGACAGTTGAACATATTTTTTTGAACCCAATTTGAGCTAAATAAAAATGATTGACTAGAAATGACCTGAACCTACTTTGATTTGACATGAGGGGCCAAACTGACTTGACTCGATAAGACATGCATAAATTTTTAGTTGGAGAAAATAATTTTGATAGATCCAAAATTTGATAATAATTTTTACTCGGTCCCAACAAAATTTTACCCAAAAAAAAATCTTGAAAAGACTCTTAAAGTATATGTAGTACCTAAAATTATATGTAGTTCATTAACATGGTCATGCTCATTGAGTGAAAAAATGTAAATAAAAGTAAACAACATGAAAATGATGTTGAATACAAGTATTTGGGTGAGTGAGGAAAAAAATACAATGAAAAGAAACAAAACAATGCTAACACCATGTCCAAAGTGAACGATTGTGGTTTTTCTTGGAATTATCCATATCATAGGGGGTCTAGAGTTTTAGAAAAAATGAAGGGATTTTGAGGGAAAAGATCTATGGGATATGTGATAGAACAATTAATTCAAGTCATCCAATTAAATTAGAATTATAGATTAAGATTTATTCAAATAATTGTAATATCATATTTCACATTCAGATTTACTCATGCTATGAGTAATCATATGATATGATGAATTCCTATCTAGTTTTGTTTTAGTTTTAGATGCAATCATAGTTTTAATGCTAATAAAAAATAAAAATAAAAATAAAAATTAGAACATAATATTATATATTATGTCTATAGATTTCATGAGAAATATCTATGCCACAGAAGCACACTGTACCAACATAGAGAACGTGATGTATATGTTGGTAAAAATCTCATAGAATTCATAAAATTAGATATCTTAATTCAATACAAATTTACATCTGTCAACTTTTAATATAGATTTCAGTTACAATATATTATTGTTTTTCTTACTTGAAATTCAATTATACTTTGGCTTAACACAAATTTTCTCTGTGGGCATGGATGGGATGAGATGTCCAAAATAACCGAGTTTTCAGATATTTATAGTACGTAGAAAATTCATCTATAATTTCTAAAAGGTTTTCTTTGTGGGGGTACCATCTACACAATCTGAGAATTTTGATTTTAATTTTCAACCTTTAAATTCATGTATTAACTTTTTTCTATAAAAAGTGATGAAATAGAGTCTCTTTTCTAATAACTAACTGAGAATTATATATATATATATATATATATATATAATTGATGGTCTGTTATATGCTATTATTGTAATAATTTTCATGTGTTCAGACATTTTACAATTGAGTTAGAATGTGAATGGTTCTTCTCTTACATGCTTTGAAAATTGGGGTGATACAATATGGACTTAGAGAAATAAGGTAGATGGCCATCAAGAACATTTTCATACACTTAGAACCCTAATCAGGCTAGAAGAATGACCATGGACCTATACTACAAGATAAAATAAGTAAAGAATAGTTGAGATCTATAATATTCTAGTCAGGTAGTAGGTGCATCGACAGTTGTCTTCATGATATTAACCTTTAGATGCACTTTAAGCCCAACCTCAAACACTCTAGTTGATTTACTATCTTTCTTATTTTGTCATATAACAAGTGCCACCTAGTTGAATTTGAAAATTATAGAATTTTAAATTAGTGAACAAATCCTTAGCTTTTAATCACCATTTTCTAGTCTCATAAGCTATTGTTTCTATCTTTGATATCTATGTTTGAAGCATCCTAGAAATTTGATGAGTATGGATGACATTACATCCCTTAAAACCTGGTAGGTTTGTTGGTCGGTATTTCTATAGATGAAAATAAAAGAAAAAGTTCTTCTGGACATCCTTAGGATTATTTAAAGACATTATTTCATGTGGTTTAAGTGTCAATTATTTCCATCTCGTTACCAATGCCACATGTCATCTTAGATATCCTATTGTAATTTGCCTTCTTCCATGACTCTAATCGATCTATTTAAGGAAACTGATTATCTTTTCCATGTTAGGATTCTCTCTACCTTATCTAATGAGTTTTACCCAGTCAGCGTTGGCACAACTGGTAAGGCACGGTGTCCCCCTCCGGGGGGGGAGTCGGGTTCAAACCACGCTGTGGAGCGCTGGATTTATCACCCGCCAGTTATCCGGGCTATGGATGGAAAAAGGATGCGGGCTCTGCCTAAGGCAGTGAAAAAATCCTTTTTTTTAATCTAATGAGTTTTCTAATATATCTCAAGTTCAAAAGAACTCTCTAGCTCTTATATATATGGTATGCATGATAAAGGGATGGGAACTATTCCTTTATGAAGTGGCTTGAGTATAAGACAATAGATAACATGTTGCTTTTCTCCCAAGTTTTGGAATGCCAAAACCTCATATCTAAGTGAAAAGCTAGTGGATTTTAAATGCATTATAGGAATCAAGTTGAAGTCTTCTTAGAAAAGCAACCCTTCTTGTAAATTGATAACCAATCAAAGAAAGTTGGCAATGTCTAGTATTGTCACTGTCCTATAATTGATTATCTTCATCAAGAAGTAGACAAGAAAAATAGAGCTTCTATAAACCTTTTTAAAACCTAAAATAAACCTAAAAAGTTCCAACCTAAATCAAACCTACCTTACAAGAAAGGATAGCCAATTGATCTAAGTAATACACTATTTTTGTGAACCAATGCATCTGATGTGTGCGCGGAAAGCCTATCACCTTGAAAATATTTGCAAGTATCAAAAGAATGAAAAACAAACCCCACACAATAATAATAAAGTATATAGGATCATTTTCATCTATGCCACTTACTCCTGTAAGAGGTTAGACTCAAATACTTATGTACTTAGTGTTAGTACTTCTCCACACACAAAATAATGGTTGGATTCTTGTGCAATATCTCACCATTTCTACTCTCACCTTTTTTTCCATTTACCAAGAAGGTGATAGTTTCACGAACTCCTAGGGTGATGATATATCTGTAAAGAATATGGTACTCTTTGGGAGTGTGGGCATGAAGCTCACTTCTAGAGGTCATAAAGCTGCAAAATGCCATGTTCCCTATTTTGGAAAGAACCTTGTTAGTGAAGACGTTTATATGGAATATGTATATACCTTGGTAAGTCACTTAATAACATGTGTAATATCTAGATTTGGTTTCATAGGTGTAGGGTACTCAAGTAATGGTTTGATTAAACTTAGTGTTGCTTCATGTAACAATATTCTTTAAATAAATGATGATTACATAAATACTTCTTCTATTTACATAACTTTTGATGCTTGGAGTTCTCATTTGGGACTTGATAACAAGAATACCATGAAGCATACCATTTGCATGGACATGATCGCTATAATTTAGTTTTACAATAATTATATATATCAAATTTGTGTTCTTTCTAGACTACCAAAGAAATCCTTTAGAACAGTAGAGAGAAATGCTTCTTTGTATGAGTTTATTCATATTGATGTATGTGATCTTAACAATTTTCTTACTCGATATGGTATGCATTACTTTATAACTTTTATTCATGACTTTTCCAAAAATCATTATATTTACTTTGTAAAATATAATGATGAGCAAAAGGCAAAGCTTAGAGTCTAAAAGTCAAGTAGAAACCAAACCAATAAGAGAATTAATATGATTCAATCTAATAAAGTATGATAATGTACCTCAAATGAACTCAACTAGTTCTGTGAGGAACATAGACTTATACATGAAACCTCTTCCTTATAAAACCTTGGTGAAAATGTTCTGATTGAAAGAAAGAACAAAACATTGACTGATATAATCAATGATATGTTAGTTGAATGTGTCTCATATAGCATTTTTGGGGGAACCGTACGAAATAGAAAATATGCATTAAAGCATATACCTTCAAAATACACGTAAAAAAACATGTATGAGATTTAATTTAACAAGAAACCTATTTTATAATATCATAAAGTGTCGGGGTGCTCAGACAAAGTAAATATCCTTAAATAGCACAAAGAGGGAACTTTTTCAGAGACCATAGACACTATTTTTGTACAATATGTAAAAGTAGCTTGTGAATATATTTCTTTTTATTAGATTGGATGTTTCTAACATTAGGATTAACTCCGTCGCAAAATTCAGACATGTAATGTTTGTACATATGAGAACCTATTTCCACTTAAGTCTAGTGTTTGTTAACATGCTAATGGAAGTTTCTGAAACCATTGATCATGGGAATCTCCCTCTAGATTTGACATCTACTCTCAAAGAAACTGAATCCCTAAAGCTTGAGATAGTTGAGCCTCGTAGTGACCTTGCTCTGGGTGAAACATCAAAATTCTCTAAGAACTTTGGTTTTGACTTCTACTCCTTCCTAGTAGAAGAAGACCCGAGATCCATGATAAATCCATGAACTACATATAATGTAGATTCTGGAATGAAGCAATAGAATACATTAAGAGAAACCACACTTGGATTCTAACTAACTTCCACCTGATAATAGACTATTGTATGCAAAAGGGTGTTCATGAATAACATGTGGTCAGATGGTTCCATATATAAGTCTAAGGTCAAATAGTGGCAAAATGTTACAGTAGAAGAATGGTTAATATTATTTTGACATATATGATCTTGTAGCTAATATTACCTTCATTAATGTCCATTTTTCTTTAATTTTTATACATAAGCTTGAAATCCATTAAACGGGTGTCAAGAGTATATGAATCATGAATATCTTATTTGAAAACATGAACATGTAAACATGCTAAGAATAGTAAATACTAAATACACATTTTCATGAACCACAAACCTAATTTAGTTGGAAACAATGCCCCTAAAATTCGTAATCTTTCTCTTATTTAATCTGTAATAATTCATTGTTTCAAAATTAGGATCCTAGATCCTAATTATGCTCAAACTGAAACCTCATGTAACTCTAAATCATAGCATGACCAATAACGTATTCCAATGGATAGATATTGAAAAATCAATCAGAATTCATATATAGGTCATAATCATCTGAGGTTTGTAGCATTTTCTATGAATTTCTAAAGGTTGGGTATGAACTGACCAATCAGAAGATAGATAAAGCCATTAATAATCATTCTCAAAAACCCAAGAATCAAATAAGTGGTGAATGTACAAAGACTACTCTATCCTCACATTGTCGCGTACAGTCTTAGGCGCGTGACAAGGCTTATTAGTCAAAATCATGCTTTGAATCATTGTGTGATATGTATCTAAATCAAAATTGAAATTCCAAGGTTTGTCCTTAGAATGGATTGATAGATCGACTAAGATGTGAGGACAAGAGGGTAAAATTACAACTTGGCTACTTCCTCATTAAGCCACGGTGTGAACAGCTTGCTCAGGAGCTTCCAAATGTGATTGGGGCTCGATGTACTTGTGACCAGGGTGGGAGAGAAGACGTCCACTACCACCAACCTTACACCACAATCTCAACGATCCATTACCAAAACTCTAGGACACTAGGTACAAAGTTCTCTTACGGCCACCATAGCTGGAAACTAGCAAGAAACCAACTCATGATTGAGGGGTAAACAACACCAAGAATGCATTTATAGAGTTCACATTGGTACTCAGAAGGCAATTGGGGAACCGGTAATGCACCTGAGCCATCCCAAACTGGAACCCAATTTTCTACAGTAATTAGAGACATGAGTTCGAAAGTGGGAACGGGAGATTGTGGCGGTTCAAAACTAGGACAAGTATACCTTTAGATTTTGAGGTGCCTAAAGGAACTAAGGAAAATGGTTTTGAAATCAAACCATGATTGGGAAGGCCCAACTAAAATCATCATCGAATACTCAATAAGTCGGAGTTGGAGATTGATATGGCTCATACTCATCGTTTAAAAGCATGAAAAAATCATAGGAAATGAGGTATGGAAGCTTACAAAAAAGTTAATTTGGAGTGGATCATCGAAGATCCTATGTTGAGCTTGCCGGCGTTGGAGAAGAAGACTGAGTCAACGACACCATCCTGGGTGGACTCTGAAAAAATTGGAAGTGGATAAGAATCTCTTGATGTATGGGTATTCTTTCTCGATCCCTTGGAGCCTATGTGCTTTTTCCATGGCTTCTTGGTTGATAGCTATGTCAGCTAGAGAAAGGAAGGTAATTTGGGAGTTTTCTCTTTGACGAGAATTAAGGCTCGAGTACGGGGTCAATGTGCTCAAACCATACTCCAGAGATAGATTATGGTGAGAAAATTGGGAGTCGTGGGAATAGAGGGGGATGGATATCGAGGAAATTTGTTATTGGTTTCAACTATTAGGCTCGATAGAAGATCAGGGGAAGGAGATAATGTCTCTACCATTTGATGCTTATCTAGCAGTTCTTATGAACTCAGGTAATGGCTTGACTTAGCCCCCAAATATATAAAAATGGTTGCAACTTAGTACACCAATGTAAATAAAATGTCAAAATTAGGTAACTAGATAACATGCATGCCAAATTTCACAATTTCATTCTAATATAAATTAGCATATCTAGCCTTATAGAAATCTATTGAATATCAAGTTGGCTTAAAAGAACCCAAGTATTCCAAATATCAACTCAATTCCTTACCTTATAGTCAGGGAGATACATGTTTTACATGATTGGGCATTCGGGGTGATTAATGCATAAGTAAAAATCTACATAGTGTTACACTACCAAATTTTGAGAGGATATATAATGTTTCATGAACACTCTAATACTAAAAAATAGAACATAATATGGATACATGTGGGTCCATTTTCTATCTAAACCTTCACCATTAATTATTGCATATTTAGGGCTAAGTTATGCACATAATGAAACTAAAATGTGACAAAAACTTGAATCATCGTATGAAGGGGACACTCTAGTATTTTACATAATTAGAAAGAATTAAATTTGTAACTTATCATGATCTATCATGCTTATTCTAGACTAAAATTTTAGGATGTTACACCCCTCCACCACTAGCTAAGGACACGGTGCTAAATTTTTTATTTTTGTTGTATATTTTCATCATTCACACCAATGCTTTTATTCTTTATTTTCCTTCTTCTTCTTCTTCTAATTCTTATTCTTCTTATTCTTTATTTGTAGTTTCACTCAGACACCTCAACATGCCTAATTAACTATGCATATTTGTTGGGAACCAAAAATATTATAGGAATCAAGTTGGGTTTGGGTTCAGGTTTGATAATATTTAATTGGGGGTAGGTTGAAATTATTTAAAATTGGGTCACATTTTGAACCGATCTTGATTTATGTCCATTTGTTATAATAAAAAAAGAATCCATTCTTCTTGCATTGGGTCTATTTGGGATGTGGTTGGGTCATTGTAACGTCCCAGGATTTGAGGCCTTGGATATAATGATCTTAAAAGGAATGATTGGACTATCCATATCACCAAGGTGCACCTCCTTTTCCGAGAGCCCATCACTAAAGAACTCCATAATTAAGCGTGCTCAACTTGGAGTAGTACTAGGATGGGTGACCAGTCATGAAGTTGACCCCGGTTTGCATGTGAGTGAGGAAAAAGCACACAGTTAAGGCTAGTAGTGGTCTGTGGGGCCAGTCGTCATTCCTAAAACTCTACTAGAGCCTTGGGCAGTGGGCCCAGTCATTATAAATGGTATCAGAGGCATAACCCCTCTAGTAGGTGGGGCCCACATGGGCATGTGGCATGCCAGTCTTGAGTCGTACGGTCCAAGAATGTAGGAAAAGGCTATCCATGGTGATGTAGACACCCTTGTGCTAGTATTTCGTGATCCGAAGCTGGGTGTCCATGGTACATGTTGGGTCTACACTGAAATGGGGAATTGTTACAAGGCCACATAGTTGAGCCTTGATGAGGACGTCAAGAGTCTAAGTGGGGGAGATTGTAACGTCCCATGATTTGAGGCCTTGGATATAATGATCTTAAAAGGAATGATTGGACTACCCATATCACCAAGGTGCACCTCCTTTTTCGGGATCTCATCACTAAAGAACTCAATAGTTAAGTGTGCTTAGCTTGGAGTAGTACTAGGATGGGTGACCACTCGGCAAGTTGACCTCGGTTTGCATGTGAGTGAGGAAAAAGTGCACAGTTAAGGCTAGTGGTGGTCTGTGGAGCCAGTCATCATTCCTAAAACTCTACTAGAGCCTTGGGCAGTGGGCCCAATCATTATAGTCATTGTAGGTTCAAGTCATTTTAGGTCAAGGATTTTATAACTCTGGTTGGTATTAGATCAAGTTGTGGTCACAAAAACCTAGCCCAATGCCACACATAGTTGTTTGAAATGATACTCTGTTAGTTTCTAGTTGATAATTAGAACCACTTAATTTTATCAAAACTATGCAAATTAAAATTAACATGGTTATGGTTTCATAGAAGCATGCTCTCCGAAACCACACATGTATTTGACTTGATCATACTCAAAAAGTTGGGATCCACTATAGATTATCTATCTACTTTTAATATTTGAGGATCAGACTGGGTGAGTCAAATCCAACCCATGTTCCAATGTACATAACCTAACATATAACCATACATTTAATTCACAACACATGTTAATATTACATATGTTTAAAAATATTTTTATGTAGTTCATTATGTGAAACAACCTAAAGTAACCCAATCCATTACATGGTGATGTAGCCACCATTGTGCTGGTATTCCATGATCGGGAGCTGGGTGTCCATGGTCCATGTTGGGTCTACACTGAAATGGGGAAATGTTACAAGGCCACATAGTTGAGCCTTGACGAGGGCGTCAAGAGTCTAAGTGGGGGAGATTGTAACGTCCCAAGATTTGAGGCCTTGGATACAATGATCTTAAAAGGAATGATTGGACTACCCATATCACCAAGGTGCACCTCCTTTTCCAGGAGCCCATCACTAAAGAACTCCATAGTTAAGCGTGCTCAACTTGGATTAGTACTAGGATGGTTGATCAGTCGGGAAGTTGACCCCGGTTTGTGCGTGAGTGAGGAAAAAGTGCACAGTTAAGGCTAGTGGTAGTTTTTTGGGTCAGTCGTCATTCTTGAAACTCTGGTGATAATTAGAACCACTTAATTTTATCAATACTATGAAAATTAAAATTAACATGGTTATGGTTTGATAGAAGCATTCTCTCCAAAACCACACATGTATTTGACTTGATCATACTCATAAAGTTGGGATCCACTATAGATTGTCTATCTACTTTTAGAATTTGAGGATCAGACTGGGTGAGTCAAATCCAACCCATGTTCCAATGTACATAACCTAACGTAGAACCATACATTTAATTCACAACACATGTTAATATTACATATGTTTAAAAATATTTTTGTGTAGTTCATTATGTGGACCAACCTAAAGTAACCCAGTCCATTACAGGGGTTGGGTATGGATGCCTAGACCTACTCTACAACCCTAGTTAGAAATATGCATTTAGGCATAGTCTAACCAAAACCTAGTATCACCTAGCCTTATGTCATCTATATCTACATTAGTTTTATAACTAAGAGTTAGTTTCACTACAAAACCTAGATTATTTCTTGGTTAACAAGTTGGAGGATTTGGGTTTACATAACTAACTAGGTATGACAGTTGAATAGATTTTTTTGAACCCAATTTGAGTTAATATATGCAAGAACTATAAAAACAACTGACTCGAAATGACTTGAACCAGATTTGATTTGACATGAGGGGCCAAAATAACCTAACTCGTTAAGGCATGCATACTTTTTTATTTGGAGAAAATAATTTTGATAGATCGAAAATTTGCCAGGGAGGAGTGGTTCAGGTGGTTCGACACGATGTCCCCTCATGAAGGGACCCGAGTTCGAAACCCAGTGGCTGCCTCCGAAATGGTACTCGTCGTGCATGGCGGCCAACTATGCACTTTAACTGGTTCTCGGGTGTGCGGGGCGCTCGGGGCCTGAGAGTTTTACGCTGTCTGGGGGGTCACAAAAGTGGCACTTCTACGGGGGCTGTTCTCTCGATAATAAAAAAAGATAGATCCAAAATTTGTTAATAATTTTTACTCAATCCCAACTGAATTTTTCCCAAAAAAAATCTTGAAAAGACTCTTAAAGCATATGTAGTTCATTAACATGGTCGGCTCATTGAGTGACAAAATGTAAATAAAAGTAAAAAATATAAAATGGATGTTGAATACAAGTATTTGGGTGAGTGAGGAGAAAAATACAATGAAAAGAAACAAAATAATGTTAACACCATGTCCAAAGTGAATGATGGAGGTTTTTCTTAAAATTATCCATAACATAGGGGGTCTAGAGTTTCAGAAAAATGAAGGGATTTTGATGGAAAAGATCTATTGGATATGTGATAGCACAATTAATTCAAGTTATCCATTTAAATTAGAATTATTGATTAAGATTTATTCAAATAATTGTAATATCATATTTCACATTCAAATTTACTCATTCTACGAGTAATCACATGATATGATTAATTCCTATCTAGTTTTGTTTTAGTTTCACATGCAATTACAGTTTTTGTGTTGATTAAAAAAAAAGAAAAAGTAGAACATAATATTATATATTATGTCTACATAACTCATGAGAAATATCTATGCCACATAAGCACATTGTACCAACATAGAGAACATGATGCATATGTTGGTAAAAATCTCATAGAAGTCATAAAATTAGATATCTTAATTCAATACAAATGTACATCTGTCAACTTTCAATATAGATTTCAGTTACAATATATTATTGTTTTACTTACTTGAAATTCAATTACACTTAGTCTTAACGCAAATTTCTCTATGGGAATGGATGGGATGAGACATCCAAAACAAATAAGTTTTCAGATATTTATAGTAGGTATAAGATTCATCTATAATTTCTAAGAGGTTTTCTTTGTGGAGGCACCATCTACACAATCTAAGAAGTTAGATTTTAATTTTCAACTTTTATAATCATGTAATAACTTTTTTTGTGTGTAAAGTGATGTAATAGAGTCTCTTTTATAATAACTAAATGAGAATTTTCTTTATATATATATATATATATATATATGATGGTCTGTTATATGCTATTATTGTAATAATTTTCATGTGTTAAGACATTTTCCAATTGCATTAGAATGTGAATGGTTCTTCTTCTTCTCACATGCTTTAAAAATTGGGGTGTTACAATATGGACTTAGAGAAATAAGGTAGATGGCCACCAAGAACATTTTCATACTCTTCGAACCCCAATCAGACTAGAAGAAGGACCATGATACTTACAAGATAAAATAAGTAAAGAATAGTTGAGATCTATAATGGTCTAGTCAGGTGATAGGTACATCAACAATTGTCTTCATGATAGTAACCTTTAGATGCACTTTATGCCAAATCTCAAACACTCTAGTTCTTTTATATCTTTCTTATTTTGTCATATAACCAATGCCACCTATTTGAATTTAAAAATTATAGATTTTCCTAATATAATAATTACTGGTACTTCCAACATTAGTGAACAAGTCCATAGCTTTTAATCAACATAACATTTTCTAGTCACATAAGCTAATGTTTCTATTTTGACATCTATGTTTAAAGCATCCTAGAAATTTGATGAGTATGGATGATATTACATCCCTTAGAACATGGGAGGTTTGTTGGTCAATATTTCTATAGATGAAAATAAAAGATAAAGTTCTTCTTGGCATCCTTAGGATTATTTAAAGACATTATTTCCATCTCGTTACCAATGCCACATGTCATCTTAGATATCCTATTGTAATTTGTCTTCCTCCATGACTCCAACCAATCTATTTAAAGAAATTGATTATCTTTTCCATGGTAGGATTCTCTCTACCTTATCTAATGAGTTTTCTAATATGTCTCAAGGTCAAAAGAAATCTCTAGCTCAAGAAAGTATTAGATTATATATATGGTATGCATGATGAAGGGATGGGAACTATTCTTTTATGAAATGGCTTGACTATAAGACATTAGATAACATGTTGCTTTTCTCCCAAGTTTTATGATACCAAAGCCTAATATCTAAGTGAAAAGTGAGGGGATTTTAAATGCAAGATAGGAATCAAGTTGAAGTCCTCTTAGAAAAGCAACCCGTCTTGTAAATTGATAACCAATCAAAGAAAGTTGACAATGTCTAGTCTTGTCACTATCCTATAATTGATTATCTTCATCAAGAAGTAGACAAGAAAAATTGAGATTCTATCAAACTTTTTAAATCCTAAAATAAACCTAAAAAGTTCCACCCTAAATCCAACCTACCTTACAAGAAAGGATAGCCAATTAATCTAAGTAATACATTATTTTTGTGAGCTAATGCATCTGATGTGTGTGTGGAAAGCATGTAACCTTGAAAATATTTGCAAATATCAAAAGAATGAAAAATAAAAACAACCCAATAATAATAATGTATATAGGATCGTTGTGGGTTATGCCACTTACTCCTGTAAGAGGTTTGACTCAAACACTCATGTACTTAGTGTTTGTACTTCTGCACACACAAAATAATGGTTAGCTTCTTGTGCTATATCTCACCATTTCTATGATCACCCTTCTTTTTCCATTTACCAAGAAGGTGATAGTCTCACGATCTCCTAGGGTGATGATATCTCTATAAAGAAGATGGTAATCTTTGGGAGTGTTGGCATGAAGCTCACTTCTAGAGGTCCTAAATCTGCAAAATGTCATGTTCCCTATTTTGGAAAGAACCTTGTTAGTGAAGACTTCTATATGGAATATGTATATACCTTGGTAAGCTACTTAACAACATGTGTAATATCTAGATTTGGTTTCACAAGTGTAGGGTTCTCAAGTAATGGTTTGATTAAACTTCATGTTGCTTCATGTAATAGTACTCTTTAAATAAATGATGATTACATAAATACTTATTTTATTTATATATCTTTTGATGCTTGGAGTTCTCATTTGGGACATGATAACAAGAATACTATGAAGCATACCATTTGCATGGATTTGATTGCTAAAATTGAGTTCTACAATATTTATATATATTAAATTTGTGTTCATTCTAGACTGCCAAAGAAATCCTTTAAATCGGTAGAGAGAAATGTTTCTATGTATGAGTTTACTCATACTGATGTATGTGATCTTAACAATTTTTTTACACGAGATGGTATACATTACTTTATAACTTTTATTCATGACTTTTCTAAAAATCATTATATTTACTTTGTAAAATCTAAGGATGAGAAAAAGGCAAAGCTTAGAGTCTATAAGACTCAAGTAGAAACCAAACCAATAAGAGAATTAATATGATTCAATCTAATAAAGGACTACCTCAAATGAACTCAACTAGTTCTATGAGGAAGATAGACTTTTACATGAAACCTCTTCCCTATAAAACCTTGGATAAAATGTTCTGATGGAAAGAAAGAACAAAACATTGACTGATATAATCAATGATATGTTAGTTGAATGTGTCTCAAATAGCATTTTGGGGGAACCCTACTAAATAGAAAAAATGCATTAAAGCATATACCTTCAAAATACAAGTAAAAAAACATGTATGAGATTTAATTTAACAAGAAACCTATTTTATAATATCAGAAAGTGTCAGGATGCTCAGACAAAGTAAATATCCTTAAATAGCACAAAGAGGGAACTTTGTCGGAGACCATAGACACTGTTTTTGTAGGATATGTAAAAATAGAATGTGAATATATTTCTTTTTATTAGATCAGATGTTTTTGACATTAGGATTAACTCCATCGCACAATTCAGACATGTAGTGTTTGTACATATGAGAATCTATTTCCACTTAAGTCTATTATTTGTTAACATGCTAATGGAAGTTTCGGAAACCATTGATCGTGGGAATCTCCATCTATATTTGACATCTACTCTTGAAGAAACTAAATCCAAAAAGCTTGAGATAGTTGAGCCGTCTAGTGACCTTACTCTGGGTGAAACATCAAAATTCTCTAAGAACTTTGGTTTTGACTTCTACCCCTTCCTAGTAGAAGAAGACTAGAGATCCATGATAAATCCATGAAGTACATATACTATAGATTCTGGAATGAAGCAATGGATAATGCAATAGAATATGTTAAGAGAAACCACACTTGGATTCTAACTAACTTCCACCTGATAATAGACTATTGTATGCAAAAGGGTGTTCATGAAGAAGATGAGGTCAGATGGTTCCATAGATGAGTCTAAGGTCAACTAGTAGCAAAATGTTGTAGTAGATGAATGATTAATATTATTTTGACATATATTCTCTTGTAGCTAATATTACCTTCATTAATATCCATTTTCTTTAATTTCTATCCATAAGCTTGAAATCCATTAAATAGATGTCAAGACCTTATACCTCAATCGTTATTTAGAGGAAATGATATACATGGATCAATTTGAATGTTTGTAGTTCCTAGACCAAAACATAATGTTTGTAGGATAGTTAAATCCTTATATCATTTAAAACAAGAACCTCAAAAGTGGGATTGTAGGTTTGATAAAACTATTTTATCTATTGATTTTAGTGATAGTGAATCTGATAGAATCATTTAATAAAAATATGCAAAATGTGTTGATATTGCCATGATCTGCTTGTATGTCAATGGTATTCTAATATTTTGATCCAGTGATGCAATTAATTTGAAAACAAACAGTTGCTTGGAAATCATTTTGATGTGAAATATGTAAGATTTAATAATGTAATTTGGTATAAAATAAATAGATCTACTTATGGTTAATTTTTAAATAAATCACATTATGTAGAAGACATTTTACATGGATATGCATGTCCCAATATATTCCTATCCATGTGATCCCTCATAAGAACATAAATGTATCATTGTTGATCAAACTATATAGTGCCAAAATTATAGAATTCTTCATGTATATAGAGGATTTCTCTTGACCTAATATCATCTATTCTCTTAGTAGCACCATTAGGTAGACAAGTTTTCCTAACACTAATCATTGGAAATATATTATTTGAGTCTTTAGGAATGTTAAAGGTACCATTTCATGTGATATTCATTACTTTTGTTTTCCATGTGTATTAGGAGGTTATACTAATCCAAATTGGATTGTGATGTATGATGAAAAAGGTTTACTCGTGGATATGTGTAAAACCTTGGTGGTGCATTAGTTTCTTGGAAATCACCCAAGTTAATTGTGTAGTCTAGAGCCATTATGGAGAGTGGTTTGTAGCTCCAACTACACCTTGTTATCATGATAATTGTATTAGAATGTTTTTTCTTGATCAACATATATTTTCAAACACATATTATAACATACTAAAGTTTAAGTACTAAATCAGGCTTGAGCTATAACTCACATTTTCCCCCATAAATTGAGCTTAATTACAATACTGTCCTTCGTTCCAAAACTCCATCAGTTCTTTTGATTAAATTATCATTATTATTTATACCGATTAGTCTTCAATTGAATTTCCTTTGTCTAAATTTATCTATTCTCTTCACTTGAGAAAATTTTATAAATAAGTCCCTCAAGTCTTATTCCATGAACTAGTTTGATACTGAGTATTTCAATTCAGATAAGTCATACAAATAAATCTTGATTTGACCACCATTATAGAGTTCTCTTGAAATCATAACTAATGGCCTTGGAATTAATGTGAAATAATATTTATTGTTATCAATATAATTTTTGGAGGGAGTAATGAGAGAAAGTTTATTTCCTAAATAGGATCTTTAAAATAGAGAAATAATATCCTTAGAAATATTTATGGAGAAAAATAAAAGCTATTGAGAGTTTATCATAGTAATGATACCTTTAGGATAGGAGCTTAAAAAAGAAGAAGTTATAAACAAGAAGGGATTAATGACATCAGTGGACTATCTGAACAAGTAAATAAATAAATAAATAAATAAATAAAGAGAACCATTTAACGCGCACATGCCATCGTGTTGCCCAGGTGTCATCCATATTTCCTCTACCCCACCTTTTGCTTCTCCTCCTTTCCCCTCCTCCTTGTCAGTGAGCAAACCACCCTCAAACCCTAGTACCATCCTTGGCCCTATATAACTCATTGACACCATCTGTGATGAGCAAGCAACCCTACCCATCGTGAACTTTTGATCTGCAAATGATGAAGCTTGATCGATGGATCCTTTACTTCAACAATAGGGAGTCGACCCCCCATCAAACCTTCCACTTTCACAGACCCCAAGAAACTACCTCCCACTAGAAACCATGGATTTGCAGTCACCTACCTCCTTCCACAATGACATGTACCCCTACCTCTTTGTTGACTGGACTCTCCATCAATAGACTAATAATATAGTACTACATCTTATCCCCGACCTCCCTCTACAATGAATGACCAAACCTACTTCAATCCCAACCACATGTTGCATTTCCTAGCGGAAACCCAACAATTGCTAATTGACTAGGAAATGCCTCAAGTAATGCCAACCTCCCCAGATCCTGCTACTAGCTTGCTTCAACTTCCAATGAAGGAACAACAAATATTGCTCAACCTTGCTACTTTCATGATGATTTTTGAGATTGGACTCGAATCTAGCAACCACCAAGGAACCCAAATGGCCACAACCTAAAGTCTAGAATATTTTGCATCTCCACTAAGATCTTCACCATTACTCTTGACCCTCTCCTAATCCCTTTAACCTCCACCAAAGAACTAAAGCAAGTAAACAACATGTTGTAACACCTCCTCCTTGAACAATGACGATATAGGCTAGAGACCTACCTCACGTCTAAGTCAACATTGAACATCAGACATTTCATGTTCAAACAAGAACCATACAATGGTTCCTTTGCAACCAAATTGGGCCACTGGAAACTTTGAGCTACATGACCCACAAAATCTCATTGTGATTTCAAAAGATCGTAGATCAGATTTGTTGGTATATATGCCCTAAGAGCCAATCATATGATGATTGGGATGTGGCATTGAATACCAGATTTGATAATAATAAAGGTAATTCCATCTATTATGTTTGTCTTACTCATGAGATGTTGACACAGACCTAAGAAGATGTCTAAAGAATGATGTTACTTGATGATGTATGTCTTCAAGTACATGACTTGAAGAATGAGATCATATAGATGCTAAGAGTACATACATTCTTGTTATGTCCCTAGTTAGATATTACCATGGAAGCAAAAATAGATAATAGTAATACTTAAGACTAGAGTGTGTGTTGACTGATGATAGAGTCTCATTAGTCATGATATATGATATCAAGTCACTCACACAAATATGTGTTAGATAACAGTGTATCAGACAGACCCACCATGAGATTGATACATGGAGACAATGGAGTGGTAGTCAGAATCATCTCATATAGTGATAGTGGTGATTGTGGTTCTTACATGGATACGATGGAATGGTAGTGTGAATCATCTCGCATAGTGATAGTGGAGATTGTGGTTCTTAGACCTGAAGTCACTACACTCACCACAAATTGTTAGGTATACTTTGACATCATCAAATGTAATCTTGAAATATAGGTTGCCATACATGTGATGATTGGATAGCTTTGACAGATGGGGATTTAAGTGTGAGTGATGTTGATGGGATTTGTCCCACCTATAGGAATTTGATATCCAGGGCCTCTTGATAAGAAAGACCAAGAAATGTATGACTGTACTAATTTGGTTCAATATGTGATATGTGAACTCATATGCATCTCATACAGTCTAGTCTAGTTCAAGGAACATGGATTGAACATTGAGAGGATGATGATTCCATGCCTCGAGTTCAATCTGGATATCAGAGATAAAGGAACTATACAATCATGATAACACTAATCACAAATAGTAGGTTGAAGTTGTTATCCAGCTTTCCAAATTACTTGGGTAACAATGATGTGTGACTAGGCAACGCTCTTTGTTTGTGATGTCATAAGTTTGTTATGGCCATTCACTTCCAACATAATTCTGGACCTATAGGGTCACACACTTAGGATACACTTGAATTAAAGGCGTATATTCATGAATTATGTTTAGATTGAATGCTAAAGGTGTTAAGGTATTCAATTAAACAATAGATCAACTGATTGGACTCAAAATCATCAAGTTTAAGTGTTGGACTGACTGTTTGGAATGTTAGGTTGATTAGAAACTAAATTGGCTAAAATCTACTAGAACTAGGACACAAGACGACCGTCTCGCGTGAGCAAGATGACCAATTCATAGTTATGAGTGTCAGACAACCGGTTTATAGTCATGAGATAACTAGATCCTATGAGCGAGATGCCTGATTTGTGGGGAAATTAGATTCCATCAAGGATTTGTGCTGATATCATGTTGTTCTTTAATGGATTCAAATTGCCAATTTGATTCTGAATAGGAAACTACGTGAGATGACCATCTCTCTATGCGAGGCGACCATTTTGCAATACACGATGACCGTCTTGTAAGTCACATGTTTTAGAACATTCATGATTCCATACCCTTCTACTCTCACACCGGTCAGGGATCCTAACCCTGGCTTCTACTATGAACAGAAGGGTAGTGGAGGCTTCCCAAGACACACAATTGAGAATCAGTTGCTATGAAAATTGTTTTCCTGTCTGGTTGTAGTAACCAATAAAGATCCCAAGCAATTCCTACCAATTAAAAGGAGGGGTAGCAAGGGAGATAACAACTGAGGATCAGTTGTAGGAGAGCATGTCAACGACTAGTACACTGACAGAATGGGACAACTCCTTCATGTTGGCTCTAGTAGTGCAATGTGGAGTTCTCAGTGATCCACATAGACTACTCTAGAGGCATGAGGTTATTGTCTACCGCTTGGAGAACAATGTCGCCATGTAGTCCGTGGCAAGACTGTAGGAGCCACTACAGACGTTGTTCCAGTCTATTATCTGTGGTGAAGACCTGGAGCTATAAAGACATTGTCCAAGAGCAACTAGACGACACTTTCATGTCTACAATGACGAGGAGTATGTCACTGGATTTGATCTAGGACCAAGTATATCCTCAAAACTGTCCTTTCCATTATATAGTTGTTGACACGATCCACTAGTTTATGGGGAATATGGAAATAAAATTTTATTTCCGCTGGCTATATCTGCGCCCTATTTCCTAACAGTGGTATCAAAGCCATGTCAATCTACCCTATTTTGGGATAATCGATATGATCAAATTTTGGTTTTATCATTTAATTATTGCATGTGATGCGAATAATTTCTTGTCCAATCAAATACCATGATAATCCTAAACTAATATATATATATATATATATGCAATTTACAAGCGTCACCCTAAAAATGAGTTTTTGTGGTGGATGTGTAGTATGGTTATGGCCAATAACCCCTATTATCTATGCATGGTTGTGTGGTTGGTTTATCCTATTTTATCTTGGTCTGTGAACCGAGCCTCTATCTTATCTTCCCAATTTAAAGTTAATTATTTCCTACCCTTGCTCCCCTGGAATGTAACTCGATGTTCCTCTATAATCATGTAGTAGTAGTATAGTTTACTTTCTTGTTATGACAAAGAAGAAAGATAGTCTGAAGATGTTAACCGACCATCTAGGAGACGAGTCAATCGGCTGGAGGACCGAGGAGGACCAGAAGCATGAGCTGAACTAATCTCCTAGTAGACTAAACCGATCGATTGGAGCAGCCAACAGATGGTGGATAGAAGAACCAGACGAACGGTGAGATGACCAAATGACTGTCCATGAGGCAAACCAATGTGTTCAAAGGTTGAATCAAACAACCCAGATTGGCAAGCACAAATCTTCATCAACAATAGGTTTATACATGTGATGTAGACCTAGGTTGTGGTAATTCCTTATGGCTCTAAAGAATTACATTAGGCTGGCCATAACCATCACTTTCTATTTATTGCATGTTTTCATTGTGGGATATAACATGTATATGATACATGGTATATATGTGGTGATCGGATAAAATATATGTATTTATAGATACTAAATCCTTCAAATAAAATATTAAGTCTAAGATTATTTCTATTAGAAACACACATAAAAAGATTGATCGACTAAGCATAGGTTACACCTTCACGTGGTGCGTTATCTATCTCGTGGAAGTATGATGGTAGATATGTAGGTTATGCATTCGTAGGGTGCATATCTATCATGTTGGCTATTGGGCCATGCTTAATTGGTGATTCTTATAGTGTCTAAGCCCAGAGGCATGAAGATGATTATACCCATGAGTTTCACATATCATCTATCCAGAATTGCATATGATGCAATTGACAAAACTTTCCTACCTTGATAATTGACTATGTATTGCGGAGCTGGTCGAGCAATGGTTGAATCATCTTGGATCTGCCCCACTAGAATATTGTACATTGCAATATTATGAATTGATGCATGAGGGTTATTAGTTTGAACAAAATAGTGGGAGTGATAGTTAATTAAAAACCTAATTAGTATCGTCAAATTTATCAAAATCAAACAAATATTTGTTTTGAAGATTTGCAATATTTCTTTGTAGAATCTAATGTCAAACACAAACACGTTCAAATTGTGATCAGTCCTTGAGAAGGACAAAATGGAATAAAGTTCCACAATTGGTTAAGGACTTTGAGAAATGTTCTCATTAATGAGAAAAAGCTCCATGTCCTTGAAAGACCAGTGCCAGAGGAACCCGCTCCAAATGCGCCTAAGGTAGAAATGGATGCTTACTGGAAGCATGTCTTGGTGCCATAGACATTTTAAGTACCTAATTATTTATTCAATGAACTATGAGTTGCAAGAAAAACATGAAAACATATTCTTGAGATGGTAACACATCTTAAGAATCGTGTAAAGAAAACAAGGTATAATGTCTTCAAAGTGTTATTTGAGTGCAAATTGACAAAGGGAGGTATAGTAAAACCCCATGTGCTCAATATGATTGGGCATGTGAGTTACTGGGATTTCTCTTAGGTCTACAGTTGACCATGGATATGATTATGCAAGTGTTGCATGAATCATATAGTCATTTTATCAAATGCTTGGCATGTTGATGTCAAAGCAAGTGTGAAGAAGGACAAATCTGTGATACTGATTAGTGGAATTAAGTCCTAGGGCAAAGGCAAGGCCAAGAAGTGTTCTAAGAATAAGCTAAAGGCCAAGTCTTCTGCACTCAATATATGGAGAAGGGTAAGTGGAAGACAAATATGTCCTTTTCATATAGTAGATTAAGGAAAGAAAGTGCCACCATTATCACCTATCTAGATATTGGAAAGAATTATCCTATTTATATAGGATCTTAGGAAGGAGATGGAGATAGAGTTGCCAATGAGAAGTAGCTCAGGTGGTCGCAGCACGGGGTCCCTCATGAAGGGTCCTAGGTTCGAATCTCCCTGGTGGTGCTGTTCACAATTGTTTCTCCCGTAGCACAGCCGACCTCTACATGACTTAATGGGCTATGCTCCTTACGAGATGGGGCTCAGCTCCCCAGGTTGGGCTCGACGCAAGCCTTATGCGTCTCCTGGGTTACCAAAAAAAGGAGATGGAGATAGAGATCTCTACTTCAGGACCTGAGAAGAAGTAAGCTAGAACTGTATGGAGCAAGGGTTGCTGCCTCTACAGTTGGAAGTTGTCATTCATGGCACATAATAGAATTAGTGAATTGCTATTATGTACCTACCATTAATGAAAACATCATATATCTTGTGTGACAAGAACATTATGTTTCATTTTAAAAGATATTATCTTTTATGGAAATGCCCTATGTGTCACAAACTATACTTGATATTTCTAAAGACAAACATGTGTATGACACATATATTGAATGACTTGATGACTCAAACATTGAATACCTATAGCATTGTCATCTAGAGTGCATAAATGAAGAGTGCATTTCTAGAATCCATATGATGGTTATCTAGACACTTTTGGTTATTGAACCAATAGAGACATGCATGTCTTATTTGTTGTGTAATATGATAAAAGTATCTTCACTAGATGTAGTGGGAAATTGAGTATTCTATTAGGTCTCATACATACTAATGTATATAGATCTTTTAGAATAAATGCTAAAGGTGGTTACTAGTACCTCACTATATTTACTGATGTGATCAGTAGATATAAATTTGTATTAAAAAAATACAAGTATGAATCTCTTGAAGTGTTTAACGAAATTGTGAATGAAGTATGGTACTACCTTGGTAAAAGTATTAAGATACTTCGATGTGATCGATGTTGAAATATTTTAAACCAAAAATTTGAGAACATTATGGGAGATCATGATAATGTATCATGATGAAATCCACATGAAACTCAATGATAGTGTATCATGAAAGTGTATCAGTAAGAAGGAATCACACCTTTCTAGTCATGGTGAATAAAATATAGATGATCTTCCAATTTCTTTTGGGAAGATGCTTTACACTAAAATAATGTACCATATAAATTGGTTCAAGAGACACCATATGAGATATGTCATGGGAGGTGTCTCGATGTGTCTTTTATAGTGAATGGGATTAAAAGCTTATATAGGAAAATATTTTCTTGAAAAGGCTTTATCTAAAATCACATAAATGTTATTTTGGTAAATACCACTCTTATCCCGATCCGACAACAAAGTGTTTGTTGGTCTGGATGATTGTATTTCTAAAGAGGAACTTAGTTCAAAAGGAATCAATGGGAGTAAAAGTAGATTTCAAAATGTTTGAGACAAACAAGAAAACATTGAACCTAAAAAAGGTACAATAGGAACAAGAAGAATCACAAAACTGTTGTGGAATCTCAAGTTGCTTATGTAACACACATAACTCATAGTTCTAGTACAACACACCTTGAGTTTGAAAGATTATGATATCATATAAATCAGATAGGTGATGAGTTGATCATATATGATGACTCAACAAACTACCTAGAAGCTATTAAGGAACCAAAAATTCAGGAATGGCTTGAGGCCATCAGATCCATGATGGAGTCCATGTATACCAACAAGGTATGACCTTGGTGGATCCACCTAAAGGTTTAAAACCCATAAGGTGCGTTGGGGTCTTTGAGAAAAGACCAACATGGATGGGTAGATTGGTTGAAAAGATTTTCAAAGAATTTCAAGGTGTTGAACATGATGAAGTCTTTCACCCATTACCATGGTTAAATCCATCTTGATCATGCTTGTTACTACAACTTAGTATTACTATGAGATTTGGCATATGGATGTTAAAACTACATTCCTTAATTAGAATAATTATGAGGAAGTGTATGTGATACAACCTAAAGGTTTTATAAATCCATTAATGCAAATAAAGTCTATAAGATACAAAGGTCAATCTATGGATTTCAGCAAGCTTCTCAGAGTTGGAATCTTCTATTTGACAAGACAGTCAAAGGGTTTGACTTGAGTCAGAATGAAGATGAAATTTGTGACTATAAAATATTTTGTAGGATCATATTTCTATTCTACTTCATGAGGGGAATAACATCCTTATCCTATAAATACCTGGAAAAGAAAGTACCTTCTATGAAGGGTGTAAGAGAAGCATCCCATGTCATATGAATTGAGATCTATAGAGATAGATCTAGAAAGCTTCTTGATCTAAGTAAGAGAACATTCATTGGGAAGTTGTTGAAGGGTTCAACATGCATGACTCAATGAGAGAAAACTTGTTCATGTTCCATGGAGTTAGTCTCTCAGGAGACTAGTCTCCCAATTCTTGTGAAGAGAAAGGACACATTGATAGATGCCATATGCATTCAAAATTGGATCAATCGTGAATGAGATGTTATGCACTTATCCCGTTATCTCATATGTATTGGACATGACAAGAGGATATCCAATTATATTTCATGTATTTGACATGACAAGAGGATATCTAGCTATCTCATATATATTGGATATGACGAGAGGATATCCAGTTATCTCATATGTATTGCTCACAATGAGAGGATTTCTAGTCATATCACATGATCATGATGAGAGGACATATATATACCTACCTAGCAATCTCATATTTATTGGAAATGATGAGAGGGTATATGTCATATGCCAATGAGTGTCACTGGACTACCATAAAGAACATCCTTGGGTGCTTTTGAAGCACTAAAAGGATCAGTTCATTTGTTATGGTAACAATGAAGAGATGGATGTAAAAGGTTACACCGATGCAATATTTCAAACTGGAAAATTAATGATCGCAATCTAAATTTATGTTTGACCTTAAAAACGAACTGTAATCTAGAAAGGGTTTTGAGCTATTGATAGTTGTTTAAATAATCTACAAAAGAAGTTGAGTATCTCTGTGTTATGAGAACAATACATGATACTATATGGATCAAGAAGTTCATATGGGTGAACTTGTGCAAGATTCCAACCATTAATGACACATTAGAAATACTATGACAACAATGGAGCAACTAGATAGGTTGGGAATCTCAGATAGCATACTACAACACTTCCATCACATGTGAAAAGTCTCACATCGAAGAGATGTGAAAATCGCAAAATATGGACTTTAAGACAATGTTGCTAAACTCACTATAAAAGCGCTTGCACAATAGAAACATGATGGACATGTTAATATCACTTGGAATATGATTCATGGGTGGGTTCTCTCTAAGTGCAAGTGGGAGTCTGTTGGTATGTATGCCCAGAGAGCCGATCATATGATGATTGGTGATGTTGCATTAAATACATGATTTGATAATAATAAAGATAATTCTATCTAAATGTTTGTCTCAGTCTTGAAATTTTGACACAAACATAAGTAGATGTCTAAAGAATGATGTTACTCAATGATGTATGTTTCAAGTACTTGACTTGAAGAATGAGATTATATGAGTTTTAAGAGTACATACATTCTTGTTATGTCCCTAGTTGGATATTACTGTGGAAAAAATAATAGCAACAGTAATACATAAGACTAGAGTGTGTGTTGACTGATGAAAAAGTCTCGTTAGTCATGATATATGATATCAAGTCACTCACAAAGATACATGTTAGAGAATAGTGTATCAGACAGACCCACCATGAGAGTGATACATAGAGACCATGGAATGGTAGTCGAAATCATCTCTCATAGTGATAGTGGTGATTGTGGTTCTTAGACCTAAAGTCACTACACTCATCACATGTCATTGGGTATACTTTGACATCATCAAATGTAATCATGAAATATGGGTTGCCATAAAGGTGATGATTGGGTAGCTTTGGCACATAGGGATTTGAGTGTGAGTGACGTAGATGGGATTTGTCCCTCCAATAAGAGTTTGATATCCAAGGCCTCTTGATAATAGAGACTAAGAAATGTACATCTGTATTGATGTAGTTCAATACGTGATATGTGAACTCATATGCATCTCATACAGTCTGCTTTAGTTCAAGGAACATGGATTGAATGTTAAGAGGATGACGATTCCATGCCTCGAGTTTGACTAGGATATTAGAGACAAAGGAACTATAAGATCATGGTAACACTAATCACAGATTGTAGGTTGAAGTTGCTCTCAAACTTTCCAAATTACTTAGGTAGCAATGATGTGTGACTAGGCACTGCTCTTTGCTTGTGATGTCATAAGTTTGTTACGAATATTCACTGTCAATGTAATTCTGGACCTATAGGGTCACACACACAGGATACACTTGGATTAAAGGAGTATATTCATGAATGATGTTTAGATCTAATGCTACATGTGTTTAGGTATTCAATTAGACAATAGATCAACTGACTACATTTGTAATCATCAAGCTCAAGTGTTGGTCTGACTATTTGGAGTCTCAAAT
Source organism: Alisma plantago-aquatica (assembly GCA_963693085.1). Classification (NCBI taxonomy): domain Eukaryota; kingdom Viridiplantae; phylum Streptophyta; class Magnoliopsida; order Alismatales; family Alismataceae; genus Alisma; species Alisma plantago-aquatica. Next base: position 465,341,490 of record OY856409.1, on the reverse strand, counting down.
GGATTCTGAATTGGTTGAGTCCTTCCAGAAATGGGGCACGAGAATATGAGATGATCATCTCACATGAGAGAGATGAGCATCTTACATGATGGTCATGAGACAACTATCTTGTGCGAGCGAGACGACTGGTTCATGGTCATGAGACAACCGTCTCGTGTAAGTGAGATGATTGGTTCGTGTTTGCGAGATGACCATCTCGTGTGAGCGAGATGCCCGATTTGTGGGGAAATTCAATTGCATAAAGGATTAGTACTAAGTTCCATGTTGTACATTAATTGGATTCAACTTGCCAATTTTATTCAGAACAGGAAACTGTGCGAGATGACCATCTCACACATGGAGACAACTATTTCACAGAATGAGATGACCATCTCACAGTTTACAAGTTCTGAAACATTCATGATTTTAGACCCTTCCACTCCCACACCGATCGGGAACCCTGACTCTGGCCTCTATTATAAATAGAGGGGTACTGGGGGATTCTAAAGACACACAATTGAGAATCAATTGCTCTGACAATTGTTATCCTCTTTGGTCGTGGTAACCAATAGAGAGCCCAAGAAAGTCCTAATCATTAAAGGGAGGGATACCAAGGGAGAGAACAACTAAAGGCCAGTTGTGGGAGAGCATTTTGGTGACTAGTACCTTGACTGAAGGGGAGAACTCCTTTTCATTGGATCTGGTAGCACAACGTGGAGTTCCCAGTTGTCCATGTGGACTACCCAAGAAGCAAGAGGCCATTGTTTTCTACTTGGAGGACAACATTAGCCTGCAGTCCATGGTGAGATTGCAGGAGCCACTACAGACATTGTTGTAGTATGCTGTCGGTGGCGAATACCAAGTGCTGAACAGACACTTTCTGAGAGCAACTAGATGACAGTTGCACATCTACAACGATAAGGAGTATGTCATTGTACTTTCTCAAGGACCAAGTATATCCTCAAAACCATACTTGCCATTATAGAGTTGTTGACGTGATCCTCTGGTTTATGGGGAATATGGAAATAAAATTTTTGTTTCCACTGTCTATATTTGTGCCCTATTTCCAACAAGATTCAAATATGTAGATTGTTCTACCACCAACAGATAACTCCTCACACATCTTCACCAAAGCTGCCGCCACCTACTGCTCTTCTTGTATCCACTTCTACCAAATCCAAACAGACCAGAGGAGAAGATCCCTAATACTAAAGTTTGTCTGGGTTCTCTGACCAACTGGCAACCCCAAAAATGCACCTATGGGAATTCTAGTCAAGACTAGAAAGAGAAGAATCAAATCTAGGTATGTGTGACTTCTCGCTATCTTCTAGGGGAGAACTACCATTGAGGCTACATCCAAATAGAACTAGAGATTTTAAGGATGAGCTTCAGACCATAAAAAAACATGGAGATGATCAAGTATGATAAGTATAATACTACTAAATGTACATGTCAAAAATCTTACTAAAAATTATTGATATTCAATTATTAAGATCAATGGCAACACCTTGTGTGATTTGAAGCCTTAAAATTCAATCATTTTAATACCTAGACCATTTAGCTGATTCATTAAAGCTATATATATCATATGGGCATATATATCTATTAGTATAAACATTAGTACATTATTACATGGTTTAATACCAACTTAGATAAAATTGGCTTGCATAGATGACACGCTTTTTCCGTGCGTAGAATGCAAGTGTACGCGTCAATGTAGTATAGGCCCTTGTGAGGCCCGAGTCAAACTCAGGGACACTGAACTATCGGTAGACTACTACTAACTGGTCACGATCAGCTAAACCGATTAAAAGAGTTTAAGAGTTGTTGTAAAAATAAAAGAAAATAAAATAAAACAAAGAAATCGATTAAAGGTTTAATTTAATCAATTCAGGTGAAGATCTTTAGGATTGCGGTTTCACCGCGGGTTTTCATTGTATGAATTTCCATATAATAATTCAGGTTCATCTCTCAATCTGGTTAGTGGCCTGTAGTCAGAATTTCCCACTGTCGTGGTACAATTCACTACCTATGTCTAGGTCGATTCCACCGTCGTAGTAACCTATACCCTAAACTAGGTGCATTAGAATCGACCTCTGGGTTTCCACCATTAACCGTACATCGCCTTGTTCAAGGGATTTGTTAATTAATTTGAATTTCATCTCTTTTCAACCGTTAATTCTTCTTTCAAAGTAATTAAAGACATTAGATTATTATTATGGTGATCAAGCATAACAATATAATTGAGAAAACAAAATCATACCACGGATTCAAGAGATAAATTATGAATTACTATGATAAAAATGTCATGCAATGCTTCCCCGGGCTACTCCCGGTCCTAAAGATAAAGGGGATTAGCCCCGCATGTTCATCTCAGAGCAAAACATGGTAGAGAAAAAGGGAAACATAGAGAAAAATGTGAATAAGATATGAAACCCCTGAACGGAGAAGATCCAAGCATTCCTTGGCGTGGAATGCACGATCTACAACCTTTCGGTGGTGGAAAATGTCTTCTTCGGCTTCCGAAATGGTTGGGGCATGCTTCTGGGCACCATTCTTCTCTCCACACCTTCTCGGGACGTGTGCAGTGACTAATGACGTGATCGATTTCTCTTGGCCGCCGTCATTAGGTATAATCACCGAGTTAGGTTGCAAAAATATCACAGCCGTCAGATTTAGATCAATCTGAAACAAACTTGTATCTGACAGTGTCGATACCATTGACGCAGGTCGATGGTATCGACCTTGTGTGATATCGGCAAGTCTTCTTTCTCTCCATTGTTGCGCCTGATGCTAACTCGATACCATCGACGAGGGTTGATGGTATTGACACCCTAAGGCGTCGGTTTTTGTCCTTTCCGTCATTGAATCTTCAGGTGTCTATAGTATCGACTTCAGGTGTCGATAGTATCGACTTTAGGGTCGATAGTATCGACTGTCTTCTCGCCAGCAACCTGATGGTAAGTCGCTACCATTGACTTTGCCGTCGATGGTATCGACTTCGCCATCGATGGTATCGACTCTGTGCTGCTCCTTGCGGCTGGCAACCTGTGGTTGTGTCGATGGTATCGACCACTGTCGATGGTATCGACAGCAGATATGCGTTTTTCCTAAAATTGCAACACAAAACCACATAAGCCGAAATAAAACATATTATTGTAATCATTTATGCTCAAAACAATAGAATAAGGGAGATTTGACACTGAGAAAGATCATAGACTGAAGTAAATGAATTATGCAATACTAACCACCAAAATGACCAATAAATGCATAAAACACAAGTAAAACAAGTCTATAAATGCGACTCAAAATCATTGCATCAAACTCCCCTAAGCTTAAACATTGCTCGCCCTCGAGCAACAAAACCTAATAATAGAATTGCGAGGGTCAACTAAGAATAGGTCATCACAACAAACATCACCATATGATCCCCACCGGACATTCACAAACTGGCCCTCACTAACCACATAATGATAATTACCCTAAAGGCGACAGTAATCATCCATAAAAGATATCTACCTCAAAATTGATGAACACTATCATATAAGGCAGTTAACATAATGAAATTCTTCGGTTCAGGCTCGATGCATCTTGTGATCTCCTATTCTACGTTGCTCGCCCTAACTACCATCTACATGGAAGCAGCTCTCCTGATATTAACAAGTGAGGAGAAAATCATGGTGGCCTACCAATTCGAGCAACGGGTGGATGGAATGGGTGGCTCATGGAAGAAATGGAAGCATTATACAATTTCAACATGCATAAGACAAAAATGCCCTAAATGATGCATATGCAAATGAAAATTCCTTAATGCCTACATTTGGGTGTAATGATGCATGCACTAACATTCCGTCTCAAGATGAGATGGAATATCTAGGAGAACTACATTATGTACTTATTATTCTTTAAAATGCAGGTGAGACATGTTCCTTTCTCCCTCTCATTACTACTTACATTCTAACTCTCTTTTTTGTTTCTTTCTTTTTTTCAATTTTTTTATTTTTTTTTATTTTAAGCCCTTATTTTCATAGCTGACAACGAATTATTTTTCGGGATCACTTATTGCTACATAGCTTATACACCTGAAGCATCCAGAAGGTATGGAACAAGTTAATCACCCTTAATGTTCAGAAGATATAAGACGCATGATGTCCTCTATGCACAAAAATGTGAATGCAACTACAACATGATAATTATGCAACTAAATGACATGCACTTAAGGATGATGTGCATGTATAACTAATCAATTTTTTTTTCATTTCATGCAAAATATACTAAAGTAGTTGCAATGCAAGACCTATTTACATGGAATGCAATCAAGGAGATTAAAACCGTAATGTACTTCCAATTCTTATGGTGGAATATGAAAAACAATGAGGTGGATAGATCACAAGACTAATTGACTGAACCTTTGAAAATTATTATGTGTCCCTCCTTATCGACCTGTGTGGTAATTAAGAGGTTTCTCTCTCTTATTTCAAATTAAGGTCTCATTATCATTTAGTCAGTTTAGGCTCAAACAACCAATTCCGTCCACTTTTCATGAATCATAGGCATGTACAATTGTGATTTCCTGTTTTATTTTAAGCCCATATTTTCATAGCTGACAACGAATTGTTTGTCGGGCTCACTTATTGCTGCATAGCTTATACACCTGAAGCATCCAGAAGGTATTGAATAACACAAGCTTGCAAACACTAAAATTTTAAAAAAGTTGCCCCTAATTCCCATGTACAAGCAAACGAGATGACACATGACTTAAGACATCCACGAGTACACTAGATAGAATGTGGATCCTACAAACAAACTAAAAAAAACTGCAAGAAATACATGACAAGAAACAAAACAATAAAAACTAAACTAAAGGATAGAGATGTTCCAACTCCCCCCTAAGCTTGAATTCGACTATGGCCTCATAGTAAAAAAACAACCTTAAAAGGTGAAACAGAGATACCGATCATTCTTCCAGAGGAGGTGGTTATTGCGGGGCCTTGGGGTCCCAGGATGGGTACTTCCCCTGAAAACTCGGATCATAGTGGGGCATAGGCGGAGGTTGTGGATACCCCCCAAAGTAATTCTGGCTCCAGTAATGATCGTAGAATGGCTGCTGCTGCATCTCCATCCTATGCAACATGTCGTGGATGTGCTGTTGGTTGTCGAAGAGGAGGTACTCATTTTCAAAAATAGCCCTCTGGTTATCAAGCAACCGGTTCGTCGTCTCCTGAATACTGGCATATAAAATTGTGTGTCCCTGCTGCATCTGATGAATATCCTGCATCATTGCATACATCCCTTGCATGGAGTAGACATCCTCGCTTTGCTGTGAGGGCTGTGGTGGTGGAGGCTATGAAGAAGAAGATGCACCCAGATGCATGAGGGGACGCTTCCGGGGTGCCACATGTGCACGAAGAGAAGTGAAAGCCTCCTCTTCCTCTTCATGCTTGTCGCCATCGTTGTCGTTGTCGTCGTTGCCGCCGTATTCATCTGAGCTCTCGATGGCGATGACAGGCCATTGAAAATGCTGAGCGCCCTCGATGTGTAAGATGGGGTCTGGAAGTGAACACTCTTGATATGCTTGGTTGACATGGCAGTGTGCATATGCCAAGCCATCACGAAGAAGGATGAGGTTGGAGCGGTGCAGATGTTGTAGGTTTACCTTGCTCCTGTTGGAGAGAGGAGTAAGCTGGTAGAAAGTTAACCCAAGATAGTGGGCCAGTGGTGTGATGATCCCTCCAAAGTGAATTGGAGCCTTCCGCCTACTCCTCTTTACATCTAACACACGCGTTAAGAAAAACCTGCCCCAATTACACTCTTGGCGCTCCAACAACTTATGCAGGAAAAACAAATCTGTCTCTTGAAACTTGCTGAGAGATAGGTCACCACGAGCGAACAACGTGGTGTAGAGCATGCGGTGAAGAACCTGCACAAACAGATGCTCGAAATCCGCCACTGCAGCTTTGTGGTAGCTGACGGATTTGTCGGGAGGCACAGTCACTAGCTCGTGGAAGATAGCATCATAGTCCGTCTTGTTATCGGGCCGCCGGTACTGGTCTCTCCCATGATTCCAGTTGTAGATTTCATTGAATTTCCTGAGGGTGAGAGTGTAATCATTGTTGTACAGCCAGAAAGAAACGCGGCCCTTAATCCATTCCCGATCAGTGGCGATGTCGTCGTTTGGCACGACACATATGTCTAGCGACGCTATGAATTCCGCCACCAGCTCCTTGTATGTGGGCTAGTCACTGAAAAATGGCTGGCCGTCAGCGTGGCATTCCATCTCATCGGGCATCCTGCCCGTATACCTTGCCTACCCCTTAAGAATGTAGGCAAGATTGGCCTCGAACCCAAGATCGCAGACCATTGTCTGATCAACGTAGCGTGTGGGCTCGATCTTTCTTTTCATAATTTCCTCGTAGACCTTCCCGACCTCCGCAGAAGGATGGATGATCCTCAGGCGTAGAATAGATGCAGTGGGTGGAGGAATGAAATCTGGGATCTCCATTGGATCCTCCCATGAAGAGGATGCACCGGCTGTACGCACCATCATCGAGAAAGAAAGAGTAGAAGATGAAGCTTGGTGAAGGTCGGAGAAGACAATCTCCGCTCGGTGAAGGCTGGGGAAGAACACGCTCCTTGGATGATCTTAGCCGGGCTCTGATTGCTCAACAAGACACACGAATCAAGTGGAGGAGGAAATCTATGAAGATGTGATGCCATATGACGACAAACCATCCCTTTTATAACTGTGGCCGGCGCTGCTGTGTGCCCGTCGATACCATCGACGCGAGTCGATGGTATCGACTCGTGTAGCACAATCCATTCTTCCGCTAGTATCGACGGCTGTCGATAGCCCGATGTGGGGGCCCGGATCGATGACGTGTTGATACTATCGAACACATCCCATGGATCGACTCTCCTGATGCAGCGATCACCGTTGATTTCCTCTCGCGGATCGGTGACGTGTTTGGCGTCGATACTATCGACACAAGTTGATAGTATCGACTTCTTCTTAGGGCAACACCCTCGCGAGGCCCGACCGTCGCTTTCTGCCTGTAACTGGGTCAATACCATCGACAGGCCCGTCGATGGTATCGACTTCACTGAGACAATTTCGTATGAATATCTCTAGAGATCTCGCTAGTATTGACGCCTGTGTCGATACTATCGACCTCATTTTTGTGATCAACCTGTTGGTGTGTCGATACCATCGACGAGGCCGTCGATAGTATCGACGTAGAGTTATTTCTACAGCCACCAACATGTACTCATCTCGATACCATCAGCACAAGGGTCAATGGTATCGTCTCTGCCTCAGTCCTACACATTGAACAAACGATCAAGGTATCTTTTTTACACTAAAAACAAAATCAAATCAAACCAATGTACAAATGTGAAAGAAACTAAACTAAGCTACCGATGGCTGGGTTGACTCCCAACAAGCGCCCTTATTTAACGTCTTAGGCTAGACGACATGAAGCTCCTCATGCATCTGGAAGCGCAATGAGTTTGACCTCATTCACTTTCCTTGTGTAATCTTCACCGAAATACAATTTCAATCATTGTCCATTAACCAAGAATGTTGTCTCGCCATCACGCACCATGATTGTGCCATGCAGCTGTTGGCTAAATTGACATTATGATAAATCCCTTTGTTTCGATGATGACAAACTTATCATTCTTGTTGATCTAACGTGCTACTTAAGTGTTGCAGGAATGAGGTGGATGACAAAGTACTAGGGAATCTATATGCTTGAATGATTGTAAATGTCATGAAATGTAATCAATTGTAAACTTGTACAAATATATAATGTACAAGTACTTAGACTTCATGTAAATCAAGCGTTAGATCTTCCCTAGCTAAACACCACATTTAGATAGGTCATCCCCTTCAACAGTGTCACATATGAATACTCATACACACACTTAATGTCTTCATTTGAAACATTGAAACAGGGTCTATCTCGGTCGACAAAATCCTCGACCGAGACACTCTCGGTCGACAAACTCTTCGACCGAGAAAGACCCAAGTAGCCGTTAGACACAGCTGACAAGGTAGTTGGCAGTTGGAGATGAATGTTGATCCAGAGAGCCTGTCGGTCGACAAAACTTCGACCGAGTAGGTATTTCGGTCGACAATTCCTCGACCGAGATGGACTCTGACAGCAACTACAGAATAAAGTAACTAGCCATTACTAATGCACCTAACTTATACCTAACGGCTAGTTAAGCACTTAGAACCCCCTAGAAAGTGTCTAGAACGTCCTTAAGCACTTGTAGGTCATTCCTATAAATAGGACATGCCTTAGGACACCAAAAAACACCTAAGCTACACTTGTGCTACACTTGAGATTGAATACTCATTGGCAATCTGTTTTGAGCAATAGAGCAATTCCAACATTGGCTATTCATTCCCATTGCTCCTATTTCGTGTCCTATAGGCTAGCATCTCCTTTCCACAACACTTACACTTCTACACTCATTAGTTAGGAGATCAATACGCTTGATATAGGAAAATCAAGCCTTGTGCTTCAAAGGATAAGTTGTACTTTCTATTTTCCTTCTTGTTCTATTTATTCTTTGTATTCTCCTTGCTACTCCTAGAGTTGGAGGCTGCGGATTGGAGAAGGTTCTTCTCGGAGGAGAAGGTGGACTTCAAGCTACTTCAAGAAGGCTATTGCAACGAGAAGCTACTTCAAGAAGGCTATTGCAACGGGAAGCTACTTCAGGAGGAAGGCTTCTTCAAAGTTGGTGCAATTACTTCTAGGTGAAGGCTGCTTCAAGGTGGTGCAATTACTTCAAGGTGAAGGCTGCTTGAAGGGTTTAGGGAGAGAATTGTAATTTTATGTAAAGTCCTTGCGAGGTAATAAAATTAAATTCTTTCCAAATCCCGGTTGGGTAAGCAACCGGGTAGTGGACTGACTACCTTAGTATTTGCTAAGGTAGGAACCACTCTAAATCCTTGTCTCCTTGTCCAATATTCTTGTGATTGGTTGCTTGAGTTAAATAATTGTTAAAATATCTTTAAAACTCTATTCACCCCCCCTCTAGTGTTTTTCAGTGGCCTGACCTCCTCTACGGTGAACGGTCCACTCCATCGGGATTTCAATTTCCCGGGATGCATCTTCAACCTGGAGTTGAACAAGAGTACACGAACTCCTTTCTTGAAGACGCGCATCTGAATATGGCGATCATGAATCAAATTTGTTTGCTCCTTGTAGATCCGTGAGCTTTCATATGCATTCATCCTCAGCTCATCAAGTTCGTTCAACTCAAGCAACCTTTTCCTTCCCGCTTCATCATAGCTCAAATTCAGCTTCCTAAGCGCCCAATGCGCTTTATGCTCCAATTCCACCGGCAAATGGCAGGCCCGACCGTAACCCAACCTAAAAGGTGTAGTGCCTATAGGTGTCTTAAATTCCGTCCTGTATGCCCACAAAGCGTCCGGTAGCAGGGTGCTCCAGTTTTTTCTCATGGAAGCCACAGTGCGCTCCAAGATCTTCTTAATCTCCCGATTGGAGACCTCCACTTGCCCCTGTGTCTGTGGGTGGTATGGGGTACCAATGTTGTGCTTTACCCCGTACTTTCTCAACAGTACCACGAACTTCTGATTCCGGAAATGTGTACCTCCATCACTAATGATCATTCTTGGTACACCAAACCTGCAGAAAATGTATTCTTTGACAAACCTGCACACTACAACGACATCATTAGTCCTAGTGGGTATTGCCTCTACCCACTTTGACACATAATCAATAGCTAGTAGAATGTACAAGTTAGAATTTGAGGACACAAAGGGTCCCATAAAATCAATACCCCACAGATCGAACACCTCGACCTCTTGAAATACATTGAGGGGCATCTCCTATCTTTTTGAAATGTTACCTGCCCTTTGGCAGGAATCACATTGCCTCACATACTCATAGGCGTCTCTGAACAAAGTAGGCCAATAAAGACCACTCTCCAGTACCTTGGCCGCAGTTCTAGAACTTGCATGATGGCCACCCATCAGTAGAGTATGGCAATGACGAAGGACGCTTTCGTACTCCACCTCCGGTATACACCTGCGTAATACACCATCCCTGCACTTCTTCAACAGAATAGGGTCATCCCAGAAATAATAACACAAAGAATGGAAAATTTTCTTTTTCTCCTGGTATGTCCAATCATCCAGGATAATTTTGCAAGCAAGATAATTAACTATATAAGAAAACCAAGGATCTTTAGATTTCATAGATAAAAGTTGCTCATCAGGAAATGTCTCAATAATGGGTATATGCACGTCCTTCTCATCTACCCTTTCCAACCTAGAAAGATGGTCCGCAACCACATTTTCAATCCCCGCCTTATCTTTGATTTCAATATAAAATTCTTGTAACAGTAGGATCCACCTAATCAGTCTAGGTTTGGCATCCTTTTTCCCCATCAAGTACTTAATGGCGGCGTGGTCCATCCATACCACGACTTTAGATCCTACAAGATATTGCCGAAATTTTTCAAAAGCAAAAACAACGACGAGAAGTTCTTTTTCGGTTGTCGTGTAATTTAGTTGTGCTTCATTTAAGGTTTTGGACGCATAGAAAATCACATCGGGTTTATTGTCCACCCGTTGTCCCAAAACAGCCCCAACTGCGAAATCTGACGCATCACACATCAATTCGAATGGCTTTGTCCAATCCGGTGTTTGCACAACCGGGGCTGAAATCAATTTCTCTTTAAGCACATTAAAAGCATGTAAACATTTTTTGTTAAAATCAAACACAACATCATTTTCCAACAACTCAGATAAAGGTTTGGCGATTTTAGAGAAATCTTTTATAAAGTGGCGATAAAAACCGGCGTGACCTAGAAAGCTCCGTACCCCTTTAACCAAATTCGGTGGGGGCAATTTGGAAATAACTTCGATCTTTACCGAGTCTACCTCCAACCCTTTGCTAGACACTTTATGTCCAAGCACGATCCCTTCGCTGACCATCATGTGGCATTTCTCCCAATTGAGGACCAAATGCGTGTCCTCACAACGTTACAAAACCTTGTCCAAATTGTATAAACATTCATCAAAGGACGCACCATAGACGAAGAAATCATCCATAAAAACCTCCAAACATCATTCAACCATATCGGAAAAAATGGCAAGCATGCAACGCGGAAAGGTTGCCGGTGCGTTACACAACCCAAATGGCATACGGCAGTATGCAAATGTTCCGTAAGGACAAGTGAAGGTGGACTTCTCTTGGTCCTTAGGATCAATGGAAATCTGATTGTACCTTGAATAACCATCAAGAAAACAAAAATGCGATCGACCTGCTAATCGCTCTAAAATCTGATCAATGAATGGGAGAGGGAAACGATCCTTAAGAGTAGCAGCATTCAATCTACAGTAGTCTATACATACAGACCACCCAGTTACCAAGTGGGTCGTGACATGTTCATTTAACAAATTATGTGTAACAGTAATTCCCCCCTTTTTAGGGACTACCTGTGTAGGACTCACCCATGTCGAGTAAGATATAGCATAGATGATACATGCAGAAAGGAGCTTGATCACCTCCTTCTTGACGACCTCCATCATGCTAGGATTTAGTCGACGCTGTGGTTAGATCACCGGCTTGGCTCCCTGTTCAAGTCGGATCTTGTACTAGCACAATGTAGGGGAGATCCCCTTGATGTTCGCGACCGACCACCCGAATGCACCTCGGTGGTTCTTCAACACAATCAGCAGCTGATCTTCCTCCTCGACTCTCAGATATGCTGAAATTATCACAGGTAGCTTCTCATCCTGAGCTAGAAATGCATATTTCAAGTGTGGTGGCAATGACTTCAATTCCAAATCTGGCGGGCTAATTAAGGATGACTGAAGCGGTGGTGGGAGTTCTCGAAGATCTTCTTAGTACCTAGCATAAAAGCATGGAAGCACCTGAAGCATCTTGGCACACTCTTGCAGTGACTTGCTTCTCATCCAATCATGTGTTATATTAACCATGCAGGCTTCAAGTGGTAATTCTAGATATGCATCGAAAACAGAACTTGTTATTGCCTCATCTTCAGTAGAAGGTGGGATGTCCTCCTCTTCATCATTAGGGAAACCCACAACTTTGCTAAGGGACACAACCTTGGTCTGCTCCATGATGTCTACAACCAGTGTCCCTTTTTCTACTCTAGTCATCACATGATCCATATCTAGAAATGGCTTCCCTAGACAGAGAGAGATATTTTGATCAAAGTGCTTGGTCATGAAGCATTGCTCCTTAGCTTTAGATTGTGTGGTGCTAGAAGGCATGACCATCTCAAACCGATCATCAGCGATACCCAAGGTCAAACGACCTCTCCCCATCTCAAGTATCATGTCAGCAGTGGTTTGAAAGGGTCGTCTAAGAAGTAACTCATTACCCTGTTCATCTTGCATCTCCATTACAATAAAGTCTGCTGGAAATACAAACCGATCTACTTTCACCAACACATCTTCACAAATACCATAGGGCTTCACCACTGAATTATCCGCCAACTGTATTGTCATATTGCTCGGCCTTGATTCTTTTAATCCTAATTTCTTGAACGTAGAGAGAGGCATCAGATTTATGCTTGCCCTTGAATCACACAGTGCTTCACCAAATTTCACCTTACCAATGTAACATGAAATATTGAAGTAGCCCGGATCCTGCCTCTTAGGTGGCAATGTGCCCATGATGAAGGCACTCACCTGCTCCTTGAGAACTGCAACCTCCGTATCAGGGATCTTCCTCTTCTTAGTGATGATGTCTTTCAAGAACTTCCCGTAGGAGGGAATTTTCTCTATTGCCTCTAATAATGGAATGTTGATAGATAGCTTTATGAAACTGTCCAGAAATTTCTTGAACTGAGCGTCCACTTTCTTTACTTTCACACTATTTAGATATGGGACAGGGACAACCTGTGCCCTTTGATGCGGCGGCACATATGGTGTCCTTTTCTGTGTCTCCTCCTCAATAACTACGGGGTCTGCAGTGACATCCTCTGTTATATCCTCAACTGGATCTGTGGCTGAAATTGGCACTTCCTCAGTGGCCTCACCTTCGGTTTCTGACTGGGGTTTGCTTGGTTCATCGGCCTTGGGGTTTAAAATCTTCTTGCCACTCCTTAGCAAGATTGCCTTCGCCTGTTGGTTTCCTCCTGGAATGTTAGTGTTACTCGGAAAACCTTGCTGCGTTGGCTTCTTCAGATTGGCTATCTCAGCTGCCATTTGTGCCATAGACGTCTCTATCATCCTCATCTGAGCCCCATGGCTCTACAATGTCTGCCCAAACTGATTCATGAATTCCCCCTGTTGCTTGATCTACTGGCCAAAAGTGTTCATTAGTTCTTGGTTCTACTTTATCACTTGATTGAGCAACTCCGTGCTCTTATCCTCTGCCACCGACTGGGGTTTTGCATCGGGTTCCTGCAAGAAGTTATTCAGATCTTTCTAGGAAAATTTCTTGTCCTTCCTCCATGCATAATCGTTATTTTTGTACCCTTGCTGCTGGCGCATGAATTTGACTTGAGCTTCATCCTCAGACTCGGTATCTTCTTTTGCAAGTAATTTCTTTTCTAGAAGGTCCATCGTCTCATTCAACTCTTTGATGGCCTTTGACTCCCCTGCAGCTCGAACATGTTCTACGACGTCTCTGTCGCCCCAGGATTGCTTCTTGGCCATGTTTTTCAGAATTTCCCAACACCTCGTGTCTGTGTTGTTAAAAAAGAATCCTAAACCTACAGAATCTAGGTTACTTCTATCATGCTTGGAGAGAGCAAAATAGAAGATTTTTACCTGCATCTCCTTGTCAAGCCCATGATGCGGGCACCTCCTAAGCATGATCTGAAACCGTTCCCATGTCTCAGAGTAAGTCTCTCTTGCCTTTTGGGTGAAATTATGGATTTTCCTGATCATGTCATTCGTCTTATCGAGCGGAAAGAACCTTTCAAAGAATACTTCCACCATGTGGTTCCATGATTTCACATATTCATCGTCAATATTGTGCAACCATTCTCGTGCATTTCCTGCCAGAGAACTCGGGAACAACTTCAGGTAGAGCGTCTCTTGTGGAAATCTGTCAATTTTAATCATGTCACAATTCTCCACGAATTGGCTTATATGAGTCACCATATCTTCGTTCTTTAGCCCATGGAATGCATTTGACTTGACCAAGTTGATTAATGCAGGATCAATCTTATAGGTCGAAATGTTGATCGCCTGCTTCTTGATTGGCCCCTTTGAAGCAGATGAAGAAGAAGCCTTGATCTTCTCCCATATCGTCTGTTCCTCTGCCATTTCTTCTTATTCATATTCAGAATCTATTTCTTCCAAGTGGTCTTGATTGTAATCCCCCTCATCATCAGGTCCCGGCAGTGGAACCTCTGGTGCCTGTTGCGTGAAGTCGGTGCTACGCGTCTGCACCATGCACAATACCTACAAAATGATAATTTCAGTTCAGTACCGTGCCAGACGATTACAAAATTTGAAAGATAGACTATGCATTTTAGAAATGATTTCAAAATAATAAAAATAAAAGGTGTCCTAGAATGGCCACTTACAGCACTCGTAGTGCCGACAATTTTCGTGTCCCCGGCAACGACGCCAAAAGCTTGACACGTTTTTCTGTGCGTAGAACGCAAGTGTACGCGTCAATGTAGTATAGGCCCTTGTGAGGCCCGAGTCGAACTCAGGGACACTAAACTATCAGTAGACTACTACTAACTGGTCACGATCAACTAAACTGATTAAAAGAGTTTAAGAGTTGTTGTAAAAATAAAAGAAAATAAAATAAAACAAAGAAATTGATTAAAGGTTTAATTTAATCAATTCAGGTGAAGATCTTTAGGATTGCGGTTTCACCGCAGGTTTTCATTGTATGAATTTCCATATAATAATTCAGGTTCATCTCTCAATCCGGGTAGTGGCCTGTAGTCAGAATTGCCCACTATCGTGGTACAATTCACTGCCTATGTCTAGGTCGATTCCACCGTCATAGTAACCTATACCCTAAACTAGGTGCATTAGAATCGACCTCTGGGTTTCTACCATTAACCGTATATCTCCTTGTTCAAGGGATTTGTTAATTAATGTGAATTTCATCTCTTTTCAACCGTTAATTCTTCTTTCAAAGTAATTAAAGGCATTAGATTATTATTATGGTGATCAAGCATAACAATATAATTGAGAAAATGAAATCATACCACAGATTTAAGAGATAAATTATGAATTACTATGATAAAAATGTCATACAATGCTTTCCCGGGCTACTCGCGGTCCTAAAGATAAAGGGGATTAGCCCCGCATGTTCATCTCAGAGCAAAACATGGTAGAGAAAAAGGAAAACATGGAGAAAAATGTGAATAAGATATGAAACCCCTGAACGGAGAAGATCCAAACGTTCCTTGGCGTGGAATGCGCGATCTATAGTCTTTCGGTGGTGGAAAACGTCTTCTTCAGCTTCCGAAATGGCTGGGGCATGCTTCTGGGCTCCATTCTTCTCTCCACACCTTCTCGGGACGTGTGCAACGGCTAATGACGTGATCGATTGCTCTTGGCCGCCGTCATTAGGTATAATCACCGAGTTAGGTTGCAAAAATATCACAACCGTGGGATTTAGATCAACCTGAAACAAACTTGTATCTGACGATGTCGATACCATCGACGCGGGTCGATGGTATCGACCTTGCGTGATATTGGCAAGTCTTCTTTATCTTCGTTGTTGCGCATGATGCTGACTCGATACCATCGATGAGGGTCGATGGTATCGACACCCTAAGGCGTCGGTTTTTGTCCTTTCCGTCGTTGAATCTTCAGGTGTCAATAGTATCGACTTTAGGGTCGATAGTATCGACTGTCTTCTCACCAGCAACCTGATGGTAAGTTACTACCATCGACTTCGCCATCGATGGTATCGACTCTGTGCTGCTCCTTGCGGCTGGCAACCTGTGGTTGTATCGATGGTATCGACCACTGTCGATGGTATCGACAACATCAGATATGCGTTTTTCCTGAAATTGTAACACAAAACCACATAAGCCGAAATAAAACATATTATTGTAATTATTTATTCTCAAAACAATAGAATAAGGGAGATTTGACACTGAGAAAGATCATAGACTGAAGTAAATGAATTATGCAATATTAACCACCAAAATGACCAATAAATGCATAAAACACAAGTAAAACAAGTCTATAAATGCGACTCAAAATCATCGCATCAATAGATATAATAATAGTATACTAGGATTTAATTGGAATGTTTGTGGTATAAACTTAGTCTTGTGGAAAAATCACCATTAGCCATCCAAATCTAATTTGTTAGTTAATTAAATAGGCTAAGTCCAATGTATATATATATATATCGTTGCCGTAAATAGGAATATTGAATGAAAATCAAATTTTGAGAATTTGAAATAATCTTGTTATTCTTTATTGAGATTGAGTTTGTGAAAGAAAAAGAAAATGAATGGGCGAACGACGGGAATTGAACCCACACATGGTGGGTTCACAATCCACCGCCTTGATCTACTTGGCTACATCCACCCCCTATACAAGGTCATAATTAAGTTGATTAAAGGATTTTTTTACAACCATTATTATCTGAAAAAAAAATCCTTGTTTTCTTTTATATCTAAATTAATATATTGGTACCTAAACTAATATATTGGCGATAAATAAAATAAATCAAATAAATAAAAAAGAAAAAAAAAGAAAAAAAATGCTTGTGCGAACATTATTGATATTGAATAAAATAAAGAAAAGAGAGAAATACTAAACCCATTGATAGTTTTATCTTTGTGTGTGTGTGGATATATATTTACTACCCATGTGAGTAACTAACTTATGTTACCTATGGATCTATTTTGTAATAGGAAGGCACATATCAATAATGTTCACAATCCACCGCCTTAATCCACTTGGCTACATCCACCCCCTATACCAGGTCATAATTAAGTTGATTAAAGGATTTTTTTACAACCATTATTATATGAAAAAATCCTTTTTTTCTTTTATATCTAAATTAATATATTGGTACCTAAACTAATATATTGGCCATAAATAAAATAAATCAAATAAAAAAAGAAAAAAAATGCTTATGTGCGAACATTATTGATATTGAATAAAATAAAGAAAAGAGAGAAATACTAAACCCATTGATAGTTTTATCTTTGTGTGTGTAGATATATATTTACTACCCATGCGAGTAACTAACTTATGTTACCTATGGATCTATTTTGTAATAGGAAGGCACATAATTGTAATGAGACAGCCAAAATTGTAATAGAAAGACTCCTATTGTAAATGCACCGACATTAGTCTCCCCCCTCCCTTAAACAGGTGCCAGAGCCCGGATGACCCAAGGGTTGGTAAATACAATGTGCAATAGGGGATTCAAACCCAGGTCCCCCAGGGAGGACAAGACGGACCAAACCACCTATGCTACACTGGCTGGGTATTATTGTTCCTAAAAAAATTAGTAAAAATGATATTTACAAAATAGTAAAAGAATTACACTATATTACAAAAGGAGTCTTTCTATTATAATTTTTTTCATCTCATTATAATTTTAGCTATCTCATTACATTGATGTGCCTTCCTATAAAAATAGATGCACAAGTAACTATTCTTAGTTAACCACACAGGTAGTGAATGAATGGCATGCATATATATATATATATATATATATATATATATATATATATATATATATATATGTGTGTGTGTGTGTGTGTGTGTGTGTGTGTGTGTGTGTGTGAGTGTGTGTGTGTGTGTTCCTATTGCAAATATGTGATATATACAAATATATATTAGTAATACTGCAATATAATATGATAGGTTGTCTAAAAAAATTATTAGTTGGATAAGGTGGATTGTATGTGGGTCCAACCAACTCCTTGATATTGATATATACATGTACGTTGGGTATATGTTTGTGTACTAATACCATATAATATTATTGTTGCTAGTTCAAACCATAGAAGTATGTATATTTCTAGATACATGGATAACTTGGACGTTTTTAGAAGTATGTGGCTAAATATGGGCCCAAGAAATATAATATTTATAGAAGTCTAAATAAATTACAAGCATAAATAAATTATTGTTAATGTATGTTTTATATGGAGTCATATTTAGAAAGGCATGTAAATGTAGCATTCAAAATCCACCTCTGTACTAGTCCTCAAATAATAGTCATACTTGTAATCGGGGATGATAGTATGTCCCCAAATACAATTAAATACCTTATTACAAAGAAATATCTCTAATATTTACATATATAAGACACTAGTTAGTCCATAATTGTTCGTATCTTCACTTGATGAAACTAGAAAGTCTAAAAAGAGATATAATAGAAGAAATATAAAATAGTTATAACCCTAGTTTGGGAAAGATAATCCCAATTAAGAAAAGATTAATTGATTACAAGACAAATGATAACCAAATCGTACTACTTTGTATATGCTTCCTCTTGGAGCTTTGTTGTGATTTAGCAATCTATGGATCTTTGAACAATTTGAGGTACAAGATTCTTAGTTTTCTTATTGATTCATTTCTTATCCCTCTTGAAGTTTATACATCTTGATTGGTGGTGAACCCTAAATTCTTTTGTAAGCTATTCCTGCCCTTGAAGGTTACTATCCATGAATGTATAATTATTGAATTTTGTTAAATATTAAGATAGCACTGAATTTGATCTAAAAGTTTTGACTCCCTTTGGCCTTTGGACCTTAAAGGTAGGGTATGTCCCACCAACATGTACATAGGTTGTGATGGATTAGTTATTGTTGAATGGTTAAAATTGCAATTAAGCTATGGTGTCCTTCTTTGATAGATGATTGAACACATGACACTTTATCCCTTGAAAGAAATGATACGATGTGTGCTTAAACCTAGTATTTAAATTTGACCATCTTATTGCAAATAATCTTGAATATCTTCATATCATGACAGTGGATAGTTTTGCATAATTGATAGCTACATAATCTTGTGAAATTACCATCTTAAATTGTGACATTGAAAACACTGATGCTTGTTATCCTTATTTTGCTAAAGTAAGTCCAAAATTGTTCCCCTCTAAGAATTGATCTTTACCTGAATCATACTTTGTACCTATTTCATTAAAATAATTTAATATAAGAATATTGTAGTATCAATGGTTAAACCCTTCTCCTCTTTGTCCATGTTGTGGATTATTTATCCCTTTGGGTTTTACATGGACATGTGATCCATGCAAAATCTAGAATAGATGTGCATGAATGTCCTATGCTGAAGAGTATTTAGGAACCATCTATATTTTTGATTTGTATTCGATATGTATAGCCTTTTGTGGCTCTGATTGTAAAGCATGAATGTACCCAGACTGGTATATATGTATTCTGGTTTGAATCATGTTGGGAAAAGATTGGTACAAAAGATCAAGTTCTTACATCATGGTACTAGAGCTATAGACAGTCAACACTCATACAGTCTCATGAAAAATAGGGTTACTTAGCAATGCAAAAGGAGTAGCTTGTACTTTGAATAGCAGTTGACAACAATACCCTAGTATATTTATCCGGCCAAAGTAGCCCAGGTGGTAAGAGCTCACTAAGTCCCAAGTAAGGACCCAAGTTCGAACCACATCGAAGGCACTCTACAATTGACAATCCATGTTGATTTAGCATGGGAGGGGGTGAATGAATGACACCCTCTCATGCCTCAAGAGCTTACCATGTTGGGCTCACCTGGGTTGGGTTCTCTTAGTCACTAAAAAATACTCAAGTATCATTGGCCAAATTATTAAGATATATGTAGGGTGCATTTGGCATACCATCATGGCAAGTTTAGTTGTCGTGGATAAATTAACTAATGGCATGTTAACTTTATGTAACATAGTTGTTGATTGAAACAAGGACAAATAAACATGATGGTTAGATGTCTGTTGTTTGGTGCACATGTAAGTTACCTTTTTGTTTATGTATAAAGTCTATCATGCCCTACACTTAAATATCATCACATTTATTGTGAATCTGTTAGAGGAATTATGTGGGAAATAGCATCTGTGGTAGATAAACCTACTTTTTCCCTTAAGATTTTACATGGCATGTTAACAAATGATTTTCTGGTTAACTAAATCGTGCGGAATCTTATACGTCCTTGTAACAATGTAACAAACAATGGTTAATATACCATGTCTAGTTTATTTGTCATGCCACCATTATACCAGTAGAACAACCATAGCCCTATACTTCAACTAGGAATCATTAAGAGCCTAGGATGTGAAGTGTGTACCTTATACTAGACATTCATGAAACATATCTAACTCAGTTGATAGCTTTACACTCCCTTAGGAATTGAGACATAGATATTATTGAGGAATAAGTATTTAAGATAAATGTGTGTAGATTTGGAATTAATCCCTTGGAACATTAAAATCACCAATATAGGTATGAAAATGAGTATAGTACCCTACAACTTCTGTTACAACCCCAATTTTGGGTTCATATGGTTGGAAATGCAATTTTCCCAATAAATGTATGATTATGGGAATTGTATGATTTATGTGTATTGAATGGACTTCCTTTTCTATATTTCCTTTGTTCATGTGATTTTGTGGATCATAATATGTAAATGAGTCTAATATGATTAAATGAAAAAGAGGAAATCAAATAATGCAATATTAAGAAGGAAATTTGAGATAATGAGGAAATATGTGGAAATAGGGATGATGGAATCATCATGGATGCGATTTATAATCCACAATGTTTATAATGGTAAAAGGAATCCAAATAAAGAGAATAAAAGAATAAGAGAGAGAAAATATGCATAAAATATGCTTTATTAAGAGATAACTTGTATATGAAGAAAAGTCACACATACTTTCGAGTTTGAGTCCCAAACTTTGCACACAAGTAGTTGAAGTCATTATGGACTTTCCCTTAAAATTGGGATTAAAAGGATAAACGGGTTGGGAGATATCAATTTTGTGAGTTTCTTAAAGCGTAAGGGAGAACATTAAATGTCACAATTCAATTTTGATATATGTTCTTGGCGCGTGACTGATAGCCATTGGATCTAGGATCCAATGGTGGATGCTTTGCAATTAAGATCATTAAAGGAATAGTATGGAGAGTTTTCCTGGTCGATTTTCTCCCCATACAATCAATTCGCGAACCTGGGAACCACTTCATCATATTCGGGAGAGGAAACCCAGCCCTTCGAACCCTGGTTTTCCCTACTTCCGTGTGGGATTGGGATTTCCCCAAATCCTAGTTCATTTAGGAGGCCAGAAATCATGAGAAGTAGATACCCTTACTGTCTTGCCTATATAAGATAACCTACGATGCCTTGAGACCAAAATGCATAGAAGGGGACACCCAGTTCTCCCTCACGTTCAGACACTCGAGGTAGAACCTGCTACCTGTCCTCCTTGGTTTGAGTCAGTGGCTCAAGGGGGGTTTTGGGTTTCTGGAGCTTCTTGTCTCGAACGGAGGTGTCGTGCTGATGTATGGTTACTCTATGAATAGATGAAGGTGGTTGGAGGAAGATTCGAGGGACCTGGCCAGTGGTGAGGGCTCGCCGGAGTTGTGTCGCGGTGGTGCCCTGTTTCCATGCGGAAACAGGGGCCTCACATCGCGAGACCTATGAAGGAGGAGGAAGGGACAACTAGATTCTGGTTCATAGCCTAGCGGACCTCAGTCCCCGATCTGCGAGCCAAAAAATAAGGTAAAATAATTCCAAGAATTGATTGTTGATGTGTCGACCAATGATTGATCAAGATCCATTAAATTTTGAGATAATCATAAGTAATTATTGGTAGCCCTGATCAAGATAATTTATATATGGTTTTTTATCAGACAAACCCATAGAATCCAATAATAATATAATAGAAGACTTATTCTTGTTTCAATTCAAAAAGTATGTAAAGTTATAGTCTTTAATGGTTTAATTAATGGAAAACCCTAAGTTTTGATGGTTAGTGAATTCAATGATGTTCTTTGGATAATCTAAGACAATATTAACCTATTGTTAATAAAAGTAAGATTTAGATCTAAAAGGATGATCTTTATGCATAATTGGCTGAATTTGGGGTTCCATGTACATGAATATGCATTAATGGGCCTAAAAACCATAAATTTGATAATTATGAATTTTAATGGTTTTAATTGTGCAAATACATGAATAATACAGCGATATGATGATCCCAAGCCAATTTGAGAATAAAAGATCCTCAATGTGGATAATTTGAGTAATTAGGGTTTTTATGAGTAGAAAAGTTGTTTTAGGGTTGTTGACCTAAAAAGGATAAAGTTTGAGAAATTGATATGAGAAACCCTAAAGAATACTAATGAGACTTAGAAACCTTAGAAAGGTATCTTAAGTCAATAAAGAGTTGTTTGGGATGAGATGGTAACAACTAGGTGTTATACATGTTTTCAGGATCAATGTTTGCTTGATTGATTGGCTTGCTTGATTGGACATCTAGTTGGATTTGGATATATTGCTTCTTTGAGATCTCCAAAATAGGTATGTGGTTACGCTTATGGTTAAATTGCTCTAGTTTCCCAGAAATTCCTGAGGTTTTAACAGTTTCTTGAAAATAATTTCTTGATTGACTGTTATTTCATGCAACTATAAAGTGACTATGACTATCACCATAATTATATGTGCATGACTAGCTCAGATCCTGGTCCTCCTCTGTAGCTCTGATGATGATGAGATTGATGACCTAGTAAATGGTCTACCCATGAGGTAGGATCATCAAGTTATCATGAGTCGATGTGTTGGTCTACCCTTGGGTAGGACCATACGACTCCATGACCCTATGTATTGATCTACCTGTAAGGTTGGATCATGGGGGTTAGTTGAGTCTACCATATGAGAGGTAGTATCCATTTCCACTGTAGGGACCGCACAGAGGCTAGGGTATGTAAGGATTGAGTAGTCATGTTTAAAGAGTAAAGTTTGTTTTGTTAAATCATAATTGCTTGTAAGATGTTGTTACAATTAAATGCATGATTATTGGTTCCACCACATACCGGTATAATTCATTATACTGACCACCATTTTGTTTGTTGACATTTTAGGTTTATCAAGAAAATGGATATTCTTTTAAAGTGACAATGATGGAATAAAGATTAAAAAAGATTGGAGGATTTTAGATAGATAGATGTTATATGGGGTAAAGTCCCTCCAATATTTTGCAAGGTATGAGAAAAGAAATTTTTTATTCCAGTTTTTAGTTAGCTTTAGTAGAATTTGATAATTATTTTTTATTATTTGCAAAACCACTGATCCTGTTTTGGGATAACGCCTCTGACTTCTTGGTCTCCCTTAATTGGGGGTTATCGAGAGATGGGGTCGTTACATTTGGTATCAGAGCCTTGGTTTTCCATTTAATGTCTAATAATTATTAAATTTTACAAACTCTTTAGATCCCAAGGGAGTTATTAGAGGATTTTCCAATGATGGAGGTGTCTAGAAAAGGATCACAGTCTGGAGGCTGGCAAGATTTTCCTCCGCCCCACTAGTCGGTCTATGAGGACTCCCGAACATTGTGTGACTTCCTGGCCAAAATCAGAGGGTTTGACTCAAAGTAAGATACCTCTAGAATTCTCTCATCTGTCTTCTTCCCTTCTCAACCCTAATTCATATAGGATACTAAGTGCTTAGGGATTCTCTCTCTCCACCACCCTATTGTGTTTGGGATAAGATTAATAAGGATTATGGAATCCTCCACCAAATAATGAAAAGCATGTAAACACGATGTCATGGACATAAGTTTTAATAGTTTAAGCATAAACTAAGGATTAGTACATGCTTAAGTTGCATGGCATGTGTTTTCGTGCCCTTAGGAGAGCCCTGAGGTTATACCTTCTTGTAGGAGGATGAGGAGAGAATTGTCCTTGGAGGAAGAGGCCTCCAAGAAGAGGTAGAGACCTGATGCATCCTCTAAGGACGATGCTCAACCCAAACCCTAAGTGGAAGCTAGAGAAAGAGAAGACACGATGAGTTGGATACCTCAGTTGTCCGTGCATGCGAGTACATGGGTTGGACATGTATGCTTTATGTAAAGGTTTTGAGTGCACATGAGAAACATGAACTACGTGACCTTAGTTCCTTTTAGTGACCCGATCTTGGGTGGTCGTGACTGTTGAGGGTGAGGGATCACTCCCTCATTGAGAAGGTTGATGGTGACCGTATGGAAACCCTAACGGGCATATATGAGCAAAAAAGAGGCATGTGCCTACTTAACAAGTGAATAACAATAAGGTTGGTAGCGGGTGTGAGACCTAAGCCAGATAGGTTATGACTCATGGTTATGGGATGGGCATGCAAAGAGCTATGGATGATCTTGACCAAATATAAGGTTTGATCGTATGCTTCACCCAAGTAGGGATAGATGTATACCCTTATGAGCTTGACCCATCTTTGGTGAAAGAACCTCCAGTGATAGGAAATGTTGTAGGGTTAGCTCTAGAGAGAGAGAGTGGGACCCGATGAAGAAGGTTGGAGACCTTGACTCAGAGACATCATGAGAAGTTGGGTATGATATGACCTAGAATGGATGACCCTGATTAGATGTATGTGGTTTCCTCATGCATGATCCTTGGAGATTTGTCATACCTTGGATGCCTTAGAGGAACCAAACCCTAGAAGAGAGAAAGAGGCTTTGTGAAAGTGCCTACCTTTTAGGTAAATGAAGGACAATTCCATAGACCCTGAAGGGGTATGATAACAAGTTGCGAGGTCTCACACCCAATTGGTTATCCTTGTGTAGGGCTCTCAGGGTTGTTCATGTGGAAGCATGCTAGGAAGTATGTGACATATCTTGTATAGGTTTGGTTCATGGTCAAAAAGTTGAGCATGCAGTTAGACAGTTGATGCATAAGAAGTGAACCTAGGGTTTCTAGACCAAAGGGGGGAAGTAGTAGTACCTGGTGCACCTGATGCTCACGAAGATGTTTGAGTTCCTACAGACTCGAGCATGGAACCCCTCATGCTTAGAGGAAAAGGAAACCCCTTGGACTAAGGTTTATGTTTGATGAACCCCTCACACATAGGTTGGTGACATATGTCGATGTGATATTGGTCTAATGTTGAGGAATAAGGAGCAAGTATGATATACCAAGGAACCTAGAGTGTCTTAGTGGGTTGTCTTGTTGCTAGCTACATGCCTAGGTAGCATGATAGGGCTAAGCATGCCCATGGTGATGTAAACCCTAGACATAAGGACATTTGTGACCTTGATTACTATCAAGAGATAATTTTCTCCCATCTTGGGGAGGGACCCTTCTGTAGGGTGAGTACCAACTTTTATTTCGGTACGAGGTAACCTAAAGAGGTCTCTTATAAGAGTTGATGAGCTAAGTGTGAGAGCACATAGTGTGATCATGAATTTATAGACCCATGTGTGTTCATCTCTAAAGGGGCAGGAAGATATGTTGCCATGGAGGTAACCTATATGGGGCCAGACCGAGGTAGGTAGGTCACCATGATCCCTTTGAGGGATGCCAAGTTTTCCCTGTATGCCCAAAGAGAGGATGGAGATTCGGGTGAGGATTCAAGGATGAGATGTGCATGAGTATCAACACATAAATGACGAGCTACAATAGAATCTGAAGTCAACAATAAGGTCAAGTAAGGATAAGACCGATGGGAGTAGGAGTTGTTTGTTCCCTGAAAGCACAAGACCATAGGGTCAGGAGGTAAAAACTACCTTTGCCCGAGGCCCATGGGTTATGAGGTTGGCCACCTTAATGAGTTCATGGGGCCTCAGGGGTAAATGTGAGAGGCACTCCCTATATGCATAAGGGTCAGATCACCCTAAAAGTGTCGGCACCCTAGAGACCTTGAGGTGGTGATTAAGGATTGTACATAATAGATATGTTAAGGTCCAAAGGTGATGGGAATAGTATTCCCTTGGGTGTAGACCCATAATGGAGATGTTCATGGTGTGGAGACATGTAATGTACGTTTCAACTTAGATCAGAAAGTGTGATGGCAATGCGTGACGCACCATCTCTACTCTTGGAACAGGTTGAACTCTATATTGGGACTACAACCAAATGCTTATTTCATCTTATTATGGGTTTGAGAGACATGACAAAATGCATGCCATACTGAGGATAAAGGTGATGTGAGTTGAAACCCTTCTAATATGTTTGAGGATAGAGGAAGTACCATACCTTTTGAGGGTTCATTGGATATGTGGTTTGGAAACATGAAGAGAACAAATGCAATCATCATATTAGGACGTTCTTGTCAAGAGCAGTTTGGATCCTCACAGTTGCATCTTGGGTATGGTAATAGAGATGACGAGCTTTAAGTTTTCTTGACTTAGTTCGACTAAAACAAGAGATCAGGGTGATGAGTATATGAAGGTTTATGTTTTCACCATCACCTAACACATAAGGAAATTGATGTGGTAACTGATACTCTTTGTCAAGATATAACTCAGGTGTACCTTGCCTTGTCTAGCTTATAGAGAGAGATGAAAGAGGTTGCTAGGTGAACCCTGTGATTGTTAGAAGACTAGATCTATGTGGCTAACATCTAAATACAACTAGACCCGTTGGTCAAGTTGGTGGTTGCCCAGTTAGCTAGCCCAGATCTTGATGAGATAGAATGACTGTTGTAAGAACCTCAGATACACCTCTCAGGAAAAGAAGGTGGTGAAACCCATTAGAGTGTTTTAGGGTTTCTGAGGAGTCACCCTTGAGGAATCATGTTATGTAAGTCATTCATGATTTTACGTACACTATACACCATGGTACTACTAATATAGTTAAGGTTTACAGTAGTACTACGAAGACTTGAGATGAAAAAGTATATATGAGGCCAGTTTCCATGCATGCTAGAGGTTGAAGGCTGAACACCAGTAACCCAGTGAGTTGCTATGGATAATGAAGAGTCCCTGAGAGGGAATGAGAGTAGATCACCATGGGTAGTGTGATGGGTCTCCCCCCTAGACCAAGAGAGGTCATGATGAAATAAGGGTTATGGTAGATCACCTTACCAAGTTGACCTAATCCCTTGCCTAAGAGAGAGAGCATTGTCAGTATGACCTTTTTGGTTGAACTATATATATGAAAGAGAGATAGTTAAAGATACACCGTGATCCGAGTTCAATATCTTGAGCATAACCTCAAGTTCACTTCCATGTGGTGGGAGTAGGTTTAAGAAGAACTTGATGCTAGATTGAAGTTGAGTACATCATATCACCCTTGACTAGTGGACAGTCCAGAGACAATGAGATGGACTCTAGAAGGTCTGATGAGAGCATGTGTGCTCATTCAGGGTTATACATGGGAGCAGTTCCTTCCCCTAGTAGAGTTTGCTTGTCATGATAGCCACCACAACTAGTATTGGGATATATGAAGCTCTGTAAGCGAGGATGTGTCATTCACCACTTCACTTGGATGATGTCGGTGAGAGGACCTTCTGAAGGTTAGATAGACCATAGTGTATGCAGATGAAGATGCTTCGATCGAGAAAAGGCTAAGGAAGACCATGATCGATAGGAGTCGTGAGCCGATGTGAAGTAGACTGACATGCAGTTAACTGTGGGTAAACATGTGTCATGTGAACTCGACCCCTCTGAGCTATAGCTGAGAAAGCTGAGTCCCCAATACCTGGGTCCATTTGAGATGGATTGGTGGAGTTTCTTATGTTTAGCCTTACCCCTCAGGATAATTTGATGTATGATGTGTTCCATGTGTTTGATCTAGAGCACTATGTGAGGTACCTGAGCCATGTGTTGAGCATTGAACCTATTGAACTCCAAGGGAGGCTAACTTACCTTGAGTCACCTATGAGGGTACGAGATACCAAGGTGAGAGAGAGCTCAAGAGTAAAGAACAGAGATGATAAAGGTTCTTTGGAAGCACCATGGAGAGGATGAAGCCACATGGGAGCCGATGATGGACATGGAAAAGTCTTATCCTGAATTGTTTGTATGCTTGATGTAATTTTGAGGGAAAAATTCTTATAAGAGGGGAAGGATGTTACAACCCCAATTTTGGGTTCATATGGTTGGAAATGCAATTTTCCCAATAAATGTATGATTATGGGAATTGTATGATTTATGTGTATTGAATGGACTTCCTTTGCTATATTTCCTTTGTGCATGTGATTTTGTGGATCATAATATGTAAATGAGTCTAATATGATTAAATGAAAAAGAGGAAATCAAATAATGCAATATTAAGAAGGAAATTTGAGATAATGAGGAAATATGTGGAAATAGGGGTGATGGAATCATCATGGATGAGATTTCGAATCCACAAGGTTTCTAATGGTAAAAGAAATCCAAATAAAGATAATAAAATAATAAGAGAGAGAAAATATGCATAAAATATTCTTTATTAAGAGATAACTTGCATATGAAGAAAAGTCACCCATACTTTTTAGTTTGAGTCCCAAACTTGGTACACGAAGTCATTATGGACTTTCCCTTAAAATTTGGGATTAAAAGGATAAACAGTTTGGGCGATATGAATTTTGTGAGTTTCCTAAAGTGTAAGGGAGAACATTGTATGTCACAATTCGATTTTGATATATGTTCTTGGCGCGTGACTGATAGCCGTTGGATCTAGGATCCAATGGTGGATGCTTTGCAATTAAGATCATTAAAGGAACAGTATGGAGAGTTTTCTTGGTCGATTTTCTCCCCATACAATCAATGCGCGAACCTGGGAACCACTTCATCATATTCGGGGGAGGAAACCCAGCCCTTCGAACCCTGGTTTTCCCTACTTTCATGTGGGATTGGGATTTCCCCAAATCCTAGTTCATTTAGGGGGCCATAAATCATGAGAAGTAGATACCCTTACTGTCTTTCCTATATAAGATAACCTACATTGCCTTGAGACCAAAATGCATAGAAGGGGACACCCTGTTCTCCCTCACGTTCGGACACTCGAGGTAGAACCTGCTACCTGTTCTCCTTGGTTTGAGTCAGAGGAGCAAGGGTTTTTTTTGGGTTTATGGAGATTCTTGTCTCAAACCAAGGTGCTACATTGATGTCTGGTTACTCTGTGAATAGATGAAGGTGGTTGGAAGAATATTCGAGGGACCTGACTAGTGGTGAGGGCTCGCTGGAGTTGTGTGCCGCAACGGTGCCCTGTTTCCACATGAAAACAGGGGGCTCACATCATGAGACCTACAAAGGAGGAGGAAGGGCCACCCGGATTTGGGTTCCCAACCTACTGGACCCCATCCCCGAGCCAACAAATAAAGTAAAACAATTCAAATAATTAATTGTTGATGCGCCGACTAGTGATTGGTCAAGATCCATTAAATTTTGAGATAATCGTAAGTAATTATTGGTAGCTCTGATCAAGATAATTTATATATGGTTTTTTATCATAAAAACCCATAGAATACAATAAAAATATAATAGAAACCTTATTATTGTTTCAATTCAAAAAGTGTATAAAGTTATCGTCTTTAATGGTTTAATTAATGGAAAACCCTAAGTTTTGATGGTTAGTGAATTCAATGATGTTCTTTGGATAATCTAAGCCAATATTAACCTATTGTTAATAAAAGGAAGATTTAGATATAAAAAGATGATCTTTATGCATAATTGGCTTAATTTGGGGTTCCATGTACATGAATATGAATTAATGGGCCTAAAACCATAATTTTGATAATTATGACTTTTAATGGTTTTAATTGTGCAAATCCATGAATAATGTAGAGATATGATGATCCCAAGACAATTTGAGAAAAAAGATCCTTAATGTTGATAATTTTAGTAATTAGGGTTTTTATGAGTAAAGTTGTTTTAGGGTTTGTTGACCTAAAAAGGATAAAGTTTGAGAAATTGATCTGAGAAACCCTAAAGAATACTAATGAGACTTAGAAACCTTAGAAATGTGTCCCAAGTCAATAAAGAGTTGTTTGGGATGAGATGGTAACAACTAGGTGTTATACATGTTTTCAGGATCAATGTTTGCTTGCTTGATTGATTGGCTTTCTTGATTGGACATCTAGTTGGATTTGTATATATTTCTTCTTTGAGATCTCCAAAATAGGTATGTGGTTACACTTATGGTTAAATCACTCTAGTTTCCTAGAAATTCCCGAGGTTTTAACGGTTGCTTGAAAATAATTTCTTGATTGACTGTTATTTCATGCAACTATAAAGTGACTATGACTATCACCATAATTATATGTGCATGACTAGCTCAAATCCCGGTCCTTGTCTGTAGCTCTGATTATGATGAGATAGATGACCTAGTAAATGGTCTACCCGTGAGGTAGGATCATCAAGTTATCATGAGTCGATGTGTTGGTCTACCCTTGGGTAGGACCACGCGACTCCACGACCCTATGTATTGATCTACCTATAAGGTAGGATCGTGGGGGTTAGTTGAGTTCTACCATATGAGAGGTAGTATCCATGTCCACTACAGGGACCACACAGAGGCTAGGGTATGTAAGGATTGGGTAGTCATGTTTAAAGAGTAAAGTTTGTTTTGTTAAATCATAATTTCTTGCAAGATGTTGTTACAATTAAAAGCACAATTATTGATTCCCCTACATATCAATATAATTCGTTATACTGACCACCGTTTTGTTTGTCGGCATTTTAGGTTTATCAAGAAAATGGATATTCTTTTAAAGTGATGATGATGGAATAAAGCTTAATAATGATTGGAGGATTTTAGATAGATAGATGTTATATGGGGTAAAGTCCCTCCGCTCCTATATTTTGCAAGGTATGAGAAAAGAATTTTTTTTTCCAGTTTTCAGTTAGTTTTAGTAGAATTTGATAATTATTTTTGATTATTTGCAAAACCACTGATCATGTTTTGGGATAACGCCTCTGACTTCTTGGTCTCCCTTAATTGGGGGTTACCGAGAGGTGGGGTCGTTACAACTTCTCTTTAGTTTGGGACAACCACAAGTAATTGCAAATATATAACATAAATACTTAAATGGTAAATTTGACATATTTGTAATCATACTTGACTTGGAGCCTTAATATATATTTGAGGGTGATGTGAAATAAGTGTAAATAATTTACGTCAAATTTTGCTTAAAGTAGCAATTAATTGAAAATCGTCCATCACCATGTAAGTGGAATGAGTTGAGGTGTCTAGGTAAGGATGTTTAGTAAAGGTTCTACCATAATTACTCCCTATATACTTAGGCGATGGTGTGGTTTCCTCACTTTATATACTGACCTGGACAAGGCAATACAACACTTATTGATCACTTATTTACTCAGAAAAGTTCACCCAACCATATTTTTGAAAACTATGCCCTCTTTTGAACTGTGAATTGAAAACAAAATGGTAATAATCTAAAAATGAACAATACATACCCCTTATAAGTGTGTGATTACACCTTTTGAGAAAACAAGTAGCTAGAAAAGCGATGCCACTTGAAATATTTTCAACATTTGCTCCATATAAGTAGGGAATTGAGGGTTGAAAAGATTTTCAGTGGGTTAAGATGTAATTAGTAATACTTTGAATTAGGATAAAATTTCAAAATAAATATTTTTTGAATTTGTAACTTCTAAGTATATATAAAAACTTTAGAAAACCAACATGGCCTGGAGATCACACTAAAATGAAACCCTATCCAACCAGAAAAATGGTGAAAAAGAAAAACTCCAAGAATATCAAAATTCTTAACCCAATACAACATCACATAGAGATCAATGGCAATAATTGAGAGAAATTGTTAATGTTTGAAGCTTGAACTTGATAATTGTAAGCTTGGGTGTAACTCAAAAGTTTTGATAATAATGGTTTAGGACTAAATAAAATTGAATATGTAAACTCTCATTCAAAACAAAATTAGCCTTTTGTAGACGAAGTATATGACTTGCTGATCAGGTTCCATGGAGATATAAGACCCCAAATGAGCCAAATAGTTAGTATGGTGGAGTAATAGTAAGTAGATTGTTTGCATGAGGTGATAGTGACTTAGTTCTCACATTGATTTTGTTCATTTTTAGTTCTACATCAAATAGATTTTCCATTATAAATTATTTTTTATATACTAGATGTAAAAAAAGAGTTTTTTTTTAAATTTTATTAATGATTTCATGAGCTAAGTCACAATCAAGGAGGTAGTAGAATACCCTAGAGGGGAGTCACATGAAACCCTTAAAACCTTGAGTTTGTGTAGGGTAATGGATTAGGAGAAAGTGAAGGATACTAGACACTAGTTGACATGCTATGTTTATTAGTTGAATCCTTTTAAGGATTTTTGGAGGGTAAAATATGTATATCGATCTCACGGTTAAAAGTAAATTTAAGGGTGGAGTGTTGTAACATACTCAATTTTTGGTACTAAATTTGTTTTGTGTTGTAACTCATATTTCCCCTAAATTGAGCTTATTTACAATATTGTCCTTCATTTCAAATCTTAGTGAGTTATTTTGATTGAATTATTATTATCTTTTATATTGACCAGTCTTCAATGTATTCCCTTTGTCTCAATATATCTATTATCTTCACTTGAGGAAATATTTACACATTATACCCCCAATTCCTATTCCGTGAACCTATTTAATATCGAGTATTGTGATCCAAGTCAATTGTGTGAATATATCTTGATTTTACCATGATTATAGAGTCCTATTGAAATTACAAATAATGGATCTTGAATTAATGTGAAATAATATTTATTATTATTAATATGAATTTTAGAGGGACTAATGAGATAAAGTTTATTTTATAAATAATATCCTTGGAAATATTTATGGAGAATTAAAATTATGGAGAATTTCTCATTATAATTAGACCTTTAGAATAGGAACTACAAGAATATAGAAGTAATTAACAAGAAGGGAGTAATTACATTAGTGGACTTATTGAAAGGGTGAATAAAAGAGAGAATAAGACCCATGTGACACACATAGGTAGTCTTATCCACATGACCTGGTGGTTGTTACCAAGGAATCATCCATTTTCCCTCTACCTTGCCTCC
This sequence comes from Alisma plantago-aquatica, assembly GCA_963693085.1. Taxonomy (NCBI): domain Eukaryota; kingdom Viridiplantae; phylum Streptophyta; class Magnoliopsida; order Alismatales; family Alismataceae; genus Alisma; species Alisma plantago-aquatica. The sequence continues at coordinate 465,308,588 of OY856409.1, read as the reverse complement.
TCCTTCTCCTCCCTTCCTATCCTCCTCTTCAATGGGAACACCACCCTCAAACCCTAGTCTCATTCCCTAGCCCTCTATAACTCATCGACACCATCAGTGATGAGCGAGAAACCCTATCCATAATGAACTTTTGATCTGCAAACATTGAATCCTGATTGGGGATCCTTCACTTCAGTAGAAGGGAGTTGATCCCCCCAAACCCACCACATCCATGGATCGTAGGAAACCATCGCCCACCAGATTTCATGGATTTACAACCGGCTACCATTTTCCATGATGACTCATGGCCCCTTCCTCCTTGTCTATTGGACTCACTAGCAACAGACTGGCGATAAAAGACCACCCGTATCCCCAACCTCCCTCGACAATGAATGAACAAACCTGCTTAAATCCCCACTGCCCGTTGCAAATCCTAGAAGCAACCTAAAAATCATCAAATGATCAAGAAATACCTCATAAGATGCTAGCCATCCTCAGAGCCCTCCGTCGTCTTGCTTTAGCTAGTAATGAATGAATAACATGACACTGCTCAACCTTGCTACTTTCATGATGGTTTATGAGATCGGGCTCAACTCTGGAAACCACTGAGGAACTTTAGTGGACAAAACATAAAGTCCAAAACACATTGAACATCCACCAAGATATCCACCACTAGTATCGACCCTCTTTTAACCCCCTCAACCTTTACGGAATCCCTAATGCAAGTAAACAACATGATGAAACACATCCTCCTTAAATGATGACGATGTAGACTAGAGACATAACTCCCCATGGCCAAGTCAGTATTCACTACCATCCCCCTCATGTTCAACCAAGAACCATATGATTTCTCCTTTACAACCAGATTGTTCCACATGCAACTTCGAGCTACATGCCACACAAAATATCATTACAATTTCAAAAGATCACAGATCAAGACCAAACCTACAGGCTATGCTGCCACTAATTGATCACACCTCACACTTCCTCACCAAATCCACCACCACCTATTTTCGTTCTCGACTCCAATTCTCTCAGATCCAAACATACAAGAGGAGTAGATCTCTAATGATTAAGGTATGCATGGGTATTCTCCAGCCAACCTATAAATCCAACAGTGCACCCTTGGGAATTCTAGTCACGACCAGAAAGAGAAGAATCAAAGCTAGGTCTATGTGACTTGTTGATGCCTTCTTGGAGAGACATACCATCAAGGCTACGTATGGATGGGCTTCAGAGCATCAAACTATCCTATAGATGATAAAGGATGATCCATAAATTACTACTAAACGTACATGTTAGAAATCTTACTAAAAGGATATTGATATTCTATTATTAAGATTAGCGACAACAACTAGTGTAATTTTAAGCCATAAAACATAGTCATTTCAACATCTAGATCATTCATCTGATTCATCAAACTATATATATCATATGGGCAAATATAATTATTTGTATAAACATTAGTGTTTGGGATAATACCAACTTGTGGAAAACTGGATAACATAGACATGATAATAGGATACTAAGATTTAATTGGAAGTTTTGCAATATAAAATTTAGTCTTGTAAAAAAATCACCATTATCCCTCCAACTATAATTTTTTAGTTGATTAAATAGGTTAAGCTCACTGTGAATATATATATATATATATATATATATATGAATATATATAATGTAATCTAATATGTACATGCCAATACTACAAACTTGTAATAAATATGAATATATATATTACTAATACTACAATTTAATATGATAGGTTAGTTAAGAAGTTTAGTAGTTGGATAAGGTAGAGTATGTTGGGCCAACCAACTTCATGATATCGCTACATACATGTACATTGGATACATGTTAGTGTACTAATACTAAATTATATTATTACTACAAGTTGAAAACCCTAGAAGTATATATTGTTAGACACATGGATAACTTGGAAATATTTAGAGTTATTTGGCTAAAGTTGGGACCAAAAAATAGAATATGTATTAAAGTCTAAATAAAAAATTATAATCATACATAAATTATTGTTAATGTATATTTTATATGGAATCATATGTGGAAAGGCATATAAATGTAACACTCAAAATCTACCTATGTACTAGTCCTCAAATAATAGTAGTACTCATAATAATGGATGATATTATGTAACCAAGTACGATTCAATACCTTAGCACAAAGAACTATCTATAACATTTACCTATATAAGACATTAGTTAGTATAGAATTGTTCATATTTTCACTTGATAAAACTATAAACCCTAGAAAGAGAGATATAGAAGAACCATCAAATAGTAATAACCTAGGTGGGGAAAGCTAATATTAATTAAGAAAAGATTAATTGATTGCGAGATAAATGATAGCCAAAATCTTACTACTTTGTAGATGCTACCTGTTGGAGCTGTGTTGTAATTGAGAAAACTATGGAACTTTGAACAATTTGAGGTACTAGATTCTAAATTTCCTTCTTGAGTTATTTCTTATCCCTCTTGAATTCTATACATATCGATTGGTGGTGAACCTAAACTATTTTTTAAGCCATTCTTGTCCTTGAAGGTTACCACCCTTACATTTATTATTTTTGGATTTTGCTAAACATTAAGATAGAGATGGAGTTGTGCTAAGAGTTGTGACTCCCCTTGGGCTTTGAAATATCAGAGATGTGTCTTGCTTGAGGTAGGGTATGTCTCACCACCTTATTTATAGGTTGTAGTGGATTAGTTTCCCCCTAATAAACTGATTACAATATCAATTAGGATATTGTTTTGTTCTTCCATAAATGATTGAACACATCACATCTTAGCCTTTGAAAGAAATGATATGGAAATGTCTAATCCTAATATTTATATTTAACCATGTTGATGCAAATAATATTGAGTATTTTGATATCTTGAGTATGGACAATCTTGTATAATTCATAGATACACAATCTTATGGAATTGCCATCATGAATTGTGAACATTGAATACATTGATGTTTGTGATCCTTATTTTTCTAAACTAACTCCACCAAGTAGTCCCATCTTAGATTTGATCTTATACCTTAATCATACTTCGTGCCTATTTCTTTATATAACTCAATATAATAATATAGTACCAGCACTAGTCGACCCCTTCTCCTTTTTGGTCCATGCTATAGATTATTTATCCACTGGGATATACATGGATAGGTGATTGATGGAAAATCTATAAGAGACTTGCATGAATGTCCTTTGTTGAAGAGTTGATAGGAACCATATATATTTATTTCATTTATAGTCCATATGTGTAGCCTTCCATGACTCTGATTATAAAGCATGAATGTACCCAGATTGGTTTATATGTATTCTCGTTTGAATCATGTTGGAAAAAAATGGTACAAAATATCAAGTTTTTACACACTTTCTCCTATTTTTGTTCATTATAATAATATATAAGCTACATACAAATTTAGACAACTTAAGGGAATGTAGGTAAGCACTTCACTAGATTAAGGTATGAAGAGGTGAAAGACATCAATACCAACAATACAATATCTCTATAGTTTTATGAGATATGCAGGAATATTAATGATCCTCTCATAAAGGTTCTATCTAGAAAGTTAATGCTCAGTGCATCAAGAGGGGTGGGTTATATAACCATGATTGAATGCCATAGTAATAACCCTAACATTTCAAATTTGAAGATCTCATGAGGATTTGTTTAAAGGGATAAACAAGTGGTGTTTGTTTTTAGATAAAAGTACAATATATGATTTCCTACTCTAGATCCTTCCCTGGGATGCTTGTGCTTCATTGTTATCTTATAGGAGACATACATGGAAGGATGTAGAGCATGTAGTACATCCTTGTATATTCCTACTATGTTATAACTTGAGGCTGAGGTTTATATGAGTTGGGTACTCTCTTTAGAGAATTTGTGAAATATATTCTTGTGAAGGCCCTAATGCACACACATGGTATGAACTTATGTTTGTGATCTTTCTATGTTTGCATGCTTAGTGCTATACAAATCAGAGACTCTAGTTCAAGACATTGTTTACCACATATCTCTAGATTTAGATGAATCATTTCTAAGAATTGGTCCAAAGAAATTAGATACCTTTCCTAAAAGAAATAGTTTATTTGTCATTTTTTGCCTTTGGTGAATTTTTGAGGGTTATGAAATATGTGGGGGATAGTTTGATACCTACCTTTGTTTTGATGTGTAATAAAATCTCTTCCAGTAGCTTGATCTCACATTACAATTTAAAAAACAAGTATTATCCATCTTTAGTGTGAGTGAAAGGACAAGGCCATGTGGTCCTTGTAGGAACATGAAAATTTAAGACTAATTGAGTTGTTTGGTTTCATAGGTTTTTTTTAAATATAATGTTGTGTGTGCCTCCTGCTTACCTCACCATGCCACATCATGGCATCCCATCCATGTTTGTTGCATTGCATTGTGATACATGTGTGTCTCATGTTTCACTTTTAAAAGGAAGATGTTTTATATATTTGATTCTCATTGTTTTAGTATTCTTTTTTAGGATTATTGACATTGCACACAATTAACTTAGATTACCTAGAATTATTTATCTCCCTTTACTGATCCTCATATCTATCAATTTTGAGTGTCATTTAATACATTGACTCATACAAAACATCATTTGCCAATCCATATAGTTAGAAGTCAACTGTGTAAATTTGAGTGGTATATGAGACTATATCCAACTGAATATGTGAGCCATTCAACATGATACTGAACATCATATTTTCTACCTGGTCAAGTACACTTGTATAGATTTGTATTTGATCTATATTTGACCCGATCTTACTATCTAACTTTTGGAATATGTTGACATTTACAAAAGTCATTTTTGTTTCTCTTTATTAGTCATAACACTTATGATTATTGAAACCCTATGGCTAGTTACTCTAGGAGAAAATAATAGCTTGAGCATCTTCCAATGATTCTAATAAAATTTGGCATGTTCATTGTCATTTGATAATGGTTGATACACCGTATACCTATAGTCTAATATGAAACACATGTGAGTATTCTTTTCTATGTGTGTGGATTGTTTCTGAGTAGTTAATGTTCCTCATTGTATTTATTAAACTTATACTAAAGCTCCATCAAGTAGATTTTTCTTCTTCTTCCATTACGAACTCTTATTGCGCACCTCGTGGTTTTGACAAAAGTGTTCCTCAGACAACATAAGGGCCAATGAATGACTTGACAGTGATCTCTCTTGCTGGCATCAAGATACATATGAGTTATTGGGAGGTGATTTAATATAGGATACATTCTATTAGAAAGCTCATGCATAGGATTTGTTTACACAGTAGTGATCTTTAGACATGCTTTTTGTCATGAAATTGTTTAATACCCAAATCCCATCTCCAAATGACTATAAATTCGATTGATAAATGAACTGGGCATTCTTCCCTAGAATGAATCAAACCACATAACATACATATGGATAAAGAAACCATTACATTCTTTAGAAACATGAACCATAAGGTTTAAACTAAAATAATGGAGATAGATGCAAAAAGAAAATGAACTTAATACCTGAACATCAAGATTGTAATCCTTTTTGGATTTCAGATTATATGGATATTAAAATGGTGTTATATTATTAGAGGCATCAAAATATATCATATTAGCATAGAAAAACATTATCATAGAAAGAGTCATAGTGTACCTATTATACCTATAAATATAAAACAGACACAATCAATGCACACATAGTGGCATACTAGAAGAAAGATATGAATACTTGTAGGTTGTAAGGAACATATTTTCATATATAAACATACATAAAGGCTAGAATAGAAACAAAGAAAATGACAACATCAAAGACTATCTTATTAGTAAAAAGTGTATTTCACGTACATTTCCATTATACCATACAACAACATCATAAGGCCTTTGACTAACTTTCCAAAGGAGGGTCAATGAGGGACATTCAAAGTCAATGCTAAGAATCAATCATGTTTCAACATGAGGGACCCCAAGGCACAAATGCCAAGAGATAACCGTATTTCAAGTGTTGTTCCCTTTCTTGATTAAAATCAAGTAGGTACATTGAGCCCTGTGGCCTTACCAAAAGAATATAGACATGTACAACAAGTGTTGTATAATGGACGTATATGATAATGTTTTCATGTTTAGTGGTATAAAATACAATCAAATTGAAACATATTATTCATAGGGAACAAGTATCTCAAACAAGTATAGACAGTCATATATATATATAAACATCAATTTTGTAATGAAGTCTGGTAAGAGGTAAAGAGTACTTTAAGAAGGGAGAACAATATTAACAAGTTTGAGAACATCATGTCAAAACAATCAACATAGTGATCCTAATATATAAGCAAGGTTGGTTTTATTAAATCCGTGAGATTCTAGTCATATGATCATTTTCACTTGGGTTAGGTGTTTCACCTAAGTCTATATATCATTTCTCATCAACACTGATTTCATCATTCCAAAACTACATGCATTTTCATCATAATTCCATATTATATCATACATCATTACTAACTTAGGGTGAAACATCACAACTTAATCAGGGATTTCTGAAATTAATTTCATGATCTTTATAGGGAAATCATAAGATTTGAACAAGATAAATAACATAATCATCAATATAGTCATTTGCATCAGTTTTCGTGCGACATAGTCACTACTAGAGTACAAGACTGTTCAACATGAGATCATGTGTCATAAGTCACCAAAATTTTATTATTTGGTGTAATGAAGTGATATGGAGTATCATTGGATCATTATTAATAGAGGATAAATGATCTAGCATCAAAATTTGATATCATGTCGCATTTTGTGTCATGTTTTATAACATCAAATTATTAGTAGTGTAGAAAGTATCAAGGCCAAGTTAGTGATATAGAGTTTCAATATAGCATGTACATTATATTTTTCATAATATTGATGATCCATCATTAAAAGACCTTATTAATGCACGTCTCATGGTATGAAGACATCATTAAGCACATATGAGTAGTAAAGGTGGAAATGTGGTTTACTAGATGTCCAAAGTTATCGATCTTATATTTTAAGATGTATTTGAGTCATTATAAAGACATGATTAGCAAAAAAAGAGCATGAATCATCTTCAAAGTGATCAAAAGTTAGCGTTTAAGGGAATTGAATAGAGATATGAGAATATCCAAGCCTTGAAATTAGTTTTAATTGAAATAGAACACTTTTTCCAATCAAAATAGTATACTATATGTCTATTTTTGAAGAAAATGTCCATTTACTATACTTTTACAAGATTTAGAATAATTCTAGAAAATAGTTTGTGAGAAGAGTAATATGGAACAGAGGACCTTAGATCATGGGTCCTCTATAGACCTGCCATGATATAGTGGCTCCAGGTGCATGCGTCCACTAGATGGTGAGTGAGTGGGTGTGAGTGTTGTGGGACTTTGAATTGACTACGGGTCCAACAATTGACCAGATTAATCAACCGTGGTCTGTGATATCCCTTCTCCCCTCACTCAGGGTAGACTATAGAAGTTGTAGGCAAGGATCTCCAAAACCACAAGATAAAGGGAGCAAGGGCCCCTAAGACACCCACATATAGGCCGCCCAACTTCGGTTAGGTGTCGCCAAGTCATTTCTAGCCATGCAAGGGCCGAGGTACTGCAATGAGAAAACACCCTAAAGGTCTAAGACAACTGTGCCATAAAAGGAAGTTGGAAGAAGTAAATGATCCTCCAAATGTGGTATTTCCTTAGTTATTCTTTCAGGGCCTTGACTTGTCATATGAGTCTGAATTTCATATTTTCATATGTGAAAAAAGTATATATATCATCATATACTAGACATTCACTAATAAGTACCACATCCTCAAAATTGTATTCAGAGTTTGACTCGATTTGGTACCGCTCTTGTGACCCACACCAAAATAGTGCTTTACCCCTAGATGTCCAGTCAACTACTGCGCCTCAACGCATTTCGGGGAGAACCAGCTAGAAAGAAACATGTGACTTGAAGGACATCATCATATGTGGATTCTTACATCAATAATTTTCTCTAAGAATGAAAATGAAGGGAAAGGAGAGTTCTAGGGTGTGAACAACTGAAGAAATCGAGGGGAAAAAGGGGAGAAGATAGGAATAGAAAGTGGCTTTCAATTGCGATTAAGGTGGCACATAGAGTTGGACTGGGGTTTCTACGACATCATGATCCAGTCCTTGAGGAGTAAGTGGAGGAGACATGTGACACCCCACGCCACAAAAAGTGAGATTACTCAAAAGAAAACCGTAGAAGAACAAATTATGGGAAAATACTGAAACTTAAAACCTTTTTCATGCAACTTCCAAACAATAAGAAACTTTACATACATGACCTTTCATGCCTCAAAGCACTTACTGTGTGTGCCACAAACATATTACTAGAGAACCTGTTCCACAACATATATACATATATCCACTACATATGTATACAAAAGGGAACACAAGCCAACCACATATCGCAAGCACATCCATAAAACATCTACAAAACATCCCAAAGACCCGGGTGTACAGGGAAAACTCTAGGACTCTAACAATAAAAGACATCCAATAGCACTACCAACCTTGTCAGCTACTGCCTCTCTTGCTGCTCCTTAACCTCTATTGCACGATCTCTACCTCCTCGTGTACGTCCACCTAAAAAGGATGTGGGAAACCCATGGGGTGAGATTCCAAATCTCAGTGGGAGATATAACTCTCCACGAACACTATTATTATCATAGATAAGGTAATTAAAGTAGCAATAAAGTTACAACTATATGAGGTAGGTAATCATTATTAACAGGAGGACCAATTATCGTTGAACTATGAAACATCTTAACACTTCAAAAGGAACATGAAGAAAATGTATATTTCTTATCAATAATATTTCACAAAAGCAAGCAAGGCCCCATCCAATGTTTCCATATTTGATCCTATGCAAATATACTACATGACTGTTTACATACTTTCTTATGCCCTAAGGATTTGAGTCATACCACCCATATCCAACTGACCACTTCTAAGTTGAAATTAATGCCATACCAGATCTAATAGAAGAGCCGGAATCCATGAACTCACCACCTCATGGTCAGTACATGAGTGAATCATGTAGTGACATCATTATTCAGACTACTTCCAATGACATATAGTTCAACTAGGCAAACCTATCCCACCTTGGTACAGGTCACGTCGCTAGTGAAACGGAGCTATGACTCACAACCACACTCTTTTAGGGTATGGTATGTAGCCAATCTTGTGTCACATATCACTGAGCTATGGTCCAAAGCTGCACTCTTCTAGGTATGGCCTGCAACCAATCATGAGTCACATATTCATGGACATAAGGGGATATTCGTCCTCACCCCCGCATATTCAAAAATATGCACTCTGATATAAACTCGTTTCACCATTCAGCAAGTACAGACACTGAATGGATATATGGCACATGGCAAGGTACATGATTATGTTCCACTTGATTAGTTAGGTCAAATAAGTGTCTTTTAGCATCAATCAAGTTACAACGTACAACTTCTAAATAAACTCTACATAAATAAGGGACATAACATGTCACAAGAACATATGTGAGCATATAGGGTGTGATCTCATCACATTATCACTTGATATTTTCCAATCACCATATTTCTCATATCAAGGACCACATACTTTGGGGTAGGAACCCCTCATCTCAATACTGAGGAAATAATCATCTCACATAAGGAAATAAGCCATAATTAGGTCATAAGACCATTCACTTTCTCTTTCAATGATGCCAACATCACATATGCCTCATAATGCCCATTCAATCATATCATAAGTACCATAGATCATACCTATCTATGTTTATCAACTAGTGTTACCTGGATGGTTAGATATTTGTAACAAGAAGAATAATACATCATCAACATTACCATCTCATAAGATTTATGCCACTCATATTACATCATTCGGGTTAGAGTTCTTCTTAACCAATTAGGGTTTACAAGGTTGGATCAACAACCACCCTTAGATCATTGCTCCCATCATCGTTAAAAGGTATGTTATGAAATAAATGTTATAGAAAACAACACTCCTTCATTATTCACATAACCACCCCATAGGGTATCACATCATATCAGGTAACCCTATCATCAACATGATGTAATATAACCACCATCACAAGGTATCAGTTGGGACTATCATATAGTGTATCGATTTATACCATCTAGATGTATCAGTTGATACTTGCCATAGGGTTCCAACTTGTCATCATCACAACATGTCGACTACCACTATGCAAGGAACAAGGGATATCCTTACTAAAGGTGTATCAGTTTACCACTTCTTGAGAGTGTGGCGGTCAACACCACTTAAAGGTGTGATGGGAAACACCACCCTAAGGTGTCGGACAACACCACCCTAAGGTGTGATGGTCAGCACCACCTAAAGGTGTCAAGAAACCAAAGCATGTCATGCAACCCTAGGTATATTGGTTGTTAGGGTTAGGGTTTTATCATGGCATCATAGGTCAAGGTTATCAGGCAACACTTCGCTAAAGGTGTGGTAGCCTCCACTCAACTAGGGAATCACATTTAGCCCTCAAAACAAACCAACTCACACAAGGTACAACCATAGTCGTGAGGGGCTAACACCTTCAAGGCATAACGATTTAGCAACACCTATCGGTTTAAGTACTTCAAGAGCATGATGGCTAACATCCTCCATGTATATCGGTTTAGATATCACATAAGCTATGATGAGCTAACCTTATCAACATATGTCGGCCTAAGCATCCACAAGGCATGTCGACCTAAGCATCTCCAAATCATGATGATTTGCCCAATAGTGTGTCAGTTTGTTGCACTAGAAATCCTGAAGACCTACCCTCAACATGGTGCATGTATGTGTGTGGACTTGTCATCTTCAACCTTAGAAAGGTTGGCCACTAGTCCATCTACTAGCATAGCAAGAAGGTTCAAGACATGAATAGCAAATCAAATGAGATTCCATCACCAAAATAGTTCTAAAACCACTAACAACTACTAGAGTACAATACATGAACGATCTCAAGATGAAGAACAATCATAAGCATATGAACAGTGAATATAACAAAGGAGGTTAAGAGTTATATAACCCGCCTCAAAGATCACCACCCAGATCCAAGCTGCAAGGTCAAGCTTCAAGCTCACAAGCTCAAGGTAGAAGATGATCCACCAAACTTGGTCGCCGCTACACCTCCAAGGAAGAAGATGATACCAAGGTTAAGATGGTTCAAGATGAAAAGAAGGTATCCAAGATCCATGGCCGAGAAGAAGAAGAAGAAAAGAGAACAAAGAAACATAGATTACTAAGGTAGAAGATGAAGGGTGATCAAAGAACACCACAACTTGGAACTCGTCCACCAAGCTCCAAGAGAGACTCTCTAGATCCTTAAGTTTCTCAAGGTCGTCCACCAAGAAAGACAGGAAGCAAGGATGGCCAAAAGGATCATCTTGCATGGGGAGAATTATATACAAGGGGGATGAGAGAGAGAGAGAGAGAGATCATGGAATAGGTGTCATCACCTTAGGAGCTTAGGTGCCACTTGTCCACAAAAAGGATCCACATGAACAACATCATGCAAGACATGGTGATAAGGTCTAGGCTAGGTCTCTCCCTCTTGGTCTCCTACCAAGTTCATGCCCGATACCATATCTCCACACACCCGTAAACCGATAAGGTACAACTCTACAAACCCCACAAACTGATAGGGTTCAACCCTATAGACTCACAAACCGATAGGGTTCAACCCTACACACTCACAAACCAATAGGGTTCAACCCTACACACTCACAAACTGATACACAACCTCTCTAGGACTCTCTAGCTTGAGACTTCACATTTAGGTGCAAGACACACCTCACACGTGTTCAACACATCACCAAGGATGTCACCTCACAACTAAGATCCAAATAAGGTTCCCATATCTCTCTCTCCTCTAGATTATGCCAAGAGAGAGAAGGAACACTCCAGAGGTGGCAAACTTGCACAACAACCTTTACTTTGGGTTAATTGCAATTTGCACCAAAACCTCACCACAAAACACAAGCATCAACCAAACAATCTCAAACAAGAAACTTTGAGCTTTCAACATTCCCTAATTACATCTTAGATGACTAGAGAAAGGTTCTAAGCAACACACTTCAGCAAAACAAATAGGGTTGACCCAAAATGTGGGTCAGGGACCTTACAAACCATAAACCCCTAACACAAAATTTCCCCCCAAAATCCTAAGAGAAAAGAGTGGGGTACTTCCTCCTCATCTCTTGGTCGAGCTCCCACGTGGCTTCCTCAACACCATGATGATGCCAAAGAACTTTCACAAGTACTAGGTCCTTCCTTTTCAACCTCTTCACTCTCCAGTCAAGGATCAATACTGGACCTTCCGCATAGGCCATATCTTCATCAAGATCCACCTCCACATGTTGCAACACCAACTCTATATCAGGATGGCACTTCCTCAACATACTCAAATGAAAAATTGGACGCAACCTGTGCAACTCAGGTGGTGACTCCAACCTATAGGCCACCTTCCCAACATGTTCCACCACTGGGTAAGGTCCCATAAACCTGGGAGACAACTTACCCTTCTTCCCAAATCTCAAGACATCTTTCCAAGGAGAGAATTTCAAATATACCTTGTCTCCTCTTTGGAACTCCAAGGTTCTGTGATGGTTATCTGCATATGACTTCTATCTGTCCTACGCTACCTTCAACTATTGGTGGATTATCTTGATCTTTTCTGTTGTCTATTGTACAAGCTCAGGACCAATAAGTTGATACTCACATGTCTCGTACCAACACAACGGTGATCTACAATGCCTTGCATACAATGCCTCATAAGGTGCCATGTCAATGCTACTCTGATAGCTATTGTTGTAGGCAAACTCTATCAAACTAAGATGTACAACCCAACTTCCTGGAAACTAAAGAACATGGGCTCTCAAAAAATCTTCCAAGGTCTGAATGGTCCTCTCAGATTGAGCATCTGTCTGCTGGTGGAAAGCAGTGCTAAAATGTAACTACGTACCCAAAGTTGTGTGCACTCACTCCCAAAAGCAACTTGTGAACTGGGGTTCCGTATCAATCATAATAGTTGCTGGAACACCGTGCAAACACACTATCTCATCCACATAGATCTGAGCAAGCTTCTTTGTTGTGAACATCATCTTCATAGGAAGGAAATGTGCTGACTTGGTCAATCTATCTATGATCAACCAGATGGAATCATGGCTTTTGGTTGTCCTAGGCAGACCAACCACAAAGTCCATAGTCACATGATCCCACTTACACTATCATATAACCAATGGTTGCAATGTTCCTGTAGGTTTCTGTTGCTCAACTTTAACTTGTTGACACATGACACACCTTGGAATGAATTCAGACATGTCCTTCTTCAAGCCTGGCCACCAATACATATCCTTCATATTATGATACATCTTGGTGCTACATGGGTGCATAGAGTACATGGATGAATGAGCCTCTTACAACACCATCTTCCTTAGGTTATTAGGAACCACTATCCTGCCATGATAACAAACTATCCCATCATCTAACACATGGAATCCATCATGCTTCTCGCTTCCAAACTCTGACCTAATCTTCTATATTACGATATCAATATGTTGTGCCTCTTTGATATACTGTCTCAGCGTAGGTTTCACTTGTAATTCTTCCAACAAACCTACTAGCAAGGAGACCTCCAACTTAACATTCATCTAATGCAATGAGACCAACATGTCTCACTTTTGGTACATCAAAGAACTCAATTGGGCTTTATTCATAGACGAAGACGAAGACTTCCTTCTCAACACATCTGCCATGACATTCACCTTTCCTGAATGATAATCAATCGTGCAGGCGTAGTCTTTGATTAACTCCATCCAGCAATGTTGTCTCATATTCAACTCCTATTGTGAAAATATGTACTTTTGGTTCTTGTGATCCACGAAGATCTAACACTTCTCCCCATACAGGTAGTGCCTATAAATCTTCAAAGCATGAACTATTGCAGCTAAATCCAGATTGGGTAACTCTCCTCATGTTTCTTAAGTTTTTAGGAAGAAAAAGAAACCACTTACTTGTTAGTAGCTTGCCAGACCTAGAAAACTATGCACTTCTATCTACTTCTTAGGCTTCTCCCACTCTATCACAGACTCCACTTTCTTAGGATCCACACATACTCCCTTAACATATATGACATGCCCCAAGAAAGGTACCTTCTTCAACCAGAACTCACACTTGCTAAACTTAGCATAAAGCTGGTGCTGTCTTAGCATGGTCAATGCCTAGTGAAGGTTCTATTCATGATGTTGACTGTCATGACTATATATCAAGATGTCATATATGAAAGCCACCACAAATTGATCAAGAAACAGCCAAAACACTTTGTTCATCAAATCCATGTATGCTATTGGTGCATTGGTCATCCCAAATGGCATAACCACAAACTCGTAGTGACCATACCTCATCCTAAAAGCCGACTTAGGTATGTCATCATCCTTGATCCTCAACTGGTGATATCCTAACCTTAGGTCTATCTTTGAGATCACTGTCACGCCACACAGCTGATCAAGCATTTCATCTATCCTCAAAAAGGGATACTTATTCTTTATCGTCACCTTGTTCAACTGTCTGTAGTCTATACACAGTCTCATAGACCCATCCTTCTTCTTCATGAACAACACTGGAGCACCCCAAGACGACGTACTCGACCTGATGAAACCTTTTTCAATTAGTTCTTACAACTATCTCTTCAAATCTGTCATCTCTATCGGAGCCATCATGTATGGTGTTTGAGCTATCATTTGCATGCTGGGAACTAGATTGATCTCAAAATCAATCTCTCGGTGTGGGGAAACTCCTAGAAACTCCTCAGGAAACACATCCCCAAACTCTCTAACAATTAACACATTCTGAATACTAGGACTCCTTATCTTAGTATCCATCACATGTGCCAAGAATGCCTCACAACCTTGTCTCAAAAGCTTCCTTGCCACCATGGTTGTTACTAGACATGTAGGAAGAATCTTCCTATCACCTTGGAAGATCCACGTCTTACCATCATCTATAAATGTCACCTACTTGGACCTAAAATCCAAGACCACTCTATACTTCTCCAAGGTATCCATTACAAGGATTACATCGAATTCGTGCATGTCAAGTGGTATGAGATCCACTTGAATGTTGTGCCCTGAAAAGGAGAGGGATAGGAAGGACACACATCCTACAACACTACATAATTGACTAACGGGGTTTCTAACAACAAGCTATGCTTCTTACGACTAAAATGCAAAAGACAACTACTAAGCACTTGATGAGTGATAAAAGAGTGTGTTGCACCTGGGTCAACCAAAATAGATACAAAGAAAAAAGAAGACAAATCAGAATAAAATTACTCTATCTGACATGTCACCGCTCGTAGGTTGACCACCACCTCTGACTGAATCATGGTGTAGAATCTAGTCATTGCATGTTATCATCCCCATTTTCTACTTCCCTTATTAGACAATCCAACATGTGATGCTTGGCTACATCCTTGTCCTCTTGTGTTGCTATTCTGTTGCTTCTATGAGCCTTGCTGGCTCTGCCTCGATTACTAGGTCACTTCATCATCTCTTACTCAACATTCTCACCTTAGATGTCCCATCTTCCCACACTTGTGGCAAGCCCAGTTCCCATGATGTGGCCTAGATGGCCCTATCACTGATACTTATGCAACACTCTAGGCTCCTTTAGGAGGAAAACTATGGCCTCTTCCCTTACTCGGTGACCACTGGGTCGGTGCACTAAACCTCTATGATGTTGGCAGTGCCAAAAACCTCAACTTCTTAAAGCCTCCTGACAACTGCCCCTGGGACTGTGCATACCTCTTCTTGGCGCTTGCCTCTCATTTCTCCTTTATAAATTATTCTATCCTCTAAATAGACTCCACAAACACGGCAAACCTTTCCCGATTCTCCAAAGCAACTACTGGGGTAGACAACTCAACATTCAACTCCTTCTCAAAATGACGAATCTGCTCATACTCTATGACAGCCATGTGAGGACCAAACCTCAACAACTCCATAAACCTTACTTCATACTCATTGATCATTGTGGATCCCTGCCAGATCCTCTCAAACTGGTTGATCTTTTCATCAAGATATGTCTGAGGAAAGTACCAACTAACGAACTCATGTCAGAACTCCTCCCATCCTATCACAACACCTGTCCACTTCTCCTCCTCTATGGCCCAGCAGTGGCCGACACTCCCCTTTTGAAGGTACACCACATGCTTCACCTTATCCTCTTTAGGGATATTAAGGATCTTAAAGGCTTTCTCAAGCTCGGTAAGTCATAGATCCGCATCTGCCAGATCAGTCGTCCCAGCATACTCCACCGCCCCAACACGGCATAGCCGCTCAAAAGTCTTCCCAGTACCCGAACATTCATCATGGGGAACCCATGCCCTAGGATGAGGTGCAGGCATCTTGTCCTCCATATGAGTCATAGTAGGCTGATGTGTGCACAAATTGTCATTATTTTGATGGATTAATTTGGTTGATTTAATTTCTAATTTCTCTTAATTGTATATCTTTTAATACATATTTCACCAAATTAGTATAAAATCAGTGTGCATCAATTCTTATATTTGTGCATGTAATTTACATGTATGACATATTTTAATTATCATAATAATTATTTGATTTAATTCATTTCTTATTTTATTGCAGATAATTATTATTTACTGGAGCAAAGTCGATACTACCGACATGCAACTCAGTAGTACCAACATGGTATCGAAGTAAAAAAATATTATTATTCCAGACTAAAAAGGAAAATAATTTCTAATGTAATTAACTTGGTAGTACCAACATCCAAGTCGGTACTATCAACACAAGCGCTGGAGAGCTTAATTGCATGTGTTAAATCCAACTTGTATTATTATGAAAAACAATATTTAGGTTTTCTCTCAACCTAAACATGTACGGTTGCTATAAAAGACACCATTAGAAGTGAAATTTCGTTCTCTATCATAGGGAGACGACACGAGAGGTGAAAGGGGAGAGAAAAGTGGAGGAACCCTACCCGACAAACTTTAATGGCATTTTGGCGGCGGAAACAATGGAGGAATGACTCCATCTCCTCCTTAACTCTTTCTCCTATTTATAGTATCTATATATCCATGTTTTGCATAATTTTGATCTACTGTGATACCATGTCTTGCATATTCAGCTAATCCCCTTAATTCCTTAGGATCCAGGAGTAGCCCGAATATGCATTGTACCTGACTTTTATGCATTAATATCACTTTTATCCCTATTCTCTGGATATAAATCTATGATATTGTCTTGTTCTATATATGCTTGATCACCATAGGTAGATTTTTAGATCCTTAATCATTTTAGAAGAGAGGTTAAGGGTTGCAAAAACATAGATTTACCCATTTACTGTGCCCTTTGGGAATGGTGGAGCGTAAACGGGAGGAGAAATCCAGATATTAATCATAAAGCACCTAACTAATCAACCAATTACTATGGGAATGGGATCGACATTAGAATAGCTAGTGTAGTTCTTGCTACATGCTCTTTATCCAGGGATAGCGTAATCGATATTATTGTGTGGAGTTAATTATAGTGAAATATGCAGAGAAACCATTATCATGAGGAATTTCCTTTAATTTGAGTAACTCAATCTTTAAGCTTATTTTGTTTTTATATTCGTTTCTTACATAAATAAAACCATTTTCAACCTTTTTTACTAGCCTAGCAGATCAATCCTAATTAGTAGTAGTCTTTAACCTCACAACTCTCTGTGTTCAATAACTTGGGACTCATAATCCCATATTACTTTGACACGTACAGTTGCGTATTACATGGACATTATACACATGTCAAGTTTTTGGCGCCGTTGTTGGGGGGTTGGCACAGTTAAAACTAAGAAAAGTTAGGATCGGCCACTCTAGGCCTTTTTTTTCTTTTAAAAATGCATCATTAAATCTTTTTGCCACAAATCCATTGATCTATCTTTTTAAAAATTCACTGCTTTATCATTTTCATCTGAACTGTTGATTACCTTTGATTTGCAATTTTTTTCTTGTGTAGGTACTTGAGTGCCATGGAGGCATGGGGAATGAGAGAATTAATGATTGAGTTTATTGCACAAATGAAGACCTTGACAATGCAGTTGGGAACCTTAAATCTCAATAGAATCCCAATTTACGAAGATTGCAGGTGTTCAAGGCAGCAGGTCAATGACAGACATGTTGATCAATTGTGGGGAGTTGATTCTTATTCATCTTGGAGGGGTCCATATTGCTCTACACATCATTCATGTAAATATGAGCAGACACAATCTTTACGATGATGAGGACCTAGACCCAGAAAGATTATCCAGGATAGAAGATATGTGTGGTATAGTCTTGACCAGGAATGAAGCATATTTGGACCAATCACAGAGGGAGCTACAAAACCAGGGAGCACACATTAGAAATTTACAGACTCAATTATCACATATAGTTGCAGATGTCCAGGAGTTGAAGAAGACTGGACAACAAAATTTTTTGGGGGAACATTGAGCCAACCCACCATCATCATGAAGTAAAATATGTTTCCATTTTTAAAGAGAAGGAGTATGCCATTGAGGAGACACTGGATCCACACATTCCACAGCCTGAGCATGTTTATGTGCCACAAGTTCCTTTTCCCAATAGCTAGTATGAAAGACCAGGGGGCTTAAGAACACCTGTGAAGTCTGCAAAAGTGACTGCTCCTGCCAATGCAAAAAATTTGAGGAGCGACAAAGAAATTCCAGCCACAAAGGATTTGCAATTGGAGGAACTTATAGGTTCTACTGCCACCATATCTACTCCCCCAGTTCTAGAGGAGGTGCCCATCCAACAAGAGTAGGTGAAGGTCGTACCCTATAGAAGAACAGTTATAGGCAAGAACGAGGCACCTACAGGAGAGAAGGTCCATCCACATGTCAATCCAACCATTTCAGATGTTCCAAAGTCTATTCCTGATGGTGATATAAATTCAAGATTAGGGGAGGAGATCCCAAAGGTGCTATACATTCCTCCACATAGGTGAACAAAGAAAAAAAATGTTCTAGTCCTGAATAGTTTGAAGTCTAGAATGAAGGGAAAAATTCAAAAGTTTTGTGGTTACCTATCTTTAGGAGTTTATGATTACAAGGTGGAGTTTAGATTGTCAAGATATTCACCGCCTTTCCGTGATAACCTAGGATAGAGGTAAGAATCATGTCTAGCCTAAGACATAAAACAAGGG
Organism: Alisma plantago-aquatica; assembly: GCA_963693085.1. NCBI lineage: Eukaryota > Viridiplantae > Streptophyta > Magnoliopsida > Alismatales > Alismataceae > Alisma > Alisma plantago-aquatica. Next base: position 465,289,334 of record OY856409.1, on the reverse strand, counting down.
CACTTTGTGGGAGGCAACCCACCATTTAGGATTCTTAGATTATATTATCTTTTGATAATGTTTTATTATTTTGTTAGGATGAGATCATCTTATTTTTTAGTTTTATGAGTTCTAATGAAAGTAAAAAAGGTACCGTGATATGTGCATTCAGTGTGCAAGAGCTCACTTAGTCGGTGTCACTGAGCTCGAGTGCTTATTGGAGGGCATGTCTTCACGTGGATCCCACCCACCCATCTTTTACCCTGAATCTCACCTCACATATCAGTATAGTCGTTCCATTTGTCTTCCTTTGCTTTTGACATAGGGTACAATGTCATATTCAAGATTAGGGGGAGGAATGGAACAATGCTTCTATGTTTACCTCTTGCATCTTTTCTTTTTATCATACATCTACATGTTGTTGTTTTGGAAAAATTAGATTTTTCATTTTGTTTTTAGGGTCCATTCCTATCTAGTGTAATTGTGGTCGCAACTTAATATTTTTATTTAGGATTAGTCATTTGCTGATGATGTGGTATCAATGATCAAATTTCTGAATTGTGAATGTGCTCTCGTGCTTTCTTGTTTGAGCTAAATTTGCTATGTTTAAGAGTACATAACTAGAGGAAGTGTATGGGTTAGTCAGGTTTTGGACATTTGATATGAATGGAAATCTTAATTATCCATGTAATGTGGATGAAGATGAGGTTTGAGCCTGAATTGATCAAACAATTAATGGGATCTTAAATCAAAATTTAAGAAGGAAATCCTAATGTTACCATGTACACAAGTCTTCAGAGAGGGACATATCATAGTTTAAGAAAGGCATCATATCTTAATTGTGTGATTCCATCCATTTTCCACTCATTTCGAACCACCACCTTAAGATCCCACTCTTAGGCTACCTCTTACAGAAGAAGGAAAGAAACATGTTCAAGGACTATGTTAGAAATCTCTATAATAGTACAAAAGATGAAAGACGTCTAGAGAAAACGAAGAACATGCTGCTGAGAGCAGTGTTGCTACACCAGGTGGTGGTGCAAATAACCAGGAACATGAAGATCGGGTGCCTGAAGTCCCCCAATTTGACTCTACCGTGATAGAAAACCTTGCCTTTCAATCATTTTTTGGGTAGTTTACGACAATGATGACTCATATGGAAGACATGATTCTTACACCTCAGCCTAGGGCACCTATTCCCCATGCAGAGTCTTCAGGTACTAGGAAGACTTTCACACGGTTTCGCTGTGTTGGGGCAGTTGAGTACGCTGGAACAGCTGACCCAACAGATGTAGATCTGTGGATGACTGAGCTTGAGAAGGCCTTTAAGATCCTACGTATACTTAAAGAGGGTAAGGTAAAGCATGCAATGTACCTCCTGAGAGTGAGTGCTGGCCATTGGTGGGCCATAGAGGAGGAGAAGAGACCTGGTGTTATGGTTGGTTGGGAGGAGTTCTGACGAGAGTTCATAGTCGGTACTTCCCACGAACATATCTGGATCAGAAGATCAGTCAGTTTGAGAGGATTCGATAGGGATCCATGACGATCAATGAGTATGAGGCAAGGTTTATGGATTTGTTGAGGTTGTGTCCTCAAATGGCTGCGATAGAAGATGAGAGGATTTGTCACATTGAGAAGGGGTTGAATGCGGAGTTGTACACCCCAACTGCTACTCTGGAGAATTGAGAGAGGTTTGCTATGTTTGTGGATTCAGTTCGAAGTATAGAACGATCTGTGAAGGAAAAGTGAGAGGCAAGTACCAAGAAGCGACCTACACAGTTTCAAGGGCAGTCATCAGGTGGCTTCAAGAACCTGAGGTATACTACACCGCCAATGTCACAAAGGCTCAGTGCTTTGAAACAGTGGTCACCAAGCAAGGGTAGACGCCATAGTTTTCTATCCTCAGGAGCCCAGAGTGTTGCATTAGCATCGGTGATAGGACCATCTAGGCCATCGTATGGGAACTGGGCATGCCACAAGTGTGGACATGTAGGACATCTCAAGAGGGAATGTCCGATGAGAGGTGAAGAAGTGACCCAACAGCTGAGATAGTGTCAGCAGGGCTCACAGAGATAGCAGAACAATGGTGCAGGAGGATGACGACATGGCCAAGTGTCCCAAGTTGGATCGTCTGTTCAGGGAAGCTAAGGATGGGGGTGACAACAGGCAACATGTAGGTTCTACGTGATGAGTCAACCAGAGGCAGTGGTCAACCCATGAGTGGTGACAGGTCAGATGGAGTTATTTAATTCTGATTTGTCTTCTTCTTGCTATATATCTATTTTGGTTGAACACGGTGCTACACACTCTTTTATCGCACGGGAAGTGCTTAGTAATTGTTCCTTTCCTATTAGTTGTAGGAAGAATAGCTTGTTGCTACAAACCTTATTGGTCAGTTCTACAGTGTTGCATGATTTGTGTCCTTCCTGTGTTCTTTCTTTTTTGGGACACAACATTCAAGTGGATCTTATACCACTTGACATGCATGGATTCAATGTGATCTATAGAATGGATACCTTGGAGAAGTATAGAGTAGTTTTGGATTGTAGTTCCTAGCAAGCGATGTTTGCAAACGGTAGTGAGACGTGGATCTTCCAAGGAGATAGGAAGATTCTCCCAACATGTCTTGTATCATCTATGGTGGCAAGGAAGCTTCTGAAACAAGGTTGTGAGGCATTTTTGGCACAAGTGATGGATAAAGAGGTGAGGAGTGTTAGTATCCACAAAGTGTCGTTGGTTAGGGAGTTTGAGGACATGTTCCCTAAAGAGTTTCCAGGCGTTCCCCATCTCGTGAGATTGATTTTGAGATTAATCGGGTTCCTGGTATGCAACCCACAACTTAGAAACTATATAGGATGTCACCGACAGAGATGGTGGAGTTGAAGAGACAGTTGCAAGAATTGACTGACAAAGGTTTCATCAGGTCGAGTACATCACCATGGGGTGCTCCATTGTTGTTTTTGAAGAAGAAGGATGGGTCTATGAGGTTATGCATAGATTATAGGCAGTTGAACAAGGTTACGATAAAGAATAAGTATCCTTTGCCGAGGATAGATGATCTGTTTGACCAGTTGCATGGTGTAATAGTGTTCTTGAAGATAGATCTACGGTCAAGATATCATCAATGGAGGATCAAGGAGGATGGCATACCTAAGTCAGCTTTTAGGATGAGGTATGGTCATTGGATTTGATGAATAGGGTGTTCTGAGCATTCCTTGATCAATTTGTCGTCGTCTTCCTAGATGACATCTTGATATATAGTCGGTATAGTCATCAACTTGAACAACATCTATGTCAGGCGTTGACAATATTGAGATAACACAAGCTCTATGCTAAGTTCAGCAAGTGTGAATTCTGGTTGAGGAAGGTAGCTTTCTTGGGGCACATTATATCTACAGAAGGTGTATGGGTGGACCCTAAGAAGGTAGAGTTTGTGATAGAATGGGAGGAGCCAAAGATGCTGATAGAAGTGTGTAGTTTCCTAAGTTTAGTAGGCTACTACCAGAGGTTCTGTAAGAACTTCAATGCTATCTCCCTACCCCTAACTGTGTTGACAAGGAAGGATGTGTCATTCGTTTGGGACGACAGATGCCACCGAGCTTTTCCGACATTGAAGGAGAAGATGACAAGTGCACCAATTTTAGTTTTGCCCGAGCAAGTAAAAGGATACATCGTCTTTTGTGATTCATCCATGCATAGTTTGGGATGTGTGTTTATGTAGGACAAGCAAGTGGTTTCTTTTTCTTCTCGACAACTTAAGAAACACAAGGATAATTATCTAACCCATGACTTGGAGTTATCTATAGTAGTACATGCTCTGAAGATTTGGAGGAACTACCTATATGGGGAGAAGTGTCAGATCTTCACAGATCACAAGAACCCGAAGTATATCTTTCACAATAAGAGTTGAATATGAGGCAGCATCCTTGGATGGAGTTATTCAGAGATTATGATTGCACAATTGATTATCATTCGAGAAACATACTAGATATGAAATAAAACTACTTGCTTAAGGTAAAAGTACATAAACACGCTCAAAATGGGCTACATAGCCAAGAAGGAGCTCAACTAGCCATGGATAAGCATAGTTGGCCCCAAACAAAGATAGAAAAACATCATTGTATTGAAACAAAGGAGAAAGTAGAAGAAAGAGGTCGAAGAAGAAATTTAGCATGTAGAGAAGAGGTGGCTCTTTCTCCTTAGCCTCCATTTGGTATGGATCTCATCCTTGGGTCCTCCTGCTTGATCTTTTGGACTCTTTGGCCTCCCATCTCCTTGATTCCACCCCAAACAATAGCTTGATGGATGTATGAAGGTGGAAGGTGGATGGGAATGATTGGAAATGATAGAAAGTGGGTAAATGATGGTTGAGAATGGTGGTTGATGGAAGCAAACTGAGGAAATAGATTTAGGGTACACTATTCAACCCTTTTGGACCTTGGAACTCTCCCATGGAGCTCTGGAAATAATTGGTCACCGAAAATAGGAAGAGGAACTAACTGAACAGGCGAACCAACCGAACCCTTTCTAGGTAGCAAGGGGATGGTATTTATAGGTGAAGGTGGATTGTGTGTGATAAGTGGTTTCTACCACTTCAGGGGTCACTGAGGATCTATTTGTTGGCTTTTCATCATCCAACCTCATCAGGTGAATTCACACCCAACCAGGATGAGCCTAGCAGTCATCAAGGTATGTGATTGTGGATCCTTTTACAGTCGTTGACTCCTTAGTGTTCATTTGTGTCTTTCATCAGTCTTTGAGTGATCATCAATCACTGATGTTTGGAGATCCATCAGCTGATGAGGATGGAAGTCTTGTGGTCATTGAGGGTCTTTTTGCGACATTTAATAATCAACCCACCCTGGTAGAGTCCCACCCGATAGGTTCGAGATTCTCAACGATCATGTTTCTTCGGTGGTCACTGGAGTGAGGGTATTTGATGATCAATGCAATCTCTATGGTTGTTGATGGTGAATGAGGCTCAATGGTCAGTGAGATAAAATCTTGGCAATCTCAAAAGCATAAGTAGCTGCACAAATCAGGTGATGAACCCGATTTGGCCGAGACGAACCTGACCGGGTTCGTAGGGAGAAATCTTGGAGAATTGATGTCTTCTTAAATTTGGTGTCTACCAGTCCCAAAAGTGGCTAGTTAAGAAAAAAGGTTTAAATTACATAAAAGAAAAAGTCTAGAGTTATTTCAGGCCTATTTAGTCTATAATGGCATAAAATTATAAATAACTACCTAGCATAAATGCCTAAATTTGGATGTTATCAACCACCCCAAGATTCAACCCTTGCTTGTCCTCATGTAGGACTATGCTCAAAGAAAAAAAAAACATCCAAATTAAGCTTGGCGATAAATGCCAAGGTTAAGAAAAATAGCTTAAAACATCAATTTTCCTGACCCATGTTGCTTCAGAACAAATCCCCACCGATTGAGCATAACCTGCTAAAGTATAATGAAAGAGAATCTGTGCGAGATTATGAGAATTCACTGAAACTTGTCTATACTCATGAGTGTTTGAATCATAATAATACAACATTAAATCATTGTCACATCCGTTATGAGGTAGGTGATGGAGGTGAGTAATGAGCTATTATCATGTATTCACGTGCCTAATAAAAAACAATGTGCCTCCCACTTATTTAGGTCCTAAGACGCAACAAAACAAAATAGACTCTAATGAATTTCAAGGATCCTGATCTGTGTCAAGTGGTCCATGTTATGAGAAACAATCCCTACAGTTTGAGCCACTTGGCCCAGAGCAGTGAGACAAAATCCTCATACTACACTCGAACCAAACCTGCTACTAGGATGATCTCTTAGGTCTCCTAGGGATTCCTAAAGACTCTCTAATGAGCTTTCGTGGTGGCACTACCAAGCATGACATACACGCATTCATGAGCACAGTCATACACTGATTGGGCACCATCCTGAACTTCCGTGAAAGAGAAAACAAACACTCATTTATTCACACTCATGATTTTATTCTCTCCATTCTAATTTATAGGCCAGGGTGAGATATATTTTGAATATTTTGGGATTTGGTGGGCGGTTGAGCCTCTTTAGAAAATCTTTAGTTTTCATCTTTTTTACTTAATCTAAGGTGAGAGGGCATGCAAACCATAAAGGAAAATACTTGAACTTGATTATAGCTCAAAGATCATCATTATCCGCTTGATATCTATGTGAAACGTAGTAATTATGATTTAAGGATCCTTAGAGAAGATGCAAGTTTGTGAAAGATTCAGCTTGGAGTTTTGATCCCACTCTAGCTCATCGTATTAGTCCCAAATCGTCAGTTTTTCATTCACAATATAGATCAAGGGAATAAAGTTTTAAGCTATGAAAAAGGGCATAACCTTAGATCTATTGCCAAACCTAAGGAAAGAGTCGAAGAAATAAACTCCTAGGGCGGTTGATGAAATGGCTGAAACGGTTGTTGGAAGGTCATAAGAGGTGGTGAAGGGAATATTGTGTAGAATCTTTGTCTGAGGTACTTCACGTCTCTCTCAAGTGCATCGAAACAATGACTCAAGTTTTCCAAGAAACTCATCAGTTTGTCATAGATCTCTCTCATCTCCAGGTTGGGGGTGTTGAAAGGGTGGAGAAGAGTGTTGATAATAAGAATAAGGTATCTTAGTGTAGGGCCCTCCCTGGTGTGGGATGTCATGGAAGGTTACCCCCGTGTGTTGCTCAGCCTCCTAATGTCTTGGTGTCTACAATGTCAAAGAAGACGTGCCTATAGTGTCGCTTGCCTGACATATATTGCCTTGAGCATCCAGAAGAGAAGCGTCCATGACCAATGTCCAACTTGCAAACCTTGCATGATATGGAAACAAAACCTTTTTCCTGTTGTGCCCAAAGATGTAGAGAAGTCCTCTATTGTAGGGCTTTATCACTGTAGCATGTGTCAGGTAGTCCAAGTCCATCTTGGACCACATAGCTTTTTTCTCCATTAGTGTGAATTGGTAATCTCTGACCCCAAGGTGACGTGCTATAAATGTGATCACACTGGTAATTGGAATGAAGTTGCACTACTTCTTGAGTGAGTTGTGAAAGTAGAAGATTATGAAGGTTTCCACAATCACCTTTTGTCCTATCACCCCAAACCACATAATGTAGAGGTCGGTCATGCTGACTTCCCCTTGTCTGTCTTGCTTCTCTAGGATACAATTCATGATCACCCGATGTAGATAGAAAAGAGCCGAGTTATGTATGTGTGAAGCTTTAACAGAGCTGGAGACATATGTATCCTCTCCAGGGATCATCTTCTAACCTTGGTGGGGATTAAAATCAACATCTCCTGACTCTAGCCTCCCTAGACATCTCTATTTAGTCCTCTATAGAGTGTGACATCCAACCATTGAGTTGGTCTTCCGTGAGGTGCCAGCTTTGATTCAACGGGAGAAAATGTAGGACCGTGTGATGTGCATCCTCAGGGGCCTAAATTGTAGCATAGAACTTGTAGGTGAGTCTACAATGTGTCATACCACGAGTATGCGAGGATGTTGAGGTCAACTGCTGCCATATATTTATGAACTTGATCCTGTATGCCCAATCGCACTAAGGTGATAGTGTCAACATATCTCGATCCGACGAGCTTCCACTTGTCCTTGCATAAGGCCTTAAATTATTACTTCTTCTTAATGTTATAAGATTGAGGATCAGGGAGGAGTCTCTGGAGAACATTGGCGGGAGTGGGTCCAGGTATTCTATTTAGAGCATAGTTTTGAGACGAAGACGATCTTTTCAGAGATGGTGACTTCTCCATAGAATCCTGGCGTTTCTCCCCTACTGATGATGCTCAATGTATAGGCCCTTATGATGGACCATCCTGATATCCTGTTGAGGTATGTAGCCCTGAGTTGTGGCACAATCGAGACCTTACTTCTCTAGAAACCTCCTCCACACCATCTGATCACCACTAAATGTATTTGTTGTTGTGGTATTAGGGTGACTATAATCTAAGTCGGATTCATGCGCCCCAAACCCTGCTGAAGCCAAATGCATGGGCTCATCTTCGTATGTAGTATTTGTTGTCCACGTAAAGAGAGGAGGGTATCAATCTTCATGTTCCACTAGCAAAGATGAGATCCCTCCTCCCTTCTTTCTTGACATAATTTGTTTGAACCTTCACATGTTGTTCTTCATTGTGTCCATGCTGAGTTGAACAGTGGTGACAAACCCGACCAGGTGGAGTTTGAAATGGTCAGTTTGGGGAGGTTGTTTCTACTATTTCCAGTGCTGAACCTGACTGGGTCAGGTTTGAAGAACTAGGGCTATCGTCAGTGTTAGGGTTTTCCTGATGCTAGCCCCAACCACTTTGACACTGGACACAATCGTGTCACTGTGTGCCCATGCAGGTGAAAGAGGAACCAATCGGGCGGAGATATGAAACACATGTACTCGTAGATGCTGGGCCCAACTGGGCGGAGGTGGAAGTGGTCGGGTCCAAGGTCTGGGAAAGTGATGTTAGGGTCAGTAGCATGCAGTGGATGTTGCTTGGTTGGGGGGCGCCATTGTTGCGGATGGTGGTAGTATGGTTATGGATACTGGTGTGTAATTGTTGTCCTGTCTACATTTGTTGATGGTCGTTGCCCCCTTGAAGAGGCTGGTATTGGGATGGGCTGCTGTGTGATGTCACTGTCAGTGCACGTTGGTGGCAGGGTGATGAGTGTCCACTGGTGGGGGCAAATGACAGACAAGATGAGATCTTGGCTGCTTCTGTGGCGGCTGATATGGGCGTCGATGTTGTCCCCTAACACCAGTTGTTGTTGCAAACAAAAGTTCAAAGAGTGGGGTGTTTTTGCTATGTATGAGGCCAGTAGAGGGCTCAATAAGGGGAAAAAAGGTGGGCGACAACAGTGGGGCTTCTTTTGGACGAGAAAGAAGAGCTTGAAGGATGGTGTGGAGAAAACAACTCACCCCAACTTCATTTATAGGCTAGGGTGAGTTGGGTCAAGCTGGGCCTGACCGAGTGGAGGTGAGCCTAGGCAGGTGGAGGTGTGTGAATTTTGGTAGGAAAGGCAGTCAAAATGTTTTCAGTGTGAAAAATACTCAAAGTAAAAAAAACATCATGTTGACTGGTCAAAAAGACGGTCCCATCAGAGACTGACCGACACGTCAATCAGTCAGACTGACAATTCTATATGTTTGATTGGCTTTTAACTATTGACCGAGGTCTGTGCGCAAAAAGACAGTTATTAGGTAGCATGGCCCCGACCTGGTTGGGTGAAGGTGGGCCCGTTTAGGTCAATCAGTCAAAAGTGAAAAACAAAGATTCAAAAAATCGATCAAAAGCATCGTGTCAAACTAGCAGTTGTCAATCAATCGATAGACGTGTCAGACTGTCAGCTCTGACGAGATGTCAGTCAACTTTTGGTCTTTTGACTGTTGACTGCTCGATGGAAATCTAGACAAAACAAGGAATGAACCTGACCATGTCAGCGTGGGCCCAGTCAGGTGCGACCTAGAAAATTCAGATTCTACACTTTTTTGGAAATGAGGGAAAGTGAAATAGCATCATCGGGCCCTACCATGAGGAGGTCGGGTTTGACCAGATGGTGGTCGAGTTATCAGTTGAAAGCTCAGAAATCATTGTGGAAACATAGAACTTGATTTTTAATTGATTCAAAAGGATATATTCATTCTCCATTCAGAAAGGTAGTATTGTAGTAGATGTAAGGGTGGAATGATAGAAATGCATGCAATTGTAATAAAGAATATCTAAAAGATGAAAGGAAAATTAAATTAAAACAATTAGAGAAAAAATAGAACTATATTTTATGAATCTGAAATGACTTTTATTATGCAAAAACTAAGAAAGGACAATTGTGTAGGTAAGAGGGGTGCCTACCCACAATTTCTACACTCAGATCCCAAATCTGTAGTTTTGGGCTCCATGTTACTTATACATTGCTAATTGGATCTTCCATGCATGAGAACAATAGGGCTATATGAGTTTTTTGAGTCTGGAATAGACGAATAAAATCCAACAACTTGACAAAGTCATCTCCATGCTGGAATTGATCTGAACTGCAACGAGATGAGTTCTACGGTATAACATCCTCGAAGTGACCATCAAGGTATGAATCAGAATGGGAAAACCCTAGGATGTTGATGGAGTACAAGGTGGATGGGAGAGGTTGTAAATCTTCTAGAGGACTTCTCTCTTCTCTCTCCATCTCTGAACTTGAGATTGGATGCTCAAATAAACTTTTATGTATAGTATGAGCCATCCAATCATTTTATGAACAAGAAGTGCCTCCAGGTGGTTCTGTTTCTAGTTCTACTACCCCAAGCTTGTCACCTTTTTCGGGGTTTAGGGTGACTTCATGTTCAACATCCCTTTTGTGATGGATTGTCCATCCTGCTCCTTGAATGTAGACCACTCTTTGTAATGGAATGGTAGCTAATGTTGGCTCGTGCTGCTCCAACTCATCATCATTAGTATACTCATTGTCCCAATGTGAAAAATTGTCATCATACTCATTGAACAAATTGTTCCAAACCACGACCCGTGTACTACTTAAGTGAAGTGAAAAGTCTCGTACTAAGAGATATCACCATGGTCTGGATCGATGTTTGATTTTGGATCCTCAATCTGACCCTCTTATTGTGAGGTTGTTTGAATGTCCCGATGATGATAAAAGACATCATCATCATCATCATAAAACCATTCATGCACATGGCTTGTATCTTCTATTTCTTGATCAACTAAATCATCTAGATAAAATGAAGGGCTTCCCCAAGTTGGTGGGTTTTCACTGAAAAATCTTGGTGAATCTGGTTGATGGTTTAAATAGGATGGTGAGACAAACTCCACTACAAGCCTAATGGAATGGATTTGATAAGTGTAATATTCATGATCTTGTGATGGCACTTGTAATTGTATGGTAACTAAATTGATGATCTCTTGATGCCTCCTGCCCTATTCAACATCCTTATCATGAAGCTGTTGGACTTGAGCAAAAATGCTTTCAAGATTTGTCAATTCCACCATGCACTTCTGTTGGACATCTGTTGTATCAAACTGATGTGTTGGGATGAATTTTTGTTCAGCAGTTGGAAGTATACTTCTACTATGATCTGCATTCTTGGTGGCTATATGGAGCCGATGATCCTGCTTTTCTAGTAGTAGCTAAAGTGGATCGACTTGTTTTTGGGGATGAGGAGCTAAGGAGGAGGTTAGTGTACCAAAATTTTCTCTCGCTAGTACCACTACTCTAATCAGTTCATGATCCCATGACATTACATAGGTCAATGACTGATCGACAGTCTCCCTTGCAGAGACATCTGGCAATAGTGATAGTGGTGGCGGATATAACTCAACCAATTAGAGTGCATGATCTTCAATTATTTTCCAGTAGTCAAGACTGTGGAAAATTTTGGGAGGGCAGGTGGACAAGATAACTTGCCTTGCGGAAGCAAGGTCCATGGTTGAAAAATGTTTAAGAAAAAGGAAAGCTATTCAATATATATGAACAAGTATGTGCAAAGCAACAAAACTATGCATATATATACGTGCTTATGGATGACATAACAAAATCTTTGGGTGTAAACGTGGAAGACCACATCCTCGACAATGGCATAAAAAGTTGATAATCCTAAATGGGATGTCTGAAAGAGATAGACTCAGAAGGTCAAACTTTGAATTTATAACCCAAAACCTTCAAGGACCCCCACAACTCAATACGGGGTCCACGTAGATATACATGGTCAAACATAGGAATGTGGGGACGTTTGGGATGCTGAAGATCTTTCTCTTAAGTTAGTTAATCCAATCAAATATTTAATTAAATTATGGAACTAGAACAAGTCTAACAAAGAGAATCAAAGCAAAGTAAAACAAAGAAAAGGAAACAAAATAGAGTCTATGAAATTCTACTAATTAGAAAGGAGTTCCTAGCTATGCAACAACAAGTTGGGCAGCCTATGCACCCATTCGTGGGTGTAAACAACCCTCGAACACATTAGCAAGTAATCCTACATCCAAACATATTATGCTATTCCTGTGGGGGTCATCCCACTTGCTCTCACACAGCATGACTAGAACCCATATATAATGAGAAACTCTCTCAAGGACATCAAATCAACACCTCTAAAAATTTCAGATACCCTCTCAGGTCCAAATTATTCAGAGATGCTAGGAATAGAAGTGATCTTTACAGAACACATATTGTGGGCCCCAGGGGGCGGACCTAGATGCAACTGGGTTCAAGTGTGCATGATCGTTTCCAAGGCAAGTGTTCTGTATAGATCCCCCTTGGACATCTTCCTTTTAGATTCAATCCAAACTACCCTCTCTTATCCATTTCTATGACTAATATCTCGATCTAGGAAAAAATGGAAGTTCAAGCAAGAAAGAGATCAACCAAACCAACAATCATAACCAAAAAGAGAAGATAGAACATAAAACGTACTAGATCTAAAATAAAACTACTTGCTTAAGGTAAAAGTACATAAACATGCTCAAAATGGGATACATAGAAAAGAAGGAGCTCAACTAGCCCCAGACAAGCATAGATGGCCCCGAACAAAGATAGAAGAACATCATTGTACATAAACAAAGGAGAAAAATAGAACAAAGATGTTGAAGAAGAGATTTAGCCCGTAGAAAAAGGTTGCTCATGCTCCTTAGCTTCCACATGGGCTGGATCTCATCCTTGGCTTGTCCTCCTTGATCTTCTGGACTCCTTGGCCTCCTATCTTCTCAATTTCACCCCAAACAACAGTTTGGTGAATGTATAAAGGTGGAAGGTGGTTGGGAATGGATGGAAATGGTAGGAAGTGGGTAAATGATGGTGGAAAATGGTGGTAGATGAAAGAAAACTAAAGGAATGAATGTAGGACGTGCACTTTATCCCTTTCATACCTTGGAACACTCCCAAAGAGCTCTAGGAACAACTAGTTGTCAAAATTAGGAATAGGAACTAATCGAACAGTTGAACCAGTCAAAACCTTTGTTAGGTAGCAAGGGGCTGGTATTTATAGGTGAAGGTGGAGTGTGTGTGATAAGTGGTCGCTACCACTTCAACAGTTGCTGAAGATCTAGTCACTGAGCTTTCATCAGCCAACCTGACCGGGTAGAGCCTAGTAGTCGTCAAGGTCTGCGATTGCACATCCTTCTACAGTTGTTCACTCCTCAATGGTTGTTTGTGTTTTTCAATAGTCAATGAGTGCTCATCAATCAATGATGTATGGAGAACCATCAGTCACTGAGGATGGAAGTCCTATAGTCATTGAGGGTCTTTTTACGACATTCAATGATCAACCTTCCCGACGGAGTCCCAATGGACCACGTCGAGATTCTCAGTGATCACGTTTCTTTCACGGTCACTGTAGTGTGATATTTTGCAATCATTGGGATTTCTACAGTCATTGATGGAGATTGAGGCTCAGCGGTCACTGAGATAAAATCTTGGTGGTCACTAAAGCGTAAGCTGTTGCAAAAATCAGGTGATGAACCCAATTGGGTTGAGGTTGACCTGACCGGGTTCATAATGAGAAATCTTAGAGAATCAATGTCTTCTTAAATTCAGTTCCAACAAGTCCCAAAATTGTCTAGTTGAGCAAAAAGGTATAAATTGCATAAAAGATAAAAGTCTAGAGTTATTTTGGGCCTATTGATGATATCGTTGCACAAAACTACAAATAAATGCCTAACATAAATGCCTGAATTTGGGTGTTATCATGGGGTTGAGTGGAAACTAGTTTGGCGAGGGATGAAGATCCTAGGGGGTGGCCATGGTAGGCAGGGTCGAGGTGACAAAGATGCATTGAGGATTGGTCCTTTTCTAGTCGGTGACAACATTGCAGGTCCATCCTGTGCAAGCGAGCGACCAAAAGAGATAGTGTGAGAGAGAAGGGCGGGTGGTTCAGCCCTGAACCAGGGCTCCCCTCATCTTTTCTTTTGGTGCTCAGCTCAAGTGGTGAACTGGTGGTTTAAGACCAGACCGACCGTCAACAAAAATAACTAGAGGTATGCATGCTTACATGTCATCTTATTATTGGAGAGGATAATACTTACCTTATGAAAATTGTAGTAATTACTAGGACGATCAAATGAAGACATGTTATATATGAAACTTGACAAGAAAATGAGTGGAACACTAATAAAATAGTTTTCATACCCTAAATCTGATCCTAATTCCAAATGTACCATGAATACATGATTAGTAGGTGACATCTAAACCATAGATTGATGTATTAAATGTTGAAAACATCAAAAGCCTTATAAGATTATTATCAGATATTGTTGAACATGATGGGAATCTAAGATGGTTATAATGATAATATTGAATACTTAGGGTTTCTAAAATGGTAAACATACATATGAAGTTTCAGGGTTAAAGATCATAACTTGATGTGTCATTGAAGAACATAATTGAATCTATTGTTCATAATACAATAACATAGTAGATTTTATAATCATGACTACACTTAACATGAATTAGGTTTCTTAAGTCTTTGACATGGGAATGAGGGTAACAAAGTATAACCTTAATGATAACTCAATACTTGAACCTTAGATTAGGATCTGAGTAGGGTTTGATCTAAGTAATGTGATGGTGATACTTTAGGATTTACATACATGTAGATGGAATGATGATTGCTTGATTTGCTTGCTTGGTTGGATAATATGGTTGAAGTATAACTACATGATCTGCATGGCTCATCATTGAGGTATGTGGTTACACTTATGTCTACCTACAATATAGTTTGCCAGTGTCTTTTGAGGATTTCTCAAAGATTGAATAACTTAACTGTTGGATATTTATTTACATTCTATTCAATTATAATGCGACTATGAGTATCACATAAAGATGAGAATATGTGAAGAAGATGCCAGATCTTATTTGTAAGTAATTTATTGAATATATGTTGTTATGTACTTGCACACTTTTTCATGTACATCATGTAAACAATATAGTAGTATACATATTTGTGCTTTTGGTTTCATGAAGTTTTACATACATGCTAAATATGAAGATATCAAGATATGATGGACATATCAAATTACTTGAAGACATATAGGTTAATTTATAAGGAGGATTGGATAGATACTTCTTCTCATTTGTACAATTCTGATGATAGAAATTCATGTAACTCTTTCAGGAAGCATTACACAAACAATAGTTGAATTAAAGGAAATTATTTAATATTATTTTTTATTTGATTAATTTGAATACTTGGGAATATAGGTAATGGCTCTCAACTTTTTTGGGTCTTCCTTAATTGGGGGATGTTGAAAAGTGAGGTCATTACAACCTCTCCTCCATAATATTGTTTGAGGTGTTGTCCATTTTTCAAGAAGGTCTTGGTGCCATCACTAATCTCCATTATTCCATGAGGGAATGCCTTGACTACCACATAGTGTCTACTCCATCGGGACCTCAACTTCCCATGATGCAATTTCATCATTGAATTAAATAATAAAACCAATTGACCAGGTAGAGACACCCCATGAACGTGGTGGTTGTGCATTTTCTTAGTTCTATCTTTATAGATTCTAGAACTTTCATAGGCATCTAGCCTAATCTCATATAATTCATTTAGTTCTAGCCTACACTTCCTCCCCATACTAGAAAGATCAAAGTTCAATTTCCTCAAGGCTCATTTGGCTATATGTTCTAGTTCCACAAGCAAATGACATGCCTGCCCCTAAAATAGCATGTAAGGAGGAATGCTTATGGGTGTCTTAAAAGTAATTCTATAATACCATAGAGCACCATTCAATTTAATGTTCCACTCTATCATATATGTTGAAATGGTCTTTTTTACAATCATCTTAATTTCCCTATTTGACACCTCAACCTGACCTTGGGTCTGGGGATGGTATGGGGTTCCTACTCTATGTTTCACTCCTTATTTTCTCAATGAAGTTCAAAATTTCCTATTAATGAAGTGAGAACCACCATCACTTATGATCACTCTGGGTATCCCAAATTGATAAAAAATGTAGTCCTTCACAAATTACATACAACATGTGTATTTTCGGTGTGGGATGGAATTGCTTCCACCAATGTTTTTTTTGGAAATAGGTAAATATATTGCCAAAAGGTAGTATAGTCAAGCTATACAGTACAAGAGCAAGCTACAAAAGTATACATGGTCTATCTACAAAAAACCCCAATATTGTTTAGCTATGGGATTAAGGCCCTTCTCAAGGCCTTTAGCCTTGACAGCATTACAAATGTCTCTGTTAACTAAAACAAACACATCGTTACTAGGTTGTCGACCATGGTTAATGTTGTTCCTCTCTTTCCAAATATTAAAGCAAATACTGGCAAAACATAGCCCGGCAAAGGCCCTCTCCTTCTTGTTCACACACTTTAACTTGATGAAATCAATCAGCTTGGTGATGCTTCTGGCCGTAAGGTTGCCCCACCCATTCTTCAGTGCCATCAAAGCCCATAGCCTAAAGACTTTGATGCAACCAAAGAATAGATGTTCATGAGTTTCGGGCTCATCACAAAAAGTACATTTGGGGCTGGTAGGGAGCCCCCATCTAATAAGTCTGTCCTTGGTAAGATGCTTACCAAGGATCACCTTATATCCAGCTAAGCTCCATTTGGGAATGTGACCCTTTCCCCATAGCAGATCAAACCAGGGAACAACTGGACCTGTAGGGGAGTGGATCCACGGTTTCTGCCCATTCAGCATGAGGAGACAGTCGCTATCCACACTGTACATATGGCTGAACTGGTTCCATGTCCTACACATCAGAACCCAGGTTCTGGAATTGTTGACATGGGAAATAGGGACCTCACCATACCGCAATCTCAGCCAGTTGGCCCATACATTGCCTTTGATAGTGATGAACCTATCCAGTCTTCTAGCTTGGTTGTCCTCAACTATCTCTTCCACTTTCTTGATGTTGAGACCTACGTTCTGTAGAGATTTTTTAATGGTATCCCATTTCATAGCATGTAACTTACCTCCCCACAAGAAATTGTTAATTTTCTTAGTAATATTATCAGTGATGTGTTTAGGGAGGTTACAGACCTCACTCCAGTACCGGACCATACTTAGGAGGACAGATTTGATAAGCAACAGGCGACCAGCCATGGACATATGAATCCCACTCCAACCATCTATTTTAGCCACGATCTTGTCAATACAAATAGAGTAATCCTTGGATACGCCTCTACCACTAGCGATAGGAGCCCCAAGGTATAGCAATGGCAATCTACCATTGTTAAGCCCCAGGGCTATTTTCAGTCTGCCCCTCCTTTCATCACAAGATCTGGAGAGGTAGATGCGGGATTTAATGTCGCTGATGTAAAGGCCCGTGGCTGAGCCAAAACCTTCAAGCAGCTTCTTATACTCATGTAATCTGTTGAAATGACCCGTGGAGAACAACATCACATCGTCGGCGAAGATGAGGTGGGTTTTCACTTTAACCCCATGCACTTTGAAAGGTTTGATAAGATTTTTGGCTTCCGCCTTTTTAATCATAGAGGTCATCCCCTCCATAACCATGGTGAAGAGTAGAGGCGACAGGGGGTCCCCCTGCCTCAAGCCATTTGTAGCCTTGATCATGCCTACCGACCCACCATTGAGGAGGATGGAAAACGATGTAGTAGTAACACACTATTCTAGAATTGTGACCCATCTATTGGAGAAGCCCATAGATTCCATAATGTTCCACATAGTATCCCATCGCACGTAGTCATAAGCCTTTGTCAAGTCGATCTTGACGCAAGCTTTAGCACTACCGTGACGGATGTTGAAACCAGTGAGAAAGTCAGCAGCAAACAAGGCACTATCCGCTACTCTTCTGCCCTTCACAAAGGCACATTGTTCTTCGGATATCAGATCAGGCATGATAGGCTTCATGCGATTGGACAGAATTTTGGCCCAGATTTTATAGACGATAGAGCAGCAAGAGATCGGTCGGAAGTCAGTGATCAATCTCGCATCCTTCTTTTTAGGGATAAGCTTGATGAAGGTATGATTAGCGGCCCGTACCATATTCCCTCCGTTCATTAACCAAGTCATGGCTCTGGTAATATCAACTTTAATGTGGTCCCACATGTATTGAAAATATTTGCTGTTAAACCCGTCTAGCCCGGGAGCTTTGCTCGTGTTGATATTAAAAACAGCGTGTCTGACTTCGACCTCATCAATGTTGGAGCATAAAGCTTCATTCATAGCTGAAGTGACTTTGGCTTGTGGGAGAATATCATCATCAGTAGTAATGCAGCTGTCATGGTGGTGATTGCATAAGGAGGTGAAGAAGCCAGTGATGTGATAAGCTAATTCAAGTCTGCTATTGGCAGGTTGGCCATCAGGTTTGATGAGTTGATGAACAGTTTCCTTCATCTCTTTCTTTCTAACAATGGCATGGTAAGTGCGGGTGTTGAGGTCACCATCCTTTATCCACTTCAACCGACTTCTTTTCCAGTAGAAAACTTCCTCAGCCTTAAGCAAATGAGTGAGTCTACGTTCCGCCTTCATCCAGTCTTCAACAAGATCATCATCACCAGGCTGTTCATGAGATTTCTTAGCGGCCTCCTTAAAGATTTGTCTAGCTTGTAGCGTCAGTTTCTTGAGGTTAACCACCTCCTTGGACCATTTGCTTATCACCTTCTTGCTATTCTACAGTTTTTTAATGACAATATATAGAGGGTTGCCCACTATCGCCTCATCCCACGCTTTAGTGGATATCTCCTTGAAGCCATCCCAATCACACCACCAGTTGCAGAACCTGAAGGGTCTAACCACATCCGGAGGGGATAAGAAGTTAATCTTCATCCAGCTGTGGTCGCTGAGAAGATCATACCCGTAGAGGATAGTGCATCTAGGCCAGAGCTTGAGCCATTCCTCATTGACAAGACCTCTATCCAGTTTGGTAGAGATCCTTCTAGGATTACCCTGCTTGTTGGTCCACGTGGTAACACCACCCATTGTATTTAGCTCCATCAAACCAGCCGCATCCATGGTGCTGTTAAAGGTATCCATGATCCTAGCCGGAACAGGCCTTCCACCATTCTTCTCGTTGTTCTTACGGATGTTGTTGAAATCACCCCACACCAGCCAAGGGATTTGGTCCTATGCACTTTCTTTGATCGCCCTCCACATTCTGGATCTATCGCTTTCCAGTCTCTCCCCATACGCCGATGAGGCAATAAAGGATAGGCCACCTTTGTTACAGCAGCTAACAGTAGCTACTTGATCTGTGATGCTGATCGCAGCCACATCCCAAGTATCCGACTTCCACCTGATGGCTATCCTGGCTCCATCTCTGCAGTGGATGTTCGAAAGGTATGCCCACCCTGTAGGAAACAGGGTGGCAATCCTCTCTACAATATCTCGTCTAATCCTAGTCTCTTGGACGAAGACAAGTGAGACCTTCTCCTCCTCTATCACTGCTCACAACCTTCTTTGTTTCTCAGCTAGCGAAGCATCTCGCACATTCCAGGCGAGAATGGACATGATCAAGCTTTGTTGGATCCGCCCCCTTCACCAGAGTTTCTCCTGCATTTATTCTTTTTGCTTGTACTGCAGGTATTCCTTGGGCTTCTACTTCTCGTGCCTGCATTGATGGTCACCTCTTCCACCAAGTCCTCTAGGGCCAAAAACTGGTTAGTGGTACCTATGGCTTCTTCAACTATCTCCTCCCTGTCCAATGTTTGAAGGCATATTGCGGTGGCCGTGGTGTCTGCTGGCTTTTCAACGAACACCACATCTTCAGGTAGGGTCCCTATTACATCTTCAAGCCTTGAGGGCTCGCCAGCCTCCGAGGAAGTGACAATGGCCTCTTGGATTTCTAGGACTTTATCCTTTCCCTTTCTATTCAGGATAGGGGGTAAGGACACCCCGTTCCTTCTGGATCGTCCCCTAGGAATGGGGGAAAAGGTAGTTTTGTGTTTCCTCCTAGCCTGCCGAGTCTTTGATGTGCCTCTCATAGTCCTCCCTTCATTCATATTCATCGCAACATCAGTTAGAGTGGTCCGCTCACCAGGGCAGCAACCTAATTCATGTCCGAACACTTTGCAGGCTGAGCATCTGTCCGGCAAAGCATCGTAGACGACTCTAACTTCCAGTTCCTTCCCGTCAGGCATCTCCAGCATCACCACCGGGGGGGGTCGCCCCCACAGTAGCCAGTTCCACAAAAATGTGCGTTGCTCCCTCATACCTTCCATGGTTCCAGAAATCTATCACCTTTGGGACCCCAATAGCGTGAGCAATGATAGTTAGAGCTCTCCTGGACCACTGCTGACCGATGTCAGGTAACATGATCCAAACCGGAGCTGAAGTCAAAGCCGCCCTTCGGAGGTCCGCTTCAGGGGACCATTTCCTCGTCAAGACTAGCTTCTAGTCAAAGAACCACGGGCCTCTGTCCAGTGCGACTCCCATGTCCACCGCCGAAGCAAACTTCGCCAGGAACATTTCGCCCAGAATCGGCACACATTGGAGTTGGCCCTTAGGTTTCCACGACCTCAGCATCCAACCCAGTAGCTGCTCGCGGATGCATTGCCTCCCCAGAACCTGGACGATGATAGAGTTCTTATGAAATTCCTCCATAGCTTCCGTAACCGGCATTGAGATCTTCATCCGCGGACGATCATCGTTCTCTCTGTAACTAGGTTCCTTTGGGTCCCCCTCCACCACCACGGGCTTTAGGTTTTGAAGCACTGCAGGAGGCGCAGTCACCGTTGAAGCCCAAGACCTCCCCACCATCACATCCACCAAAGGATCAGACTAGGGCAAACCACCATCTCCGGGGATGGAGGACGGGACGGAGGAGCCCGTCCCGCCCGTGCCAGCCACTGGCATAGCACGGCTAGCGAATAAGAGATGGAAGAGAGCTGCGACTAGATAGAGAAAGTAGATGGGCAGCTACAAGAAAATTTAAAGATTAGAATTAAAAGACACAAAGGGTCCCATAAAATCTATGCCCCATAAATCAAAGACTTCTACTTCTTGAAATGTCTTAAGAGGCATTTCATGTATTTTAGATATGTCTCCTAATTATTGACACACATCACACCTCCGCACAAAATTTTAAGCATCTTTAAATAACATTGGCGAATAAAATCCACTCTCTAAAACCTTAACCTCCATCCTTGAGCTAGCATGACATCCCCTAGTGGGTAAGGAATGACAATGAGAAAATATGCTCTCAAATTTGCACTCATGAACACACTTCCTCAATATATCATCCCTACACTGCTTAAGCAATATATGGTCCTCCTACACATAGAACTTCAAGGAATGAAGAACCTATTCTTCTCTTGATATCCCCAGTCTTCCGATACTTCTCTACATACTAAATAATTCACTATGTGTGAAAACTAGGGATCCTTGTCTTTCATAGGAAAAGTTCTCATTGGGAAACTCCTCAACAATCTGCACTTCTAGACCTGACTCATTCACCCACTCTAACCAAGAAAAATGATCTACTATTACATTCTCAGCTCCAACCTTATCCTTAATTTCAATGTCAAACTCTTGTAGTGGAAAAATCCATCGAACCAACCTCAATTTAGCATCATTTTTTTGCAAAACGTACTTGATAACCGCATGATTAGTCTGTACCATAACCTTTGCCCCTATTAAATATTGTCTAAATTTGTCAAAGGCAAAAACAACGGCTAAAAGTTCCTTTTTTGTGGTGGTATAATTAAGGTTGGCAATAAGAAATGACAGAAAGAGCATGATCCTTATGTTGGCTTAGCACAACTTCTACTGCATAATAAGATATGTCACATATTAATTCAAAAGGTTGATGCCAATCTAGAGCCACCACCATGGGTGCAGAGATCAATTTTATTTCAAAATCTCGAACACTTTCAAACATCCATCATTAGAACTGAATTCAATATCCTTTTCTAACAACTCAGAAACCAACTTTGCAAACTTTGAAAAAACCTTTATGAAGAATTAGTAAAATTCGGCATGTCCTAGAAACCTCCAAATTCCTTACATCGAGGAAGGTGGGGGTATCTTAGATACCACCTCTATTTTTGCCAAATCGACTTACATTCCTTTGTTGGATACATTGTGTCCCAACACAATCCCTTCACCCATCATCATATGACATTTTCCCAGCTCAAAAGTAGATGAGTGTCCTCCAATGAATCTATATAGACCAAAAAATCATCCATAAAAATCTCAAGACATCACTCTACGATATCAGAAAAAACAGTGAGCATACATCTTTGAAACATCACTGGAGCATTACAAAGACCGAAAGGAATCCAATAGTAGGCAATGGTACCATAGGGACAAGTGAAGGTGGTCTTCTCTTGATCATGTGGTTTGATTGAGATCTAATTATAAATGGAGTAACTATCTAAGAAGTAACAATGTGAGCAGATGACGAGACTCTCAAGGATTTGATAGATAAATTGGAGAAGAAAATGATCTTTCAAAGTGGTGGAATTCAAATAGAGATAGTCAATACAAACTCGCCACTAGGTCACTTGCCTAGTCAAAACTAAGTCACCCACAAAATTTGTAGTGACCATCATTCCTCCCTTCTGAGGAACAACCTAAGTTGGTCTAACCTGGTTAGAATCAGAAATAGCATAAATTATACCTACCGATAAAAGCTTTACTACCTATTTCTTCACCACCTTTGTCATCATAGGGATTTAGACACCATTGATGTTGTGCTACAAGTTTTGCTCCTTATTCAATCTCGATCTTGTGTTGACATAGACTATGGGAGATCCCCTTGATGTCAGCAATGGACCACCCAAATGCACCCCACTGGTTCTTCAGAACAATAAGCACCTACTCCTCCTCCTTCAAACTCAGTGATTTAGAAATTATCATGGGGAGTTTGTTGTCCAATGCCAAAAATGTGTACTTCAAGTGTGGCGGTAGTGGCTTCAATTATAGCTTAGGATGACAATGCATGGAAGGCACTAAGGGTGGCAGTGGTAGTCCCAAATCTTCATAGTGTATTGAGTAGAAGTAGGATAATGTCTTTAGAAACAGAGAACACTCCTCTAGTTAATGATAGTGTGTGCAACCATATACCAAATTCATGAGAAAAGCTTCTAAGGGTAGCTGGGGATTTGCCTATGTGATGGTAGAAGAGGCCACATATCTATCTATCTTTGGATACAACTCCTCTGGATCATCATGGTACTTGACAAACTTTGTCAAATATATCTACTTTGAATGTTCCATAATATCATCAGTAAGAGTACCCATGTCCACCTTCGCCATGACATGCGCCATGTCTAGAAATGGTTTTCCCTAGAGTAGGGACCTCAATGCTCAAATGTCTCATCATGTGACATTGCACCTTCTCTTTAGCAGTGTTTGATAGTAAGGTAGATTTATCTCAAAACAATTATCTTGAATACCAGTGTCAATATTCCTCATCCCATCTCAAAGATTACATTTGTTGTGGCTTGGAAGGGCCTCCCTAGGAGTAGTTCATTTCCATAATCATCCTACATCTCCATGACTACAAAATCTCTTAGAAATATGAATTTGTCCACCTTTACTAGAACATCTCTACAGATGCCTATCACCCTCACCACTGAATTATCTGCTAGATAGATTGTCATGTTTCTCTTCCATGATTCTCTGAGTACCAATTTATTGAATGTGGTCAGTGGCATGAGACTAATACTTGCCCCAAAATCACATAGTGTGTCTCCAAATTTGATCTTACTAATGTAGCACAATATGTTGAAACACCTTGGATTGTGTCTCTTCTATGGAAGCTTTCTCTATATCAAAATGTTGAATTCTTTCCTTAAGACCACTACATCAAAATTTGTTAACCTCCTCATTTTGCTGAAAATGTCTTTCAAAAACTTGACATAAGAGGGAATCTTCACAATATCATCTACAAGTCGTAGGTTTATGTGAAGCTTCCTAAATGTGTCTAGAAATTTATTGAACTGTTGATCAACCTTTTTAGCCTTCAAACTATCAGGAAATGGTACTAGAGTTACATTTTTGTGCTTATGGGGTGGGATGTAGGACTCCTTCTTGGCCTATAACTGCCTAATCAATTCCTCTTCTGGGGCTTCCTCTTGTGGTGTGGTGTCTTGTGGCCGCTCTAAAGAGATAGCATCTATCACTACCCCACTGTCAACTTGTGTGGTGCTTTCCTCTAGAGTTGCCCTATGATCCTTCATCAACACCTTAACATTAAGAAGAAGTACTACCTTCACATGTTGATTATTAGTGGGGTGTCTATATTTCTTGGAAATCCTCATTGATTGGGCTTCTTGATGGATGCCACCTCTACTTCCAGTTGAGAATTCTAATTTTTAATGCTATAGATTTTTGCCCTTTTGATTCCACTAATCCCTATTTGTATGGTCTAGTAAGGCCTTGTTCTGACTCACTAATCTACCTACCATGTATTTAGTATTGTCTATCTTATAGTAACCCCTATCCTACTGTACTGCTGTAAAATGTTACCACGCTACTGCTTGGGCTGCTAAGCTTGTGATGGGTCTTGTTGAAAATTGTTAGGATCTTCCATGAGAATTTGGGATCCCTTCTCCATGAATACTCATTGATGCCATTGTTGTTCTGTTGTCGTACAAACATGCACTCATCCTCTTCACCACTATATGAGGTGTCAGATTTATGATCTGGATTCCTTGCGAGTCTCTCTATCTGAGTCGTAAGTTTTATGATTTCTTTTGATCCCACAACACTCCTGATTGTTGTTGGTGCTTCTCTCTTCTCACCCCAGGCCTGGTTCTTTTTCATGTTCTTCAAGATCTCATGACACCTTGTATCCTTTTTTCTTAAGAAGAAACCTACCTCTACATTGACAAGGGTAGTCCTCTCCCCTTTGTGGAGACCATAGTAGAATTACTTTGCATGTCCATACAAATCAATCCCATGATGAGGGGCCTTTTTGATAATATTCTGAAATCTCTTCCAAGCTTTTGAATATGACTCCTATGCAACATGCTTGAAGTTATGGATCTTCCCCACTAGTTCATTTGTTTCTTGTGGTGGGAAATATCATTCAACGAATACATAAATCATCTCATCATAGGTCTATCAATTTTGGTAGTAGGCTAAGGAACCATGCTTTAGCTTTATCTAACAAAGAGTATGAGAACTACTTTACATAAATAACCATGGTTGGAACCTTATCCAGCTTCAACATGTCATATATTTCCACAAAGTTATTTACATGCATCATTGGGTTATCCATGATGTGGTCATAGAATGACTGTTATTTTATTAGTGATACCAGTCTGGGATCTATCTTGTAGTTGTCCACATTAACTTCTTGTCATTTTATTGGTCCAAATTGTGTTGTGGTTGAATATGCCTTTATTTTCTCCCAGACTGTCTATTCCTTAGGATCTTCTTCAACATATTCTTCACCATTTAGTTTCATGCATGTTTCTTATGCCTTCTCTACACGTGTTGGTGGAGTTTGGATGAGCTTCTCAGCTAAAGCCTTAAGTCGTCTCACCTTACAAAAATCTCTTCCTGACTTGTACTTGATGGAGTATATTCTCCATAATACATGGTTCGAGTGTGAACCAGACACTAATAAATGACAATGTGAGATATCCAATGCTACTAAAATGTCAAAAAGAAATGTTTCAAATTGTGTTATAATTTAATGAAAAGATTTAAAATAAATTAAACAAAGAAAAATGGCCAAGAGTGGCCGATTGCAACGTTCATAGTGCTGGTGTTGTCATTTTCCCCAGAAATAGTGCCAAAAACTTAACACGCCTAAACTATGTGTGTAAAACACAAGTGTATACATCGTGTAATATAGTCCTACGAGGCCCAAGCATCAAACTCATGGAAACATTTTCCAGATGCTACTATTAACTATAACCTAATCAGCTAGGCCTAGAAAAAGTGGTTGAATGGTTATTTTATAACTAAGAGCAAATGATTAAATCTAGATTAAGCGAATGTGATACACTACCTAAGCCAACCCCTACATCCATATCAGTTTTGGAATTATCTACGTGCATTGTTGATAACTCTAGGCTGTTCTTTGATAATGTTAATCCATCTCCTAAGATGCATTATGAGCTGTGCAAATTTATAATTGTTTCAATCCTTAATCCACCTCCCAAAGTAATTAGCGGAATATTATATTGGTTGTGGTGATAAAGCACAAAAAAATCAATAAGTAATTATAGAGTGACGTCCAGAATGAAGGAAATAGATTATGAATTTATAAAATTCGAACACAAAGCAATTCTAGGCTACTTATGGGTGGAGTTTATCCCTGCATAATTTCTATCATCATATAAAGACAGGAAAAGGGAGAAAATGATCTAGACATTATAAAAATAATGAAAAACCCTTGGAGAAGAGTTCATGACGATCCCCTCCAGTAGACACCTTGATTCACAACATTCCAGCTACAAATTTCCTCTCCAAAGGTGCCTACCATCATCATCATTGTCATTATCATCCTCATCAACATCGTCATCATCCCTCATCATCCTCATCATCATCATCCTTCATCATCATCCTCATCATCATCCTAATCAATTAATTCAATTCATTCTTCCATTTTGGGTTTATTTATTCATTATTAAACCCTAATTAAATATTAATCAACTACACAATGGTGGAATTATTAACCCTAAGTTCAAATCTAGTACTGATGAAACCACTCACCACACTGGTGGATCGAACTGTAGGCTGTGGTGGCAGCGCCCAGAGGTGGAGGTGGTCGGCCGAGCTGGAGGTGATGGTGGTCGGTGCTAGAGGTGTAGGCGGTGGTCGGTGGTAGTGACTGGAGCATATGAAGGTGGCTAGAGGAAGTTTCCTCACTCCACCTGGTGCAGGTGGTGGAGGCGACGGGAGCATGTAGTGGCGGCTGACGACTGGACAGAAACAGTGGCTCTGATGTGAGCAGCTTCAAGCTTGCCGTGGCGGCGCACAAAGGCGGCGAGCAGCTTCAAGCTCATCGTGGCGGCGCACATAGGCGGTGAGTAGAGAAGGGGAGGTGGTAGAAAAATCACCAGACCTAGCTATGGGGAAGAAGATCGAGAACTAAACAATAAAGGGGAAGAGTCTGGCTCACGCGGTGCTCATAAGTTAACTATCAGCGTCATTATTCTTCTAAAACGACGATAAATAAGGGAATGAATTTTGCCTTGTGAAGGATATTTAGTTGTCAGTTCTTTAACAAAAATCGACTTCATATGAGGAGATAAAAACTTTTGCGGGGCTTGACACGGAACATGTGTCGTCGGATTTTGCAAAACCGACGTTGAATTTAAAATTTTTGGAGGCAAATTTTTTTCGCTAAAAAATTGTATTTTGAGGGTGATTTTGGACATCGATTTGGTTTATTAACAACATACGTTAAAGAAAAGAGATACTCGTGTCTTTTGTAAATCAGCCGATCTTCACATATAGGTGTCAGTTGAGTTTATACGCTGATGTTGTAGACTATTGGTGTCAGTTTTTATGCAAAAACCAACGACATCAAATGTGACGTTATACGTCATTTCTTTACTAGTGGTGATTATCTAATCAGCTAAATAGGATGATCTCGACTCAGTGGACAACTTGGACTATCTATTTGATCTAACAATCTATCTAGTTGACCGATTGAACTTTCTGATCAACCGATTGGGTTTCCATGCACTCTTTCATTATTCTAATTGATCACCTAAACCTTTTAGTAATTAATTAATATTGTATCCATGATAATACTCCTATTCCATGTGCATCAATGCATGTTACTATATAGTCTCCATATAATGTTGGTAGTGATTTCTTTAATCATATTATGACTTCAAAAGAAATTATTGGTATCCAGAAAGACTTAATTGCCACTCAAGTAATTGGGCAAGTTGTACAACAACTTCAACCTAGACTAGTCACCAACAATATAGTGATTGTATAATCCCTTTGTCTCTAATATCCAAA
Organism: Alisma plantago-aquatica; assembly: GCA_963693085.1. NCBI lineage: Eukaryota > Viridiplantae > Streptophyta > Magnoliopsida > Alismatales > Alismataceae > Alisma > Alisma plantago-aquatica. The sequence goes on along the minus strand of OY856409.1, from coordinate 465,261,485 downwards.
CTGAATATGAGGCATGTAAATGTCATCCTCTTAATGTTTAATATATTTTCCTTGATCGAGAGATAATATTTGAGATGCATATAGTCTCAATATCATATATTGACATGAGCATGGACACACATTTGATAGTCTCACTCATAAAGTGGTTGGGGGTATCACTCCATATGGAGACAAAAAATCCATCTACGTCACTCATAGTGATCGAAATGTGTTACTCAAGCATTGCCTCTCTAGCAACCCTTACTCAATGTTACATTGAGTAGTGTGAAAGAACAGTAAACAATTTTGATCAACATAGTGACTTCAGGTCTAAGGACCACAATCACCAATGTGACATTGAGATTGATTCTAACTACCATTTCTAACATCAAAGTATAATATACTCAAATTGGGCCTATGTAGTAGACTTGTTCATAAGAAGTACCTTTGTGATTGACTTGATATGTAGTACCTTGACTAATGAGACACAATCATCAATCAATACACATACTAGTCTAATGTATTACTCTCGTCCTAATATCCACAGTAATATATGATTAGGGTCATCCAAGAATGAATACATAAGCATACACATAACCTCATTTTCACATCCCAAACTTGAGATCACACGTCATTGATTCATACATTCTTAAGAAAATTTTCTATTCATTCATTATCTCATATTTAAGAAAACATAATAAATATAATTGAATTTGTTAATAATAAAATCAATTATACAATTCCCATTACAATCATCATATGTCTATATCTCAAGACATACTACCAACAATAACTTCTCTACATCTATGTTAAAACACTTTATTACTTGATATGATGATTCTATATTCCAACTAAAAGCATTTAAGAGGCATACTAGAAAAGGATTGAATTTGTCTATTGTTGTAGACTTTTTATTCAAATATCTAAATCATCCTATCCAAATAAGGTAATCAAATTCAAACTATGCTTCAAAAGAAGGGAACAACATAATCCATGGTCGCCAAGACATAACCTCTTTGAGAAAATTTCGAAGGAGATTACTAGCTTTGTCAAAGAAAATCATCTTATAGTTTCCAATATAACTACTTATGTTACTTCTAAGAGGTTAGGTAGGGTTTTTGCCCATGAATTTGTTTTCTATGTCTTACAATTAATATGTTCTCCCTATCAAAATATCATTGTGTGTCTACTGGATTTTATTTAATCCATTACTCTTCATTCACCTAGACACATTAATTAGATTAGATCTAGCGTCGCATTCCCCAACAAAAAGTGAGCAACAAAGCATTTTCGTAACAACCCCACACCCCAACAACCCCCAATTAAGGAAGGCCAGGAAGTTGGGAGCCATTATCTAAAAAATGGGATCTATGGTTTTGCACATAATCAGAAATAATTAATATGTTTAACTAATTGAAGTGAGTTTGGTACAAGATAATATATTTTCATCATTGTTTACAAAAATATGGGTTTTAATATTCCACCCAAGAAATAAACCATCTATCTATATCCTCTGGCTTAATTTGTTCACTTTTAGTGTCTTCTTTTCTTGAGTTTCTAATTTCTAGCAAGTAGCGGATTATCCAAAAAAATGTCGACAATCAAAACATGCGGTTAATATAACAAGTTGTACATGTATGTGGGGGAAACAAAATAGTTCACATCTACTTGATCCTGATACATCCAACCTCTGGAGTCTTGTCCCTGTAGTGGACTTAGGCCACACTTGCCCCCAAGGCTTTGGTGCCACACCATTGCCCCAGGGATTTAGTGATAGATCTTACCCCTAGGGCTTAGTGATCTTTTGATGATTTCCTTGCCCCCCCAAGGCTTCATATTCATCATTCTTTACTTTCTTATATTACATCATAGGTAGTACAGGATGCAAGCTAGTCAAGTCCATATTATGTGACAATCATAGTCACTTTATAGTTTGAAAGGAAACAAACAGACAAGCAGTCATAAATTTGCTAACCATGCAGAGAAATCTGAGAAAGCTACATGAAACTAGATTGGTTATTCATAGGCGTAGCCGAATACCTATCTTGGAAGCACTTTAAGTACAAATAAGATTAATCAAGAATAACCACACAAGAAACCAAGCAAGTCAATCTAAAATTCAAAGCATAACACCCATGTGTCACTATATGATTCCAAAATTTACTAATAGGACTGACTTGGGTCTCAAGTTAGGGTTTTATTAGGGTCTTGGCTTCCTAAACCCTAAGTTTGATATTATATACATTTTAACTCAAGAAAACCCTAGTTCATTAACTTATAAATTATTATTCCCAAGTTATCTCCAAGATACCCTTTTTATCCACAAAAATCAATCTTTAAACATTAAGATAAATTATGATCACCAAAACCTTTAAATTACAATTTTTATACCTTTAGCATATTAAAGATAACAACTTTTAAGCACTTTTAGAGATAGAAGTAGATCTAGATCTTGAGACTATTTTTATTGGATTCTTTGCATTTTCCTTATGAACTTTCATATATAAGTTATTGAAATATGAGTTACCAATTAGTTGTTACGTTATTTATGAGTTAATTGGTTTTTGAGCCAATAGGACAATGCCACATCAACTGTTAATACTTTCTTCTATTATTCTCACTGGATTCACAATTAAAGGCATAAATACCTTATGGCCCTTATAGGTGATGCATTGACCAGGGGCCTTCTGGTCTTTTAGCTCTCAGTTGTCTCCCTCCTCACGCATGGCACGATCCAACCCACTGGGTCCACTCCAACATGGCCTCCTCCTCGTCCCTTGTCAGCATGACCGACGTGCGTTCGGTTGCCCCCAAAGATCCCCACCGGTTACTTCCAACCACCGACGACATCTCTCCATGGCTGGACATGAGGGTACCAGCCCCCTGATTAATGAGACTATAGGAGGATCACCATAGTGAAGCTTCAGGGTTCCGATCATGTAGTGGCGTCATGGGTGCGTGGGTAAAGGGACGAACCTCTCCGGTGAATCTGCTACTCACTGTCGCATCAACAGAGCAACATGGTACCTCGACATGGGGTTTTCCTTGCCATTGACGTCCCTGTGTAGGCTGCTCCTAGGACGTCGGACCCGCTACACACTTTTCAAGCATCGGTCATAGATATTGTCAAGGGAAGAAAGAGAGTCCTACCATTTTGGACTATCCATGCTGACATACATGGAACATGGTTCATTAATAGGTCATCCTTGTGATCCATGAAGGTTGGATGTCACCCCGAAGATGAGAGCTATGGGGATTCTATGCATACATGTTTCAAAGGGAACACTAATGGTTCCATGAATGGGGAGATATGGGTGGAGGTTTTGGTCCCTTTTCCTCTCATTATATCATACGATGTTGGTCTTGTGGAAAAATGATTTTCCTTCTTATATAACTACGAGTGAGGGAGACACCATAATCTTTTAAGGAAGATGATTAAGTATATTATCTTTAAGTCACAACTAGACCCTTCTAATAAGAAAACGACCAAATAATATTAAGAGAGGCACAAGATATGTTTCTATATCAAAGGATCATATTTCAACTTTTAAGGCTATTGATTTCCTTTCTTTTATTAATCTCTTTTCTCCCTAAAGATTATTACCCATTTTTGCATCCAAGGAAACCAAATAAATACCTTCTTCACCTTATATTCGATCCTTGGATTTTATTGGAAAAAGTTTCTTATACAAAACTTGCCTCTTAAGAAAACAACTTCCATTTTTTCATGGAACATCCTTTTTTTTCCAATTTCTATAATTATCTTCTTCTTTCCTTTTTTGTAAGTATACAAAGTTTAAATCAAGATAATGTTCTTTGGTTCCTTTTACAGTGTATTTCCACTCTCGACAAGATAATGATCTCTTTTTCTCACAAATTTTAAGGGAAAGTCCTTAATGACTTAATTTACTCGAGGGTGCAATTTGAGACCAAAACTCAAAAAGAATAAATCTTTTTCTTCGTGTGCAAGTCATTCACATACAAGGCATGTATTATGTATTTCAAACATATATTTTCTCTTTCTCTCCTTTCTATTTTCTTTATTCCAACTTTTCTTATTATTAGAGACCTATGAAACCAAAAATCACTTTATTGTAGCCATCCATGCTTACATTTTAGAAAATTCTACATTATTCTTAAACATATGAAATTAATATTCATTTTCTTTTGCCTTTTACTTATTAGGGATTTTTTCTCTTCTCCTTTTCCCTCTTTATCCTTTAGTGGTTTAAATAAAATAGGAAAACCATGAAATCATTCATTCAAGGTAAATTTCTAAAGAGACTCATTTTATAAAACAATGCATATAAATTTCTAAACAAGCCCTTTTTCATATATAAATTGCATAACAATACAAGACAAATTGAGCTTATAACATCCTTCCCCACTTATAAGAATTTTATCCTCAAAATTCAACAAATCATACAAACAATTCAGGATAAGATAATTCCATGTTCATCTTCAACTCCCATGTGGCTTCATCCTCTCCATGGTGCATCTAGAGAACATTTACCATCTCTATCTTTCTATTTCTAAGTTCTTTCACCTTGGTATCCCATACCCTCAAAAGTGATTGAGGATATGTCAGACTCCCTTGGAGCTCAATGGATTCAATGCTCAACACATGACTAGGATCCTTCACATAGCGCTTCAGATTGGACACATGGAACACATCTTGCATCATACTATATTGTTGGGGTAGGGCTACACGATAGGCTGCTTCACCAATACGTTCTAGGAATTTCAAACAAACCCATGTATCAGGGACTTAACTTTTCTCTGTTCTTTATTATAGCTTTGAGGGGTCAGATTTTCAGAAACACATGTTCACACACAGTGAAGTGCAAGTCAGTCTGCTTTGCATCAACATATGACTTTTATCGATCAAGGGCTCTCTTTAGCCTTTGTTTGATCAAAGAGACTTTTCCAGCATATACCTAGAGTTCTTCTAACCTTAACAAGGTCCTTTCACCAACATCATCCCAGTGAAGTGGTGACTGGCACGATCTCTCATAAAGAGATTCATACGGAGGCATCCCAATACTGGCTTGGTAACTATTATTATAGGCAAACTCAGGTAGGGCAAGTATTTCTTCCACGATCCACTCAAATTAAGCACACATGCTCTCAACACATCTCTTAGGGTCTGGATCGTTCTCTCTGACTGTCCATTAGTCTAGGGGTGATAAATCATACGGAACTCCAATCACATATTGAGTTCTTCATGTACTTATTTTCACAACTTAGGGATAAAATTTGGGTTATGTTCATAAATACTCGATCTTAAAACATCATGCAAACAAACTATCTACTTAACATATAGTTCAGCTCACCCATGCTGCATCATGACCTTTCTTTATCATGGGGAAAATCACCAAAAAAACCATAGTGGTCGGGTCACATTTCCTATCAATAATGTCAATTGATTGTAGTAATCCAGGGGGAGGGTGCTGGTGTTCAACCTTCACCATCTAGAATGTGAGACAACTAGCTACTTATGTTGTTATGTATCTCTTCCTTTTAGGGTTAAGTCTTTAAACATCTTTGTGGTACCATGGTGTATTGTATACTTAGAACCATTGATTTCTTGCAAATTATGAATCTTTAAGGGTGAATCCTCAGGAACCTAAATATGACTTTCATATTGTATTCTGCCATTCACACTAATCGATATATGTTTCTAAGGCTTCTCCATCAAACCCTGCATCTCATCTAATTCTAGGTCATCTAACCAACTGCTACAATCTTGATCAACAAAATAGGTTTGGGTTATCTTTATTTGGTACCTCAACTCTTGCATCCATTTTTTTGATCACCAGATTCAGTCGTATACCTGTAGCAGTCAATATCCACTTGATAATTGTATCCTCAATTGAAATTTCAATTTTGAAATTACCTTGCTCAACTAGTTCTCCCAAACCATTCCTTCAATATTCTTTCCTAAGGGTATGGTAGTACCTTAAGTTCTTAGTCTGCTTAAGCATTTATTCCTCATATAATTTCTTTTTGGCATCTTTTTGTCTCATCTCTCACACTCATAACGAGATGAAATAAGCTTTTGGCTGCAGTACAAATACTAATCTCATCCCATTCTAATAGTAGAGACGGTGCATCAGACATGACCCCAAACCATACATGCTTTCCATTTCATAAAGTTCTTACATTCCATGAAGTCAAGAGTCCTCCTCACTCTACAATTTGTGCAAATTCGTTGTTACTTGATTCCTTATATTTTCCTTCCAAAATAAAATTCATTATTACTTGATTCCTAATATTTTCCTTCCCTATTCCTCATGTCTTATTAGCCTTAGTCATATCATCAAGATCTCTATGATTGCATGTACTTGTGGAGCGATCTCATTTGTATGCATGTAGGGAGTGCCCCTCAGTTACCCTTTGGCCTCATGAACTCATGAAAGTGGCCAATCTCCTGACCCATGGTCCTTGAGCAATGATTGATGTTACCTCATGACCATATGGTCTTATACAGTTAGGGACAATCACCTATTAATCCCATCGGTCATATGTACATCTAATCACCCTCGTTGACCTTAGGATTGACTTAGGGTTCTATTGAGATGTCATGATTTTATTTTATTTAATTATACATCATGTCTTTTATAGTTCTTTCACCCGGATTCTTCATCTCATAGGGTACCCATAGTTTTCTTTATGCCCCTTTATTGGGCCCATGGTGACCTACCCATATGGGCCTGGTCATGTTCTATCACTCACTTCCATTGTGACTTTCATTCATATCCCTTAGAGATGGTCATACAAAGAATCATACTCAAAATGTGCTTTTACACTTTTTGCACTTAATATCTCAAGTTTTTAAGTGATGTTTAATGTTTCCTTGATTTTTAAACTAATTTGTAGATTCCCCCTTCCTAGGAAAGGTCCTATCCCAGGACAAGACAAAACTATCATTCATTTAAAACCAACAAAAATGATCTTGTACTAAGATTATATATTTTCACAAGGGTGCATATTTCCATCATATCATCTATGCATTTTCTTCTTGGGATTTATATCATTAAATCTCGTGACCTATCACTCAAGGGTTGGATTACTATAGTACTTTACTACCATGAATTGAAATAAGGTTGATGCATTGCATCTCTTGTGTTCGGGTCTTTAGGAACACTATCTAATATCAAGTGTCATGTACATTATTTAATCCATTCCATAAAGTAATACTAAATAGATAAAGTGTACATGGAAGAAGGCAAATTTATTCACCATGTTTCCCTGAGTCAACTGCATCCATGTTTAATATTTCTGTAATCATTATTCGATCATCACTTCCTCATGCTAAGCTATGCTACTTATTAAATGTTCATCCTAAAGTTAGCTAGTCACTTCCCTTTATTATATTTCATGGATGTGGCTAACCAACAATAAGTAGAGATCTTATTCATTATCTCTCAAGGTTGGATTAGTTTCAAATGTACCTATGATAGTATGGCAATACTAGACCAACTTGTATGAGTGGCTCATCAAACATATATCATTGTCTAAGTGGGGTTTCCTTTAACCCAAAACTTGAGGGGGTATTGTGCTTAACATTTATGAACTCACTCAACCTTGTGGGTATTATATGCACTAGATGCCACCACTTCCCCTCTTTGGTCTAGGAACCTTGAGTTGTCCTTCCAAAGACATCTAGGGTGAAACAAGCCTCTAGGGATCACACATACTACAACTTTATTCGCTCTACTTTTGGACATATCAGACAAACATTCCTTGTAACTTCTCATGTCCTGGAGTTTAGATTCCCAACCTTTTCCTTCTAGGTCTAACTCTCTCAGGACTTAACCACATATCTGGTCCTAGTACTAGAGGTCATCTATCTTATCTTATATGGAGGATCATACACCCACTTTTATTATCAAATCTTAAAATTAAAGCCAAATTCTCAAATTCAACTGAGGTCATCATAAGTCATATTACCACATTACTAATCTCCTCCTCCATTCCTAGTAGGACAAACTCATAATCCAACACAGATTAACCCTATGTCTTAGAACTAATGCTTTTTTCAGCCTCACTTTCTTTCATGTAGATGCATATCTACCTCCTACTTGTATCTGTGTGTAGACACACTCCTTGTTAGGGTCCCTACCAAAAGGAGTTTAAACTTTCTGGTCCTAACCTGATTAGACTCTCTCATGGATCATCTTTCCACTCCTGGGTTGACCCACCTTAGGTCAGGACACTAATCCTAAAAGTTGCACTAAAGGGTCTCATATTTTCCTCGATACATACTCATTTGTTTCCATTCTTGGTATTTACATTCAACCCACATCCATATCATGCATGCCTTAATCGACGTACCTACATGCATGGATGAACTACTTATGGTTAGAGTTAATGACTTTATGGTTTTCTAAACACTCTAATATTATGTGGAGAGAGAAGAAAGCTTTAGGTATTTAGGGTTCGTTAAGTGAAAAGGGGATAAAGAAGGGATGACAATATATGAGAAATCCTAGAGGTATCTTATTTTGAATGAAATCCTCGACTTTGGCCAGGCCAACAACATGAGTCCAGGAGTCCTCATAAGCTGACTAGCAGGGCAGAGGAAATTTTTGTCTGCCCCTAGCCTGTGGTCTATTCTAGACACCTCCATCTTTGGAAAACACTCTAATAACTCCCTTTAGGCTCTACTGAATTTGTAAAATTTACTAATTATTAGGGATTATATGAAAAACCATGCTCTGATACCAATTTTAATGACCCCACTCCCTAGCAACCCTCAAGTAAGGAAGGCCATGAAGCGGAGAGCCATTATCCCAAAAATAGGATCAATAGTTTTGCACATTATAAAAAAATAATTAATAAATTTCACTAGCTGAACTGAGTTTGGTACAAGATAAAAATATTTTGCATCAGTGTTTACAAAAATATGGGTTCTAAGATTCCACCCAAGAAATAAACCATCTATCTATATCCTCTGGCCTTACTTCATTCGTTTGCTTTCAATATCTTCTTTTCTTGAATGTCCAGTTTCCAACAAGTAGCAGATTATCCTAAAAACTCTGATAATCAAAACATGTCTTCAGTATAACAAGTTATACTAGTATGTGGGGGAATGCAATAGTTCACATCTACTTATAACAACATAATTCAACAATTAATGTTTAACAAATCAAAGTTAGTATTTTGATCATGACTACTCGATCTAGATACATCCAACCTCTAGAGTCTTGTCCCTACAGTGTACTTAGGCCAAACTTGCCCCCATGGCTTTGGTGATAGATCTTGCCCCCAGGGCTTAGCGACCTTTTGATGATTTCCTTGCCCCTAGGGCTTCATATTCATCATTGTTTACTTTCTTATCTAACATCAGAGGTAGTGCAGAATATAAGCTAATCAAGTCCATATTATGTGATAATCATAGTCACTTTATAGTTTGTGAGGAAATAAATAGACAAGGAGTATATATTTGCAAACCATGAAGAAAAAACCCAAGAAAGTAACGTGATACTATATCAGTTATTCATAGGCGTAACCACATACCTGTCTCAAAGGCACTTAAAGTCCAAATAAGAATAATTAAGAATAACCACACAAGCAACCAAGCAAGTCAAATTGAAGTTCATGGCATAACACCCATGTGTCACTACATGATTCCAAAATCTACAAATAGGACTAACTTGGGTCTCAAGTTAGGGTTTTATTAGGGTCTTGTCTTCCTAAACCCTAAGTTTAATATTATATACATTTTAACTCAAGAAAAGCCTAGTTCATCAATTTATAAATTATTATTCCCAACTTATCTCCAAGATACCCTTTTTATCCACAAAGATCAGTCTTTAAACACTAATATCAATTATGATCTCCAAAACCTTGAAATTAGGGTTTTTTATACCTTTAACATATTAAAGACAACAACTTTTATGCACTTTCAGAGATAGAAGCATATCTAGATCTTGAGACTACTTTTATTGGATTATTTGCACTTTTTTTTTATCAACATTCATATATAACGTATTACAATCTGAGTTACCAATTAGTTGCTACATTATTTAAGAGTTAATTGGTTTTTGAGACAATAGGACAACACCACATTAGCTATTAATACTTTCTTCTCGCTGGACTCAAAATTAAAGGTAGAAATACCTTATTTCCCTTATAGGTGACAGATAGCCCATGGGCCTTATGGTCTTTTGTCTCTCAGTCGTCTCCCTCCTCTCATAGGGCGCGATCCCACCCGCTGGGTTTTCTCCAACGCGGCCTACTCCTTCTGTCTGCATGACCGGTGTGGGGTTTGGTTGCCCCCGCAGATCCCCATTGATTACTTTCAGCCACCGGTGGTAGCTCTCCATGGTAGGAAATGAGGGTACCAGTAGCCCAGATCAACGAGACTGTAAGAGGATCACCACAGTGAAGGTTCTGGGTACGATCATGTAGTGGCATTGTGGGTGTGTGGGTGAAGGGACGAACCTCTCCGGTGACTCTACTACTCAACACCACATCAATAGAGCAACAAGGTACCTTGACCTGGGCTTTCCTTGCCATGGACGTCCCAGTGAAGGCTACTGCCAGGACGTCGAACCCGCTACACACTCTTTAGGCATCGTTCATAGATCTCAGTAAGGAAGGAAGAGAGTCCTACTGTTCAGGACTAGCCATGCCAACATATAGGGAACATGGATCGTCTATAGGTCATCCTTGAGATCCATGAAGGTTGGATTTCACCCCAGAGATGAGAGCTATGGGGATTATCTACAGATAGGTTTCAGAGGGAACCCTAATGGTTCCAAGAACGGGGAGAGAGGGATAGATGGGCGAAGGTACTGGTCCCCTTTCCTCTCATTGTATCATTCAATGCTGGTATCATGGAAAAAACATTGTCATTCTCATATAACTATGAGTGAGGGAGACACCATAATCTTTTAAGGAAGATGATTAAGTATATTAGCCTTAAGTCACAACTAGACCCTTCTAATATGAAAATGACCAAATAATATTAAGAGAGGGACAAGATATGTTTCCATATCAAAGGATCATCTTTCAACTTTTAAGGGTATTACTTTCCTTTCTTTTATTAATCTCTTTTCTCCCTATTTATTAGTACCCATTGTTGCATCCAAGAAACCAAATAAATACCTTCTTCACCTTATATTCGATCCTTGGGTTTTTTTGGAAAAAGTTTCTTATACAAAACTTGCCTCTTAAGAAAATAACTACCATTATTTAATGGAACTTCCTTTTTATCCCATTTTCTAGAATTATCTTCTTCTTTCCATTATTTATAAGTATACAAATTTTAAATAAAAATATTGTTATTTGTGCCCTTTAACATTGTGTTGCCATTCTTGGCTAGGTAATTATCTTTTTTTTTCTTCTCAAATTTTAAGGGAAATTCCTTAATGACTTAATCTGAGACCAAAACTTGAAAGCAATAACTCTTTTTCATCATGTGAAAGTCATTCACTTACAGGGCATGTATTATGTACTTAAAACGTAAATTTTCTCTTTCTCTCCTTTTTATTTTCTTTATTTCGACTTTTCTTTTTATTCGAAAGAACGTGAAACTAAAAACCACTCTATGGTAGCCATCCAAGCTACTTTCTAGAGAATTCTACATTATTCTTAAACATATGGAGTTAATTATTATTTTCTTTTTCCTTTTACTATTAGGGGTTTTTCTCTTATCCTTTTCCCTCTTTATCCTTTAGTGGTTTAAATAAAATAGGAAAACCACAAAATCCTTTATTTAAGGTAAATTTGCAAAGAGACCCATTTTATAAAATAATGCATACAAATTTCCAAACAAGCCCTTTTTCATAGATAAATTGCATAACAATACAAGCAAAATTGAGGTTATAACAGTTTATGTGGTTCTTCTGGAAGTGAATGTATTGTTTTATATTGACACATCCTCTCCAACCCCATCCTTCTCGAACATAGATGCACCATGAAATGATGAAAGGAGAGTGCCACTCACCCTAAGATGCCTCCTTCTTCCAACACTACGAGACCCCACCTCTAAGACCCCACCAGATAATCCAAACTACCTACATTAATCCACACATTAGCAATCTATCATGGTACAACAACATTCATTTATATGGAAAACACAAATAATTGTTCTATATTTCTAGACTTGGCATAAGCAACTTGTAATCACTTTCATCAGATCATATTCAAGAAAACCCTAGATGTAAGCATTGTTCAAGATAAAACCTTAGTACACATGAAATAAAAAAATATACTACTACATTCACATAGGCAACCTAGATAAAGATAATACAACAATGCATGCATTCACTTCCTCCTAAAACTCCCAAGTACCAAGATAGCCTATACATATAACCTATAATAGAAGAGAGTTCTCCATCTCATATGGTGAAGAAAAGATCACCACAGATGAGTAAATCATGGGTGGACTGAAGCAGAATCAATAGCTATAACAATTGTGAACCACCACTTATCAGTAACACTGAGTGAGTGGAACAGGTTCAAGACAAAACTAGCATTGAACTAATCATTTCTAAACTGATCAGAAATAAGTGTCTCAAGTTAAATCAAATGATTACAAGTATCTTACAAGGTAATGGGGATATAAGCTAGTTAGAATGAACATGAAACAAATAGATAGAAACTAACATGTAATTGAAGAAGAATAATCAAATTATATATCTTGGCTTATCAAGTTTTATTATTAGATTTCCCTTGAAATTACTTGATCTATTCATGATCAAGTAAAAATTGCCACGCCAGGTTCTCGTGTCAATGATGCACTGTCCACATCTTAGAGTTAACTAGAAACCCCAAGATAAGTCTTGGGCCCTGTTCTGCTTTAGACTTTCCAAGCACTGGCTAGGTAATCCCTACATATAGACGTCGTCTTAGGTACATGAGATAGGTTTAATGACATACATTTTAAAGCTAGTGCATCATGTATGAGATACTAATGAAAGATATCCCTACATACCCCTTTTATGCCACAATCACAATTTTCATAATAGTGTTTCACATACAAACCATTTCATTTAAATAGAAACAAATAATTTAGGTTTACATATCATCTTGAAGTCTTTCCTAAATTTTGGTGATCTAGGCTTCAAGGTCTAGAATCCCAATCGTGTATTCTTTTTCATAAACCAAGGACTATCAGATGAAATTTTGTTTCAATTCCCTAGTACATACCTTGGGAATCATGATGTTTAGGGATTTTATTTAGGTGAATTAAAGTTACAATAGTTATAAAATATGTTTACTCACTTTAAGGAAAATTTGAAAGCATTATGTGACATATATGAGATTTCACAATAACCCTAGACTGTGTAGATTAAGGTTTCAGTGATACAATAATATCCTAATTCAGATTAAAATTTCCCTAAACATCTAATTTTATTACATAAATGCAAATTACCTAGTAACATCTAATTTTTTTACATAAATGCAAGTGTCCCAATAACATCTCAAGAATTCATAAAACTATGCATATAATAGTCAGTGTTTGATTAAACTGCAACATTTGCAATATATAGAAAGAATGGAGAATATGAATTCAAGGAATCCATATTATTCATAAATCAGTAAAATATAATATGTATTTGATTCATTTTCTAAGATTCAAGGCAATAATCATATTTGAAAACAACTAATCAAAATAGTCCTTCAAATTGTTAGAGTTGCTCAATTTCCATTAATTGGAGTTTAATGAGTAGGATTTAGATTATAATCTAGTGAGAGTTTTGAAATGAACCTAGACCACTCACCTCAGGTGCGAAGTACCTAATATTAGTAGCCCAACTACTGATAAACTTGAATTGGATTAAATCTTCAAACAATTAGTCTTTTTGTTGCTCCTATTTTCTTAAAAACCTTAAAGAAGAAGAAGAAGAAAGGAAAAAAGGAGAAAATAGTTGGATTTGGGATCTTTCGATCCAAATCATAATGGTGATAAGTCTTAGACATAAGAGGGAATAAAGGCATGGAAAACCTAGAAAATTATGATCATATATTATGAATTCACCAACCTTAAGTAGAGAATACCCCCAAATCTAAAATTCCAACTCTAAGATCTTCAAACCCTACAATATCCTCCTCTCTCAATAATTTCAAATATCTAAAGTTTGAGGCGGAAATAAGGAGTTCTTGTGTTGTTATAATATCATATATACTCATTTAGGTTCTTAGAATAATTTGTTATTAGTAATTTTAGTCCTTTTTATTTTTCTACAAAAGTTGGTCGGTCAAATTGTTTTACAACTGGGACAATAATCTTGTGTTACTCAAACATTCTCTAAAAATTCCTAAATTTAATATATTTTTGCAGTGGAGTCTACATGACTTAATAAAAACTTCATCCAATTTGGGTGTACCAATGAATTATCTAAAATCAAACACTAAACGAATAATACTTTGACATTAGAAAGTCAAATCAATTTAGTGGAATAACAAAATTAAAACACATGATAAAAGACTAGCGCACCCTTGCATGACGTTCTTATACTAAAGTAGTGTGTCTATATAGGTAAAGTTGACTATTATACAAAACATGAGCAATTGAACAAGATCAAGATGATAAGACTCAAAATCCTATGGTCTATGTGACAAAACTAAAAAGAACCAAGGGTGAGTTTGTAAAACATCAGAAGATCATCGTCTTCCCTTAGACCACCCACATAATGAAACAAAAAGATGAGAAAGATCAATCTCAAGGAACCAAGTGAAGATCTAACAAGTAGACGTCATTAGACCTTCCCACCATGTCCATAGTTCCTCACCGGACCCAAAGATCCAAGCAACTATTGTGAGGTGAGTTGAAGATTATACATTAATCGTCGCTTGAAGGGGAAGATTAGGAAATGCGGCGGGGGTAAGGCACATTCCTTCAAAAACTAAAAATTGGTTCTTTAACACCAAGTGAACTCACATGAAAAGAAACCAAATAAACCCAAATTCAACCCCCAAGAAATATTGGCGTGAAGAATGACACCTTGGTCATTAGCGGTCTGAAGCGTCCCAATGAACTTAAACCAGCTCGACAACAAAGCTGTGATGGGTGATTTGGTTCCAGGGATGGAGGGACAACAAGATGTAGAGAAGGATTTTGTTTGGGTTGAAGATGGTTTTGAGGGGTGTGTGTGTGTATATATATATATATATATATATATATATATATATATATATATATATATATATATATATATTGAGTAGATAAACAAATGATATAAGGTTGATTGACATTAGGGATACATATTTAGGTATTATATTCCTCTAATGAAATTTGGATAGAAAACACTATTTGATTAAATTTAAAGTTTGCACCTAGGCTGATTAGGACCCAAACAATCTAATTTTAGGCTTAAATTTATCTTCTAAGATTGTCTTATATGAGTTCTAGTGCAATTATGAATTTCACTCTATTATCTTAGTATTCATTATTACATATAAACATTATCTAAATATATAGGATTTAGGGTCTCAGTATCATTATATTACTACGAATTGAGTTTTAAGATATTATCTTACATGAGATTAGTCAATTAATTGACTATGTCCCTCAATACAAATTCACTCATATATACCCATTTGATATACGTATTCACATATAAGGTCCAAATATATGTCCTATATGTATATTAAGCTCCTTAAATACATTACAAGTGTACTAAAAACCAAATGAAGCATATGTGACATATTTTGTGCACTCACTTATATGTTTTCATATATTTAGGCTACTAGGTAAATATGAGTATATCATGATATGTAATGTGATTATAGAACCTTAATTCACTTGATGTATTTATACATGTTCTCAAGCCTATACATGTTAGTGTTTCCTTTGAATTATTCTAGTTATGAGCATTAAATGTTCATTAGGGTACAAACAAGCATGTCAGGACATATTTCTAACCTTGTTTGATCAGTTCTAAAGATTCAAGCACACTATCATCCTGATCAAGGAATTAGGGTTTCTAGAGTGAGGATAGGTTTGTTATAGTATGGCTGGTCTAAATTGTCATGCAACGTCTATGTTGAAATCTATCCCTACCTTTACTATGCATACATGTTTTTCTACCTATCTCCTTATGTCATAAAATTTATGTTGTGATTTGTCAATTCATATGGAGGAGAGGTGGGGCACAACCTTCACTATCTTTAGTTTCATGGGAACAACTTATTGCAACAAAAGACCAACGTGGACTGGGATTAGTTTCCATGCATGATTGCAACCAAGTGCTTCTCATGAAGTCTACATGGGAGTTGTTGACTAGTATAAATATGCCATGGGCGGATGGTAATAAACATAAATACAAATATTTGAAACCACAAAGTGGTTACCGAAGTACTTATTGCAAGAAATTATTCTAAAACACAATTATAGAGTCATTGGGAGTGCTGAAGATACATCAGTCTGGTTCAGTAACTAGATACCTCAGGTAACTAATCAATCATCTGATGTCATTCATCCCATACTACATGAGCTGTTAGATTTAAAGGTTGCTTCAATGACAACACCTTCAATGAGTTGGGATGTTGCATTTATCTACTATTACTTCCCCTTCGATATAGCATCTAAGATACTCAGTTTGCCAACTTTGAACAATTAACATGATGCATGGTCTTTGACACTAACTCCAACTGAGTATTTTTCTTCTACTTCGGCTTGCAGATGGTTAATGCACAACAAGACAAGGTCCAAATCAACACCTTGAGCACTTATCTAGAAGTTGCACCTGCCTACAAATCTAAAGGTTTTTCTTTGGTTAACCATGCATGCAGATCTCATGATTAATGTAAGATGTGCACGAAGACACTTAAAAATGATGACTCAAGCTGCCTTCTTTGTGGTTCACCTGATGAGGCTATCTTACATATTCTTCGAGATTGCAATGCTTCTATAGTTGTCTAAAAAATTTCAAGGCTAATGCCGTTCTTCCACAGTTTTTCAGTCTACCTTTCATTCCATGAAATAAAATTGAATCTGAAAGCAGCAAGAGGTAGTTTGATTCATCTTTATTTCTGCTTGCTACAAATTTTGGTAATCATGAGACATTCAATTTTAATAATCTTGGACAATGGACTAATAGACTATCAAACTCTTTGTTGTTCATGGCTGCAAACTTGTCTAATATGTTTTGTGCGGAAGGGTCATCTCAACTCCACAATGTAGCATCTGTGATCCCGGAGTGGATACACCCACCGTTGGGTTGGGTTAAAATTAATACAAATACCTCTATTAGATAAGGAAATCTTCCACCGCTACAGTTGCTCAACACATGGAGTGTGGTTAATTGCCTGTCTAAAACAATTTACTTCTTCTGTTCTGGAGGCTGATATCTCAGCATTTGAAATGACATTATGCAATGCTTCATTTCAACATTGGCCAAGAATTATTGCGGAATTGGGCAGTGAGACGGCGGATAAAATGATTCTGACGAGTAATACAAGCAATCCAAAAGTTTATTCATGAGTGACCTCTATCGTTGAATATATGATTCTGCAATGGCATGCTATTATCAAAAAGGTTCAAAGAGCTCAGAATAAGGAGGTCAATCGGTTGGCTATATAAATATATCCATACATGCCACCATTAACATATATACTTCTCCACCTGTGGGATTCTGATATTGTCCAATATGGACTTCTATAAACTCTAGTCCATGCAATTTGCATGATCAATAATAAAATCTAGTTTCCAAAAAGAAAAGAGTCATAATTTTCAAACCTTAATTCATTGTAATTATAGAAATATCCGAGCAATCAGAATTTTAAAACTTATTCTTTACTAATCCCTCATAAAAAAGAGCCCTCCCCTCCAGCCGAACGGTAAGTTAGAGGGAGAAAGCTCCAACTTCTCTCTAGATTTTTTCATCCGATTCGTCGTCATCCTTGGTTGGTGTCTCCTTCCACCTCCAGCGTGCTCCTGCCGCCTCTTGCTACATCTTGATAGTGGCGGAGAAGTCTATCCTTCGCTCTTCGGGATTCCGCTTCTCCCAAATTAGGTTCCAAAGAAAAATCCCTTCTCAGGTGACTCCTTCCACTTTTAAAAAAAAAATTGGCCATTCCATTCATCCCGTGCCCTGGGCTCAATCCTGGGACCTCTCACTAACAACCCGAGTGTCTAACCATCTTGGTGTCTTCCGTTAGACGTGACTCCTTCCACTCCCGACGAGTTCCTGCCGCCCCTTGCTCCATCTCGACAGCGGCAGCAAAATCCATCCTTCTCTCTTCGGGAATCTGCATCTCCCTTATCAGGGTCCAAAGAAAATCCATTCTCAGGTAACTACATCCACTGATTTTTCCTTGCATGTTGATGATACCATCTCCTTGATCAGTTTCAGTGCTTGTCGAGTTTGATCTAGCTACATCCGGTTTAGCAGCATCAGCGCCTCTGCCTTCTCGGTCTTAAGCTCCCAGGCTTCGCCGATCAAGTTCCATCACCCCCTACCTTCTCTTCGCTTTAGGCGGCGAAACCCTGTTCCAACTTTAGGCCTCTTCCAACCAGTGTGCAATAAATTATGAGTTTATCCTCTTCATTTTGCTTCTCACCTCGTGTATCCCAAACGGCCTAGGTGCATGCAAAAACATCTCATTGATTACTCCTTTCACTCTTTCCATTCTCTCTGTCAGCTACAACCCCTTCCCCAGAATATCGTTGGCTGCCAGATCAAATCAGCTTAACTTTTGGCCCAAACATCAGTAATAAAGCCCCACCAAACGATCCGATAACAACATGAGAACAGGAGGCGTCCTCACCCTCGCCTCATGCATAAAAACATCGTGCATGCAAAAATCAAGCAAGATAACAACCTTCCGCCATGCTCTAAAGAATAAAAAACCCTTGGTGCCCAGCAACAACACAAAAACCTCAACATCTCCAAACAACATGAACTCCTACTTTCTCTACATCGAAATCCAACTCGCCGACCCTTCCTTTTCATCAAGCATCCCTTTACCACGAGCCTGGATCTATCACAAGCTCGACGTCTCTCCTGGCACCAGCATGATCAATATCGGCCACCGCTCTTTCCAGGTTCAGATCACATGGTCTACCCCATCGGAAACAACCTGGGGTAAAAAAGCCCCCTTCCTCCTCATCTCGGAAGGCTGGATCGATATGCGTAAGGAACTGCACCTTCAACCAGAGTGGTCGATTTTCTTACAACCGATAGAAACTCGCACCTTCCGTGCCTGGGTTTGAGACTTCGTCCACAACTCTCCACCAGAACTTGCCCACCTCTACAAAAAACATGATCAAGATAGTTCCTCATCTTCCAACTCGGCGGACCAACTCTTTGTCAGAGCTTAATATCAACCCCCCATGGGAGAAAAATCCTGGCCCATCTCCATCTCTTCAGGGTCATAGGATGAAGAAGATGATGTCTCATCACCCTTGGTTCAACAACATTGTTCTATCGCTGAAAGGTACAAGCTTTTTCCCTCCCCATCTTTTAAAGGTAAAAATTACAAGTCAAGATTATCTTCCTTATATAAAACCCTTCATCCTAAATCTCCCCCGATCGGGGAAATCATCCCTAAGGACATCACTCGCCTAAACTCTTCTTTTCCCATCCTGGGCCATGCAAAATCTTCCCTCCTCATAAACAATACCCTAGAAAAATCCCCCACCGCCCATATCTGGACTCCAGACCCCCCCAAAAAGACCTTTTCGAGCCCTATTCTGTTCTCTCTGCCACAGGAACAACAACTCAACTTCCAAGTATTTTTCTCGACGCTCTTTCTTCGGTTGCGGTCGTCTAGGGCACATAAAAAGGTTCTGTAAGGCCCGCCTTCTCCCTAGCAGGGACAAATACCAGCCAAACCTCCACTCCTCCTACATGCACACTCGCTCGATCAAAATCTCGCCTTTCCAAAGAAGTTCTGCTGCCCCAAAAAGGCATTTTTCTGACTCCTGGCACAACACTACTCCCACCCATCATCATTACCTTTCAAAAAACCCTTTTGCATGCCTCACAAATCTCCCGCCCGAACATGCATAATATACCCCTCCTTGTCGCTCGATCACAAACACCCGGCTCCCTCCTATATCTAAACCCTTTCACCCACCTAGCAACCTTTCATCTGCAAAGCACAATCCACAACGAAAAATCCCTCCTCTAAAGACCCCTTCTGCTAAAACTCTATGTGAAAACCTTCCTTCCACCTTACCAACCATAAAGGTCCCCGACCACCTAGAATATTCTATTGCCCTAGATCTCCCTGCAAACTCTATGCGCTTGCTCAAAGTCTTCTCTCTTAGAAGTATCCTAGTTTCAGTTGAAAATAACCTGGACAACAACCATATCAATGTCTTAGACATCACTATGGCCTTAGCTCTTCTTCTACCTGGTCAAACTATCCTCAAACCAAAAATCTTCTCGCCCACCCAGCTTATTTACATAGTCCCTGAAGGAACGAAGATTAATCATCTTTTCAACCAAGTGCTCACCATTCCATGTGGCTCGAGCTTTATCATGGCTAGACTATCAAAATGGTCTGCTGACTCTGGTTCTTTCCCTGCCCCTACTGGCGGCTCAGACTGGGTAGCCATTTCAAATCTCCCTCCCCATCTGTGGGAGATTGAGATTTTTAGAGGCACCGCTCATTCTATCGGGGCCACTCTCCAATACATCAGCCCAGAAACGCTTCACCCTACTCAATACATCAAAGCTTACTGTCTCTTTTCATTCAAAGCTGCCATCTCCCTACCGCCATCCATCAACATTAGAATTGGCGAGTCCATCTACCATCTTAAACTTGCAGCTGAACACCCTACTATAAACATCTCTGCCTTCTCTAACCTTACTTCTCATCCACCATCTTGGTTTAGCCCAAAAAAAGATAAAATCCCTATCTCGCATTCCAGGGCTTCATTTGACAGAAATCATGTTTGGATTAGGAAAACCTCAAACTATTATGAAAACTCCTATCACCTTCCAAATAAGAAAAGAACCAGATCTCCTGATCCCTCTCTCCCTACCAACAATCTCAAACCTAGAAGCAACTCTTTCCCATCTCCTTCCTCTACGAAGGAAAGCTGCCATTCACCAAACAAAAACCATCAAACAACCTTGTTTCAAAACTCATCTCAGCACAAGAATGAAAACTCTTTGCAGAGTTCGGAACAGGAGAGCCCTCAGCAGAAACCCAACTCCAGCTACCTACAAAAGATCTTGCAGCCAAGCCAAATCGACTCCAAAGGCACCAGCATCATCAATATATCTAAGAAAGGTAACCCTCCTCCTTGCTCTTTTAGTTATGTTTCCTCTGCGACTTCATTATCTATAACTCCCTCTTTTCAAAAAAAAATTAAAAAAGATTTTGATACAATAGAAGATCTAGCTTCTTGGTCAAACATAAAAAGTTTCACAACTTTTGCAAATAAGATAGGCTTTCATCTTGAAGATGACGATGACGCACACAATGTTCTTAACAATATTGAATCCTTCATGGGATGGACGAAGAAAAGGTGTTAACTGACTAGCACTTTTTCTGTGTTTAACTGTTTAGCCTTTTTGATCTTTTCCCTCCTTAATGAACATTTCATCTTGGAATATTTGTGGTGCTGCTAATCTACAGAGAAGGAAAAAAATACGCTCCCACATCTATAAAAACAAAATCGATCTCATTACCATCCAAGAAACTAAAACCTTTCTTACCCCTTTTGCCCTCAAAACTATCAGTGGTAATAGAATCACAAACTGGATTCAACTACCTCCTAAGGGCTTCAAAGGTGGTATCATTGTTGGCTTTAACAACCAGACTCTAAACTCGCAAAACTCTTCCATCCTAAACTTCTCCATAACTATTGATTTCAAAAATCTCTCTGACGGTTATCTTTGGTCTTTCTCTGGTATCTATGGGAAACCAGGGTATAATAAATCCCTTTTCCTTGAGGAACTAAACTACCTCATTACAAATTATCACATGTCTCCCTGGGTTCTTGGTGGTGATTTTAATCTTATCACCCAGATCTCAGATAGGCACAATTCAAATCCCTCTTCCTTATCGATGTCAGCGGCTGATAAAAAATTCTGTCAGATGCTAACAAACCACTCTCTGATCGATTTTTTACCCTCTAATGCCTTATATACATGGTCTAGAAACCAATCTTTTGCTATACTTGATCATTTCATTTGTACAAATATTTGGGAAGATAAACACCTCCTCTCATCTGTCTATATCTCCCATAGAACCATTTCAGACCACTTCCCTTTAATTCTTGAAACTGCTTCTTGCTCTTGGGGTTCCCGACCCTTCAAATTTGAAAACAAATGGCTCTCCATGGAAAATTTCTCCAGATCCTGTCTTGAAGCTTGGACACTTGCCAACCCACAAACAACAAACATTGGTCTTCATATCCTAAACAACACAAAACATATCAAATCTCACATAAAACAATGGAAACTTCCAAACCCTTCGACCTTATCTGAACTTTAAAAAAATCTTGAAGAGCAGTTTCTCTTTATTGACAAAGACCCAACTACTGATCCTGCTCTTATCCTTTCAATAAAAGATGATCTTGACCACATAAACAACTGCATTGACATAAGATGGAGACAAAGGGATAAGATCTCTTGGGCTAAAGAAGGAGATAAAAATACAAAATATTTTCACAAAATTTGTAACCAAAAATTTAGAAATAACGCCATAACCCATCTAATGATAAATGGCAGACTCACATCCCATAAACAATCTATTATAACACACATAAAAAACCATTTCAAAAATATCTTCAATAACAACCACAATCCTATTTGTCTCAACAACCTTCAATGGAACACCATTTGTCAAAAGAAAATAATAAACCCTCAAGATCTCATCAAACCCTTCACCCTTGAAGAATTACAATCGGCTATCTCTGACCTTGGCAAAAATAAATCCCCTGGACCTGATGGTCTTAATGTGGAATTCTATTTGGCTAACTGGAACCATTATAAATACGATTTTCTTGCCTTTTTATCTGCCTTCCACGCCAGTTCAAACCCACAAAACATCATCAAATACATTAACAAAACTTTCATCACCCTGATCAAAAAAAATAGTCAGCCTGAAATCATCTCTCACTTCCGACCTATTAGCCTCATAAATACCTCATACAAAATCATCGCAAAAACATTAGCTAACAGGATCAAACCTCTCATGGAAGACATCATCCCTCTTAACCAATCTGCCTTCCTAAAAAACAGAAGCATTCAAGATGCCTTTTTAATGGTTAATGAAACGATACATCTTTGTCACAAAAATAAATCCCCTCTCCTAGCCATCAAACTGGACTTTGAAAAAGCCTTTGACTTTGTAAACTGGCTATGCCTGTTAAATACTCTTAAGGGCTTTGATTTTCTTGACAGATGGATTTCTTGGATCCATGCTTGTATATCAACAAATCACTTCTCCACTATCATCAATGGTGTTCCTTTTGGTTATTTCCATAATTCTAATGGACTTAGACAAGGGGACCCTCTCTCTCCTTACCTCTTCATCATCCTAACCACTATTCTTTCTCGCATGATCCAGATGGGAAAACAAAATGGTCTTATCTCCGCTCCCGATGTCTGCAAGGAAAACTTCATTCAATTCGCAGATGACACCATCATCTTCTCCTCCCCAGAAAAATCCTCAGTTCAAAATATCTTTAGGATCATAGGTATCTTCTCATATATCTCTGGGCTAAAAGTAAATATACAAAAAACTTCCATTTTTGGGGTAAACATAAATCAATCTTCTTTGGAGCACCTCAAAGACTTCCTAAAATGCAAGATTGAAGATTTCCCAATCAAATATCTGGGTCTCCCCATCACCCCTTATAACATCACAAATGCTATTTGGAATCCCATAATTTCAAATATTAACTCCAACCTCACAAACTGGGCAAACAACTTCCTCAACCTCCCGGCTAGGCTCACCCTTCTAAACAGTATCATCACACCAATAACTACCCACTACTTGAGCTGCATTCCCTTACGCTAAAAAACAAAGTCCAATCTAGATAAAATTCAAAGAAATTTTCTTTGAAACAACTTCCACAAACTGGATAAACCAGGGAAAAATTACCATCTAGTAAATTGGAAAACCATTTCTGCCCCTCTGGATCAAGGAGGTTGGGGCATCATCAACATTGAAAAGCACTCACTCTGCCTTATTGCCAAAATCATTGACAGTCTAATTCAAAACAAAAAGAAAATCTGGACCAATCTCATCAAACACAAATTTTATCAAAACTCACCACCATGGCACCAAATCCATCCGCAAACAGCCTCCCCGCTTTGGAAATTCATCAATAAAAACATCCAAACGATTTCACAAATCTTAAACACTCCTCCTCATTCACACAAAATTATCTCCTTCTGGTTTGATCCATGGTACAAAAACAATTCTGTCTTAAATCTTAGACCATCCTGGTCTATTCCAAATAATCTCCTCAACCTAAGGATCGATAAAGCTCTCTCGCTAATTACCAGTAATAGATCAAATTCCTTTAAAAGATGTATCCTTTCTCAGGTAAGTCAAAATGAATTCAGACATCTATCATGTTCCATAGAAAACAACACCTCAAATACCATCACTTGGAAATGGGGAAAGATTATTCGGTTAAACTTGCTTACAATTTCCTCTCCTACAGAGGTATCACCCCTTCATCAACAAAGATTTGGAAACAGAAATGGCCACAAAAATACAAAACTTTCCTTTGGCTTCTTTTACACAACAAACTTCTTTCAGGTGAAAACATCACAAAAAAAGGTTTCATAGGCCCATTTAGATGTGCTCTTTGTGAAAAAAATAGTGACTTGGTCAGCCACATCTTCTTTAAATGTTCTTTTTCCCAAACTATCTTTTCACACTTCATGAGAAACTGCCTTCCTAATCTCCAGGAAGCCACTTTCTCCATCCAAACAACACCATCAAGACTTTACAAAAATTTCAAAAGCAGCGATCTTTTCACCACAAGCTGTTGGAATCTTTGGAAAGAAAGAAACAATAGAATTTTCAACATCAAGAAAAATTTGGCAAAAAACATTATAACTCAAATAGATGTCGATCTTCACATCCTTACAAAACTGCAGGTAAACTAACAGATGGGAGGCAGGACGACTTAGAGGAAGGAGAATCAGAAGCTGCATTTCTTTGTGACCTCAAAGCAATGGTTGACGACGAGTCCGGTGTCAGCTTAGTACAACAATAATTGTGACTTGTCTTTCTGGATAAAGGGAAGCCTCAACAGCAAACTTTCTAGGATGCTAAAATTTTTAAACACCAAGGGGCTTGTTATGGGGTGCCTCCCCCTCGTTTAGCAAAACACTACTCTCATCAGCTTTATAGCTTTATTTCCCTTTCAGTTTTCTTTCGATGCTATTTCAAACTTTATGTAGGTGATCCACATAAGCAGATTTTGCTTGCTTGATGTGCTTTTAATATATAAAATTACCTTTCCTAAAAAAAAAAAGAGCCCTAAGACAAAGATCATGTGAGTTAAATGACCTTGAAACTTCCTCACTCATATGGTAGAGCAAGAATGGCCCTGACTACTTTCACCTTTTATCATTAACTTTATTTCGGTAGCTACATCTAGATTTTTTACCGCATGGAGTCCATTTATTCGGCCAAGCATCAGCGTGGTTCTGTTTAATGGCAATGAAGTAAACTGAGGCGCGCACCTGTCGTGCATAACGTGGCAAATTCTGATCATCGAGCACCGTGACTGGACAGTCTGGACTCCCTCTCCTGGCGATAGATTCAGTTCATCGCCCTGTAGCAAGCGGCACAAAACCTGAAGTTAGGCGTTTGGAATGTAGCGGCTGCAGTAAATCTGGTAGTTGCCCGGTGGTTGTTTGGATGTCACATCACCATGGGAGTAGAGTTGTGGATGGAGATCATTCTGTACGTACTGTGGTCCTGTGGAATTATCATGAACATTTTCAAATCCTGTGTACCCGCGCGAAAGGGAAGCCATATGAACCGACAACGCCGTATCACCTCACAGATGCGCCCTATCTGCTCTACACCTATGAGGAAAGAAAACTGCAGATGTGAGTGAAACTCGGGGTTTGATGAAAACTGAGGGTTCAATTGGCCCGTGGCTTTCATATTTACTAGTATTTACACGCAAACTGCATGTGAGATTAAGAGTAATAATGCGATTATGTTACTTTTGCCTGGTATTTATATTAACAGAATATGTAAGACTTCAAATCACGCCAAGTACAGCTGTGTTCATCATTCACGCCTCGAGGCTGACAGCTCATCCCACATGCCATTACCAACCTATCTCTCCTCACACCCCAATGATCCTAAAATCAGGTACTACTTATATATTCATACAAATATTACCACCGTTAACACATTTAGGTTTTAGAATCTAGATTGAGTTAGTCTAATTGATGGTGTTGGAAATACTAGTAAATAGTTACTGTTTTATGATGTGTTCAACATAGCGTTCGAGCAGAGTTGGAAAGTGATTTATAACAATTAGGGGCAACATGTCAATCGCTATCAATCTTGTTAAAAAAAAATATAACTGTCAACCACTCTCGATTAATACTAAGTTTTACATTTACAGATCAGCAAACTCTACTGACAACCCATTCTCATCTTGAGAAATTGTCGCGAGCGATGGCTAAGCGATGATGAACAATCAACAATGAATGAAATCTCTTTCTCGTTAGGGAAATCTACTGTTGCTAAATTCAAGTAGATATCTATTAATATCCAATTAAAATAAGGAATACAGAAAATGAGCTAGAAAGTTTGAGTCTGGGTGAAAGTGTAACTAAGTGGACTTTCTCTTATTGTTTGAGAAAAGGGGTATAAACCAAGATTAATCAGTAAATATGAAAGATTATACCAGACATAAGACGTTGAGGCGTGTAAGATGCATTGTCCTTAAGAGTATTTCTGCGGCTCTTGACGGCGAGTGTCAGTGCAATAGACGACTGTAACGACCCTGCCTCTCGGTAACCCCCAGTAAAGAGAGATCAAGAGGTCATAGGTGTTATCCAAAAATAGGATCAGTGATTTTGTAAATAATCAACAATAATTAATAAATTCTACTACAACTAAACTTTTAATGGAATAAAATTTTTCTATTCATACCTTGCAAAATATAGGAAGTGAAATTCTTTACCCAAGTAAGAACTTATCTAACTACAATCCTCCAATTCCTTATTAAGCTTTATTCCATCAATGTCACTTCAATGGAATATCCATTTTCTTGATAATCTAAAATGCCGACAAATAAAATGGCGGTCAGTATAACGAATTATACAGGTATGTGGGGGAACCAATAATCTTGCATTTAATTGTAACAACATATTATAAGCAATTATGATTTAACAAAACAAACTTTATGTTTTAAACATGACTACTCAATCCTTACATACCCTAGCCTCTGTGTTGTCCCTGCAGTGGACATGAATACTACCTCTCATATGGTATATCTCAACTAACCCCAATGATCCTACCTTACAGGTAGATCAATACATAGGGTCGTGGAGTCGTATGGTCCTACCCAAGGGTAGATCAACACATCGACTCATGATAATCTGATGATCTTATCTCACGGGTAGACCATGTACTAAGTCATCTATCTCATCATCATCAGAGCTACAGAGGAGGACCAGGATCTGAGCTAGACATGCGCATATAATTATAGTGATAATCATAGTCACTTTATAGTTGCATGAAATAAAAGACAATCAACCAATTATTTCCAAGCAACAGATAAAATGTCAGGAATCATCGTGAAACTAAAGCAATTTAACCATAGACGTAACCGCATACCTGTTCTTGAGCAGAGAATCCAAATTCAACAAGATATCCAAGCCAACACCTTAATGCAAACAATCCTTAATTCCTAAAACATATAGATTGCCTAATGTCACTATCATATTCTAAACTACTTCTTAATGAGATGAGGATGCTTTCTAAGGCTTTCAAGCCCCTTAGGGTTCATTAGGGTTTCTTAGGTTTCTTTATCCAACTTTACCTCCTTTTTAGGCTAACAACCCTAAAATAGGTTTCTTATTTACAAAAACCCTAATCATTCCAATTATCCTCGTTAAGGATTCTGTAATCTCAAACCAAGTTCAAGATTATTATATCTCTGTTGTATATTTACATTTTCAAATTAAAACCATTAAAACCCATATTTTCCCAAATTAGGATTTCTAATCCATTAAGACATAAACATGTGTATAAAACCCTAAAATAAGCATAATATCATTTTTTTTCAGATTCAACTTCTCTTTTATTCTCAATAGGTTAATATTACTCAAAATAACCTATCTCATCAAGTTAGGGATTTATCATAATCTAATGCATTATGAATGGTAACTTCATATACTTTTTGAATTACAAGCGATATCAGGCTCCAATTCCATTTTTATTAGATTCTACAAAATTTTCTAATCAAAAAGCACTATCTACTTTTATTTTTCGGACTAAGGATCAATTTTTAACGAATTAACCAAGATCTACTGATTTTCTGGAATTTCTTACGAGAGAGGTGAATTACCTTGGTTTTTTCAGAAATTCGGTGGTCATTGGATCTTGAATCTTTGTTGACCGAGCGAGATCATGTGATCCTCTGTGCTTGCGCCCACTCGTGGCCTTTCTGAAGCACGTAGCGATCCCGGGCCGTCAATCTCTTCACCGGTCTACTGTGGACTAGGATTGGACGACCGCTGCTCCTCTTTCTTTCTTGCTGATGCAACCAAACTTGCGGTGGCACCTTGGCTTGGAGCTTGCCAGAGAAGTGGAAAAACCATGATAGGGAGCCGGAACTAGAGCAATAGGTGGCTGTTCGGGATCGTGGGGTTAGGGTGAAGCCAAGGGTCCCCATATATATAGGTATTGTTGGCTAGTTCTAGGGTTTCTAACCCTCGCTGTCGCCCGCTGGTCTAGGCAATTTGGGCGTTTCTTTGAGAAGCATCTAAAGTGCGAAAAACCTGGGTATAGGGTGTTCGAAATCTTCTCCCGAACTCACTTAAATATTTTACTCATCCACACATGAAAAGGATTGTGAGGAAATCGAGTTGGAAGAATCGTCCTTCCATGGCCTGTTTCCCAGTTTGGCTAGAACTAGATGACGCACAGCTGTCGTTGGATCAAGATCCAATGGACCACATCACTCATGCCTAAACATAAAACTCGATTAATATTTCAGGAAAATCGTGACATTTATTAGCATTCCTCTCACTTTAGGGAATTTTCTAAAATTCATAACTCTCAAACCATGGCTTGTTTTAATCCCAAATTTTGAGGGAAACTTATCAATGACTTAATATATTGGCGTGCCAAGTTTGGGGTTATAATTCAAAAGAAAATGAGATTTTTCTTTATGCACAAGTTATTGCTTAATTATATATGTTTCATTCATATTTCCTCTCTCTTACTTTCTTATTTTCCTTTATTTTGATTCCTTGTATCTCAAGAATCCATGTGGGGTTTGAAATATCATCTATTATGATCAAACATACATCTCTCCACTTATTTATTATATTTTCACCTTTATTCCAATTTCCATTATTATTTATGCATTATTTGTTTTTCTTTTACTTTTCCTTTCTCTTTTAACATCTTGGACCCTTTATAATAATATGATTCACGAAAACACATGCACAAGGAAAAAGTTGTAAGAGAAACCCATATATTTATCATAAGTCATACAATTTACAACCAAGTACATTTCTTTGGAACAATTCCATTTACAATTAAACAACCAAAAATTGAGGTTGTAACATCCTCCACTCATAAGAATTTTGCCCCCAGAATTCAGCCAATCAAACAAACAATTCAGGGTATGCCTTTTCCATGTCTGTCTTCAGCTCCCATGTGGCTTCATCCTCTCCATGGTGCTTCCAAAGAACCTTTACCATCTCTATTTCTTTATTCTTGAGCTCTTTCATCTTGGTATCCAGTATTCTCACGGGTGACTCGGGATATGTCAGTCTCCCTTGGAGCTCAATAGGTTCAATGCTCAACACATGGTTTGGGTCCTTCACATAGTGCTTCAGATTAGACACATGGAAAACATCGTGCATCATACTATACTGAGGGGGTAAGGAAAAATGATAAGAAGCTTCACCAATCCATTCTAAAATCTCAAACAGACCTACGTATTGGAGACTCAACTTTCCTCTATTCTTAGCTATAGCTCGGAGGGGTCGTATTTTTAAAAACACATGCTCTCCCATGGTGAACTGCAAGTCAGTCCGCTTTGCATCTGCATACAACTTTTGTTGATCCTGGGCTCTCTTCATCCTTTTCTTGATCAAAGCAACTTTATCTGCATACACCTGGAGCTCATTTGACCTCAACAAGGTCCTCTCACCAACATCATCCCAGTGAAGTGGTGACCGAAAAGGCCTCCCATAGAGAGCTTCATATGGTGGCATCCCGACACTGGCTTGGTAGTTGTTATTGTAAGCAAACTCAGCGAGGGACAGATATTGCTCCCATGAACCACCCCAATCGAGCACATAAGTTCTCAACAAATCCTCTAAAGTATGGATTGTCCTCTCTGACTGTCCATCAATCTGGGGGTGATATGTTGTATTGAACTTTAATCTAGTACCGAGTTCCTCCTATACCTACTTCCACAGTTTGGAAGAGAACTTTGGATCGCGATCTGAAATGATCGAACTCAGAACACCATGTAGTCATACAATCTCTCATATGTATAGTTAATCTAAGCCTGTCACTTTAAATGACTCTGCCTCTCGGTAACCTCCAGTAAAGGGAGACCAAGAGGTGAGAGGCGTTATCCCAAAATAGGATCAGTGGTTTTGCAAATAATCAACAATAATTAATAAATTTTACTACAACTAAACTTTTAATGGAATAAATTTTTTCTATTCATACCTTGTAAAATATAGGAAGTGAAAGTATTTACCCAAGTAAGAACTTATCTAACTACAATCCTCCAATTCCTTATTAAGCTTTATTCCATCAATGTCACTTTCAAAGAATATACATTTTCTTGATAACCTAAAATGCCGACAAACAAAACGGCGGTCAGTATAACAAATTATATCAGTACGTGGGGGAACCAATAATCTTACATTTAATTGTAACAACATATTGCAAGCAATTATGATTTAATAAAACAAACTTTATGCTTTAAACATGACTACTCAATCCTTACATACCCTAGCCTCTGTGCTATCCCTGCAGTGGACATGGTACTACCTCTCATATGGTAGATCTCAACTAACCCCCATGATGCTACCTTACAGGTAGATCAATACATAGGGTTGTGGAGTCGTATGGTCCTACCCAAGGGTAAACCAACACATCGACTCGTGATAACCTGATGATCCTACCTTGCGGGTAGACCATGTACTAGGTCATCTATCTCATCATCATCAGAGCTAAAGAGGAGGACCAGGATTTGAGCTAGACATGCACATATAATTATAGTGATAATCATAGTCACCTTATAGTTGCATGAAATAAAAGACAATCAAGAAATTATTTCCAAGCAACCGATAAAACCACAGGAATCACTGTGAAACTAAAGCAATTTAACCATAGATGTAACCACATACCTGTTCTTGAGCAGAGAATCCAAATTCAACAAGATATCCAAGCCAACACCTTAACGCAAACAACCCTTCATTCCTGAAACATATAGATTACCTAATGTCACTATCATATTCTAAACTACTTCCTGATGACACGAGGATGATTTCTAAGGCTTTCAAGCCCCTTAGGGTTCATTAGGGTTTCTTAGATTTCTGTATCCAACTGTACCTCCTTTTTAGGATAACAACCCTAAAATAGGTTTCTTATTTACAAAAACCCTAATTATTCCAATTATCCTCATTAAGGGTTCTTTAACCTCAAACCAAGTTCAAGATCATTATATCTCTGTTGTATATTTACATTTTCAGATTAAAACCATTAAAACCCATATTTTCCTAAATTAGGGTTTCTAATCCATTAAGACATAAACATGTGTATAAAACCCTAAAACAAGCATAATATCATCTTTTTCAGATTCAACTTTTATTTTATTCTCAATAGGTTAATATTACTCAAAATAACCTAAAAGAATCATTACATCTGATTTTCTCATCAACTTAGGGTTTTATCATAATCTAATGCATTAAGAATGGTAACTTCATATACTTTTTAAATTACAAGTGATATAATGCTCCAATTCCATTTTTATTAGATTTTAAATATTTTTCTGATAAAAAATCACTATCTACTTTTATTTTTTGGCCAAAGGATCGATTTTTAACGAATTAACTAAGATCTACTGATTTTCTAGAATTTCTGACGAGAGAGGCAAATTGCCTTAGTTTTTTTAGAAATTTGGTGGTCGTTGGATCTCAAATCTTTGTTGACCGAGCAAGATCATGTGGTCCTCTGCGCTTGCGCCCACTCATGGCCTTTCTGTAGCACGGAGCGATCATGGGTCGTCGATCTCTTTGTGGGTCTACTGTGGACTAGGATTGGACAGTCGCTGCTCCTCTTTCTTTCTTGCTGATGCAACCGAACTCACGGTGGCGCCGTAGCTTGGAGCTCACCGGAGAAGTGGACAAAGCATGATAGGGATCCAAAACTGGAGCAATAGGCGGCTGTTCGGGATCGTGGGGTTAGGGTGAAGCCAAGGATCCCCATATATATTGGTATCGTGGGTTGGTTCAAGGGTTTCTAACCCTCGCCGTCGCCAGCTGATCTAGGAAATTTGGGCGTTTCTTTGAGAAGCATCCAAAGTGTGAAAAACATGGGTTTAGGGTGTTTGGAATCTTCTCTCGAACTTGCCTAAATGTTTTACTCATCCACACATGGAAAGGATTTTGAGGAAATTGAGTTGGAAGAATCGTCCTTCCATGGCCTGTTTCCCAGTTCGGCTAGAACTGGACTACGCACAGCCGCCGTTGGATCAATATCCAATGGACCACCTCACTCGCGCCTGAAAATAAAACTCGATTAATATTTCAGGAAAATCGTGACATTTATTACATTACTTACACTTTAGGGAATTTTTTAAAATTCATAACTCTCAAACCATGGCTCCTTTTTATCCCAAATTTTTAGGGAAACTTACTAATGACTTAATCTATTGGCGTGCAGTGATTGGGGTCATAATTCAAAAGCAAACGAGCCTTTTTTATGTGTAAGTTATTGCTTAATTATATATGTTTCTTTCATATTTCCTCTCTCTTACTTTTTTATTTTCCTTTATTTTGATTCCTTGTATCTCAAGAATCCATGTGGGGTTTGAAATATCATCTATTATGATAAAAAAACACAACTTTCCACTTATTTCTTATATTTTCACCTTTATTCCAATTTCCATTATTATTTATGCATTTGTTTCTTCCACTTTTCCTTTCTCTTTTAGCATCTTGGACCCTTTATAATAATAAGATTCACGAAAACACATGCACAAGGAAAAAGCTATAAAAGAAACCCATATATTTATCATAAGTCATACAATTTACAACAGAGTACATTTCTTTGGAATAATTCCATTTACAATTATATAAGCAAAAATCGAGGTTGTAAAAACGACTATGGAGGCTACTCTCCCAGGGTCCAACAACGATTTCCGACGTGAAGCGTGCACAACCAATTACACCAACGAATGAATGAAACTGATCATTCTTCCAATGAGCAGGAAATGAAAGCAGTAGAGAGAAAAGAGGAAACCAAAGTATTTTTTTTACTATTTAGAATGAAGGCGGAGACACTGTTAAATAAAAAATGAAGTCTTCATTAACAGATGTGTGCGGTTGTACACCGATGAATGGATGTTTTGTTGTTCGAAACTGCCCAAACGGACATGTGCAACTGGAAGAGACACAACACATGTTAAAAATGGTTCTGTAAACCAAGGAGCAAAATCAACTTGAGGCCTCACCCACGTAAGGAGGATCGGGAGGCCAGATTTGCATCCAAATCCAGTTGGGATGTCCCACCATGTGTGTGTGAAGCCCATATCCAATTGTGTTCCTCATATATCCTATGGGAAAGAATCCATATATAAGGAGGATGGAAGTATTAGAATACCCTAATATGAGACTAAAGCATTGCCTTTGGCTTTTGAAATACAACAATCCCCCACTATTTCAAAAATAAAACATGAAATCTTTGAATAATAGCTCACTAGAAGAACTTAAACAAATGGCATGCATAAATTTAGTAGAACTAAGTTCTTTGAATCAAATCATAAAGTAGACGTACATGATCTGTAGAGAATTGGTAGAACTGTGTTCTTGAACCAATTTCCATTTTATCTAATCAGAGGTTCATTATTCACATGGCATTCATAAAATCAATTTCCATTCTTGTGGATTGGTGCGTTAAGGTCATGCTCCTACTGGGGATATTCATGAGTGCTCTAGAGATATGTCCAAATCTCAATAGGAGCAGCCCCACTCCACACTCACATAGTTGGACTTTCATCAGGTATATATTGCAGTCATATACACCACTACCAATGGCTATGAATTCCATTAAAAATATTAAATTCAACTTAATCATTGCAAACTATTATTTACATCATAAGAATGAGATTTTGAATATTACAATATATTGAGTCATCCAATGACTTAGTTTTTCCAATTGAATCTCCTTCTCAGGATCACCGTTCATGAAGGTTGGGTATCCATCACTTTGACTTCTGACATGAGAATAATCCCATTCTCCTCGATGTGCTACTCACTAGTCTTTGACTTAATGGCTTCGTCAGAGGATCAATCAAGTTTAATTCTAATTTTACATAATCCATCGAGATTATGCTATCACTGATAAGCTACCTCATAATATTATGACGTACACAAATGTGTCTACTCTTTCCATTATAAACTTTGTTTTTATCTCTTTCTATGGTAGCTTGATTATCACAAAGAACAAACACTGGTGGAGAAGGTTTATCCCAAATAGGAAGATCCATTAGAACATGTCTTAGCCATTCGGCTTTGCTTCCAGCCTTTTCTAAGGCAATAAACTCATATTCCATAGTGGAACGAGCTATAGATGTTTGCTTGGTAGATTTCCAAGACACATCATGTGGGCTCTGATCTCCAAACCACGAATTAATCCCGATTTAATCATGTGCGGAAGCAATCGGTAAACAGCGGAAGACAAAAATCACGGGAAATTAAAACTTTTCGAGACAAGAGCCTGAAACCACAAATCTTTTCCATAGAAAAAAGGATTTAACTATTTACATCACTGACAATTACTTCTTGAGTAATTATATACAACATGATACCAAAATTCTCAAGAATTCATACTCCAAAACACTCCAGGACCTGAGAGTACAGAGGACACATAGGACTTGACTCTAACTACACCATGAAGTAGGCTAGATCTCCACCTGAGATATTTAGTGCTCCTGATGCTGCTGTTGCTGGGATTGGTCACCTGTGTTCTTGTTCCTCCGTCTTCGACGACCACCTAAAAAGTAGAAGTCTACGGGGTGAGACAATTATACATAATTGCCCCAGCGAGAGTTATAACTCTCCACTAGGCTTTATAAGTAAAGCAAGGAATAACTAAAGCAATAAGAGACTTCAAGATATTCACTAGCAGTTCTGAAGATAAGCAAGAGTTCAATCAATATTAAAAATATGAGAACATCTATGCTATTCAAGGTAACATCAATCAAGTAACTCGTAGTTAACTCTAGCAGATATACTACGCTGTTGATTATGTTTTTCAAACATTATTATGCCCTGTGGAGATGAGGCATACCACTCATACTCCAACTGATCGCTAAGAAGTCACATCAGTATCATACATAGGTCATTAAAAGAGCCGGATTCTTATGACCTCATCTTCCTCAGTCAGTTAGAGGATTGATTGTTTGACATCTGGCGGGATGTCTTTATAATAGCTCACCAGGGTACTCTGGTCCTTCGCTATTTTTAGAGTTACAGTGGCGTTCTGTACTCTCTTCGTTGTCGGAAGATTTCTTGTTTATCTTTCACCGATACGGTATTTGTGTCTTTAAGGGAGTGTAGATATACATCTCACCTTTAGGACTATATGGTGGGGTCTGATGGACTACTAGAATCTACATCATCCTCTCACCTTTTCTTTTATAGTGAAGGTATGACGGACTACAAGAATCTACATCAAATACCTACACTAGGATGTAAGGTTCTACACATCCATGTACCCCACATACTCAAAAGTATGTGATCCAGGAGTTCCCTGAGGAAAACCTGTTTCACCATCATTTAGACTCTGACAATGATGGATCTATGATCAGGGCTCTACATTTCACTTGATTAGTTAGGTACATTCAGTATTCATATCATCATACAAAAACATTAGCATCACAGCTATATATGAGAATACTAAAATGTAGCAGGCCTAACTCATTTCAATTACCAGTTCTCAATTATCTCATCACAAGTCATCTGTCAAGCATGACCTTGATGATGTTTATGGCTCTTACAGCCCATAAATCACAAAATATGTCACTTAGCAGTGCATCAAGATGATTCACTATTCATAAAGCTTAAGACATGCTTCCAATGAATATAACATGGTATTTCATACCTGGGTATGACCATTATCTCATAATAACCTGCATGGTTAGTTCAACAGATAATAGTAAACAATTCAACAATTAAGGATGCATTCTCAAATTAGGGTTTCACTTGGAATCCCCCTCAACTAGGGATTCACATGGAATCACCCTCAACTAGGGATTCACATGGAATCACCCTTAACTAGGGTTTCTCATGGAATCACCTCAACTAGGGTTCACATGGAATCACCCTTAACTAGGGCTTCACATGGAATCACCCTTAACTAGGGATTCACATGGAATCACCCTTAACTAGGGTTGAATTCAATAACCCTGTCAATTAGGGTTTACTATTCACTCCATGGTGAATTGTACTTATTGCATCATCATGTAAGAGAACATCATCATTAAGGCTCTCAATTAGGATTAAGATCCATTAGATATTATAAATAGGGTTTCCATGACCTCATATAGGTGGGTCATTCCCTAAACATGCACATTCATGTGTAATTGAAGTATCTCACTTGAGTTTCCTCCTTAAAAAGGGTACTTTCTCTCTCTAGGATACTTTCTCTCTCTAGAAATACTTTCTCTCTCCTCTCACTAGTAAATGGTGACAACACCACTCTAGATCAGGTTGAGATAAGTCTCCATTGACCAACATGATCCAAAACATCAACATCATGTGATTAGAGTTTGATTAGAACAAGGTTTTGCCCCTTTAGACCCCTCAGGGGTATTTTGGTAATTTGCCACATGATCACCATTATGGGTTAACTCACTCATCACATAGTCCCTTAATGACCTGGGTTACCATTAGGGTTTAGTTTGGATCATCATTGAACTAATTACACCATCAAATGGTTAAGTACAAACCATCACCAATCTCCAAACGGTTTCAACCTTCAAACGGTTTCAACCACCCAAACGGTCTTGAGACCGTTTGGCCCCAAACGGTCTTGAGACCGTTTGGATCCAAACGGTCTTGAGACCGTTTGGAGGTGAAGACCGTTTGGAAGGGTTGACTTCCAAACCGTTTGGAGCTTCAATCGACTTGAGACCGTTTGATCAGAATTGCTTGAGATCGATTGGACCAAACGATCTTGAGGTCGTTTGAGCCCAAACGGTCTTGAGACCATTTGGTCTCAAATGGTCTTGAGACCGTTTGGATCCAAACGGTCTTGAGACCGTTTGGTCCAAATGGGCCCAAACCGTTTGGACCTCCAAAGGGATTCAAAGGTCACCAATGTTCATGGATATGTGTGATGAAGCCCTCAATTGATTAAAGCTATGCTAACCACTTATAAATTGAGTCAATTAGGGTTAGCCTTAGCCACTTAGACATCAAATTGACCCTCAATTGCAAGCCAATTAGGGTTCAATCGTTCTCAATTAGGGTTTCAAGTTGATTGGTCATCAATGTTCAACAATGTGAATCAATTCAAGGTTGAACCTATCAATTGACCTCCAATTGGGCTCAAACTTGGCCCAAACGGTCTTGAGGTCGTTTGGACATCATCCAAACGATCTTGAGACCGTTTTCCCAAAGTTTGACCAAGATACAAATCGTTTTGACTAAGGGTGAAGTCCAATTAGGTCAAAATCAGCAATTTTCATCAATTCATCAATTTCCTACAATTGAACCTTCAAACCATTAGATTAACTCAACCCTAGACCTTCAAACGGTCTTGGGTTGTGCCCAAACGGTCTTGGGTTGTGCCCAAACGGTCTTAGGACCGTTTGGAGGAATCCCCAAACGGTCTTGAGACCGTTTGGGTCCTTCAACCCAAAACTCAACAAGATCTATATGTTAAATCAGCACTTTTTCACCCGATTAGGGTTTCATGTTGAAGTGCCTTCAACTCTCAATTGGTTAAGAATTAGACTTTGATTCTTTGCAGAGATGAAATTCAATATGTTAGGAACAGACCCTCAAACGGTCGTCCCTTGGTCAACTCTTTCAAACGGTCTTCAGACCGTTTCAATCCAAACGGTCTTGCAAGACCGTTTGAGAGCAAACGGTTTGAAACCGTTTGAACCCAAACGGTTTGCAACCGTTTGGACCAAAAGGGTCCAAGGTCATTTGAAAAAGTAACATAGGGAATCACGCCCCTCATCTTCAACCTCTAGCAAGGTCGGTTTCTCCACTGATTTGCTTGCAAACGTGCAAGGAAGAAGGGAGGTAGAAGGAGAATTTACCAAGTAAATTGCAAGAATTGAACATACATATAAAGCATAAGTTTAGAGTTATAAAACCCGCCTCAAAGTTGATCCTAAAACTCCAAGCCTTCAAGCTCCAAGCTTTAATGGCGTCCTTGAGCTTCCACAACTTGGTCAGGGGTGAATTCTCTAAGGAAACGTTGCTTTGGTCGGCTAGAACAAGAAGACTATGTAAGCTAACCACAAAACCAACCTTAGAAAGTGAATTCCTCCATGAATTCGAGCTAGAAGGTGGGGTTCTCTTACCTAGGACAGGTTGGTCGTCCCCCCCCCTGAGCTCCAGAGCTATCCTTGGCCGTTTGAGCAAGAAAAGAAGAGAAGTGAAGGAAAGAAAGTTCGTTCACTTAATTGCAAGGGAAAAGGGCTTATATACTTTAGCCTCTTTTACACCCTAAGGACCTCACAAGATTGGAAATCACATCTAGGTCCCTCCTTGCTCAAGGGCACGACCAAACCTATCTATCCTTATGCAAATCTCATGAAATCTCAAGATCTAAGGGTAAAGGAATCCAACCTTCAACTAGGGTACATACATGAAAGATTTCTATACCCAAATTAGGTGTCTTTTACCACAAAGTTCATCTTTTCTTATCTGATCAATCTTTGATGTGCCCCTTTCATCATTTCCATTCTAAATGATGACAAGAGTCTTAAAATATGTTTTATATATTAAGAATTACAACTTGGACCCCTCAATTTCGGTAAATTACACTTTACCCTAAATTAGGGTTTCTAAGCATGGGAATTGCTTCCACAGCTGCACCTTGGTGCTCAAGCTTGGGAAATCCCTCAAACTTTATCATAGACATCCTCATGATATCTCAACATCAAAGGAACATCTTATCTTGTGAATTGTGCAAGTTCAACCCTTAAACTGGGTAATTTGTACATAGGTCCCTGCATACAACATAATGCTACAACCTTATACAAAAAGGAGCAATATTGAAAGTAAATGTTCCTGAGGAACTTAATTACATGCAGAGGAGTGTTCACAAGTATATTAATTACATATTTAGGCAAAACTTCCAGGGTTAGGTCATAACCCAGGTCAGGGGTGTTACAAATTCTTTACCCCTTCAAAAGGATTTCGTCCCCGAAATCGATAAGGCATATTATAAGAAAAGAGAAGGATATTTTCTTCTCATTTCATCTTCTAGTTCCCAAGTGGCTTCTTCAACACCACGATGGTTCCAGAGGACTTTTACAAGGCTTATATCCTTCTTCTTTAACTTTTTAGTTCTGTTATCGAGGATTGACACTGGTCCCTCCTCATACGTTATATCTTCAT
Organism: Alisma plantago-aquatica; assembly: GCA_963693085.1. Taxonomy (NCBI): domain Eukaryota; kingdom Viridiplantae; phylum Streptophyta; class Magnoliopsida; order Alismatales; family Alismataceae; genus Alisma; species Alisma plantago-aquatica. Next base: position 465,221,535 of record OY856409.1, on the reverse strand, counting down.
TCAATTCTATTTCCATAGGTTGTAGAACTGACTCGGTATCTGGATGACATTTCCTCAGCATGGAAATGTGAAACACAGGGTGCAGCTTCTGCAACTCCTGAGGTAACTCTAGTCTATAGGCCACCTTTCCAACTTTTTCAACAATTGGATAAGGTCCCATAAATCTAGGAGCTAACTTTCCTTTCTTCCCAAAACGAAGGACTCCTTTCCAAGGTGAGACCTTGAGATACACTCTGTCTCCAACCTGGAATTCTAGGGGTCTACGACGTTTATCGGCATACAACTTCTGCCTATCTTGTGCAGTCTTAAGTTGTTGTTGTATAACTTTAATCTTTTCTGTAGTTTGCTGCACAAGTTCAGGGCCTAACAACTGGTGCTCACCAGTTTCATACCAACACAAGGGTGATCTACAACGTCTACCATATAAGGCTTCATATGGTGCCATACCAATGCTATGTTGATAGCTATTGTTATAGGCAAACTCTATCAAACTTAGATGTAGATCCCAACTCCCGGTAAACTGGAGAACACATGCTCTCAACAGATCTTCTAAGGTCTGTATAGTCCTTTCTGACTGTCCATCAGTCTGGGGATGAAAGGCTGTACTAAACCTTAGCTTGGTGCCTAGGGCTCTGTGTAGCTGTTCCCAAAAGCGACTTGTAAACTGGGGACCTCTGTCAGAAATTATAGTGACAGGAACTCCGTGCAAACGCACTATCTCTTGAACATAAATCTGGGATAACCTCTCAGCAGAATAGGTTGTTTTGACAGGTAAGAAATGTGCTGTCTTTGTCAACCTATCAACAATTACCCAAATGGAATCATGTCCTTTGTTTGTCCTGGGTAGGCCAACAACAAAATCCATGGTCACATGGTCCCACTTCCACTGTGGTATGGGTAAGGGTTGCATTGTTCCTGCAGGTCTCTGGTGCTCAGCCTTGACCTACTGACACACAGGACACCTCAGAACAAACTCAGCTACATCCTTCTTCATCCCAGGCCACCAATACATATCTTTCAAATTTCGATACATCTTGGTGCTCCCTGGATGCATAGCATACATCGAAGAATGAGCTTCTTCCAGGACTAACTTCCTCAGGTTGTCCACATCTGGGACTATCATCCTTCCATGATAGCATGCCACCTGGTCATCTGACTCATGAAAACCTTCTCGTTTCTCATCACCAAACTCAGATCTAATCTGCTGTACAAAAACATTTACTTGTTGTGCCTCCTTTATCTGCTCTCTTAAGGTAGGTTTAATCTGCATCTCAGCTAACAGACCAGCTAACAATGATGCCTTCAACTGCACATTGTCTTGCCTTAAAGAGATAAGCATATCTCTTTTGGAGCATACTAAGGAACTTAGTTGTGCCCTATCCATGGTTGATGTTGCTGATTTCCTACTCAAGGCATCAACAACCACATTGGCTTTGCCCGGATGGTAATCAATTGTACAATCGTAGTCCTTGATTAACTCCATCCAGCGACGTTGCCTCATATTAAGCTCATGCTGAGTGAAGATGTATTTAAGGTTCTTGTGGTCTGTGAAAATCTGGAAAGTTTCTCCGTAGAGATAATGTCTCCAGATTTTCAAAGCATGGACCACATCAGCTAACTCTAGATCATGTGTCGGATAATTCTCCTCGTGTTTCTTAAGCTGTCGAGAAGCAAAAGAAATCACTTGTTCATCCTGCATCAACACACATCCAAGTCCATTCTTGGAGGCATCACAAAAGATTATATATTCTTTTCCTTGCTCAGGTAACACAAGAACAGGTGCACTTGTTAACCTCTCCTTCAACAGCTGAAAAGACTGTTGACACTTATCACTCCAAGCAAAAGGAACATCCTTTCGGGTTAACTTGGTCAAAGGTAAGGCTATAGAACTGAAATTCTTAATAAACCTTCGATAATAACCAGCTAACCCCAAGAAACTTCTAATCTCCGTCGGTGTCTTCGGTTGTTCCCACTGCAGAACAGATTCTATCTTTGCAGGGTCAACACGAATTCCCGAGGCAGATACCACATGTCCAAGGAAGGATACTTCAGATAACCAGAACTCACACTTGCTAAACTTAGCGTATAGCTTATGTTCCCTTAGCAAGGTCAAAGTCTGGCGAAGGTGTTGCTCATGCTGCTGAGCATCCTTACTATAAATCAGTATGTCATCTATGAAGACGACAACACACTGATCAAGGAAAGGTCGAAAGACTCTATTCATGAGTTCCATGAATGCAGCCGGTGCATTGGTTAGTCCAAACGACATAACCGTGAACTCATAGTGACCATATCTTGTCCTAAAGGCAGACTTAGATATGTCACTGTCCTTAATGCGGAGTTGATGATATCCAGACCTTAGGTCTATCTTAGAAAAGACTGTTGCACCACGCAACTGGCTGAAAAGATCATCAATCCTCGGCAAAGGATACTTATTCTTAATTGTTACTTTATTGAGTTGTCTGTAGTCAATGCACAACCACATTGATCCATCTTTCTTTTTAACAAACAAAACCGAAGCACCCCAAGGTGAGTTACTCGGTCGGATGAAACCCTTCTCAAGTAACTCTTGAAGCTGTTTCTTGAGTTCTGCCATCTCAGCAGGCGCCATCCTATACGGAGTCTGGGCTATGGGTTTCGTATCTGGGACCAAATTGATCTCAAAATCAATTTCCCGGGGTGGTGGTATACCAGGAAGTTCTTCAGGAAACACATCCTCGAATTCCCTGACTATTGGAACTTCAGCAGGGTTGGAACTCTCCTTGGTAACATCTACCACATGGGCTAAGAATGCGTAGCATCCTTGCCTCATCAACTTATCAGCAACCATAGCTGATACAAGACAGGTGGGCAGAATCTTTCTTTCACCTTGAAAGATCCATGTGTTGCTTTCATCAGCAAACACTGCCAGCTTGGATTCACAATCCAAGACAACTCGATACCTTTCCAAGGTATCCATCCCTAGGATTATATCAAATCCTTGCATATCAAGCGGTATGAGATCCACTTGAATGCGATGCTTAGAAAAGAAAAGTACGCAAGGGGAGCATACTTCTTGCAGAACAGCAGACCCACTCAACGGAGTCTCCAACAACAACTTATCTGCCCTATGACTAGTTATCATATTGCAGTTACGAATCACTCTTCGAGTGATGAAAGAGTGCGTAGCAGCCGGGTCAATCAAAACAGATACTACACAAGATTTAGACATATCAGAATATAAAAGTTCCATCTGACCTGTCACCACTTGTGGATTGACCACTGCCTCTGGTGGGTTCATAGCATAGAACCTCACTGTAGCCTGTTGTTGAGGTGGTGCTGATGATCCAGCTTGAGACGCTTGTCCACGTCCTCGAGTTGCTCCTTGATGTTGTCTATTCTGAGATCCCTGTTGATTCTGTCTCGGGGTTTGTTGTGTCACACCGACAGCCCTAGAACGGAAATCCTTCATCAAGTGTCCCATCTTACCACAGTTGTAGCAACTCTTTTCCTGTTGCTGTGGTCTGGGTGGTCCAGTAACTGACACAGATGCAGAACTGTGCGTCCCTTGAAGCGGTTGACTTCGTCCTCTACCTCTGCTTGGTGTCCATTGAGTTTGAAAACTCGATCTGGGTGGTGGAGGGTTAGGTGTAGAGAATCTAGGTTTCTTGGAATCCCTAGATGAAGAACCCTGGAACTGTGGATATCTTTTATGGGTTTGCCTCTTCTCAACTACAGATCTCTCTATCCTTCGGACTGACTCAACGAAGGTAGAGAATCTCTCTCGGTTCTCTAAGGCAGACACTGGGGTATACATGTCAGCATTCAACCCCTTCTCAAACCTTCTGATTCTTTCTTCTTCTGTGGCAGCCATGTGCGGACAAAATCACAACAGCTCCATGAACTTAGCTTCGTACTCGCTAATGTTCATCATACCCTGTCTTAGTCTCTCAAACTGAGAGATCTTCTCGTCTAGGAAGGTCTTTGGAAAATATCTATTGATAAATTCCCGACGAAACTCTTCCCATGAGAACTCTACCCCAGGTCTCTTCTGCTCTTCCATGTTCCACTAGTGACCAGCACTTCCTTTGAGAAGATAGACAGCATGTCTAACCTTCTCAGCTTCAGGGATGTTGAGGATCCTAAAAGCCTTCTCCAGCTCTGTCAACCACAGATCAGCATCTGCGGGGTCAGCAGTCCCATGGTACTCGGTAGCTCCGACACGACGTAGTCGCTCGAACGTCTTCCCGATACCTTGCCCCTCAGGCTGGACAGGTACCCTAGGTGCAGGCATAGGCAACCTATCGGTTATGTGTGTCATGGCAGTCATAAACTGCCCAAACATTGTCTGGACTGCTGGGTTACCCATGTCATCTGGGTCAAACTGGGGTGGCTCTCTAGGTTGTTCTGGTACAGGCTGTTCCAACTCTGGTACTCCTGCACCGCCTTGAGGTGCACTGGCACTACTTTCTTCCACATACTCATCATGTGGCTCTGACATTCTTAAGTATCTTCTTCTCCTAAGGAGCAGAAGATTCTATTAGATGAGGAAGGAGTACTAAAAGTAGACTCGACATCCTAAGTCCTATGCCTCTGTAGACTCGACTGAACCTGGAGCTCTGATACCACTTAATTGTGGGCTCCGATCTCCAAACCACGAATTAATCCCGATTTAATCATGTGCGGAAGCAATCAGTAAACAGCGGAAGACAAAAATCACGGAAAATTAAAACTTTTCGAGACAAGAGCCTGAAACCACAAACCTTTTCCATAGAAAAAGGATTTAACTGTTTATATCACTGACAATTACTTCTTGAGTAATTATATACAACATGATACCAAAATTCTCAAGAATTCATACTCCAAAACACTCCAGGACCTGAGAGTACAGAGGACACATAGGACTTGACTCTAACTACACCATGAAGCAGGCTAGATCTCCACCTGAGATATTTACTGCTCCTGATGCTGCTGTTGCTGGGATTGGTCACCTGTGTTCTTGTTCCTCCGTCTTCGACGACCACCTAAAAAGTAGAAGTCTACGGGGTGAGACAATTATACATAATTGCCCCAGTGAGAGTTATAACTCTCCACTAGGCTTTATAAGTAAAGCAAGGAATAACTAAAGCAATAAGAGCCTTCAAGATATTCACTAGCAGTTCTGAAGATAAGCAAGAGTTCAATCAATATTAAAAATATGAGAACATCTATGCTATTCAAGGTAACATCAATCAAGTAACTCGTAGTTAACTCTAGCAGATATACTACGCTGTTGATTATGTTTTTCAAACATTATTATGCCCTGTGGAGATGAGGCATACCACTCATACTCCAACTGATCGCTAAGAAGTCACATCAGTATCATACATAGGTCATTAAAAGAGCCGGATTCTTATGACCTCATCTTCCTCAGTCAGTTAGAGGATTGATTGTTTGACATCTGGCGGGATGTCTTTATAATAGCTCACCAGGGTACTCTGGTCCTTCGCTATTTTTAGAGTTACAGTGGCGTTCTGTACTCTCTTCGTTGTCGGAAGATTTCTTGTTTATCTTTCACCGATACGGTATTTGTGTCTTTAAGGGAGTGTAGATATACATCTCACCTTTAGGACTATATGGTGGGGTCTGATGGACTACTAGAATCTACATCATCCTCTCACCTTTTCTTTTATAGTGAAGGTATGACGGACTACAAGAATCTACATCAAATACCTACACTAGGATGTAAGGTTCTACACATCCATGTACCCCACATACTCAAAAGTATGTGATCCAGGAGTTCCCTGAGGAAAACCTATTTCACCATCATTTAGACTCTGACAATGATGGATCTATGATCAGGGCTCTACATTTCACTTGATTAGTTAGGTACATTCAGTATTCTTATCATCATACAAAAACATTAGCATCACAGCTATATATGAGAATACTAAAATGTAGCAGGCCTAACTCATTTCAATTACCAGTTCTCAATTATCTCATCACAAGTCATCTGTCAAGCATGACCTTGATGATGTTTATGGCTCTTACAGCCCATAAATCACAAAAGATGTCACTTAGCAGTGCATCAAGATGATTCACTATTCATAAAGCTTAAGACATGCTTCCAATGAATATAACATGGTATTTCATACCTGGGTATGACCATTATCTCATAATAACCTGCATGGTTAGTTCAACAGATAATAGTAAACAATTCAACAATTAAGGATGCATTCTCAAATTAGGGTTTCACTTGGAATCCCCCTCAACTAGGGATTCACATGGAATCACCCTCAACTAGGGATTCACATGGAATCACCCTTAACTAGGGTTTCTCATGGAATCACCTCAACTAGGGTTCACATGGAATCACCCTTAACTAGGGCTTCACATGGAATCACCCTTAACTAGGGATTCACATGGAATCACCCTTAACTAGGGTTGAATTCAATAACCCTGTCAATTAGGGTTTACTATTCACTCCATGGTGAATTGTACTTATTGCATCATCATGTAAGAGAACATCATCATTAAGGCTCTCAATTAGGATTAAGATCCATTAGATATTATAAATAGGGTTTCCATGACCTCATATAGGTGGGTCATTCCCTAAACATGCACATTCATGTGTAATTGAAGTATCTCACTTGAGTTTCCTCCTTAAAAAGGGTACTTTCTCTCTCTAGGATACATTCTCTCTCTAGAAATACTTTCTCTCTCCTCTCACTAGTAAATGGTGACAACACCACTCTAGATCAGGTTGAGATAAGTCTCCATTGACCAACATGATCCAAAACATCAACATCATGTGATTAGAGTTTGATTAGAACAAGGTTTTGCCCCTTTAGACCCCTCAGGGGTATTTTGGTAATTTGCCACATGATCACCATTATGGGTTAACTCACTCATCACATAGTCCCTTAATGACCTGGGTTACCATTAGGGTTTAGTTTGGATCATCATTGAACTAATTACACCATCAAATGGTTAAGTACAAACCATCACCAATCTCCAAACGGTTTCAACCTTCAAACGGTTTCAACCACCCAAACGGTCTTGAGACCGTTTGGCCCCAAACGGTCTTGAGACCGTTTGGATCCAAACGGTCTTGAGACCGTTTGGATGTGAAGACCGTTTGGAAGGGTTGACTTCCAAACCGTTTGGAGCTTCAATCGACTTGAGACCGTTTGATCAGAATTGCTTGAGATCGATTGGACCAAACGATCTTGAGGTCGTTTGAGCCCAAACGGTCTTGAGACCGTTTGGTCCAAATGGGCCCAAACCGTTTGGACCTCCAAAGGGATTCAAAGGTCACCAATGTTCATGGATATGTGTGATGAAGCCCTCAATTGATTAAAGCTATGCTAACCACTTATAAATTGAGTCAATTAGGGTTAGCCTTAGCCACTTAGACATCAAATTGACCCTCAATTGCAAGCCAATTAGGGTTCAATCGTTCTCAGTTAGGGTTTCAAGTTGATTGGTCATCAATGTTCAACAATGTGAATCAATTCAAGGTTGAACCTATCAATTGACCTCCAATTGGGCTCAAACTTGGCCCAAACGGTCTTGAGGTCGTTTGGACATCATCCAAACGATCTTGAGACCGTTTGCCCAAAGTTTGACCAAGATCCAAATCGTTTTGACTAAGGGTGAAGTCCAATTAGGTCAAAATCAGCAATTTTCATCAATTCATCAATTTCCTACAATTGAACCTTCAAACCATTAGATTAACTCAACCCTAGACCTTCAAACGGTCTTGGGTTGTGCCCAAACGGTCTTGGGTTGTGCCCAAACGGTCTTAGGACCGTTTGGAGGAATCCCCAAACGGTCTTGAGACCGTTTGGGTCCTTCAACCCAAAACTCAACAAGATCTATATGTTAAATCAGCACTTTTTCACCCGATTAGGGTTTCATGTTGAAGTGCCTTCAACTCTCAATTGGTTAAGAATTAGACTTTGATTCTTTGCAGAGATGAAATTCAATATGTTAGGAACAGACCCTCAAACGGTCGTCCCTTGGTCAACTCTTTCAAATGGTCTTCAGACCGTTTCAATCCAAACGGTCTTGCAAGACCGTTTGAGAGCAAACGGTTTGAAACCGTTTGAACCCAAACGGTTTGCAACCGTTTGGACCAAAAGGGTCCAAGGTCGTTTGAAAAAGTAACATAGGGAATCACGCCCCTCATCTTCAACCTCTAGCAAGGTCGGTTTCTCCACTGATTTGCTTGCAAACGTGCAAGGAAGAAGGGAGGTAGAAGGAGAATTTACCAAGTAAATTGCAAGAATTGAACATACATATAAAGCATAAGTTTAGAGTTATAAAACCCGCCTCAAAGTTGATCCTAAAGCTCCAAGCCTTCAAGCTCCAAGCTTTAATGGCGTCCTTGAGCTTCCACAACTTGGTCAGGGGTGAATTCTCCAAGGAAACGTTGCTTTGGTCGGCTAGAACAAGAAGACTAAGTAAGCTAACCACGAAACCAACCTTAGAAAGTGAATTCCTCCATGAATTCGAGCTAGAAGGTGGGGTTCTCTTACCTAGGACAGGTTGGTCGTCCCCCCCCTGAGCTCCAGAGCTATCCTTGGCCGTTTGAGCAAGAAAAGAAGAGAAGTGAAGGAAAGAAAGTTCGTTCACTTAATTGCAAGGGAAAAGGGCTTATATACTTTAGCCTCTTTTACACCCTAAGGACCTCACAAGATTGGAAATCACATCTAGGTCCCTCCTTGCTCAAGGGCACGACCAAACCTATCTATCCTTATGAAAATCTCATGAAATCTCAAGATCTAAGGGTAAAGGAATCCAACCTTCAACTAGGGTACATACATGAAAGATTTCTATACCCAAATTAGGTGTCTTTTACCACAAAGTTCATCTTTTCTTATCTGATCAATCTTTGATGTGCCCCTTTCATCATTTCCATTCTAAATGATGACAAGAGTCTTAAAATATGTTTTATATATTAAGAATTACAACTTGGACCCCTCAATTTGGGTAAATTACACTTTACCCTAAATTAGGGTTTCTAAGCATGGGAATTGCTTCCACAGCTGCACCTTGGTGCTCAAGCTTGGGAAATCCCTCAAACTTTATCATAGACATCCTCATGATGTCTCAACATCAAAGGAACATCTTATCTTGTGAATTGTGCAAGTTCAACCCTTAAACTAGGTAATTTGTTTATAGGTCCCTGCATACAACATAATGCTACAACCTTATACAAAAAGGAGCAATATTGAAAGTAAATGTTCCTGAGGAACTTAATTACATGCCGAGGAGTGTTCACAAGTATATTAATTACATATTTAGGCAAAACTTCCAGGGTTAGGTCATAACCCAGGTCAGGGGTGTTACAAATTCTTTACCCCTTCAAAAGGATTTCGTCCCCGAAATCGATAAGGCATATTATAAGAAAAGAGCAGGATATTTTCTTCTCATTTCATCTTCTAGTTCCCAAGTGGCTTCTTCAACACCACGATGGTTCCAGAGGACTTTTACAAGGCTTATATCCTTCTTCTTTAACTTTTTAGTTCTGTTATCGAGGATTGACACTGGTCCCTCCTCATACGTTATATCTTCATTCAATTCTATTTCCATAGGTTGTAGAACTGACTCGGTATCTGGATGACATTTCCTCAGCATGGAAATGTGAAACACAGGGTGCAGCTTCTGCAACTCCTGAGGTAACTCTAGTCTATAGGCCACCTTTCCAACTTTTTCAACAATTGGATAAGGTCCCATAAATCTAGGAGCTAACTTTCCTTTCTTCCCAAAACGAAGGACTCCTTTCCAAGGTGAGACCTTGAGATACACTCTGTCTCCAACCTGGAATTCTAGGGGTCTACGACGTTTATCGGCATACAACTTCTGCCTATCTTGTGCAGTCTTAAGTTGTTGTTGTATAACTTTAATCTTTTCTGTAGTTTGCTGCACAAGTTCAGGGCCTAACAACTGGTGCTCACCAGTTTCATACCAACACAAGGGTGATCTACAACGTCTACCATATAAGGCTTCATATGGTGCCATACCAATGCTATGTTGATAGCTATTGTTATAGGCAAACTCTATCAAACTTAGATGTAGATCCCAACTCCTGGTAAACTGGAGAACACATGCTCTCAACAGATCTTCTAAGGTCTGTATAGTCCTTTCTGACTGTCCATCAGTCTGGGGATGAAAGGCTGTACTAAACCTTAGCTTGGTGCCTAGGGCTCTGTGTAGCTGTTCCCAAAAGCGACTTGTAAACTGGGGACCTCTGTCAGAAATTATAGTGATAGGAACTCCGTGCAAACACACTATCTCTTGAACATAAATCTGGGATAACCTCTCAGCAGAATAGGTTGTTTTGACAGGTAAGAAATGTGCTGTCTTTGTCAACCTATCAACAATTACCCAAATGGAATCATGTCCTTTGTTTGTCCTGGGTAGGCCAACAACAAAATCCATGGTCACATGGTCCCACTTCCACTGTGGTATGGGTAAGGGTTGCATTGTTCCTGCAGGTCTCTGGTGCTCAGCCTTGACCTGCTGACACACAGGACACCTCAGAACAAACTCAGCTACATCCTTCTTCATCCCAGGCCACCAATACATATCTTTCAAATTTCGATACATCTTGGTGCTCCCTGGATGCATAGCATACATCGAAGAATGAGCTTCTTCCAGGACTAACTTTCTCAGGTTGTCCACATCTGGGACTATCATCCTTCCATGATAGCATGCCACCTGGTCATCTGACTCATGAAAACCTTCTCGTTTCTCATCACCAAACTCAGATCTAATCTGCTGTACAAAAACATTTACTTGTTGTGCCTCCTTTATCTGCTCTCTTAAGGTAGGTTTAATCTGCATCTCAGCTAACAGACCAGCTAACAATGATGCCTTCAACTGCACATTGTCTTGCCTTAAAGAGATAAGCATATCTCTTTTGGAGCATACTAAGGAACTTAGTTGTGCCCTATCCATGGTTGATGTTGCTGATTTCCTACTCAAGGCATCAGCAACCACATTGGCTTTGCCCGGATGGTAATCAATTGTACAATCGTAGTCCTTGATTAACTCCATCCAGCGACGTTGCCTCATATTAAGCTCATGCTGAGTGAAGATGTATTTAAGGTTCTTGTGGTCTGTGAAAATCTGGAAAGTTTCTCCGTAGAGATAATGTCTCCAGATTTTCAAAGCATGGACCACAGCAGCTAACTCTAGATCGTGTGTCGGATAATTCTCCTCGTGTTTCTTAAGCTGTCGGGAAGCAAAAGAAATCACTTGTTTATCCTGCATCAACACACATCCAAGTCCATTCTTGGAGGCATCACAAAATATTATATATTCCTTTCCTTGCTCAGGTAACACAAGCACAGGTGCACTTGTTAACCTCTCCTTCAACAGCTGAAAAGACTGTTGACACTTATCACTCCAAGCAAAAGGAACATCCTTTCGGGTTAACTTGGTCAAAGGTAAGGCTATAGAACTGAAATTCTTAATAAACCTTCGATAATAACCAGCTAACCCCAAGAAACTTCTAATCTCCGTCGGTGTCTTCGGTTGTTCCCACTGCAGAACAGATTCTATCTTTGCAGGGTCAACACGAATTCCCGAGGCAGATACCACATGTCCAAGGAAGGATACTTCAGATAACCAGAACTCACACTTGCTAAACTTAGCGTATAGCTTATGTTCCCTTAGCAAGGTCAAAGTCTGGCAAAGGTGTTGCTCATGCTGCTGAGCATCCTTACTATAAATCAGTATGTCATCTATGAAGACGACAACACACTGATCAAGGAAAGGTCGAAAGACTCTATTCATGAGTTCCATGAATGCAGCCGGTGCATTGGTTAGTCCAAACGACATAACCGTGAACTCATAGTGACCATATCTTGTCCTAAAGGCAGACTTAGATATGTCACTGTCCTTAATGCGGAGTTGATGATATCCAGACCTTAGGTCTATCTTAGAAAAGACTGTTGCACCACGCAACTGGTCGAAAAGATCATCAATCCTCGGCAAAGGATACTTATTCTTAATTGTTACTTTATTGAGTTGTCTGTAGTCAATGCACAACCGCATTGATCCATCTTTCTTTTTAACAAACAAAACCGGAGCACCCCAAGGTGAGTTACTCGGTCAGATGAAACCCTTCTCAAGTAACTCTTGAAGCTGTTTCTTGAGTTCTGCCATCTCAGCAGGCGCCATCCTATACGGAGTCTGGGCTATGGGTTTCGTATCTGGGACCAAATTGATCTAAAAATCAATTTCCCGGGGTGGTGGTATACCAGGAAGTTCTTCGGGAAACGCATCCTCGAATTCCCTGACTATTGGAACTTCAGCAGGGTTGGAACTCTCCTTGGTAACATCTACCACATGGGCTAAGAATGTGTAGCATCCTTGCCTCATCAACTTATCAGCAACCATAGCTGATACAAGACAGGTGGGCAGAATCTTTCTTTCACCTTGAAAGATCCATGTGTTTCTTTCATCAGCAAACACTGCCAGCTTGGATTCACAATCCAAGACAACTCGATACCTTTCCAAGGTATCCATCCCTAGGATTATATCAAATCCTTGCATATCAAGCAGTATGAGATCCACTTGAATGCGATGCTTAGAAAAGAAAAGTACGCAAGGGGAGCATACTTCTTGCAGAACAGCAGACCCACTCAACGGAGTCTCCAACAACAACTTATCTGCCCTATGACTAGTTATCATATTGCAGTTACGAATCACTCTTCGAGTGATGAAAGAGTGCGTAGCAGCCGGGTCAATCAAAACAGATACTACACAAGATTTAGACATATCAGAATATAAAAGTTCCATCTGACCTGTCACCACTTGTGGATTGACCACTGCCTCTGGTGGGTTCGTAGCATAGAACCTCGCTGTAGCCCGTTGTTGAGGTGGTGCTGATGATCCAGCTTGAGACGCTTGTCCACGTCCTCGAGCTGCTCCTTGATGTTGTCTATTCTGAGATCCCTGTTGATTCTGTATCGGGGTTTGTTGTGTCACACCGACAGCCCTAGAACGGAAATCCTTCATCAAGTGTCCCATCTTACCACAGTTGTAGCAACTCTTTTCCTATTGCTGTGGTCTGGGTGGTCCAGTAACTGACACAGATGCAGAACTGTGCGTCCCTTGAAGCGGTTGACTTCGTCCTCTACCTCTGCTTGGTGTCCATTGAGTTTGAAAACTCGATCTGGGTGGTGGAGGGTTAGGTGCAGAGAATCTAGGTTTCTTGGAATCCCTAGATGAAGAACCCTGGAACTGTGGATATCTTTTATGGGTTTGCCTCTTCTCAACTACAGATCTCTCTATCCTTCGGACTGACTCAACGAAGGTAGAGAATCTCTCTCGGTTCTCTAAGGCAGACACTGGGGTAGACATGTCAGCATTCAACCCCTTCTCAAACCTTCTGATTCTTTCTTCTTCTGTGGCAGCCATGTGCGGACAAAATCGCAACAGCTCCATGAACTTAGCTTCGTACTCGCTAATGTTCATCATACCCTGTCTTAGTCTCTCAAACTGAGAGATCTTCTCGTCTAGGAAGGTCTTTGGAAAATATCTATTGATAAATTCCCGACGAAACTCTTCCCATGAGAACTCTACCCCAGGTCTCTTCTGCTCTTCCATGTTCCACCAGTGACCAGCACTTCCTTTGAGAAGATAGACAGCATGTCTAACCTTCTCAGCTTCAGGGATGTTGAGGATCCTAAAAGCCTTCTCCAGCTCTGTCAACCACAGATCAGCATCTGCGGGGTCAGCAGTCCCATGGTACTCGGTAGCTCCGACACGACGTAGTCGCTCGAACGTCTTCCCGATACCTTGCCCCTCAGGCTGGACAGGTACCCTAGGTGCAGGCATAGGCAACCTGTCGGTTATGTGTGTCATGGCAGTCATAAACTGCCCAAACATTGTCTGGACTGCTGGGTTACCCATGTCATCTGGGTCAAACTGGGGTGGCTCTCTAGGTTGTTCTGGTACAGGCTGTTCCAACTCTGGTACTCCTGCACCGCCTTGAGGTGCACTGGCACTACTTTCTTCCACATACTCATCATGTGGCTCTGACATTCTTAAGTATCTTCTTCTCCTGAGGAGCAGAAGATTCTATTAGATGAGGAAGGAGTACTAAAAGTAGACTCGACATCCTAAGTCCTATGCCTCTGTAGACTCGACTGAACCTGGAGCTCTGATACCACTTAATTGTGGGCTCCGATCTCCAAACCACGAATTAATCCCGATTTAATCATGTGCGGAAGCAATCGGTAAACAGCGGAAGACAAAAATCACGGAAAATTAAAACTTTTCGAGACAAGAGCCTGAAACCACAAACCTTTTCCATAGAAAAAGGATTTAACTGTTTACATCACTGACAATTACTTCTTGAGTAATTATATACAACATGATACCAAAATTCTCAAGAATTCATACTCCAAAACACTCCAGGACCTGAGAGTACAGAGGACACATAGGACTTGACTCTAACTACACCATGAAGCAGGCTAGATCTCCACCTGAGATATTTACTGCTCCTGATGCTGCTGTTGCTGGGATTGGTCACCTGTGTTCTTGTTCCTCCGTCTTCGACGACCACCTAAAAAGTAGAAGTCTACGGGGTGAGACAATTATACATAATTGCCCCAGCGAGAGTTATAACTCTCCACTAGGCTTTATAAGTAAAGCAAGGAATAACTAAAGCAATAAGAGCCTTCAAGATATTCACTAGTAGTTCTGAAGATAAGCAAGAGTTCAATCAATATTAAAAATATGAGAACATCTATGCTATTCAAGGTAACATCAATCAAGTAACTCGTAGTTAACTCTAGCAGATATACTACGCTGTTGATTATGTTTTTCAAACATTATTATGCCATGTGGAGATGAGGCATACCACTCATACTCCAACTGATCGCTAAGAAGTCACATCAGTATCATACATAGGTCATTAAAAGAGCCAGATTCTTATGACCTCATCTTCCTCAGTCAGTTAGAGGATTGATTGTTTGACATCTGGCGGGATGTCTTTATAATAGCTCACCAAGGTACTCTGGTCCTTCGCTATTTTTAGAGTTACAGTGGCGTTCTGTACTCTCTTCGTTGTCAGAAGATTTCTTGTTTATCTTTCACCGATACGGTATTTGTGTCTTTAAGGGAGTGTAGATATACATCTCACCTTTAGGACTATATGGTGGGGTCTGATGGACTACTAGAATCTACATCATCCTCTCACCTTTTCTTTTATAGTGAAGGTATGATGGACTACAAGAATCTACATCAAATACCTACACTAGGATGTAAGGTTCTACACATCCATGTACCCCACATACTCAAAAGTATGTGATCCAGGAGTTCCCTGAGGAAAACCTGTTTCACCATCATTTAGACTCTGACAATGATGGATCTATGATCAGGGCTCTACATTTCACTTGATTAGTTAGGTACATTCAGTATTCATATCATCATACAAAAACATTAGCATCACAGCTATATATGAGAATACTAAAATGTAGCAGGCCTAACTCATTTCAATTACCAGTTCTCAATTATCTCATCACAAGTCATCTGTCAAGCATGACCTTGATGATGTTTATGGCTCTTACAGCCCATAAATCACAAAAGATGTCACTTAGCAGTGCATCAAGATGATTCACTATTCATAAAGCTTAAGACATGCTTCCAATGAATATAACATGGTATTTCATACCTGGGTATGACCATTATCTCATAATAACCTGCATGGTTAGTTCAACAGATAATAGTAAACAATTCAACAATTAAGGATGCATTCTCAAATTAGGGTTTCACTTGGAATCCCCCTCAACTAGGGATTCACATGGAATCACCCTCAACTAGGGATTCACATGGAATCACCCTTAACTAGGGTTTCTCATGGAATCACCTCAACTAGGGTTCACATGGAATCACCCTTAACTAGGGCTTCACATGGAATCACCCTTAACTAGGGATTCACATGGAATCACCCTTAACTAGGGTTGAATTCAATAACCCTGTCAATTAGGGTTTACTATTCACTCCATGGTGAATTGTACTTATTGCATCATCATGTAAGAGAACATCATCATTAAGGCTCTCAATTGGGATTAAGATCCATTAGATATTATAAATAGGGTTTCCATGACCTCATATAGGTGGGTCATTCCCTAAACATGCACATTCATGTGTAATTGAAGTATCTCACTTGAGTTTCCTCCTTAAAAAGGGTACTTTCTCTCTCTAGGATACTTTCTCTCTCTAGAAATACTTTCTCTCTCCTCTCACTAGTAAATGGTGACAACACCACTCTAGATTAGGTTGAGATAAGTCTCCATTGACCAACATGATCCAAAACATCAACATCATGTGATTAGAGTTTGATTAGAACAAGGTTTTGCCCCTTTAGACCCCTCAGGGGTATTTTGGTAATTTGCCACATGATCACCATTATGGGTTAACTCACTCATCACATAGTCCCTTAATGACCTGGGTTACCATTAGGGTTTAGTTTGGATCATCATTGAACTAATTACACCATCAAATGGTTAAGTACAAACCATCACCAATCTCCAAACGGTTTCAACCTTCAAACGGTTTCAACCACCCAAACGGTCTTGAGACCGTTTGGAGGTGAAGACCGTTTGGAAGGGTTGACTTCCAAACCGTTTGGAGCTTCAATCGACTTGAGACCGTTTGATCAGAATTGCTTGAGATCGATTGGACCAAACGATCTTGAGGTCGTTTGAGCCCAAACGGTCTTGAGACCGTTTGGTCTCAAACGGTCTTGAGACCGTTTGGATCCAAACGGTCTTGAGACCGTTTGGTCCAAATGGGCCCAAACCGTTTGGACCTCCAAAGGGATTCAAAGGTCACCAATGTTCATGGATATGTGTGATGAAGCCCTCAATTGATTAAAGCTATGCTAACCACTTATAAATTGAGTCAATTAGGGTTAGCCTTAGCCACTTAGACATCAAATTGACCCTCAATTGCAAGCCAATTAGGGTTCAATCGTTCTCAATTAGGGTTTCAAGTTGATTGGTCATCAATGTTCAACAATGTGAATCAATTCAAGGTTGAACCTATCAATTGACCTCCAATTGGGCTCAAACTTGGCCCAAACGGTCTTGAGGTCGTTTGGACATCATCCAAACGATCTTGAGACCGTTTGCCCAAAGTTTGACCAAGATCCAAATCGTTTTGACTAAGGGTGAAGTCCAATTAGGTCAAAATCAGCAATTTTCATCAATTCATCAATTTCCTACAATTGAACCTTCAAACCATTAGATTAACTCAACCCTAGACCTTCAAACGGTCTTGGGTTGTGCCCAAACGGTCTTGGGTTGTGCCCAAACGGTCTTAGGACCGTTTGGAGGAATCCCCAAATGGTCTTGAGACCGTTTGGGTCCTTCAACCCAAAACTCAACAAGATCTATATGTTAAATCAGCACTTTTTCACCCGATTAGGGTTTCATGTTGAAGTGCCTTCAACTCTCAATTGGTTAAGAATTAGACTTTGATTCTTTGCAGAGATGAAATTCAATATGTTAGGAACAGACCCTCAAACGGTCGTCCCTTGGTCAACTCTTTAAAATGGTCTTCAGACTGTTTCAATCCAAACGGTCTTGCAAGACCGTTTGAGAGCAAACGGTTTGAAACCGTTTGAACCCAAACGGTTTGCAACCGTTTGGACCAAAAGGGTCCAAGGTCGTTTGAAAAAGTAACATAGGGAATCACGCCCCTCATCTTCAACCTCTAGCAAGGTCGGTTTCTCCACTGATTTGCTTGCAAACGTGCAAGGAAGAAGGGAGGTAGAAGGAGAATTTACCAAGTAAATTGCAAGAATTGAACATACATATAAAGCATAAGTTTAGAGTTATAAAACCCGCCTCAAAGTTGATCCTAAAGCTCCAAGCCTTCAAGCTCCAAGCTTTAATGGTGTCCTTGAGCTTCCACAACTTGGTCAGGGGTGAATTCTCCAAGGAAACGTTGCTTTGGTCGGCTAGAACAAGAAGACTAAGTAAGCTAACCACAAAACCAACCTTAGAAAGTGAATTCCTCCATGAATTCGAGCTAGAAGGTTGGGTTCTCTTACCTAGGACAGGTTGGTCGTCCCCCCCCCCTGAGCTCCAGAGCTATCCTTGGCCGTTTGAGCAAGAAAAGAAGAGAAGTGAAGGAAAGAAAGTTCGTTCACTTAATTGCAAGGGAAAATGGCTTATATACTTTAGCCTCTTTTACACCCTAAGGACCTCACAAGATTGGAAATCACATCTAGGTCCCTCCTTGCTCAAGGGCACGACCAAACCTATCTATCCTTATGAAAATCTCATGAAATCTCAAGATCTAAGGGTAAAGGAATCCAACCTTCAACTAGGGTACATACATGAAAGATTTCTATACCCAAATTAGGTGTCTTTTACCACAAAGTTCATCTTTTCTTATCTGATCAATCTTTGATGTGCCCCTTTCATCATTTCCATTCTAAATGATGACAAGAGTCTTAAAATATGTTTTATATATTAAGAATTACAACTTGGACCCCTCAATTTGGGTAAATTACACTTTACCCTAAATTAGGGTTTCTAAGCATGGGAATTGCTTCCACAGCTGCACCTTGGTGCTCAAGCTTGGGAAATCCCTCAAACTTTATCATAGACATCCTCATGATGTCTCAACATCAAAGGAACATCTTATCTTGTGAATTGTGCAAGTTCAACCCTTAAACTGGGTAATTTGTACATAGGTCCCTGCATACAACATAATGCTACAACCTTATACAAAAAGGAGCAATATTGAAAGTAAATGTTCCTGAGGAACTTAATTACATGCCGAGGAGTGTTCACAAGTATATTAATTACATATTTAGGAAAAACTTCCAGGGTTAGGTCATAACCCATGTCAGGGGTGTTACACATCACCTCCACCCATGGTGAAGATGTAGCCACTTGTAGGTTTCAATTCATCTAAATCAAAAATCCAATTGCCATCAAAAAATCCTTCTAGAACAGTTGAAGATCCACAAAAAATCAATCCATGATTAATTGTGTCATTTACGTATCTTAAAACCCTATGTAGAGCATCTCGATGATCCTTGTTAGGATTTTGAGTATATCTACTTAATCTCCCCACTACATATGCGAGATTTGGATGAGTACAATTCATTAAGTATATTATGCTTCCAATTACCTGTGCATAATTGACTTTTTGAACACTAACACTTTTATTTTTCTTAAGATTGCAATTAGAAATAAAAGGTGTACTAACTGGCTTACAATCAAACATTAAAAATGTTTTGAAAATTTTCTCAACATAATGTTCTTGAGAGATCATGATGGAATCATCAAATTTAAGAAGTTTAATTCCCAAAATTACATCTACTTCCCCATATCTTTCATGTCAATATAGAAGCCAAGAAACTTTTTGTACTAATTATGATATCAATATTAGTGCCAAAAATAAGCATGTCATCCACATAAATATATATAATAACACAACCTTGGTTATCGACATTTGAATAAATACATTTGTCTCCTTCATTTATATGGAACACATACGATACAAAGACTATATCAAATCTCTCATGCCATTGTTTGGGTTCCTGTTTCAAACCATAGATAGATTTGATTAGTCTGCATACCATATGTTCCTTTCCTAGAACAATATAACCTTTTGGTTGATCCATATAAATTTTTTTCATCTAAATCCCCATTCAAGAAATTAGTTTTAACATCCACTTGATGTATAATTTATTTCTTAATAGATGCTAAAACAATTAAAATCATGATTGAAGAGATTCTAGTTACATGAGCAAAAGTGTCAAAATAGTCAATATCCTTTTGTTGTTTGAATCCCATGACAACTGATCGATCTTTATATTTATCTATTGTACCATCATTTTTTAATTTTTTCTTTTAAATATCCATTTACATCCAATGGGTTTGATACATGGTGGAAGATCCACTAATTCCCATGTGTGATTAGATAATATAGATTCTATCTCATTATTAATCGCTTCATTCTATAAGGAGGAATCATATGAATTAATCACATCACTATAAGATTGAGGCTCATTATCTACAATAAAGGAATAGAAGTCATCACCGAGATTATCTTCCTTCTCATCCTAGTGGATCTTCTAGGTTTTGTATCATCAAACTCTAAAACATCATTAGTATTGGATGTACTTGGAATGTTATCCAACATTTTGTTTGAAGGATTAGAGAATTTTTCCAAAGGAGTTTTCATAGGAAAGATGTGCTCAAAAAAATCAGCATTTATATATTCAACAATAGTATTAGATTCTACAACATTGTTTTACTTGTAAGAACAAGGAATCTATGTGTTGTACTATTTTGGGCATAACCTATAAAAATACCATCTAGGGTTATAGATCCCAATTTTCATTTCTTAGGTTTACTTAATAAGACTTTAGCTAAACACCCCCACACTTCGAGATATTTCATATTAAGTGGATATCCTTTCCATAATTCATATGGTGTCTTATTCTTTTTCCTACTAAGAATACGATTTTGAAGAAAACAAGATGATTAAATCATTTTCTGCCCAAGTTGTTGGTGCTCCTAAATTAATTAAAACAAAATTCATCATTTCCTTTAGAGTTCTAATTTTATGTTCAGAAATCCCATTTGATTGACAAGAATATGGAGGTGTGTATTCATGTATAATACCACGAGTTACACAAAAATCATTAAAAGGAGAACAAGCATATTCACCACCCCTATCCGAGCGAAGACATTTTTATTTCTTAGTGGGTTGATTTCTACTTCTATTTTATATTTAACAAACATTTTAAGAGATTCATCCTTTGAATGTAATAAATATAATTTTGTAAAGTGTGATAAATCATTTAAAAAAATAATATAGAACCTTTTCCCACCTTTAGACAAATTTCTTTTTAAAACTCCAAGATCTGTGTGCACTAAATCTAGTAATTCAGAATTTCTATGTGAAATTTGAGGACATGATTTCTTTGTAGATTTAGTTTCAGCTCATACTTGACATTTATTATTTAAATCAACAACAACATGTATATCTTTTAACAAACCTAAACATTTCATGAGTTGTACATATTTAAAATTAATATGTCCAACTCTATTATGCCACATATCAAAATAGTCAACGATATAAGTAGAAGAGGAAATTTCATTAACATAAGAGTTTTGTACATTAAAAAAAAGACCATTTGAACAGTACCCCATACCAAGGTAGTCTCCAGATTTTGATAGAATGACCTTGTTTGATTCAAAGGACACCTTGACCCCAAACTTAACAAGTTGAGTGTGATAACTTGGTTTTCCACAATTTGCATATGACTCCTACTCTTAACTTTGCCCTTGACCTCACCATCAATTTCTTATACATATATGAATTGATGCTTAGTTGATAAATTCCAAGCACAATTTCCACCTTGGTGACACTCAATAAAGTTTTCAAGCATATCACTCATCATCTTCTTTTCCTTGGTTCAAATCATATTTCTATGAACTTCCATGCTCCATTCTGATGCTCATATTGTAGCCCTTGAATTTATCTTTTGAACGCGTCTTTTCTTGCTCAAACTGGGTCTACAATGAACAAGATATCTCCTTTGGAAGTTGTGTCCTTTTAAATCCCTAATTTCTAACCTCCCTCCTTTATCCTCCTTTTGAAGTTGTTCTCTGGACATGGCCATACCTTTCTCCTCAACCCAACACAAGCGAGCCCATGCACAAGGCACACCTCGCCCTCCCTTCTCCTCCCACTCTTTACCTCCTCACATGCTCCTTCCACATGATCTCCCTCCATTGTTTGATTGCCCATGCCACAGATCAACCCCTGACCCAATGGCAAGGAGCCTTTCTCCCTCATCCCGGCTGGAAAGTGAACCATGGCAGCACAAGAAGTGTTGAAGCTCATACCTACTCGCCCTTTTTGGCTGTGAGACCCACCAACTCAGCTAATCAGCCCTCACGAAGGCATTGATAAGGTCGATCGCCCGCCACCAAGACCCCTTTTGGCCATCGTCATCCCTCTTGCCCAGTTGCTCGCTCCCCCTTTGCCCTAGGGCTTCCCGATTTCCCCTATTTAAGGACCCCTCCATCCCCAACCCTCATTGTTGACCTCGTGTAGCCGTGTGGAAGCCCTACTCCACCCTCCACTCGCTCTCCTCTCACTCTCTCTCACTCTCTATTTCTCTAGTGGCTTGAGTTGGGGACAAGGTTGACGATGATCCAGGAACTGTCGGATCAGACGCCAACATCCCAGATCTCGCCCCTCATCCTTCGCGTGCAATGACAGCCGAACGCCCCGCTCTCCCTCACCATCGCCCACCACCGACGCTAGCTGCTCGGGAATGATGGTGGCCTCCTGTAGACACACACCCATGACGCTAGAGACCCACGACCAGAGTTCAGCACTCTGCCTTGCCCCTTTGGGTCCCAAACGGCCTTTGCTCGACCCATTTAAGGTAAAATGTCCCCCAAAAATCCCATTTTGTGCTTAAATCTTCAAAGCAATGTATCTCCCTCGTTTTAAATCCAAATACCTAGGTATAATATACCAAAATGATTGGAAGAACCTCACCTTTCTAATGGTGATGCCTAATTCCCCTAGTTTTGTTCATATCTATCCCGAATCACTATTTTATTGCACTGCTTGATCTTTAACCATCCAAAACTTAATCATCTTTGCAATTTATATGTTCCTAATGATTAATATAACTATATCATAGTACCTCAGTAACTTATACTCCATTGAATTGAGCTTGAACCAATATAGTGTACCCACTTAATCTTTAAGGACATCTTTCATATATCATGACTCACAAGTGACCTCTTTGGATACTAAATGATGCAGTTTGAGAATTTATGAAGTTTGAATCTTTTAAATCTGTATGAAATTTTATCACCCTCAAAATTAGTAATCACTATTATGTCTCATGCTCTCTAATCAAGATCTCATGCCTTTATGCCATATTAACATCATAAGACCTTAAGTACCCACTCTAGTAGATGATTATGACCTATAGTGACCTAACATGAAACCATGCTTTTAAGGATATGAATTTCCCTCACTCATCTTGTTAAATCAGATTGGTTATTTCCTTGATGATACACTGGACATGGACATTCTCTTAGCCTAAGGAACCCTATGATGTTGTGCACTATGTAATGCACTTTTGGTGAATATGTTGATATGACTAGAACCATGCTTGTTTAAAAAGAGTCCCTAAGTGATTGAGAATGTCAATCTGGGTACTCCCACTCCATACTAATATAAGATCTATCCTTGTACTCTAGGTTGACATTGAGGGCCTTATCTTGATCTCTTGGTGCTAGTTTTTACTCAACACTTTCAAGGTACACTTTTTACTCCTCTTGAATTATTGCTATTGTTATGACTTGGTTGCTAGTTGTATATGTAGAGTCTAAATGCTTGGCTATGAATATTGTTTGACATAAGTGACCTTATGATACCCTTTTCATGCTTTGATATATATTATATGTTGAACTTCACCCTCAAACATTTATTTATAAAACCATTGTACAATAACTCTTGGCCCTACCCAACTCATGGGATGTGAGCATAAGCCATGGTGACTCCTCCTTGAGTTGTTAAGAGGGGATCAAAACACTTGGTTGTTGGCCCCCTCATGGTTGAAATGTGGAACTATTGTCTATTACTTAATTTTCCATATAGACTCTTCCTTTGGAAGTTGTCACACGAATATAAGGCTTTACGATGTTGTTAAGTACAATGGTTAAATTCACCTAAAAGATGCTCTTGAAAACTTTGTTACTTGTTTCTTATGTTTGTTGTTCTTTGATCTTTATATCTCATTATCTTGCCAAGCTTATACTATGTTAATCTCATAATCTTTCTAGTTTCCTTTTGCAAAGTGTACCAATGAACCCACATTGAATATGTGTCCTATTTTGTTCCATATTAGGTGATCCACATGTGAATCAAGATTTATGAAGGAATATCTACAATAAAGAACAAACTCTCAACATGGGACTTGTAGTATATAAATACGTTTCTCAATCTCTTCATGTAATAGAATAGTTATATTGATCTTGTAATCTCTTCACATTGTCTCCTTGAACTATGTTGTACTTAAGACACTTTGTTTCTAGGTAGGATGATGGAAACTATTTTTTTGCTCTTTTTTACATATGCTTGTGTGTCTTGTGTTATTCTATGGATGGGTTCCCGAAGCCTATTGCCACTGACTCTGTAGTAAGTGGGGGTAGGTTAAGGGTAAAAAATGGCTCCATGACAAATGGTATCAGAGCCAAACACATGAGCCTCTATGTAAGTAGGGCATGACACATCATTAGAACCTAGGGAGAACCTATCGTAGGTTTGGTACACCATGTGGGGTTCCTCCGTACATCTACCTTCCCTAAGTGAATCCAAGATTGGATTAGGACTCTTCCTTAAATCCTATAGAGTCTTCTAGAACCTCCTCTCTTCTTTAAGGACTACCCTCTAGCCACCTAATTAGATGAGGATTAGTTAGCTTCCAAGTGTGAGCTTACTCTATGACCCATTGCTCACATGATCACTCTATTTTGGGTAGTCTATGTTTGGGGAAATTAAAATTTGAAATAATTGGTAAAAGTTGATTAATATGATATCGATGTCATGATCTGATTATAACTATGAAACTCAGTTTAAATTAATACTCTTGAAGGTCAATACTCATATGTTAATCCCCCAGATCATGTGAAACTCGATTATGCCCAATTATGACTAATATGCTGCCTATGTTTGAGGATGACGACAATGATCTTGATGTGGTGCAATAAGGAGAATGTATAACTTATACCTTATGTTTAATGAGGTCCCTATTTAATCTGTTCCTTTGATGTCCCGATTTGATTAAACCTCAAACATAATTAAGCAAATATTACCCTATTTTGACTTGTATAATGATTAATCTTGACAAAATGATGCTCTTAGACTCATGATTTCGAGACTCTGATACCTGAGGCATTTCCCCCTATGTGATTACTATGCCTTCATCTCGATCTTGACAGGACGTGTCGATTTAGGACCCTTGATCCTGCCCATCATACTCGTGCTCTTGTAATGCTCTATTTGACTACTCAATTTCCAAATATGCCCTTGCTTTGATTTTAAAAGAAGGGAACAATATTTTTGACCTTAAATATGAAGATCTTGGACTTTGGTCCTACATGATTATTTTGACCCCTGATCTCATAGGATATGACTTGATAGTTGGTAATCTCCCTATTTTATACATCCTTGATGATCATGATTAATATGGACTAATGTGCTAGATTAGGGTAGAAGTTTGGCTATTGACTACCCTAGACTAGGATACATTCACATTTAACCCCTCTAAATCTTCATCTTGATGATTATTTAGAGCATAGAAAGTTGACCCTTTCTCACAATTGTGATATTTTGACCTAAGCCATAATAGGTCACACTCTTGGTAATGATGATACTCAATCTTGATGTCTCAGTTTAAAAAAAATGATCAACCTATGGTCAAGTAGAAACCCTAAAATCCTATTTTTTTAAATGTTTGGAACTATGACCTGGATTTCCAAACAGTGACCCTCCATATTGATCTATGATCTACAGACTCATGATTTTGATCTTAATATGACTTGACTCGCATCATCACCCAATACTGATTGGAGATCACCCCAACTTATGACTAATGACTTTCATGTTCCCAAATTTGATATTGTTGGCTTTATGATCATGTTGGTCTCTCAAAATATGAATTAAGGTTTAAGCCACATATGGACTAAGGGTGAGGCAATCCTTTAAGTTTCATTGATGAAACCATTATGTTGAAAAATGATGCATGTCTTGAAATGTCATTTTGAAATCTTGATCTTGGAAGTGTACCCCCACTTAGGACAATATAGAGGTAAAAAACCTAAATGATTCTTAAATTAAAATTCATGATTACTCTCATTGCTAGTAACTCTATTTCTTGTCATATGAAATGTGGTCTCTCCAATATGGTGATCTATGGGATGATCCCTCTACATTTACAGTCTTTGTGATGATTCTTACCTAGATAATGATCCATGTGGTGCTACCTTGACCATGATACTCAATCACTCAATTTTGAAATATCTTGATGATGAAGGGATACCAGTCCAACTATGATATGGAATATGAGTCCCACTCTTGATTAATGAATTGATTTAATTTTGGGGACAAAATTTCTTTTCAGGCGGGGAGCATGTGATAACCTAGTTTTTCACACTTTGCATATGTCTCCTACTCTTAACTTATCCCTTGACCTCACCATCAATTTATTAGACATATATTAATGGATGCTTAGTTGATAAATTCCAAGCACAATTTCCACCTTGGTGACACTCAATAAAGTTTTCACACATATCACTCATCATCTCCTTTTCCTTAGTTTGGATCATATCTCTGTGAACTTTCATGATCCATTCTAGTGCTCATATTACAGCCCTTGAATTTATCTTTCCAATGCATCTTTTCTTTCTCAAATCGGGTCTACAATGAACAAGATATGCCCTTTTGAAGTTGTGTCCTTTTAAAACCCTAATTTCAAACCTTTATCCTCCTTTTCTTCTTTTTCCTTCTTGTTCTTTGGACATGGCCCAGCCTTTCCTCTCAGCCCAGCACAAGCCAACCAACGCATGAGGCACACCTTCCCCTCCCTTCTCCTATCTCTCTTTCCCTCCTCACATGCTCCCTCCACACAAGCTCCCTCCACCGTTGGATCGTCCATGCCACAGATCGACCCGTGATCTAATGGTAGGGAGCCTTTCTCCCTTGTACTGATTGGAAAATGAGACATAGCAGTGCAAGAAGCGCTGAAGCTCATACCTACTCACTCTTTTTGGCTACGAGACCCACCAACTCATCCAATCGGCCCTCACAAAGGTTGGGATAAGGTTGATCGCCCCACCAAGACCCTTTTTGGCTGCCGTCATCCCTCTTGCCCAGTTGCTCGCTCCCCCTTTGTTCTAGGGTTTCCCGATTTCCCCTATTTAAGTACCCCTTTTTCCCCAACCCTTATCTTCAACCTCTCATGGCCCTGTGGAAGGACTTCTCTGCCCTCTACTTGCTCTCACTCTCTATTTCTCTAGTGTCTTGAGCTGGGCATGAGGTTTACAATGATCCAGGCACTGTCAGATCAGACGCCAACGCCCCTGATCTTGCCCCTTATCCTTCACATGCAATGACAGCCGACTGCCGCTCTCTCCCTTACCACCACCCACCATAAAAACTAGCTTCTCGGGAATGTTGGTGTCCGCCCACAGATACACACTTGTGATGCGAGCGATACGTGACCAGAGGCCAACGCTCTGCCTCGCCCCTTTGGGTCCCAAACGGCCTCTGCTCAGCCCATTTAAGGTAAAATGTCCCCCAAAAATCCCATTTTGAGCTTAAATCTTCAAATCAATGTATCTCCCTTGTTCTACATCCAAATACCTACGTATAATATACCAAAATTATCGGAAGAACCTCACCTTTCTAATGGTGATGGCTACTTCCCCTAGTTTCATTCATATCTATCCTGAATCACTATTTTATTGCAGTGCTTGATCTTTAACCATCCAAACTTAATCATCTTTGCAATTTATATGATCCTAATGATTAATAGTACTATTTCTTAGTACATCAATAATTTATACTCCATTGAAATGAGCTTGAACCAATCTAGTGTACCCACTTACTCTTTAAGGACATCTTTCATATATCATGACTCACAAGTGGCCTCTTTGGATATTAAATGATGTAGTTTGAGTATTTATGAAGTTTGAATGTTTTAAATCTCTAAGAAATGTTATCACCCTCAAAATAAGTAATCACTATTATGTCTCATGCTCTGTAATTAAGATCTCATACTTTTATGACATATTAACATCATAAGATCTTAAGTACCCACTCTAGTAGATGATTATGAACTAAAATGAGCTAAAATGAAACCATGATTTTAAGGATATGAATTTACCTCACTCATTTTGTTAAATTAGAGTGGTTTTTGCCTTGATGACACTCTGGACATGGATGTTATATTAGCCTAAGGCACCTATGATGTTGTGCACCATGTAATGCACTTTTGATGAATATGTTGATATGACTAGAACCATGCTTGTTTAAAAAGGGGACCTAAGTGCTTGAGAATGTCCATGTGGGTACTCCCACTCCATACTAATATAAGACCTATCCTTGTACTCTAGGTTGACATTGAGGGCCTTACCTTGATCTCTTGGTGCTAGGTTTTATTCAACACTTGCAAGGTACACTTTTTACTCCTCTTGAATTATTGCTATTGTTATGACTTGGTTGCTAGTTGTATATGTAGAGTCTAAATGCTTGGATATGAATATTGTTTAACATAAGTGACCTTATGATAGTATTTTCATGCTTTGATATATATATTATATGTTGAACATCACCCTCAAACATTAATGTAGAAAACCATTGTACAATAACCCATGTGTCCTACTCAACTCATGGGATGTAAGAATAAGGCATGGTGACTCCTCCTTGAGTTGTCAAGAGGGGAGCAATACACTTGGTTGAATATAGGGTGACCCTACAGCTTTGATCATTTTGTCCCCTCATGGTTGAAACGTGAAACTATTGGCCACGGCTTAGTTTGCCATATAGACTCTTCATTTGGAAGTTGTCACATGAATATAAGGCCTTACGATGTTGTTAAGTACAATGTTTAAATTCACCTAAAAGATTATCTTGAAAACTTTGTTACTTGTTTATTATGTTTGTTGTTCTTTGGTCTTTACTTCTCATTATCTTGCCAAGCTTATATTATGGTAATCTCATAATCGTTCTAGTTTCATTTTACAAAGTGTACTAATGCACCCACAATGAATTTGTGTCCTAGTTTGTTCCCTATTAGGTGATCAACATGTGAATCAAGCTTTATGAAGGAACCTTTACAACAAAGAACAAACTCTCAACATGGGGCTTTTAGTATATAAATGGGTTTCTCAATCTCTTCATGGAATAGAATAGTTATGTTGATCTTGTAATCTCTTCACGTTATTTCCTTGAACTATGTTGTACTTAAGACACTTTGGTTCTAGATAGGATGACATACACTTTTTTTGCTCTTCTTTACATATGCTTGTGTGTCTTGTGCCATTCTATAGATGGGCACCTAAAGCCTATTGCCACTGACTCTGTTATCAGTGGGGTAGGTTGAGGGTAACAAATGACTCCATGACATTGAGAGATAGAAATCAAAACAAGCCTAATGTATGAAACATACTACATATCTTTGATCAGTAGAATTTTTCTAGAAGTTGTCTTGATCATGACATTGCCCTTTGCAGTCGTAGGAGAAGAACTAGAGTTGCTCATGACAACCTGATACTCATCTTGTCCTACTTTTGAGTAGCTCACAAAGGTATCTCTATTGCTAGTAATGTGGCGACTAGCCCCATTTTAATGATCCAATCATGTTGATGGAATGATCCCATGCTGACCAGGTTGATGAATGCCACAAACACATCCTTTGGTGACAAGGTTGGTTGTTGTTTCCTTAGAATCCCTAACTGCTTGCTTATTCATGTGCCTGCATTGAGGAGTAGTATGATGAAATTTACCACAAACATAGCAAAAAGCATTCTTTTTCTTACTGTCTTTGTTGCCTTTAATTTTATTTTTATTTTTATTTCCTTTTTATTTATTTTTCCAATTATTTTTAGATAGATAAGAAGAATTATTTTTACCTTCATTGTTAACAAAGTTTGCAATACATGATAACTCTTTATTCAAATTAGATTTTTCTCTAGTACGATTTTGATGTTCAACTCGAATGTGTATTATTACATCTTCCAGTGACATAATATTTCTTTTGTATTTTAAGTTGTTCTTGTGATGTTTCCAAGAACCAGACAGTTTTCAATTAATGACTCCACAATGAAAGACCCAGGAAGATAAATTTTTTTCATTTTTTTAGGTCATCTAGTAAAATCTGAAATTTATGAATCTGAGTTGTTATTTATTTATGTTCAGTCATTTGGAAATTTAGAAAATTCACAGCAGTAAATTTCTAGGTAGAAGCCTCTTCCATAATGTATTTCTTATTTAGAATTTTCTAAATTTTAGAAGTAACTTTAATTGGAAAGTATGCATCAAATAGTTGATTAGATATCATACTTAGAATAACATGTCAACAAATACGATTTGCTTTTTCCCAATCAACAAAGTCATTTTTAGGTTTGGGTTTAGATAAAGCAAATGTTACATTCAAAACTTCCAAAGAAGTAAAAACCTTTTCCTGCCAACGTCGATAATGCAGACCAATAAAAGATTCAATTTTCAAAACATCAGGCAATAATATTTGTGAAATATCGAAGTAGTAACAATTTGATTGTTATTGTTAGTTGGCATCATAGGCGTAGAGGAAGTTTCAAAACCTTCCATATTTGTATCCATCAGATTATACAAATACTCTTAACATTGTTGTTCTAGAAAAGGGGTACAAACCAGGACTAAGTAGAAAATATGAAGATTATACATGGCAAAAGGCACTGAGGCATGCAAGATGCACTGTCCTTAAGAGTCACAACTCTTGACGGTGAGTGGCAGTGAAGTAGATGACTACGACAGCTACTCTCCCAGGATCCAACAGCAGTTGCCGATGTGAAGCGTGCACACACAATTACACCAACGAACAAACAAAACTGATCATTCTTCCAGTAATCCAGATAGGAAAGCGACAGAGAGAAAAGAAGAAAACAAAAACATTTTTTTACTATTTAGAATGACGACGCAGACGCTGTTAAATAACAAAACAAAATCCTCATTAAAAGAAGTGTGCGGTTGTATTCCGGTGAAAGGATGTGTTGCAGTTTGGAACCATCCAAACAAACATGTGCAAATGAAAGAGACCCAACACATGTTAAAAATTGTTTAGTGAACCAAGGAGCAAAACCAACTCGGGCCGCACCCACGCAAACAGGATCAGGAGGCCAGATTTGCACCACCCTGCACGCGGGACACTACATGTGTGGACACTCCTGGTTAAAGAGTTTTTGGATTGGCATGGCCTAAATTCAGTTGGGTTGCCTCACCATACGCGTGCGGAGCCCATATCCAATTGTGTTCCTCAAATATCCTATGAGAAAGAATCCATATATAAGGAGGAGGGAAGTATTAGAATACCCTAATATGGGACTAAAGCATTGCCTTTGACTTTTGAAATACAACAAAACACAACAACTCTGTCTTCAAATTATGAACTTTCTCACTGAGAGATTCCCAACTTCATTCAATAATATCCCTTTCATCAATTGAAAAGTTTTGAATCACAAGTTACTCAGTTGATGAATTATGATTAATAAATGCTCAATTTAAAGTCAAATATGCATAGTTGAGTGCACTAATTAACTTTTGAATGAATTTGAATTCTTTAGACCCCTCAACATTATTATTCCAATCCCATAGCATTTCTATAAGATGAAGAGAAAATATTGAACCAATTTTGGAAGTTTCATATTAACCAAATCTACAGTTTAGAAGTTACAAATTTTGTAAGTTAATTCAACCAAAACCAAATTTGAACCCTTTTTAGCCCCTTGCCAGATCAATGGTGTAACATATCAAAACATGGGTTAATTGTTAGTTTAGCCTTAGTATAAGTTTTTCATAACCCTTATATCCTTTTTGACCATGATGTTTAATTTGTGGAAATATTAATGGTTTGGAACTTAATTAAACACTAATTATATTAATGTAAGGTTATATGTATAAATATCTTAGTGGGTGTTTCAATGACGGTCTAAAATGCAATTTAACCACTTAAGTGGGATAACGATAAAATAAATTTGACCTAAAACTTTCTTTGGCCTTTTCGAACAAGAAAGAGAAAATGGAATAAATAGAAAAGCTATAAACATGAAAATGTGGAAACTAAATGATTTAATTTGATAAGTGATGATAATGAGAAGTAAATTGCTTGAAATTGATAAAAGGGTAACTCAAAAGATAATTATAAGCCCATATTCATTTTCCTTGGGTTTGAGTTTTCTGGAATGATAAGTTTCACAATTTGAAAAATTCATAAATATCATTGCATTAAATGGAATAGGAAAATATGAGTTTTGTCCAAATTATTAAATAAATTATGACATGACTTTAAAAGTAGAAATAAACCTCAAATTCGTAATCTAAATGTCAAAATTAGTTTATGCGTGAATTTTTTATCAAATTTGGACAATCTTAAATATTTTATTTTATTTAGGAGAGAAAATATGATTATAAGATCAAAAATATAAAAAATATGTTAAAAAATTAATCAATGGTGAAATTGTATTCCTCATACTTAGTAATTCTTGTAGACAAAGTTTTATAATTTTTAGAAAGTTTCTAGATGCCTCTAATTAATTAAAAGGATAAAATAGGTTATAAACTTTAAATGTATTAAATAAAATATTATAAGCCTTCAAAAAAATAAACTAATGCCAAATTCACATCTACATGCCAAAATAGGCGTTAAATTTGGAAAACATTTGATAAAAATGTGAATTTAGGAGAGAGAAAGTGTGTAGAACCTTCAAAATATTAATTAAAATAATAAACGATGTCAACATGTGGAAATCATGAGAAATTCATATCCAACATACTTAATATGACTTGTAGGTGAAGTGCCATCAAATTTGGAAAATCCTAGAGTCATTTGTATGTGGAAAGCGAAAATAAGATTTGCTTAATTAATAAATCAAAATTCCCAAAAGGAAAATCTCATTGCATATTCGGATTCTATATACTCAAATTAGCTTAGGTGTCAAATTTCATTAAATTTGGAATTTGTTTGTATCCTCAAATAATTATAGAAAGTTTTGTACATTTAATGCATCAAAAGACCAAAGTTGAAAGGTTGCATTAAATGTCTGCCAGTCATGTCCTATCTATGGCCCGCGTGAATAGTGATTTCCATAGATGTGTGATTTTCAAAACACAATAACTCACTCGCTTCTCCATCTTTTTTCACAATTCTTTCTCATACGAGTTGCAAATCAAAATCCACATCTTTCTAGTCCTAAATCTCATCCTAACATGGAGTATCTGAAGCTCCTCGAAAGGACTACATGTTTAAACCCTTATAAACCTACACTATTTATGTATAACACTCTCCCCATATCTGTCGCCCTCTGTTTGGACTTCCTTGCCTCTCAATTTCTACTGAGGTCTTGTGCCTTTCCATCACTGGACTCTCTTTCTACCAGTGTTTGCAGCTCATCTTGTTGGCTCCTTGCTACTACAAAAAACAAATTGACACCACAGTACGATTTAGGAACCTTGTGTTGGATCTAAGGGCTCTAGAGGGGGGGGTGAATAGAGCTACAAAAATTCTAACAAAATAGATTAGACCTTCAAATTATATCAAGTTTAAGGCAATAGATTAATTGCAATTTGAAGTCCTATCTAACAAGCATAGAAAGGATGAGAGAGATTGATAGAAAGCACTTAACAAAGGGGTGTAGAGTGGTTCCACACTTCAAACTAGAAGTGAGTCAGTCCACTACCTAGAGAGGTCAACCTCTAGGACTTTGCAAGTACTTTTCTCTATATTATCACCAAAGAGATTTACAACACAAGACCACCAAAGGACTTACCCACAAGTACTTTTCTCTATATTATCACCAAAGAGATTTACAACACAAGACCACCAAAGGACTTACCCATCCAACCACAAGGAGATATCCACCTTACCAAGGAGCTTACCCACTTAGCTTGAGTCTTCAGCCTTCACCAAGGTCTTACCCACTCAAGCTCAAGTCTTCCGCCTTGAAGTACATTGCTTCTCCTCTTGGATATTCAACCTTTTCCTTCTGCTTCACCTGGAGAAGATCACCACCTATTCAACAAACCTTGAAGAGGACCATCTACAACTCCTTCTTCACTCGATGGAGCTTGCTTCACCTTTTCTTCATATAGGAAGGGGATAGGGAAGTAGTGGAATATTGAGAGCTTTACATGCACAAGGGTGGAGCTCTCTTACAATAATCCTAACTCACTCAAAAATCATGAAATGAAGTGTAAACTAGAGAAAGAAAGGGGCTCAAGGAGTAGTAGCACACTCAACTATAGCAAGGACCTTGAATGTACAGAATGAGAAAACTTGGAATGAACTCCAAGGTGTCTTATTTATAGCTGGGGTTGCTCCCTTGAGTTGGAGAACACTTAGGGCCAAAATATAGCCATTTTTGTGCAAGGAAATAGATCTATTTTTGCCCAAACAAGTCACCAATGATTATAATCACTTTTTTTGTGTTTTCCGTACAACAGATTTGGTCGAGTTTCAATAAAGGTAACTTGACTGATTGACTAAAAGACAAAGACAATTTTCAAACTATCGGTCGAGTTTGTCCTGGGGAACTCGACCGATCAGCCAAAATTGAATTTGGTCAGTGAGTCGGTCGGTCGAGTTCTATGAATGCACAACTCGACTGATCAGCCATCTTCAGAAAATCAACCATAGGATTGGTCGAGATTGTAACTCGATTGATGAATAGCCTGTGATCAATTTTCAAAATTGACTTATGGGTGATTAAACCTTGGTATTAAGTGTCCCATATATTTTTCTCATCTTAGTTCCAAGTCATATCATCAATATAAGTGATTATGAAATTCTTCTAAGGTTGTTTGAAGTGATTTCCTAATTAGCACACTTGCATTGCATTTGACTTGAACATGGACTAGCTAGGGCTTGTGTAATTTGATCCTTTTCATAAACCTAAAATCTGAAATCAATCTTGAACAAACATATTAGATACATATGAATGGAATGGTTGAGTCATTATCAAAATATGGACAATGTATAACCTTTAGGTCAACATCCTCCCCCTTTTTGACAATGACAAACCACTCTTCAATCATATTAAAAGGGTTATTGAAGTTATACCTTTACCTTGTGAATTGTAAGGGGTTTCAAGATTTGAACAATGTGAATTGCTCCCCCTCAATCTATGCTTACTTTAACCTACATAGTTAGTCTATCTACACAAAGCAATAACACATACATTCTATATGGTCCTTTAGCAAGTCACATGATAAATCATATAATGAATAAGAAAAGGATCACATAAGCAATAAAAGCAATATGGTTGAGCTTCAAAGCATTTAAATTCTCTCCCCCTTTTGACATTATCAAAAAGGAAGGGGGGTAGAAGAGCATAAAAGTAGGTCTTCTCCAAGA
The DNA here is from genome assembly GCA_963693085.1 of Alisma plantago-aquatica. Classification (NCBI taxonomy): domain Eukaryota; kingdom Viridiplantae; phylum Streptophyta; class Magnoliopsida; order Alismatales; family Alismataceae; genus Alisma; species Alisma plantago-aquatica. The sequence continues at coordinate 465,186,386 of OY856409.1, read as the reverse complement.
ACAACCAAACATATATCCCAAACATGCAATCTCAAAATGTACACCAAATAGAGACGAGAGAAGTAACCAGACTAAGTCATAATCAAAATATGGTGAAACATGGCACCAACTCATAAGATATAATAGATATCAAAGAGTAAGAGTGCATAGAATATTGATCAAAACCCAGAATGCAAGTTCTCATAAAACAACTACAAGCGAAAACAATGAAAACTAAGATGATAAAATAGTACAGCTCAGATCATGTGCCCAGATGTTTCTAATACAAAATATCCTAGAAAGATATATATGATCAGCAAACTAGACTAAAAACTAAGAACATATAGACATCTAAGCTATCTATATCAACAACATCATCATCCTCAATATCAAGCTCATAGTCATCATCTCTATCTGAAGGTGCAACACCATCATCTTCATCACCAGAGTCACCAGCAGAACCACCAGAGCATCACCATCCTCAGATGTAGCACCATCATCCTCACCATCTCCGACATCCTCATCAGCATCAGTAATCTTATCATCTGCCTGGTCTGGCATCTCATCATCAATAGAAGGTCTGAAGCGACGATCGGGCCAACGAGCATTCTGCTCATCCCAAGTCATACCAAGAGCATAGAGCTCATTGGCCTGTGGGAAGGAAGGAGCAGAATCGCCAAGACTGGAAAGAAAAGTGGCTAAGGGGGCAGTACATAAAGGAAGGATGACTGGAGCTGGTCCACCAGCAGTAGAGGGTTTGGGAGAAGCAGTAGAAGGTGCAGGTGTAGGGGAGGGGTAGGGTAAAAGTTATTGTATGAATAGGATGCATACTCACTTCCCGGGTATGGTTGGTAGGCATGGTATGGGTGTGCATAGGATAAGTTCATGCTAGACATGATAGAACATAAATCCTGGTGCAGGTACTCCTAGACCTAGAGGTTGTATGCCTGTTGATGTATCATATAACCCATGAGGGCTTCATTGGACACACGGAATGAGGCACGGCTAGGTCGGGTAGGTTAAGGAGGTAGAGGTTCTCGGGTAGAGGTCGAGGCAGGTGCAGTTGAGGAAGAGGTAGAGGGTGAGGCACTACATGTGGTGGAGGAAAGGATAGGCACATACTTCTGGATAGTGGTCTCACTTATACGCTCTCCCTTCCTAGTAGGTTTGTAATGGAAGTCATGAAAGAGAGATTTCTCGGTGGCAAACTGAAAAAGACCACATATCAAGGCAGGATATTGATCGGCCTGAATCGCACGTTCGGAATACGGAGGCGGATTCAGAAGGAATCAAACCTTTAAATTTATAACTCGAAACCATCAAGGACCCCCACAACTTTTATTACGAGGTCGAAGTAGATATACGGGGTCAAACATAGGGACGTGGTGATGTTTAGGATGCCTGATATTTCGTCCTTGAGTCAAATAAGCCAAGACGATAGTTGATAAAAGTAAGGAGCTAGAACTAGTCTAGCGGGTTGTCACGAATTAAAACAAAACAAAGAAAAGAAAATAAAATAGGGTCTGTAGGATTCTACTAATTAGAGAGAAGGAGTTCTTGGCTATGTAACTACAAGTTGGGCAGTCTATGAACCCGTTCTTAGGCATAGATAACCCTCGAACACCTCAACAAGCAACCTACATTCAAACATATCACACACCGTGATATCTGTTCTTGTGGGGTCACCCCACTCGCTCTCGCATAGTGTGACTAAAACCCATATGTGGTATGAAACCTTTCTCAAGGATGACAAACTAACATCCTAGAATATTCTAGATAACCTCTCAGGTCTAGAATATTCTGGGATGTTAGGAACAAATGACATTGGAATGTCCTCCTTTCATATTTCAATTTAAACTATCTTCTCTTGTCTATCTCTACAAAAAATCTCTCGATATAGGTAGAAATAGCAGTTCAAGCAAGAAAGAGATCAACCTAACTAACAATCATAACCACAAAGAGAAGATAGAATAGAAAACATACTAGATCTGGATTTAATCTACTTGCTTAAGGTAAAAGTACATAAACATGCCCAAAATAGGCTACATAGCCAAGAAGGAGCTCAACTAGCCATGGACAAGCATAGTTGGTACTGAACAAAGATGAAAGAACATCATTTGTACAGAAACCAATGGGAACAGAAGAAGAAAGGAGAAGAAGAATAAGAGATTTAGCCCGTAGAGGAGAGGTGGCTATCTCTCCCTAGCCTCTATATAGGTCGGATCTCGTCCTTGGTTTGTCCTCCTTGATCTTTTGGACTCCTCAGCCTCCTTTCTCTCTAGATCCGCCCCGTACAGCAGCTTGGTTGGTGGATGGGGGTGGAAGATGATGGTGTGGGCATTCTCCTTCTCTTCAAGAAGATGGGTCCTCAGTCTTCTCTCTCCTCAGCTTCCACCTTTAGAGATTTAAGACTGGAGGTGGAAGATGGTGGGGGATGGAAGCACGCTAAAGAGACGGACGTAGAATGAGCACTTCGGCCTTCTTAGACCTCCTGACTCTCCCACGGGGCTTTGGGAACCGCATCGGGTTGGAACCAATAGCTGGAAAACTCCCTAGATCCAAACGGGCCGATGGAACTTCCCCAAGGTGTGGAACCCCTCTCTAGGTTGCGGGGGGTGTGTATTTATAGGAAAAATGGCTGAGGTACAGATCCAGACCGCGGTCTTTCTCGGTCGCGGTCGAGGTGCACCCCATGGTCGCAGTCACGGTCGATGTACCTTCTTCTTGGCCGCAATCGTGGTCCAGGAAGATGTACCTCGATCATGGTCAAGGTCGATGTAGATATCGTGGTCGCGGTCCAGGAGGATGTACCTCGGTCGCGGTTAGTGTTAGTTCATCAGTGGCGACGGTGGCTTGGATAGCGGTCGAGGTGTATATCCATACTGTGATCGCGGTTGGGGTGAGCATGAGTACCATGGTCGTGGTTGGGACCCTGAGGACCGCGGTCGCGGTGTAGACTTAGCTGCTGCAAAAACATATGGAATTGGGGGGGGGAGAAATCATGGAGAATAGATGTCTTTTCAGGTTTGGTGCCTACAAGTCCCAAAATTGGCTAGTTGAGCCATCTTTATCTTAGAAAGGACATAAATTACTAGTAGATAAGAAACATGGGTTATTTTGGGTAAATTAAGGCTATAGTGACACAAAACAATAATTAAGTGCTAGCATAAATGTCTAAATTTGGGTGTTATCAGCCACCCCAAGCTTAAACCTTTGTTTGTCCTCAAGCAAGGCTGTGCTCAAAGAACAAAAAGATAACATCCAAATTAAGCTTGGTGAAAAATGCTAAGGCTAAGAAAAATATTTTAAAACATCAATTCTCTTGATCCAGGTCATTTAGAACAAACCCCCACCAATCGAGCACAATCCTACCAAAGTAAGATTAAATAGAAATCAGGAAAGATTAAGCTAGTCCACTATAACTTGTCGATACTCATGAGGGTTTGAATCATAATTATACAGCATAAAAGAATTGTCACATAGATGATCACACGGGTGATGAGAAATGAGCAATCATCATGCATCCATGTAGACCAATCAGGGACAACACGCCTCTCACTTATTCAGGTCTTAAGAAGCAAAGTGAAAAGACTCTAATGACTTCTGAGAATCCCAATCTGTGTTAGGCTGGTCCATGTAATGAGCAACAGCCCCTGCAGTCCGAGCCAGTTGGCCTAGAGTAGTGATACGAACTCCTCATACTGTGCTCGAACCAACCCTACTCCTGGGATGATCTCATAGGACTCCTAGGGGTTCCTAATGACTCTCTAATGAGCTTTTGGAGTGATACTACCAGACACGAGATACCCGCGTTCATGAGAACATTCATACACCGGTTGGGCATCATCCTCAACTCTCTTGAAAGAGAAAACAAGCACTCATTTATTCACACTCAGGCTTTTATTATCCGCATTCTAATTTAAAGGCTTGGGTGAGAACTATATTGATATTTTTGGGATTTTGTGGGCGGCCAAGCCTCTGTTGCAAACTTTTAATTTTTCGTCTTTTTGACTCGATCTAAGGTGAGAGGGAATGTAGTCCATCAAGGAAAACATATCAACTTGATTATGGCTCAAAACTCATCATGATCCATTTGACACATGTGAAGTAGCAATTATGATTCAAGGATCCTTAGAATAGAGGCAAGCTTGTAAAATCGTGTCTAGGAGTCTTTGATCATGCTCTAGCTCTTTCCAACGGTCCTTTACTTTGGATTTGTCATTTACAACACAGATCAAGGGAATAAAGTTTTCATTTATGAAAAAGTCACATAACCTTAGATTTTATCACCACACTTAAAGAAAGAGTCAATGAGCAAGTCAAGAAAAAGATAAAGTAGTTTAAGATGAAAAATGTGTATTCATGCATAAAGATAAGCATTTAGTTCTAATATTTGCATTGCACAGTCTTTAATTCCCAAGCTACAATTAAGAAATAAAGTTTAACAAGGCTAAAATGCAAGGAAAAGGGAGAATGCATGAATGTGAAGGAAAAATTAAAATAAATAGAATTAGGAGGGGGTATACCCTGAGCGCCACCCCAAGCTTAAAATCTTTTCTTGTCCTCGAGCAATTAGTTTGGCCATGGTGGGTGAAGAGGAGAGCAGCTTCTTATAGGTAGTCTCTATTCAGAAATTGATCCAGGCTGTCTAGACTGCTCGGTGCATTTTTGAAGTTCTGATTTAGGTCTTGCTGAAATTGAACTGCCTAGTCGAAGCTTTGGGGCGGCTGATAGACATGGGGTCCAGGTTGATAATAAGACCCGGCGGGTTGCTGGAACGATTGCTGATAAAACTGTTGAAGCTCTGGGGGAAAGACCGCATCAAACCTTTCTATGAGGTAATTGACGTCTTGCTCTAATGTGTCAAACCGCCTTCCAGTTTGATCTCTTAAACTTGTCATGAATTCGTAGAAGTTCTCTTAATTATCATTTGGTGCGTACGACTGCTGTGGAGGGGGTTATGAATACTCTATAGTAGGCATCTCTACATAGGGCCCTCCCTGATAAGGTATGTTGGGGAAGGTTGCCCCCATCTGCTATCCTCCCTCTTGAGTCCTTGGCACTAGTGGTGTAGAAGAAGAAGCTCCTGCGGCTTTGCATGTATAACAAACATTACCCTGGGAATCCAAAAGAGAGACATCCATAAATGACGTTCGACATGCGAAATCTGCATTTTCCGGCAATAAAATTTTGTGCTTGTAGTGACCAAAGATGTAGAGATAGCCAGCGTTGCATTGTCTAATCATTCCTGAATGGATCAAGTGATCTAAGTCTAACCTTGACCACACGGTAGTATCATGCATGAGTGCCAACAGTTCATCCCCAATTCCCAAATGGCACGCCATAAAAGTTATAACTCCCGCCATTGGCATGAATTGGATCTGTTTCTTGAAAGAATTGTGAATGTAATGGATTATGAAGCTCCCCACATTCACTTTCTTTCCTACCACTGCACACCACAAAATGTAGAGGTCAGCTGCACTGAGCCCCCCTTGACTCTCTTGTTTTTGCAAGACGTAGTTTGTTAGCACCCGGTGTAGATAACATATTTCCAGGTGATGGATGTGCGAGGCCTTGGATCTTTTTGCAGAGTACTTGTCTTCCCATGTAATCATTTTCCCTGCATGAGCAGCATTAAATTCATGGTCCGTTGTCTCCATCCATCCCCTAGTCATTTCAGTGCAGTCTTCAGTAGATCTTGCTAACAAACTGTTGAGTTTTTCCATTGTAACCTCGTGGGGTTGGTTAAGGATACGAAAAAGTAATACACTGTACTGGTGATCCTTGCATGGCTCAAGAATGGCATAAAACTTACAAGTGAGTCTATGGAAAGCATTGCAATGTGCATATATGAGCACATCAAGGCCAACAACTGCAAGGTATCTGTTGACTTGCTCTTGGATCTTGAGTCTAAGTAGTGTCCCTAGATCGGCATACCATGGTCTCACAAGTCTTCGTTTGTCTCTAAGAAGAGTGTCAAAACTTAGCTTTTGCTTTATGCTCAGAAAAAATGGAGGGGGGTTGAGCTTTGATTGAGACCACTATGAGCTGCTTGGTGTCTGTTCCCCTAGAAAGAGTCTCGTGAGGAGGTTGACCGTCGTAAGAAAATTGAATGTTCTATTGACTGTCGATGCTGATCTCCTATGGATGAAGCTCTATGAAGAATTGTCGGGCCGTCTTGATACCTGGTCGAAGTCTGGAGTTCAGCGTCGAGACTTTCTGCCCATATCTTCTCACCTAAAGCTTCTTGCACTGACTCACCACTGTGGGTATCCATAGGTGTGCCAACAAGGCTATGGAAGCTAGAGCTGAAATCTTGCGACCCGAACCCTGATGTACAAAGCATAACTTCATCTTCATATTTTGGGTTCATAGTTTGAGAGGCGTGTTGTGGGTAGGGGCTCCCATAATTCGATGGTGATGTTGAGCTCCCTTCCCCTTTCTTCCTGGTTATGGACTTTTTGAGCTTTTTGAAACCACTCTTCATGGCGTCCATGATGTTGATACTTTTGATGTAGACTCGGTAGCTTTTAATGTGGCGGAGGTCAATGAATGATTCTCGAAAATGCACCAAACCAGCCTGCGGTCTGGATCGCAACCAACTTGAAGACTACAATCGTGGTATCAAAGACCGCGGTCACTATCACGGAACTGTGACCTAGGTGCTTGCGATTAGGGAGAACGCGACCGCGGTGTGTGCAGGGATACCGCGACCTTGACCTCCTTATCACTACGATTGCAATTAAGAAGGAGACCACAGTTTGAGGAACTACAATCGTGAAGCAGACCTGAAAACCCCTACCCACAACTATAGGACATCACGATGAAGTAAACGAGGTGACTTCAACCTTCAGAATTGTGGCCGAGAGACTGTGATATGTCTCGCCAAGGCGCTCTAACCGTTGTCCCGCTGGTTATGAAGGGGCCCCGATCAGGACCTCTGAGCTTGGCGCTGCCTGGGGCGCGTGGCTGGCGAGCTGCAGGGCTACTGCCTACGTGATCGTGGTTGTAGCTACTGGTGCCGACCCGCACACTCCTTCTCTGTCGTCCTATAGTGGGAGCTAGGAGAAGGAGGAAAAATAGGCAGAAAGCAATGTGGAAGAGGGAACCCAGTGGTTTAGGAAAGAGAGGGGGGTGACCCCTCGACCGTAAGGTATTTATAGACCAGCATCAGGCCCTGCCTCGCGCAAAATGCTTGAAGCAGCGGACAAAACACCAGCAAAACTGGAAAAAGAGAAAAAGCTCGATCTTTTCGGTCAAAAGACCAGGACAAAAAACACTCTACCGCAATCTTGCGTAACTACGGTCACAGTTCTTACTCAATAAGCCACGGTCGCGGTCTTGTCGCCAGGCCACAGTCACGGTTCCAACAAAATCACGTGGGAAGGAGGGATCTATGGATGTCTGTAACATACCGAAATTTGGGCATTTTGCCTTTAGGTCCTCTTTTTCCATCTTTTCCCTTCATTTCTATACTCTTTGGCCTTTCTATTTAATTTGTGGACAATATGATGGTTTAATGAACATTTGTTCACCTTTTCTCTCAATATTTGGATTTATGCACAAATACCTCAGTAAGACTTTAGATAATGGGCCTAAAGTGCAAATTGTACACTAAGCAATAAAAAAAATAAAATATTTCGTCCTAGAACTTTCTAGCACTTACTAGAATAAGAGAAATAAGAGAAAATCCGAATTTATATAAAGGAGAAGATAAATGCAATAATTAGAAGTAATATGGGATTTAATGGATAAGAAAGGATAATGAGAAAGATATTGCACCAAAATCATAATTGGAAACCTATCAGGATAATTTGATACTCAAATTCGTTTCCTTGATAAAAAAGTAACTTAAGGGCCAAGTATCATTTAAAGTGGAACATAATATAAATATTAATGACATTATCAAAAGAAAACAGGAAATATGCCAATAAAGTGAAATAAAATACTAAATGTTCTCAAATCAGAAAAATAACTCCAAATTCGTATTCTAAACACAAAAATAATCTTTTGTGCAAATTTGCATTTAATTTGGTCAATGTTTAATATTTTATTTTATTCAAGAGAGAGAAAATGACTTAAAGACCAAAAATATTAAATATATGTTGATAAAAATTAATTAATGTCAAAAACGTGTTCCTAACGTTTATTATTACTTGTATACCATGTTTTATATTTTTAGAAGGTTTTTAGATGCCTCTAATAAATTAAAAGGTTAAATAAGTGATAAAATTTAAATGAATTAAATAAAATAATAAAGTCTTCAAAAAAAATATATTAATGCCAAATTCGTGTTCTACACGTATACATATATCTTTTTATGAATTTTGATTCAATTTGGAAAATATTTTATAAGAAGGTGAATTTAGGAGAGAGAAAGTGTGTAAAATATTAAAATCATTAATTAAAATAATAAACGATATCAACAAATAGCAATAATACTAAATTAGTATCCAAAATATTAAATGTGACTTTTGGGTCAAGTTTTATAATTTTTGGATAATCCTAACATCATTAGTAAAGGAGGAAAGAGAAAATAGTAATTGGCTTAATTAAATAATCTAATTTTCTTAAAAGTCAAATCTAATTTTATATTCGGATTCCTCACCCGAAAATCAGTAAACCTACCAAATTTGAGTTTATTTGGTCTTTATTTGCACCTTTAAATAATTAGAGAAAGATTTATGCATTAAATGCACCAAATGACCAAAGTTAGCAAGTTGTATTAAATGATGTCATTTCATCTTCTACCTTGGTCGCGCATGAACAGTAATTCCGAGTTTTTGTGATTTTTTTCGGATGCCATATCTCTCTCATCTCTTAACCAAATCACGAGATTTTTGGCTTGTTGGATTCCTCTTTCAATTCCGCACTGGTTTATCCCAAAAGTTTTGGAATTAGACGAGTTTTCGAGAAACGCCTAAAGTGGCGGCCGACTTCCTCTCTTTGCTCCTACCTAAACCCTAACTCGGGGCCCCTTGCCTATATATACATATGCCCCTAGGACCGCAATCATCTTAGCATCTCACCCGTACTTTCAATTTTGCGTTTCGTGGACGTTTGACCCTGCTTCGAGCCACCGAGGACGCTGACCTTGCGGCGCTCGTCCCTCCTTGCTCTCTCCATTATCGACACAATCAAAGGTACCATCGAGTTCGTCTTGCTTTGAGCTTTCCATAGCATACTTGAACTTTGAATTTGGATGAGTATAGCGCAAACGCCCAATCTTTCCCCAAGCAAGCTACTGCTTGCTCGCAGCCATGGCGTGGGCTGGGTTGGGGAAGACAACCCGTGGTTTTTTACGTTTATACCCCCGCACCTCCTCTCTTCTCTTGCTGTGCTAATGCGGGGGCACTCCGGTCTTTTGGTTTGCTTTTGTTTCAAACGCTTGTGCCTACGTGGCAAGTTATCATTGGTCTGTTTTTGAAAAATCATATCTTTTTACTCGATTATCCAAATTTAAAACTAAAATATGTTTTGAAATCGGGAGAACGAGATCTATCTAATAAAAATAATTTTGTAGTTTGATTCTGAGTTTTTTTCGAATATGTATTTTTCGAGTTGATTTAATTAACTAATAAATATGGAAAATAGCCTAAAAAGTTAATATCTCGAAAATATACTAACCTATATGTTATTTTGATCAGAAAATCCTAACTAAGACAGTAGTGAGGTTTTTAGAGTCTAAATCAATCGTTTGTGGAAAAATTCGATGGTTTTGAGGTTTTAATCCTTTAATGAATATACATATATCTAATACATAAATATGATGATCATATTAGGGAAAGTGGATCTGATCTCATGTAAAAGTTATGAAAAGTAATTCTAGGATTCTAAAGAATAAGGTATGTATTTTTTTGTGCATCTACCTTTCAGTTGGGAAATCATTAATCCATTACCCATACTTCCTTATGAGGTTTACTTTGATCTAAACCCTTGAATCTTGAAACCTAATTTGCTTATTGCCTCAAAAGTAGATGTAGTATTCTCTTGTTTGGGTATTCATACCCCACTGCCATGTTATATATTCTTTTGCTTATCCTTGCCATATCTCTTTTGTTAGCATGAAATTAAATGATCTATTTAATGTTAAGTAGTGGTACTTATGTACAACCACCCATAGAGGGCATGTATAAAATCGCCCTAGGGGAATGTTTATTATTCTCCCCATTAAAAATTTTAGGTGATTGGAAATGTTTTTATTCTTCCCTCACCTAAGGTTAGAGGTCCGGTAGGTGCCTCAACCCTACTTAGTTAGGTAGACATATTAATTGACATGCTAGAACCTTTATCTATTTTGTTAATGGCAAGTTTCCTTATAAAAACCTCATACTCTTTTATATCTCTTTTTACACCAAATATCTAGCCTAATTTACTTGTTACGACTTTCTTTGACATTGTTAGAATGTTCTTGTAACACATACTTCCTTTGTTTTTCCCTCTTGCCGGGTGTCTTCCCAACCACCCAGGTGTGAAGCAAGGTGGTTGAATAGGACTTGAAGATCATAGCTTGGTTTGGACTTAGATGATGGACATGTTGCTTGGAGACAAAAGTGGAGTAGTTAGATTTCCCTCTACTTAGATCCTCTTTTTGTATAAAGCTTGTACACCCATATTGGGGAAATTTTTATGTACACTTTATTTGAAATTGAATATAGTCAAAATTTTGTCTTCCGCTGCTATTCCAATTGTGTTTTGTTTACCATTGTTATTAGTAGAGAGTGGTTTATCCCACTCTTTACAACATGGTATCAGAGCTGTAAGTGAAAGGAAAATAAGAGGAAAACACAAAGTGAAAACCAAGATGTCGCAATCGAGGAAGGGTGATAGAGAAACATACCAAAAACAATTGTTCGGGTGTGAAGCTGTAAGTGAAAGGAAAATAAGAGGAAAACTAGAAGATGCAAAGTGAACAATATTGTGGGTAGTTAGTGAAAGATAAAAAATCAAATTGGCTTTATTTGTACGTAAAAAGTAAAGTGAATATTTGAAGAAAAATTGTGTAGGAAATAGGGGGTGGCTGCCCTACAATTCCCACACTAGGATCCCAAATCCTATGTTTTTGGGTTCCACTTACCTGCATCTCGATGCCTGTTCCCAAGGTGTAGTGGTAGGGCATGAGAGAAGATGTCCCACTCTGACTTTGTAGGTGAGAGTTGTAATCTAGCCACTTGGAAAAGTCATACTTATACTCATGTTCAACTGAATTGCACGGGGATGAATCCTTCAGCAACTCATCCTTAATGGTGCCTTCAAGGCAAGGACATGAACAAGAAGGCCCCTGGGTGTCGACACATGATGAGATCGAGGAGAGAGGTTGATGGTTATCTATAAGGCCCCTCACTTCTCTCTCCACCTTGGAACTTGAGGTTGGATGCTCAGATAATTCTTCATGTACATTCTGAGTCATCCAATCATTTTTTGAGTAGGAAGTATCCCCGGGTGAATTTAATTGCAGTTCTACCACCCCAAGCTTGTCACATTTCATGGGGTCCGGGGTATCTTCATGCTCAGTAGCCATGTTGTGGTATATTTTCCATCCTGTGCCTTCGATGTCCACCAAGCCTTTTAAGGGAATGGTGGTAAATGATAGCTTATGCCGCTCCAACTCATCATCATTTGTATATTCACTGTTCCAAATTGAACAATTGTTTTCGTCGTCATCAAACAAATTGTTCCAAACCATGATTGGTGTACTGCTCAAGGCTAAGTGATAAGTCTCAATGTGAGAGTTATCACTCTATTCTCGGTCAATGTCTAACACAGGTTCCTCTAACCAACCTTCTGGCCATGAGGTTGATTGGCTATCATGGTGAGGACAAGAGTCATCATCATCATCATCATCATCATAAAACTATTCATGCACTTGGCTTGTATTTTCCATTGGTTGATCAGTTGATTCATCTGGATAGAATGAAGGGCTTTCCCAGATGGATTGGTCTTCACAAAAAAATCCTGATGAATCCAGTTGATGGTCTGAATTGGATGGTGAGGTATACTCTGCTTCAGACTCAATGGAATGGTCTTAATGACTAACGTCTTCATTGTAAGGTGGTGGTGCTTGCAACTGTGTGGTAACCAAATTGATGATCTTTTGAAGCTTCTTGCCCTATTTAGAATCTTTATCATGAAGTTGTTGGGCTTGGGCAGCCAAGCTTCTGAAATCCACCAATTCTGCCTTGCACTCTTATTGTAGACTTGCTGCATCAAACTGATGTGTTTGGATGAATCCTTGCTCAGTAGTTTGAAGTAGACTTCTACTGTGTTCTGCAATCTCTGTTGCTATTTGGAGTTGATGCTCCTACTCTTCTAATAGTCACTGGAGCGGATTGATGTGTTCTTGGAGATGAGTAGCTAAGGAGGTGAGTGCATGAATGCTTTGCCCGACCAACTCCACTACCTTAATCAGTTCTTGACCCCATGATAGCACGGAAGTCGAGGGCTGACTGGCAATCTCCGTTGTTGGAGCGTCTACATATGATGATGATGGGGGTGAATATAACGCGACGAGTTGTAGGGCACGACTTTCAATTATTTTCCAGCAGTCGGAACTGTGGAAAAATTCAGGTGGACAGGTGGACAAGATGACTTGTCTTGCAGAAGCAAGATCCATGGCTGAAAAAGTATAAGAAAAAGGAAAGCTATTTGGTATATATGAACAACTATGTTTAAAACAAAAGAAAACTATGCATATATCTACATGCTTAAAAGCATCAGAATAGAATATATTAGGTGTGTAAACGTGGAAAACCACATCACCGACAACGATGCCAAAAAGTTGATCGGCTCGAATCACGCGTCTAGAATACAGAGACAGATTCAGAAGGAATCGAAGCTTTAAATTTATAACCAGAAACCTTCAAGGACCCCCACAACTTTTATTATGGGGACTAAGTAGATATACGGGGTCGAACATAGGGATGTGGTGATGTTTAGGATTCCCGATATTTCAACCTTGAGTCAGATAAGCCAAGACGATTGTTGATAAAAGTAAGGAGCTAAAACTAGTCTAGCGGGTTGTCACGAATTAAAACAAAACAAAGAAAATAAAATAAAACACAATTTGTAGGATTCTACTAATCAGAGAGAAGGAGTTCCTGGCTATGTAACCACAAGTTGGGCAGTCTATGCACCCGTTCTCAGGTGTAGACAACCCTTAAACACGTCAACAAGCAACCTACATTCAAACATAGCACACACCGTGGTATCTGTTCCTGTGGGGTCATCCCACTCGCTCTCGCGTAGTGTGACTAAAACCCATCTGTGTTATGAAACCTCTCTCGAGGATGACAAACCAACATCCTAGAATATTCTAGATACCGTCTTAGGTCTAGACTATTATGGGATGTTAGGAACATACAATCTTGGACTGTCCTCCTTTCAGATTTTGATTCAAACTATCTTCTCTTATCTATCTCTACAATGAATCTCTCGATATAGGCAGAAATAGCAGTTCAAGCAAGAAAGAGATCAACCAAACTAGCAATCATAACCAAAACGAGAAGATAGAATAGAAAATGTACTAGACCTGGATTAAATCTACTTGCTTAAGGCAAAAGTACATAAACATGCCCAAAACGGGCTACATAGCTAAGAAGGAGCTCAACTAGCCATGGACAAGCTTAGTTGGCACCAAAAAAAGTTGAAAGAACATCGTTTGTACAGAAACCAAGGGGAACAAAAGAAGAAAGGAGAAGAAGAAGAAGAGATTTAGCCCGTAGAGGAGAGGTGGCTCTCTCTCCCTAGCCTTCATATAGGCCGGATCTCGTCCTTGGGTCGTCCTCCTTGATCATCTAGACTCCTCGGCCTCCTTTCTCTCTAGATCCGCCCCAAACAATAGCTTGGCTGGTGGATGGGGGTGGAAGATGATGGTGTTGGCGTTCTCCTTCTCTTGAAGAAGATGGGTCCTTAGTCTTCTCACTCCTCAGCTTCCGCCTTTGGAGATATAAGACCGGAAGTGGAAGATGGTGGGGGGTGGAAGCACGCTAAAGAGGCGGGCATAGAATGAGCACTTAGGCATTCTTAGACCTCCTGACTCTCTCATGGGGCTCTGGGAACCTCACCGGGTTAGAACCAACAAATAGAAAACTCCCCAAATCCGAATAGGCCGATGGAACTTCCCCAAGGTGCAGAACCCCTCTCTAGGTTGCAGGGGGTGTGTATTTATAAGTGAAATGGTCGAGGTACAGATCCAAACCGCAGTCTTGCTTAGTCGCGGTCAAGGTGCACCCTACAGTCACAGTCACAGTCGATGTACCTTCTTCTTGGTCGTGATCGCGGTCTAGGAAGATGTACCTCGATTGAGGTCGAGGTCAATGTAGATATCGTGATCGCGGTCCAGGAGGATGTACCTCGGTCATGGTTAGTGTTAGTTCATCAGTGGCAGTGGTGGCTTGGTAGCGATCGAGGTGTATATCCAGACCACGATCGCGGTTGGGGTGAGCGTGAGTACTGCAGTCGTGGTTGGGACCCTGAGGACTGTGGTTGTGGTGTAGACTTAGTTGCTGCAAAAACATATGGAATTGGGGGGGGGGAAATCATGGAGAATAGATGTCTTTTCAGGTTTGGTTCCTACAAATCCCAAATTTGGCTAGTTGATCAATCTTTATATTGGAAAGGACATAAATTACTATAAGATAAGAAATATGGGTTATTTTGGGTAAATTAAGGCTATAGTGACACAAAGCCATAAATAAGTGCTTAGCATAAATGCATAAATTTGGGTGTTATCAGATATGGAGGATGGGTGCCATGGGTATTCTTGCCTAAGTCAAAGCAAGTCTTGTGGTGGAGGATGTATCTAGACCACTTGACTCTGATATTATCTAAGAAGCAATACATGATCACCACATTGTTCTCTACAATATTCGTTTGATTTTTCTTTGGGTGGATGTTTCAGTTGACCACGAGGGCAAGTATACGCTTCTTGAAATCTAATGCAGAGGAGGGTAGGTTGCTCTTCTTCTTATAAGGAATATAAGGTTTCTTCAAGTAATGATGGATGTCAGGGAGAGTGATATCGTATCGCTTGTAGAAACCCTCAGGGTTAAGGAGGTTAAAATACTCGCCATAATCCTTATGCCAGGTATCATTCTCATTGGCACCTGAAAAGAAGACATTCATGATATCCTCTGAGACTTGGAACTACCAGCTATCATTTATGTAAGGATAACTTGAGTATTAGGAGGAGGTACAAGGGTGTCATAATTCCAACACAAGTTCATGTAGAATTCATGAACGGCTTTCGTGCTAGTCATGGAATTGTGGAAGCACACACGTTCAACACCCAGGGTAGATAGACGATGAACGTGTAACAACTTTGCCACTTGATCGATGACCTCTTGGCATCTAGGGCTAGGCTTAAAGAGTTGGTGAAAAGGGAAATGACTCCATGGGAAAAGGTTCTTATACCTATTAACAGCCTCATTTGAGACAAAGAGAGTCTCATCAAAGGGGATCAAGTGGGAAGATGAAGAGGAGGATGGTGCATTTCTTGGGGTGGCTCTCTTCCTTCTATTTGAAGCCATGTAAGCAAAATAGAGAGGAAAGAGGAAGAAAAAGCATAAAACACACCACCAAAAACGTTCACACACCTAGTTTTAGCAAGGGGGAAGGTCAAGGATGGTCTACCTAGGTCGGATTAGGGCAAGGTTGAGGAAGGGGAGGTCAAGGGTGGAGATCTTAGGGCTAAGGGAGGTGAAATCAGTCGACATTTCTCTAGTTGATAGGGAGAATAGTCGGACGAACCAAAATTAAGTGTGCTCCAGCCCAGGCATCAATCAAGTTCTGTGAACATGGAAACTCAATTGATTGGCTTTTTAAAAAAGCTCTTGGCCATCGATCGGTCGAGTTGGCAACTCAACCAATGGCCAACCTGACACAAAACCAAAAAACTTAATTTCTAGCCATTTGAGTGCTAATTAAATTTCTTTTTCAAGTCCATTATGTATTTTGAACATACTTAGGCACATATCACTCATCATCGGGTACTATTTTGCGATAAACATGCATTTGCAAAAAATACCCAAAAAAGGATAAAACAAGGTAAAATGAACATGAAAAATTGATTTTAAGCATATTAGCAAACAAAGATGATCCAAACAGAGACAATACATATAAGATAGATAACAACTAGCTAGAAGGCATATCAGATTCATTCAAAGCAGTTATAAGCAATTTTAATCTAATAAAGTTAAATTTCTCTCTAGCTAGAGGTTTAGTGAGAATGTCCACCAACTAATTTTCCATGTCCACATGCATGATATATATATCCTTCTTGGCAGTGTGATCACAAAGAAAGAGATGGTGAACCTCTATATGTTTAGCTCTACTATGCAAGATAGGATTATATGGTAAGTTAATTGCACTAGTATTATCACAATAGATAGGAGAAGCATCAAAATGAATGTTAAAGTCTTGGAGCATTTGCTTCATCCATAGGACCTGGGCACAACAACTTCCGACTGCAATGTACTCAGCCTCGGTGGTTAATAATGTCACTGTTCTCAGTTTCTTGGAGAACCAAGACACCAAACATGGTCCTAGGAGGAAACAAGTGCCACTTGTGCACTTTCTATCAATCTAGCAACCTGCATAGTCGACATCACTATAAGCAGTAATAGTAAAGTCCCTTGACTTGGGATACCATATTCCAAAGTTTTGAGTTTTTGCTAAGTACCTTAGAATCCTCTTAACAGCTATAAGATGTGATTTCTTAGTATTTGATTGAAAGCGAGCACACAAGCCAACACTAAACATTATATCAGGTGTAGAGGCAGTTAAGTAAAGTAAACTTCCAATCATACCTCTATAGAGCTTCTTATCTACATTCTCACCTTTTTCATCTTTATCAAGTATGGTGGTGTTTGACATGGATGTGTCCATTGGATTGGTGTTCTCCATCCCAAAGTGCTTAAGTAGCTCACTTCTATACTTGTCTTGGTTGATGAAGTTCCCATCTTTTATTTGTTTGATTTGAAAGCCCACAGAAGAATGTGAGTTCACCCATCATACTCATCTCGAATTCACTTTGCATAAGATCACTAAATTCTTTGCAAAGATCAAGGTTAGTTCTTCAAAAAATGATATCATTAATATAGATTTGAATGATAAGAAAATTATTAGAATTATGTTTTAGAAACAATGTAGAATCCACTATGCCCATGATATAACCATGATCTCACAAAAAGTTCTTTAATTTTTCATACCAAGCCCTTGGTGCTTATTTGAGTCCATAGAGAGATTTTTGCAACAAATAAACATGGTTAGGTAGACTATCATGTTCAAAGCCTGGAGGTTGTGCAACATACACTTCCTCCTCAATTGTACCATTCAAAAATGCACTTTTAACATCCATTTGATACAAAAGAAAGTCTTTATGATTAGCAAAGGCAAGCAACATACGAATTGACTCAAGTCTAGCTATAGGTGCATATGTCTCATCAAAGTCTATACCTTCTTGTTGATTGTAGCCTTGAGCCACTAAGCTTGCTTTGTTTCTTACCACTTTGCCACTTTCATCAAGCTTGTTTCGATAGACCCATTTGGTGCCAATGATCTTTCTATCACTTGGTCTTGGCACAAGGGTCCAAACTTTGTTCTTCTAAAATTGTTCCAGCTCCTCTTGCATATCTAAGATCCATTCGTCATCCCCAAGAGCTTCCTTTACATTCTTAGGATCAAGTTGTGAGATGAAAGTGTTGTTGGCTTGTTCTTTATTGAATGCATCCCACGTCTTCACTCTTTCAAATGGATCACCTAAAATTAGCTCCTTTGGATGATTCTTTGCAAATTGGGGGGTTGGATCCCTCTTTTCATCATCTTTGTCTTCTTCATGAGTAGCCACTTCTTTTCCCTTTTAGTGATGTTGATCTCTTTAAGAATATGAATTACTTCACCTACAACATCATCATTTGGAACAATATATTTGGGAATAGAGGGGTTAGTCTCAATAAACTTTACATTAACAGATTCTTCTATTTTAGCAAGATCAACATTAAAAACTCTATAAGCCTTGCTAGTAGTGCTATAGCCAAGAAAGAAAGCTTGTACGATTTCAGATCAAACTTTTCGAGAAAATCTTTTGTGTTCAAAACAAAACAAGGACATATAAAAATGTGGAAATACTCAATAGAAGGCTTCCTACCACGCCATAGCTCATAGGGGGTTTTCTAAAGCGAAGGATGAGTAAAAACACGGTTTTGCACAAAACATAAGGTAATGACAGCTTCAGCCCAAAACTTCTTAGGAGTATCATACTCAAGAAGCATGGTTCTAGCCATATCCTATAAGGATGTATTCTTCCTCTCTATAATCCCATTTTGTTAAGGTGTTTGAGGTGAAGAGAAGTTGTGTGCATAACCCGATTCTTGAAAAAAAAAGCTCAAAAAGCTCATTTTCAAATTCTCCCCCATGGTTACTATGGATGGAAACAATCTGGAAAGAAGCTACATTCTCTACTCATTTATAAAAGCTCGAGAAAACATCAAGCGTATCACTCTTAGAAATGAGAAATAAGGTCCAAGTATATCTAGAGAAATCATCAACAATAACAAGGCAATACTTGGAACCACGAAGCAATTGAGTTCTCATTGGTCCAAATAGATCAATGTGAAGAAGCTCAAGAGCTCTCTTAGTACTAAAGATTCCTTTTGATTTTAAGTAGGACTTGGTATGCTTTCCTTGGGTACAAGGTTGGCATTCCTCATTCTTTTCAAAATCCAATTTAGGAAGTCCCTTGACCAAATCCTTTTTGCTCAACTTCTTCAATTGATGCATGTTTACATGACCAAGCCAGCTGTGCCAAAGAGAAATATCATTTGTGTTGACTACTAGGCATCTACCAACAATAGGCTTAATAGAGTCAAGAGAAATAACATAAAGATTACTACTTCTAGTTCCCTTATATATAACTTGATAGGTGAGGGAATGTAGAATCAAGCATTCAAAAGAAGTAAATAGTACAAGGTAAACATTATCACAAAGTTGACTAACACTAATTAAGTTGTGATGTAGGCCATCCACAAAAAGAACATTCTTGATACATAAGGATTCACCTACATCACCCTCACCTTTGACTTTACCTTTCTCGTTGTCCCCAAAGGTGACCGATCCTCCTTTCTTTTTGGTGACATTGTTGAAATGGCTTATGTCACCAGTCATGTGCTTTGTACAACCACTATCAACAATCCATCTACCCTTTTCCTACAAGAAAGGAAATGTCAGTTCCCAACTTAAACTTTGGGATCCGGAGTTAGCTTGGGGACCCATTTCATCTTTGGGTTGGTCCCCTATGACTTGTAAGGACATTAAGTAGAGTAATGATCATCACATTTGCAATAAGAATAAACCATAGGATTCTTAGTGTCGTAAGACTCTCCTATAAAGAAAGAGGTATCCTTGCTCTTCTTCTTACCTTTGACTTTGCTTTTTCCCTTTGATGCTACCCCTTCAGATCCCAAACCACTAGTACCACTTTGTTTGGTAGAATGGTTAAGGATTTCATTTAGGGGGTTCTTTCCTTTGAGGAATTTCTATAGGGATGCTCTCAATCTATGGTTATCATCATTTAAAGGAACAACGGTAGAAGATAAACTAGATATTCCATCCCTCGCATGCATAACATCAGCCTCAAGACATAAAGCTTTAGTTAAATATGAGTCTTTTTCAAGAGAGATAGAAACAAGATTAACACTAGGCAATAAAGGTCTAGAAGATAGATCATTTACTTGAGCAAGCAACCTAGCATTTTCAGATTTAAGCATTTGAATCTCTTTAAGATAAACATCTCTCTCTTCTATACGAGCATCAATAAGGAGCTTAAATTCAACATTTTCAGTTTTAAGCAATTCAAGCTGTTTGAGGAAATTTTTATTTTCTTCCTTAAGATTCTCAATGTTCTTAAGGTAGATATCATTCTCAACTTAAACCCCATTGTATTGGATTTCAAGATCAAGGTATTTCACTTGCAAATTATCAATACTCTCAAGGTTGGTTTTCTCATTCAATTCAAGAATTTCAAGCCCAGCATAAAGTTCATCAATAATTTTTCCTAGCCGTTTTAGGTTTACATTTAGCAAAAGATGAACGGATAGAAATAATCATGTCAATAATAGCTTCCTTAGATAATTCATGCAAGCTTACCTTGCTTACCCCACCAATATCTTCAATAGTAGAGGCCATGAGGGCAAGGTGGCACTCTCCATCTTCTTCGAAGCTTGAGCTTCTTGAAGATGAAGCTTCCCAAGCCGCATGAGCTGCATTCTTGTGTCTCTTCTCCTTCTTATCCTTCCTCTTATATTTGCTCTCCTTCTTATATTCCTATTCCTTCTTTGAGTTTCCATTGTGATGTGACTTTCTTGACTTTGGGCATTCACTCTTGTAGTGCCCCTTTTGACTACACTTGTAGCATCTCGGAGTGGAGGAGGAGGAGGCTTGCTTTCCCTTAAAGTGTTTTCCCTTGATATAGTTGGATTCATGCTTACTAGGGCCTTCATCTTCACTAGAGGAGGAGGGAGAATTTCGGCAAGCAAGTTGTTGTTGAAGGATGACATCCTCCACTTTTGCTTCGAAAGCACTATCTTTGATCTTCTTGGCTTCCTTCTCTTCTTGCTTGTCAAGTCTAGGCTCATGAGCTTGAAGATTTCCAATGAGTTCTTCAGTTGGGATGTCACCAAGGCTCCTCACTTATTCAATGGAGGTGACCTTTGACTCCCTTCTCTTTAGTAGAGTCCTCAAGATCTTGGATTTGATTACACCTCTATCCAAAGAGTTTCCCAATGCAGTCATGCCATTGATAATGACATTTAGTCTTGAGTACTTCTATACAATCCCTTCTTTCTTACCCATCTTGAAGAGCTCTAGAAGGTTGTTCAACATGTAGATCTTTGCCTCCTTGACTTTGTTTGTGCCTTCATAGGTAATGCACAGATTGTCCCAAATCTCATAGGTGGTGTCCCAAGATGAGATCTGGTTGAACAATGTAGGCATGAGGGATACGTAGAGGATGTTAATGGCTTTGGAATTGAGTTGAGCTTCTTTGAGTGCATCTTCACTCCATGTATCTATAGCTCCGGTTGGATCCTTATAAGGTGTGACCATCACCTTCTACATGTCGAAGTTCATCCCTTGAATGTAGAACTACATACACCTCTTCTAATAGAGGAAGTTGGTGCCATCAAAGACCAGAGGATGCATTGAGAATCCTCCCTCTAGGTTGAGAGAACCAAGTAGGTTGTTGCCCATCTTCTCGTCTCATGGGAGATTGTTGGAGATGAACCTTAGCTCTGATACCACTTGTTGGATATAAGGGCTCTAGAGGGGGGTGAATAGAGCTACAAAAATTCCTTTGCCTTCTCCTTCACCTGGAGAATATCACCACCTCTTCAACAACCTTGAAGAGGACCATCTACAACTCCTTCTTCACTTGATGGAGCTTGCTTCACCTTTTCTTCATATAAGAAGGGGATAGGAAAGTAGTGAAAGATTGAGAGCTTTACAAGCACAAGGGTGGAGCTCTCTTACAATAATCCTAACTCACTCACAAATCACAAAATGAAGTGTAAACTAGAGAGAGAAAGGGGTTGATGGAGTAGTAGCATACTCAACTATAGCAAGGACCTTGAATGTATGGAATGAGCAAACTTGGAATGAACTCCAAGGGGTCCTATTTATAGCTGAGGGTGCACCCTTGAGTTGGGGAACACTTAGGGCTGAAATATAGCCATTTTTGCGCAAGGCAATAGATCTATTTTTTCCCAAACAAGTCACCAACAGTTATAATCACTTTTTTTATGTTTTCTGTACAGTACATTTGGTCGAGTTTCAATAAAGGTAACTCGACCGATCAACTAAAAGACAAAGATAATTTTCAAACTATCGGTCGAGATTATTCTAGGGAACTCGACCGATCAGCCAAAATCGAATTTGGTTAGTGATTCGGTCGGTCGAGTTCTGTGAATCCACAACTCGACCGATCAACCATCTTCAGAAAATCAACCATAAGATCGATCGAGATTGTAACTTGACCGATGAATAGCATGTGACAAATTTTCTAAATTGACTTATGGGTGATTAAACCTTGGTATTAAGTGTCCCACATATTTTTCTCATCTTAGTTACAAGTCATATCATCAATACAAGTGATTGCAAAATTCTTCTAAGGTCGTTTAAAGTGATTTCCTAATTAGCACACTTGCATTACATTTGAATTAAACTTGGGCAAGCTAGGGCTTGTGTAATTTGATCCTTTTCATGTACCTAAAGTCTGAAATAAATCTTGAACAAACATATTAGATACATATGAATGGAATGGTTGAGTCATTATCAAAATATGGACAATGTATAACCTTTAGGTCAACACCTTGATCTTCGTTTTCGTGACTTTAAATCACTTGTTGATCTTTGCTTGTGAAATGTCTCAATTCGGTGAGTGGACAGAAGCATTGTTGCTCGGCATCCATGGCAAGCAGGTGAGGGGAGAATCCCCCACTTGATTTCTCTATTCTACCCTCCTCATTTCCTTCTTTTCTTTGTTTTTTGCTTAGGGGTAAATTATTCTTTTTGCCTCATTTTAGTTTCCTTAGTCGCACGCCTCACTTCTTGCTGACTGGATGAGATGGTAGTTGGTGATTGGGCCAACTAAGTGGAACCAGTACCTCTCTTGCAAATTCATATTGCTTATTTGGCTTAATCAGATTTCCTAATTGGCCGAAATTGCAATAATCATATCTCTTAGTCCACTTGTCTAACAATTAAGTAAAAATATGTTTTGGAATGGAAATAAATGTGATCTTTCTAATAAAATAGTTTAAGAGTCTAATTTCCATGTTTTCAATGGTTGATTTTTGAGGATCTAATTAATTAATATAAAATCCCTAAAATTGATAACTTATTCATCTTAACTCTAAATGTAGCAAATAAATATGTTTTCTTGAACAAGAGAATCTAATAAATTGTTTGGTGAAATTTTTAGAGTCAAAATTTGATGTTTTCTAGAGAGGTCTAGAATTAGGGTTTCATTACATTTATATGAATCTCAAAACCCAAATACATGTGAATAATTTGGAATTTGGCAAAGTTGATCTTGGAAACAATTAGGTTGGTGAATAGCATTTCTAGGACTCTGAAATAAGGTATGTTTACATCCCTTATTATTCCTTCGGAGCAATAACCTATCTTTATATTTCTCTTTGTCCTATGGACACTAGCCTTTACACTATCTCTTTTTCTTTCAAAATTATGGTTCATGTGAACTACTTTATTTGCCAGTGATCATGTTATACTGTTTGGACATTTTTTGGGACTCTTCCTTATATATCACTCATGGTGGAAAGAAAATTGGTGATATATTTTCTTTTGCCCACTTTTGAGGTGGATGTTGATTAGGATCATGTGATCCCACTTTATGTATTTGTTGGATGTTTTGATTCCTCATATTTTGATTTATTCTTGCTTACTCTTTTGTTATGTATCATGTTGTGACTACTAGTATAATGTACATGTGCTTTTTATGTGGATGTGAAAATTCCCACTTATGAGTGCATATGTGAAAATTCCTGCATATGAAAATATTTATGGCAGACATGTTTTCTTGCCCAGGCAGATGTTGACAGACCCTGCCACTCCATATTTTAGAAAAAATGTATACAAGACCCTCCTCACCCCATTTTTGTGGTAGACATGTTATTTCCTACCTACATATTTATGTTATCTAGTATTGTCATAGGTGAAACACATGGATGCCTTACTCTTATTTAATTGAAACTCTTATTACTTTTATTCCCAATTGGGTAATACTTTTCTTTTTCTATGGGAAGCCTTTTATTTTGATGTCCTTTATTTCATATATTGCTCAATTTTCGTTTTAGTATGCACATTCTAGCTTTTTGTGGATGTTATCTATTTTGTCCTCTTGTTGAGTTATGCTTCCAACCCCAGTGTAGGACAAGGAGAACATGGCAGTTAACATGAACTTATCTTAAGGAGTTGAAGCTTGGAGACAATCTTGATATGGTTTAAATTTCCCTCTATGAGATTCTTATGATGTAATATCCATGTAAACCCTATGTGGGAGATTATGGTGTCCTTTTAAAAAATTGATTATAGTCATGAAACCTTTATGTTTCTGCTTTACTATGGTCATTTGTATACCATTATTTGAAATTTGAAAATTTTACACCTGTTCTAGCATACCTTTTGAGTGTGTTTGGAATGGATGTTTTATTCTTCAAATTTTTAGTAGGGAGTGGATCCCTTATAGGTCCCACTCCTTACAACATGGTATCACAACCCATGGTAGTTGGAATCTGGCTATTTCAATTTTTTCTCTCTAGTTAAAACCTTTTCCATACATAGTAACCCTTTAGGTGAAATTTTTTCCATAGAATTTGCCTAAGTTGTCCATGAGTTGATGAATAGTGATATGAAGTGCACATTGGAGTCATGTTTAGTGAACCCTTATGTGAAGAGGTTTAGGTAATCAACCTTACCATAAAGGATTATGGTGATATGTACCTTTGGATGCAATAAGGTTTTACTTGAGGATGGAATTAGATTATGAGGATGAGGTACTAGTAGGACAAGGAGATCTTATTATGGAAAATTGTGAGGAGGAAATACCCCTCTCTTTTATCTTAGGATTTCGGGGGGGGGGAATCTCTGTCAGGGGTTTATGACTTGTAAGGACCCTGACCCACTGATTCAGCCCTATTTTAGGGCTTCATCTTGTGTCATTTTGCATTTCAATCACATCTACAACTGTTATATTACATGTTATTTCCCTCAATATGTGTTTTATTGTAAAATGCACTTATAGATGGTTTTTGCATGTTTTATAGGTACTTTGGCCACTATTTGATGGATTGGAAAGAAGATGGTTGAATCTAGGGTTTCCCTAGGCTTGAAGGAACCCAAAATGAGGCCAAAACCACTCCAAGCCTACCCCAAGTGGTCAACGGATGTATTAAAACAATAACCTTCATGGATGGCCAATTTCAACACTCAAATGCAGGAGAAAGACCCCATAACGGTCGTGCTACCATGGAATGGCCGTTCTGTGACATTCCCCAATCAGTAGAATCTTCATAATTGACCCAGTTGGCCAGAAAAACCGTGCTATCAAGAATGGCCATTTTGGGAGTTCCCAGTTAGGTTGTGCTACCAATCCCAGAAAACCAAAATCCCAAAATCCCCCTATTCATTCCATTTTTTCATCACGGCCGTTCCCATCCACCACGGTCGTGCTACACACAATTTTACCTGATTTTCTGCATTATTCTACCCACTTTGCCCCCACTTAACCAAATGCTTCCCCCACACCTATATATACCTAGGTGGCGGAAAGTGCCTGAGGTTAGCTACCCTACAACCACTCTAGCCTCCCCATTTAGTCCTCCACCCATTCCCACCTCATTCCACATCCATTTCACCATTTCCACCATCAAAACCCTACTTTCCTTCCATTTCCACCCCACATCCATGCCATTCACTTACCTTGGAGGAGGGAGCTCGAGCTACAGCTGCTAGGAAGTGGAGAAGGAAGAGTATTCACTGAGCTCATCATGTCTTTTCACTCCTCTACTCATTCTATCTCCTTTCTCTTTGTATTTTGCTTTGTTATGAGTAGATAGGCCCCTTGGGTGGGTTGTTTGGGGGAAATTATGTTACTTTGATACCATGTTGGGGGGAAAATGACATGTAAACTTTGTAACTCTATTTGTTAATGATTATATTCTATTTCTATCTCATTCTCCATGAATTTCTTGTTGGTTTGTGTGTGAAATCGCCTAGGAATTTAGGCAAATTGCTTGTATGTGTGAATTTTGGGATTTGCCCCTAGGTCTAATTCTTGGATCCCTAGGTTGCCTCCCATCTTCCTACATCCTAATCAATCTCCCTAAACCTAAGTGAAGTATCTAAGTATCTATATTAGATAATTCTAGTACAATTAGCATGGAGCCTTCCCAAGGCTAGAATGTGGGGGAATTGGGGTCCAACGCCCTAATTTCACCTCCCTGTTACTATCGTCGGCCCCTAATTGCCCTAGGAATGCCTAATCTAGAAACCTAGACTTGATTAGACTCTAATTGAATTGAACCTAATCCCTAACCCAATTGAGCCTCGTAAGGGTAGTAGGGGGTGTTAGGGACTAGTTCCCCTATACACAACCTAGCATATCCATGGCCAGTTAGTAGCTTAGGTTAATTCATTAGACTCTTAATTGTTGTTTGGTTTGGATAATCTAAATGGAATCCTAATGTTCATATGTCACCCCCCAACTTAAGTGATAAGTTCATACCCCTAAACATCCCATACCTCTCTTTATTGATTAAAACCCTTGTTTTGTGCCTGCTTAGCTTAGTTAGCTCTTTCTTTTCTCAGTTATCTTCCTGATTTGTTCTTGTTGTGTTCATGTTAGTTTAGCTCTTTAATTGCTCTTTTGCTCCTCTCTTGCTTGCCTTAGTGTAATTTTCCTTTATATACCAAGCTTAATCCTTTCTTGCATGTTTCACCTTACTCTAGCCTAGGGTTAACTTAGATTTCATTCTTGCCTTTAATTGCTTGTTTGTCCATAATAGTTTAACAACCAAAACAACCTTCAAACCCTTAACCCTAGTCTCCGTAGTAGGAACCTAGAAAAACTAAATCTAGCTCTAGTTCCCCCTCTTTTCCCTATGGATCGACCCTATACTTTCCACCTTCCTATACTACGACACGACCCCGTGCGCTTTTGGGTGTAGTTGTTTTAGTGTGAGTAGGTGTTAAGTTAGGTTTTATAAATATCGAAAGTGAATACACTGTGTGTGTCTATCCGCGGGGTTGCATCTATTCAAACTTCAATTGAGTAGTGTGTAACACCATTGGCAGAAACGCACCACCCACATTTTGGGCTAACCATGTTTGTTTTGCCTAAGTATGTTGCTTAGAACCTTGGTCTAATAATTTGAGATGTAATTAGGTCATCTTCATAGCTCAAAGTTTCTTATTTGATCTTGTTTGGTTGATGCTTGTGTTTTGTGGTGAGGTTTTGGTACAAATTACAATTAACCCAGAGTAAGGATTGATGTGTAAGTTTCCCACCTCTTGAGCATTCCTTCTCTCTCTTAGCATCATCTAGAGGAGAGAGAGATGGGCACCTTGTTTGGATCTTAGTTGTGAGGTGATATCCCTGGTGATGTGTTGAACACATGTGCGAGGTGTGTCTTGCACCTAGATATGTTGTCTTGAGCTAGAGAGCCCTAGAGAGGTTTTGTATTAGTTTGTGAGTATGTAGGGTTGAACCCTATTGGTTTGTGAGTGTGTAGGGTTGAACCCTATCTATTTGTGAGTGTGTAGGGTTGAACCCTATCAGTTTGTGGGGTGTGTAGAGTTGTACCCTATCAGTTTATGGGTGTGTGGAGATATGGTATCGGGCATGACCTTAGTAGGAGACCAAGAGGGTAAGACCTAGTCTAGACCTTATCATTATGTCTTGCATGATGTTGTACATGTGGCTCCTTTTCATGGACCAGTAGAACCTAAGATCCTAATATGATGACACCTCTTCCATGATCTCTCTCACATACCCCTTGTATATAATATTCTTTCTCCCCATGCAAGATGATCCTTTTGGTCATCCTTGCTTCCTCTCCTTCTTGGTGGATGACGTACAGAAGCTTAAGGAGCTAGAGAGTCTCTCTTGGAGCTTGGTCGACGAGTTCCAAGTTGTGGTGTTCTTTGATCATCCTTCATCTTCTACCTTGGTAAGCTATGTTTATTAGCTCTCTTTTCATCTTCTTCGTCTCAGACATGGATCATGGATACCTTCGTTTCATCTTAAACCATCTTAACCTTGGTATCATCTTCTTTCTTGTAGGTGTAGTGGTGACCAAGTTTGGTGGATCATCTTCTACCTTGAGCTCATGAGCTTGAAGCTTGACCTTGGAGCTTGGATCTTGGTGGTAATCTTTGAGGCAGGTTATATAGCTCTTAACCTCCTTTGTTATTTTCACTCTTCATATTCTTATGTTTGTTATTCATCATGAGATTGTTCATCTCTTGTATGCTAGTAGTTGTTAGTGGTTTTAGAACTATTTTGATGATGGAATCTCATTTGATTTGGTATTCATGTCTTGCACCTTCTTGTTGTTGACCTAGAGGTTATACATTGTCCATATTTTGATAATGACTCAACCATTCCATTCATATGTATCTAATATGTGTATTCAAGATTGATCTCAGGTTTTAGGTACATAAAAAGAATCAATTTACACAAGCCCTAGCTTGTCAAAGTTCAAGTCAAATGCAATGCAAGTGTGCTAATATGGAAATCCCTTCAAATGACCTTAGAAGAATTTTGTAATCACTTGTATTGAAGATATGACTTGTAACTAAGATGAGAAAAATATGTAGGACACTTAGTACTAAGTTTTAATCACTTTTTAATCGAATTAGAAAATTGATCACAGACTGTTGATCGGTCAAGTTTCAATCTCGACTGATCCCATGGATCAATTTTCTAATGATGTGTATCAGTCGAGTTGTGCATTCACATAACTCGACCGAGTGGCTTACTAACCAAATACAATTTTGTCTGATCGGTTGCATTTCCCAGGACAAAATCGACCGATAGTTTGAAAATTGGGTTTGTCATTTAGTCGATCGTTCGAGCTACCTTTATTGAAACTCGACTGACTGTACTGTACGGAAAATGTAGAAAAAATGATTCTAACCATTGGTGATTTGTTTGAAAAAAAATCTATTTCCTTGAGCAAAAATGGCTATATTTTGGCCCTAATTGTTCCCCAACTCAAGGGATCACCCCCAGCTATAAATAGGACCCCTTGGAGTTGATTTCAAGGTTGCTCATTCACTACATACAAGGTCCTTACTATAGTTTAGTGTGCTACTACTCCTTGAGCCCCTTTCTCTCTCTAGTTTACACATCATTTTGTGATTTGTGAGTGAGTTAGGATTATTGTAAGAGAGTTCCACCTTTGTGCATGTAAAACTCTCAAATCTTCTACTACTTCCCTATCCCCTTCTCTCATGAAGAAAAGCTGAAGCAAGCTCCATCGAGTGAAGAAGGAGTTGTATCTGGTCCTCTTCAAGGATGTTGAAGAGGTGGTGATCTTATCCAAGTGAAGGAGAAGGCACATGATGAAGATCCAAGAGGAGAAGCAAAGACCTTCAAGGTGGAAGACTTGAGATTGAGTGGGTAAGACCTAGGTGGAGGCTGAAGACTCAAGCTAAGTGGGTAAGTTTCTTGTTAAGGTGGAGATCTCCTTGTGGTTGGATGGGTAAGTCTTTTGGTGGTCTATTGTTGTAGATCTCTATTGTGATATAATAGAGAATAGCACTTGCAAAGTCCTAGAGGTTGACCTCTCTAGGTAGTGGACTGAATCACTTCTAGTTTGAAGTGTGGAACCACTCTACATCCCTTTGCCAAGTGCTTTCTTTCAATCTCTCTCATCCTTGCTATGCTTGTTAGATAGGACTTCAAATTGTCATTAAGCTTTTTTGCTCCTAATTAATATAATTTGAAGGTCCAATCTATTTTGTGAGAAATTTTTTAGTTCTATTCAACCCCACCTAGAGCCATTAGATCCAACAAGTGGTATCAGAGCTAAGGATATTCTCTAACAATCTCCCACAAGATGAGAAGATGGGTAACAACCTACTTGGTTCACTCAACCTAGAAGGAGGCTTTTCCATGCACCCTCTGATCTTTGATGGCACCAACTTCCTCTATTGGAAGAGATGGATGCAATTCTACATTCAAGGGATGAACTTTGATATGTAGAAGGTGATGGTCACACCTTACAAAGAGCCAACTAGAGCTATTGCAACATGGAGTGAAGCTTCTCTCAAGGAGGCTCAACTCAATGCAAAGGCTATTAGCATCCTCTTTGTAGCTCTCACTCCCACAGAGTTCAACCGGATCTCATCATGGGACACCACCTATGAGATTTGGGACAAGTTGTGCATCACATATGAAGGCACAAAGCAAGTAAAGGAGGCAAAGATCTACATGTTGAACAACCTCCTAGAGAACTTCAAGATGGGAAAGAAAGAAGGCATTATGGAGATGTATTCAAGGCTAAATGTCATCATTAACAGGTTGGCTGCATTGGGCAACACTTTGGATAGAGGAGTCATCAACTCAAAGATCTTGAGAACTCTTCCAAAGAGATGGGATTCAAAGGTCACCTTCATTGAAGAAGTAAGAAGCCTTGGTGACATCCCAACTGAAGAACTCATTGGCAATCTTCAAGCCCATGAGCCTAGACTTGACAAGCAGGAAGAGAGAAAGCCAAGAAGATCAAAGATAGTACTTTCAAAGAACAAGTGGAGGTTTTTATCCTTCAAGAACAACTTGCTTACCGGACTTCTTCCCCCTCCTCTAGTGAAGATGAAAGCCCTAGTGAGCATGAAGCCAAATACATCAAGGGCAAGCACTTCAAAAGAAAGCAAGCCTCCTCCTCCTCTACTCCGAGATGCTACAAGTGTGGACGTCAAAAGGGGAACTACAAGAGTGAATGCCTAAAGTCAAGAAAGTCTCACCACAAGAGAAAATCAAGGAAAGAAGAGGATTACAAGAAGGAGACCATGCATAAGAGGAAGGACAAGAAGGAAAAGAGACATAAGAATGCAGCTCATGTGGCTTGGGAAGCTTCATGTTTGATGGAGTTTTGCAACGCCACTAAAAATCCTAGAGATGATGAGTCCCTAAGTTTAGCCTTACTAGTACTATGGTAAGATCTCCACCCACGTATGCTAGGACACGCGGAAGTCTTATCGTAGTATAGTTAAGGGTCGAATCCTCGGGACAACGGACTTGATGTAATCAAGATGGAAAACGTTTTAGTCGTACTTAACTACTTAACAGTTGATATTTAGATCGAAAGTTTGATTTGGTTTAAAGCTAAGTGCAAGGAAAGTAAAGCAAGAAAGTAGAAATTAAGGTTGTAAACAATGATTAAAAACCACTAGGATGTTATCGGGTTTCACACCACTACACATGGATCAAGACATGCAACATAATAAAAAGACCTGCAAAGAGAAACCAATCAGCTAGTATCTTTGTAGACTTAGCTTCCTTTCGGATAACCAACTACGAGGAGTGTGGAATATTGTAATGCTAGCCATCCCCTAACGAATGGTCACTTACTTTGCATTACTCCTTCATGAAGTGTGTTCCTCGACCTTACCAAGGTTGCACTTCCATACGTCAACTGATTCCATTTCATAGTATGAAAGTGCAACGATGGGAGTGAGTTTACTCCACTCGTGAAAGCACTCCTAGATAATGAAACAGACATATGGTGACTACATATGTCTAGAACCAACATTCAATCGATATTCAGATCTAAGGGTATAAACGTAGACAATTCATACCAAGAGACAATAAGTAACACAAGTTGATGATCAAGCAACAAGCATTCATTAAACGATTGATGTTGAGCCAAAAGGAGAGTATCTCTATTGCAAATGATTGAATTACATTGCATGAAATGAAAACATGGGTTGTGGGGCTACTCCCCGCACCCTAGTGAAAAGGACTACTCGCTCATCTCAAGAGCAAAGGAAGGGGTGAGAAGAGAGAGAAACAACGACATCTCCACAGAGGAGGG
Organism: Alisma plantago-aquatica; assembly: GCA_963693085.1. Taxonomy (NCBI): domain Eukaryota; kingdom Viridiplantae; phylum Streptophyta; class Magnoliopsida; order Alismatales; family Alismataceae; genus Alisma; species Alisma plantago-aquatica. Next base: position 465,154,797 of record OY856409.1, on the reverse strand, counting down.
AAGGTTGAACCCTTGGTGGAGAGAGCAACGATCTTCACACTTCGTGGTTGCCTTGATGAAGGATCTTCTCCTCCCACCTTCTTTGTTGATGAGAGAGAAGGTAGCTTGATGATGAGATGTGGACCTCAAACCGGCAGCCTTAAGACAATGGATGAAGGATGGAATTGCTCTGGAACTGGAGGGGCAGCCTTTGGGCATCTGAGATCTCCCCCCCTGGAGGACCCTTGGGGTCTTATTTATAGGCTTTGAGTGAAGTCCAAACGGTTTGGAGACCATTTGGACCTCAAGACCATTTGGGGCCTCAAGACCGTTTGGACTGTGAGACCGTTTGGCTTCAAACGGTCTTGAGACCGTATGAACTATGAGACCGTTTGGCTTCAAACGGTCTTGAGACCGTATGAACTCCATGCGGTCTCAGGACCGTTTGGCTTCATGCGGTCTTGAGACCGTTTGAACTCCATGCGGTCTCGGGACCGGTTGGCTTCATGCGGTCTTGAGACCGTTTGAACTCCATGCGGTCTCGGGACCGGTTGGCTTCATGCGGTCTTGAGACCGTTTGAACTCCATGCGGTTTCGGGACCGGTTGGCTTCATGCGGTCTTGAGACCATTTGAGTCCATGCGGTCTCGGGACCGGTTGGCTGCATGCGGTCTTGAGACCGTTTGACTCCATGCGGTCTCGGGACCGGTTGGCTTAATGCGGTCTTGAGACCGTTTGACTCCATGTGGTCTCGGGACCGGTTGTCTTCATGCGGTCTTGAGACCGTTTGACTCCATGCGGTCTCGGGACCGGTTGGCTTCATGCGGTCTTGAGGCTGGGTTATTCTTTTATGATTTTTTTGTGCTTTTTCTGCATATATAAAAGGAAAAAGTTAGTCTGATGGTGTATTTACAAAAAGGGGTAAAATTAGGATTATGTATAGTTTAAACTTAAAAAGAGTATGGAAAACTAAGGAAAAAGACTAAGATAAACGACTAAAATAGGAGGTTATCACCCCCCCTAACTTAGAGTCTAGCTTGTCCTCAAGTTAGATAGAGCTGAGACATGTAATGGCGAGGCGATTTTATTTAGGATTTCCATATTCTTGCTTCAATTCTTGACCTGAGTTCCCCTGGGGTCATATCAAGTCTTATTGCATGCCTTGATTCTTTCAAATTTCGAGAGTTGCTTGGATCTCAGGTTCTTTCCGTATCTCAAAGTTTGCATTGGGACCACCTTATTTTGTGCATGTTGTTGACTCTAATCAGCTTTATACCTCTCTGAAAAACCTACTGGAAGCTAGAAAGGGTATGAGGGTTGGCTAAAGGCTTTGAAGTGTAGCTCCCCCTTCAAGTGGGGGAGGGGTTGTCTATGCTTTTTAGAATCTCACTACCAGGCACGACACATCTGCCTTTATGAGGGCAGCTAAATGTACCGGATGGGCGAGTCCTTTATGAGCCTTTCATAAACTTAGAAACTTTAGGGTTTCACTACCGGGCACGACACATCTGCCTTTGTGAGGGCAGCAGAATGTGCCGGCCGGGTGAGACCTTCGTCAGTTCTTCGTATAGATCCTTATGCGTGGCACAACTCTCATAATTTTATTCGTCTCTCTGGCTTTTATTCAATAACTCACAGGCTTGGGTTTTGGGATTTTTGAGGATTTATTTTGGGCGGCCGAGCCTCTTTTATTTTGAAGAGAGGAAAGCTGTTCTTAAAGTTTTTCAACGTGCACTTATTTGGTTTGTGGTCCACTTGCAGAACTTTTTGATTTGGAAGTTACCTGATTTCCCTCTCATCCTCGAGATCTTGGCTTATTTCTGCCTTGATTTTGACCTGTGGAGAGTCAGATGAAGAATTGAAGCAAAAATATGAAATCACTAGTGGGTGGAAATTGATAAATCGCCATTCGATGTCTAAGTGCTATTTACTTATAGGGACTAACATGATTCTAGAGTTAGTTGATGTGACTATTTTTGAAGAAGAAATTAAGTAAAAAGGATTTTAAGAATAAGGAATTGTATGGAAAGTGTTAGATAGAAAGAGGAGTGTAGAAATTGATACCTCGCCCTTGTCTAATGCACCCCCCCTAACTTATCACGCACTCTGTCTGCAGAGTGGCAAAGTGATAGGGTGAGAAGTCATTAGGACAAGGGCCGCAGGTTAAGGTAAATCTTCATTTGCCCCCGGGGAACGAAGTAGATTGGATGCGAACTGTCCTCGTAAAGCGTGGTACTCCACGTCAGTCATTTCCTCTACTGGTCTTTGAAGAACAATGATGGTGTACATCCAGTAGAGGACATGGATGCCACAATCGTTCGATTGTCGTATTTGCTGGGGGCATTTGTGGCAGAAGGCGGGGCGATGGAAATGTTCTTTGTCGTATGCCTTTGTATGCTGACTTAGAAGATCGATTAATTTCTCTGCGCACTCCTTTGCTACTACTTCTGTTGGCGTCTTTGGCGTCACAACGTAGTGTCGCTGTCGAGCGTTGAACTAGCTGTCGGAACTGTTGTATATTGTGGTTGTTCCGTCTGGGAGGTTTGTTGCCATGAGAATCCAATGCTCATGATATAGGATGGGTAACATGATGAACTTCGGCATTGTGTGTTGGAGATATGAGATCAGTGCATCAGTTGTGCCGAAGTTCTTGAGCTTTAGGAGATCATCTTTCATATATGGAGACGCCATGTATGTGTATGGGTTGGTTTGGCCAAGTAAAAACTGGTAGGCGGCCATGAGGCTGACAGAAAGGGATCCCTTATCTTGTAGAGTCTCTCGCAGTGAATATGCCATTACAAGTATGTCTCGAGACATGAATACTAGGTCATCTTTGTCTGCGGAGAGTCGCACCATAATGATACGCAATTAAAGATCATTCAGACCCTTACAAGCATCGCGATCAAAATCAGGAAATGTTGGGTTGATGGTGTAAGAAATTCGCTCTTGATTTTATCTTGCTCGGGCGACTTGGTCTGCTCTGACTCTTTCAAAACTTGTCAGAAAGGTTGCCGTTGTCGTCGCTGGACAGCTGAGAAAAGGTACCGAGGAACATCATCTGGTGACATAGTTGGGTCGTTGAAGAATCGTCTATCACAGATGAGTTCCATGGCATAGCGTCCTCGTAGGGAATGAAAATCTTCAGCTACCAGGTCATTGAATGGGATTTCCTGGTTTAGTGCTTGGATGTGTCGGATGGTGCAGAAAGCACTGTCCCCAGATCCCTCGGTGGCTTGGACTGGAGGGTTTATGATTCTGAACCATGGTTGGCTCCAGTCTTGGCGAAGAGATGGGCGTGCAACCCAGATTAATTTAAGCAGCCGGAAGGGTATACACCTAGCTTCTCCTGCTGCTTCTCCTACGAAATTTATTGTGCCGGCTGGTAGCTCGGTGCTACAGAAGTTGTATACTTTGGCATCCCGAGCCTCGGTATCCACGATCATAAAAAGCCAGTGGTCCGAGACTTGGAAGGGCAGTGTAAGATAACGTGCCCTTCTTGGCAAACCGACACGCAGCCGCTCAACTGATTTTTCGCGTATGTATTTGTATAAAAGGCCAAAAGACAAAGCGGGCGAAGCATTAAAAACCGGTTGTTGCCGCTTGTGACTTCTATATGTTTCTATACAATTGGCGAGGAGGACACGGAAGATCACCATTGGCACCGTGGACCGAGGTCGTAGGATGCAACGGAAATCTTCGCGTGTCAACTTATGCCTGGTTTTGGTGTTATGATAGATTATGTCTTCCCCTACTTTTGCATCGCCCACTATAGTGTTCAGTATAAAAATGTCCTGAGCATCTAAAGTAGAGATGGCTGCCATATCTAGGTTGTGCATTTTGTGCGGCAGAGGAGGTGGCGGGGGAAGCTCTTGTGGTGGAGGAGAAGCAGGTTGTTCGAAGGCCTCTACATGGCCCTCTAGATTATCATCCAAGTCAGAGGTCGAGTCAAGATCCTCGTCCGTGTCTAGACTTACTCGGTCTGCCTCGTCTTGGTAAGGGGGAGAAGGTGCAGAGAAGGGAGCAGAGGTTTTTGGCAGGCTGGCGCTGGTTCCTAATATGCATTGTTGTAACTCAGCATAGGCCGCGTCCTTGGCAGCTTCCCCATTGGACCCCATAGCTGAATAGTCAAACAATTGATCCCCATATGACATGTTGACATTGTCGTTGTGTGGGGACTTGGGGCGATGGTCACTGTCCTGGTGATCTTTGTCGGACCCTTTTTGGGAGGGTCCTACTGCATGCCCGGGGTCTTCTCCGTCATCATGCTTGTCGTCCGAAGATGTATCTTTGTTGGAGTCAGTAGATGAGTCGGAGTCGTCGTCTTCTTCATCATCATCATCCGCAGCTTCGTCTGTTTGCTTTTTGTTGGAAGACTTTTTACACCGCCGATGAGTGGCTTGTAGCTCGTCGAAAGCCACTTGCAGATGCTCGTGTTTTTCGAGCAGTGCATCGTGGGCTTCTTTAAGGTCTGTGAATCTGCCCTCGGCGGAGAGGAGACATGCTGTCAGTTCTTTGACTTGGGCACGTAGCTGTTGGGTTTCATTGTTATTTGCCTCCTCTTGGTGATGATGTAGCTGCGTAAGTGTTCCATCAATGGTAGCCAAGCGCGTGCTCAGGGCCTCTTGATGTTGCTAAAGCTTGCGGAGATTCTCGGGCAGAGGTTGAGTCTGTTTGGAGATCTCATCGACTTTTTGTGATGTAGCTTCTTGATGACGCGTTGCTCCAAGGACCAGGTCCGGCAGGTTGTTGGTGTGGCTGTTGATGTGCTCAACTTGCTTAGCCACTTCGTCCTGTCGTTGCTGGATGCCTTGGAGGAAGGTAGGCAAGGCTCGGTGTTGTTCGTCGATCTTGGTTACCTGTCGTGATAAATAATGTACACAAGAAAAAATAGAATTTAATATGTTAGAAGGATCGGTGAGGAGTTTTCGGACAGCGTCAAATTGACGGCCGAATTCCTCACCGATGTTAGTAAAAGGGACCCCAGGAGCGGAAGGGTGAGATGACTGGGGTCTGTGTGGGACGGTGTTAGTGTCTTGTGGAAGAGACACTGATGATGCCCCGAGCTGCGTAGTGACTGTGGATGTAGTCACCAGCGGTGTCGGGGTGGTGGCGGATGTGAAAAGTGGTGGTATTTGAGGCGAAAGTGGTGGTAGCGACAATGATGGGGTGGAAACTGTGGGAGGAAATGGAAGGGTGGTGAAGTCGGGCATAGGGATGGAGAAAGGGAAGTCCGACGTAAAAATGGGTGAAGAAGTGGATGTGAATGGTTGCATGGATGTGGGGAGGAAGGGAGTGGTAGATGTTGGAATGGTGGAAGGAGGAGTGGTGGTGGCAGTGGTTAGCTGCTCGTGGAGACTCTGGATAAAAGAGTCGATGGAGGATGTTGTTAAGACTTCTTCGTGGAACTGCTCGGCCTCCGGATTTGGCCGAGATGTTGGTGTCCCCGACAGCTGTTGGGCCCGCAGCTGCCTCCTGGAAGGTCGCTTGATAGGCATCTTAGTTGGTCGAGCTGTCGGAGCAGTGATGCTCATCTCCGTTTGTCCCGCTGTTGCTTTCTTTTCAAGTGTTTTGACCGAAGCTAGCAGTTGAGTAAGCTCCTCGTCAGAGAAGAGGAGCTGTGTTGTGTCATAGTTTGCTAACTCCGGAAGCGGGAGGAGAGTCCTTGATGATTTGACCATAGGGCAGAATATATAATGTAATTTCCCATCATTTTCCTTAATTATGAATGAGTTCTTCAGAGTTTGCTCGTTGGTAAGGATGTCGCCCTTCAGTTGCATGCAGCGGGGTAAAGGTTTGTCCATCTTAAGATATTTGATGATAGATGTGACATGACACCCCATGCAAATCTCTTTCCCCAAGATGGAGATTGAGAATTTCTGGATCAGATGACGGCCGATATTAACTGGCCGTTCGTTAAGAATAGACCAGAGAACAAAAAGATCGGAGGTTATAACGTTCCCCCCTTCTGTCCTGGGGAATAGTGCGCCAGCGATGATTTTGTGTACAGTGCGCACAAAACCAGAGTGTATGTTTGACGCCTTGCACGTCTTTGCATCGTAAGTGGGGATCCCGATTAAGGATTTCCAGAATGTATGTCTGTTGAATTCTGGATGATCGGTTCCCACTGTTTTAGCCTTTCACAGCTGCTCCTGGTCGTCGATAAAGATGGAGTTCAGCATATTCTCTGTTATGACGACCTTGCTGCCAAAAATTTGGGTGACAAGCCTTCTGTCACCCCTGTCCCGAGACTTATCCGTGCTGTCAACGGGCTCCTTGGTCAGAAAGGAGAAGAATTCTGCGGTGGGTTCATAGTAAGATACTTCAGGTACTAGACACAACCTGGTGAGGTTGACTTTGTCTAGCACGTTGAAGATACGATCATATATCCCCATCTTGATTAGTATGTTGGAGCAGACATACTTGGTAGGTTTTAGGGTTTTATCGGTGGAGATGGTGGTTTGGATGAAGAGGTTCTCTGGTGGTGGTATCGTGGTGGTGATGGGAATGAAAGTGGTGGTAGTGATGGGGATAGTGGTGGTGGTGGTGAAAGTGGTGGTAGTGATGGGGATAGTGGTGGTGGTGGTAGTAGCAGTGATGGTAGCTGCAGGAATGGTGGTGGAAGGTTTGGCGAAAGGTTGGTCCATGGCAGAAACGGGTTGGACTTGTTTCCTTGCCCGCTTCTTAGAGGGCTGCCCAGATGCAGTCTCCAAGACTTTACGTTTCCCTTTTTTCTCTTTGGCAGGTGACTCCTCTTTGGAGTTAGGGTTGTACTCTGAATCTTCATCAGAAGAGGAGATGACAGTTTCCTCCTCAGGGGGCTCAGAGAAGATCCTCTCTAGGCGATCAAGTTCGCACAGGACATCCATCATCTTGACGTTTGGGGGTGCCTTCCCAGTCCTGTTGAAGTCTGCTCTTATCTTTTGAAGCCTGGCTTGTCTTTCCAGCATTTCCTCTTTTGTCCAGATTTCAGGACCTTCGAACGTGATGGCTTTGCTTGGTGGTGATTCCATATATGAAAAATAGAAATTTATGAGTTAGAGCAAAAAGTTTTTAGAAACAAATTAGATTTTATTTGTAGTTTATGTCTTTTTGTATTTTTGTGAAAAATTAATGGGTGTGGGAAACCAAACGGTTTCAAGACTAAATGGTTTCAAGACTGTTTGGTTCCAAACGGTTTCAAGACCGTTTGGTTCCAAACGATTTGAGGACTGTTTGGTTCCAAACGGTTTCAAGACCGTTTGGTTCCAAACGGTTTGAGGACCATTTGGTTCCAAACGGTTTCAAGACCATTTGGTTCCAAATGGTTTCAAGACCGTTTGGTTCCAGACGGTTTGAGGACCGTTTGGAAAACGAAAAGCCGCAGGGTTGCCGGCGCAGGTGAAGACGAAGGTGAACCGGTCGCGCACTTCGTGGTTACTAGTGTGAACTGGTCGCGGAGGCGGAGGGTGCTCCGGCGACGAAAATAGCGGTGAAACCAATGATGTGATGAAAACGACAACGGTGAAGACGGCGATGATGACGGTAATGCAGATGATGGTGAAGAAATCATCGAAGACGATAGTGGTCTGAATCGAAGCTGATGACTGTGGTGAAGATGGTGGAAGATAGAATGATGGCATCGTGAGGATGATGGTGACGTGCGGATGGACGTTAAAACCATCGGCGGAGAAGGCGGTGATGGTGGAACAGATGGTGAAAGTTCAGGAACGGCGACGAAGGTGGTAGGGAGGAAGGGCGGTGTGCGTAGTGGTCGCCGGACTACCTTGCAGGTGGTTGGTGAACGGAAGTGTGATCGCGCGGGAACAAAGGAAGCAGAAGCAAAAGAACAGTTCTTCGCACAAACGCTCCAGAGAGTTCGGAAGTTCGAAGAGAGAAAGACGAAGGGGTAGGGTTTATATTTATAGGGAACAGTTGGTGACCCTTTGTATTCCAAGTGGTTTCGATGCCGTCTGGCTCCAAACGGTCTCAAGACCGTTTGGTCCCAAACGGTTTGAGGATCGTTTGGTCCCAAACGGTTTGAGGACCGTTTGGTCCCAAACGGTTTGGAGACCGTTTGGTCCCAGGCAGTTTGAGGACCGTTTGGTTCCAAGCGGTTTGAGGACCGTTTGGTCCCAAACGGTTTGAGGATCGTTTGGTCCAAAACGGTTTGAAGTTCGCTTGGGAGGGCAAAGGCAGAAAGGTTTTTATATTTTTGTGTTTGTTTTTGATTTATGCATTTTTATGTTGTTTGTTTTTTATTATTTTTTTATAGTTTTAGTTATGTAGATTTTTTTGTATTTTCATAAGATAAAACTGAGGAAAATAAAAGAACAGAACATAAAGGAAAAAGTAGAAATCTTGGGTTGCCTCCCAAGTAGCGCCTTGGTTTAACGTCGCTGGCTCGACAAAATTTTGCTCCAGCTATGCTGTTGTTATAGGATCATGGATCCCTATAGTTTGTCTTGATAATTTGTCTACCGGAGTGTGGTATTTCTTTAATCGGTGACCATTAACGGTCCTTTCTCCTCCATTATCATCGAGAATAATGACAGCTCCTGTCGGGTATATATGTTTGATTGTGAAAGGCCCCGACCATTTAGTACGTAGTTTTCCTGGAAACATTTTTAGTCTGGAATTGAATAGGAGGACTTTGTCTCCGACGATGATATCCTTTCTTTTTATGTGGCCATCGTGCCACATCTTGGTTTGTTCTTTGTAGATTCTTGCATTGTGGTAGGTTGTCATTCGTAATTCTTCTAGTTCTTGGAGTTGAAGTTGTCTGAATTTACTAGCACCTTTGAGATTGAAGTTTAGTTGCTTAATGGCCCACCAGGCCTTATGCTCTAATTCAACTGGCAAATGGCAAGACTTTCCATACACTAATCGAAATGGTGTTGTTCCGATTGGTGTTTTGAAAGCTGTCCGGTAGGCCCATAGAGCGTCAGATAGTTTCGTGGACCAATCGGTACGGTGCCGATTGACAGTTTTTTCCAGGATAGCTTTAATTTGCCTATTGGAGACTTCAACCTGTCCACATGTCTGTGGATGATATGGTGTAGAAACTTTATGGTTGACTCCATATTTTCTTAATAAGGCTTCAAAGCTTCGTTCCAAGAAATGTGATCCACCGTAAGATATTATTGTTCTTGGAACGCCGAATCTGGGGAATATTATCTCTTTAAACATCTTGATTACCGGTTTTGAATCCCAAGAAATGGTTGGTAGAGATTCTACCCATTTCGAAACGTAATCCACAGCAACTAAGATGTACATGAATCCGTAAGATGGGGGAAAAGGACCCATGTAATCTATTCCCCATACATCGAAGAGTTTGATTTCTTGCCATATATTCAATGGCATTTCATTTCTTTTGGTTATTCCACCGGATAGTTGGCACTTGTCGCATGATCGCACGTATTCATGTGCATCTTTTGCGATGGTTGGCCAGTAAAAACCAGATTGTAGGACTTTAAGGGCTGTCTTCTTAGAACTCATGTGGCCCCCAGTGGGGCCTGAGTGACAGTGATCTAGAACTGAGGTGATTTCCATCTCTGGAATGCATCGACGAAAAAGTCCATCTGTGCATAAGCGGAATAGATAGGGCTCGTCCCAGAAAACTGCTTAGCGTCATGAATGAACTTCTTTTTGTCGTGATAGGATGCAGACGGATGAATGATTCCTGTTTCCAAATAATTAACAATGTCGGCATACCAGGGGAATCCATTAGCGAATTTCATTAGTTGGTCGTCCGGGAGGGAGTCTCGGATAGGTACTTTGTCTTCATCCTCGACTTCAATACGGTTGAGATGATCAGCGACGATGTTCTCCACTCTGCTTTTGTCTTTGATTTCTAAATCAAATTCTTGAAGCATCAATACCCAGCGGATAAGTCTAGGTTTTGCATCTTTCTTTTGAATTAGATACCGTATAGCGGAGTGGTCAGTATAGACAATGACCTTAGCTCCAATCAGGTATGAGCAGAATTTCTCGAACGCGTAGATGACAGCTAAGAATTCCTTTTCTGTAGTGGTGTAATTTTTCTATGCTTCATCAAGCGTTTTGGATGCGTAGTATATAACATGGGGTTTCTTGTCGATTCTTTGCCCTAATACGGCCCCTATGGCATAATCGCTCGTGTCACACATGATTTCAAAAGGTTGTGACCAATCTGGAGCTCTTAGTATGGGTGCGGAAATCAAGGCATTTTTCAGAGTTGTGAAACTTTGCAAACATTCTTGGTTAAAGTTAAACTCCGTGCCCTTGGTCAGCAGTTGTGTCATGGGTTTTGCTATTTTAGAGAAGTCTTTAATAAATCTTCTATAAAACCCAGCATGACCTAAGAAAGCACGTACCCCTTTTACGTCTTTTGGTGGCAACAATTTCGAGATAACGTCAACTTTTGCTTGATCCACCTCGATCCCTCTGTCGCTCACTCTGTGTCCGAGAACGATACCTTCAGTTACCATAAAATGGCATTTTTCCCAATTTAAGATGAGGTTTGTTTCCTCGCATCTTTGTAAAACTTGAACCATGTTGAGCAGACAGTTGTCGAAAGAGTCTCCATAAACTGAGAAATCGTCCATGAATACCTCCATTATAGATTCTGTTAATCCTGCAAAGATAGCAGACATGCATCTTTGGAAAGTGGCTGGTGCGTTACAAAGCCCGAATGGCATTCTTTTGAAAGCATATGTCCCAAAAGGATAGGTAAAAGTAGTTTTCTCTTGATCTTCCGGGTGTATAGGGATTTGGTAAAACCCGGAATAACCATCTAGGTAACAGAAGAATTTTTGGTGGGTGAGACGTTCGAGAACTTCATCCAAGAAGGGCAAGGGGAAATGATCTTTCCTTGTTGCTTTATTAAGTTTTCTGTAATCTATGCACATTCTCCACCCAGTTACTGTTCTAGTGGGTACCAGTTCATTCTTATCATTAAGAACAACAGTGGTCCCCCCTTTTTTAGGGACCACCTGCACGGGGCTTACCCATTGAGAATCCGAGATTGGGTAGATGATACCTGCCTTTAGAAGTTTGAGAACCTCGATGCGAACTACCTCCTTGAGATTAGGGTTCAACTTTCTTTGATGTTCCCTCGATGGTTTGAATTCCTCCACCATAGGCAATCTGTGCATGCATAAAGCTGGATTTATACCAGTTAAGTCAGTCATTTTATATCCGATAGCTTTCTTGTGTCTCTTTAGCTCATCAAGAAGTATGTTTTCTTGGTCTTCTTCCAGAGTAGAGCTGATAATCACTGGACAAAGTTTCTCGCTGTCAAGGAAGACATGTTTGAGTCCTTCGGGTAAGGCCTTCAATTCAGGGGCCTTAGGTGGCTCAGTTGCTTCTATAACGGTGACAGCCTTGAGTTCTTCAAAGGTGGCTGTTGGGGCTTCTTCAGCTTTTTCTAAATATTGAAGGCATTGCTGCACTAGTTCATTTGCCGAAAATGCTACTTCCGGGTTTGTCAAGGCACTTTCCAACTCATCGGAGGGTTCAGACATTTCTAACTGGGACATTTGATATATAGCATCTAGGAGAAAAACTTCCTCTTGAATGCTTGGTCCTTTCATGCTGTTAAGGACTATGAATTGGAAGGCTTCCTTCCCAAGTCTTAGTATAATCGTTCCCGCTTCTACATCAATGAGTGCTCGGGCAGTAGCTAGGAAAGGTCTTCCGAAGATTATCGGGTATCTTAGATCTTCTTGTATGTCCATAATAACGAAGTCGCATGGGACATAAGAATTTGTTCCTATTCTGACGGGTATATCTTCAATAATTCCAAGGGGAGCAGTTATGGTAGAGTCGGCTAACTAAATTGTCATTGACGTAGGTAACAAATCAGTGAAGCCTAATCTTTTACACATAGAATAGGGTATAATGGATATACTTGCTCCTAGATCTGCTAATCCCTTTTTGCTAGAGCCATTTCCAATCGAACACTGAATACCGAAGGAACCTGGGTCCTTCTTTTTCTTTGGCATTTTATTAAGCAGAATATCTGAAGTGGTCTGAGCTAGTTTCACTGTTTCATGCTTTTCTGTCATATATTTTCTCGACAGTAGGGTTTTTAGGTATTTGGCCCAAGCGGGTACTTCAGAAAGGGCATCTAGAAACGGGATATCGATATACAGTTTCTTCATAGCTTCTTTGAATTTTTGGAACCTAGTATCCATTTTGGTTCCTTTCAGCCTGTCCGGGTAAGGAATTCTGAGCGGAGCTTCTGGCATAGGTCCCTTTTCATTTTCCCTTTCAGTAGTTTCAGTGGACTTTTCCTTTTCACGAGTTGAGCTTTCTGGTGGTGAGAGAATAGCTACATCATCATCATCATGGATGATTCTAATGGTATCAGGAAGGACACGACCAGACCTCATGGTGACAGCATTCAGTTGCTCAGGTCTATTTTGGTCATGCCTTGGGTTTGCCTCTGGTTGCCCAGCGAAGGTACCTGCTGGTGGTTTCAACTGAGCAGCAATTTGTGCTAATTGGGCCTCCACCGCCTTTTGTTGAGCTTGTTGATTCGCAAGCATGGTCTGCTGAGATTGCAGCATCTGCCTAATCAAAGGTATTTCATCAGATGGTTGGGAAGGAGCACTCCTCTGTTGATATTGAGTGACTTGTTGCCCCTGGGGTTGCTGTGGAGGTGCTGTCAACTGCGGTTGTTGTGGCTGCTGCAACTGAGGTTGTTGCAGGTGTGGGTGCAGTCCTGGGTATTGATAGGAGGGATTCCTAGGATAATTGGATCGTTGGAACCCATTTCTATAATTCCCTTGATTTTGGGCGAAGTTATTCTGAAATCCTGGTGGTTGTTTGCTGAAAGATCCACCTTGTATCTATTGTTGAGGATTGGCAGTTCCTACAGGATTTCCATATTGGAAACCTGGGTGATTTCTTGGTTTATCAGGATTGTAATACACCTGGCCAGGTATTGAATGGATGGAGTTGACTTGCTCTGGCATTTGGTCCTCGGGATGCTCAATAATGGGCTCATATTGCGGCACGGGTGGTTGTAAATCCATCATGACATTGTACAACAGACCACACGATAATGTGGGATGATCAGATGCATGACATGCTTCACAAGTTCCAGTAGCTGCTTTTACTTGTTGAACTTGAGAGCTTTTCTTCTTGTCATATTCCCCGAAAGAAGTTTCGAGGGCTTGTTGCTTGCTAGCAATAGTCTTCAGGGCCTCAGCAATGGCCTTGAGTTCCATAGATTCTTCAGCTTTGTAGACTTTAAGAACTCCCTTGGGTTGGTTAGATGACCTTCCCCAATTGGATTGGTTCTCGGCCCCTAGCGTAACTATATTCCAAGCATCTTCATAGTTCTTTCTCATAAAATTTCCTCCAGATGAGGAATCTAGAAATTGCTTGATATCATCACTTACTCCTCTGTAGAATGTTTCTATTAGTTGATTTTGAGATATGCTATGGTGAGGACACTTTCTCAGGAGTTCCTTGAATCTTTCCCAAGCTTCCGCAAGTGTTTCTCCTGGTAGTTGGGCGAAGTGATTAATCTGTCCCCTAATCTCATAGGTTAGTGAAGGTGGAAAGAATTTCTCAAGAAACTTTTCTTCTAAAGGAGTCCAAGTAGTGATGATGGGGTGTCTATCTAAAGCATTGTACCAGCTTAGCGCTCTTCCAGATAAGGTGAAGTGGAAAAGGTGTAACATTATTGCTTCCAGGGCGATTCCTGCTTGAGGTACAAGTCAGCAGAGTGACTTGAATCTCTTAAGGTGATCCATGCAATCGTCTCCGGGTGCTCCAGAGAAAGAGATGCCTTGCATGATCTGGATCCATTGCGTCCGGATTTCAAAGTTTGGTATGTTAATAATCGGTGGTCGGACTGTGTGATCATCTTCATAATTCTTCGGGACTGCGTAGTCCCGAAGTTGCTTGTTTCTTAGCGCAAGTTGAGCAGCAGCATTCTCTGCTTGGATGCGGGCTTGTTCCTCAGCTCGAATCTCAACTTGCACTTGAGCACGAGTGTCTGCAATAAGTTGTGCTCGTTGTGCTGCTATGGCGGCGTTAACTCTTTCTGCAACAAGGCATTGCTCTTCAGCCATCTGTCTGGCTCTTTGGCGGTTAAGTCTAATCCTTCGGTGGAAACTTCTTTCTACCTCAGAGTCGTACTCTGGTTCAGGGGAGAATCCGATGCTATGTGGGGTTTGCATACACGTTTTCTACCTGAGTAGAAAGAAAATCACACGTTAAGGTAATGAACGGAAACAAGAAGTCAAGAAGATTTGGAGTAGTTATCAAAGAAAAGTATAAAGTTCTAATCAACCAAGAAGTTGTTAAGTAAAAGCTAAAACGTTATGTTGTCCCCGGCAACGGTGCCAATTTTTGATGGAGTTTTGCAACGCCACTAAAAATCCTAGAGATGATGAATCCCTAAGTTTAGCCTTGCTAGTACTATGGTAAGATCTCCACCCACGTATGCTAGGACACGCGGAAGTCTTATCGTAGTATAGTTAAGGGTCGAATCCTCGGGACAATGGTCTTGATGTAATCAAGATGGAAAACGTTTTAGTCGTACTTAACTACTTAACAGTTGATATTTAGATCGAAAGTTTGATTTGGTTTAAAGCTAAGTGCAAGGAAAGTAAAGCAAGAAAGTAGAAATTAAGGTTGTAAACAATGATTAAAAACCACTAGGATGTTATCGGGTTTCACACCACTACACATGGATCAAGACATGCAACATAATAAAAAGACCTGCAAAGAGAAACCAATCAGCTAGTATCTTTGTAGACTTAGCTTCCTTTCGGATAACCAACTACGAGGAGTGTGGAGTATTGCAATGCCAGCCATCCCCTAACGAATGGTCACTTACTTTGCATTACTCCTTCATGAAGTGTGTTCCTCGACCTTACCAAGGTTGCACTTCCATACGTCAACTGATTCCATTTCATAGTATGAAAGTGCAACGATGGGAGTGAGTTTACTCCACTCGTGAAAGCACTCCTAGATACCGAAACAGACATATGGTGACTACATATGTCTAGAACTAACATTCAATCGATATTCAGATCTAAGGGTATAAACGTAGACAATTCATACCAAGAGACAATAAGTAACACAAGTTGATGATCAAGCAACAAGCATTCATTAAACGATTGATGTTGAGCCAAAAGGAGAGTATCTCTATTGCAAATGATTGAATTACATTGCATGAAATGAAAACATGGGTAGCGGGGCTACTCCCCGCACCCTAGTGAAAAGGACTACTCGCTCATCTCAAGAGCAAAGGAAGGGGTGAGAAGAGAGAGAAAGAACGACATCTCCACGGAGGAGGGAAGGTTGAACCCTTGGTGGAGAGAGCAACGATCTTCACACTTCATGGTTGCCTTGATGAAGGATCTTCTCCTCCCACTTTCTTTGTTGATGAGAGAGAAGGTAGCTTGATGATGAGATGTGGACCTCAAACCGGCAGCCTTAAGATAATGGATGAAGGATGGAATTGCTCTGGAACTGGAGGGGTAGCCTTTGGGCGTCTGAGATCTCCCCCCCCCTTGGAGGATCCTTGGGGTCTTATTTATAGGCTTTGAGTGAAGTCCAAACGGTTTGGAGACCGTTTGGACCTCAAGACCGTTTGGGGCCTCAAGACCGTTTGGACTGTGAGACCGTTTGGCTTCAAACGGTCTTGAGACCGTATGAACTGTGAGACCGTTTGGCTTCAAACGGTCTTGAGACCGTATGAACTCCATGCGGTCTTGGGACCGTTTGGCTTCATGCGGTCTTGAGACCGTTTGAACTCCATGCGGTCTCGGGACCGGTTGGCTTCATGCGGTCTTGAGACCGTTTGAACTCCATGCGGTCTCGGGACCGGTTGACTTCATGCGGTCTTGAGACCGTTTGAACTCCATGTGGTTTCGGGACCGGTTGGCTTCATGCAGTCTTGAGACCGTTTGACTCCATGCGGTCTCGGGACCGGTTTGCTTCATGCGGTCTTGAGACCGTTTGACTCCATGCGGTCTCGGGACCAGTTGGCTTCATGCGGTCTTGAGACCGTTTGACTCCATGCGGTCTCGGGACCGGTTGGCTTCATGCGGTCTTGAGACTGTTTGACTCCATGCGGTCTCGGGACCGGTTGGCTTCATGCGGTCTTGAGGCTGGGTTATTCTTTTATGATTTTTTTGTGCTTTTTCTGCATATATAAAAGGAAAAAGTTAGTCTGATGGTGTATTTACAAAAAGGGGTAAAATTAGGATTATGTATAGTTTAAACTTAAAAAGAGTATGGAAAACTAAGGAAAAAGACTAAGATAAACGACTAAAATAGGAGGTTATCAATGTTCAAGCATCTCTAGCTCCGAAAAAGATGGAGAGTACCACCTTACTATCATGGCCTCTACAAGTGAAGAAAT
This sequence comes from Alisma plantago-aquatica, assembly GCA_963693085.1. Taxonomy (NCBI): domain Eukaryota; kingdom Viridiplantae; phylum Streptophyta; class Magnoliopsida; order Alismatales; family Alismataceae; genus Alisma; species Alisma plantago-aquatica. Next base: position 465,138,474 of record OY856409.1, on the reverse strand, counting down.
TGGTGAGGAAAAAGATAGATGGATTGTTGATAGTGGCTGCACAATGCATATGACCGGTGACATAAGCCATTTCAATAATTTCACAAAGAAGAAAGGAGGATCTGTCATCTTTGGGGACAACAGGAAAGGTAAAGTCAAAGGTGAGGGTGATTTAGGTGAATCCTTATGCATCAAGAATGTTATTTTTGTGGATGGCCTACATCACAATTTAATAAGTGTTAGTAAACTTTGTGATAATGGTTACCTTGTACTATTTACTACTTTTGAATGTTTGATTCTGATTCCCTCATCTACCAAGTTATATATAAGGGAACTAGAAGTGGAAATCTTTATGTTATTGTTCTTAACTCTATTAAGCATGTGGTTGGTAGATGCCTTGTATCCAACTCGAATGATATTTCTCTTTGGTACCTCCGGCTTGGTCATGTTAATATGCATCAATTAAAGAAGTTGAGCAAAAAGAATTTAGTCAAGGGACTTCCTAAATTGGATTTTGAAAAGGATCAAGAATGCCAACCTTGTATACAAGGAAAGCAGACCAAGTACTCCTTCAAATCCAAAGGAGTCCTTAGGACTAAGAGAGCTCTTGATCTTCTTCATATTGATCTATTTGGACCATTGAGAACTCAATCGCTTCGTGGTTCCAATTATTGCCTTGTTATTGTCGATGATTTCTCTAGATATACTTGTACCTTATTTCTCATTTCAAAGAGTGACATTCTTGATGTTTTCTCCAGTTTTTGCAAACGAGTTGAGAATGAAGCTTCCTGCCAAATTATTTCCATCCGTAGTGACCATGGGGGAGAATTTGAAAATGAGCTTTTTGAGTGTTTTTGTCAAGAATCGGGTTATGCACACAACTTTTCTTCACCTCGAACACCTCAAAAAATGGGGTTGTATAGAGGAAGAATAGGTCTCTATAGGAGATGGCTAGGACCATGCTTCTTGAGTATGATACTCCTAAGAAGTTTTGGGATGAAGCTGTCAGTACCTCTTATTTTGTGAAAAACTGTGTTTTCACTCATCCCTCGCTGAAGAAAACCCCCTATGAGCTATGGCGTGGTAGGAAGCCTTCTATTGAGTATTTCTATGTTTTTGGATGTCCTTGTTTTGTCTTGAATATGAAAGATTCTCTTGATAAGTTTGATCTGAAATCGTATAAGGCTTTCTTTCTTGGCTATAGCACTACTAGCAAGGCATATAGAGTTTATAATGTTGATCTTGCTAAGGTAGAAGAATCTATTAATGTAAATTTTATTGAGACTAACCCCTCTATTCCCAAAGATATTTTTTCAAATGATGATGTCGCAGATGAAGTAATTCATATCCTTAAAGAACTCAACATCACCCAAAAGGGAAAAGAGGTGGCTGCTCAAGAAGAAGACAAAGATGATGAAAATAAGGATCCAACTCCCCAGTTTGCAAAGAATCATCCTAAGGAGCTTCTTAGGTGATCCATTTGAGAGAGTGAAGACACAGGCTACATTTAACAAAGAACAAGTCAACAACACTTTCATCTCACAACTAGAGCCTAAAGATGTCAAGGAAGGTCTTGGGGATGAAGAGAGGATCCTAGCTATGCAAGAGGAGCTAGAACAATTTGAGAAGAATAAAGTTTGGACCCTTGTGCCAACACCAAGTGGTAGAAAGATCATTGGCACCAAATAGGTCTACCACAACAAACTAGATGAAAGCGGCAAAGTGGATTCTACCTTATTTCTAAAAGCACACATCTAACAATTTACTTATTATTCAAATATATGTTGATGATGTCATTTTTGGCGGAACTAAACTTGATCTTTGCAAAGAATTTAGTGATCTTATGCAGAGTGAATTCGAGATGAGTATGATGGGTGAGCTCACATTCTTCCTCAGCTTTCAAATCAAACAAATAAAAGATGGGAATTTCATCAACCAAGGCAAGTACACCAATGAACTACTTAGGCGCTTTGGGATGGAGAATACCAAGTTGATGGACATACCCATGTCAAACACCACCAAACTTGATAAAGATGAGGAAGGTGAAAAGTTAGATGAGAAGTTCTATAGAGGTATGATTGGAAGTTTACTTTACTTAACTTCCTCTAGACTTGACATAATGTTTAGTGCTAGCTTGTGTGCTAGATTTAAATCAAATCCTAAGAAATCTCATCTTATAGTTGTTAAGAGGATTCGAAAGTACTTAGCCAAAACTCAAAATTTTGGACTATGGTATCCCAAATCAAGGGACATTACTCTTACTGCCTATAGTGATGTCAATTATGTAGGCTGCTTGATTGATAGAAACTGCACAAGTGGCACTTGTTTCCTCCTAGGACCATGCTTTGTGTCTTGGTTCTCCCAGAAATAGAGCATCATGGCATGATCAAACACCAACACTGAGTAGATTGCAGCCAGGAGTTGTTGTGCCCAGGTCCTATGGATAAAGCACATGCTCCAAGACTTTAACATTCATTTTGATGCTTCTCCTATATATTGTGATAATACTAGTGCAATTAACCTATCTTACAATCCTATATTGCATAGTAGAGCTAATCATATAGAGGCTTGCCATCACTTTCTTTGTGATCACATTGACAAGAAGGATATTTATATCACGCATGTTGACACATAAAATTAGTTGGCGGACATTTTCACTAAACCACTAGCTAGAGAGCAATTTAATTTTATTAGACCAAAATTTCTTATAACTTCTTTGAATGAATCAGATATGCCTTCTAGCTAGTTGTTATCGATCCTATATGTCTTACATCTATCTTGATCATCTTTGAGTACTAATATGCTTTGAATTGGTTTTTCATGTTCATTTTGCCTTGTTTTTCTTTTTTTTGGTATTTTTGGAAAATGCTTACTTTATCACAAAATAGTACCCAATGATGAGTGATATGTGCCTAAGTATGTTTAATATACAAAATGGACTTGAAAAATAAATTCAATTAGCATTCAAATGGCTAGAAATTAAGTTTGATGGTTTTAGGTCAGGTTGACTATCGGTTGAGTTTCCCCAGGACAAACTCGACCGATCATTTGCCGAGAGCTTTTTAAAAAAGGACCAATCGGTCGAGTTTCCACCTCACAGAACTCGACTGATCGGTGGGCTGAAGCTAACTTAAGTTGGGTTCAACCGACTATTCTCCCTCTCTACTAGAGAATAGTCTAATGATTCCTCTCCTTCTAGCGCTAAGCTCTCAACCCTTGACTTTCCCTTCCCTAACCTAGCCCTAATCTGACCTAGGGAGACCTTCCCCCTAGCTCAACCTAGGTGTGTGAACATTTTTGGTGGAGTGGTTTGTGCGTTTGATCTCTTCTTCTCTTTCTTTTCGCCTCCATGGCTTCAAATAGAAGAAAGAGAGACACCCCTAGCAATTCACCATCCTCCTCCTCATCTTCCTGCTTGATTCTTTTTATGAGACCCTCTTTGTCTCAATTGAGGCTGTAAATTGTTATAAGGACGTTCTTCCTCAGAGTCCTTTTCCTTTTAGATCCCTTTTTTAGCCTAGCCCTAGGCATCAAGCTATCATCGATCAAGTGGCAAGGTTGCATTTTGTTCATCACCTATCAGCCCTGGATGTCGAGTGTGAGCGCTTTCACAATTCTATGTCAAGTACAAAAGCAGTTCATGAATTCTATGCAAATTTGCGTTGGAATTATGACTCCCTTGTACCCCCTCCAAATACTCAAGTTATCCTTACTTCTATGATCGCCAGGGAAAAATTCCAAATCTTATAGGATATCCTGAACATCTTCTTTTCAGGAGTCGATGAGAATGATACCTGGCATAAGGATTATCATGAGTATTTTGACTTGTTTGATCCTGAAGGTTTCTACAAGAAAAATGAGATCACACTTTCCAGTATCCATTGTTACTTGAAGAAACCTTATGTTCCCTATAAGAAGAAGAGAATCCTACCCTCCTCCTACTTATATATCAAGAAGCGTATATTAGTCCTAGTGGTCAACTGCGACATCCACCCAAAGAAAAACCAAACGGGTATTGTAGAGAACACTACGGTGATAATATACTGCATCTTAGAGAATGTCAATGTCAAGTGGTCTAGATATATCCTCCACCACATTACTTGCTTTGACTCTAGAAAAAACACATGTGGCACCCATCCTCCTTATCCTTCCATGATATGTGGTCTTTTCCAGTTTTCCACTAAGAAATCACTCTTCTCTGACTTCTACTATAGACCTTCCAAGAAGGGAGTGTGTATCAGTGAGACCACTATTCAAAAATCCGTGCCAATCCTTTCCTCCACCACACTCGGTGCCTCACCCTATGCCTCTACCTTAGATGCACCTGCCTCTACCTCAACCCAAAATCCTCCACCTCCTCAGCCTACCTGACCTAGCTGTGCCTCATTCTGTGTGTCTAATGAAGCCCTCATGGGTTATATGATACACCAACAGACATACAATCTCTAGGTGCAGGAGCATCTGCACCAGGATTTATGTTTTATCATGTCTAACATGAACATGTCCTGTACACACATACCCCACCTACCAACCATACCCCAGTAGTGATTATGCACCCTATGCATAGAATCACTTATACCCTATACCTGAGCCTTCCGCTGCTGCTCCCACACCCTCTACTGCTGGTGGACCTACTCCTATCATCATGTTGCTACCTGCTGGTCCCTTGGCCACTCTTCTTGCCAGTCTTGGTGATTCTACTCTGTCCTTCCCTTAGGAAATTGAGCTCTATTCCCTTGGTATGACTTAGGATGAGTAGAATGCTCGTTGGCCCTGTCGTCGCTTCGGTCCTTCTGTGGATGAGGAGATGCCTAACCAGGCTGATGACAAGACTCCTAATGCTGATGAGGATGTCGATGATGGTGAGGATGATGGTGATGGCTCTGGTGGTGCCTCTAGTGATGAAGGTGTTGTTGTTGCACCTTCAGATGGATACGATGACTATGAGCCTGATGTCGAGGATGATGATGATTTTGTCGACATAAATAGATTATATGTCTATATGTTTTTAGTTTTTAGTCTAGTTTACTGATCATATATATCTTTCTAGGCTATTTTGTATTAAAAACATCTGGGCACATGATCTAAGATGTACTATTTTATCTTTAGCTTTCATCGATTCTCGCTTTTAGTTGTTGTTATGATAACATGCTTCATGAGTTGTAATCTATCTTTTGTGCACTCTTACTCTTTGATCAGTTATATCTTATGAGTTGGTGCCATATTTCACCATATTTTGATTATGACCTCGCTTGTGTGTTTCTCTCGTCTCTGCTTGATATATGTTATGAGATTGCATGTTTGGATTTTTGCTTGGTTGTGGTTGAGAAGACTTATTTGTATGCTCTTCTACCACCCTTCCTTTTTGATAATGTCAAAAGGGGGAGAGAGAATCTCAATGTCTTGAAACTCAATCATATTGCTATTATTGCTTATGTGATCCTTTTCTTATTCATTATATGCTTTATCATGTGACTTGCTAAAGGACCATGTAGTACATCCATGTTATATTGCTTTGTGTAGAAAGACTAACTATGCAGGTTAAAGTAAGCATACATTGAGGGGGAGCAATTCACATTGTTCAAATCTTGAATCCCCCTAATTCACAAGGCAAAGGTATAAATTTAATATCCTTTTCAATATGTTTGAGGAATCGTTTGTCATTATCAAAAAGGGGGAGAATATTGACCCGGAGGTTATACATTGTCCATATTTTGATAATGACTCAACCATTCCATTCATATGTATCTAATATGTGTATTTAAGATTGATCTCAGGTTTTAGGTACATGAAAAGAATTAATTTACACAAGCCCTAACTTGTCAAAGTTCAAGTCAAATGCAATGCAAGTGTGCTAATATGGAAATCCCTTCAAACGACCTTAGAAGAATTTTGTAATCACTTGTATTGATGATATGACTTGTAACTAAGATGAGAAAAATATGTAGGACGCTTAGTACCAAGTTTTAGTAACTTTTTAATCAAATTAGAAAATTGATCATACATTGTTGATCGGTCGAGTTTCAATCTCGAATGATCCCATGGATCAATTTTTCTGATGATGTGCATCGGTCGAGTTGTGCATTCACAGAACTTGACCGAATGGATTACTGACCAAATACATTTTTGGGTGATCAATCAAGTTTCCCAGGACAAACTCAACCGATAGTTTGAAAATTGGGTTTGTCTTTTACCCGATCATTCGAGTTACCTTTATTGAAACTCGAATGAATGTACTATACAGAAAATGTAGAAAAAGTGATTCTAACCATTGGTGACTTGTTTGGATAAAAATAGATTTGTTTCCTTGAACCAAAATGCTATATTTAGGCCCTAAGTGTTCCCTAACTCAAGGGAGCACCCCCAGCTATAAATAGGACCCCTTGGAATTCATTTCAAGGTTTTTCATTCACTACATACAAGGCCCTTACTAAGTTGAGTGTGCTACTACTCCTTGAGATACTTTCTCTCTCTATTTTACACATCATTTTGTGATTTGTGAGTGAGTTAGGATTATTGTAAGAGAGTTCCACTGTTGTACATGTAAAACTCTCAAATCTTCCACTACTTCCCTATCCCCTTCTCTCATGAAGAAAAGTTGAAGCAAGCTCCATCGAGTGAAGAAGGAGTTGTAGATGGTCCTCTTCAAGGATGTTGAAGAGGTGGTGATCTTCTCCAAGTGAAGGAGATGGCAAAGGCTGAAGATCCAAGAGGAGAAGCAAAGTCCTTCAAGGAAGAAGACTTGAGCTTGAGTGGGTAAGACCTAGGTGAAGGATGAAGACTCAAGCTAAGTGGTTAAATTCCTTGTTAAGGTGGAGATCTCCTTGTGGTTGGATGGGTAAGTCCTTTGGTGGTCTATTGTTGTACATCTCTGTGGTGATATAATAGAGAAAAGCACTTGCAAAGTCCTAGAGGTTGACCTCTCTAGGTAGTGGACTAACTCACTTCTACTTTGAAGTGTGGAACCACTCTACATCCCTTTGTCAAGTGCTAGCTATCAATCTCTCTCATCCTTGCTATGCTTGTTATATAGGACTTCAAATTTCCATTAAGCTTTTGCTCCTAATTAATATAATTTGAAGGTCTAATCTATTTTGTGAGAAATTTTTTATTGCTATTCACCCCCCCTCTATAGGCCTTAGATCCAACACTTGTTATTCTAGTAGATGGACTAGTGGCTGACCTTTCTATGGGTTGAAGATGAAAAATCCACACACATACATGCACCATGTTGAGGGTAAGTCATCATGACTTGTAGTGAAACAAACTAACACACTATGGGGCAAGTTTGTCATGACTTGGAGATGCTTAGGTAGATATGCCTTGTGGATTTTTAGGTCAACATGTGTTGAGAAGGTTATCTCATCATGGCTTATGTGATGGCTAAATCGATATACATGGAGGATGTTAGTCGTCATGCTCTTGAAGTACCTAAATTGATAGGTGTTTCTAAACCATTATGCCTTGAAGGTGTTATCATGTCACAGTTATGGATGTACCTTGTGTGAGTTGGTCTATTTTGAGGGTTAACTATGATGCCCTATTTGAGTGGAGGTCGATACACCTTTAGCAAAGTGTTGCCCAATACACCTTGACCCGTGATTCCATGATGAAACTCTAACCCTAACAACCATTATACCTAGGGTTTCCTGACATGGTTTGGTTGCCCGACACCTTCAGGTGATGCTGGACGTCACACCTTAGGGTGGTGTTGCCCGACACCTCAGGGTGGTGTTACTCGTCACACCTTTAGGTGGTGTTTCCCATCAGACCATTAAGAGGTGTTGATCGTCACACTCTCAAGAATTGGTAAACCGATACACCATTAGTAAGGATATCCCTTATGCCTTGCATAGTGGTATTCTACATGTTGTGATGATGACAAGTAGGCACCCTATGGCAAGCATCAACTTATACATCTAGATGGTCTAAACTGATACACTATATGATAGTCCCAACCGATACCTTGTGATGGTGGTTATATTACATCATGTTGATGATAGGGTTACCTGATATGATGTGATACCCTATGGGGTGGTTGTTTGAATAATAAAGGAGTGTTGTTTTCTATGATCTTTACTTCATAACATATCTTATAATGATGATGGGAGTAATGATCTACGTGTGGTTGTTGATCCAACCTTGTAAACCCTAATTGGTTAAGAAGAACTCTAACCCTAATGATGTAATGTGAATGGCATGAATCTTATGAGATTGTAGTATTGATGATGTATTATTCTTCTTATTACAAGTCTCTAACCATGTAGGTAACACCCGTTGATAAACATAGCCATGTATGAGCTATGGTACTTATGATATGATTGAATGGGCCTTGTGAGGCATATGCAATGTCAGCATCATTGAAATAGAAAGTAAATGGTCTTATGACCTAACGATGGCTTATTACCTTACGTGAGATGATGATTTACTCAGTATTGAGATGAGGGGTTCCTACCCCAAAGTATGTGGTCCTTGCGATGAGAAATATGGTGATTGGAAAATATCATGTGATAATGTGATGAGATGACACCCGATATATTGAAATATATTCTAGTGACGTGTTATGCCCCTTATTTATGTAGAATTTGTTTAGAAGTTGTATGTTGTCACTTGATTGATGCTAAAAGACACTTAATTGACCTAACTAATCCAATGGAACCTAATCATGTAGCTTGCCTTGTGCAATATATCCATTCAGTGTCAATACTTGCTGAATGGTGAAATGTGTTTAACTCGAAACACATATTTTTGAATATGTGGGGGTGAGGATGAATATCTCCTTATGTCTAAGAATATGTGACACAGGATTGGTTGTGGGCCATACCTGGAAGTGTGCGGATTTAAACCATAGCTCAATGATATGTGACACAGAATTGGTTGCAGGCCATACCTTGGAAGAGTGTGGCTGCAAGCCATAGTTCAATTTCACTAGCACTATCACCTGTACCAAGGTGGGATAGGTCTGCATAGCTGGACCATATGTCACTGGAAGCAGTCTGACTGATGATGTCACTACATGATTCACTTGTGTACTGACTATGAGGTGGTGAGGTCATGGATTCTGCCTCTTCTACTAGACCTGGTATGGCATCGATTTTGACTTAGCAGTGGTTGGTTGGATTTGGGTGGTATAACTCAAATCCTCAGGGCATAATAAAATACGTAAATAGCAGTGTAGTATATTTGTATAGGATTAAATGCAGAAATATTATATGAGGCCTTGCTTGATTTTGTGAAATATTGTTGATATGAAATATACATGTTCTTCATATTCCTTTTAAAGTGTTAATATGTTTCATATTTCAACCGTAATTGCTCATCATGTAAATAATGATTACCTGCCTCTAATAGTTGTAACTTTATTGCTGCTTTAATTACCTTATCTGTGATAATAATAGATTTGGTGGAGAGTTATATCTCCCGCTAAGATTTGGAATCTCATCTTGTGGGTTTCCCACATCCTTTTTAGGTGGATGTGCATGAGGAGGTAGAGATTGTGCTGTAGAGGTCGTGGAGTAGCAAGAGAGGTAGTAGCTGACATGGTTGGAAGTTTTGTTGCATGTCTTTTGTTGTTAAAGCCCTAGAGTTGTCCCTGTACACTCAGATCTTTGGGGATGTTTTGTGGACGTGCTTTCGATGTGTGGTTATTTTGTATGTCCTTTTGTATACATATGTAGTGAATATATGTATATATGTTCTGGGACTAGTTCTCTGGTAATAGGTTGGTGGCACACACAGTAAGTTCTTTGAGGCATGAAAGGTCTCGTATGTAAAGGTTCTTATTGTTTGGAAGTTTCATGAAAAAGGTTTTAATTTTTAGTATTTTCTCGTAATCTATTCTTCCACGATTTTGTTTTGAGTAATCTCGCTTTTTGTGGTGGGGGCGTCACAAATGGGTAATATCAGAGCTTTAGGTTCCCTGAGTCTATAGGGACCTAGGACTAGGGTTTGTGTCTATTCTTGTGTCCTCCAGTCTGTCTTATAGTGACTTCTACTTATGCTGAAGAAAAGAGAAAGTTTAAAGATGTCTAGAGAACACAAAGAACATGCTACTGAGAGTAGTGTTGTTGCACCAGGTGGTGGTGCAAGGAACTAGACTTGAGAAAATTGCGTTCTTGAAGTCCCTCAATTTGACCCAGCCATGATTGAAAATCCTGCATTTCAATCTCTTTTTTGGCAGTTTATTTGACACATGTATAACATGCGTGTAATATCAAGTGTACGTGTCAAAGTAATATGGGATTATGAGTCACAAGTTATCAAACACAGAGAGTTGTGAGGTTAAAGACTACTACTAATTAGGATTGATCAGTTAGGCCGGTAAAAAAAGGTTGAAAATGGTTTCATTTATGTAAGAAATGAATATAGAAACGGAATAAGCTTAAAGATTGAGTTACTCAAATTAAAGGAAATTCCTAAGGACAATGGTTACGTCGCGGATAACACTATAATTAACTCCACACACTAATATTGATTACCCCTATCCATGGATAAAGAGCCTGTAATAAGAACTATCCACTACCACAGTGTAGTTCACTACCTATTCTAATGCCAATCCCATTCCCATAGTAATTGGTTGAATAGTTAGGTGCTTTATGATTAATCTCTGGGTTTCTCCTCTCATTTACGCTCCACCACTCCCAAAGAGCGCAGTAAACGGGTAAACATATGCTTTTCCAACCCTTAACCTCTCTTTCAAAATAATTAAGGATCTAAAAATCTACCTATCGTGATCAAGCATAAATAGAACAAGACAATCCCATTGATTTATATCCTAAAAATAGGGATAAAAGTGGTATTAATGCATAAAAGTCAGGTACAATGCATATTCGAGATACTCATGAATCCTAAGGAATTAAGGAGATTAGCCGAATATGCGAGACATGGAATCATAGTAGATCAAAAATATGGAAAACATGGATTTAGAGATACTGGAAATAGGAGAAAGAGTTGAGGAGATCTAGAGGAGATGGAGTTGGTTTGCTGTCTTTCCATAGCCAAAACACCTTTGAAGTCCATCAGGTAGGGTTCCTCCACTTTTCTCTCCCCTTTCACCTCTCGTGTTGTCTCCTTATGATAGAGAATGTAATTTCACTTCTAATGGTTTCTTTTATATCTGACATACATGTTTTGGTTGAGAGAAAACCTAAATATTATGTTTCATAATAATATGTGTTGGATTTAACACATGCAATTAAGCTCGTCAGTGCCTGTGTTGGTACTACTGATTTAGAAGTTAGTACTACTGAGTTAGTTGTAGTAGAAATCCTTTTACTTTTTCATCTGGAACAATAATATTTTTTTACTTCGATACCATGTCGGTACTACCAAGTTGCATGTCGGTAGTATCAAATTTGCTCATGTAAATAATAATTATCTGCAATAAAATAAGCAATGAATTAAATCAAATAATTATTATGATAATCAAAATATGTAAAATACATGTAAGTTACATGCATAAATATAAGAATTGATGCACACTGATTTTTAACTAATTTGGTAAAATATGTATTAAAAGATATACAATCAAGAGCAATTAGAAATGAAATAAACCAAATTAGGCAATCAAAATAGTGACAATTTGTGCACACATCACACCCCTAAACTTGAATATTGCTCATCCTCAAGCAACACTACTCTTGGATTTGTTTGAGACAAGTCAGCAAAAGGAGACAAAATATGAAGTTCCATTCTTAACTACCCCCACCTGATGGTGCCAAACCGGCCATTACTGACCACTGAACAATCAACTACACTTAAGTGACCAAAAATATACATAAAAGATATCCACCCTTAGATCAGTGAAACACTATCACTAGAGTAGTTGATATCATAGTCAATTAGGCATTTGATTGGTGCATCATGTGATTCCCTATCTACATTGCTCTTTCCTAACTACCAACTACTTGGAAGCAGTTCTCCTTATAAAAATATATGAGGAGATCAATCATATATGTGGCCTACAAATAAGAGCAATGGATGGAATGAAATAGGTGGCTTATGAAGAATCACAAGTAGCATCCAAATTATTTATGCAAAAATATAACATGATGAACCTATATAGTGAAGATAATAAGAAATGCATGAATCCTAATGCCTAATAGTATGGGTGAAATGATGCATGTATTAAAAACCTCATCAAATGGATGAGAATGAAGTAAATAAGATAATACATCATGTGAATGTTCCCATTTCTTTGTGAATAGTTTAGGGCATACTTTCTCCCTCTTTATTTCATAACATTGATTTTTTTCTTCTTCTTTTTTCATTGGCCCACTATTTTAGCATGATCTAAAGTTATGCTTGGGCTTCTCTTAACATATTTCATTCTTTTTTTTCTTTTCATCTCTTTTTCTGTGGGTATGGATGTGTATCTCTGCACTCTTATTTCAAAAGAAAATAATATAACCACATGATGTGAAAATGAATAATGACAAATGCATGCAATCTACATGTAATTGTTATGCAACTAGAATGATATGCACAAAAATTGTTTGTGCATATCTTTCTTTTTGTGAAAAAGTATCTAAAAGGGTGAAATTTAGATATTTGGTTGGAAACTTCTTTTTTCGTTCATTATAAGAAGAAGTGACTATAAGACAGACTAGAGGATAGTAGCACAGATATAAATTCTAGTCCTAGGTCCCTGTAGACTCAACGAACCTAAAGCTCTGATACCAACCAAATTGTGACGCTCCGCGCCACAGCGAAATGAGATTACTCAAAACAAAACTGCAGAAAAGTGATTAATAGACTTATTAGTAGAAAACACTAAAAATTAAAACATTTTTTCATAAAACCTCCATATAGCAAGAACCTTTGCACATGTGTCCTTTCATGCCTCAATGCATTCATAAGGCATGTTGTCAACCTATAATGAAGGTACTATTCCAGAACATATATACATGATTCAATCATATCTGATATACAGAGGACACATAAAGAGAACACATTAGCAAAACATCTACAAAATTTTCCCAAAGACTCGAGTGTACAGGGACAAATCTAGGACTATACCAACAAAAGACATCTAGAAGCACTTCCATCCTTATCATCTACTTCTCCTCTAGCAGCTGCTCAACCTCCTATGCATGATCTCTACCCCTTGTGCTCGCCCACCTAAAAAGGTTGTTAACCAACGGGGTGAGACACACAGTCCCAGTGAGAGATAAAACTGTTCACCAACTCTATTATTATCACAGATAAGAAAAAATGAGCAGTAGTATGATTACAACTAAGATGAAGCAGGTAATGATTATTAATAGGAAGGGCAATTACTATTGAATTATGTAATAGCTTAATAATTTAAAAGGAATATGAAGAACATGTATATTTTCTATCAACAACATTGTATAAAAATCAAGCAAGACCTCAACTAAAGTTTTTGTATTTGATCCTATACAATTATACTACACGGCTGATTATGTATTCATTATGCCATGAGGATTTTAATCATACCATTCAAATCCAACCAACCACTATATGTATATAGTCAAAGTCAGTTCCATACAAGGTCTAATGGAAGAGTCGGAATCCATGACCTCAACTTCCTCGATCAGCACGAGTAAACATGCATTGACATCATGAGTCATCTACATCTAGAGAAATTTTAGTCTAACTGTGCATATTTATCCCACCTTGGTACAAGTCGTGGCGCTAGAGAAATTGAGCTACAACTTACAGGATTACTCTTCCAGGTATGACTTATAGTCACCTGTGATACATTTCCAGGTATGACTTACAGTCAATTCTGTGATACAATTCTAGGTATGACTTACATTCAATCCTGTGATACAATTCTAGGTATGACTTATAGTCAATCCTGTGATACATTTACTTTCAGGATACAAGGTGGTATTCCAACTTGCACCCCACATATTCAACAATATGTGTTCCGAGTTAAACTCGATTCACCATTCAGCAAATGCTGACACTGAATAGATCTATGGCATAGGGAAACTACACTATTAGATTTCACTTGATTAATCAGATCAATTTTACATCTTTAATCATCAATCAAGTTACATTGTATAACCTCTAAACAAGATCAACATAAACAGGGCATAACTCAAAACATATTGATTCACATTTAAGTGTGATCTCATCACATCATATCTCTTTATGCTTACTATTCACCAGGACCAATGTCCATCACAAGGACCACATGTCCATGACAAGGACCAATGTCCATCACAAGGACCAATGTCCATCACACTGACTAATGTTTATCACATCATGACCACCATAGCTCGTACTTGGCTATGTACACCAATCAATATCACCTCCATGGTTAGAAACTAATAACAAGAAGGCAAAGCATCATCATCTCATAGAACTCATGCTAAACATTTACATCATACATTTCACATCATAACAATTAGGGTTTCACTTTATCCAATTAGGGTTTACAAGGTTGGATCATCAACCATCTTTAGATCATCATTTACTTAATTGTTATGAAGTATAATTAGAGATGTGGAAACATATTCATATCATTATTATGAAGCATGTAAAGGGGACTAACTTTCAACATCATACACAAGATTACTCCATAGGGTATCACATCACACTACGTGACCCTAGCATCAACAAGATGCATCACTACAGAACACAAGATGACGATCAGGGTTAGGATATTAGTTAACCCTTAGATATCGGGCATCCAATCTAAGATGGGGTATCAGACACCACACTAAGGTAGGGTGTTGGCCACTAAGCTAAGGTAGGGTGTTGGCCACTACACTAAGGTAGGGTGTCGACTACTACACTAAGGTAGGGTGTCAGTTTAGCTTAGGTATCAGTTTAGCATCACTCGATATCAGGCTCAACATCTCAATGAGAGGGTGTCAGCCGAGGCACAACAAAGGATATCAGCCTAGAGGTACATGAGGAAGTGTATCGGTGATACCACCTCATAAGGTATCAGCATCACCATATATTAGGGTATCAGCCTACCTATCCATTTGGGTATCATCCTACTCACTCAACTAGGGTATTAGACTATCTACCCAACTAGGGTATCGACCTATGTACCCCTTTGTGTATCGTCCACATAGATCTCCATAGGATATTGGCCACTAGGGATTGGTTGTATCGATTGAGCCTCAAGGGAAGTGTTTCTTACCTCTAAATAAGGTGTGTCAGGCTAGCATGTGTCGGATGAGGGTTATCCATGTCAACTTCCACACTCCGCTAAAAGCATGGAGATTCAACACTCATCTTCACTAGTCACCACTAGATCATAACAAACTCCACCATAATAGGTATGTCTGTTTAGCAAGGAGCATCACAATTTAGCATATCGGATTTCATGCATATCGATTTAGCATGTCATGTCGGTTTAGTCATCTTCTACCTCAAGATGACGATACCAACCAGGTAAAAGAAAAGAGCAAATTATGGCAGCAACTTAACAACTTCTAACATCAAAACTGAACACAAAGCTACCAAGAAAAACTACTAACCAATAAGAAATAATGAGCTAAAGATATCTAGCAAGATAACAAGTAGAAGAGTGATAATAACAAAGTAGGTTTAGAGTTATATAACACGCCTCAAGAACAACCACCAAGCTTTAAGCTCCAAGGTCAAGCTCCAAGCTTCATGAGCTTAAGGGAGAAGAATATCCTCCACAATACCTCCAAGAAAGGAGATAGAGTCGAGGTTAAGGGAGAGAAAAAGAGAAGAAAAGAAGGTACCAAGGTCCATGAATGAGAAGAAGAAAACTAGAAAACCATGGCTTACCAAGGAAGAAGATGAAAGAGAGCACCACAAGCTCTTAGCTCGCCCAACAAGCTCCAAGGGAGAGTGCTCTTCAAGCTCAAGGTCAGCCACCAAGGAGAGAAAGCAAGGATCACCAAAAGGGTTCTCTTGCATGAGAAGGAAGGGGTATATATACATGGCCGATGAGAGAGAGAGAGCAAGGGGAAGGTGTCACCACCTTAGAACCCTAGAAGACACTTGTCCAAGAAGAAGGGACACATGCCAAGTCATGCAACAAGGTGATAGGACATATGTCTCACCCACCTAGCCTCCTTCCTAGATCAAGGCCGATACACCCATCTACCCCTTCACAAACCAATAGGGATGAAACCCTAGGTCACAAACTGATATGGCACTCCTGTAGAGTCACCACAACCCAATATGGTGATCTTTAAGATGCCACCAAACCAATAGGATGTCCCTCAAGACATCCTCAACTGATAACAAGCCTCCTCAAGGAAACCACAAACTGATACAAGGTCTCACCAAGGCTCTCAAGCCCGAGACAAAACTCTTATGAGCAAATCATACCTCAAACATGTGCCCAAAACATCACCAAGGATGTCACCACTCAACCAAGGACAAAACAAGGAACCCAATTCTTCCTCTCTCTTCTAGATGATGCTAAGAGAGAGAAGGAACACTCTATAGGTGGCAAACTTGCACGTTAACCTTTACTCTGGGTAAATTGCAAGTGTGTACAAAACCTCACCGCAAAGCACAAACATCAAGCAACAAGGCACAAACAAGGAGCACAAACCTCCAACATGCCCTAATTACATCTTAGATTATTAGATCAAGGAGATAAGCAACTCACTTAAGCAAAACAAACACAGTTAGCTCAAAATGTGGGTTAGGGTCCTTACAAGCCATAAACCCCTAACATGGATTTCGCCCCCAAAATCCTAAGACAAAAGAGAAGGGTACTTCCTCCTCATCTCCTCTTTGAGCTCTCATGTGGCTTCCTCAACACCACGATGATGCCAAAGAACCTTCACAAGCACAAAGTCCTTCCTCTTCAACTTCTTCACCCTCAAGTCAAGGATCAACACTAGAACCTCCACATAGGTCATATTCTCATCAAGCTCCACCTCCACAGGCTATAACACTGCCTCTGTATCCAGGTGACACTTCCTCAGCATACTAACATGGAACACTAGATGCAACTTGTAACATCCCTAACATGGGTTATGTTTTAACCCTAGGTGTTTTGCTTAATAAAGTTGATTAGATGCTTGTACTTATCTTTTGAAAGGTAATTAAGGCTCTTAAGGAACTTATATTTCAAATTCAGTCCTTTTTGAATAATGTTGAAACATTGTTTTGTTACTTTGGACTAAAGTGCAAATTACCCAAGTTGAAGGGTTAACTTGCAAATTGCACTTGATAAAATGTTCCTCTGATGTTGAGACATCATAAGAATAAATATGATGTAGTGGTATGGTTTCCACAAGCTTGAGCACCAAGATAAAGCTTGTTGAGCAATTCTTGTGCATTAAAACCTAGTTTTGGTGTAATGTGCAATTTACCCAAAACCTAGGGTTCGATATGCGAAATACCACCTATAGAGGGTCTCTCATGTTTCTTTGCTTCCAGTAGATCAAAGAAAATGAGAGGGGCGCCTCATTTATATTTTCTTGGAGGAGAGAGAATCTTGATATTAAAATAATCAAGATTTAAGCATATATGGAACTTTAATTTAATTTAAAGCAAAAAGAAATAAATTAATTGAGGAGCCCTTCAACTAAAAGTTGAGGGATGAAATATAAAAGTGTTGGACGAGCGTGTTCCTTGCTATGACACAAAAAGATCTTAGTTGAGTGGAAGCCCACTCACATTAACATAATAAAAAGTATTATCCACTAAAAGTTGGATATTAGTATAAATTCATTAAGGTGCTTAATTTCTTTTCCATTAATTCTTGGATAATGAAGAGTTTTTGCAAGATAATGAAGGTGGCTTCGTTGCCAAGGAATTGAGGGGGAAGTGGTGGAAATAATTTCGGAAATTAAAGAAAATAATTTCTTTTTCTCTTTCCTTGAAAATCCTTATACATATCCTTTTTCCAACCCACTTAAGGACCTTTCTTGGAAATTCCTTTTCTCATTTTGCTTTGTCCGATCACGGGAGAGATCAGGAGAAGGATAAGGACGACTCTAACCTGTTGGTAAGATTTTGATCATCTTCTACCTTGGATTCATGGTGAAAACTCAAAATCAATGCTTGATTTTTGATTTTCTTCACTCGATTTCCAATCCTAGCCAACTTGTTCATCCAAAAGCTCAAGACCGGACCTTGGACAGTTTCTAGAACTTCATCCACCATTAGAGCCATGGAGCTTGGAGCTTGGAGATCAGATTTTGAGGTGGGTTTTATAACTTAAACCCTAAACATTCATATTGCAATCCATTCTTCAATAATTGTTGATTATTTTCTTCTATTTGGTACTCTTTTGATTCATTGCTGTAATTTCCATGAAAAATGGCTGTAGTTCTTGGATGCATGAAGGAATATGATGATTACATCATCTTGGACACTTTTACCAAGAAAATTACTAGGCAAAACAGTTTCAATTAAGTTGCTCAAACGGTTTCCCAAACCGTTTGGGAGCAAACAGTTTCAAACCGTTTGAGGGCAAACAGTTTCATCAAACTGAATGAGAGCAAACGGTTTCAAAACCGTTTGAGGGTGTTGACCATGGTATACCATTTAGAGAATTGGTGATGATTATGTTGGTTAATGACCCACTAATTATAATTGATTAGTTCCAATTGGTTCATTAGTTGAAGGTCCATCAATCACCAAACCCTAATTGGGTTAAGTGCTGATTTCTAATTCGAATGACTTAGAACTTTGGGTTGATTAATCCCAAACGGTTTCAAAACTGTTTGGGGATCACCCAAACGGTCTCAAGACCATTTGAGGGTCAATCAAGACCGTTTGGAGGTCTAGGGTTGAGTATGGTTGGGCATTTGAAGATCCAAAGTTACCAAATTGATTTGTAATCAAATGTTGATTTGATGATCAATCCAATGATCCAAACCCTAATTGGATGACATGGATTTGTATGATGAGATGGTAAAATGGTCTAAAGACTGTTTGGAGGTCATCCAAATGACCTCAAGACCGTTTGAGGTCAGGTCATGTTCAATTTGGATGGTGGTCCAATGGTTTCAAAGTAATTAGTTTCACAATGATTAACATTGAAAGATCATTGATTTTAAACCCTAATCCAATTGATTTCAAACCCTAATTGATGATCAAATGAGGGTTAAATCAGTTGAAGGATAATCTTTTAAGCTCAATTGAAGTATGGTGTTAGGTTCAATTGATGAGTGATTATATGAATTCAATCGATCAGGGAATCAACATTGGAAACCCTAAATCAACATGACTGGTGGAGACCATATTTGGTCCATTCGGTTTTGAGGAGGTTTGGACCAAACGGTCTCAAGACCGTTTGGGACCAAACGATCCCAAATTGGTTGACGCTCAAATAGTTTCAAACATCCAACTTTGGCAATCGGTTTCAAGTACTACTTTGTCAAACGTTTTCAAAGACTAACTTTACCAAACGGTTTCAATGGTTTGTTCAAGACCGCTTGGAGGTCTAAATAGTCTTAGACCATTTGGAGGTTTTACAAGAAAGACCGTTTGAGGTCTGATTGGTCAAGACCGTCTGGGGTCTAAGTGACCAAGATCATTTGGAAGATAATTAATCAAATCATATGAACACTTAAAGTGGTTAAAGGTCAATTGTTTAATTGAACAATTATGTGATGTAAACCAAGGGTGACTATAATAATGGTACCCTTAATGAGATAGGGTGATTAGTACCCTTGAATAATTAATCTCTAATGATCATAAAAGTAATGATACAATAGAATTATGTGTCAATTCCTTATTCAAGTTGAGTGGCTTAGTTTAATCAAATCTAAAGTAAGTATCATCCTATAGAGGATGAGAGAGAGAGAGAGAATTTCCTACATGAATGATATCCATGTAATGGTTAAGTCTTAACACTTTCAACATGGGTGAATGTCTAATTAGGGTATGATCGTTTATAGAGAGATCATGAAACCCTAATTATGAAGGTTAATGAATCATAACTTAATTGAGGGCATTGATAAGTGAAATCCTAATACATGAGGATGGTATGATCCTAATTGAGGGAAATGAAAATGAGAAACCCTAATTCAGGGTATTTTAATGATAAACCCTAATCTAGGGTGATGTAATGTGAATAGTAAACCCTACTTGTGATTTATTGAGTATAAACCCTAACCTAGGGTGATGCAATGTGAATAGTAAACCCTAATTCCAAATAAGGTGAAGGAATATGTGAAACCCTAATTCTGGGTTATACTACATAGCATGAATCTCTAAGGTTGGACAATAAAATAATGAGTCATTAAGCCTAATTGAGCTAAGGGGATGATTAACCCTAATTGAAATAAAAAGGGAAACCCTAACCCTGGCAAGGGAATAATGGTGTAACCCTTAAATAGTGATGTTATAATTGTTTTGCATTGTGCTGATATGAAATTGATGTATCTGTTATCATCTGTACTAACCATGCAGGTTTTATGAGATAATGAACATAGCTAGGTATGAGCTATGATGCTTTAATTATTGAAAGTAATTTATGAGCTTTGCGAGCAATGATATGCTATGTTGCCTAGTGAGAGGTAACCAAAGAGATTAATAGGCTTTAAGAGCCATGTGAAATACCTGCACTGTAATTACCATGTTTACACTATCAGATGAATTGATGGCATTAAGTAACCTTTTAAGTTATTTAAATTCCAATTCATCATTACATCTATGTATCATCTCTTTCTCGAAGGTTTGAACACCCATATTCTTGAATCATGATGATGAGATGATAAGGAACTGAGTTCCCAATGTTAATAAAGATGTGAAATGAACTTGATGAAAATAGTAGTCATTCTTTATAGAAATTGTTATAATGGGTTATGTTTGAAAACATGTCTGATGCTAAAATAATGTTGTAATGTACTTAAATAATCAAGTGAAATAATATCATGTAGATCCCTGACCATAGATCCATCATCGTCAGTAGTTTAGTGATGGTGAAATAGGTTTTCCTAAGGGAACTCCTGGAGGGCATACTTTTGAGTATGTGGGGGTTATGGGCGTGAATATCCTTACGCCCTAATAGAGGAATTGACGTGAGATAAACACTAAATCTCTCAATCCTTCATTATATGTATATGTCGGGATGGATGTATCACTAATCTCTCGATGATGATGTTAATGCCGAATCGATGTAAGATAAACATGAAATCTCTCAATTGCAAAGAGAGTACATCATGCCATTGTAACTCTAATAGCGAATTGTCAGTATACCCTAGAAAGCTATTTGGTAGAGACACAAGATGTCCTGCAAGTTGGTCCTCACACTAACTGAGGAGGATGAGGTCATGGAAATCTGGCTCTTCTATTGACCTATGTATGGTACCGATTTCAATTTCACAATGGTCGGTTGGAGTATGAGCGGGATACCTAATCTCCTCAGGGCATAAGTATGTTTGTAAAATGTAATCAGCCGTGTAGCATATTTGCTTAGGGTTGAATTATGAGAATCAATAGTTGATGATACATTGCCTATTATGTCTTATTTGGATAAATTCTATACATGTTCTTCATATTCCTTATTGAATAAATGACATCCTGCTTTATCAAGACATAACTGAAATGAACTGTATGGAGAATACTTCTCTACATAGTTTAATCAATGATTTACCTGCTATTGAATATTTATGATTCTTCTGCTTAGTATTATTCTATTATCTACAATAACAATGTTTTTGGCGGAGAGTTATATCTCTCGTTGGGACAATTTTCAAATTGTCTCACCCCATGGAATTCAACTTTTTAGGTAGACATCGAGGAAAAGGAAGAAACCCTACAGTGGGTGAGCAGCAGCAGTAGCAACAGCAAGGACAGCAGTGATCCTCAGGTGGAGACACTGTCTGTCAAGTCCTGTAAATAGAGAGTCCTATGTGTCGTCTCTATACTCTTAGGTCATAGGAGTCAGTAGTCAGTTTAATATTGATATGAGATTTTGGCTTGATGCCTTGAGATTTTTATACTGCCTATGTACAGCTTAACAGGGCAGTTGATGCTTGTAACTTTCGAGAAAGAGATGATACATAGATGTAATGATGAATTGGAATGTAAATAACTTACTTTGGTTCTTTATGAAAGAGTTTTTTCAGTTTATGGATCTCTTTATAAAAATTTTTAATTTTTAGTGATTTTCGGTAATTCCGCTATTAACGATCACTTCCACTCTAGTTAATCTTGTTTTTTTGCAGGTCGTACATCACACAACTTGTGCAACTCAAGTGGCAACTCCAACTTATAGGCCACCTTCCCAACTCGGGCCACAACTGGGTAAGGTCCCATAAACCTGGGAGCCAACTTACCCTTCTTCCCAAACCTCAAAACATCCTTCTAGGGAGAGACCTTAAAATACACTTTGTCTCCCACTTGGAACTCCAAAGGTTTGTGACGGTTGTCTACATATGACTTCTGTCTGTCATGTACTGCTTTCAACTATTGTTGTATCATTTTGATCTTCTCTGTCTTATATTTTACAAGCTCAGGACCCAAAAGCTAATATTCCTCTGTCTCATACCAACACAACAGAGACCTACAACGTCTCCCATAAAATGCCTCAAATGGTTCCATGTTAATACTTCTCTAAAAGTTTTTATTGTAGGCGAACTCTATTGAATTGAGGTGTATATCCCAACTTCCTGAGAACTGAAGAATACAAGCCCTCAATAGATCCTCTAAGATCTGGATGGTCCTTTCAGACTAACCATCTTTCTATGGCTGGAAAGCAGTGTTGAACTTCAACTACGTACCCAAGGTTGTGTGGAATAACTCCCAAAAGCAACTTGTAAACTAAGGACCTCTATCACATATGATAGTAGCTGGAACACCATGCAAATGCACTATCTGAAAAACTACTAGAGGGGGGGTGAATAGAGTTTTTGAATAGTTTTAACAATTTATTGAATTCAAACAACCACAATTGAAATTTGAAGAGAGAGAGACAGGTGTTTAGAGTGGTTCCAACTATAGCAAATACTATAGTTGTCAGTCCACTACCCAGTTGCTTACCCAACCGGGATTTGAAAGTATTTATTTTATTACCTCTCGAGGATTTATACAAAATACAATACTTTCCTTTACACCCTTTGAACAACCTTCACTTGAAGTAGGTGCACCAACTTTGAGATAGCCTTCTATGAAGTAACTCCAAGCTCCCCCTTGAAGTAGCCTTCCTCTATAGAAGTAATCTCCCGTTGCACCAGCCTTCCGAAGTAGCTCAAAGTCTCCTTCTTCACCAAGAAGATCTTCACCCTCTCCAATCCGCAGCCTCCAACCTAGGAGTAGCAAGGAGAGTACAAACAATAATAGGGAACAAGAAAGAAAAAAGAAATTACAACTTATCCTGTATAGCCCAAGGCTTGATTTGCCTAGATCAAGCGTATAGATCTCCTAACCAAGTGTGTGGACTTGTGATTGCAGTGGATAGGAGATACTAGCCTATAGGACACGAATTATGAGCTAAAGAAGGAAGTAGCCAATGTTCACAAAGCTCAATTTGCTCACAACAGATTGCTCAAGTATGCTCAAGTATTTCTCAAGTGTAACAAGTGTATTTGAGTGTCCTATGGCTTGTCCTATTTATAGGAATGGCCTAAGGATGCTTAAGGACGTTCTAGACAACTTCTAGGGGTTTCTAAGTGCTTAACTAGCCGTTAGGTACAAAGTTGTTGTTTTAACAATGACTGATTAATTAATTCTGCAGTTGCTGTCAGAGACCGTCTCGGTCGAGGAATGGTCGACCGAGACACCTACTCGGTCGAACTTTTGTCGACCGACAGGCACTCTGGAACAAGTGATTTGCAACGTCTTTCTCCAACTGCCAACTAACTTGTCTGTTGTGTCTAACGGCTACTTTGGATCTTTTCTCGGTCGAGAAGATTGTCGACCGAGAGTGTCTCGGTTGAGGAGATTGTCGACCGAGATTGATCCTGTTTCAATGTTTCAATTTAGGCACTAATTATATGTATGAGTGTGCAAATGTGATCCTGTATGAAGGGGATGACTTATCTAAATGTGGTGTTTATCTAGGGAAGATCTAACGCTTGATTTACATGCAATCTAAGTACTTGTACATTATATATTTGTACAAGTTTTTACAAAGCGATTACATTGCATGAAAAACATAAATGTAAGCATATGGATTTCCCTAGTTGCTTTGTCATCCACCTTAATCCTGCACACTCAAGTAGCTCGTTAGATCAATAAGAATGAAATGTTTGTCATAATCAAAACAAAGGGATTTATATATGTCCATTTAGCCAACAATCTCCCCCTTTTTGAAGATGACAAACATTTCCTAAATATAAAAATAAAGGAAATATAAACCATATGAGTTTCATACCTTTAGATTACCTTTTGTAGCTTTTCCTCTTGTTTATAAAATGTGTGCTTATTATTCCCCTTGAATTATGGAACATGAAATCCAATTCACTAGGGAATATAGCAACTTTCAATGTAAAGCCAAGAGTTTATTTATGAAACTCATTGATTGAGTTTTTCTAAGTTTTAGTTTTGTATTTATTTCTCCCCCTTTGTCATTTCAAAAAGATATCCGTTTAGAAATAAAAACTCCCCCTTAATGAGATGTCCCATCAAATCTAATGAAAAAGATGTCCATTTAGAAGCCAAAATATCATGATGTAATTAAGAATTTTTGTTTAAGTAGCACAAATATCAAAGAAAAACATCTTTCAAAGGAGTGATAAGCAGTTGCTTCCTAATTTTGTTAAATTGATCTAGTGGAAGCGGTTTTGTCAAAAATATCAGCCAATTTATCTTCCGTATCAATATGATGAAGGGAAACATGATTCTTGATTAACAATTCATTGATCAGCAAATATATTCAGATTTTAATGCAGACTTGACAACAGAAACCTGCTCGGTCGACGATCTCTCGACCGAAAGTGTTCTCGGTCGAACAGTTTCTCGACCGAGAATGTGTCTGGATTTGTTTCATAACTGTTTTAAGTAATTGTGTCATAGATCCTTGTCAATTTAGCCACAATTTTAAAGATTGCATTTTATTTATTTCTCCCCTTATTTTGTATGCTCTACAATGATGATCTTATAATTCATATTTTGAAGATGTCTCATATATAAAAAAATATCCATTGGAATCAAGTAAAGATGACCAATTTCATTAAAAGCATGTATTACAAGCATAGAAAGATAGACACATCATATAGAGATGACTCATTTATTACAATCATTCAAAGGATATCATTACAACTAATATAACTCCAACACTTACTGGAAAGACTTAAGAATTACATCAATGTCAGGGTCTTTCCCAATAAAAGGCTCAGCTCCATAATACTGAACTAATGTTTTCCACTCTAGAGCACCTGTCTTGGTTAAGGCATATGCCTCCAAGAAGGTTGGAACACGATCAAATCGAAAATGAGCAGCAATATCTTGTAGTTGCATTGATGAAAACTGAGTATGCGTGAGATCAGTAGATGGTGGAGGTGGAGGTTGATAATAGTTGTAAGATGGGCTATATGGATTGAGCATGCCAGGATTTAAAGAGTAGGGATATTCATCTGGTTGATTTGGAGAAAGAGTTTGCATTCTCTGGTTTAGATAAGTCATGGCATGATGGTTATAATCTAATTGTTTACTAAGATGATATTGTGATCCTGCAACATAGGTTAGAGTGTTTTGGATGGAGTCATAGGGTAGGCTGGTAGGAGGAGGTGGAGGTGGTATATCTTGTGTAGATGTTTCCCCTTCTACCCTAGCCCTCTTATGACCGAAATCAATCCCCATTTTTTCTACAGTATTCTTACTTAATTTTTGTGGTCTACGCTCCCATGTATATCCCATATCCTCAAGTTGAGTCTTAAGGAAATGTTGAGTAATTTGGCATACAAAATCAGCATATGGAGGATTGCCAGAAAACTCAAGCATGTTTTTAAGAATGATGCGGATAAAATTTGTGGGAATACGTTGGATAATGGCATATATTAGACACATACGAAAAATAGGAACTTCAGATTTATTGGCTCTAGGATGTATGTTTGTTGAAACAATAAGGTTTACAATCCTAGCAGCTGGTTTGAGGTTTATAGCATAGTATGTGCCTCTATCTTCGTGACAGGTTGTATTGGATTTAAAAATGGTCCTTTTGATGTCACTAAGACTAACGGTATGGTCATCTTGGGAAAATTGGTTAAAAGGGTTTCCAGAAGTAAGGTCAAGGGTGTCTTGATATTCATCTATGTCAATACCTAGCATGTCAAGAATGTCCCCTTCAGTAAATCGGAAGCTATGCCCATTGACCATAGTATAGAAGAAGATGGTTTCATTTTCAGAGTGGGAAATGAGGTTTGCATAGAATTCATTCACTACCTTGATGGAATAGGAAGGAAAAGAAGGGTTGATGAATTCTTTTAACTTTTGCACTTCGAAAAGGTCCTCCAAGTCGACGATGTTGATGAAGTCCATAACTTCAACTGGTCGTCGTGGGAGAGGAGCTTTGGAGGAAAGCCGTAGATATCGATCACCAGCATCTCCATCGACGAAGGCAATGTCGTTGATGATCGTCAGTGGTGGAGTAGCTTCCCGAGCTTCCCTTCCTTTCCTGTCGGCGACCTTCTTCTTTCCACGAGCAGATGATGAGGCCATTGTGTTGCTTGAAGGTGGAGAAGAAGCAAGGATGGCTTGTGGATGAGGATGCTAAAGAGTTGCACAAAAATGCACTAGAGAGAGCCTATGGAAGCAAGAGTATGCAAGTGTGAGGAGGTGACTCATTTTGGGTTCCTTTTATAACAATCCAGCGACCTGGTCGGTCGACGATTCGTCGACCGAGCGTCCACAGCGGTCATGTTGCAGACGCGCCACTCGGCTCCCCAACGGTAAGATTTACAACGGTCATATAACGGTCATAACGGTCGATTTACAACGGTCACATCCAACGGCTAATTCTCGATCGAACAATTGTCGACTGACATTGTCTCGGTCGAACATTTTTCGACCGAAAGTGTGTCCGATACTAAGTTTGTCTAGATTCTGTCGGTCGAGAGAGGGGGGACTGACCGAAAGGTTGTCGGTCGAAGAGTTCATCGACCGACAGACTTACTGAGTACGAATTTGAAGCTGATATTTAATGTAAATGATAGACTATATTTGTAGAGCATATATATAGATTTTCTAAGGGAGTAATATTGTGTTTATTATTGACAATATTTGGACAAGTTGTGATCATAAATTAATTATACTTTTAATCAAAAATGATATCCAAATAGTTATTATGTCAAACTTCTTTTAGGTCGAATTTGATTGAGTATCAAGTTGAAGCATACTACTTGATATAAGTCTTAGATGAAGGCTCAATTAATATCTCAATTCTACTAATTTGTCTTATGTGTTGCAAGCAATAGTATATAATCAATGAATCATTTTGTTTTGCCGAACATTATCATGGATTCATGCATACAATTTATCATTATCTATGCGTACAAAGTATTGAGAGTATATCCATGATGTAATGATAACAGCATATAATTTCATCACATGATCATAAAAAAATTTATTAAACTGAGCATACTTTTGGTTTGTAGAGATGATTTCCAAAATAAACATCCAATCATAAATTATGAATAGATAGCAATTTCATTAATTTCAAAGAAATTCAACAATTTTTGCAACAGACCGGAAATCAGTGACATGCTCGGTCGACTATTTTTCGACCGACAGTGTCTCGGTCGACAGTCTCTCGACCGACAATATTTCTGAAACTGTTAATTGCTTCCAAATAAAACATAACTATGTAATTTAAATATTTATTTGTTATCCTATTTAGTTGAGATAGACGTATCAATTGAAAACTACTAGAGGGGGGGTGAATAGAGTTTTAAAACAATTTTAACAATTATTTAACTCAAACAACCAATCACAAAAATATTGGACAAGGGGACAAGGATTTAGAGTGGTTCCTACCTTAGAAAATACTAAGGCAGTCAGTCCACTACCCGGTTGCTTACCCAACCGGGATTTGGAAAGAATTTAATTTTATTACCTCGCAAGGACTTTACATAAAATTACAATTCTCTCCCTAAACCCTTCAAGCAGCCTTCACCTCGAAGTAATCGCACCAACCTTGAAGCAGCCTTCACCTAGAAGCAATTGCACCAACCTTGAAGCAGCCTTCCTCCTGAAGTAGCTTCCCGTTGCAATAACCTACTTGAAGTAGCTTCCCGTTGCGATAGCCTTCTTGAAGTAGCTTGAAGTCCACCTTCTCCTCCGAGAAGAACCTTCTCCAATCCGCAGCCTCCAACCCTAGGAGTAGCAAGGAGAATACAAAAGATACAAAGGAACAAGAAAGAAAACAGAAATTACAATACCACTTGTAGCTCAAGGCTTGATTTCCTATATCAAGCGTTTTGATCTCCTAACCAATGTATGTAGAAGTGTAAGTGTTGTGTATAGGAGATACTAGCCTATAGGACACGAAGTTGGAGCAATGGGAATGAATAGCCAATGTAGGAATTGCTCTATTGCTCAAAACAGATTGCCAATGAGTATCCAATCTCAAGTGTAGCACACGTGTAGCTTAGGTAAGTTTAGGTGTCCTAAGGCATGTCCTATTTATAGGAATGACCTACAAGTGCTTAAGGACATTCTAGACACTTTCTAGGGGGTTCTTACTGCTCAACTAGCCGTTATGTGTCCACTAATTGCATTTGCAACGGCTAGTTAATTGACCCTGAAAAGTGCAGACAGAACTTTTCTCGATCGACAATTTGTCGACCGAGAGTCCTTCTCGGTCGAAGATTTGTCGACCGAGGGACCTCATGGAGCAAGTGTTTACAACGTTCATTTCCAACTCCCAACCACTTTGTCTGCTGGGTCTAACAGCTAGTAGGGTCTATTCTCGATCGAAGATTTTTTCGACCGAGAGTTTCTCGGTCGAAGATTTGTCGACCGATATTTTCTCGATCGACGATTTGTCGACCGAGAATATTACTGACTCAATGTATTCATTTACTAAGTGTGTGTATCAATGTGCAATTGTGATACTATCTTGGGGAATGGCCTATCTAAGTGTTGTGAGTGGATAGGGAAGATCTAAACGCTTGATTTACATGATATCTAATTACGTGTACATTATATATTTGTACAAGCATTTACATTTGATTACAATCATGAAAATAAAGAAATTTTATTAAATTGTTTCTTCCAAGTCTTTGTTATCCACCACCTTATATGCTTGTTCCTAAAATACTCAAATAGCATGTTAAAACCACAAGAATGAAATGTTTGTCATTATCAAAACAAAAGGGATTATGCTAATGTCAATTTAGCCAACAATATCCCCCTTTTTGAAGATGACAAACATTTCCTAAATATAAAATAAGGAAATATAAATCATGTGAGTTTCATACCTGAAGATTACCTTTTGTAGCCATTCTTGTTTTGCAAGTGGATGTTGGCCGAGATATTATGAAACTCATATTTTTATTTTATGTTTTTGATTTTATATTATTTCTCCCCCTTTGTCATTTCAAAAAGATATCCAATATAATAGATTTTATTTCTCCCCCTTAATTTTATGCTATGCTCCCCCTTAAAGAGATATTTAATTAGAAAACAAGGGATTAAAGCAAAGCAATGATTGTTAAATTTAGCCATAATTTATTTCTCACTCATTTGCAATGTATGTTAAGCCTTGAAATGATATGAGTTCCTTTTAGGTTCATGGCATTTGTGTATTGATTTCTCATCCATTTTACAAGGGATGTTAAGCCCTAAAAATGAAATGAGAATTCTGTAATCTTAGAGTACATAAAAATTTCTCTAGCCAAATGCACGGGATGTTAACCCCTAATTTGTCTAGAGAATTCCTTTAAGAACAAGATATATCATTTTATGAAATTTGTTGATTTCTTCATAACCAAGAGTAAAAATACTAAGGTCATAATAGGCTTCAAATGATGTTTACAATATTTTTTGTACGCTTCTTAATCAAATAATCAAATTTGTTTTTATGAGCTCCCCCTTAATCTTACAATTTAAGGCTTCTAAGGTCACAAATGATTTTAAATTTTGATTTTGACCTTTATCAAACGTATACTAAGATTAAGTACAATAAAATGATGTCAATATACGCATTTTGTCAAAGCTTATTTTAGGTCGCCCTTGACTACGACCATAGCGCCCCTTGGTCAATTTTAATTTCAACCAAGAGGCAAATTCTGCAGATTTCCAATTTAAACATTCATATGTGAAGTATAATTTCTGCAGATAGCTTTAAATAAATATCTATTTGAAGCATATTAAGATATACCTATTATGAAGACTTAATATGGGCATCATAGTGAAGTCTTTGTCCTTGATTTTTCTAGAACGCATGTTTTACATTCATTGTGAATGATGTTTTCATAAGCTTTGCTATGGGTACATATTAAATCACATTTCTTCTTATACCCTTATTTTCATATTAATCATAAGATTCTTTAGAGACATATATTTTGAAAGCAAGATTAATATCTTAAAGTCAAGATTTTTGCTTTTGATTTCTTAGAACAAACAAATAGATAAAAACATTAATATTTTTGTTCTAAGAGGCACCGTTTGGCTTGTCATAGCAACATCATTATTTTATCACAAGCTATGTCCACAATCATTGTTTATTATGTCAAGATGCTTTTATGCTAATGGCATTTTCAATTTATCTGAATCACAATGATCAAGAATAATATCCATTCATGGTTTGTATATATGAATCAAAAATTATTTTAGACAAACCAATGAAACATAATGATCATGATGAGGCATATCCATGGTGTAATGATAGAACAATTGAAGCATATACAATGATCAGCATATAAATACAATAATTATGATCATTTAAAACAAATTTCAATACACACATGGTTCATGTATAGATATTCCAAGGGTTACCATGAAAACAGTAATTTTCCCTTAACTTAAATCAAATATGATTCATAGATAAAAATGATCTCATATAAGTGTTCCAAAGATGATTTCCATAATTTGTGCATGTAAAACAGTTATTAACAGCAAATAAATAGCACATTGATCCTTTGTAGAATTATTCAGCAGACTTATTTCAGACTGACATCAGTAACCTGCTCGGTCGATGATTTCTCGACCGATCAGGTTTCTGTATTGTTTTCAGAACCATTTTCAGTAATTGTTTATAAGTAAATCATGAATGGTTATTTACTCAATTAAACAATTTGAAGACTCAGTTTAGTTGAGATAGACTTTATGAACATCAAAGGAACTTTTAGATCAAATCCCAACTAATTGTATCCAAATCTTTATTAACAATTTAGCTATGAGTAAGGCAAAATTTTATTTTTGCAATTTGAAAGATTTTGTATATATCCAAGTTAGATGTTTAAAAACTTGAATTAATTTATTATCCCATTATGTTGAGTTGAGATAGACATAGAAATATGCAACTAAGGTCCTTGATCATATCTCAACTTAATTCCGTTCATTTAGTTTGGAGGTTTTGGAACCCATACCAACTCAACATCCTTTTTCTTGTATGGGCATGAAAAGGAGTAATGTCCAAGACGTAAGCAATAATGGCAACATATAGAATCAACCTCAAGTCTCTTTCTATGTTTTTGTTCTAGGTTGTTCTTTGGTACATATGTATATTTGCCTCTAGGTACATACATGGATTGACTCTCTAGTGCTTGTGTCCTTCTCCAACTAGGTTTTTGATGAGATTTTCTTTTAGGCTTATAACCTAGTCCTCTCCTTCCAATTTGACGATAATGATCACTTAAGATTTTATCGAGAATATCATTGTTACTCAAGCTACTGATTTCTTGTTGTAACTTAACAATTTCATCCATTCTCTTCTTGATATCCATCTTCGCTTGATCTAGATTAGATAATAAAGAATCTCTTTCTTTTACAATAATATCATAATCTAGATGTGTACACAAAATAGGTTTTTTTTTAAGATCATTTACTTGAGTTTGCAAATTTAACTTTTCTAGGGAAAGAAGATTGCAATTTGCTTCTACATATTTTAGCTTAATATTATGATCTTCAATAACCTTTTTGAGATCTTCATTTTCAGATGTAAGAGCAAGAAGTCTAGCATTCAACTCATCATTTGTTTTATTAGATTTCTTTAATTTCTTCTTGCACTCAATATACTTATTATGTGTTTCTTCAAGACTAGAAATTAGCTCTTCTTTTGATAAATCAAGAAGGCTTACCTCTTCTTCTTCTTCATTGGTTGTAGCAATGAGACAATTTTTGTGGACCTCTTTCTTCTTTTCTCTCCAAGGACAACCGATTGTTGTGTGGCTTGTTCCTAAACACCAATTGCAACTTGTTGAAGGTTGGTCCAAGTTGCTCCTTTGCTTGCGGTTGTAATCACCACCCTTCATTCTTCAAGACCTGGTTAAGGTTCCTTGAAGCCTGCTCTGATACCAATTGAAAAACTACTAGAGGGGGGGTGAATAGAGTTTTTGAATAGTTTTAACAATTTATTGAATTCAAACAACCACAATTGAAATTTGAAGAGAGAGACAGGTGTTTAGAGTGGTTCCAACTATAGCAAATACTATAGTTGTCAGTCCACTACCCGGTTGCTTACCCAACCGGGATTTGAAAGTATTTATTTTATTACCTCTCGAGGATTTATACAAAATACAATACTTTCCTTTACACCCTTTGAACAGCCTTCACTTGAAGTAGGTGCACCAACTTTGAGATAGCCTTCTATGAAGTAACTCCAAGCTCCCCCTTGAAAAAGCCTTCCTCTCTAGAAGTAATCTCCCGTTGCACCAGCCTTCCGAAGTAGCTCAAAGTCTCCTTCTTCACCAAGAAGATATTCACCCTCTCCAATCCGCAGCCTCCAACCTAGGAGTAGCAAGGAGAGTACAAACAGTAATAGGGAACAAGAAAGAAAAAAAGAAATTACAACTTATCCTGTATAGCCCAAGGCTTGATTTGCCTAGATCAAGCGTATAGATCTCCTAACCAAGTGTGTGGACTTGTGATTGTAGTGGATAGGAGATACTAGCCTATAGGACACGAATTATGAGCTAAAGAAGGAAGTAGCCAATGTTCACAAAGCTCAATTTGCTCACAACAGATTGCTCAAGTATGCTCAAGTATTTCTCAAGTGTAACAAGTGTATTTGAGTGTCCTATGGCTTGTCCTATTTATAGGAATGGCCTAAGGATGCTTAAGGACGTTCTAGACAGCTTCTAGGGGTTTTTAAGTGCTTAACTAGCCGTTAGGTACAAAGTTGTTGTTTTAACAACGGCTAATTAATTAATTCTGCAGTTGCTGTCAGAGACCGTCTCGGTCGAGGAATGGTCGACCGAGACACCTACTCGGTCGAACTTTTGTCGACCGACAGGCACTCTGGAACAAGTGATATGCAACGTCTTTCTCCAACTGCCAACTAACTTGTCTGTTGTGTCTAACGACTACTTTGGATCTTTTCTCGGTCGAGAAGATTGTCGACCGAGAGTGTCTCGGTCGAGGAGATTGTCGACCGAGATTGATCATGTTTCAATTTAGGCACTAATTATATGTATGAGTGTGCAAATGTGATCCTGTATGAAGGGGATGACTTATCTAAATGTGGTGTTTATCTAGGGAAGATCTAACGCTTGATTTACATGCAATCTAAGTACTTGTACATTATATATTTGTACAGGTTTTTACAAAGCAATTACATTGCATGAAAAACATAAATGTAAGCATATGGATTTCCCTAGTTGCTTTGTCATCCACCTTAATCCTGCACACTCAAGTAGCTCGTTAGATCAATAAGAATGAAATGTTTGTCATAATCAAAACAAAGGGATTTATAGATGTCCATTTAGCCAACACTATCTCATCAACATAAACTTAGACAAGCTTCTCTGATGTGAACGTTGTCTTCACGGGAAGGAAATGTGCTAACTTGGTCAACCTGTCAATGATCACCCAAATGGAATCATAACCTTTGGCTATCCTAGGTAGATCAACCACAAAGTCCATGGTTACTTGATCTCATTTCCATGAGGAATAGGCAATGGTTGCAACACAGGTTTCTGATGCTTAGCCTTGACTTGCTGGCACACAACACATCTTGCAACGAACTCAGCTACATCTTTCTTCAATCTTGGCCACCAATACATATCCTTCAGGTTGTGGTATATCATGGTACTACATGGGTGATAGCATACATATATGTATGAGCTTTTTCTAGCACCATATTCCTCAAATTATCCGCATCAGGAACTACTATCCTATGATGATAAACACTATCCCATCTTTCGTCTTGTGAAAACCATCATGCTTCTCGCTGCCAAACTCTAACCTAATCTGATGTGTCATAGTATCTATCTGATGAGCTTCTTTGATATTTTGTCTCAGCATAGGCTTTACTTGTCATTGTGCTAATAGTCCGGCTAACAAAGATACTTCCAACTTGACATTCATCTGATGTAAGGAGACCAACATATCTTGTTTGTGACACATCAAATAACTCAACCGACCTCCATTTATGGATGAAGATTTCCTACTCAAGGCATCTACCATGACATTCGCCTTTCCCGGATGATAATAAATCGTGCAATCATAATCTTTGATCAACTCCATCCAACAATGTTGCCTCATATTCAACTCTTTCCATGAAAATATATACTTTAGGTTCTTGTGATCTATAATGTAACACGTCGTCGCGCTAAACGAGATTACTCAAAACACAAAACACGATCAACTACTAATTAATCACATAGTAAAAAAATGTGGGATAATTAAAACCAATTCCAACAATGTAAATAAACTCTAGAACATTTACAAAAGGTCCATCATTCCATTCTCATTTACTGTAACAAGTATTTACATATGGGTCCAAAGACCTCAATCACATCCTGCATACAAAAGATATTTCACATGTACATGCCATATATTTACAAACATTGGCATACTACCAAAATCTTGTGTCGATACGAGTATATCATCTAGAAAACACATCCCATACCCAGACCTGAGACTATAGGGATGACACTAGGACTATACTACTAACATCTACAACTAACCAACCTTCTAAATATATGGATCACCAGGTTGGTTCTCTTCCACAGCATGACCTCGTCCTCGTTTCCCACAACCACCTAAAAAAATGTGGTGACCCAAGGGTGAGACCCAGTCCCAATGAGAGATATAACTCTCTCTAACATATATTGATTATAACATATTAATTACAAGTAAATACATTGAGCAGTTAGGGTATTGAATAAGCAATATGAAAAGATTGAATAGTTTAAGCATACTAAGCAGTTAAGAAAACAAGTTGTAACATCAAGTAGAATTACACAATTTTCATAAGTTTGCGTCATGTAAGATCTATGTAGTGTAAAGACAAGATAAGGGTTAATCAACCAATGTGATACGTATTAAACCCTAGAAATTATACTACACGGTTGGTATTATATCTTTAATTATTATGCCATGGGGAGTTTGAGTCGTACCACTCAAAGTTCAACTGACCACTGCGAAGTGCTATTAAATTCTGTATAAGATCTAGGAGTGTCGGTATCCTAAGATCTCTTCCCCTCGGTCAGTACAAGTAAACTGCAGTGACATACCAGTCAAGTTGCCAACAATGACATACAGTCAACTCATAACAACTAGTATGTACTTAGTACAAGTTACGACACTAGAAAATAGGGTATACAAAACCCTCTAATCTGAGGTACAACCACATCTGTCCTCAATCACATCAAATGTTAGAGGCATGACCATAGCCATCCTCCATAACCTACAATTGTGGATGACAAGGATATATCCTCAAGTTGTCACCCCCACATACTCAACAATATGTGCTCCGAGTTTCCGTTGGGAATACTCGCTTCACCATCCAGTAAGTTTTGACATTGATGATGGCTCTACGACATCGGGTTCTACATGATTAAGGTTACACTTGATTAATTACTGCCAATTGAATGCATTAAGGCTTTATCATACAAGTGGATATTCAAACCCTAATTCTTTTCTAACAAGAGTATATTTATAACAAATTCAAAAGATATAAAACATTTGAGATATAAATCTTAATCACATTACCACATGCTATCATTCGTTGCAAATTAATGGACCACACTTATCATCATACTATTACAAGATACCAATATCTTATCACATGTTCTAGGGTTTTAACCCTTATTGGAACATGAAGAGGATTTCACCTCAATCATGGCTTCAAACATGCCCAAAGGTCATTAAGACCATCACATTATTCATAGTAAGGTTATTATCATCATTCCATGCCTTAAACAAGGCTCAAAAGATCATTAGCCATAGATATTAACATGGCAAGGCACTATGATATTCAAATAGTACTACATTGTGGTTACAACACAAGAAGAGTGTAATTCATTATCACATTAATCATTCAAGAGTTCTGATTATAACCAAGCAACATCATAGAATTACATTAAGGTTAGGTATAACAAGCTAGATCACATGGGAGTTACGCATCCACTTATTATAGTGATTTATCAAATATAACTATAAAATGGTAAAGGTAAGACTACAAATTAATGGTATTGAACTATCAAATTATAATCACTAGGACCCACATATGATACCATGTGATTTATTCTAATCCATTGGATTTTGAAGCATCCAATATTATTCATTGGATCAGGTTCATTGTTTAAGGTTATCAATTGAAGTATAGGTCTAACCATTATATCAATTGAACCAAGGAACCATTAGTTCAAGGTTTAGACAAATCTATAATTACATTCTTAACTCATAATGTATGGTGATGACCTGATCCAAAATTAATTGTGATCATTAGGTCACCATTGGTTGTTAGATCAGTAATACATTCAGTTAACACCATCAAATATTAAGCTAATGTCATCATCGATCGATAACATCATTAGAATACTTAGTGGGTGATAATTAAACGTATAGTTGAGACAAAACTTGACCTAAGGGGGTGACCATAGGTTGTCACCATAAATTTGACACCCTTGATCACGAACATCAGTTGCCAAGATAGCAACACCATTGGTTGTTGAATGGTATGACCATCGATTGTGTGATAGGGAAGGAAACAGCTTGAAAACCCTAATTTGAACCATCAATTGTTTTATACTTAGCACCATAGGTTGTTGCTATCAACCTGTCCCAGATCATGTTACACCTTAGAAAGGTCTTACACATGTTTACAAGTTCCTATAAAATTGGAATAGAACAGGGAACACCACAAAAATTCGAAATTCTAAACAAGCATGGTTTCTTTATGCTTAGATCGTCACATTAAAGCATAAATGTGAACTAACAAGCTTCTAGTAAGCAATATAAGTGAAGAATGTTATATAACTCGCCTCTATAGAGTAGTTCAGATCTCAAACAGCAAGAATCTCGAGCAAATAAAGAAAGAAATCCCTACATTCAGATCTGAACTTGACCAAATAGGCACTTCTCTCCACAAAGAAGAAAAACCCTAGAATAAGAAACAAGAAGGATAGATTTTTTTAGTTCTAGAGACAATTTCACCGTGGAACAGTAGGGTTCCAACCTGGAAAGATATAGGAGGAATAAGAGCAAATAAATAAATGGAGGAAATACGGTAATACTTACACTTGTAGGTCAAGATCATTAGGAAGGAGCTTTAGGAACCCCTAAAGGAAGTCAATTGCAACCCTAGATCCTTTTTCCAAGAAGGTCCCCACTTTCTTCTTCCTTGGATAGGAAAATTCATAGAAGCACAGAGGGAGAATGAGGTTGGGAGAAGGAGAGAAGTGGTGGAGAGAAAATGGCTCGTTTTGGTGCTTAGGGATAAGTATATGAAACTTTAAGATAAAGAAAAAGAAAAAGTTGAAGTTCTAGTATCTATCCAATTGTCCATGGCCTGAATTTATTAAGAATATACAATCACACACACAAGCAGCTCACTCACCATCTGTATAGACCTTCTTAACTTTCCTTTCTCGAATTTCCCAGCCAATCAAATAATTCATTAGTTGATAGCTACTAAAGGTAGATCATCTATGAAGGGGTAAACTGTAAAATACCCTTGAGGAAAACACCTTCAAACCATGGCTAAACTAGGAGCCCCATGGCTCAAAATACTCAAGAATGATAATATAACATCTAAGGAACATAATGTATGTGACCAATTGCAAAGAAAACCCCTCAAATGGGTGAAATTGTAGAAAAGTCCAAAATGTACATAAATTTGCATAACTTGCTCAAACAATGTACAAATTGGACCAAATTTAAAAGTTAAGCTTGTATTATGATTTCAAAGAATATAAAAAGGTTAGATTAGGGTTCTAAGGATTAAATTATGGTAATTAATCTTATTCAACTCATTAAGCAAGTTCAGGGGCCTTACAACTATAAACCCCTAACAAAGATTTCGCCTCGAAATCCTACAAAAAAAGAGATGGGTATTTTATACACATCTCCTTATCTAGTTCCCATGTGGCTTCCTCTATGCCACAATGATTCCACAAAACTTTCACTAGTATTATATCTTTTCTCTTCAATTTTTTCACCCTTCTATCCAGGATCAACACAGGACCCTCAACATAGGAGATATCCTCATCTAACTCAACCTCTACTGATTGGATTGTCTGGTTAGTATATAGA
This sequence comes from Alisma plantago-aquatica, assembly GCA_963693085.1. Classification (NCBI taxonomy): domain Eukaryota; kingdom Viridiplantae; phylum Streptophyta; class Magnoliopsida; order Alismatales; family Alismataceae; genus Alisma; species Alisma plantago-aquatica. Next base: position 465,099,978 of record OY856409.1, on the reverse strand, counting down.
TGGCATTTCCTCAACATAGATATGTGAAAGACATTATGAAATATATGTAGCTCTGGTGGTAGCTCCAACTTATATGCTACCTTTCCAACATGAGCTAGGACAGGGTATGGTCCCATAAATCTAGGAGCCAACTTACCCTTCTTTCCAAACCTCAGCACACCTTTCCAAGGAGAAACCTTAAGATATACTATATCTACCAATTGGAACTTAAGTGGTTTGCGTTAGTTATCTGCATAAGATTTCTGCCTGTCCTGGGCTGCTTTCACCTGTTGTTGTATCACTTTAATCTTTTATGTAGTCTGTTGTACTAGCTCAGGACCCAAAAGTTGATATTCACCTGTCTCATACCAACAAAGAGGAGACCGACTTCATCCCCAATATAGAGCCTCATAAGGGGCCATATCTATGCTTATTCGATAGCTATTGTTGTACGCAAACTCTATCAAAGTCAGATGTACATCCCAACTACCAAGAAATTGCAACACACATGCCCTCAAGAGATCCTCTAAAGTTTGAATAGTCCTTTGAGACTGGCCATCAGTCTGTGGATGAAAAACTTTGTTGAATCTCAGCTGTGTTCCCATTGTTGAATGTAGATGCTCCAAAAAATGGTTTGTAAACTATAGACCTTTGTCAGAAACTATAGTCACTGGAATGCCATGCAGACGGACTATCTCATCCACATATATTTGTGAAAATTTCTCTACTATAAATGCTGCCTTAACTGGAAGAAAATGAGCTGACTCAGTCAATCTATCTACTATCACCCATATGGAATCATGACCCTTGGATGTCCTAGGAAGACCAACCACAAAGTCCATAGTAATATGATCCCATTTCCATTGTGGTATTGGCAAGGGTTGTAATGTCCCTACAGGCTTCTGGTGCTCATCCTTCACCTGCTGACAAATTGGACATTTGGCAATGAACTCTGCCACATCACGCTTTAGACCTGGCCACTAATACATGTATTTCAAGTTTTGGTACATCTTGGTACTTCCAGGATGCATTGCATACATGGAGGATTGAGCCTCCTCAAGTACCATCTTCCTCAACCCATCAACATCTAGAATTATTGTCCTATTATGGTTAAAAAAGTGTACCATCACTTGCCTCATGAAAGCCATCATACTTTTCATTGACAATCCATGATCGGATATTTTGTATCACGGTATCATTCTGTTGTGCATCATGAATCTGCTATCTCAAGGTAGGTTTCACTTGTAATTGTGCCAACAATCCTTCTAACAAGGAAACTTCTAGATGTACATTCATCTGGCGAAGAGATATTAGCATATCTCTCTTATGGCACATCAAGGAATTTAATTGTTCATTATCTACCGTTGATGATGAAGATGACTTTCTACTTAATGCATCAGCTACCACATTAGCTTTCCCTGGATGGTAATCTATTGTGCAATCATAATCCTTAATCAGCTCCATCCATCTCCTCTGCCTCATATTTAGCTCCTATTTTGAGAAGATATACTATAGGTTCTTGTGGTCAGTGAAGACATGACACTTTTCTCCATAAAGATAGTGTCTCTAGATCTTTAAGGCATGGACCACTAGTGCAAGCTCCAGATCATGTGTTGGGTAATTATCCTCATATTTCTTAAGATGTCACGAAGCAAAAGAAATCACATTTTTATCCTGCATCAACACGCATCCCAACCCATTCTTTGAAGCATCACAAAAAAACAATATAGTATTTTCCTTGATCTGGCAGTACTAACATCGGTGCATTAGTCAACTTTTCTTTCAAAACCTAGAAAGAACGCTGAAACTTGTCATTCCAAGCAAAAGGAACATCCTTCCTAGTTAACCTAGTTAGGGGTAATGCTATAGAACCGAAGTCTTTGATGAACCTCATGTAGTAACCTACCAGACCTAGGAAACTACATATCTCTGTCGGTGTCTTTGGTTGTTCCCATTCTAGTATAGATTCCACTTTCTTGGGATCAACACAAATGCCTTTTGAAGATATAACATGGACCATAAAAGACACTTCAGATAACCAAAATTCACATTTGTTGAATTTACCATATAGTTGATGCTGCCTCAACAAAGTCAATGCCTGGAGAAGGTTTTGCTCATGTTGTTGACTATACTTGGAGTATATTAGGATATCATCTATGAACATGACCACACACTGATCAAGATAAGGTCTAAACACCCTATTCATTGGATCCATAAAAGTTGTAGGTGCATTGGTTAGGCCAAACGGCATAACCACAAACTCATAATGACCATACCTAGTCCTAAAAGTTGACTTGGGTATGTCATCAGCCTTAATTCTCAGCTGTTGGTAACCTGACCTCAGGTCTATCTTTGAAAACACAGTGGCACCTCTCAACTGATAAAAAAGATCATCAATCCTTGGCAAAGGATACCTATTCTTTATTGTCACCTTGTTCAACTATTTTTAGTCTATACACAACCTCATTGAACTATCCTTCTTTTTAACAAACAACACGGGAGCACCCCAAGGGGAAGTGCTCAGCCTGATAAAACCCTTCTCTAACAGTTCTTGTAACTATTTCTTTAACTCTTACATCTCTGCTGGTGCCATTCTGTATGTTGACTGTGCTATGGGTTGTGTTCCAGGAAAAAGATTGATCTCAAACTCAATCTCTCTAGGAGGGGGAATGCTAGGAAATTCCTCAGGACAGACATCCTCAAATTCTCACCCCATTGGTACCTATTGGATACCAGGACCTACCGCCTTAGTATCCACAACATGAGATAAGAAAGCCTCACATCCTTGTCCCATCAACTACTCATTTTCCATAGCTAACATCAAACATGTAGGAAGAATCTTCCTATCACCCTGAAAAAATCCACTGTACATCTCCATCATGGAATGTCATCACCTTAGTACTACAGTCCAAGACTACCTTGTAATTTTTCAAGGTATCCATTCCTAGGATTACATCAAAACCATGCATGTCAAGTGGCAAAAGATCCACTTGAATATTGTGTCCAGAAAAAGAAAGAACACAAGAAGGGCACACTTCCCGCAACTCGGCAGAATCAACCAACGGAGTCTCTACCCGCAGGCTATCAAATATAAGACTAACATGTAGATAACAACTATCTATCACATCTCCGGTGATAAAAGAGTGTGTCGCACCTGGGTCTACTAATACATATACGAAACAAAAAGCAGACAAATCAGAATGAAATAACTCCATCTGACCTATCACGACTCATGGATTGACCACTGCTTCTGGCTTGGTCATGGCATAAAACCTTGTTGTCACCTGCTACCGTCCACGTACTCTACTTGCTTGTCCATAGGATCCTACCTGGGATGCCTGACCACATCCTCTTCCACTGCCACTACTAAACTTTCATTGTTGTGGACCTTGTTGACTTTGCCTTGGCTACTGAGTCACCTCCTCATCTTTCATAGGGCAATAAGGTCTTGTATGCCCCACTTTCCCACACTTGTAACATGTTCTGGTGTCCTCATATGGCCTAAACGGCCCTGTCACTGAAACATATGAGGTAGTGCGGGCTCCCGTTGGTGGAAAACTATGACCTCTACCCCGACTCAGGGTCCACTATGATGGTGCATGTGATCTTGGTTTAGTGAAGGTTGACCTTGGTTGCGACTGTGGTGGGAAAAATCTCATCTTCTTAAAGCCTGCAGATGATTGCCCTTGAAACTACATAGGTCACTTCTTAGCATTAACTTCATGCTTCTCTATGGAAGGCCTCTCAATCCTCCTTACGGATTCCACAAAGGTGGAAAACCTCTCCCTATTTTCTAGGGTTGATGATGTTGTAGTCAACTCAATACTTAGGCCCTTCTCGAATCTCCAGATCATTTCCTTGTCTGTTTAAGCCATATGCGTGCAGAACCTCAGCAGTTCCATAAACTTTGATTCATACTCATTAATAGTCATAGACCCTTGACGAATCTTCTCATACTAAGATATCTTCTAATCTAGATAGGTCTCTAGAAAATATTGTCTAACAAATTCCCTCCAAAACTCCTCCCATCCTATCACAACTCCTGGTCTTTTCTCCTCTTCTATGGTCCACCAGTGGCCAACACTACCCTTCAACAAGTATACCGCATGCTTAACTTTGTCTTCTTCAGCGATGTTTAGGATTTAGAACGTCTTTTCTAGCTCAGTCAACCACATGTCAGCATCTTCTGGATCGGAAGTACCCGCATATTCAATTGCCCCAACACGTCTAAGGCGTTCAAATGTCTTCCTGACACCTTGGGACTCCACATTAGAGGTGGCTGCCCTAGCTTGAGGTGCTAGCGCTCTGTCAGTGATATGTGTAATTGTGGCCATCATCTATCTAAACATAGACTAAAACTCAGGATTGGCCATCATTGTTGGGTCTAGATTAGGCATTGCGGGCTGCTCTGGCACTCTCTCATTGCGTGCCTACCTCCTAGCACCTCCTCCTAGTGCAACATAGCTACTCTCAACATGTTCTTCATGTCCTTCAGACATATCTGCATAAGCATAAACTATGATCAGATATGTTGGATACATAAGAATAGACTCAAACCAAAGTCCTATGTCCCTATAGACTTTGTAAACCTATATCTCTAATACCAACTTAACTATGACACCTCGTCACGCTAAACGAGATTACTCAAAACAAAAAACATGATCAACTACTAATTAATCACATAGTAAAAAAAAGTGGGATAATTAAAACCAATTCCAACAATGTAAATAAACTCTAGAAAATTTACAAAAGGTCCATCATTCCATTCTCATATACTATAACAAGTATTTACATATGGTTCCAAAGACCTCAATCACATCCTACATACAAAAGATATTTCACATGTACATGTCATATATTTACAAACATTGGCATACTACCAAAATCTTGTGTCGATACGAGTATATCATCTAGAAAACACATCCCATACCCAGACCTAAGAGTACATGGACGACACTAGGACTCTACTACTAACACCTACAACTAACCAACCTTATGAATCTATTGATCACCATGTTGGTTCTCTTCCACAGTGCAACCTCGACCTCGTTGCCTGAAAAAAAATTTGATGACCCACGGGTGAGACCCAGTCCCAATGAGAGATATAACTCTCTCCAACAAATATTGATTATAGAATATTAATTACCAGTAAATACATTGAGCAGTTAGGGTATTGAATATGCAATTTGAATATATTGAACAGTTTAAGCATACTAAGAAGTTAAGCAAATAAGTTGTAACGTCAAGTAGAATTACACAATTTTCATAAGTATGCATCATGTAAGAACAATGTAGTGTATAGACAAGACAAGGGTTAATCAACCAATGTGATACATATTAAACCCTGGAAATTATACTACACAGTTGGTATTATATCTTTTATTATTATGCCCTGGGGAGTTTGAGTCGTACCACTCAAAGTCCAACTAATCACTATGAAGTGTTGTTCAATTCTGTATAAGATCTAGGAGTGTCGGTAATCATAAGATCTCTTCTGCTCGGTCAGTACGAGTAAACTATAGTGACATACCAGTCAAACTAGCAACAATGACATATAGTCAACTGATAACAACTAGTCTATACTTGGTACAAGTTATGCCACCAGAAAATAGGGTATTCAAAACCCTCTAATCTGAGGTACAACCACAGCTGTCCTCAATCACATCAAATGTCAGAGGCATGACTATAGTCATCCTCCATAACCTGCAATTGTGGATGACAAGGATATATCCTCAACTTGTCACCCCCACATACTCAACAGTATGCGCTCTGAGTTTCCCTTGGGAATACTCAGTTCACCATCCAGTAAGTTCTGACATTGAAGATGGCTCTATGGCATAGGGATCTACATGATTAAGGTTACACTTGATTAATGACTACCAATTGAACACATTAAATCTTTATCATTCAAGTGGACATTCAAACCCTAATTCTATTCTAACAAGAGTATATGTTTAAAAACTTCAAAAGATATAAAACATTTGAGATATAAATCTTAATCACATTACCACATGCTATCATTCGTTGCAAATTAATGGACCACACTTATCATCATACTATTACAAGATACTAATATTTTATCACAAGTTCTAGGGTTTTAACCCTTATTGGAACATGAAGAGGATTTCACCTCAATCATGGTGTCAAACATGCCCAAAGGTCACTAAGACTATCACAATATTCATAGTAAGGTTATTATCATCATTCCATGCCTTAAACAAGGCTCAAAAGATCATTCGCACATATGTGTCCATAGATATTAACATGGTAAGGCACTATGATATTCAAATAGTACTACATTGTGGTTTCAACACAAGAAGAGTGCAATTAATTATCACATTAATCATTCAAGACGTATGATTATAACCAATCAACATCATATAATGGTTAGGTATAACAAGCTAGATCACATGGGAGTTACACATCCACTTATTATAGGGATTTATCAAATATAACTATATAATGGCAAAGGTAAGACTACAAATTAATGGTATTGAACCATCAAATTTGTAACATCCTTAACCTGGGTTATGAAATAACCCTAGGTTTTTTGCCTAAATATGTTATTAGATGCTTGTGGTTATATTTTTATATATAATCAAAGCTCCTGAGGAACATATATTTCTATTTCTATCCTTTTTTAACAATGATGTAATATTGTTTTGTTAATATGGACTAATGTGCAAATTACCCAATTAAAGGGGTTAACTTGCAAATTGTACATGTTAAGATGTCCCTCTGATGTTGATACATCATAAGAATGAATATGATGTGGTGGAATAGATTCCACAAGCTTGGGCACCAAGATATAGCTTGTAGAGCAATTCTTGTGCTTTAAAACCTAGTTTTGGTATAAAATGAAATTTACCTAAAATCTAGGGTGCAAAACGTAAAATATACCATCTATAGTATCTCTTATGACTCTTGACATCAAGTAGAGCAAAGATGATGAGGAGGGCGCCTCATTTGAATGATCAAATAAGAAGGATAACCTTTATAATTAAATAACCAAGTTTTATACAAAATGACCCTTTTATGTACGCAACTTAGTAAGGTGTTTGGCTTCTTTTCCTCTAAACCTTGGATAAGGGAGAAGTTTTACTTAAGGTAAGAAGGGAGGAACGTGACTAAGGAGGGGAGAAGGACCTATTGAGAAATAAGGAAATAATTGTCCTTGTCTTGAAAATGTACCCAAAATATATAAGCACATCTCTTTCACAAAGCAAGGGATCGTTTCCCTTCATTCCTCTTCTTATCTCTTTGCTTTTGCCGACTAAGAAGGAGCTCAGGAGCAGAGGAGAACGGCCGAGATGAATTGGGTAAGTTTTTATTGCCATCTAGCTCGAATTCATGGAGGAAATCTTGCTACAAGGTTGGTTTGTTAGTCTTTCTTACACAAATCTTCTTTCTAGCCATCTTCTCCATCCAATTCTTGAAGAACGGACCTTGGATGACCTATGGATCTCAATACACCATTAAAGCTACGAAGCTTGGAGCTCTAGAGTTGATCCTAAGGCGGGTTTTATAACTTTAAACCTTAAAGCTTTGTTCATGCATCTTCTTCCTATGAAAACGTTGCTTGTTTCCCTTTCTTAGACTTTTCTAAGTGTTCTTGCAACTAAATCTGTGAAGAACAGTCCATGTTCTTGAGGTAGAAGAAGGTGGAATTATTTCCAAAGTTCACCCTGATCCTACTTTAGCAAATGGTCCTCCACCTCTTGCCCAAACGGTTTGCAAAACCGTTTGGAAGCAAACGGTTTCAAAACCGTTTGAGTGCAAATGGTTTCAACCAAACCGCAAAGAAAATGGTTTCAAAACCATTTGGGGGAATTTAACATGGTTTACCATTTGGGAAATCTTTTTTAAACATTATGTACTAATAACCCACCAATAATCATCAATTAATTCCAAGTAAATCACCAGTTGAAGGCACTTTAGTCACCTAAACCCTAATCGGGTTTATTGTTGATTTCAATGATGCAATCATGTTGAAGTTTGGGTTGAGTGGCCCAAACGGTTTCAAAACCATTTGGGGATCACCCAAACGGTCTCAAAACCGTTTGGTGATCACCCAAGATCGTTTGGAGGTCTAGGGTCAAGTGGGGTTGATCAATTGAGGGTCCAATTACATCAAGTTGTTGAATAATTAAAATGCTGATTTTGTGACATAATTAGGGTGCAACCCTTAAGTGAATGACTTGGTTTTTGATAAAATTATGGGCCAACGGTCTCAAGACCGTTTGGAGGATTTCCAAACGATCCCAAGACCGTTTGGGGTCAGGTCATGACCCAATTGAGTGATGGTTCAATGGGTTCAACATCAATTAGGCTCATGTTGATACATGTTGAAGGATGATCGATTCTAAACCCTAAACCAATCAATCCAAAACCGTTTGGTGACCAATTGAGGATCAATTGAAGGTCAAATCAGTAAGTATTAACCTAATTGACTCAATTTATGAGTGGCTAACCTTTGCATGATCGATTGAAGGGTTCAACCTTGGAAACCCTAATTCAATTGGATAGGTTGAGGTACTTTTTGGTCCATGCGGTTTTGAGGGTGTTTGGATCAAACGGTCTCAAGACCGTTTGGGGTCCAAACGGTCTCAAGACCATTTGAGGCCAAATGATCTTAAGACCATTTTGGACCAAACAGTCTCCAGACCGTTTGGGACCAAACGATCCCAAACCGTTTGGTGACCATGCAGTTTCAAGATCAAATTGCCCATGCAGTTTCAAAGTCAAAGTTGGCCCAAACGGTCAACGAGACAAAACGGTCTTCACCTTATCTAGGGCAAATGGTCTTTATGGTGTACTTGGCCATGCGTTCTTGAAAGTCAAAGGGACCAAATGGTCAACAACTCCATGCGGTTTCAAAACTGTTTGGAGGTTGAAAGTGCAAAACAGTTTGGGTCTATTAAGGTCAAAAACGTTTGATGCCTTAGTGGTCAAGATGGTTTAGTGGTTGATTAACCTAAACCCTAAAGGCATCTAAAGTGATTAAGGGGACAAGTAATTAGTTGATTGATGCATGTTATGACCAATGGTGAACATTACCATAGTACCCTTGAAGGGATAGTATGACTCATACCCCTTGATCAAGAAAACCCTAATGACCATAATGGTGATGACGTGACTTATGATATCAAGGTGGAATTGACTTTAACCTAATCAAGAATGATGTAAAAATCATCCAATAGTTATAGGAGAGAGAAGACTCCCTATATGCATGAGAATCAAGAAAAATACTTCCAACATATATAAATACACATCATTAGGGTATGATCCTTCATAGTGAGGTCATAGAAACCATAATTATGATGATTAATGAATCTTAACCTCATTAAGGGCATTAATGGAAGTAACCTTCATACATAATGATGGTATGATCTCAATTCACTATAATGTGAATAGTAAACCTTAATTCTAGGGGAATGTCATGATGTGAAATAGTAATCCCTAATGGTGGGATATTAATCATAAACCTAATCTAGAGGAGACATGATATGAATAGAAACCCTAATTGGAAGTGATGTTATGGGAAAACCCTATTAGGATGAATAGTACATTAATTATGGCTTATTAAATATGAAACCCTAGAGATGGTTTATTAGATAGTACAATAAAGAGAGGTGTGGCCAAATCAATTAAATAGGATGATTATGTCATAAACACAAAGAATAGGGTTAATGAACCATGTGAATGATAAATGTGGTAATTTCAATAAATAAGGATTTAAGAGGTAAGATGATGCCTAGATCCAAGCATCTCTATGAATGAGTAATAGCTTTTATACCTTACAATAATGATGGGCATGAATCTCTTAGAAATGATGTATACTAAAGCATGATGTAGGTAACATCCTGAATATGGAGATACCTAGAATAGTTGATGATGGTTTATCTTATATCAACAATGTTTATCAAATAAATAAGCCTATATCATTAAAGATAATTGGATAATTCTGATATATGATATATGCACCATATGAGGAAAGTAACAAGTTAGTGGATAAAGTATTCAAAGAGAAATATCTTAATACAGAGTTAGTCAATTAACTCAAGTAAGATGGAAATGAGAAGAAAAGTGATACATCAAGATATGATAGATATCACATTCAACAGTTCAGGGTAACATACCTTGATGAACCTATAAACCATTATACTTAAACAAGAGACACAAAGAGTATATGATAAGTAGTTGTCTATGATAGAGACATAATGGACTCAATGTACTCGATAAGTGTAGATTAATACATCTTGAGAGTGGGGTAAGCCAAATCAATAAGTATGATGTAATCATACCATGATATGAATGAGAAATGGGCTAATACTTAGAATTGATGATCATTAATGATATATAATGAGTGTAGAAATCGAAATCAAATACTTATAATATCTTTGAATACTACCAAGAGTGGTGGAGTAGTATATTAGGGTTGAATTGATAATGTGAACAGGAAACCGTAATTAATGAAAGGTGGGGTACACTAACCCTAAGTTTGGGGTTATGCTTTTAAGCATGGAACCCTATGCATGAATCATGAAATAAAGAATCACTATACCTTCTTAAAGGTAAAAAGGGGTTGAATAACCCTAATTGAATCGAATAGGGAAACTTTAACCCTAGAAACCAACCGTGGTGAAGTAACACGGTCGTGATAAATTGTCACTAGCACGACCGTGCAAGATAGCACGGCCGTGGTGTTCTAGGATTAATTTGAAAAGAACTTGTATTGTGCTGATACAGATATAATGTGCATGTTTTCAATTGTATTAGTCATGCAATTTGTTATCAAGAGGTAATCATAGCCAGGTAAGGGTTATGATGTCACATTCATTGAAAGTATTCTTTAAGCTTTGAAAACAATGATATATTATGTTGTCTATTAAAAAGTAACTTTTGAGATGGATAGGTTGTATGAGCCATGAAGACCATCTGTATTGTTACAATCAAGGTTATGTTGTTAAATGACTTATGATGATCTAAGGGTTTGAACACCCATATCCCTGAATCATAATGATAAGATGGTTAGGGATTGACATCCCAAAGATAACTGGATGTGAAATGAACTTGATACATTTAGTATTCTTTCTTTATAGCAGTTGTTTTAATGGTTTATGTTTGAAAACATGCATGGTGCTAAAAGAATGCTATAATGTACTTAAATAATCAAGTATAATGATATCATGTAGGGCCCTGACCATAGATCCATCATTGTCAGAGACCAAATGATGGTGAAACATGTTTTCCTAAGGGAACTCCTGGAATACATACTTTTGAGTATGTGGGGGATTATGGACACGAATACCCTTATGTCCTAGTGTAGGAATTGATGTAAGATGTACCTTTAATCCATCAATCCTTCATTATATTTTTATGTCGGGCTGATGTATCACTAATCTCCCGAGGATATCATTAAATGTCGCATCTATAAGAGATAAAAAAGAGATCCCTCGATGACGAAGAGAGTACAGAACGTCACTGTAACTCTAATAGTGAAGTTGCCAGAATACCCTGGAAAGCTATTATAGCAGAGACACAAGATGTCCTGCATGTCAATCCTCACACTGATTGAGGAAGATGAGGTCATAGGAATCCAGTCCTTCTGATGACCTATGTATGGTACCGATGCGATTTCGTAATGTTTGGTTGGAGTATGAGCGGTATACCTCATCTCCTCAGGGCATAAATATGTTTGAAAAACATAATCAGCCATGTAGCATAACTGCTTAGGTTGAACAACGAGAAACAATGATTGATGATACATTGTTTATAATGTTCTAGTCAAGTAGCTAGTATACATGTTCCTTATATTCCTTATTGAGATATGCTTTGATATTCAAATATTTATAATTGAAATGTTTGTCTAAGAGAATGTTGTTTTACTTAGTTTACACAATGTTAAACTTGCTGTTAAATGTTTATAATTCTACTGCTTATTGCTATTCCTTTATTGCAATAACAAATCTTCTGGCGGATAGTTATAACTCTTGATGGGACAATTATACAAATTGTCTCACCCCTGTGGTATTCAACTTTTTAGGTAGACGTCGAGGACGAAGGAATCCATGTAAGGATGAGAAACAGCAGCAGTAGCAACATCAGGGACAACAGTGATACTCAGGTGGGGACACTGTCTGTCAAGTCTTAGAGATAGTATGTCCTATGTGTTATCTCTGTACTCTCAGGTCCTAGGAGTCAGTAGGTCTGAGGTTTTTGGCTTAACGCCTTGAGATTTTTGTATCTTGCCTTATACAGATAATAGGGCAGTTGATGTAAGTAATCACTCAAGATGTCATATTACAGAGATGTAACGATGATCATGTTGTAAACAACTTATATTTTTACCTTATGAAAGAGTTTTGTGATTTAAAGATCTCTTTCCAAAAAGTTTTAATTTTTAGTGATTTTTAATATTCCTGCTGCTAGTTAATCGCTTCCGCATTCGTTGATCTCGTTTTTCCGAGACAGACGTCACAATTTAGTGGTATCAGAGCTCTAGGTTCACTGAGTCTACAGAGACATAGGACTAATGTAGTAGAGTCTGTTCTAGTGTCATCCAGTGTATCTGATGGTATCTTCTGCTCACATAGGAGAAGAAGATCTTGAAGATGACTGGATCAGACGAGGAGTTTTCTACAGAGAGCAACAATGCTACACCAAGAAGAGGTGCAGGGGAGCAGGCAAGAGAGGGAAAGTTACCTGAGATCCCCCTAGCTAATCCAACCATGATAAGGAATCCTTCCTTAGGAATCACTGTTGGGGAATTTAGGGCAACCATGATGTATCTAGTGGATCAAGCACTAGCAATACAACCTAGATTATGAGCACCCAATGATGATGTTTTGGATATCAACAGAATATGTAACCCACAACAGTAGGTTGAAGCAATGGAAAATGATGAAGTTCTGAACTTAGAACGAGTCTGTGCTCAACCTCATCCTGTTGAATCAATATATAGTAACGTAGGGATTAGAATACAACCAGAAACCATGATCTTCCATAGGTGTAGGAAGCTTGGACATATCAGACCTAATTGTCCAGAAAAGGAATATAAAGGAAGAATTGAGAAAAAGCCTATCCAAACCCAGGAGCAGAAACCTGGTAGTTCCAAAAAGAAGAAGTTTCTGGTATCACCAGTACAACCAGGGCCTAGTGCACCAATGCAATGGTCATCCAGAAAGGGTAAAGAACCCTTTAGACCACACCGGGCACCCAGAACTTGCTATCAATGTGGACAGGTAGGACATGTGGTAAGAGATTGCTCAACCAGAAATGTTATGGCAAATCAACCTTTGAGGTAGAATCATCCTAAGACAATGAATAATCCTTGAATCATGATAGGTTAGACAAAATAAATGTTATTCTTATATGACTTTTTATGATCTCTTGGATAAAACTAAGAAAGTGATTGATTGAACTTTCATTGATTAGTCCTATGAGGACTTATGATGTTGTATAATAAATATAATAGATGTTTCATGTTGCTTTTACCTCCATAAGAAAGATGGGGTATTAAATAGTGGTCTGGATAGAAATTCAGTAAGATTAAATTTTATACTTATGATAAAAAGAAAAGAGAAGAAATATGGTAGTATACAAATGCATATTACCTTATCTCAGTATTTATATACCTTGTCCAGGTATACAATTGATGGTGATAAAGTGAATATGGAAACCCTTATATTGTTATCTTTTTTATTGCTCTGATCAAGTAGTCATTCTGAGACAATCTAATGAGTATCATGAAATAAGAAATATGGAAATAAGGGAGGTCAACCCTATCCAGTAAAGTTGTAAGAATAATAATAAAGATCCTCCCCATAATATGAAAATGTGATGAGATTATAGGATGTTCATGAATATGTTAGGTAATGATAAGGAAAGGAACAATGTTATGCAATCATCCTTATAAGGTTCCTATGCCAGGGCAAAGAACCTAAGATGAATTAAGAGTAAATGTTTCATGAATGATTGAAAATACATGGAATAATAAGAGGAATATAATTCCTTATTCTTTTTCCTTCCAGGGACATGCCAATCAAGTGGGTCTTAAGACACTTGATGTGCATAATATAAAGATGTTTATGTGATGGATACTTAGAAAAGTATCGGTTTATCTTGAACTATGGTCCCAAGATAAAAATATATGTAACAAATAATGTCCCAAGATGAAAGAAAGATAAAGATGTAATGATATGTTGCTTAAATAATATCTGCTTCCCCTTTTCTTTCTGGGATTTCGAGGGCGAAATCCTTGTTAGGGGTTTATAATTTGTAACATCCTTGACCTGGGTTATGAACTAACCCTAGGTGTTTTGCCTAAATATGTGATTAGATGCTTGTGGTTATCTTTTTCTATATAATCAAAGCTCCTGAGGAACATATATTTCTATTTCTGCCCTTTTTGAACAATGATGTAATATTGTTTTGTTAATATGGACTAATGTGCAAATTACCCAATTAAAGGGGTTAACTTGCAAATTGTGCATTTTAAGATGTCCCTCTGATGTTGATACATCACAATAATGAATATGATGTGGTGGAATGGATTCCACAAGCTTGGGCACCAAGATATAGCTTGTAGAGCAATTCCTGTGCTTTAAAACCTAGTTTTGGTATAAAATGCAATTTACCCAAAATCTAGGGTGCAAAACGTAAAATATACCATCTAGAGTATCTATTATGACTCTTGACATCAAGTAGAGCAAAGATGATGAGGAGGGAGCCTCATTTGAATGATCAAATAAGAAGGATAACCTTTATAATTAAATAACCAAGTTTTATACAAAATGACCCTTTTATGTATGCAACTTAGTAAGGTGTTTGGCTTCTTTTCCTCTAAACCTTGGATAAGGGAGAAGTTTTACTTAAGGGAAGAAGGGAGGAACGTGACTAAGGAGGGGAGAAGGACCTATTTGAGAAATAAGGAAATAATTGTCCTTGTCTTGAAAATGTACCCAAAATATATAAGCACATCTCTTTCACAAAGCAAGGGATCGTTTCCCTTCATTCCTCTTCTTATATCTTTGCTTTGGATGACTAAGAAGGAGCTCAGGAGTAGAGGAGAACGGCCAATCTGAATTGGGTAAGTTTTGATTTCCATCTAGCTCGAATTCATGGAGGAAATCTTGCTACAAGGTTGGTTTGTTAGTCTTTCTTACACAAATCTTCTTTCTAGCCATCTTCTCCACCCAATTCTTGAAGAACGGACCTTGGACGACCTATGGAGCTCAAGCCACCACTAAATCTAAGAAGCTTGGAGCTCTAGAGTTGATCCTAAGGTGGGTTTTATATCTTTAAACCTTAAAGCTTTGTTCATGCATCTTCTTCCTATGAAAACGTTGCTTGTTTCCCTTTCTTAGACTTTTCTAAGTGTTCTTGCAACTAAATCCGTGAAGAACAGTCCATGTTCTTGAGGTATAAGAAGGTGCCATTATTTCCAAAGTTCACCCTGATCCTACTTTAGCAAACGGTCCTCCACCTCTTGCCCAAACGGTTTCAAAACTGTTTGGGGGCGTTGACCATGGTTGACCATTTGGGAAATCTGTTGTAAACATTATGGACTAATCACCCACCAAGAATCATCAATTAATTCCAAGTAAATCGCCAGTTGAAGGAACTTTAGTCACCTAAACCCTAATCGGGTTTATTGCTGATTTCAATGATGCAATCATGTTGAAGTTTGGGTTGAGTGGCCCAAACGGTTTCAAAACCATTTGGGGATCACCCAAACGGTCTCAAAACTGTTTGGTGATCACCCAAGACCATTTGGAGGTCTAGGGTCAAGTGGGGTTGATCAATTGAGGGTCCAATCACATCAAGTTGTTGAATAATTAAAATGCTGATTTTGTGACATAATTAGGGTTCAACCCTTAATTGAATGACTTGGTTTTTGATAAAATTATGGGCAAACAGTCTCAATACCGTTTGGAGGATGTCCAAACAATCCCAAGACCGTTTGGGGTCAGGTCATCACCCAATTGAGTGATGGTTCAATGGGTTCAACATCAATTAGGCTCATGTTGATACATGTGGAAGGATGATCGATTCTAAACCCTAATCCAATCAATCCAAAACTTTTTAGTGACCAATTGAGGATCGATTGAAGGTCAAATAAGTAAGGATTAACCTAATTGACTCAATTGATGAGTGTATAACCTTTGCATGATCGATTGAAGGGTTCAACCTTGGAAAACCTAATTCAATTGGATAGGTTGAGGTACTTTTTGGTCCATGCGGTTTTGAGGGTGTTTGGACCAAACAGTCTCAAGACCGTTTGGGGTCCAAATGGTCTCAAGACTATTTGAGGCCAAATGTTCTTAAGACTATTTGGGACCAAACGTTCTCAAGACCGTTTGGGACGAACGATCCCAAACCGTTTGGTGACGATGCGGTTTCAAGATCAAATTGCCCATGCAGTTTCAAAGTCAAAGTTGGCCCAAACGGTCAATGAGACCAAACAGTCTTCACCTCATCTAGGGAAAATGGTCTTTATGGTGTACTTTGCCATGCGGTCTTGAAAGTCAAAGGGACCAAACGGTCAAAAACTCCATGTGGTTTCAAAACCGTTTGGAGGTTGAAAGTGCAAAACTGTTTGGGGTCTATTAAGGTAAAAAATGTTTGATGCCTTAGTGGTCAAGATGGTTTAGTGGTTGATTAACCTAAACCCTAAAGGCATCTAAAGTGATTAAGGGGACAAGTAATTAGTTGATTGATGCATGTTATGACCAATGGTGAACATTACCATAGTACCCTTGAAGGGATAGTATGACTCATACCCCTTGATCAAGCAAACCCTAATGACCATAATGGTGATGACGTGACTTATGATATCAAGGTGGAATTGCCTTTAACCTAATCAAGAATGATGTAAACATCATCCAATAGTTAGAGGAGAGATAAGACTCCCTATATGCATGAGAATCAAGTAAAATACTTCCAACATATATAAATACACATCATTAGGGTATGATCCTTCATAGTGAGATCATGGAAACCCTAATTATGATGATTAATGAATCTTAACCTCATTAAGGGCATTAATGGAAGTAACCATCATACATAATGATGGTATGATCTCAATTCACTATAATGTGAATAGTAAACCTTAATTCTAGGGGAATGTCATGATGTGAAATAGTAATCCCTAATGGTGGGATATTAATCATAAACCTAATCTAGAGGAGACATGATATGAATAGAAACCCTAATTGGAAGTGATGTTATGGGAAAACCCTATTAGGATGAATAATACGATTAATTATGGATTATTAAATATGAAACCCTAGAGATGGTTTATTGGATAGTACATTAAAGAGAGGTGTGGCTAAATCAATTAAATAGGATGATTATGTCATAAACATAAAGAATAGGGTTAATGAACCCTGTGAATGATAAATGTGGTAATTTCAATAAATAAGGATTTAAGATGTGAGATGATGCCTAGATCCAAGAATCTCTATGAATGAGTAATATCTTTTATACCTTACAATAATGATGGGCATGAAACTCTTAGAAATGATGTATACTAAAGCATGATGTAGGTAACATCCTGAATATGGAGATACCTAGAATAGTTGATGATGGTTTATCTTATATCAACAATGTTTATCAAATAAATAAGCCTATATCATTAAAGATAATTGGATAATTCTGATATATGATATATGCACCATATGAGGAAAGTAACAAGTTAGTGGATAAAGTATTTAAAGAGAAATATCTTAATACAGAGTTAGTCAATTAACTCAAGTAAGATGGAAATGAGAAGAAAAGTGATACATCAAGATATGATAGATATCACATTCAACAGTTTAGGGTAACATACCTTGATGAACCTCTAAACCATTATACTTAAACAAGAGACACAAAGAGTATATGATAAGTAGTTGTCTATGATAGAGACATAATGGACTCAATGTACTCGATAAGTGTAGATTAATACATCTTGAGAGTGGGGTAAGCCAAATCAATAAGTATGATGTAATCATACCATGATATGAATGAGAAATGGGCTAATACTTAGAATTGATGATCATTAATGATATATGATGAGTATAGAAATCGGAATCAAACACTTATAATATCTTTGAATACTCCCAAGAGTAGTGGAGTAGTATATTAGGGTTGAATTGATAATGTGAACAGGAAACCCTTATTAATGAAAGGTGGGGTACACTTACCCTAAGTTTGGGGTTATGCTTTTAAGCATGGAACCCTATGCATGAATCATGAAATAAAGAATCACTATACCTTCTTAAAGGTAAAAAGGGGTTGAATAACCCTAATTGAATCGAATAGGGAAACTCTAACCCTAGACACCAACCGTGGTGAAGTAACACGGTCGTGGTAAATTATCACTAGCACGACCGTGCAAGATAGCACAACTGTGGTGTTCTAGGATTAATTTGAAAAGAACTTGTATTGTGTTGATACAGATATAATGTGCATGTTTTCAATTATATTAGTCTTGCAATTTGTTATCAAGAGGTAATCATAGCCAGGTAAGGGTTATGATGTCACATTCATTGAAAGTATTCTTTAAGCTTTGAAAACAATGATATATTATGTTGTCTATTAAAAAGTAACTTTTGAGATGGATAGGTTGTATGAGCCATGAAGACCATCTGTATTGTTACAATCAAGGTTATGTTGTTAAATGACTTATGATGATCTAAGGGTTTGAACACCCATATCCCTGAATCATAATGATAAGATGGTTAGGGATTGACATCCCAAAGATAACTGGATGTGAAATGAACTTGATACATTTAGTATTCTTTCTTTATAGCAGTTGTTTTAATGGTTTATGTTTGAAAACATACATGGTGCTAAAAGAATGCTATAATGTACTTAAATAATCAAGTATAATGATATCATGTAGGACCCTGACCATAGATCCATCATTGTCAGAGACCAAATAATGGTGAAATAGGTTTTCCTAAGGGAACTCCTGGAGCACATACTTTTGAGTATGTGGGGGATTATGGACATGAATACCCTTACGTCCTAGTGTAGGAATTGATGTAAGATGTACCTTTAATCCATCAATCCTTCATTATTTTTTTATGCTGGGCTGATGTATCACTAATCTCCCGAGGATATCGTTAAATGCCGCATCGATGAGAGATAAGCAAGAGATCCCTCAATGATGAAGAGAGTACAGAACGCCACTGTAACTCTAATAGTGAAGTTTCTAGAATACCCTGGAAAGCTATTATAGTAGAGACACAAGATGTCCTGCATGTCAATCCTCACACTGATTGAGGAAGATGAGGTCATAGGAATCTGATCCTTCTGATGACCTACGTATGATATCGATGTGATTTCGTAATGGTTGGTTGGAGTATGAGCGGTATACCTCATCTCCTCAGGGCATAAATATGTTTGAAAAACATAATCAGTCGTGTAGCATAACTGCTTAGGTTGAACAACAAGAAACAATGATTGATTATACATTGTTTATAATGTTCTAGTCAAGTAGCTAGTATACATGTTCCTTATATTCCTTATTGAGATATACTTTGATATTCAATTATTTATAATTGAAAATTTTGTCTAAGAGAATGTTGTTTTACTTAGTTTACACAATGTTAAACTTGTTGTTAAATGTTTATAATTCTACTGCTTATTGCTATTCCTTTATTGCAATAACAAATCTTCTGGCGGAGAGTTATAACTCTCGCTGGGACAATTATACAAATTGTCTCACCCCCGTGGGATTTGACTTTTTAGGTAGACGCCTAGCACGAAGGAATCCATCTAAGGATGAGAAACAGCAGCAACAACATCAAGGATAGCAGTGACACTCAGGTGGATACACTGTCTGTCAAGTCTTAGAGATAGTATGTCCGATGTGTCGTCTCTGTACTCTCAGGTCCTAGGAGTCAGTAGGTCTGAGGTTTTTGGCTTAACGCCTCGAGATTTTTGTATCTTGCCTTGTACAGATAACAGGGCAGTTGATGTAAGTAATCACTCGAGATGTCATATTACATAGATGTAATGATGATCATGTTGTAAAAAAATTATCTTGTTACCTTATGAAAGAGTTTTGGGATTTAAAGATCTCTTTCCAAAAAGTTTTAATTTTTAGTGATTTTTAATATTCCCGCTGCTAGTTAATCGCTTCCGCATTCGTTGATCTCATTTTTCCAAGACAGACGTCACAAAATTATCATCACAAGGACCCACATATAATACCATGTGACTTATTCTAATCCATTGGATTTTGAAGCATCCAATAGTATTCATTGGATCAGGTTCATTGTTCAAGGTTATCAATTGAAGTATATGTCTAACCATTAGATCAATTGAACCAAGGAACCATTGGTTCAAGGTTTAGTCAAATCTATAATTACATTATTAACTCACCATATATGGTGATGACCTGATCCACCATTAATTATTATCATTAGGTCACCATTGGTTGTTAGATCAGTAATACATTCAGTTAACACCATCAAATATTAAGCTAACGTTAACATCAATTGATAACATCATTAGAATACTTAGTGGATGATAATTAAACGTCTAATTGAGCCAAAACCTGACCTAAGGGGGTGACCATAGGTTGTCACCATAAATTTGACACCCTTGATCACGAACATCAGTTGCCAAGATAGCAACACCATTGGTTGTTGAATGGTATGACCATCGACTGTGTAATAGGGAAGGAAATAGCTTGAAAACCCTAATTTGAACCATCAATCGTTTGATACTTAGCACCATAGGTTGTTGCTATCAACCTATACTAGATCATCTTACACCTTAGCAAGGTCGTACACATGTTTACAAGTTCATATAGAACTAGAACAGAATAGGGAACACCACAAAAATTTGAAATTCGAAACAAGCATGGTTTCTTTATGCTTAGATCATCGCATTAAAGCATAAACATGAACTAACAAGTTTCTAGTAAGCAATATAAGTGAAGAATGTTATATAACTCGCCTCTATAGAGTAGGTAAGATCTCAAAACAGAATGAATCTTGAGCAAATAAGGCAAGAAATGTCTAGATTTAGATCTGAACTTGACCAAATAGGCACTTCTCTCCGCAAAGAAGCAAAACCCTAGAAAAAGAAACTAGAAGGATAGATTTTTTTAGTTCTAGAGCCACTTTCACCATGGAACAGCAGGGTTCTGACCCAGAGAGATATAGGAGGAAGAAGAGTAAAGAAATAAATGGAGGAAATAAGGTAATACTTACACTTTTAGGTCAAGATCACTAGGAAGGAGCTTTAGGAACCCCTAAAGGAAGTCAATTGCAACCGAAGATCCTTTTTCTAAGAAGGTCCCCACTTTCTTCTTCCTTGGACAGGAAAATTCATAGAAGCACAGAGGAAGAACGAGGTTGGGAGAAAGAGGAAAGTGGTGGAGAGAAAATGGCTCGGTTTGGTGCTTAGGGATAAGTATATGAAACTTTATGATAAAGATAAAGAAAAAGTTGAAGTTCTAGTATCTATCCAAGTGTCCATGGCCTTAATTTATTAAGAATATACAAGCACACACACAAGAAGCTCCCTCAACATCTGTACATACCTTCTTAACTTTCCTTTATCGAATTTCCCAGCCAATTAAATAATTCATTAGTTGATAGCTACTAAAGGTAGCTCATCCATGAAGGGGTAAACCCTAAAATACCCTTGAGGAAAACATCTTCAAACCATGGCTCAACTAGGAGCCCCATGGATCAAAATACTCAAGAATGATAATATAACATCTAAGGAACATAATGTATGTGACAAATTGCAAAGAAAACCCCTGAATTGGGTAAACTGTAGAAAAGTCCAAAATGTACATAAAATTACATAACTTGCTCAAACAATGTCCAAATTGGACCAAATTTGAAACTTAAGCTTGTATTATGATTTAAAAGCATATCATAGGGTTATATTAGGGTTATAAGCATTCAATTATGATAATTAATCTTATTCAACTCATTAAGCAAGTCCAGGGGTCTTACATATAAAGATCTGACACTTCTCCCCATATATGTAGTGCCTTCAAATCTTCAGAGCATGTACTACTATAGCTAACTCCAAGTCATGGGTTGGATAATTCTCCTCATGTTTCTTAAGCTGTCGAGAAAAAAAAGAAACCACTTGTTTGTCATGCATCAACACACATCCCAAACCATGCCTGGATGCATCACAAAAGATGATGTATCATTTTCCTTGCTCGAGAAAAACCAAAACTGTTGCACTTGTCAGCTTCTCCTTCAATGTCTGAAAATATCAGTGCCATCTGTCATCCCAAATGAATGACACATCCTTCCTTGTCAACTTAGTTAGGGGTAGGGTGATAGCACTAAAGTTCTTAATGAACCTTTGGTAGTAGCCTGCCAAACCTAGGAAATTGTGCACTTCTGTCGACATCTTCAGCTGCTCCCATTCTGTCATTGACTCTACCTTCTTAGGGTCAACTCGTACACCTTCTACAGATATAACATGCCCCAAGAAAGCTACCTTCCTTAACCAGAATTTACACTTTCTGAACTTAGCATAGAGCTAGTGATGTCTCAATATTGTCAACGCCTGATGCAGATGTAGTTCATGTGGTTGACTGTCCCGACCATATATCAAGATTTCATCTATGAAGATGGCCATAAACTGATCAAGGAATGGTTGGAACACCTTGTTCATCAAATCCATGAATGTTGCTGGTGCATTGGTCAGTCCAAATGATATAACCATGAACTCGTAGTGACCATACCTCATCCTAAAAGCTGACTTAGGTATGTCATCCTCCTTGATTGTTAACTGATGATAACATGGTCATAGATCTATGTTCGAGAACACTGTTGCACCATGCAACTGATCAAACAGATCATCTATCATCAACAAAGGATACTTATTCTTTATCGTAACCTTGTTCAATAGCCTATAATCTATGCATAACCTCATAGACCCATCCTTCTTCTTTACAAACAACATTGGAGCACCCCATGGTCACGTACTCGGCCTGATGAAACCTTTGTCAAGCAGTTCTTGCAATTGTCTCTTCAACTCTGCCATCTCTTTCGATGCCATCCTACGGTGTTTGAGCTATGGGTTGCGTACCAGGAACCATGTTGATATCAAAATCAATCTCACGGGGTGGGGGAACACCTAGAAACTCTTTAGGGAACACATCTTCAAACTCCTTAACCACTGGCACTTCCTGGATACTAAGACTCCTCACCTCTGTATCCATCACGTGTGCCAAAATGTCTTGCAACCTTGTCTCAGAAGCTTCCTCACCACCATAGCTGATACAAGACATGTTGGCAGAATCTTCCTATCTCCTTGGAAGATCCACATCTCACTACCATCTACAAACATTGCTTGCTTGGGACTACAATCCAAGACTACTCTATACTTCTCCAAGGTATCCATTCCAAGGATCACATCGAATCCATGCATGTCAAGTGGTATAAGATCCACTTGAATGTTGTGTCCCAAAAAAAAAAGAACACAAGAAGGACACACACCCTGCAACACTGTAGGAGGGACCAACGGGATTTGTAGAAAAAAGCTATTCTTCCTACGACTAATAGGCAAGGAACAACTACTAAGCACTTCTTGTGCGATAAAAGAGTGTGTAGCACCCGGGTCAACCAAAATAGATATATAGCAAGAAGAAGACAAATCAGAATAAAATAAATCCATCTCACATATCACCATTTGCGGATTGACCACCGCCTCTAGCTACCTCATCGTGTAGAACCTAGCCATTGCCTATTGTCACCCCCATCTTTGGCTTCCTTGAGTAGACGATCCAGTTTGGGACACTTGGCCACATTCTTGTCCTTCTACACCACTGTTCTGCTGTCTCTGTGAGCCCTGTTGACTTTGCCTCGATTGTTGGGTCACTTCTTCACCTCTCATCAGACATTCCCACCTTAGATGTCCTACCTGCCCAGACTTGTGGCACGCATAGTTCCCATATTATGGCCTAGATGGTCCTATCACCGATGTTGATGCAACACTCTGGGCTTCTGAAGGTAGAAAAGTACGACCTCTGCCCTGTCTTGGTGACCACTATGTTAAAGCACTAAACCTCTGTGACACTGGCAGAGCATAAAACCTCAGCTTCTTGAAGCCACCTGACGAGTGCCCTTGAAACTGTGCAGGCCACTTCTTGGTACTTGCCTCTCACTTCTCCTTCATATATCATTCTATACTTCAAATTGACTCCACAAACGCAGCAAACCTCTCTCAATTCTCCAAAGCAGCAATTAGGGTAGACAATTTGGCATTCAACCCCTTCTTAAGATGGTGAATCCTCTCGTCCTCCATCACAACCATGTAAGGATAGAACCTCAACAACTCCATAAACCTTGTCTCATGCTCATTGATCATCATGGATCCCTATCGAATCCTCTCAAACTAACTAATCTTGTCATCCAGATACATTCATGGGAAGTACTGACTTATGAACTCTCGTCAGAACTCCTCCCAACCAACCACAACATTGGGTCTCTTCTCCTCCTCTATGGCCCACCAATGTCCAGTACTCCCTCTCAGGAGGTACACCGCATGCTTCACATTATCCTCTTTAGGAATACTCAGGATCTTAAAGGCCTTCTCAAGCTCAGTCAACCATAGATCCGCATCCACTTGGTCAGCTCTTCCAGCGTACTCAACTGCCCCAACACGACAAAGTCACTCGAAAGTCTTCCCAGTACCCATAGACTCAGCATGGGAACAGGTGCCCTAGGCTAAAATGTAGGCATCATGTCTGCCATATGAGTCAACATTGCCATAAACTGCCTAAAGGCAAGGTTTTCTATCATGGCAGGGTCAAACTGGGGGACTCTAAGAACCTGGTCTTCATGTTCCTGGTTCTTTGCACTGCCACCCGATGTAGCAACACTGCTCTCGACAACATGTTCTTTGTGTTCTCCAGACATCTTTCAGTTTTTCTTCTTCTTTTGCATAAGCAGAAGTGACTATAAGACAGACTGGAGGACACTAGAACAGACATAGACCCTAGTCCTGGGTCCCTGTAGACTCAGTAAACCTAAAGCTTTGATACCAACCAAATAGTGACGCCCCGTGCCACAGCGAAAAAAGATTACTCAAAACAATACCGCGGAATAGAGATTAACAGACTTATTAGCAGAAAACACTAACAATTAAAACAGTTTTGCATAAAACCTCCATATAGAAAGAACTTTTACACATGTGCCCTTTCATGCCTCAAAGCATTCACAAGGCATGTTGTCAACCTAGAACAAAGGTACTATTCCAGAACATATATACATGATTCCATTATATATGATATACAAAGGACACATAAAGAGAACACATTCACAAAACATCTACAAAATGTTCCCAAAGAACCGAGTGTACATGGACGACTCTAGGACTCTACCAACAAAATACATCCGACAACACTTCTAACCTTATCATCTACTACTCCTCTGGCTGATGCTCAACCTCCTCTGCACGATCTCTACCTCCTTGTTCTCGCCCACCTAAAACGTTTGTTAACCAACAGGGTGAGACACACAGTCCCAACGAGAGATATAACTCTTCACCAACTCTATTATTATCACAAATAAGATAAATTGAGTAGCAGTATGATTACAACTAAGATGAAGCAGGTAATAATTATTAACATGAAGGGAAATTATTGTTGGATTATGTAACAGCTTAATAATTTAAAAGGAATATGAAGAACATGTATATTTTCTATCAGCAACATTGCTTGAAGATCAAGCAAGGCCTCAACAAATGTTTTCGTATTTGGTCCTATACAATTATACTACATGGCTAATTACGTACTCATTACACCATGAGGATTTGAATCGTACCATTCAAATCCAACCGACCACTATATATATAGTCCAAGTTAGTGACATACAAGGTCTAATGGAAGAGCCAAAATCCACGACCTCACCTTCATCGGTCAGCATGAGTAAACATGTAGTGACATCGTGAGTCATCTGCTTCCAGAGACATTTTATTCTAACTATGCATATTTAGCCCACATTGGTACAGGTCACGGTGCTAGAGAAATTGAGCTATAGCTTACACCAGTGCTTTTCTAGGTATGACTTACAGTCAATCCTGTGATACATTTCTAGGTATGACTTACAGTCAATTCTATGATACAATTCTAGGTATGACTTACACTCAATCCTATGATACAATTCTAGGTATGACTTACAATCAATCATGTGATGCATTTACTTTTAGGATACAAGGTGGTATTCCAACATGCACCCCGCATATTCAACAATATGTGTTCCGAGTTAAACTCATTTCACCATTCAGTAAATGCTGACACTAAATGGATCTATGGCATAGGGCAACTACACTATTAGATTTCACTTGATTAATTAGATCAATTTAACATCTTTAAGCATCAATCAAGTTACAACATATAACCACTAAACAAGATCTACATAAATAGGGCATAACTCATCACGAGAACATACTGGTTCACATTTAAGTGTGATCTCATCGCATCATGTCTCTTTATGCTTACTATACCAATGTTTATCACATCATGACCACCATATCTCATACTTGGCTATGTACACCAATCAATATCACCTGCATGGTTAGAAACTGATAACAAGAAGGCAAAGCATCATCATCTCATATAACTCATGCTAAACATTTACATCATACATTTCACATCATAACAAATAGGGTTTCACTTTACCCGATTATGGTTTATAGGGTTGGACCATCAACCATCTTTAGATCATCACTTCCTTCATTGTTATGAAGTATAACTAGAGACGTGGAAACATATTCCTATCATTATTATGAAACATGTAAAGGGGTCTAACTTTCAACATCATACATAGGATTATGCCATAGGGTATCATATCACACTATGTGACCCTAGAATCAACAAGATGCATCACTCCACAACACAGGATGCCGATTAGGGTTAGGGTATCGGTTAACCCTTATATATCGGGCATCCAATCTAAGATAGGGTATCAGCTACCATACTAAGGTAGGGTGTCGACCACTATACTAAGTTAGGGTGTTGGCCACTACACTAAGGTAGGGTGTCAGCCATTATAATAAGGTAGGGTGTCAGTTTAGCTTAGGTATAAATTTAGCATAACTTAGTATCAGGATCATCACCTCAATGAGACAGTGTCAGCCAAGGCACAACAAAGGATACCATCGTAGAGGTACATGAGGAAAATTATTGGTCATACCACCTCATAAGATATCGGCCTCACCATCCATTAGGGTATCGGCCTACCCATCCATTAGGGTATCGACCTACCCATCCATTGGGGTATCAGCCTACCCACTCAACTAGGGTATCAGTCTACCCACCCAACTAGGGTATCAGTGTATGTACCCCTTTGTGTATTGGCCACATAGATCTTCATAGGATATTGTCCACTAGGGTTTGGTTGTATCGGTTGAGCCTCAAGGGAAATGGTTCTTACCTCTAAACAAGGTGTGTCGGGCTAGGGTGTGTCGGATTAGGGTTACCCATGTCGACTTCCACACTCAGCTAAAAGCATGGAGATTCAACACTCATCTTCACTGGTCACTACTAGATCATAACAAACTCTACCATAACATATATATCGGTTTATCAAGGAACATCATGGTCTACCATCTCGGATTGCATGCATATCAGTTTAGCATGTCATGCTAGTTTAGTCATCTTCTACCTCAAGATGATGACACTAACAAGGTAAAAGAAAATAGAAAATTATGGCAGCAAAATAACAGGTTCTAACCTCAAAACTAAACACAAAGCTACCAAGAAAAACTACTAACTAGTAAGAAATAACGAGCTAAAGATATCTAGAAAGATAATAAGTAGAAGAGTGATAATAACAAAGTAGGTTTAGACCGATATAACTTGCCTCAAGAACAACCACCAAGATTTAAGCTCCAAGTTTCATGAACTCAAAGGATAAGAAGATCCTCCACAACACCTCCAAGAAAGGGCATAGAACCAAGGTTAAGGGAGAGCAAAAGAGAAGAAAACAAGGTACCAAGGTCCATGGCCGAGTAGAAGAAAACTAGAATACCATGGCTTACCAAGTAAGAATATGAAAGAGAATACCACAAGATCTTGGCTCACCCACCAAGCTCCAAGGGAGAGTGCTCTTCAAGCTCAAGGTCGGCCACCAAAGAGAGAAAGCAAGGATCACCAAAAGGGTTCTCTTACATGAGAAGGAAGGAGTATATATACATGGCTGATGAGAGAGAGAGAGCAAGGCGAAGGTGTCACCACCTTAGAACCCTAGAAGACACTTATCCAAGAAGAAGGGACAAATGCCACACCATTCATCAAGGTGATAGGACCTATGTCTTGCCCACTTGGCCTCCTTCTTAGGTCATGGCCGATACACCCATCTACCCCCTTCACAAACTGATAGGGATGAAACCCTAGGTCACAAATCGATATAGCATGGCTCTAGAGTCACCACAACTCAATATGGTAATCCTCAAGATGCCACCAACTGATAGTATGTCCCTCCAAACATCCTCAACCGATACCAAGCCTCCTCAAGGCAACCACAAACTGATACAGGGTGTCACCAAGGCTCTCAATCCCGAGACAACACTCTTATGAGAAAAGCATACCTCAAACATGTGCCCAAAACATCACCAAGGTTGTCACCACTCAACCAAGGTCAAAACAAGGAACCCAACACTTCCTCTCTCTTCTAGATGATTCCAAGAGAGAGAAGGAACACTCTAGAGGTGGCAAACTTGCACGTCAACCTTTACTCTGGGTAAATTGCAAGTGTGCACCAAAACCTCACCACAAAGCACAAACATCAACGAACAAGGCTCAAACAAGGAGCACAAACCTCCAACACGCCCTAATTACATCTTAGATGATTAGAGAAAGGAGATAAGAAACTCACTTAAGCAAAACAAATAGGGTTATCCCAAAACGTGGGTTAGGGGCCTTACACCTCTTCACCAAGGTTTTCAACCTATTGTTCATTTATCTCCACATAATGGTGAGGTAACACCTCAAACCTTAGGTTATGCCATTAGATACCAACTTAGGTATTCATTCTCATATGTCAATCTATGTCTAACCCAAGTGTGTGGTTTCTTCCCAAAAGCAAAGTTCATCCCATTCCAAGAGTATAGATGGGGTACACACACATTATCTCAAAATTTCACTGATTAGGTTGAATCATTCTCAACATGAATTTAATAATACATAGTTTTGAATTCCCAATATTCTTGTATTCCATGAATTCAAGTGTACTTCTCACTCTTGAGTTTGTACACAACTCCTTTTATAATTACTTGACTTCTTGTATCTTTTATGATCACACCTCATGTATTATGAACCTTAGCCACTTCCTTGAGGCCTCTAGGGGTACATGTACTTTTTAGAGTGATATCATCCTTAAGCATCTAGGGAGTGCCTCTCACATTCACCCCTTGGGCCTCATGAACTCATGAAGGTATCTAATCTCTTGATTCATGGGCCTCGGTCAAAAATAGTTGTTACCTCCTGACCAGATGGCCTTATGCATTTAGGGCACAATCATATCCTAATCTCATCAGTCTTATGTACCTTTAATACTCCCTACTTGATCTTAGGGTTGACTTAGGGATCTACCCTTATCAAGGGTTTATCCAAAGCACATTATTTCATATGTAATTCTTTAAATTGGATTAGCTCTATCTCTTATGATCCCCATTATTTAATTTATGGCCCCTCATTGGGCTCATGGTGACTTTCCCTTCTGGGATTGGTCCATATAGTCAACCACTTCATAGTGACTTTTCCTCATGTTCTTCAAAGATGGCATACTTGGGTTCAAAGACTTATACTCAATATATGACCCCTCAGATTTTACATCCTTAATTCTCCACACTTTAGGTGATATTTAAGGTTACCTCAATCATTAAATCGATTGATCCTCTCACCCTTCTAGGGAAGTCCCTAACCTAGGGTGCCTTCTTGGCTCACATGAGTAGGTTAGTCTCTCTAGCCACAACCTAACCCCAAGGTCTTAGGGCTTACCCCCTCCTTAGGTCATTTTCCCACTCTTGGGTTGACCCACCCCCAGTTGGGATACTCTTCCAAAAATTTTAATTAAGGGTTTCATATTTTTTAACATACATTTTTCACGTAAAACTTATCTACCCATATCCTTTTTCTTTCATGGTGACCCTTCTCTTTAGGGGAGCCTCTTTATGGGGGACCCTCTCTAAGGATTTTAGTCCCTACAGTGCACGTTCATAACCTTCCCTCGCTCAGGCTTGATTTTGTTCATAGACCTTCCTTTCTGGGCTTCACATGAGGCAGTCTTCCTTTTAGGGATTGATTACCCATCATTCCTATAATGAATTTCTTTCACCCCCATGCTCTTTAACTCACCAGAGGTATTTCATTTAGTGTTCAAGCAAGTTATATCCATAAAATGAGTTGTTCATAAGTTTCTTATGTTTCTTAAAACTTTTATCATTAATGTCTTGTTCCACATGTACACATGCATGGGAGACTAAGTCACCTAACCCATTTCTATCTTTATTATTCCTTTTTCTTCCTAATTGGGGTTCATACGGGTAGGATTACTCTAATACCCACACTGCTCCCCTTTCCCAAGATTAGGGTTTAGTATGCGGGTTAAAAACTACACCCTGTCCCTTAGGGCTTCTATGTCCCTTGACCCACTACGATTATTCCCAAACCAACCCTCATTCCATCTAGGGTTTCCCTCACAAGGAAAAACCCACAAAATATTTTTATTTTCTTTATCATTATTTCCGCATTGCATGTATGTTTTTTTTTGGATAAGGTAAAATATTACTAGAATCCCAAAAAAGAGTATAGAGGTGAACACCTCGTAT
Source organism: Alisma plantago-aquatica (assembly GCA_963693085.1). Taxonomy (NCBI): domain Eukaryota; kingdom Viridiplantae; phylum Streptophyta; class Magnoliopsida; order Alismatales; family Alismataceae; genus Alisma; species Alisma plantago-aquatica. The sequence goes on along the minus strand of OY856409.1, from coordinate 465,069,189 downwards.
ACTGTACAAGGTCAACATAGACCCAACATCAACCTAACCTCCGGCTTGACCCTAGCAAGGGTACTCGGGTTAGATTTACAAAACCAATGCAAACTACTAACAAACTCATCAAAAAATTGAAATTTATCCCTCACCCTTTTTCCATGGGCTCTACAATTCCTCTCTTGCCAGGGGAGGAAGATGAGCCTCGTCTAGATCAGCCCCGCAAACCTCCTGAGATGGAAATCCACTGTCGTCGACTCCAAAATCCAGCCCATAGTATCCATCAGGTTGGTGGGTGGATTACCCCCCCCAATTGATTTTAAGGGAGAAACGAACCCAAAGGTACTTGGCATATGAGCAGCCAAAGAAAAGGTGCTGATGAGACTCCAACTCCTCACAACACAGTAGGCAAACACTGCTAGAGCCAACCGCCCATCTACTAACTCTATCTCTTGTAGGAAGCCGACCAAGGATTGCTCTATAAGCACAAAAACTCCACTTGGGGAAATGGTACCTGCTCCAAAGATTCTGGTCCCAAGGAACCTACGGCTGATTACGGACAATCAACCAAGGCTTGTCCCTCTCACGAATAGTCCAGCTTCCGTTGACCCAGTGATACTCATGTTAGCAAAAATCCCAAGCCAAACACATCTTGCGCCAAATTCTAGAACAGGAAGTAATCTCAGCAACACCAACCTCCAAGATAGGCCCATACTATTTCCTCATCCAGGAAGACCAGGTAGACTCTGGTTTAATAAGAAATTCATGCACCCTTTTCGTCATAGATTCCCACATAATATCACAAGGGTCAAACAGCCCCAGCCCTCCGCTATGTCTAGGCTTAGCCACCTCCAACCACCCCACACCATGTTTCCTGTCAAACCACAGAAAACCACCCATAATCGATCTGCATTTGCTCAAGATAAAGTCTGGTATATCAGCCAACCTGCACTAATATCTCAACATACTAATAAGGACAGTTTTAATCAACACAGTTCTCCCTGCCATAGAGATCTTCAACCCACTCCACTTATCCACCTTGAGACGAAGATTATCCAATCAAGTATGGAAGTCAGAACCTCTGCCCACTCCTCCCAAGATGGGCACTCCCAGATACTTCATGGGAAAGCAGCCAATATCCAGCTGGATTGCATTTTTCAGTCTACCTCTTCTAGAATCACATGACTTCAACAGGAAGACTTGTGACTTGGTATCAATAGTATGTTATTATTCCACATTACATGTACATTAATTGGCGGAGGATGCTTTAATCATACTTCTTTTAAAAACCCTAAGTTGAGATGATTAGGGAAATTTCTCTTAGGGTTTATTGAGCAATGGGATGATAAGTGAAAGAATCAAGATGAGAAGAAAACCTAAAGGTATTTTACTTTGGGAAAAATCTTCTTACTTTGGCCAGGAAGGATGCACCGGACAAGGAGTCCTCATAATCCGACTAGTGATGCGGAGGAATCTTTTTCCAGCCCCTGGGTCATGGTCCCTTCTAGACTCCATCGTCTTTAGAAAATGGTCTAATAATCTCTCATATTTCTATAGATTACTTGAAATTATAAACTATTGAATAATATTTGAACTATTTGGGTCTCTGATACCAAATGTAACCATGTCACTTTTCAACATCCCCCAATTAAGGAAGACCCAAAAAGTTGAGAGCCATTACCTATATTCCCAAGGATCCAGATTTAACCAAATAACAAATAATAGCACATAATTTCCATTGTTTACATAATGCTTCCCTAAAGAGTTATATGAATTTCTATCATCATAACAATACAAATGAGAATAAGTATCTATCTAATCCTCCTTACAAGTTACCGTAAATGTCTTCAAGTAATTTGATCTATCCATCATAACTTGATATCTTCATATTTAGCATGTGCCTAAAACATTGTGAAACCAAAAGCATAAATCAGTATATTGCTATATTGTGTGCGTGGGGTGAATGTGAAAGTGTACAAGTACATAAAAAAATATATTCAATCAATTACTTGAACTGGCATCTTCTTCACATTTTATCATCTTTATGTGATACTCATAGTGGCATTATAATTGAAGAAAATGTAAATAAACATCCAACAGTTTAGTTGTCTAATCTTTGAGAAATCCTCAGGAAACCCCAGAAAACTATATTGCGGGTAGTCATAAGTGTAACCACATACCTCAATGGTGACCCATGTAGATCATGTAGTTATATTTCAAGCATATTATCCAATCAAGCAATCATTATTCAATATGCATGTATATAAATCCAAAAGTGTCACCAAAACATTACTTAGATCAAACCCTACTCAGATCCTAATCTAAGGTTCAGGTATCGAGATATCATTAAGGTTATACTTTGTTACCCTAATTCCCATGGAAAAGACTCAAGAAACCTAATTCATGTTAGGCATATTCATGATTATCAAATCTGCCATGTTGATGTATTATGATCACTAGATCCAATTATGTTCCTCAATGACACATCATGTTATGATCTTTAACCCTAAAACTTCATATGACCGTTATCCATTTTAGAAACCCTAAGTATTCACTATTATCATCATAATCATCTTATATTCCCATCATGTTCAATAATTTCATATAATAATATTAAAAGTCTTTTAATGTTTTCAACATTTAATACACCAATCTAGGGTTTATATGTATTAATCACCTACTAATCATGTATTCATGCCACTTTTGGAATTAGGCTTAGACTTAGGGTATGAAACCATTTTATTTGCATTCCTGACATTCTCCTGACCCAATACCATGTGTGATTTAGCTTGGCCAACTACAATAAAACTTTGATGGCGAACTTCTTAGTTGAAGGTGCCACCCTCCTGGGCTTCTTCTTCATTGTCGCCTTGCAGACTCCAAGGGAGTTGTCATGTCACCATCTCTTTCCTCACATTGTGTGTGGCCTATACACACTCTACCAATAACGAGGAGTCAGAGGCTTACTCCAGAAGGTCATTGATGGAACTCCAAGTATTCCTCTCATCTCCTCGTCTGCCACATGCCGCTCCGATGGGGTGCCAGATCCATGGCCAACTGGAGAGCAACACCTCCACTACCACAACTCCAAAAACCACTACTGCCAACCTGACAATCAAGAAACCACCCAGGATCTAGGATGAAGAAGAGAGAGTATCCTTTGTTGTCTTTCCTTCTCGTTTATGCCTCGGACAAAGTGTCCCCTGGTAGAAGGGTTACTGCCCACCTTATATAGATGTCAGGAGGAAACCCTAGGGTATGAGGAGGAGGGAGGGTGCAAAAGAAAGAGGAATATATGGTCTGGCTTGAAGGGGAAACTTGTGTTTCCTTTCCCATATTCCTATTATGGAGGAGACAAAGCCTTCCATGGTCCACTAGTATGGGAAGGAGGTTTAATTGCATTATGTATCCACTTATGATAAATTATTTCTAAAATTAATCTACTTCTTTTCCAACATAGACTCTCGAATTTGACCATACCCCTTCCAAAATTAATCTACTTCTTTTCCAACTTAAAAGGACCAAGAAAGGCCTCAAAGATTGGTCAGCTGGTTTGGTTAACCTGCCCAATATGGTGAACAAAGCTCGCAAGAACTATAAGGAAGTTGTTGGTCTTCTTCGGCTTAACCCGCTGGATGAGGATAAAATAAAGGAGGAAGCGGATAGTGCTTGTAGGCTGCTGCAATTAGAAAAGTCTGAAGAGTTGTTTCATTGGCAAAGAAGCAAAGTTAGATGGATAAATGATGGTGATAGAAATACCAAGGTCTACCACAATGCTACAAAGAAAAATCACATGAAATATTGTATACATGGGCTTATGAAGAAAGATGGTACCACTGTGAGAGGACAAAGAGAAGTGGCGTAGGAAGCTATTTGTTGGTTGTTTACACAAACGAGTTTCAATCCAAGTAATGGATAGTTTACTCAACTTAACCAAACTCCGCAAGTATACGGAGGTAGTATAGTCAAGGTCGAACACAAGGAGCTGAGCTAATTTAATTGAATGCAACAGTACTAAAGTTCAACAATCTAGACCAATTTTAAAGAGTGGAAAAGATTTATCCTAAAAGCATAAAAATTTGGTTTTAACTACAGGAATTTCATATTTTAATTAACAAGCAAGGATTATAAGGAAAATTCGATTTCATAAAGTTAATGAATCTTGGACATTAGGATTTCACTCACATACCATAGCAAACAAGAGAACAAAATAATTTAAACATACATAAGATCATGTTTCAAGGAAAAGTTATGTTACATTTCACCTCCTGGTGTAAATGTAACGATCATAACTCAAAACCAACACTCTCGTGCATGAATTTTGTTTATGATCACAAAAAGTTCCTCAAATCATTCTTCTCTACTCTCATAGAAGAAGAAGAGTTGCCAAGAGGAGCGTCTCCATACATTCCTACTTGTTTTCTCAAACTAAGCAAGAAAGCAGAAAATATGCATATAAGGCGACCAACAATACATGCAAGGAAAAAAAGTAACTGACACTCTCAAGGTAAGGAAACAAGAAGCAAATGCATTTAGTACGAAATTACTTGTTCATTACATGCTATGGCATGGGAGTTACTCTCCCATGCCCAAGAAAAAGAAGTCTACTCATCCATAACAATGTACAGCATATTTGCTACAGAATTTTTAGTGCTAGACATGGTTTAGAGAAGAAAAGACAAGGAGAACTGAAGATATAACCACAAGAAGCAAGAATTCCGGCTTTAGGATGAAATTCCCCCTCCTTTAGCTGCTCCAAGTCGGGGCTACTCCTCTCTCAAGAAGTTGCTCAGAGTTGGGAATGCTTGGCTGCACCTTGAAGAAGACTAAGGAGAAGTGGAGAAGAAGAAATGGTCTCTTTGTGCAAGAAACCACCTTAGATTCCTCCCAAATCACCTTTCCCTACCCTCCTCTGTCTTTGGGACAAGAGAAACTCTCCAAATGGCCGAACGTAACTGTCCCTTGGCTTCCCTCTTTCTTTTAAAATTGTATTATGAAATTTTGAATTTCTGAAACTTCCAGGTGCACGCCGTGCATTTTGGGGTGCACACCGTGCACCTGCAGTGCAGTTGACATCGGGTTGATCTGTGCATGGCGTACGCTGCAAATTTGCAATACAAGTTATGGGACACATAGAACAACAAAAAGATGGCAAAACTAATATGAAAGAGACTGAATTATACTAGAAAGAACCAAATTTGTGTGTGATAACATGTGAAAAGATGATATACAAATCACACAACAAATCCCCCTAAGCTTAAACCATTGCTTGTCCTCAAGCAAAAAGAGCATGGAAATATAAATGAAGAATTGTCAAGAACATGAATAGATCAAATGAAATGAAAGATGTGTATAAAACCAAACCAACCATGATCAACATGTTTATGCTCATAACCATCAATTCAACTCAAACACCCAAGAAAGAGATCTTTAGTTTAGCAGGGGTGGCATGAATTTAATGAATCAATCAATTAAACAACACTAGGTAGAATTTGGATGACCAAACCAAACAATCAGTGGATTTGCAACTCAAACTCTCAACTATTAAGGATTACAAAAGATGAAATCTTAGTTAAAAATTGAAAATTTTTGCTGTACTCTCCTTTTCCCAGAAATGATATGACAAAGGATTATGGGTTCCGACACTCGGCTGCTAATGTAGGCTTATGCACACATGGAGTGTCGATTGGGGTATTTTACCCTCTTTTAAGACATACCACCTAACCATCGTGGCCAGATCGGACTTACACTAGGCTAGCATGATATGTGGGCAGATTAGCCATCTTTATTGGGTATAAGAGTTATTTAAATTTTTCCAAAACATGGGAGAGTCAACTAAATTGCAAAATTAACTAGATTTCATTCATCTGTTTTGAAAATTTTTCATTGTAAGAGTGTTTGCAAATGCACTAAGAGCTTGGCAAGGTCATCCTGTATTCTAAATGATGTTGTAAGTTGATTTACTCACAAAAACTGAAACCATTACATGTTTTAAGCAATCAAGGATGTGAAAGAATGAATGTTCAGGCTAGAAGCATAAACCAAAGTTAAGCACAAATTGATGGTCAAAAGGTTTCATTTGATTACTGCATGATTTTTACAACTTCTTCAAATGATATTTCTCATCAAAAGAGGACAAACAGTGAAGCATAGGAATTCTTTCCACATATAAAGGATGAATCTCATAACATACTAGACTTGTCATCTGAAAAGAAGAACTGAAAACAACAACTGAAAGGTGAAAAAAAAACAAAAGCACAAAAGCAAATGACAAGAAGCAAATAACATGAAAAACAAAAACTAAAAAAACTAGGATACCAATACCGTATGGTTGCTCCCCCCTAAGCTTGAAATCAGCAGTGTCCTCACTGCTTTAATCGAACTTTAGGAGTTCACAACCGGATACCTGTCATGAATAGATCAAAAAAATTATCCGCCGCCTCCCTGCTCAAGGAAGAACTGACTAATGATGTCAGGAATGTCCATTGGCATTGCGGATGATTATGGCTGCTGCTGTTGGTGGTTTGGGGGCTGCTGTGGAGCGTTTGGAGTTGTGGTCTCCTGGCAGGAGGGGGACTGGAAGGACTGCGGTGTTGGGTAGTGGCCTTGTGAGATGTGCCACGCATCCATCCGGTTGACCATGTCGTACATAGTTGAGGATTGTGCACTCAAATGGTTAAACTTGGTGTCATACTACGCGCCCATCTGGTCTAGGCGGGTGTCCAAATGATCAAATCGCCGCTGCACGTAGCCGTAAAGGTGCTGAACATCCAGCATTATCCATCCGTACTCAGTCTGAGTACTAGTGGACGGTGGCAGAGGGGTAGGGCTCCTGGTGTAGGCCCTGGAGTAGAGCTGCTGGCACCCCTGGTGGGTGTCTCATCATCAATTTCTAGTTGTAGTTGTACTTTCCAAGTAGCCTTGTTCTTTATGTCATTCTGACTTGCATCCGGGATTGTGATGAACTGTTTCTTTGTGATAAAAACCTTGAACTTTGACGTGCTGCTGCCATGTCTGGAGATCAGACCGCATGAAATGAGATAGTTTATATCCACAAGGTTCTTCCCCGGTGCAGGTTCTAGGGAACCCACATCCAAACCCAGCTGCATAGCAAGGATGCTAATTAACCCACCACACATGATGTCGTCCGCCTTCCTTTTCTTTTGCTTCTTAGTATCAAGCAGCTTGTGTACAATGTAATATCTAGAACTTAATTGCTCATTTTGCACCAATCGCCATAAAAAGAAGAGATCAGTTTTTCCTACAACACCTTGAGTTTCATTCTTTGCAAAAGGTCCTATGCTAAGAAGGTGATGAATAACTCGGAAAACAGGATTGTGGATGCTAGAAGCCCGAGCATTCCTTGCTCTATGCATTGTTTCAGAAGTAATTTCAGACCAAAACAGATCGTTGTTGAAAGCTGGAGGGTAATCAGTGTGACCACCATAGTTGCATTTAAGCAAAGTGCAGAACCGCTCAAGATTCATGGAAAATGATTTGTCCAACAGGCGGAAACTGATATTCTGATAAGGGATTTGGCGGCGTTGTGGGTCACTCTCAGCTTTAAAAGTAGTGAGAAGCTCGTATACAAGGCGAGGGTAGGTCTTAGCAACCCGGGTGCAGAGATAATGTAAACCCAAAAAGGTTAAGTGATTTACTACCTCATCTTTGAAACCCAGCTTGGTAACGGCTTCTTCACACATGTACTGTGAAGTCAGAACACACCTTGTAATGAGAAATTGGTAGTCGGCGTCTTCCTCAGGCTTGACTCTAAACTGTGTGGATGATACAAAAGATTGCAGTGTTGGTGCGGAGGATCCTTCTTCAGCTGTAACGTAATATCCTGGGCAGCTACCGAACTTCCTCTTGATTGGTGCCATCAGGCTATAGCGGTGCACAACGTGTTTTTAGGATGCACATCATGTAGATGGACTATTCGTCTGGTTCAGACAGGTAGACGCACGGCGTGCAGATGTAGTGCACGGTGTGCACCTGCAGATTTGGGGCAAAATTCAAGATCTGCACTGACGTCAGCTAGGACGCCCAACGTGGATGCTGTTGTGGTCGGCGGGGTGGCTGTTGTGTGGAGAAGAGAAGAACGAGGTGGAGGTATGTCGGCGGAGGCTTGATGGCGCTACTGGTAGCTGGAGGCAGTGATGGAAGATCGGCGACGGCTTGATGGTGCTGTGCACGGCTGAAGGAGCAGCTGCTAGGTGCAGGGTGGAGAAGGGTGACGGTTGCTAAGATCTGCTATTGTGGCCGAACGGCGGCTGGATGTTGGTTGGATCTGTTGGCTGGGTAGAGGAGGAGGCGACGACACAGATAAGAATAGCGGCGGCTCGAACGAAGAAGGGGGCCGAGCTGCGCACGGCCACGGGACGCTGGTGCACAGCTGCAGGCGGCGGCGGAGTGGCGCACGACTGTAGACGAAGGTGCATGGCTGCAGACGGATGCTAGGGTTTGGTTGCACGACTGGCGGGCGGCTACTAGGGTCAGGGTGCATGGCTGGCGGATGGCTGCTAGGGTCGGGTGCACGACTCTAGGTTAGAGTGATTAGGTCATGCACTCCGGCCCTTTTTGTCTAGACTTCACTAAAAAGTGCACGGTGTGTGTTTTTAATGCACGGCGTGCACTTTTGTAAAGTCCATATTTAAACTTCTCCTTTGCGTCCAGGTGCACGGCGTGCGTTTGGACAATGCACACCGTGCGAGTTTCCAGAACTTTACAGATTTCCATCGTCCAGGTGCACGACATGCGTTTCTGAGGTGTACACCGTGCATTTTTTAGAAACTTAACAGCAATTTCGAAGATCAGGTACACACCGCACAGTTATAAAATGCACGCCGTGCACGTTTCCATAAAGTTTCCGAACTTTTTATTTTCCAGGTGCATGCCGTGCATGTTGAATATGCACGGTGTGTTAGTTTCCAGAAAGTTTCGATACCATCAGATTTCCAGCTGCACGGCGTGCGTTTCTGCGGTGCATGCCGTGCATGTTTCCAGAAAGTTTCCTATAGATCCTGCATACCAGGTGCACGGCGTGCAAGGTGGAAATGCACGCTGTGCCAATTTCCAAAACTTTTCCTGCTATAATTTGTATTGAAGTGCATGTCGTGTCTTCAAAAGACACACCGTGCACTTTGCGATTTCTGTAGAAAATTGCAGTCAGTCAGCAGTAAACTACGACGAATTGAGTAAAAATCAAGTCTAGATTATTACATTCATCCATGACAGGCTTATTAATGAAATGAAAGAGTGTTTTTTTTTATCAGTAAGCGTGCCTCCTTCTATTCATATACAAAAAAACTTTACAAGAGGGGATCTGAGCCCAAAATGAAGACCTATCTATGGAGGACTTTGTAATCACTATCTATTCTTCTCCACACACAAATAGTGGATAGAGTAACATTGTCAAATATAGTTTGATTTCTAGCTACCCAAATGTGGTACAAAATAAGGATCCCTAACAACTTAGAGTTGTTATCAGAAATCTATAGCAGGTCTTCAAAGGAACTCGGCTGCCATGCCATTCTTATCTTGGCTCTTTCCCATATTTCCAAGGTGAAGCTACACGACCAGAAGATATGGGATATGTTCTTGGTCTCTCTAGCGTAAAGGTTGCACCTAGTGGCCAGATGGAAGCCTCTTCTCTGTAGGAAATCTTCAGTAACCAGCCTCTTTTGTATAATTTTCCAGCAGGAAACCTTGATACGATTTGGAGCAGTAGAGCGCCATAGCCAATCAGCCCAATTCACATGGGCGTGTTTGGTTCTGCACAACTGGCAGGCCCCTCTCTTGGAGAACGTCTGCAAATCTTCAAACGGGCACTCATCTTTTGATTGAAGGGTAATAGTATTACATACAGCTCGGAGCTCCTCACAGCCTCTAACTTCTGGAATCAACCATTCACCGTTAGATATGATCGAGCTGAGCTGAGCGTCACTACCCAGATTAGAGCGTAGCTTCAGAAGTCTCAAGTCAGAGATAACATCCTCTAGAAAGGCCCCATTTACCCACGGGTCCAGCCACAAAGAGATGGACCTTCCATTGCTAATGCTAAATCTGACCATAGGCAGAAAAGAATCTCTAGCTTTAATGATCACCTTCCACATCCAGCTGTCAGCTTATTTGCTCACATAGGACCATACCGAGGTATCTTTGAGGTATTTGTTGTGAACCCATTTGATCCATAGAGAATTCTTATTGTTGGAAATATCCCAGAGCAATCTAAGCAAACCCGCTTTGGACCAGTCCTCCACCTTGCGAATAGAAAGACCTCCTTCTTGTTTAGGCCTGCATATATCTCCCCAGGAGCTAGTGTGGAAGTGCTTGCTGCCCTCTTAATGTGGGGTCAACTCCCACGAGGTCCTCCATTTAGAGTCCAGAGTAAGACTTATTCTATAACTTTAGGCATCTTGTAGGGAGCAAGAAGCTCCTTTCTCCACTTCTTCTCCGCTTGAATAGCGTTTGTAACGTTGTCCATTGACTTTGAAAGTTCCATCTTTGCCTTGGAGTTCTACAGCTCCATATGGAAAAATCTTGAGTACTAGGAACGGGCCGGACCACTTGGATTTCAATTTTCCTGGAAAAAGCTTCAATCTGGAGTTGAATAAGAATACTTTATCGCCTTCTTGGAAGTCCTTCATGCGAATTCTTTTATCATGCCAAGCTTTTGTTCTTTCTTTATACAACTTTGCATTTTCATATGCATCAAGACGAAGTTCTTCAAGTTCCTGCAGCTGCAACAGACACTTTTCTCCTACTCTCTTCATGTCGAAGTTCAAGAACTTAATTTCCCATAAAGCATGATGCTCCAATTCGAGCGGAAGGTGACATGATTTGCCATAGATCAGCTTGAATGGAGTAGTCCCAATGATGGTTTTGTAGGCTGTGCGATATGCCTATAATGCATCAACTATCTTTAGTGCCCAATCTTTTGTTGAACTAGAGACAGTCTTTTCAAGAATAGTCTTCAGTTGCCTATTTGAAATCTCTACTTGCCCGGATGTTTGGGGATGATAGGGCGTAGAGATTTTATGAGTCACACCATACTTGGAGAGAAGATTGTTGAATTGTTTTTCAGCAAAGTGTGTGCCTCCATCAGAAATAACGACACGTGGAACTCCAAACCGAGGGAATATAATCTTTTGAAAAAGCTTAATTACAGATTTGGCGTCCGGTGCTTGGGTTGGAATGGCTTCAACCCATTTAGAAACGTATTCACAAGCAACAAGAATATATTGATATCCGTAAGAAGATGGGAATGGTCCCATGTAGTCCACTCCCCACACACCGAACACCTCAACTTCTAGAATAGAGTTGAGTGGCATGTCATCTCGGCGGGATATGCCTCCTGTTCTTTGGCACCTATCACAAGATTTGATGAATAGATTGACATCTTTAAATAATGTGGGCCAATAGAAACCGGCTTGAAGTATTTTTGCAGCGGTCTTTTCTCCTCCAAAATGACCTCCATAAGGAGAGGCATGGCAATCAACAATGATACTTGGGACTTCCTCTTCAACAAAACATCTCCAGATTAACCCATCGCTTCCATGCTTGAATAGCAACGGGTCATCCCAGTAATAGAACTTTACATCATGAAAGAATTTCTTCTTTTGTTGATATGTCAAACCCGGAGGTAGTTGTCCAGTAGCAAGAAAATTAGCAATGTCTGCAAACCATGGTGTTTGGATGGACGATAATGCATAAAGTTTTTCAATAGGAAATTGATCTTCAATTGGCAATAAATCTCCAGATTCCGTGGTCAATCTAGAGAGGTGATCAGCAACACTATTCTCGGTACCCTTTTTGTCTCGGATTTCAAGATCAAATTCTTACAGGAGAAGAATCCAGTGAATAAGGCGTGGTTTGGCATCTTTCTTATTCAGCAGATACTTAATGGCAACATGATCAGTGTATACAATCACTTTTGATCCTACTAAGTACTGTTGGAACTTGTCGAATGCATATACGATCGCAAGCATTTCTTTCTCCGTGGTTGTATAATTGATTTGTGCTTCATCGAGAGTTTTGCTAGCGTAATAGATGGCATGAATTTTCTTGTCTCTCCGCTGTCCCAAAACAGCTCCCACTACATAATCACTCACATCGCACATGAGTTCAAAGGGAGAATCCCAAACTGGAGGTTGGATAATTGGAGCTGAAATGAGAGCCTCTTTGAGTTTGGAAAAGGTTGTTTGGCAATCGTCATCAAATACAAATTTTGTATCCTTTACAAGAAGGGAACACAACGACTTTGCAATTTTGGAAAAGTCTTTAATGAATCTTTTGTAAAAGCCTGCATGTCCTAAAAAGCTGTGAATGTCCTTTACTGAAGATGGAGTAGACATCTTCTCGATTGCTTCGACTTTTGCCCTGTCCACTTCAATACCCTTGTTAGATACCACATGTCCTAGCACTACACCGGATTGTACCATAAAATGACACTTCTCCCAGTTTAGTACTAGGTTAACCTTTTTACAGCGGGCTAAGACAAGAGACAGATTTAATAAGCATTGATCAAAAGAATCGCCGTATACGCTGAAATCGTCCATAAAAATCTCCATTATATTTTCAATAAAATCGGAGAATATAGCCATCATGCACTGCTGAAAAGTAGCGGGAGCATTACAAAGACCGAACGGCATACGACGATAAGCATATGTTCCATAAGTACATGTGAAAGTGGTCTTTTCTTGGTCGGGGGGATATATGGGAATCTAAAAAAAACCTGAATACCCATCCAAGTAGCAGAAATATGAATGTTTGGCAAGACGTTCAAGCATCAAATCAATAAAAGGCAAAGGGAAATGATCTTTGCGGGTTGCTTTATTCAAACGCCTATAGTCAATACACATATGCCAGCCGGTAACCATGCGTTTTTGTATTAACTCATCATTATCTCCTTTAATGACAGTTGCACCCCCCTTCTTAGGTACCACATGAATGGCACTAACCAAAGGGTTGTCACTTATTGGATATATGATTCCAGTGTCAATTAACTTGAAAATTTCTTTCTTTACCACCTCAAGCATATTTTGATTTAAACCTCCACCAATATTTGTGGCAACCGGCATAGCGAAGTCTTTTAGAAGGCGATCGTCCTCCATGGCTGAAATGGTTGGTGTAGCTACTGCAGAAGATGAAGAAGACGGTGGTGGAGATGATGGCGGTGGTGACGGTGAAGTACCTCCAAACAGTGGTTGTTCCACTCTTCTTGTTCTCCTCAAACTTGAAAGAGTTCGCTCTATTTCAAGGTCTAGCAAAGCAGATGTTTGGAGACCTCGTTGTGAATGACGCATACAACCTGAAAAATAACAAGAGAAATTAAGAACACACTAAGAGGTATATGGAAATTCAAAAATGATGAATGATGGTCTAGTCTCAAATACTAAACAGTACTTATTACTCCAATTAAATTACCGTAGCTCCCCGACAACGACGCCAAAAACTTGTTGGTTGTTTACACAAACGAGTTTCAATCCAAGTAATGGATAGTTTACTCAACTTAACCAAACTCCGCAAGTATACGGAGGTAGTATAGTCAAGGTCAAACACAAGGAGTTGAGCTAATTTAATTGAACGCAACAGTACTAAAGTTCAACAATCTAGACCGATTTTAAAGAGTGGAAAAGATTTATCCTAAAAGCATAAAAATTAGGTTTTAACTACAGGAATTTCAGATTTTAATTAAAAAGCAAGGATTATAAGGAAAATTCGATTTCAGAAAGTTAATGAATCTTGGACATTAGGATTTCACTCACATACCATAGAAAACAAGAGAACAAAATAATTTAAACATACATAAGATCATGTTTCAAGGAAAAGTTATGTTACATTTCACCTCCCGGTGTAAATGTAATGATCATAGCTCAAAACCAACACTCTCGTGCATGAATTTTGTTTATGATCACAAATAGTTCCTCAACTCATTCTTCTCTACTCTCGTAGAAGAAGAAGAGTTGCCAAGAGGAGCGTCTCCATACATTCCTACTTGTTTTCTCAAACTAAGCAAGAAAGAAAAAAATATGCATATAAGGCGGCCAATAATACATGCAAGGAAAAAAAGTAACCAACACTCTCAAGGTAAGGAAACAAGAAGAAAATGCATTTAGTATGAAATTACTTGTTCATTACATGCTATGGCATGGGAGTTACTCTCCCATGCCCAAGAAAAAGAAGTCTACTTGTCCATAACAATGTACAGTAGATTTGCTACAGAATTTTTAGTGCTATACATGGTTTAGAGAAGAAAAGACAAGGAGAACTGAAGATGTAACCACAAGAAGCAAGAATTCCGGCTTTAGGATGAAATTCCCCCTCCTTTAGCTGCTCCAAGTCGGGGCTACTCCTCTCTCAAGAAGTTGCTCGGAGTTGGGAACGCTGGGCTGCACCTTGAAGAAGACTAAGGAGAAATAGAGAAGAAGAAATGGTCTCTTTGTGCAAGAAACCACCTTAGATTCCTCCCAAATCACCTTTCCCTTCCCTCCTCTATCTTTGGGACAAGAGAAACTCTCCAAATGGCCGAACGTAACTGTCCCTTGTCTTCCCTCTTTCTTTTAAAATCGTATTCTAAAATTTTGAATTTCTGAAACTGCCAGGTGCACGCCATGCATTTTGGGGTGCACGTCGTGCACCTGCAGTGCAGTTGACATCGGGTTGATCCGTGCACAGCGTGCGCTGCAAATTTGCAATACAAGTTATGGGACACATAGTACAACAAAAAGATGGCAAAACTAATATGAAAGAGACTGAATTATACTAGAAAGAACCAAATTTGTGTGTGATAACATGTGAAAAGATGATATACAAATCACACAACACTATTACTTATTTTAAAAATCTTTACAATAAAGACCCCCGGGCGGTGCAGGGAGAGATGCCGGATTTGAAGGTGGATGATGAGATGAATAGAGCTTTATGTGGTCCAGTGTCGGAACAGGAGATTAAGGAGGCAGTTTTCTCTATTGGTCCGTCCAAGGTGCCTGGACCAGATGGTTTTAACAGATAGTTTTTCCAGTTCTATTGGGACATTATTAAAGATGATGTCTGCCGGGCCATTCGTTGGTTCATGGTTGGTGGCACTATGCTCAAGCAAGTCAAGCATGGTTTTATTAAAATCATTCCTAAGAAAAATCTTAAGTCCTCCATGGCAGATTTCTGACCTATAGCGTGCTGCTCTGTAATGTATAAGATTTTTGTGAAGTTGCTTTCTAAATGCCTTAAGAAAATTCTGCCCAAGATTGTCTCCCCCAACTATCTAGCCTTTGTTCAAGGCAGGGATATTGCAGAAGGGGCTCTTCTTGCTACTGAGTTCTTGAACCTTTTTGGTGTTAAGAACTCCAATAGAAAGGCCTGCTTCAAATTAGAAATTACTAAGGCCTACGATCACTTGGAGTGGGCAGCTCTGTGGGGTATTATGGAAGCTTTGGGGTTTTCTAAAAGATGGATCAAGCTTATGATTCAGTGTGTTGAAGCCACCTCTTTCTCAGTGTTGGTGAATGGTGTCCCCCACGACTTGTTTTCTGCCTCGAATGGTTTGAGACAGGGTGACCCCTTGTCTCCCTTGCTCTTTGTGCTTATTATGGAGGCTCTGTCTTCCTCCATTGCTACAACCATCTGTGAGGGTAGATTGAAGGTGTTCAAAGTTAAAAATACCCCGGTCATCTCACATCTTGTCACTACAAGTACCTTAGATAGGTCAGATTGATCCTTACTAGTTTTGGGCATCTCACGGGGTTGTACATTAATGATATAAACTCTAAAGTCTTCTTTTCAAGATCGTGTGACTCGAGGCGGGGGAGAATGAAGGAAGCAGCGGGTATTATGAGGGGGGGTTTCCTGCTAAGTACCTAGGTGTCCCTATCTCTGGTGGTAAAGGTAGAGGCAAAGACTATGGTAGTTCGGTGGATGAGATGAGATCCAGGATCAACAAGTGGGCTGTTCTACACATATCTATGGTGGGGAGATTAGTCTTGTGTAATTCGGTTCTGGGTGCTAAGACCAGGATCTAGTGTAGATAGGCTGAGCTTCCCGGGTTCATTTTGTATAAACTTAGAAGCTTGACGAGTAGCTTCCTGTGGGGTGGGAAGATGCATGGGATTGCTTGGGATATTAATAAGAAAGAATGATCTCAAGGTGGTTTGGGAGTGGTTGATCCGGTCGGGTTGGCTGTGATTGCTACTGCCCAACGTATCCACAAGTTTATCACCCAACAGGACTCTATTTGGACGGTGTGGGTGAAGGAAAGATATGGCTGCTCCTTGGACATAGTGGCTGCGGGATGCAGCTCCGTTGTTTGGAAAAGAATGTTGATGAGTTTTCTTGAAGTGAAATATGCTTACTAGGTAAGGAGTGATGGTGTTTGGGACTGCTTGGTTGCCAAGCCTTGGGAGGTTAAGATATGCGGCCCGCCGGTGCCTTGGTTCGATATCGTTTGGAACAAAGGTCAATTGCCGAAATGGGGGTGCACCTTTTATAGGACTATTCTTGGGCGTCTCCCTACATTCGACAGACTAGCAGCTTGGGGTCTTAATGTCGACTCTAAATGTGTGCTTTGTGGTGACGCCACTGAAACACATGTACACCTCTTCTTTCTTTGTAGATTTTCTAGGTACATCTGGTGCAGATGGTCCCTCAAAAATGGTTGGGGCGGTAACCCTCCTGGTTGTTTGGATGATGGGCTGAAGTGGATAAGGTAGATGACTAACATGAGTGCCACTATGAGAGCTTTTGGTGGTATGGGAGTTGCTGCTATCTTCTATTGTATCTGGTTTGAGAGAAATACCAGAATCCACGGTGGTCGGGCTACTGATATGTTTGGTGTTTTTGAGTCCCTTACTGGTAGACTTGTTGCTAATGTAAGGGCTAAACCTGTTGTTTATAAAGGTTTAGACCCGGTCACCAGTACACAATGGGGTTTTTGTAGTTATCTGTCCCTCTGTACAGTATAGGTTCACATATATGCCTTTTTTGAGATAGTAATATTTTACCTGATCCAAAAAAAAATAATGGCTTTAGTAAACAAAAGCCATCAAGGAAATTAATATAAGCATAAGTCATATTTTGGGTAATTGGCCATTAATCTATTAAGGAAATACTTTATGATTTCATGCCTACATTATTCCTTGTCTCTCTTTGTTATATTCCCTAAATCAATTATTCTTACTTCAAGGAAACTCATAAAGCCTTTTCCAATCTATATCTAATAAGTTGGTATTTATTGGGATGTCTTCCATTATACAAATCATGGTCTTTAAGCATTTATTAAAACAACTACCATTGTCTCCCAATTTCTAGAATTCTCTTCTTTCTGTTATTATTTTCAAGTATACAAAGGTTATATCAAAATTATACTAATTGATGTTGCAAAACATGTGTTGCCAAACTGGCTAGATAATAATTCATTCAAATATCTAAATCACCATGTCTTTTATTTTCCTTTGGAAACTTGCATATTATCTTATAATTCAAATATCTAATAATTATCAAAGTCACTATCCTTTATTTGTGCATGAAAACTCTTATTTCTTTAACTTGTGCCACAACAACCTAGTTGCAAAGCAAATAGTCTCATGGGTCTTCATATGGGCCATGGGTTGGTCCCATTCCACAAAGGTGACTTTATTATTGCATCAATAATTCTATTAAGGAACTTACTTATTAGTTCATGCCTTTATTTAATAAATTAAATTTCACAAATTGTGGATATTATAGAGATGGTCCATGAGGAGAAGGAGTTGAAACTCATTGAGATTCATTAAGAAGTTGAGAAAAGTTGATTACCGATCCTAAGAAATTATATACGAGCACTTATGGGAGGCAACATATTCATTTTTATTTTTGTCATTTATCCTCTATATAGGACTTTTGATTAGAAAACTATATTTGTCTTGTTAGCTTTTAAATAAGTACAAAAAAAGGTGTCGTGATGCTTTTGTGTGGTGTGTAGGTAGAAATTTTTGGTACCATCGACACCACCATCTACGGCACTGACTGGTTACCAAACTATAACATGGATTTCTAAAAAATTGGTACCACCGATAGGCAGGTTAGTGGCACCAAATCCCTGATAGGCCAAAGTCTGTAGAAAGTTAGTACTACCAACACATCAATCAATAGCATCGACTATTTTTTAGCCAGGAACAGTGTCCCCAAAAAAAATTGTGATACATCAAGAAGATGCTAGGTGGTATCGACTCACTCATCTCTACAATGACAAGGATCAACACAACTTGGTACCACCAACACAAAAAGGTGGTGGCACCGACATTTTTTGATGTGGCCTCTAAATGAATATCACCATTATCATCCATACCACACAGATTGGACTTGGGGGAACGAAAACTTACATCAGAGGTATGCCAATAATAGCTCGATAACACTGACATCTTATCGGTGGCACCGACATTATAAGCTCAAATTCGTGGCACCGACGGTGACATCCAGGATCTTCATCATCCAACAGTCCGTGGCACTGATCCATGTTTGAGTTTCACTGAATTGGTACCGTTGACACAGAGGGATCTAAGGGTTGGCACATCACTGGCCCATGCATGTTGGTATCAACAGATGATACCAACACCCACAAATAAGGATAGAATTCGATACCACTGACATGAAAAGTCAACATATCATGACCAAGAAACTTCTCGACTATATAAGGGGAAGTAGGTGATCTTCATTCATACCAAAAGCATCCCTTTTCATTCAACAAGGAACCAAATGATTGTTAGAGACTTCCCAAGCTTACCATCATTTCCAAGTCTACACTGAGCTTTCTTTCTTCATCTCTTTTCTCTCCACAACAATGGCATCTAGGAGATAAGCTTCATCCACAAGTGTGTCCAATCAGATGGTGTCAAAGACATCTTGGGTATCATTCCCATATGAAGATCAGAAGTAGCTATATGGCACAATGATGAGGGGGAGATCATATCGATGCCATATGGTGATCATGCATTCTGCAATTACATCGAATTCACTGACATTCTTTGCCAAGTCTACCCCAAGAATGGCATGGGGATTATCACCCATTATTTGGTGATTGGCCAACTACTAGGAGATAGCTTGTAAGTTCCTCACAACTATAGAAATATGAAGCATGCCCAAGCATGGGGAAGGCTGAGTCAAGTTCCATCTCTATAACACCAATCACTACCTCACCCTAATAGAGTTCAATGTGATATATGGCTATCCAGTGGGTGGATCATTCTTCACACCAGACTTCGACTACATCATGGCCTGGCAACATATGACAATCCATCTTACAGGGTTCATCTTTAACTGGAACTAGTCCTTGATCATGGAGATTGAGCATCATTTTACCTGAATTCTACATTGATACCTAACAACGTCGTCTCCTCTAGGCCCACTCAGGGGTAGGGTAAGATCCAAAAGGTGGAGATTTTTGTTTTGTGGTAATTTTTTTACTTTAGGAAAGGAGATGATCAATCTCAAGTAGTTACTCCTTGAGCACACTTTGCAGTAAAGAGACAAGCCCAGAAGAAACCTTCAATACACTTTGGGGGACTACTTACACCACTCACCCTACACCTTCTTCTCAGCCTCTCCAAGAACAATGCTCAAAAGATGTCCTCTACTTTGGATTTCAAGAACTTCAAGTGAGCACACCTTGTCACTAGGTACGAGGACAAGGTGTACGCCTGATGCACTGTGCATGGGAAGATCAAGGAAAGGGTATTACCTGACCCCATCTTGTGCTTATGGTTAGTGTGATAGTTTTGATAGCTTTTAGATGACGTTGAGGTTGTATGAGGGGAGAGGATGTTGAAGTCAAGTAAGAAGAAGAGTAATCATCCAATAAAGAAGAAGAGGAGTTTGCTATGCCTTATACATTGAGGCGGCAACTGCACCACATTCCCCACCGCATGCAGCATCCAGCTCCACCACCTTGAGACTCTTTCTCTATGGAGGGCATGTACGAGATGTTGCAATCCATTCAGCAAGGTCAACATCAGTAGTCAGCCACCTTGACACATATTAAAGGTGTCAGAAAGTAGCTTGTCCAATAGTAATAGGCGATCTACGCCAATGAGTTTCTTCTCCTAGTCAACCAAGATAACATGCACACTCACCTACAGCACATCGAATATCATCGACAACCGCTTTACGACCACTATTGGAGTCAAGAAAATTTTTCTAGCCACCCACAACCACCAGATATGCCAACCAACTCACAGATGTTTGCTGACATTTTCTAGCCTCTAGATCCATAGATGTTTCTTGGAACATTTCAGGCACGACCACCACCCTACTAAGCACTTGGTACCCCCATTCCACCTCTTAGTATGAGTTTTAACTCTGAGGACATAGTCAAATCCTAGATTAGGGGATGATGAAACAATTTTATCTTATTTCATTCCACTTGTGGTTTAATCATAGAATAGTAATACATATATGTAGTATATCTACTTGTGTTTACTTGGTGATTCACATTGTAATGTTTCTATGACTTGTCATTCATATTGTGCACTTAATACTATTTCTTTCCTTGTTAATATTATTGTTGTCTTTTGTTTCTAATTTTATTACTTTATTAATAGCAGATTTGTAAGCATGAAATGTTATCAACTGTTATATAAAACTACTGGGACATAAGTAACACCTTGTGGTTATCTAAATACTTTAGGTGTCGAACAACATAACCCATGCTTTTGTGGAAATGAGCCTTTCTTTGGAGTCTAGTAGTAGTTTGGATGTTCATGAAGATCCTTGTGGTGTGTCTTAGTGTTTTCTATGTACTTGATCTAACCCTATTCTAGGGTTGTATCTTGTGTCATTTTGTACTTTTATCACATTCAAATGCATTAGAATTACATGTTATTCTCCCCAATATGATTATCATTGCAAATATGCTTATGGATGTTCTTTGCACTATTTTTTAGGTACTTGGACCATACTTAGATGGAAGAGAGAGAGAGAGGGATTTCTAGGGTCCCCCACTCAAGGAGGGACCCAAAGAAGGCCCCAAAGTCTCCCTCAACCTACCACCAGTGGACAAGAATCATCCCTAGAAAAGACATCCGAAATTGACAAAGTAAGAAGCAAAATCAAGAAGTCAAGCCTCACCACGGCCGTGGCCTCAATGCCACGGTCGTGGGTTTATTGCCAAGTTCCAACAGGTTGCAACAGGGAATTCCTAAGATCACCCACAACCGTGGCCTCCCATCCACGACCGTGGCAGGTGAAGACAACACGACCGTGGCCATCAGCACGGTCGTGGTCAGGAGAAGAGAACACGACTGTGGCACCCCGCCACGGTCGTGGGAATTAATTGCGAAAAGTCAGTAGCCAATAGGGAATTTGCTCGAAAAGCCACGACCGTGGCCAATTTGCCACGACCGTGGTCGAAGCTGATCAAGACACCCGTGGCCCCTCCCCACGGTCACCTCCAAATCCTCCAAAACGACCATGTTACCCAACACGACCGTGGTGCATGTTACCCACCACGACCGTGGCACTCCGCCACGGCCGTGGCCACCACCATCTCACCACTTCCTTCACCCCACGACAGTGTTCACCCCCCACATATGTTCCCCACTACCCTCACCACGTCCGTGGCACACCCACCACGACTGTGGTGATCACCTACCCTATACAACTTTTCACTGCTTTTCCTATTTTACCCCCACCTAGCCCTAGCTCCTATATAAGCACTAGTTGCTTCTAGGGCTCAAGGGAGAGCACTTCGCAGCCGCAACCCAGCTGCTCCCTTGCCTCCATTACTCCCATCCACCTACTTTCCTTGCATTTAATCCCATTTCCACCTACTTTCCACTCATTTCCACCATAGAAACCTAGTTTCTCTAGGTTTCTATCCATCCATTCCACCATTTCCATGCTCTTGGGCACCATTGGAGGAGGAGGCTCGTGGCTGGAAGCAAGGAGGTGAAGAAGTCAAGCTTCATCAAGCATCCATGGTGTTTCCTACTCTCTTTCCCTTCTCCTTTGTTTCAGTTTTGATCATGTATAGCTAAGCCCCTCCTTGGGTGGGATGTTTGGGGCAAAAATGTGACATTGATAGCATGTTGGGGGAATATAATTTGTAATGAACATATTTCACTTCTATGATGATTGCCTTTGCTTATATCTCATTTCCCATTACTTGTGCATGTGATTGTTGTTTAATTACATTAATTGCTTGCCTTGTGGTGCTTGAAGACATTTGCCTCTAGGGTGTTGGTTTCTATGTAGCTATCATAGGATTGGCTCCTAGGTCCTTAATTCGGATCCCTAGCTAGCCCCCTATCTTCCTACATAATCACCTTCTTCCTACATGCAAATGTGAGTTCTAAATGACTAGTATAAGTGTGATTAGTGCAATTGCCTAGGATTTCCTAAAGGCTGAGGTGGCTAGTGGCATGAGGTCAAATATCCTCATATCTACTCCCATCCTTACCCTTGGTCCTCAGTTGACTAATACCACTTATCCTAGAGACCTAGACTTGGTAAGTCCTATGAGAATTACACCTAGCCCTAGTTCTCCAACTAGTAGCATAGGGTACATCCTCATATCACCCACCTTGTTGTTTGGTTTGGTAATCTAGAATGAATTATGCTAATTTCTTATTATGGTGATATCCCCCAACTAATGTCAAAGTTACATTCCCAAACGGCCCACCTCCTTCATCTAACTGCTTAAAACCTTAATTGCTCTGTTTTCTTGTTAATGCTAGTGGAGTTCATTTGCTTTAGTTAACTTAGTTAATTGCCTAGTTTTGCTAGCTAAGTGTTAATTTAGGTCTTTGATCTTGATTAGTGGTTAACTTAGGCTCTCAATTTCTAGTTGCTTGCTTAGTCTAGTGTAATTTGTTCTTACTCTTGTTTAGATAGCTTGTTGGCTTAAATTGCTAACTTAGCCTTTTGATAACTTAGTTTCATATTGCTTTTCATACTTGCTCTCTTAGCTTAATCAACAACCAACCAATCTTAAAACCCTAAAAACCTTACTCTCTGCAATAGGAACGTAGCTCACGCCTTCTAACTCTAGCGCCCCCTCTATCTCCGTGGTTCGACCCCGCATCTTGCCCTTGATCTATACTACAACAGTACCCCGTACGCTTGCGGGTGAACTATTTTAGTTTTAGTGATAGACTCGATTTGGGACCATACAAATTTCGAAAGCAAAGATCCCATCATCTCGTGCCTCCCGACCTCGTGGATTGCACTCGACCACCCTAGTTGGCCGGTGTTGTAAGCCTCTAGTGGGAGCACACCACGCTTTCTGGCGCCATTTCCAGGGTTATAGGTACTTCGCCTAGTTAGATAGTGTATCTTAGCCTTTCCTTTTGCACCTCACCATTGCTATTTTTTTATTCTTTGTGTTCCTCTTGCATATTGGTTCGCTAACTTGGATCTTTGTTGTTTGTTTGTGACTTGCGTAGGTGACAGTTGTGCATGCGTAGCACGCGTTCTTCTTGCAATGACTTGGTGGTTTACGACCCCGAGTTTGGGAGAAGAAGGCATCAAGCTCGCCGCAACCTACACCGAGAGGACAAGATGGTGGAGAACAACCCACCACCGGATGCTCCACCTCCTCCGCCGCATCGCCCGCTTCACGAGTACTTCACGCCGGGGAACTACAACTCCCCCATCGCCACTCTAGTTGACCAGATGCCAGGTCAACAGTTCTCCATCCCACCGGCACTCTTGGGGCTTCTCCCTACATACTTCGGTATGGAGAACGAGAACCCCTACCACCACATAGATGCGTTCCTTGAAACGTGCTCTACCTTCCGCACGCCAGTCGACACCGATGACTCAATCAGGAGGACGCTCTTTCCCTTCTCTCTCAAAGAGAAGGCCAAGAAGTGGTACGTCTCGAGGCCAGAGTTGGTCACTTGGAATGAGGTGAAGAACGAGTTTCTAAAGAAGTTCTTCCCCATTGCCAAGTTATCCTACATGAGAAGGTGCATCACATCGTTCTCCCAGAAAGAGAACGAGCCCTTCCACGAGGCATGGGAGAGGTTCCAGAAGTTGCTTCGTGACTGCCCTCATCATGAGGTTCCTCTTTGGAAGCTAGTTCAGGCCTTCTACACCAGGCTTGAGGAGCAAAGCCAAAACAACGTAGATTCTTCTTGTGGGGGCACGTTCATGGCAAAGCCGCCCGAGGAATCATGGCCGCTGTTTGAGCATCTCGCCGAGAATTCTCACCACCGAGCTTCCACTAAACGGGGGCATTGTGGTCAGAACTACACTCCTCCACCTTCCTCTGTGGCTCCCGCACGCAATGCCACCGACCCTGATATGATGCAAATGATGGCTGATATGATGTGAATGATGAAGAATCAAGTGGGTGGCTCTTCTAGCCAACCCACAATGGCTGTGGATACTGTAGACGAGGAATTCAACGCTTTACATTCCTTTGGTGGCCGCAACAACCAGGGCCCAGTGTCCAAATCCTACACTCCCGAGTGGAGGAACCACCCAAACTTCTCTTGGAAACAACAGAATGAGGATGGACAAGGACAGGGGCAGCAAAAGCCACGCTACAACTCCAAGTTTGAAGACGAGGTACTTGGAAGGCTAAGAAGCCTAGATGAAGTAAAGAAAGATGTCAATGCACATGGGCAGTCTATAAACTGACTTGAGCAGAGGTTGGATCAGATTTCTCTCTCTTTGGCTATAAGGGAAGAAGGTAGACTTCCATCTCAACCAATGCCAAATCCGAACAATGATGGGGTTTTTCCAGGGAACACTTCGAGTGCTTATGTTCCACCATCTTACCAAGGCCCACCAAACCCCTATGCTCCTCCACCTCCTCAAGGGCCACTCAATTATCAATATGCTCCACCTCCACCTCACACCTACCAACAACCACCTCCACAATACCACCCCCCACCACAACAACAACTGCAACCCCAATTCATTCTTCAAAATCCCAACTCCCCTCACCAAAGGCCTCCACCACCCCAACAGCCACAACCACCTCCATAAGCTCCCTCTCCTACCACCCATGAGCATGTGAAGGCAGTGACTACATTGAGGAGTGGCAGGACTTTGGAGAGCCCCCATGGTACAGTTGTTGGCAGAGATGACACTGAGGCGGAGCAGGTTGATGCGGAGAGGCAGATTGATGATATTGTGATAAGAGGCAGTGTTGATACCGTGACGCTGAGCAGTATTACTGTGATGTCGAGCCGTGATACCGTGATTAATGGATGATATTGTTGATTTGGACCGATTAGGATCCCAACTCCCTCCGTATCTTGATGCACTTGAGGAACCTTCTGTTGCAAAGAAAAAGAAGAAGCATGCGGAAGATATTTTGGAGATCTTCAAGAAAGTGAAAATCAACGTACCTCTTATAGATGCAGTCAAGAAAATTCCGTCCTATGTTGTGCACCTTCAAAAGAAAGACAACAGGGAGGACGCCTAAGAAGATCAAGCTCACTGAGCAAGTGAGCTCCATTCTCCAACACACCATCCCCCAGAAAAGAAAAGACCCCGATGCTCCCATCATCTCATGCTACATCGGGGCACATCGCATAGACCAGGCTCTTCTTAACTTAGGGTCTAGCGTAAACTTGATGTGTATGATCTATTTGCTGAGCTCCAAATGGGGGAGTTGAGGCCAACCCATTGCACTCTACAGTTGGCCGACCGATCTGTGAAGACGCCTAGAGGGTTTGTGGATGATGTGTTGGTCCGTCTTGATGAGGATACTTCTGCCTTCTTCCCAGCTGATTTTATCATTCTTGATATGGAAAAAGAGGCTAGAAAGGTACCAATCATTTTGGGGAGACCTTTCTTAGCCACAACTAATGTCGTGATCCATGTGAGGATAGGGACCATGTATGTTACATTCATGCACATGAAGATCAGGTTGAACATCTTCAAGTCTTCTACTATAGCCGAAGTGATAGGGGCCACCGAGGAAGATTGTTATTTGGTGGAATGCCTAGATGAGATTGTTGAAGAGTTCCTACCTGTGTGGATTGAGACTGCTACCCAAGGTAGAGGTCTTGAACCAATTGTTGAGTTCCCTGACGATGATGATGAAGATGATGAAGAGTGTGAGCTAGCCTTAGTGGCTACAAGTCAGGACATTCCTTCTATTTCTGCACCATTGAAGAACTCCCTTGAAGCACCCCCCGCTCTTGAGTTGAAGAAACTTCCTGAAGGATTGAAGTACGCTTTCCTTGGCTCAAATGACACCCTCCCGGTGATCATTTCCTCCATTCTCTCTCTTGAGCAAGAAGATGCCTTGATGGAAGTCTTGAGGAAGAACATCCAAGCCATTGGATGGTCTATTGCTGACTTGAGAGAGATTGACCCCTCTATTTGTGTGCATCAGATATACTTAGAAGAAGATGCGAGACCGACCCGCCAAATGAAAAGACGGCTAAATCCAAAGTTGAAAGATGTTGTAACTCAAGAGGTTGTAAAGTTGCTTGATGCAGGGATCATCTATCCCATTTCTAACAGTACGTGGGTGAATCCCATCCAAGTTGTGCCCAAGAAGGGCGGGATTACGGTTGCAGAAAATGCCGATGGTGAGCTTATGCCGGTGAGAGAGCAATCCAAGTGGAGAATGTGTGTAGATTATTGGAAACTCAACAAAAAGACAAAGAAGGATCACTACCCACTCCCGTTTCTTGATCATATTTTAGAGAGATTGGCTGGACAGAGCTTCTACTATTTTCTTGATGGGTACTCAGGATACTTTTAGATTGTTGTGCATCTGGAGGATCAGGAGAAGACGACATTCACTTGTCCAAGTGGTACATTTGCCTATCAGAGGATGCCATTTGGGTTGTGTAATGCCCCTTCTACTTTCCAGAGATGTGTAACCTCAATTTTCGTTGACATGCTTGATTCATCACTTGAAGTTTTCATTAATGATTTTTCAGTTTTCGGGAAACCTTTGATGAGTGCTTGCTACATCTAGTTGTTGTCCTAGAAAGATGTGTGAAAGTTTGCTTCGTTTTATCTTGGGAAAAAAGCCATTTCATGGTACCTGAGGGTATAGTTCTGGGACACCGAGTTTCTAGAGATGGGATTGAAGTTGACAAGGCCAAGGTGGGCCTTATTTCTACACTCGACACTCCTTCGACCGTAAGACATGTTCGATCTTTCTTGGGACATGCAAGTTTCTATCGGCACTTTATCAAGGACTTTAGAAAAATCTCAAGACCACTCTATCGATTACTTGAGAAAGATGTTGAATTTCAGTTTGATGACAAATGTGTTGAAGCCTTCAATCATTTGAAAGAAAGGCTTATTTCTGCTCCTATCATGCAGCCCCCAAATTTCTCTCTGCCATTTGAGATCATGACGGATGCATCTGATATGGCGGTGGGGGCTGTGCTGGGTCAACGCATTGGCTGAGTTCCTCATGCTATCTATTATGCAAGCAAAACATTAGACGATGCTCAAAGAAACTATACGACTACCGAGAAGGAGTTGCTTGCGGTGATCTTCTCTCTTGACAAGTTTCAGCCGTATCTCTTACAAAACAAAGTGACAATCTACACGGACCGTGTTGCGTTGAAGTATCTCATGTCCAAGAAAGACTCAAAGCCAAGTTTGATCCAATGGATTTTGTTGCTCCAAGAATTTGACATAGAAATTGTGGATAAGAAAGGAGTAGAAAATGGTGCTGCAGATCATCTCTCCCGCCTTGATGGACCTTTTGATATGACAAGTCCAATCAAAGAGACAATGCCACATGAACAACTCATCTTAATCTCATCTGCCCAAAAGCCATGGTACAAGCACATAGTGAATTTCCTAGCCAGTGGGAGGATACCTAGCATGTGGATAAGAGAGGAAAGCAAGAGATTGTTTTCTATGGTCAAGAACTACATTTGGGATGACCCTCACCTCTTCAAGTATTGCCCGGACCAACTCATTAGGAGGTGCATTCCGGAGATGGAGCAGCAAGAAGTCTTATCTATGTGCCATTCCGGAGTGTGTGGAGGTCATTTTGGAGGGAAATGCACGGCCACCAAAATTCTTCAATGTGGATTCTACTGGCCAACATTGTTCAAAGATGCTCATGACTTTTGCAAGAGTTGCTTCAAGTGCCAAAAAGTGGGCACTGTTTCAAAGAGGGACATGGTGCCTCTATCACCTATTCTTGTGGTAGAAGTGTTCGATGTTTGGGGGATTGACTTTATGGGTCCTTTCCCTCCTTCTTTCGGGTATGTCTACATCTTGGTCGCCGTAGACTATGTATCAAAATGGATTGAGGCTGTGGCAACAAGGACAAATGATCACAAGGTGGTGTGTGATTTTGTGAAATCCAACATCTTTAGCCATTTTGGAGTTCCAAGGGCTATGATTAGTGATGGCGGGAGTCATTTCATCCACCGCACCTTTGAAGGGCTGCTAAAGAGACATGGAGTGAACCATCGTGTAGCTACTCCTTACCACCCTCAAATGAGTGGTCAAGTTGAGTTGGCAAATCGGGAGATAAAGCTCATTTTGGAGAAGACGGTGCGACTGGACCGCAAGGATTGGTCACTTCGCCTCAATGAAGCTCTATGGGCATATAGGACTGCATACAAAGCCCCGATTGGAACTACACCGTTCAAGCTTGTCTATGGTAAGAGTTGCCATTTGTCGGTTGAGATTCAACACAAGGCACTTTGGGCCTTGAAGAAGATGGACTTCGATGAAGAGAAAGCTAGAATGAAAAGAAAGTTTCAATTGCATGAGCTAGAAGAAATGCGACACGAAGCATATGAAATGTCAAAGAGCTACAAGGAAAGAACCAAGTTTCTACATGACAAGATCATAAAGAAGAAAGAGTTTGAGCCTGGCAAATGGGTATGGCTATACAATTCAAGAATGAAGTTCTTTCCCGAAAAGCTTCATTCTAGATGGGAAGGTCCTTACCTTGTCAAGAAGGTGTACCCATCCGGGGCAGTGATTATTTGTGTAAAAGAAGGAGCTAAGGAATTTACCGTCAATGGGAAAAGATTGAAATCTATTGTGGAAGTTGGCCCGGACAAGGCCAATCAAGATTTTGATATTGTTATGCTTATAGAAGAAGAATCTGAGGAAGAAGAATGCTTGGATGAGGATGAGAAAGGAATTTACTACAAGGATCTTTTGAAGATTCTGAAAAAGTGAAAAAGTCCAACAATCAATAAGCCTGGCTGAAGGCGTTAAATTTAGCGCTAGTGGGAGGCAACCCACGTGGTTTGAGATTCTCAAACCTTTTCCTTTTCTATACTTTAGTTTTCTTTTACACCAATACACACACGCACATTTGTGCTTGATGTTTTTCTTTGAGTTTTGCTGAGGTGCAGGTGTTAGACAGTAGAGAGAGAGGTTTTAGAAGTTAAGTCAAGGTCATTCAAGAAGATTTGTGGCCAAAGAATAATTGAAATCAAAAGTTCAAGTTCTAAAGCTTGGAAAACTGAGGAGACAACCCCAACACGGCCGTGGAGCTTGACCACGACCGTGGTATATGTGGCCAAACACGACCGTGGGCTACGGCCACGGCCGTGGGATTTATTGCACCAATTTGGCCAAAGTTACATGTTGTTTTGAAGTTCGGCCACGACTGTGTCAACAGGCCACGGCTGTGGTGAAGGATACCGCCAACGACCGTGGTCCTCACCACGGCCGTGTTGAAGAAGGCCGGCCGTGACCATGTCAACAGCCCATGACCGTGGGAATTTATGCTGCAAATTGGCCAAAGTTACATGGTTTTTGCAAGATCAGCCACGACCGTGGCGGGAGGACAAGGTCACGACCGTGGCGCGCAGCCACGACCGTGGCAAGGTCAGACCGGGGAGTTCAACATTGACAACACGACCGTGGCACCCGCCACGGCTGTGCTACCCAACCCTGGCCACGACCGTGGCCACCTGCCACGACCGTGGCCGAACCCGGTTCAGGAAAAAAAAATACTTGTAAACGTCCAAACCCGACCCCCCTCCTCATTCCATCATCCTCCACCTCCAGAAAATGACTGTGGCGCCGACAACCACCGCCGTGCTCCCCCATTTACCACTTCCAACCCCCAAAACCACCTCCGTTTGATCCCCAATCCATTCCAAATCGATCCCCAACCATTCCTCTACCATTTCCACCATCCAATCTCTCCCAATCGCATCTACAACTCCTCATCCATCTCCATTCCGCCCAACAACACCCATCCACAAAACCTCCACGAAAACCCTTCCATTCTCAGCCAAATCCCTCACCAATCATATACCCACCATCCTTACATCACTATCCTTCCATTCCACCCACAAAACCACACCCACACCACCTTCTCCACCGAAATCCGAAAATCACCACCTTCACCTCCATCTCCACCATGAAGAAAATTCGGAGAGCCATAACCAAGGGGACGAACATACTCAGCGGAGGGAAATGACATTCTAAAAACGCCTCCTCCGATGTGTCCATTCCATCCCACACCCCCTCACCTACCACCTCAGCCCACCATTCCCTCCGTCGGTCGCAATCGGTGAGCGGATCACACTCCCGCTCATTCGATAGCCACCACATCATGGATGCCACTTACGAGAGAGAGGACGAATAAGAAGAGGAGTCCATGGGGGTCGACTTGGACAATCTCATAGATGAAATCGAGCTGGTGGCCGCAAGAAGAACTCAAAAATCTAAAGAGGCACTGTCATCATCCAGGCTGCCTTCAAAGCCCACACCACCCCGCCACTCGACATCTAGCGCGGCGGCGAGACGTGATGTGCAGCTGTGACCCTCGCGACAACTGCAGCAAGAAGAGGAACAATCAGAACATTGGTATAACCTCGATACCAGTTCGGGGTCACAATCCTATAGAATGGAGGAGGAAGAAGATAACAGTGAGGAAGAGGTGGAGCTTGAGCCGGAAGGAGAAGATGTTTTGGCACATTTGGAGGCTGACAGAGAAAGAACCCTGGGAAAAGCACCGGCGGGGGTGTCCTATGGTAGAGGACACAGGCAAAAGAAACTCATTTACCCCGAGTGCATGACAAGGCGAGTCGTCGCCTCTAGATACAGTTGCGAGAAGACCATTGAGGATCTAGGACTCAAGGAGGCAGTGGAAATGGGCTTGAAGAGGATTGGGTTGTGGAATATTCTTTTCACACCCCAACCTACATATCCTTCTTTGACCAGAGAGTTCTTTGCCACACTAGAGAAGACAAAAGTGAGGGGTTGTGATGCACTCAGATTTTCCATGATGGGCAACATGCACACCGTCACTTCCACTGAGCTGAATGCTATCTTCGCCTCTAGTCCTGAAGAAGTCATGAAATTGGATGACGGCTTGTTAGAGAGAGAGGGAACTTTGGACTATGCCTACTATTGGAAGAGCTTCACGGGAAAAGAGGACTACTACACGGGTAGATCAAAAATGGTTGCTATAAGTAACCCACTAACACGCTACGTACAAAAGGTCTTGGAAAACACGATTGTGGGTAGATACGACAACCAAGGCATCATTTCTCAAAAGGATATGATTGTCTTGATCGGTATGCACTACAAGAGGTACATTGACCTTGGAGTTCTTATGATTGACCATCTAAAGGGCGTACCCTACAAGAGCTCGAAGCCGTTCGTTATGGGAGGGTTTGTCACTTCTATTGCACTAGCGTTGGGATACGATCTCTCGGGGGCACAAGATGTGATTGAGGCAGAACTTGTTGACCTCAATTATCTGACGCGCTCGCACACCATAAAAATGAAGGATAACAAAATGATTTATTTGACTACAAGTGTGCAGGATTTTGAACTAGAGTTGCCATATCACGCAAAACCCCTAATATCCGTGTTGGGACCTGGCAGTAGGATGAGGGAAAAACTAATGGCATGGCAGCTAGACCACCTAAGAGATACATATACTAGGGGAGCCGCTGCCGTATAGGAAGACGTTTCAGAATCAAATGTACAAGGGCAGGAGCAAGAACATGCACAACAAAGGCAACCCCAAAGAACAAGAAGGAGGGATGAGGAGACATCCCAACTGCAGCCACCCTCAGGGAATGCCTATAACATGGCCACAATCCAGGCACACCTTGAGAACATTCAGAAGATCCAAAGTGACATGCAATTTGCCCAGCAACAGATGTGGTATGATCAGCAGCAGATGCACTATCAGATCAACCACTCGTATCAATATCACCATTCCCAAGCAGCAAGAAACCCCGAATGGGGCACAGATTTTTGGGGGGTTTAGCTGGATATCCACAGACTTACCCTCCGCCCCAGGACGACTACTGGGGACACTACTACCAGCATCCTCCATCCAGCTCAGCTCCAGCCTCAGCTCCTCCTCCAGATCCTCCGTAGATGCCGGACCAGCCACCGCAGCCTTGACTCTTCCCCTATCTCCCCTAAGCTATAGTTTCATGCTGAGGACAGCATGATTCTAAAGTTTGGGGTGGGTAGGGTGGTATGCACCACTCTTTCTCTCTATTTTTGTCATTTTGATATCACCCTGCCATCTAGTTTAGTTTTACTGTTTTTTTGTTCTTTTCATTGCATCTTTTCATGACATGTAGTTGATTTTTGCATTTTTGAGTAATTTTTCAAAATGTGTGCATGTTTTAGCTAGGATTTACTTGCTTTTTACCTAAAATTGTGTTTGAATGTGATTTAGTGCAATTTGGCACCTTTTTGGCCAATTTTGCCCAGAGTTGATGCTTCTTGTCCAAAAAGCGTGTTTTGACTCAATCTTTACTATATTGAATGAAATTGCTTATCTTTGACAAATACAAGATGATATGCTATGATGAAGTGTTATGTGGTATCAACGAGTGACTTCTTACATGCTCGTCACCTCCCTTGGGAATGTGTTGGTTTGATTGAATCATGATCCGAGCAAGCATAGAACGTTTAATGTTTGTGGAGTTACTTGATTGATATATGGATTTCATTTGGTTCATTCATGTGATGTGATATCTATGGTGAAGTGTCGGACTAGTTTTCATGCAGGAGACCATATGTGGACGATTATTCCAAGTGACCCCTCTTTCACCCGACAACTCTTTCATCATCTTCATACCTCTCCGCCTCATAAAAAGACGCCAAAGTGCACATATTAGCCGTGGCCACCTCCAAAAGTTTGGGATGGCCACATCTCTATCTCCCCACTTCACTCTATCCACCATATGCCCTACCTACACCAAGGCCTCATATGTCCCTATCTCTGGTGGTAAAGGTAGAGTCAAAGACTATGGTACTTTGGTGGATGAGATGAGATCCAAGATCGACAAGTGGGCTGGTCTACACATATCTATGGTGGGGAGATTAGTCTTGTGTAATTCGGTTCTGGGTGCTAAGACCAGGTTCTGGTGTAGACAGGCTGAGCTTCCCATGTTCATTTTGGATAAACTTAAAAGCTTGACGAGTAGCTTCCTGGGGGGTGGGAAGATGCATGGGATTGCTTGGGATATTATTAACAAAGAACGATCTCAAGATGGTTTGGCAGTGGTAGATTCGGTTGGGTTGGCTTTGATTGCTACTGCCCAACGTATCCACAAGTTTATCACCCAACATGACTCTATTTGGACGGTGTGGATGAAGGAAAGATATGGCTGATCCTTGGACATAGTGGTTGCGGGATGAAACTCCGTTGTTTGGAAAAGAATGTTGATGAGTTGGCTTGAAGTGAAATATGCTTACCAGGTAAGGAGTGATGGTGTTTGGGACTGCTTGGTTGCCAAGCCTTGGGAGGTTAAGATATGTGGCCCGCCGGTGCCTTAGGCTGATATCGTTTGGAACAAAGGTCATTTGCCGAAATGGGGGTGCACCTTGTATAGGGCTATTCTTGGGCGTCTCCCTACATTCGACAAACTAGCAGCTTGGGGTCTTAATGTCGACTCTAAATGTATGCTTTGTGGTGACGCCACTGAAACACATGTACACCTCTTCTTTCTTTGTAGATTTTCTAGGTACATCTGGTGCATATGGTCCCTCAAAAATGGTTGGGGCGGTAACCCTCCCGGTTGTTTGGATGATGGGCTGAAGTGGATAAGGCAGATAACTAATAGGAGTACCACTATGAGAGCTTTTGGTGGTATGGGAGTTGCTGCTATCATCTATTGTATCTGGTTTGAGAGAAATACCAGAATCCACGGTGGTCGGGCTACTGATATGTTTGGTGTTTTTGAGTCCCTTGCTGGTAGACTTTTTGCTAATGTAAGGGCTAAACCTGTTGTTTATAAAGGTTTAGACCCGGTCACCAGTACACAATGGGGTTTTTGTAGTCATATGTCCCTCTATACAGTATAGATTCACCTATACGCCTTTTTTGAGATAGTAATATTTTACCTGATAAAAAAAATGGCTTTAGTAAACAAAAGCCATCAAGGAAATTAATATAAGCATAAGTCATATTTTGGGTAATTGGCCATTAATCTATTAAGGAAATACTTTATGATTTCATGCCTACATTATTCCTTGTCTCTCTTTGTTATATTCCCTAAATCAATTATTCTTACTTCAAGGAAACTCATAAAGCCTTTTCCAATCTATATCTAATAAGTTGGTATTTATTGGGATGTCTTCCATTATACAAATCATGGTCTTTAAGCATTTATTAAAACAACTACCATTGTCTCCCAATTTCTAGAATTCTCTTCTTTCTGTTATTATTTTCAAGTATACAAAGGTTATATCAAAATTATACTAATTGATGTTGCAAAACATGTGTTGCCAAACTGGCTAGATAATAATTCATTCAAATATCTAAATCATCATGCCTTTTATTTTCCTTTGGAAACTTACATATTATCTTATAATTCAAATATCTAATAATTATCAAAGTCACTATCCTTTATTTGTGCATGAACACTCTTATTTCTTTAACTTGTGCCACAAGGACCTAGTTGCAAATCAAATAGTCTCATGGGTCTTCATATGGGCCATGGGTTGGTCCCATTCCACAAAGGTGACTTTATTATTGCATCAATAATTCTATTAAGGAACTTACTTATTAGTTCATGCCTTTATTAATAAATTAAATTTCACAAATTGTGGATATTATAGAGATGGTCCATGAGGAGGAGGAGTTGAAACTCGTTGCGATTCATTAAGAAGTTGAGCAAAGTTGATTACCGATCCTAAGAAATTATATACGAGCACTTATGGGAGGCAACATATTCATTTTTATTTTTGTCATTTATCCTCTATATAGGACTTTTGATTAGAAAACTATATTTGTCTTGTTAGCTTTTAAATAAATACAAAAAAGGTGTCGTGATGCTTTTGTGTGGTGTGTAGGTAGAAATTTTTGGTACCATCAACACCACCATCTATGGCACTGACTGGTTACCAAACAATAACATGGATTTCTAAAAAAATGGTACCACCGATAGGCAGGTTAGTGGCACCAAATCCCTGATAGGCCAAAGTCTATAGAAAGTTAGTACTACCAACACATCAATCAATAGGATCGACTATTTTTTAGCCAGGAGCAGTGTCCCCAAAAACATTTGTGATACATCAAGAAGATGCTAGGTGGTATCGACTCACTCATCTCTACAATGACAAGGATCAACACAACTTGGTACCACCAACACAAAAAGGTGGTGGCACCGACATTTTTTGATGTGGCCTCTAAAGAAATATCACCATTATCATCGATACCACCAAGATTGGACTTGGGGGAACCAAAACTTACATCAGAGGTGTGCCAATAATAGCTCGATAACACTGACATCTTATCAGTGGCACCGACATTATAAGCTCAAATTCGTGGCACCGACGGTGACATCCAGGATCTTCATCATCCAACAGCCGGTGGTACTGATCCATGTTTGAGTTTCACTGAATTGGTACCGTCGACACAGAGGGATCCAAGGGTCAGCACATCAATGGCCCATGCATGTTGGTATCAACAGATGAAACCAACACCCACAAATATGGATAGAATTTGATACCACTGACATGAAAAGTCAACATATCATGACCAAGAAACTTCTCGACTATATAAGGGGAAGTAGGTGATCTTCATTCATACCAAAAGCATCCCTTTTCATTCAACAAGGAACCAAATGATTGTTAGAGACTTCCCAAGCTTACAATCATTTCCAAGTCTACACTGAGCTTTCTTTCTTCATCTCTTTTCTCTCCACAGCAATGGCATCTAGGAGATAAGCTTCATCCTCAAGTGTGTCCAATCAGATGGTGTCAAAGACATCTTGGGTATCATTGCCAGATGAAGATCAGAAGAAGCTATATGGCACAATGATGAGGGAGAGATCATATTGATGTCATATGGTGATCATGCATTCTGCAATGACATCAAATTCACCGACATTCTTTGTCAAGTCTGCCCCAGGAATGGCATGAGGCTTATCACCCATTATTTGGTGATTGGCCAACTACTAGGAGATAGCTTGTAAGTTCCTCGCAACTATAGAAATATGAAGCATGCCCAAGCATGGGGAAGGCTGAGTCAAGGTCCATCTCTATAACACCAATCACTACCTCACCCTAATAGAGTTCAATGTGATATATGGCTATCCAGTGGGTGGATCATGCTTCACACCAGGGGACTTTGACTACATCATGGCCTGGCAACATATGACAATCCATCTTCAAGGGTTCATCTTTAACTGGAACTAGTCCTTGTTCATGGAGATTGAGCATCATTTTACCTAAATTCTACATTGATACCTAACAACGTCGTCTCCTCTAGGCCCACTCAGGGGTAGGGGAAGATCCAAAAGGTGGACGTTTTTGTTTTGTGGTAATTTTTTTACTTTAGGAAAGGAGATGATCAATCTCAAGTAGTTACTCCTTGAGCACACTTTGTAGTAAAGAGACAAGCCCAGAAGAAACCTTCAATACACTTTGGGGGACTACTTACACCACTCACCCTACACCTTCTTCTCAGCCTCTCCAAGAACAATGCTCAAAAGATGTCCTCTACTTTGGATTTCAAGAACTTCAAGTGGGCACACCTTGTCACTAGGTATGAGGATAAGGTGTACGCCTGATGCACTGTGCATGGGAAGATCGAGGAAAGGGTATTACCTAACCCCATCTTGTGCTTATGGTTAGTGTGATAGTTTTGATAGCTTTTAGATGACGTTGAGGTTGTATGAGGGGAGAGGATGTTGAAGTCAAGTAAGAAGAAGAGGAATCATCCAATAAAGCAGAAGAGGAGGTTGCTATGCCTTATACATTGAGGCGGCAACTGCACCACATTCCCCACCGCATGCAGCATCCAGCTCCACCACCTTGAGACTCTTTCTCTATGGAGGGCATGTACGAGATGTTGCAATCCATTCAGCAAGGTCAACATCAGTAGTCAGCCACCTTGACACATATTAAAGGTGTCAGAAAGTAGCTTCTCCAACAGTAATAGGCGATCTACGCCAATGAGTGTCATCTCCTAGTCAACCAAGAGAACATGCACACTCACCTACAGCACATCGAATATCATCGACAACCGCTTTACGACCACTATTAGAGTCAAGAAAAATTTTCTAGCCACCCACAACCACCAGATATGTCAACCAACTCACAGATGTTTGCTAACATTTTCTAGCCTCTAGATCCATAGATGTTTCTTGGAACATTTCAGGCACAACCACCACCCTACTAAGCACTTGGTACCCCCATTCCACCTCTTAGTATGAGTTTTAACTATGAGGACATAGTCAAATCCAAGATTAGGGGGTGATGAAACAATTTTATCTTGTTTCATACCACTTGTGGTTTAATCATAGAATAGTAATACATATATGTAGTATATCTACTTGTGTTTACTTGGTGATTCACATTGTAATGTTTCTATGACTTGTCATTCATATTGTGCACTTAATACTATTTCTTTCCTTGTTGATATTATTGTTGTCTTTCGTTTCTAATTTTATTACTTTATTAATAGTAGATTTGTAAGCATGAAATGTTATCAACTGTTATATAAAACTGCTGGGACATATGTAACACCTTGTGGTTATCTAAATACTTTAGGTGACGAACAACATAACCCATGCTTTTGTGGAAATGAGCCTTTCTTTGGAGTCCAATAGTAGTTTGGATGTTCATGAAGATCCTTGTGGTGTGTCTTAGTGTTTTCTATGTACTTGATCCAACCCTATTCTAGGGTTGTATCTTGTGTCATTTTGTAATTTTATCACATTCAAATGCATTAGAATTACATGTTATTCTCCCCAATATGATTATCATTGCAAATATGCTTATGGATGTTTTTTGCACTGTTTTTCAAGTACCTGGACCATACTTAGATGGAAGAGAGAGAGAGAGAGAGAGGGAGTTCTAGGGTTCCCCCACTCAAGGAGGGACCCAAAGAAGGCCCCAAAGTCTCCCTCAACCTACCTCCAGTGGCCAAGAATCATCCCCGAGCAAAGACATCCGAAATTGACAAAGTAAGAAGCAAAATCAAGAAGTCAAGCCTCACCACCATCGTGGCCCCAATGCCACGGTCGTGGGTTTATTGCCAAGTTCCAACAGGTTGCAACAGGGAATTCCTTAGATCGCACACGACTGTGGCCTCCCAGCCACGACCGTGGCCAGTGAAGACAACACGACCGTGGCCATCAGCACGGTCATGGTCAGGAGAAGAGAACACGGTCGTGGCACCCCACCACGGTCGTGGGAATTAATTGTGAAAAGTCAGTTTCCAACAGGGTATTTGCCAGGAAAGCCACAACCGTGGCCAAGTCACCATGATCGTGGCCAAAGCTGATCAAGACGCCCGTGGCCCCTCCCCATGCTCACCTCCAACTCCTCCAAAACGGTCGTGTTACCCAACACGGCCGTGGTGCATGTTACCCACCATGACTGTGGCACTCCGCCACGGCCGTGGCCACCACCATCTCACCACTTCCTTCACCCCACGACCGTGTTCACCCCCCACGGTCGTTCCCCACTACCCTCACCACGTCCTTGGCACACCTACCACGACCGTGGTGATCACCTACCATATACAACTTTTCACTGCTTTTCCTATTTTACCCCCACTTAGCCCTAGCTCCTATATAAGCACTAGTTGCTTCTAGGGCTCGAGGGAGAGCACTTCCCAACCGCAACCCAGCTGCTCCCTTGCCTCCATTACTCCCATCCACCTACTTTCCTTGCATTTAATCCCATTTCCACCCACTTTCCACTCATTTCCACCATAGAAACCTAGTTTCTCTAGGTTTCTATCCATCCATTCCACCATTTCTATGCTGTTGGGCACCATTGGAGGAGGAGGCTCATGGCTGGCAGAAAGGAGGTGAAGAAGTCAAGCTTCATCAAGCATCCATGGCATTTCCTACTCTCTTTCCCTTCTCCTTTGTTTCAGTTTTGATCATGTATAGCTAAGCCCCCCTTGGGTGGGCTGTTTGGGGCAAAAATGTGACTTTGATACCATGTTGGGGGAATATAATTTGTAATGAACATATTTCACTTCTATGATGATTGTCTTTGCTTATATCTCATTTCCCATTACTTGTGCATGTGATTGTTGTTTAATTACATTAATTGCTTGTCTTGTGGTGCTTGAAGACATTTGCCTCTAGGGTGTTGGTTTCTATGTAGCTATCATAGGATTGGCTCCTAGGTCTTTAATTCGGTTCCCTAGATAGCCCCCTATCTTCCTACATAATCACCTTCTTCCTACATGCAAATGTGAGTTCTAAGTGACTAGTATAAGTGTGATTAGTGCAATTGCCTAGGATTTCCTAAAGGCTGAGGTGGCTAGTGGCATGAGGTCAAATATCCTCATCTCTACTCCCATCCTTACCCTTGGTCCTCAATTGACTAATACCACTTATCCTAGAGACCTAGACTTGGTAAGTCCTATGATAATTACATCTAGCCCTAGTTCTCCAACTAGTAGCATAGGGTACATCCTCATAGCACCCACCTTGTTGTTTGGTTTGGTAGTCCAGAATAAATTATGCTAATTGCTTATTATGGTGACATCCCCCAACTAATGTCAAGGTCACATTCCCAAACGGCCCACCTCCTTCATCTAACTGCTTAAAACCTTAATTGCTCTGTTTGCTTGTTAATGCTAGTATAGTTCATTTGCTTTAGTTAACTTAGTTAATTGCCTAGTTTTGCTAGCTAAGTGTTAATTTAGGTCTTTGATCTTGATTAGTGGTTAACTTAGGCTC
Organism: Alisma plantago-aquatica; assembly: GCA_963693085.1. Classification (NCBI taxonomy): domain Eukaryota; kingdom Viridiplantae; phylum Streptophyta; class Magnoliopsida; order Alismatales; family Alismataceae; genus Alisma; species Alisma plantago-aquatica. The sequence goes on along the minus strand of OY856409.1, from coordinate 465,029,137 downwards.
TCAATTGCTAGTTGTTTGCTTAGTCTAGTGTAATTTGCTCTTACTCTTATTTAGATAGCTTGTTGACTTAAATTGCTAACTTAGCCTTTTGATAACTTAGTTTCATATTGCTTTTCATACTTGCTCTCTTAGCTTAATCAACAACCAACCAATCTTAAAACCCTAAAAACCTTACTCTCCACAATAGGAACGTAGCTCACGCCTTCTAACTCTAGCGCCCCCTCTATCTCTGTGGTTCGACCCCGCATCTTTCCCTTGATCTATACTACAACAGTACCCCGTACGCTTGCGGGCGAACTATTTTAGTTTTAGTGATAGAATCGATTTGGGACCATACAAATTTCGAAAGCAAAGATCCCATCATCTCGTGCCTACCGACCTCGTGGATTGCACTCGGCCACCCTAGTTGGCCGGTGTTGTAAGCCTCTAGCGGGAGCACACCAGTACTCTTAGGTCCAGACTGGGCGGATTTAATCAGTTGTATCTAAGACTCATATTTTTGGCTTGCATGTCTTGTATAAATGTACATGTCCTAACTATACTAGACCTATGTATTTTGTATACAGGTTGTGACAGTGGCCAAAAAAGTATATCTTGTAATGTTACCGGTTAAGAATGAATGAAAGTTGGGCCCTTGTGAAAATAATAATTGTGTTGTTCAAAGTTGTTGGATAGTGATGTTTATCAGTGTGCGTTGTTTCTTTGTTTAAAGTAATCTTGATGTGGCATGTTGGGATGTCACAACTTGAGTTGGATTTATCCTCCATAAATCCCTTAGCTGAGTTTCTCTCTATCATTGCTCATATATGAGAGTCCTAGTACATAAAATTCATGGAGTTGTGTTGAACATAACGAAGTTTGAAAATTGACTCCAACTGGATATGGATAGACAACAAGTATCGTACCATATTTAAGATTCATAGTAGAGCATGATGATTCTGGAGGTGTGGACGGCTCCTTGTCAATATGTAGGGTTCGTGAGAAGCTTGATGATGACGGAAGAAGAGACGTAGAATCTTGATTCTCTGATATTCTTTCTATATTAGAGAAATGTGACCTTAGATCATTCTTAGATCGAGAATAAGACGGACTCCATTCTCTATGTTGAAGCAAGACCAAAAGATCAAGGAAGATGGAGCTCATGATTGAGACAAAGAGGGGAATGATTTCTCTCTCTACGCTCAGATACCATGAAAGATTGGTAAGAACCTAATTTCATATATTCCCTGCTCTGCTCACTTTGCATGTGAGATAAATACAAGAAGTTTTGGGCCTCAATTCAACCGAGCTTATCCAACTGGATTACAAGAGTCCGATTACAGTCAATTATTCACAAAATTTAGGACGCATTACATATGACGAAGGTTACAAAATTAGCCGACATCCACAGTTTCTAAACTTATATCATTCGTCGATTGAATATCATCTCATGTGGTGATTCAGTCTAGCCTCACCCCAATCCGACGTATATTTGTCATGAGATTTTCTTGACCTGGCTTTGTACTGGGACGAAACGATATATGTTTAGAGGATAGAAATCGAGTGTGTTGACTCCCTGGAATAATACTAAACTTGCAATCTAGTTTAGCGATTGTAAGAGATAAAAAGTTGACGCAGATTAACATGATAATCATAATTTTTTTATTATATCTTCATGCAGAGAAAAGAGAGCTCATATCATGAGAGCTCTAATTTACATACTGTCACGGCGACAGTGTCCAACTTTCTGGCCGACGCTTATTTAGAACATAAAGAAACGCCACAAATATGCATAAAATAGACGACAGCGACGTCGACCTAGCACCGACCGCCCATTACTTGTAGCAGTACTTCACGCACTTGAAAAAGTACTTCTTGCAGCAGTACTTCTTCTTGTAGTGATATGTATCTGCGGTGAACGGACGAGAAAAAAAGGAGCCGTCAAGATTAAATATGAGTGGTATACTGTGTTATATAGCTACATATAAATTAGTGGCATGCAAAAGAAGACTTACCAGGATGCATGCCCTGAGCGTCCTCAGCGGCCAATACTTCAGCTGCGGTGGATGCCACAAGGAAGAGAGCAACCAAGAGGAAGGTCAAGAAAACAAGAGCACGTTTGCTCGCCATTTTTCTTGATGAATACAAAGCCTAAACCTTGCGATGTTATTATATCTAGCTGTATATGCTGAACTCTGTTTGGTGATGGGAGCAAGGCGTCTCCTGGTATTTATAGAAGTCACGTTCGAGCAGATGACAGCATGCAGAAGCTACACGGACTATTCCGCACCTGGAAACCTGTAAACGCGGTGCTGATATTATTTTTGTTTGGGACCACTGGATTCACTGGCAGAAAATCTAGTTGGTGATGTTGACTATTGGGATAGTGGCGGAGCCACATAGAGACCAAGGTGGGCACGTGTCCTACCCTTGGTCTCAAAATATGTAAAATTTATACATACAAGCTGTTAGATTTATATCAAAATGTTTATTGGTGCCCGCCCTTAAGACTGGATATATGGCTCCATAATTGAGTGTGTCCCCCTCACTAGAAAATTCTAGCTGCGCCAGTGATTGGGATGGTGATGTGCATTTTAGAGAAAGGTCGTGAATGGATATTACATATTAGTTATACATAGAGTGTGTGCTACATGATTGATGAAAGCTTCTCATGCGCTGGCATTGGTCGTGATTTAGTGTTCAGTTCTATGGGCTTAATCACATTTCACGGCTTATCGTCATCGTTCACCTCCTCGATGTGTGTAAGCATAGGCCTGCCGGTGTCGGTGTTGTTGTTAGCTGGATCTTTATTATAATGGATCTGGTGTTAGGAATTCGTCTTTTATTCAAATTGGATAAGAAATAATATCTAGCAATATTCGGAAAGAATAAATTAATGTTAGACTTGGAGTCTAAGGTATAATTTTCTTATCTTTTTGTATTGTTATTTTTTAATCCCTATAAATAGTTATATCTTCTCATATTGTCTAATACTCTAACTAGAAGTCCTTGTTTATATAAATAGGAGTAAACACTATTAGAATACGGTGTGTCAATGTGTAGGGGTTTCAACGTGTGGTAACTTTAGGTGTGCCAACGTAGGACAATATTGTGTGCCAACATTGTGGGTCAAAAAGACTGCCAAAGAGGAGAGAGAATGAGAGTAGATTACGGGATTTTATTATGGGTACGGGATTGTGCAGGTGCGACAATCATTGTAATCTTCTTGGAATTTTTTAATAGAATTTTGCGATCTTCTTCGTCAAATCGTGTTCTCTACTTACTTAACTTGGTGTTTAATGGCTTTGTCAACGTGAGTCGTCGTAACTTTTGTTGTGCATGCTTGGACTGTATCTTGTGTGGCATTTTTTCTTGGGCTTGAAGCTTCTGTATATCTCTTCGAGTGGTATCAGAGCAGGGTTCATACGAAAAGATCAGAAAGCATCGAGGGTACTAAAAATGTATGACGACATCGACAACTACCATTGAGGGTCATCCAGTAGAATATCTTGATGGTAACATTATCATGGAATCACGAGGGCGAGCATCGACTAGTTATAAAATATCAACGCGACGTGGAGTCATGTTATCTACTTGCAAGGGGCAACTGGCCATGGAGCTACTGGGTTCTATCGACTGGTTAGATTTTTTTCTAACCAAAAGAGGAGTAGCTGACGAGAGATCTACCAACACAGGAGGCGTACATGAAGCAGTATCATGGGTGGCGGGCATCATGAACTCGAAAAGTATTATGTGTATTCAGCTCTCAGGAGCAGTCTGGTGCGAGACTGCCAAATCGGTTGTAAATTTCAATAGGTACAGAGGTGAAGTTGTCAACTGTTGGAAGGAGGAAGATGTGGTAGGATCAACCATGATGTGTCTTCGAGTGTCGTGGATAAAAAAAGGCATAACTCTATGGCATGGGGCCAAAGGTGCAAAGGATGTGGTTCTTCCAACTGTAGATAGAGGCAGTAAAATTTCTCAAACTGTACAATATGAGGAGCTCTCACATGAAAGGTATGGGCAGCCAAACTTGAACACACACTCCGTACAGGCACGCATGGTGATACGCTTCAGAAAATAGAAGTAATTTTCGAGGGCATAGAAGAATGGGAGAAGACTTCTTGGAGAAGCAACTTCAGCGGATAAGATATAAGGTGGAGATTGTTAGGAATTTGTTTCTTATCCTAATTGGATAAGGAATACTATCTAAAAATATTAGCAAAGTATAAATTAATGTTAGACTTGGAGTCTAAGATATTGTTTTCTTATCTTTTTTGTTGTTTCATTTCCTAATCCCTACAGAATAGATATATCCTCTCATACATTCTAACGGGGAGTCCATATCTATATAAATAGGGGTAGACACTATTAGAATATGATGTGTCGATGTGTGGGGGTTCTAGTGTGTGGTAACTTTGGATGTGCCAACGTGGGACAACATTGTAGGCCAACATTGTGGGCCGAAACGAGAAGGCAAAAAGATAGACGAATGGGGGAGAGAATGAGAGTGGGTTATGAGATTCTATTGTGGGTATGGAATTGTGAGGGAGAAAAAATCCTTGTAATTTTCTCGAGACTTTTTAATAGAATCATGCAATTTTCTTTGCCAAATCATGTTCTCTACTTGGTTATTTATTTAGTGATTATTGGTTTTGCCGACTTGGGCCATCGTACCTTTTGTTATGCATGCTTGGGTTGTATCTTGTGTGACATTTTTCTTGGGCTTGAAGTTTCCGTAAATCTCTTCATCTGGATCTCAAAATATCCGTTTTACATTTTCAATTTTGGGTGTTTACAAGTTGAACATACTAAAACATACCATTTTGTTATTTCTATTGATGGGCTTAGAGTGCATATATTGTCATTAGGAGTTCATATTTGTTACTCCCTTGTTCACACATAGACGCTACAACTGTTCTGATCTTTATACATGTGTGTAGTGCAATTAAAATTATTAGTTCATCTCGGTGTTGTGAGACCTTAATCTAGGAGTGTAGGTCACTATGTGTTGACACGGGAATGACAAATCCTAAAACTAGCACTAAAGTACCACATGTATCATCTTATGATTTCTACATTTTTAGTTAATGAGATATGTCCAATTTATTACAAGGTGTGTCTAGACACAATTGAGGAACATACAATTTATTGCAAGGCTCCTATGTTCCAAACACATATATGAAATTTGAGAGGTGTTCTCCGTTTAGACACGGGAGTTGCTATTAAAAAAGAGTCCTCTATTAATTTTTTGACCGCTCCACAAATGGAGAGATCAACATCTAGACTAACCGATATCTTGAATTTTGACTGGACTGAAGGGGAGATTAACACTTACGCTAGTGTTGCAATTCTATTTAATTAATGTTGTAAATGTAACCCTTAAACATATACATGATACAATTTTCAATATATTTTTGGACGGCCATAGTTCCCACTTGCCCCTTTTTTATCCTGCCCCCGATGTAAATGAGCTTGAAACTTCCTTACTCATATTGCAACAGTAGAAAATTGACAATTATCATCGTTTACCGTTAACTTGGTCTGGATAAGCTCTCGCGAGGGGGTTCTCTCTGATAGGTGAGGGCCGAAGACGCGCACCTACACAGCGTGACGCGGCAATTTCTGATCCTGGAGTCCCTCTTCTGGCGATATTCAGTTCACGAACCTGCTAGTACGCAGCATAAAATCTGACGTGGGGGCATTCGAGAATGTATCGGCTGCCATGAATATGGTTGCTGACAAGTAGGTCCATGCTCGGCCGAGTAATACCGTGAGAGGAGAGTAGTGGATGGAGACAATTCGGTACATACAGGAGAAGAACCAAGAACAGTTCTAAAGATCCCGTACGAAATGTTTAAGTAAAAGCTATATAAACGGACAAAGCAGCCGCGCCTCACCGCTGTGCATTATCTGCTCCACACCTCTCGTGAGTAATGTAAGCCACATGTCTAACATGGGGTTTGATGGGAACTTATTAGTTGGGACTATAGCTCGACTTTATCGAGTTTAAGAGCTCGACTATAGCTCTTCTTGAGTTTGCTCGACGGCCGGGAGACGAGATGAATTGAGCCTTCTCGATTGACTTTGCAAAAACAATATAGCTCGACTGCCAAGTTAAAAGAGTATAACGTGAAGATACAACTTTTAAAGAGTTACGCTTTTTCATCTACAACCCGAACTCAACCACACACCGTGGTTAGTCATCCAGTGTGCCCAAGTTCTACATCTACCCATATGCGCAGTACACGAATTTCGCAAACACTATATTCCTCAATTATAGCTTTCATTAATTAGTGCTGGTGTCACGTCTCTATCTCCCACCGTTATTCATTAAGATACTGGTTGGTATTGATTATCGATAGATTATTCTTTCCATTTAGTTATTTCCTCATTAGCTTGTTTTGGAACCAAGTTGTTATGATCAACGATCATGGTTGTTTTGACGATCAATACAATAAACGTCGTTTCCTTGTTACTGCTTTCATTCTACATGAAAAATCGGTACGGTACAATACGAAAGTTACAAGTAAATTAGTTTTTACTTCGCCTATTCTCATTTTTGCACAGCCACGTCTCCTTGGTCACTTTTACGCCGATCTTTCAATTCATGTAGTAGATAACTGGTACCAACCCGTTGATTTTTAACCGCCACCCTCTAGACAAAACCACAGGTTTGTAAGGAAAATGCCAAACGCGGTTTGCTTTTTGGAAGCCACATGTAACTTCTCATGTCACCGCAACCGTTAATGTAATGAATCGTTGCAAGATACATTGCAATGAACCTGGTGACACGTACGATTATTGGGCCAGGAATAAGTGTTCTCGTCAATCTATAAAATGTTTCAATGGCCAAAGAATCCCTCCTAACACTACATGCTTATAGTCTATAGGGTGTATTTTTATGATCCTCACCCCTCCAAGCCAATCACGGCTCAGTTAGTTATAATAGCCAAATCTCATCTTATTTCACTGTTTTGGTCAACTGTCCTAGACGCATGCTAGTGATGATCACTTGTAGTCATGTTAGTGTTAATGGGAACATACATGGACCGGTCCCTCCAAATAGGGCGGATATTGGGGGTTCTTGTGAATGATAGGCATGCTTCCATCTTCTTCGATAACCAAAACTCTTATATTTGACCTCCATCGATAAAGTATTAAAGTATTTATTCTCACAAACTAACTAAACCAAGAGGTTTCATTTGTTGCATAAAAGTGAATGTAAGCCAATGACAATACGCTAGAATGACATATCAACAATAATATTTTTTATTTGATTTAATAAATTCGTGGAAGTTCGTAGATGTTCAATTAATAATATCCCATGTCAACTCTTATCAACCAAAACCCATGAAGATCCACAAATTCCCCATAAGATACTCCACACATCCTAGTTTAATGCCAACTAAGCTACATTGGGTTATTTGCAATTTTCAACATTAGCTCATCGATGAAATCCAAGGGGTGGACATAAACCATCACTTATTGTAGAAAGATTGGAGGCAAGATCATTAAGCATCACCAAAGGTAAAAAAAACTAGAAATTACTTCAGAACATCTGTATGGGATCAAAGGAAGCAAGACAAGATAAATTCAAAAAAAAAATGAAATTAGGTTGTTATTGATTTGTGCTATTGATCTTACTTTATGATTTACAATCCAAGGGACCTCAATCTCAAGAATATGGTGGGAAAACATGAATTTATATTATACTTACTTAATTTCATCTAGAATCTAAAAGTCTTATCCACTTTTCTAGTTATAGGGACATTATCTTTAAAAACTCAGCTTATCTCCTTTCAATGACTTTCTTTTAGTTTAAACAAGTAGGAATGAAGCACTTGTCTTTTACATGATTCATACGGTCTATGCATATAATTGGGGTGTTAGAGTACACTCTAAACTCCTTGTTTTATTTTTGTTCTTGGTATATATAATTCAGTCAACTTCTTGAGAAGTTGACTACCTCTTCAACAAGTTGTCCATTATCCTCAAGTCGATATACCTATGCCTTAGGTTAACTCAAGCACAAGTGGAGAATACAACCAAATTCTACACAGGACAAACCAATTTTCTAATTTGACCTCCCACATCAAAGAACATCTAACATCGTTGGTCAACTCAACCAAGAATTTGAATGACTTCTTAGGAAATCAATTTTGTTAGGTTTGGTTTAGCCTGAAGGTTTATACCCTATTTTTTATCATTCAATCAAGGGTTAGGGTGAAATCATCTATTTGATTAATGATGCAACTTTATCATATATTTATGCATTTTCACATTTCCATCTATTTACCAATTTTCCTCATGTCATAGTTCAAAGATAATTAAAACATTTTCTTTCTCTAAAGAATAATGTGATGTGGACATCAATTGGGATTTTACATCTTATTTATAAATTTTCCATTTGATATCTCCATCATTAATGTATGTAATTCTCAGTCCCAGTTGGAAACTCAATTGCATTTAAATTTTCTTTCAAACTCGATATCCTAAAGGAAAACAATATATAGTTCCCTAGCTAAATGAAGATCTGTTCGATTCAATAAATTTTCTCCCAAAATCAGTTTAGATGGGAAAAAGGAAGTAATTGGCCCTCAAGTTTTCATCTTTCTCCTCCCTTTTCCTTTTTCAACTCTAATAACTCAAATATAGGTGTGTAGTCAAAACAAACTTCGATCAACAAGATTGCTTAGACATTTCTAGATAACAAAAGCTCACTAGAAAATTTTTTTACTACCAGGGGTGTAATGACCCGTTTTTAGAATAACCATCTAATTAGGGTTTACTTGGTTGATTGTATGCTTAACTAGGTTCATCATTGTTCAGAGCTTATTAATGATGGTCGTATAATTTGTGATTCTTTAAAGCTATTGAGGAACACTAAATATGCTTTTATTTGATTGCTTTTATTTCAAATAATTAGGGTTTGAGAATTGAAAATCCTAATCTACCAAAATTAGGGTTTTTGTAGCATATGAATACATAATTTGATAAATATAGTAGTGTACTAAATTATTTTTAGCAGTTTATCTACAATTCTGATTTAGTTGAAATTTGGATATAGTTTGTGCAACATCCCAAATTGTAAACAAAATAAGTTTACGGTCTTTACTACAAATTTTCAACTTTTAATTTCAAAAGCTAAACTTTGATGCAAGTTACCCAAATATTGATTACATTATTTGAAATAGGAAATAAAGAGAGAGAAAATGAATTTTGTACCCTATTTTCTTTTCTTTCTGATTAAAGGAATTCAAAGAAAAATTCATTTTATTTCATAGACATTGTGATAATTACATATGTGAGTTTGATGGGAAAAAAAGGTAAATAAAACCTAAATCTAATCATATGGGTGGATTCTAGACTCTCTAATTAACATGTAGTCCAATTTTGAAGTCAATAAGACTTTGTTTGACCTTCCAAATAAATTAAGGAATTTAGTATAATGTTTTAATTAGATATTTCATTTATGCTCTGATACAACATATTATCCTCCTTTATTTAAATGTTACACAGGATATTTCTATGTATTTCTTCCTATAGTCATGTCACACGGTCAAAGTCCACTCCAAATCGGACCACAAATCTATGGGTAGTGGGAGTTCTCACTCCCACCCGAGTCCAGTCCATCATGGACTCTAATAGTTTCACTGGATCTCATTACTTCTCAAATATGTTCCCAATCAGTGTCTTTGCCTCATATAACACCTCCATAAGTGATGTCTCTATTTATCGAACCTTCCCATCCCTAACATGTAGGGGTTCAGATCTCTAGAACTCATAGACTCCTAGGGCCCTCATAAACCTCCCCTATTTTGGACTCTGAGGCAAACTAGAGCTTCCCCTGGCTTCAACCTATATAATTAACCTTCTAAAAATGATCAAGCGAGATCCAAAAACCCAAAACCATCAATGCCTCAGCATGTAGCACCCTCATTCCCTACTACCCTACTCTTCCTACAACCACCTGCAAGGTCGATGTCGTCTAGGAAACAACCCAAATCGCTTATGAGACCCACAAAAAGCTTCTCACAAGTTTTATTGATCTTCTTCAAATGAGTTCTCTTTTCCCATCTTTTTGCTTGTCTTCTGTCTTTCCAAGAAGTCTCAGTGTTCCTGGCCTCCATCTTTTCGTCCTTACTACTCATAGTTTTGTAAGAACATAGAAAGACTTTGTAGTTTGATGGAAATGAGTTTAACCATATATAGTTCAATCTCTGGATTGCTGCTTCTAACCATCCATGGCGGTGGAGGGTTCTTTGGACTTAGGCCACCGTGTGCCTTCATCCCTTTCTTGTCGAGTTTGTCTGATGTTTTAGAAGGCGTGAAGACCATGGTTCTGGTCGAAGACAACCAAGATCAAGTTTTGATTTTGTGGGTCCCCTGTTGCTGATCTGTTGTTGATCATAGGTGATGATCAGAGGAGAACAAAGGAGATTGTACTTTCCTGGTTTTGCCCCTTGTGAATTTTTATGTGTGTCACAGCCTCAAGGGTAGTATAGGATTTTAATTTTCTTATGTGGGCAAATATATGTGGCTTTGCTGAGAAAGATAGTCCATGTGGCTAGATACAATTGGCCACATTTGACTGGGCTTGGGTCTAGCTGTTTGCTGATTTGGATATTAGTGCCTACATGGATTTTCCTTGATTTTATGATTGGCCAGTCATTCACAAAACGTAGTAAATCAATACAATGTCAAAAAAAATCCCAAAGTTATGTTTTGGAAAGGGTTTTTTTATCAGTAATGTGATTTGTAGGTTTTCAAACCCTAGTTCTATAAGATCAGACCTCATTTTCTTAATGACCTATTATTAGGGTTTAAGACGTTAAATAAGATGATAATTAATATAAATCATGTATTTTTAGGATACTTAGGAGTGACACGGGATCAGAGAGATGAAATTAGGATTTGCCTTGCTCTAGGTAAGCGGGTCATGCCACTATGCATATGTACTTTGAATGAGTTGCATGTTATGTATGATTTAGGAATATACTTTAAATTCCAATTAAGATAATAATGATGTCTATAGCTATATTATTTCATGTTGGTTGTTATATTCATAAAGTCTTATCGTTATCACTGATGTTCATTAGTTTAATGCTATGATCATGTAATGATTAAGACATTTAAGAAAGAATCATGTAAATCATGTAATGTTAATTTCAAGATCAAGAGGGGCAAATCCCATGATGATCAAGATAATACAATTATTTTGTGAATTATCCTCCTAATGTTAATTTGTATTTATGGCATTGATGAGCATTTTGGTGCAACTAAGATGAACCTTAACTAGCCTGATGAGAACTTTGGTGCAACTATTGGATGAGGACAATTTACATAGATGGCAAGATAAGAACAATAATGTTAATCATTAAGATAAGAGAATTAACTAACTTTTTATATGCTTCTCACAATGATGGATCTTTATGGTCATTATGGGATTCTTAGCCATGATGGCTTTTCGAGCATGATGTTCCCCAGATGGGCAGTTATATAGAGAATGCATATGGTAACATTTCTTAATTTGATGATGTAACGATGATTCTTAATGTTAAGTCATGTCAAGTTTATTTCAATTCAAGTATATATGCTTATTTTTCAGTTCTTATAACATGCATAGTGTTACTTACTTACGTTGTTGCTTTGTTTTGCATGATGTGATACGAGATGTCCCTAGATCAAGGAGTAAGGGAGGATTGAAGCAAGCCCTTCAATTTAGCTGACATCAAGGAGACTTTAGCTTGGTGGGATGTCATCTACAACTCAATAGATTATCTAGTTTAGTTGTTATTCCGTGCTTTAGATTTTCTTAGCGTACATGTATTTAGCTTTAAGATCAAGATGAGAAAGTTTATGTTTTCACTATCAAGAATAATGTATGAATCTATATTTTGAATTAATGCATGGTGTTTCATTTATCTTGTTGTTAGGAATGTAATGTTCTTTTAATGTGCCTCCAAGCTGAGTGACCCTTGTTAAGGACAACATGGGATTTGCTTCTGATATATATATATATATATTGTCATAACTCAATTTTTAATAAATACCTATGTGTTTAGTTCTATTAAGGAAAATAATTGAGATAAGAGGATCAAGTTGCATATGTTTCTACCCATATTGGAGTCCTTTTATGTATACCTAGAATCTAAGGGTTTTTGTGTAGTTGACATATTGTGATATTATACCGGTCACACGAAAAGTTTGGATTGATTAATATGATGAGATTTAGGTTTGTCTAGTGTTTAATGCCAATCTAATAATCCGATAACAAGATATGATATCCAAGGATATTTTAGAAATTTAGTTAAATTAAGATCATTAATGCATACATTTGTAGAATTATAATTTATTTTATGTTCCTAGTGATATGATGTGGCGATAGATGGATTTTCAAGATATTAAGTATGGTTTCGATATTAAAGCTAGAAAGACATAGTAATGAAGATAATGGAAAAGAAGCTTGATGTTTAGGATAATTAAAAAGGAGTATTGTGTTATGATTTCACAAGATGACAAGAGCATGTGTATGTACTTTTGATTTTAAAAATAAAACAATGATTTGAGATGGAAGACACTTTTAAACAGATCAAAATGGAAATGACGTTATGTTTGACCATATCTAGTAGAATAAAGTTCGGTTTAATGGTGATGTAATTTGTTCGAGGCAAAGTGAGGTGGAAGATATAATAATGAAAAACAAAAAGAGAGTTTTAAGATTGCCATCATTTCACTCGTAAAGGACAAAAAGAAGGCCTTAAATAACCAGTATCCTTCTCGGATCGGGAATCAAGAACAAAGCTAGCATGCTTCTCGTCCAAGGAAATAGTTATCATTATGGCTTGCACCGGAAACATGACACGTCATTTTCTTTCAGAACTAAATCCCTATCTTTTTTTGGACTTTGACTAGGAAAGAAAGTAGGGACTATATACAGCGGATAGATCAGAGGAAATTACTTGAACTTTGACTAGGAAAGAAAGTAGGGACTATATACAGAGGATAGATCAGAGGAAATTACTCATAGAGCATATATTACGGTTTAATTAGTTTTGCGGAGACCAATATTAGGGCACTGGCGGCGTTGCTTTGGGTGTTTTCCCCACCGCCCTAACACCAGATGATAGCCATGACTACCGTTTTTTAAACCTCTAACGCATGGGATACCGAGATGGGAAGCGTACCCAGTCCTGGTATTTGACACGGAAGGTGCTCTATACTAATCAAAGAGATCTTACGACCAAGACAAGTTTCCAATTTAGGATGTATTGCGAGGGAGAAAGTGAGTTATGGAGGAAAGTTGCTTCTGGGGCATGGTTGAAGAAGAGCTCCGTGACCAAAAACAAAGGACAGTCTGATGGGGCTTTCAGGTCGCCCTAGTCGAGGAAGACCAATGGTGGAGGCTGAGTTGGCCGGCTCACGTCGTGGCTTGCTCATCGCAAATAGGGGAGAAGAAGCGATCGAGACGCGTCAAACAAGGATATGGGAGGATGTCGATACTGTTTGTGCGAGTTGGGTGCCGCCACACACCTCTATTTTATTGAAAGAAATAGAGTAGTCTAGCATGTTGTGGACAAGAGGATCAGTGGAGTTCGATCCTTTCTTTGATCAGATTTTATTTAAAATGGTGTTTGTCTTTCAAGGATTGAGTAATTTCATAATGAAGATTTTGCAAAGAAAAGATTCCACTGGCGTGAAGCAAAGAAGAAGGAGGGGTACAAACTTGGGTCCTCAAGCATGGAGACAGAAAAATAAAGGAATCAGATACCATATCCATCAAATAAATCGACGGTCTAGATTGACTATTGAGGATTTGACTTGATCGAGCAACCCAAGGCGAACATTTAATTCCTAAAACAGAGGTAAGTGGGCCATATCTATTGAATTTCATTCAGTCGACCTATATGCAAAGTAACTTAGGGATTAAGTTACTTTTAGACATTTAGGTATTAATGTTAGTCTCATATCCAGTAATGCTTTTATTAGTCACACATTGTTCAGATGAAGTTATGTTGTGAGGATATAAGATTACATATTTTTGATATTTAAACTACTTTCAGATGCTTAGTATTTATTAATTAGTTTAGTTCACTTCTCAAGCCTTTGGACACATATGCCATATATCTAATATCAGAATTGAATCAAGTAATCTATTAAATAAGAGTTTTGGATTAAGACTTACTCAGACAAAAGAATCTAAATTTCAGATTTTATATGTTGATTACTCATTGTGAGTTGTTATAGATCCATATACTTAGTATGAGTCTAAAATCTAATCTCAATTATTTAGTAATCAAGATACATACTCAGATATACATTCAGAGTTCATATTTAGATTTAATTCAGAATTTAAGAGCAGATATTCAGATCAAGAATTCAGTTCACTAAGATTTTAGTTTCTCATAGAATGGTTTTAATGCATCATAAGTAAGACAAACTTTTTAAGATACTCAGAATAGATTCAGATTCAGAATTTAGTACTTGTTCAGTTATCAATATTCAGTTCAGTATATGATAAGTTCAGATTCAGAAATAAGTAAGTTCAGATTTAAGATAATAAGTTGAAACCTTCACATAAGACATTATATGATAAGTCCTCATTCAGTTAGTCTCTAGACAATTTAGAGGCATCTATTACCAATTTAGAGGAGTGTTTTCTTCAATTCAGAGGTACTTTGGTACTAATTCAGGGCATAGCGATGCCAATTCAGAGACACCTCGTTGTCATTTAGAGGCATGTAGTGCCAATTCAAAAGTACTTGGTACCATTTCAGGGTGTAGATACGCCAATTCAGGAGGACTTATTGTATAATGGTGGCCACAAATCAGATAAAAGATGTAAATAAAAGATACATCGATCCAGTTTATGTTTATATCTTCCAGATATCAGTTCAACTTTCAGTTACAGCACATTTATGATTGTCTTATTCAAAATTCAATGTCACTTACTTTAACCTAGGCTTCCCTTTGTACATGATTGGGGATGAGATGTCCGCATTTATTCATTTTCAGGAAGAGATGTTAAAATAGAGGATTCATCTACAGCTTTAAGAGAGGTTTGCTTGGTGTGGCGCCATCTACATGGTCTGAGATATTAAGATAGGATACAGGTTTTGGTATCACGTAGGTAGACTTTATTACCAAGTTTGATATAAGTGAGTTTCTTTCTTGAGAATATGATGAAAATTTATTTCATACATAGTCTGTAATGGTTTTGTCTATTATTATTGTTATGTATATCATATTTGTAACACTCCTAGTTAAAAAAATTAACTTCCGTTAATAAGATATAAAAAATCAGGGTGTTACAGTATGGTATCAGAGCAATAATGTAGATGACCATCATGTGAATTCTCATATTCTTAGTTTAGATTGTTCAGTAGAAGCCAAGTGAAACTAGACATATATTTTTGAAAGACATTAGTAGTCTTAGTTATAGAAGACAAGAGTTAAAGATATCTGAATCAGTGTTAGAAGTTTTATCAGACAATAGAAGTTAAGATATGTATTAGGGTTAGTGTATAGATACTTTAGACTTTTTATGTTAACTTTAGATTTGTGTATATCCTACCCTCTCTTTTTCCCACATGTTTATGGTATGAGACACAAGCTTATGGAATTTTGTAGAGGGGATGTTATATGTATAAATCTAAACTTAATATGCTTGTCTTGTTCTTTCTAGTGCATATGGTATGGGACATGTGTACTGTCAGATGAGATGAATATGATAAGACATGGCACTTTCAGATGTATGACCGGTCGGCATGCATCGGGAAGTGAAAAAAAGAGAAAAAAAAGTTGGCACAAAAAGTTTGAGGTAGATGGTCACCTAAACCCAATTGTATACCTATTAGAACCCTAGAATGAATACTAAAGGTATATATGATGAAATCGTTAAGTAACTTAGATTTAAAATGCAATAATGGTTGAAGGGAGATGAGGTTGATTGCTACTATACTTTATGAGAATTAGAGAACTCTCGATGTCCTTAGGACCTTTATTCCAAGGAGGAATTACAGTCGCAAGTTCAATCATGATGGTTGTTATGGAAAATACTTATAATAATAGAGTTTAAGTTATGAACCGAGTTTAAGTTGAATGTATGAGGATTTCTAGAGGTGACTAGAAGTCTTTAAGGTTATACATGAGGATGATTTAAGCACATGATGATACAAGATATCTGATGGTTTAGATCTATGATCTAGGATCACTATGATATTACATTTTAGATGGTTTTCACATGAGATAGTGTGGAAACACATACCACTATCACACAGACAGCGAGGTGTTACGCGAAAATATGCAGAAATCACCATAACCACAGATTACTAAAACACAGGTTAATTAAAATCGATTGCGGAAAACTAATAAAACTGAGAAACTATTACATTCAAGTCCACATCCTGCAAGAAAACAGGTTATATACACATATACAAGCCTTGAAACTTGTCCACAGCTTAGAGAAACAGCTGTCTTGTCGTCACATGAGTTCATCACCTGTTTATACATACATAAAGGCCCACATCCGGCCAACAGCAGAATATACAAAACAAGTACATCTGTACATCATGAAACAACGTCAAAACATCGCCAAGGACCTGAGAGTACAAGGATGACTCTAAGACTCTACTACAAAACATCCAAAACAGCAGCATATCCATCACTTGCCTTCTACTGTTCTTCTCGCTACTCAGCCGCAACTCCGTGAACACCACCATGCCTAGCTCGACCACCTAAAAAGGGTGTAAACCAGCGGGGTGAGACAATCGAACATTGCCCCAGCGAGAAACATAACTCCCCGCCGAAACTACAAAACCTCAAATATGTATAAAGCAGCTAACTGATAAAAGGTATAAAAAGAGCAGTTATGAAATAAAGTTGTCTATGCCTAGAAACTTATCAGATGTAATCAAATATTACCTGTGAAACATGATTAACAAGACGAGATATATAAGTTCTAATACATATGAAGAACATATAAGCAGCTCCAAGATATAACAGAGTTGACTACACAAACAAGGCCTCAACCAATGTTTCGTGTTTGTCTTAAGCAGTAATACTATTCGGCTGAATTATGTATTATTATGCCCTGAGGAAGTGAGTCGTACCGCTCAAATCCAACCTTCGGTTGTGAAACCCAAGCCGGTACCATACAAGGTCAATGGAAGAGCCGGACTCCACGACCTCGCCCCTCGTGATCAGTGCACGAGTACAACACAAGCAGGATCACAGTCTCATGCTAAAGTGGTCTTAGCCACAGGGTCAGGCTACCCTCTGCCTAGCCCGCCTCGGTACAGGTCTCGGCGCTAGTGAAACTGAGCTACGGGCCTATTCACCGTGCTCTGAGCCATGAACGCATTCATGCTCCTCATATCACATATCCTGAGCCATGGGCCTGTTCACCATGCTCTTCATCACAATTGGGCTACGGGCCTGAATCCACACCCTGGAGTCTACAACCGAAGTTGCACTCTTACCTCCTCATTTTAGGCTAGGAGCAACCTCACATATTCAACAATATGCGCTCCGGGTTAACCCGTAGGAGAACCCGTTTCACCATCACCAAACTCCTGACGATGATGGATCTATGACCAGGGCAACTACATGATGTATTTCACTGTAATTATTTAGTATCTTTTAGATGGATTGCAAGATTCAACCAAGTTATATAACATGCAAGTTATAACAGAAAGTAAACAACATAAACTCAACATTATGTTATTATTGTAATCACATCAACCTGATCCATCTCAAGGATCCAACATCACATGTTATCACTTGGCCTCTTGCCAACCATCCAGATCCATCTCAAGGATCATCACATACCATGGAATCTCAATCCCTCATCATGTATTGCCACTGCCTCTCAAGTCTTTCATCATCATCATGGGACAAACACATCATACATGCAACCTTTTCAACAAGAGTAATTATCAAAGTGATGTTACTCATCACATATTTCCCATAGTCTTTCCATGGCTAGTCATCACCTGCATGGTCAGTGTACACAATAATCATAGTTTCAACATAAGGACTATGTTATCGACATAGGGTGACATTAAAGGTGCTAAACTTGTCAATCATACCTCAACTGATGACCATATGCATAAGATACATCATTAAGCAACTATATCTAGACTTATCCTCGTCTCAATATTATTCAATTAATCAAGGTGTTCCCTTCATGCATGTAGTCATGCTAGATATACAGAACAAGTGTTAGCATTACCACTACCATTACCACTCTTTGCATTGACAAATAATCACCAGGCTAAGATAAATGATCAAGCTTATGATAACGTGCATCATCATCTATATAAGGAGTCACCATCGTTAAGCAAAGACATATACCACTAGGCTGTTTCCATGATACAAGGATCCCTCACAAAAGATACCAAAACCCTCACGAAAAGAGGTGTATCGGGCAACCTGACCTCACCCAAGGATCAACACATAATGGCCGATAAGTGAGCAAGCAGCAACGCTGCGTTGCCACCAAGGCAACCAGTGCGCGACGCAGCATTACAAGGGGGAGTGTCGCACGACAGGGGTAGGGTGTCGGGCACTCCTCGCATATCGGGCAACGCCCGTCACAGAGGCTAGCGACTAGGACAAACACCAAACATAACGTCCGAGAGAGATAAAGAGAGATAACTTAGCCCTCATGGCGTTCATCCACTGATCCAGGCCTAACGACCGATGCAAAACAAGGAAAAGAGTTGTGACGCCCGTCACAAGAACAAGGGGTGTCGCCCGACACCACCACACATCACCCGACATAAGAGCAACCACATCGTCCATCACAGGCCTGTCAGTCAACTCACACACATACATGGTTGTCTTCCTCCTCAAACACAAGGTACTCAAAACCCTAGAGGGCCAAGGAGATGGCTCACCTCATCAACCAAGAAAGAGGGGTCTTGCACACCACCTATCACCCATCGGGCAACACAAAAACCAATCGAGCTCACCCTTCTAGTCCATGGTGAGAGGAGAGCGTTGCTCAAGCAACTAGAACACAAGCTCACCTCAATCGACCAAGAAAGAGGGGTGTTTCTCATGGTACTAGAAGCTTAAACTCACTCCTCTAGACCAAAGAGAGAAAGGAGTATTGCTCACCAAGAAACCACCAAGAGGATCGGCCAACAAGGATACTAAGCAAGATGTAAAAACTGACAACAACATATAAGCAAGAAAGGGGATAATGTAGCTAGGGTTAGAAGTTATGCAACCCGCCTTAAGCTCCAAGCTCCAAAGAAGAAGAACTCCAAGGGATGTCGACCACCACTTGCTCCTTCAAGGGGGTGTATCGGACGACACAAGCAAGGAAGAAGGGAGTGCCGTGCACAAGGTGGAGAGGAACCAAATGAACTCCTAGCTAAGGAAAGGAACCGCCTAAATAGAAGGAAAGGGAGGAGAAAACAAGGTTGGTCCAAGCAAAGTGTCACTTGCCTAGGGACACTTGTCCTAGTATACGAGCCACCACTCTAGCAAGCTCCATACACATGTCCAAGATATGTTCCAAGTGTCCACTAAACAAGGTCAAGGCTAGGTCAAGCATCATGGTCGACACGACCACTTGCACCATGGGCGACACAACAAGGCACCATGGGCGGCACACATCCATGTTGGCCAACACAAACACTCCTAGGCCGATACACTCTCCATCTTGGGTGACACAACCATATCTTGGGCGACACAAAGCTCAACCAAGCCAAAACAAGGCACCTCAAGGCCCAAACAAGCTCAACCAAGCCCAAAAGAACTCAAGCAATGAGCCCAAGCCTTCCTCTCAACACAAGAGGAAGCAAAGAGAGGGAGGAACACCTCACAAAGTGGCAAACTTGCCTACAAAACCCTAGACTTGGGTTATTTGCAAGTAGCGCCTCCAACTCTCAAAAAAGCACAACCAACCCTAATCACCACTAAAGGTGATTAGCAAGCACCAAGGCACCAGGGTTAAGTAAAGCAAATAGGGTAAACCCTAAACGAAAGTCAGGGTCCTTACAGATAGAGCCTAGAGAAGTTGCTCGACTATGGTTTGATTCAATATCCCTGAGGATAGGAAAAATTTCATGAGAGAGAAATGACTCTTAGTACCTTGGGTTCACTTGGCATAGTAAGCCATGATTAGATGAAAAAAGTTGGTTTGAACAATATTAAGAAATGAGTGTAATTTTGTCTGGTTCCTCAAGCTAAGTGTACATAGTTGTAAAATGTGGATGTTGATGTAATAAACACTATGATATCAGGTTTTTTAAGAAATCATCATAGATGACTTACTAATTGCAAGTATAAGATCATGATAAAAGACCATCAAAGAACATTTAAAGATTCATCATCCATAGTCCTAAAACCCTAACTTGGTTCCTTAAGAGGGAGGACAAACTACAACCTCAACCCTAGGGTTTTGAGTGTTGAAAACCCATATCAAGATGGTTAATGGATCTTACCATCCAAGAAGATAATAAGGAATCAGAGATTTGTAACCCTTGGAAAGGTCATTTTGACCTAGTAGTGTAGTGAATAATTAGAGGATAAGGGAATCTGAATGAATTTAGTGTGAAAATTCACAAACCCAAGTAATTGATATGTGTCCATGAATATTCACTTATTAAGCTCAGTATACCTACATGATCTTTAAATAATACTTTCATGATTTGTGTCATCCAATATTCCAAGATATTAAGATAAGACATGCATGAAAGAGCTTGATACTTTCATGGCTATATTCCTATTGTGCCTAATATCTCAAGTAGAGATGGGTTATCAAGATTTCTTAGAATGATTAGGATCTAAGAATTAAGTACACAATAAGATTATAAGAGTAAATTACATTACATTATGATTTTCTTACAAGTTAAGATTGTATAATTCATGTTTTAAGGTTTAAGCTCATGAGATCAAAATGCATTAAGATTCATATAAGATCAGATTTAATGAAATGAGATTATATAGTTAGATCCAGGCCCTAATACAAGTCAACTCAAAAGATATGACCCAGACACCTTAGTACAAGTCATGAGACCCATGTACCAAAGTACATATCTCTAGAGATAGACAAGTGAAAAGAAAGAACTAAAGTAAAGAAAAGGTAGTCGTGTATGTTTATGATTTTCTTACAGACTTCCATGTTGGTTATACATGATAGTTTGTTAAGGTTGTTAGACTTGGTTAATTATCTATGAAAAAGTCATACGCTGAAGGTACCCACAAGACTTGGTAGTGCTAGGATTTAGTTGAGTTTTGAGGACAAAATTTTCAAAAATGTAGATAGTATCGTCACACCTCAATTTTTCATAATTACCTATGTGCTTAGTTCTATTAAGAAAAAAATTGAGATAAGAGGGTCAAGTTGCATATGTTTCTATCCGTATTGGAGTCCATTTATGTATACCTAGAATCTAAGAGTTGTTGTGCAGTTGACATATTGTGATATTATACTGGTCACACGAAAAGTTTGGATTGATTAACATGATGAGACTTAGGTTTGTCTAGTGTTTAATGTCAATCTAATAATACGGGGACAAGATATGATATACAAGGATATTTTAAAATTTTAGTTAAATTAGGATCCTTAATGCATAAATTTGTAGAATTATAATTTGTTTTATATTCCTAGTGATATGATGTAGCGATAGATGGATTTTCAAGATATTAAGTTTGGTTTCGATATTAAAACTAGAAAGCTAGAAAGACATAGTAATGAAGATAATGGAAAAGAAGCTTGATGTTTAGGATAATAAAAAATGAGCATTGTGTTAAGATTTCACAAGATGACAAGAGCATGTGTATGTACTTTGGATTTTAAAAATAAAACAAAGATTCGAGATGGAAGACACTATTAAACAAATCAAAATGGAAATGACATTATGTTTGACCATATCTAGTAGAATAAAGTTTGATTTAATGGTGATGTAATTTGTTCGAGGCAAAGTGAGGTGGAAGATATAATAATGAAAAATAAAAAGAGAATTTTAGGCTTGCCATCATTTCACTCATAAAGGACAAAAAGAAGACCTTAAACATCCAGTATCCTTCTCGGATCGGGAATCTAGAACAAAGCTAGCATGCTTCTCGTCCAAGGAAATAGTCATCATTATGGATCGCAACGAAAACATGACTCGTCCGTTTTCTTTCATAACTAAATCCCAATCTTTTTTTGGACTTTGACTAGGAAAGAAAGTAGGGACTAAATACAGAGGATAGATCAGAGAAAATTACTCATATAGTGTATATTACGGTTTTAGTTTTGTGGAGACCAATATTAGGGCACACTGATGGCGTTGCTTTGGGTTTTTGAAAACCTCTAACGCATAGGATACCGCGATGGGAAGCGTATCCAGTCCTGGTATTTGACACGGAAGGTGCTCTATAACAGAGCAACACGGAGGTGATACGGTTCTGAAACCCGGACATCCACACAGCACTTTAA
Source organism: Alisma plantago-aquatica (assembly GCA_963693085.1). Classification (NCBI taxonomy): domain Eukaryota; kingdom Viridiplantae; phylum Streptophyta; class Magnoliopsida; order Alismatales; family Alismataceae; genus Alisma; species Alisma plantago-aquatica. The sequence goes on along the minus strand of OY856409.1, from coordinate 465,006,717 downwards.
CATGCCAGCATAGACCGGGATGCGTTGGTCTGTACTAATCAAAGAGATCTTACGACCGAGACCAGTTTTCAGTTTTGGATGTATTGTGAGGAAGTGAGTGAGTTATGGAGGAAAGTTGCTTCTGGAGCATGGTAGAAGAAGAGCTCCGTGACCAAAAAAACAAAGAGTAAGGCTACCCATACCCGGCTGCCCACCCGGATCTCGGGAAAATGCACCAGCAGCATTTGCAGTCGTTTTTGTATTACTACTCATTCAAAAGTCATGTAAAATCGTTACAAAGCACATGCAAAGTACAGAGAATGTATCTACCCACTCACATATATTTAATCCCATCACAAGTTACAAAAAATATTCAAATTTAAATTTTCAAATCTCGTATATAAAGCAAATCTCCTCAAACATCGCTTTTTTGTTCATTTCCGCCAAGTATAGTACTCACTCTCTTACTCTTGATTTAAGTTTATCAAAGTTACAATAGAGTACTTACTAAATCATTTCAGTAAGTACAGTACCCCACTATAATTTTTATTTCTGTAAGAAGCAAAAGTATAGTACCGACCAAAGTATAGTACCGACCAAGTACAGTACTCGGTGACTAGTACATTTCCGCCAAGTACAGTACTCACTCCGGAGAGCTCTCCCACCCCCTTTCAGTAGCTTACGTTTTCTGAATAAGGTTTCTAGCCCTTCACTCGTGAAGGCTTCCGAGCTCTGGGTTTCCCCCGTCGGTTTTTTCTGTCTTTGTTTGCTTGTTTAGCCAGTGGTTCTGGTAGTTTATTTGCCTTTTGTCTCCACTAGTCGGCGTTTATCTGTCGCGCTTTGTTGCGACCTCCCTTCGGGAGAGCGATGAGATCTCTAGCGACAGCTAGATCTCATCTTTGCTTTGGATTGATCTTATTACTCAGTTATATGGCTTCGTTTGAGTTGATATACAAGCAGAACATCGTCTTGTTCCGGCCCCTCTACCACTACTCAATGCTCAGGTTGAAGGAATTCTTCAAGAAAAGCTGCTTAAGACAGCCTCAAGGAAGAAGAATCAATGCAAAAATGTCTCTCTCTCGTTTCAATATGAGTTGTAGTGTCTTTGGGTTACTGAACGTGATGTTTGTATGTTCTGTTTGTATCTTTCTTCCCAATTGTAGATGTCGTATGGATAACAAGTAATGAATCGATCATTTTGCTCTGAAACAAGGATATGGGAGGATGCTGATATTGTTTGTGACATCCACCAAGATCTAAGGGAGAGATCAGAGATCAATGTCTTTTGTGCCTGGTCGGAAAACGAAGACGAGGCTGTTTGAGTTGGGTGCCGCCACACACCTCTATTTTATCAGAAGAAATAGAGTAGTCTAACATGTTGTGGATGACAGGCTCAGTGGAGTTTCATCCTTTCTTTGATCAAATTTTGTCCAAAATGATGTTTGTCTTTCAAGGATTGAGTAATTACAGAACGAAGATTTTGTGAAGAAAAGATTCCACTAGAGTGAAGCAAAGAAGAGGGAGGGGTACAAACTTGGGTCCGCAAGCATGGAGAAAGAAAAATAAAGGAATCGGATACCATATCCATCAAATAAATTGATGGTCTAGATTGACTATTGAGGATTCAGACCTGATCGACGAACCCAAGGCAAACATTTAATTCCCTACAACAGAGGTAAGTGGGCCATGTCTATTGAATTTTATTCAGCAGACCTATATGCAAAGTAACTTAGGGATTAAGTTACTGTTAGACATTTAGTTATTAGTGTTAGTCTTATATCCAATAATGCTTTTATCAGTCACACATTGTTCATATGAAATTATGTTGTGCGGATATAAGATTATAGATTTTTGATATTTACTCTACTTTCAGATACTTAGTATTTATTATTCAGTTCGGTTTACTTCTCAAGCCTTTAGACACAGATGCCATATACCTAATATCAGAATTGAATCGAGTGATCTATTAAATAAGAGCTTTGGATTAAGACTTATTTAGACAAAAGAATGTATATTTTAGATTTTTTATTTAGATTACTCATTGTGAGTTGTTATAGATCCATATACTTAGTACGAGTCTAAAATCTAATCTCAATTGTTTAGTAATCAAGATACATACTCAGATATAGATTCCAACTTCATATTTAGATTTAATTCAGAATTTGAGCAAATATTCAGATCAAGAATTCAGTTCACTAAGATTTTAATTTCTCATAGAATGGTTTTAATGCATCATAAGTAAGAAAAACTTTTTAGGATACTCATACTAGATTCAGATTCAGAATTTAGTACATGTTCAGTTATCAATATTCAGTTCAGTATATGATAAGTTCAGATTTAGAAATAAGTAAGTTCAGATTTAAGACAATAGGTTGAAACCTTCACATAAGACATTATATGATAAGTCCTCATTCAGTTAGTCTCAGGACAATTCAGAGGCATCTATTGCCAATTCAAAGGAGTGTTTGCTCCAATTCAGAGGTACTTTAGTACCAATTCAGGGCGTAGCGATGCCAATTTAGAGATACATTGGTGTCAGTCAGAGGCATGTAGTGCCAATTCAGAGGTACTTCAGTACAATTTCAGGACATAGATATGCCAATTCAGGAGGACTTATTGTATAATGGTGGCCACAAATCAGATAAAAGATACATCGATTCAGTTTAAGTTTATATCTTTCATATATTAGTTCAACATTTAGTTACATCACATTTATGTTTGCCTTATTAAAAATTCAATGTCACTTACTTTAACCTAGGTTTCCCTTAGTACATGGTTGGGGACAAGATGTTTGCAGGTATTCATTTTTAGGAAGATATGTTAAAATCGAGGATTCATCTATAGTTTTCAGAGAGGTTTGCTTGGTGTGGCGCCATCTACACGGTCCGAGATATTAAGACAGAGTACAGGATTTGGTATCATGTAGGTAGACTTTATTATCAAGTTTGATATAAGTGAGTTTCTTTCTTGAGAATATGATGAAAATTTATTTCATACACAGTATGTAATGATTTTGTCTATTATTATTATTATTATGCATATCATGTTTTTAACACTCCCAATTTAAAAAATTAGCTTCCTCTCATAAGATATAAAAAATCGAGGTGTTATATATATATATATATATATATATATATATATATATATATATATATATATATTTGTGTGTGTGTGTGTGTGTGTTTTTTTTAATGTATGTGTGTGCTTGGAGGGGCATTATAGTATAATATCAGAGCAATGAGTAGATGGCCACGAAGCTACATATTAACATGTTCTAAACCTAGGTATACCTTATTTTTCTAGATGACTCCTAAGAGATCTGGCAAGGGAAAGGATAAGGATGATGGTGCTAGATCTTCTAGTGAGGGAAGTTGATGTGCACAAATCATATCATCTTTTGGATCATGTTTGGTTGCATATTCATGTTGTTTTGACTCAATTATCACTCTCATTCATGCTAGATTCTATATTTTTAGCTATTCTTACTTGTCTCATGGTTTGGATTGTAGGTACTATATTTTACAATGAAATGATGAGGAATATATCATATTATATCTTATTGGATCACTCCTCAAGTATCTACATATTTTGGGGTTCGAAACTACGCAAATATCACTTTTTACGTCATGTAGTTTGGACCTACACGCTGAAAGTTATGAACAGAATACACAATAGTCCAGAACAGCCAAGTGCACGTCGTGCACCAAAAATGCACGTCATGCACCAAAAGTGCATGCAGTGCACCTGGGATTGTTGAGCAGACTAAAAGTTCTGGAAAGTTGTACGGCGTACACGCAATTGCACGACGTGCATCTGGGAGCTAAAAGTTTCTGGAAAGTTGCACGGCGTGCATTTCTTCAAAGCACGGCATGCACCTAGGGGCTAAAGGCTTCTGGAAAGTTGCACGGCATGCATTTCTTTAGCACATGCCGTACACAGTGCATTCTGGAGCAAACTGAAAGTTTTTGGAAAGTTGCACGCCGTGCATTTTGGGTGCACGACGTGCACCTGGCAGTTTCAGCATTTTAAAGAATACGAGTTTTTGTTTAAAATAAAGTGGGAACTTAATGGGCGGTTATGCTCGGTCATTTGTGTCAGTTCCCTCATCCCATAGCAAGCCTAGAGCAGAGGAGGGCAATTTGGGAGAGATCTAAGGTGGTTTCTTGCAAAAAGAAGCCATTTCTTCTTCTCTTCTTCTCAAGCTTCTTCTCCAAGGTGCAGTAGAACTTCTTCACTCTACAAAGCTTCTCGGGAGGGAAGTTTGTCCGGTATGGAGAAGCTGTTGAAGCGGGATTTCTTCCTCAAGTCGGAATTCTACCTCTCTTTGGTTACACCTTGGGATTGCTTAGTTTTTCCTTCTCTAAACCATGCTAAACTCTGAAATTTCTGCACATTTTCTATTATACATCATTATGGAAGAGTAAACTCTTTTTCTTGGGCATGGGAGAGTAACTCCCATGTCATAGCTTATATGAACATATAAATTTCGTACTAAATGTTAGTTTCTTGCATGTTCCAAGAGCTGTTTCAGATCTGTAATGCTTGTTTGTGTGATTAGCCATCATACTTGCATGTTTTATGCTTTCTTTCATAATCTGAGAAGATGTGTTTGAGAGTATGGAGTTACTCTTTTGGAAACTTGTCCTTGACCGTGAGAGTGGTTGGGAATATGTTGAGGAGAAAGGTTTGTGATTTGAAATAAAATACATACACGAGAGTGATGTATGGAGTTAAAATCGTCATCACTTCACCGAGAGGTGAGTGATGACTACAAACCTCCTTTACAAGTTAATTAACATGTTTAAATTCGTATTTTAATATAAGCTATGATGTGATAGTGAAATCCCAAGTCTAAGATCCTTCCAAATCTGAATCTTAACCTTTCTTAAGTGATAATTTACTGTTTTGTTTTAAATCTATAATTTAGTTATTCTAATCCAATCATTTTATGTACAACGATCTAGATTATTGAAAATTATAACTCTTGCGTCTAACTAACCAATGCTCCTTGTGTTCGAACTCGACTACAACTACTCTCGTATACTTGCGAGATATAGATAGTTGAGCAAAAGATCATTCTTATGATTGAAACTCGTTAGTGTAAACAACCAACAAGTTTTTGGTGCCGTTGCTGGGGAGCATCGGTATTCCTATTAGAGTAAGAGTTGTTGATAAGTAAATGAGACTAGATCACAACCTTCATATCCACCATCATATCCATAAATCATAATTCATCATGATCATCATAATTTGTTGTACCTTCCATGTTTGTTTTTGTATCTTACTCACCTTGTTTATTTACAGGAGCGTATGGGGTGTTCATAAAAAGATCCTTGAACCGTGCATATCTCTACATTTAGAAAATGAACACACCGTTTGCTGCCCTCATGGAGCAAGAAGGAGTGAAACTGAAACATGTATGGAGGAATCACAACCCACACAACCATCATCCATGTCACCATCATCCAAACGACATTCACCCATACCTCCTTCATCCACATCACCTTCATATGTACCACCCTCATCCACACATCCTTCATCCACACCACCATCATTCACACCTAATTCACCACCATCATATACACCACCAACACCCATACCACATACATCACCACCATCTACGCCACACCCACCTAATCCTCTGGATCCACATGAAGAACTAGTCAAGGAGGATGACCTTCCTCTTAAGGACTACTTTGGTACAGCTGCAATACACATGAGTGGGCCTATAAATATTTCAGAATTTGAGGCAAAGGAGTTTTCTATCAGCCCAGCCATCATACAATTGCTACAACTAAATGCATTTAGAGGGACACCAATGGAGGATCCAAACCTCCACATTGCTGAATTTTTGCAGTTGCTAAACACCATAAAGATATATGGCGTTCCTACTGATGGGATATGTCTAATTCTTTTTCCATTCTCTCTTAAATATAGAGCCAAGGCATGGCTCTATACTTTTCCAAAGAAGCCAATCAGCACTTGGGAGGAGCTTCAAAAGGTCTTTTTGGCAAGATATTTTCCACCTAGCAAAACTTTATAGCTGAGGATTCAACTCATCAATTATTCTCAAAGGGATGGAGAGACCTTGTATGATACATGGGAGAGGTTCAAAGATCTTCAACATCTTTGTCCACATCACGGTCTAAGCAATTGGCTTCTATTGCAATCTTTCTATAATGGTTTGTGCTACAATACAAGGATGTCTATTGATGTAGTTGCAAATGGAGCTCTAATGAACAAATCTTATAGAGAAGCCTATGTTATTATTGAAGATATGGTAGAAAATCATTGCCAATGGAGTCTGTCTACAAGCTACCACCCATCCTTTTCACATACTACTTCTAAAATGCAAGTGGAAGATCACATGGTTGATGCTATAGACATAATTGCAGCAAAGCTAGACACTTTATCACAAAGGTTTGAGAAGCTAAGCACACAGCCATTTCAAGAAACCAACAATATTTGTGATGCATGTGGGTTTCTTGTACACTCATCTTCTATATGTTATGCTTCTTCTATTTATTCTCCAATGGGCTACACTCCACCGGGATTCTACAACAATGCGAACCCAAATTTCATTCAGCCACAACAACCACAAGTAACTTCTAGATTAGAGTCCATGCTTGCAACATTTATTTCAACTCAAATGCAGTAAAATGAGAAGTTCCATCAACAAAGACAATCAATGAAGGGTGCCATTTGCCAACTCTCTTCTAAGGTGGACGATATTTCTACTCATGCACACATCTTGGAGAAACAAATTGCCCAGCAAGCTCTTTCTAGCAAAGAAGCATTTCCACCTTTCTTGCCTAGTCCACTGGAGATGAATCCTACATATTTCAGGTCGGTGACATTGAAGAATGGAGTTGTTATTAAGTTATATCCTTCAAAGTATGATGATGTTGATATCCATGATGATTATGAAGTTGCAACTAAAGGGGAGAAAGCTACAACACATACTCTACATGTTGATTCTTCAAGCAAGCCACATGTCTTTCCTCCTCACACTCTAGATGACACATTGCTTTATAATGAGAACACTCTTCCCAACTCATATTTTGATAATGTTTCAAAGGATAATGAAAAGACAAATAGTATTGGCATACAAAATACTATTCTTTCTGCAGCTCATAGGTACTTTCGCTTGCCCCAAATCAAGGGCATATTTGCACAACAATTTCCAGCTGCAAATCAGAGCACCGGTCCTCCATGGACTTTGATGTTTCCACCATGATGAGGTACCCGGTTGCAACCTTTTTAGTTTGATTTATGCAGTGAGGACACTGTAGATTTCAAGCTTAGGGGGGAGCAACCGGATGGTAACCTAGTTCTTTTAGCTTTTCCCTTTCATGTTATTTGCTTCTTGTCAATTACTTTTGTTTTGTGTTCACATTTCAGTCTTTTGTTTTCAATTCTTCTCTTCTTGTGGCAAATCTAGTATGATATGAGGTTTATCTTTTATATGTGGATATAACTCCTATGCTTAACTGATTGTCCTCTTTTGATGAGAAATATCATTTAGAGAAATTGTAAAAGGCATGCATTAATCAAATGAAACCTTTTGGCCATCAACATGTGCTTAACTTTGGTTTATGCTTGTAGTCTGAACATTCATCTTTCACATCCTTGATTTCTTAAAACATGTAATGGTTTCAATTTTTGTGAGTAAATCAACTTTTCAACATCATTTGGAATACAGGATGCCCTTGTCAAGCTCTTAGTGCATTTTCAACCACTCTTTCAATGAAAAAAATTCAAAACAAATGAATGAAATCTAGCTGATGTTGCAATTTAGTTGACTCTCCTATGTTTTGGAAAATTTTAAAATTTCTTTTGGCTTATCTCATCTTTATACCCCATAAAAGATGGCTACACTACCCACATATCATGCTAGCCTAGTGTAAGTCCGATCTGACCACGATGGTTAGATGGTATGTCTTAAAAGAGGGTAAATACCCCAACCGACACTCCACGTGTGCATAAGCCTACATTAGCAGCCGAGTGTCGGAACTCATAATCCATTGTCATGTCATTTTTTGGAAAGAAGGAGAGTAAAACTAAAATTGTCAATTTTAACTAAGATTTCATCATTTGTATCCTTAATAGTTGAGAGTTTGAGTTGCACATCCACTAATTGCTTCGCTTGGTCATCCAAATTCTACTTAGTGTTGTTTAATTGATTGATTTATTAAATTGAGACAACCCATGCTGAACTAAAAATCTATTTCTTGGGTGTTTAAGTTAAATTGATGGCTATGAGCATAAATATGTTGATCATGGTTGGTTTAGTTTTATACACATCTTTCATTTCATTTGATCTATTCATGAACTTGACAATTCTTCATTTATGTTTCTATGCTCTTTTTGCTTGAGGACAAACAATGGTTTAAGCTTAGGGGGATTTGATGTGCACAAATCATATCATCTTTTGGATCATGTTTGGTTGCATATTCATGTTGTTTTGACTCAATTATCACTCTCATTCATGCTAGATTCTATATTTTTAGCTATTCTTACTTGTCTCATGGTTTGGATTGTAGGCACTATATTTTGCAATGAAATTATGAGGAATATATCATATTATCTCTTATTGGATCACTTCTCAAGTATCTACATGTTTTGGGGTTCGAAACTATTCAAATACCACTTTTTACGGCATGTAATTCGGACCTACACGCTGAAAGTTATGAACAGAATACACAACAGCCCAGAACAACCAAGTGCACGTCGTGCACCAACAGTGCACGCCGTGCACCTGGGAGAGTTGAGCAGACTAAAAGTTTTGGAAAGTTGCACGGCGTGCATCTGGGAGCTGAAAGTTTCTGGAAAGTTGCACGGCATGCATTTCTTCAGTACGCGTCATGCACCTGGGGCTAAAGGTTTCTGGAAAGTTGTACGACGTGTATTTCTTCAGCACTCGCCGTACACAGTGCATTCTGGAGTAAACTGAAAGTTTCTGGAAAGTTGCACGCCATGCATTTTGGGTGCACGGCGTGCACCTGGCAGTTTCAACATTTTGAAAAATATGAGTTTTTGTTTAAAACAAAATGGGAACATAATGGGCGGTTATGCTCGGTCATTTGTGTCAGTTCCCTTATCCCATAGCAAGCCTAGAGCAGAGGAGGGCAATTTGGGAGAGATCTAAGGTGGTTTCTTGCAAAAAGAAGCCATTTCTTCTTCTCTTCTTCTCAAGCTTCTTCTCTAAGGTGCAGCAGAACTTCTTCACTCTACAAAGCTTCTCGGGAGGGAAGTTTGTCCGGTATGGAGCAGCTATAGAAGTGGGATTTTGTCCTCAAGTAGGAATTCTACCTCTCTTTGGTTACACCTTGGGATTGCTTAGTTTTTCCTTCTCTAAACCATACTAAACTCTGAAATTTCTGCACATTTTCTATTGTACATCATTATGGACGAGTAGACTCTTTTTCTTGGGCATGGGAGAGTAACTCCCATGTCATAGCTTGTATGAACATATGAATTTCGTACTAAATATTAGTTTCTTGCATGTTCCAAGAGTTGTTTCAGATCTGTAATGCTTGTTTGTGTGATTGGCCATCATACTTACATGTTTTATGCTTTCTTTCATAATCTGAGAAGATGTGTTTGAGAGTATGGAGTTACTCTTTTGGAAACTTGTCCTTGACCGCGAGAGTGGTTGGGATTATGTTGAGGAGCAAGGTTTGTGATTTGAAATGAAATACATACACGAGAGTGATGTATGGAGTTAAAATCGTCATCACTTCACCGAGAGGTGAGTGATGACTACAAACCTCCTTTATAAGTTAATTAACATGTTTAAATTCGTATATTAATATAGGCTATGATGTGATAGTGAAATCCCAAGTCTAAGATCCTTCCAAATCTGAATCTTAACCTTTCTTAAGTGATAATTTACTGTTTTGTTTTAAATCTATAATTTAGTTATTCTAATCCAATCATCCTATGTACAACGATCTAGATTATTGAAAATCATAACTCTTGCGCCTAACTAACCAACGCTCCTTGTGTTCGACCTCGACTACAACTACTCTCGTATACTTGCGGGATATAGATAGTTGAGTGAAAGATCATTCTTATGATTGAAACTCGTTACTATAAACAACCAACAGAAGTGAACCAAGAAGGAACCCTAAGGCAACCTTAGAGGACTTAGTCCAACTACTCACCAATGCCCTAGGACAAGGACAACATCAACCCAGACACCACAGGATGACTTTAGTGGACTTCTTGAAGATCATGCCTTACTCCTTTATTGGAGAAGGAGAAGTTGATGTCATCACCAAGGGAGAAGAATGGATTAGGAACATGGAGCATTGTTTTGGTGACCTGGACTTCCCTCAATAGTCTAGTGTTCAGTTCACAACCCATATGTTGAAAGGAGCTACTTGTACCTGGTGGAAAAATTTCTTTAATTCAAGAGCAGTCGATGAACTTGCACTCACATGGGAAGGTTTTTTGGAAGCCTTCCAGGAGCACTATGTGTTTGAAGCCATGATAGAGAAGGAGTTGGAGTTTTCCAATCTAGCTCAGGTTGGTGACATGATTGTGACCTAATATGCCATGAAGTTTTGGATCCTACAGAAGTATGGTTATGATAATGATGAGTGTGGTAGAAATAAGAAGTTCATCTAAGGACTCAAGCCTGACCTATGCTTTGTCCTGTCAGGAAGAGGCCATAGGACCCTTGTAATGAACCAAAACTTAAAATCTTATCCTATTACATGATTAGAATTCTAGTAAGATTAGTTTCTCGTATTTGACCAAACAAGGGTAAAATTGAAAGCATATTTACATAATGACTTAATTATGTGCCAACATATAAATAAAATCATGAAATATGTTACATATTTTTTTACTAACATAATGGCTAAATAAAAATGAATAATATGATTTGGAGTAACAATTGGCAATTCGATGTCCAAAAATATTAATAATGTTCTTTTATTTAAATAAATATGTTAAATGTGGAATTTTGTGTAAAAAGATATAGATAGATCTTTTGGAAATAATGTGACGATAATAACATTTAATTTAATGAATGTTGATAATAAAGATATAATATATTGGTAAATATAATAGTAATGAGACAAATATCGAAATGTTACCATAACTCATAACATAAAATCTCAAAAGTGAAATGTAATGGAATGTGTTCCTTGGTTCCCAATTAGCTTGATTTCTAAGTTTTATGTTATTTGATTTTCAGTTCTATATGCTTAAATTTTATTAAGGAAGGAAAATAAAAGTTGAAGTCCAACATATTAAATGATACAATAAATGACTTCAAAAGTGGAATCTAGTGATGAAAGTAATTTTTCTCCTTTTTATTGGCCATAGAAGTTGATTTCTTATTGATGAGAAAATTAACCTTTGTTGGAAAACTTAAGTCATTATTTCTTAGAAGAATTATAATAAAAGGCTAAGTAGACATTTGAATGAAAATCAATATAAGAATTGTTGTGGTTTGGAGTAGCATATAACAATATAAGTAAATTTAGTTTTTACTATATAAAATGTATTTATATAATTATGTCATGATTCAGTAAACAAACCCATTGTAGAAATATATATTATGATATACATATATATATAAATTAATGTTAAAAACATGCATAAATGTTTAATTAGATATTAATGGGACAATTTGTCTTGTCTTTGACTAAGAAATGGGTTTACAGAAACTCGCACATCATTTGCAACAAATGTGTGAAATTGTTCATCATAAAATAATTCCAATGAAATTCTCATTTCTAGATATGGTGATTGTATATGGAATTTAATGGCATTGTCCCATTTAATACAATACAAGAATTTTCACTAAAAATTCTAATTTTGTATCACTCTCTTATATATAAATGGCATGTAGGTAGAATTATCCCCCCTAGCCAACTGTAATGGAAGTTGGCTCACACTACGAAGTTTACATACCATTCAGAATATATCGCAACATAAAACACATCTAACAAATGAAATGAATACCAAGTGAAAAATCATAACAATATTGTTTGTACACTTTTCTTTAGAAAAAATTGCCACTTCCCTCTATAATTCTTTAAAAATGGAAATTCATCAATCTGGTAATCTCATCATCATTATTTCATTTAAGATATATTTAAAAAATATATATATTATAGATACCATGAATATGTTCACATGGTTCTCTTATAATTTATTGTTATGACCAAATTTGTGATATGCAACTCTAATAGTGTTGGGAATTGGAAATAAAAATTAGAATCTATCTTTACGTTAATTACATAGATGCCTTTTTATTAAAAGGAAATTGTATTACACGTATTTAGTGGAAAATTAGCATGACAATGTGTATTTAAAGAAATACAAAAAGGATATATTTCTCTCTTCAATGGATGATTTCTAAAGGATCATATAAACCAAATATAGAATCTAAATATATATTGTGGTAATATTTATTTACAAAAACACCAAAACATCTTTACATATTAAATATTCCACTAAACAATCTAAAAACAAGAAATAATGTCAAACTTGGATTTCTGTTATATCATTTTCTCCATTTATGATATTCCATGTCAATTGGATAATTCTAAGTTGTCATAAATTGATTATAAATAAATTATCATGATAATGTTAAAATGACACAGTTAAATTAAATGACTTATTAAATAGTTTCAAAATAAGAAAGACATGTTAACTTTGTCTTATACATATAATAATTAGAGTACATATCAAATTTACTTTATTTAGATAATGTTTGTTTCCTTAAATTAAATATAAAATAAAGGATAAAAATACTAGTATATAAGGGAATATTGTTGCTTTAGTTGGGTTGGTTTCTCCTAAAGATTTCCTATTACACTAAATTTTATGTTCACAAAAAGAAACCAGTTAAACAACAACCTTTGACTCTTATTTTTGGTCCTATAAAAACTCTTGCCTCCTTTCTCTATCTATGACCCTATTTAAGTCAGTGTTATGCAGAAGGTTGTTCACAATTTCCTCTTCCATTCTCTCTTCCCTATTCTACCCTCCACCGTGACCATGAAGCAACATCTCCTACCACCATGATGCCCTCTTTCCCAAAGAAATATGGAACATCATTAAAACAACAAGTTTGCAATGCACAAATCATTCTTCTCTAGCTTTGACATCTACCCTTGGATCTAAGATTTAGAATTTGACAAGTTGACAAACTTCTTGAGGTATGATTGCATCCCCTATATTTCTTATTGAGCAATAAACATATTTTCTCTATCTTGGACAAAAATAGCCTACACAACTTCTTACTCTTTTGAAGATTTATCTTATGTGAAAGATTTTATTTTGATTTTGATCTTATGATCATCCTATCTTGACGGACATTCTCTTTGAACTCTTGATTTATGTTTTACTCTTACTTATATCTAGTTCATCTTAATCCTTGTGGATCTTCATTTGCAAGTTGTGGATTTTTGTGATCATATAAAGTATCTTAATTAAGAAAATAATTATATATTTATTTAGCGTTCTCTGACCCCACATGATAATTGTTGGATGTTCTCATCCCTCATATTTTGATTTATACTTTCTTACTCTTTTTTATGCATCATGTGGTGACTGCTAGTATAATGTGACATGTGTTATTTTATGTGGATGTGTAAATTCTCACACTTAATAACAGAGACGTGATAATTCCTACAAGTGATATTATAGAGTATATGTGTATCATGTCCTACTCAGAGCATATGTGTATATGTTCCTTCTCACCCCTTATTTATGGTAGATGTGTTATTTTCTACCAACATGTTTAATTTGTTCTAGTATTGTCACATGTAAAACGCATGGATGCCTTGCTCTTATTTATTATGTTATTGAATTCATATTCTTTTATTCCCAGTTGGGTAGTCATTTCCTTTTCTATGGGAAGCCTTATTTATTTGACATCCTTTATTCCTTTTCTCAATCCTGATTTAATATGCTCATACCAGCATTTATGTTGATTCATCTACTTCTCTCCTCTTGTTGGGGTATGCTTCCAACCCCAAGTGTATGTCAATAAGATAACCAAGTTGGACCAAGACTTCATCAAGTATAGCTCAACCTTTTGGGAGACTTTCTCGAGGTGGTTAGATGACCCTCTTTTGATCCTATCATTAATTTTCTTTTCTTATGTATCACCCTACATGATGAAGGATAGTGATAATATCAAGTTTTGTAACAGTTACATGTTTTGCATTTTATTGCTACATTTGGCATCATGATACATACATTTTAAATAAATTGGTTATCATCCCTTTTGCAAAAAAATTATAGTGGTTTTTGATATATGGGATGTTTCCTTTTTATTTAATTTTGTAGGGAGTGGATCCCCTTAAGGTCCCACTCCTTACAACCCTTCAGACTACCCTGGATGTCGCCCTAGACCTAGAAGATCACCCCAAAAGGTCTTACAAGAAGGAAGCTCCTCAGAAGAACAACCGGCATCAACATCAACCTCCCAACAACAAGAGGAAATCTCATGAAGTTGAAGGCCCTACTGCCCAAGAGAAATCACAGTGTCCAACTTGTAATAGGGTCCATGGAGCATCGTGCATGTTTGGTACTAGATTATGCTATTATTGTGGAGAGACTGGACATATGGAGTTGGATTGCCCTAAGATATAGAGGAAAGAAGCTAGAAACATGATTCTATCTCCAAAGAGACAGGCAAGACTCTTTGCAATGAACTTGAAGGAGGAAAATCATCTAGGTGTGGTTTAAGATTGTCACTTTTAGATTGTGACTTTATCCTTAGACCTTATATGTGTATAGTATTGAGTTTTTTTAATAGTATTTTATGACATTATAGGATATGGAATACCCTAGAAGTCTAAGAAAATTTTGAGGATGAAATTTATATAAGGTGGGTAGAATTATAACATCCCAAATAGTAAATAAAATAAGTTTATGGTCTTTACTGCAAATTTTTGTCTTTTAATTCAAAACATAAACATTGATGCAAGTTATTCAAATATTGAATACATTATTTGAAATAGGAATTAAAGAGAGAGAAAGCAAAATATGTACCTATTTTATTTACTTTGTGATTAAATGAATTCAAACAAAAATTCATTTTATTTCATATACATTATGATAATGACATATGTGAGTTTGATGAACAAAAGGTAAATAAAACATAAATCTAATCATATGGGAAGATTCTAGTAACAAGACTTTGTTTGACCCTTCAAATAAATTAATGAAGTTAGTATGTAGTTTTGATTGTATATTTCATTTATTCTATGATACTACATATAATACCTCTATATTTGAATGTTACACGGGATATTTCAATGTATTTTTGCCAATAGTCATGTCTCACGATCAAAGGCTACTCCGTGTCATACCTTAGATATGCAGGGAGCACGAGTCATCACTCTCACCCAAGTCCTATCCTTCTTGGACTCTAATAGTGTCATGAGATCTCATTGCTTCTCATATCTTTTCCCAATCAGTCTTTGCCTCACATAACACCTCCAAAAGTTGCATCTCTATTTCTCAAACCTTCCCATTTGTAACATATAGGGGTTTGGATCCCTAGAACTCCTGGACTCCTAGATCCCTCATAAACTTCCCCTTTTTGGACTCTGAGGCAAACCTGAGCTTCCCCTGGCTTCAACCAAAATAATTAACCTTCAAAAAATGAACAAGGAGGATCCAACAACCCAAAACCATTGCCTCCTAGTCCTGTAGCACCCTCGTCCCCTACTACCCTACTCCACCTGCAACCACCTGCAAGATCGTCGTTGCCCAGGTTTTGGTGACCACCATGATGACTCTCAACAACTCAAATTGCATTTGATACCCACAGAGAAGCTTCTCACAAGTTTTATTGATCTTCTTAGAGTGAGTTCTCTTTTCCCCTCTTTTTAGTTATCATTTTTCATTATGAGAAGTCCTTGGTGTTTCCAGCCTCTGTCTTACCGTCCTCACTGCTTGCATCTTAGTATGAACACAAACAGACTTTCTAGTTTGTTGGAAATGAGTTTAATCATTTATAGTTTGGTCGCCAAATTGTTGCTTCTAACCAGCCTTGGTGGTGGCGAGTTCTTTGGACTCGGGCTATCGAGTGTCTTCATTTTTGGCTTTTTGAGTTTGTCTGATGTTTTAGAAGGCACAAAGACCAATGGTTCTGGTCAAAGACTACATTCAACCACCAAGATCAAGTTTCAATTTTGGGGGTCCCCTGGTGCTGATGTGATGTTGATCATAGTTGAGAATTGTAGGAGAACAAAGGAGATTGTACTTTCTTAGTTTTTCCCCTTGCAAATTTTTATCTATGTGCATCCTCAAGCTAATATAGGGTTTTCATTTTCTTATGCAGGTAAAGATACATAGTTTTACCGATAAAAATAGGCCACATGGCTAGATCCAATTGGGCCACATCTGACTGGGCCTAGGTCTAGTTGTTCATTGATTGGATATTAGCACCTACGTGGACTTTCCTTATTTTATGATTGCCAATAATTGACAAAGTCGTAGTAAATCAATTTAATGTCAAAAAATTTCCCAAAAATATGTTTTGGAAAGGGTTTTTGATAAGGAATGTGGTTTGTACGTTTTCAAACCCTAATTCTATAAGATCAATTCTCGTTTTCGAAATGACCTATGATTAGGGTTTCAGACATTAAATAAGATGATAATTAATGTAAATCATGTATTTTTAGGAGACTTAGGAATGACTCAGGATCAGAGAGATTAAATTAGGATTTTCCTTGCACCAGGTAGACAGGTCATGCCACTATGCATATCTACTTTGGATGAATTGCATATTAGGTGTGATTTAGGATTATGTTTTATATTCCAATTAAGATAATAATAATGCTTCTAGTTATATTATTTGATGTTGGTTGTTATATTCATAAAGTCCTATGGTTATCATTGTTGTTCATTAGTTTAACGCAATGATCATGTAATGATTAATACATTTAAGAACGAATCGTGTAATCATTAATGATTAAGAGGGATAAATTCCATGATGATTAAGATAATGCACTTAATTTGTGAATTGTTCCTCCATATGTTATTTTTTCTTTATGGCATTGATGAGGACTTTAGTGCAACTAAGATAAGCCTTAACCGGCCTAATGAGCACTTCGGTGCAATTATTGGATGAGGGCAATTTACATTGATGGCAAGATAAGAACAATGATGTTAATGATTAAGATAAGAGAATTAAGTAACATATTATATGATTCTCACAATGATGGACTTTTATGGTCATTATAGGCTTCCTAGCAATGATGGTTTTTTTAGGATGATGTACCACACGTGGGTAGTTATATAGAAATGCATATGGTAAATTTTCTTAATTCATTGATGTAATGAAAGCTAAATTTTAATGATAACTCTTAATGTTAATCCATGTCAAGTTTTTTTCAGTTCAAGTATATATGTTTATTTTTCAATTCTTATAACATGCATAGCGTCCCTTACTTGCATTGTTGCTTTGTTTGCATGGTCATCAGATGAGATGTCCCTAGATCAAGGAGCAAGGGACCCTAGATCAAGGAGAAAGGGAGGATTGAAGCGAGCCCTTCAGTGTAGCTGACATCAAGGAGACCTTAGATTGGTGGGGTGCCACCTACCACTCAATAGATTATCTAGTTTATTTGTTATTTTATGCTTCAGATTTTCTTAGCCTACATGCATCAGGTTTGAGATCAAGATGGATAGTTTATGTTTCCCTTTCAAGAACAATGTATGAGTCCATATTGAATTAATGCATGGTTTTCCATTTATCTTGTTGTTATGAATATTATGTTTTTGTGATGTTCCTCCAAGTTGTGACCCTTGTTATGGACAACATGGGGTTTTCTTCCTTTGATATATATATGCTTGGAGGGCCATTACAATTTAAGTAACTCAATTATTAGTGTTATTGAAACATATCATAATCTTTGAATAATTTTCGGACATGTTTTCCGGCCGACTTCCCACAGGACAAACTCAACCGACCATGCATTCAGGTTGAAATATAGCAATCTAGTATTTGAAGTTTATCTATTTATTTGTGCATACAATTGATCTAAAATTTTAAGTAGTTGTTGGGAAAGTCAATTATAAATATTGTTAAATATTTATATTTTATTGATGATGTTTGAATTCTAGAGAGTGTGGTGTCGTCTGTGTTTCTTATTAGTAACAACTTGACCGATCATGTTGTAGATTGTAGTATAGCAGTGTAGTATTTTATTTTTATTTATTTATTGGTTAATTTGAATGATTTGTAATTTTTCTTGGAGCTCTAAAACTATTTCTAACACAACATGATAAATTTTCATAATTGGTAGATGAGTTATGACCTATTAAGTAGATGATATGCAATAACATTTGTATGATAGAAAATTCTACTGAAATAAAAGAAAGTGTAAAGTTGGGTCAATTTGTAATTACCCAAGAACCTTAATTGAACTATATGAGTAAACTAGAAACCAAGGATCTCTCATATTTTGTTAGTCATTCTACAGAAACGAAATCCTAGAGAGAGAGGGAGAGTTAGGGTTTGAGAGGAGAAAATGGTGGAATTGATGATCTAGGGTTTCACCATATGAGAAATGATGAAATCAAGTAAATGTAGATTCTTTGCATAGTCTTTCATGGTGAATATTCTCTCACATGAAAAGATTTCATCTCTCCTCTAATTTGATCTAAAATTATACTAAATCTCCCTCTTTTATCACTCTTTCTCTCCTATTCTTCTAGGGTTTCTGAGTTGAGAGGAGGAAGACATGGATTATGTTGCTTAAGTTTGATTGGATTTCTAGATATTTAGTATATGACCTACATTTTTTAGGTGCTTGTCACCTTTTGTGAGTGTTTACATCCCTATTAATCTTTGCAATAAATTTTAAATCCTAATTATATCTAACTAAAATAATCAAGATCATTGCAAGTACTTTTATGCGATTGTATAACCAATTGGGATGATTTTGGGGAAATAAATGCCACTAATTTAGATTCTTTTTCACTGACTAATATTTGTTTCGTTCCTAATTTTTCTATTTAAGTTCTATGAATAATCTCATGGACATAGATTTATATCGTTTCATATGAATGTTGCTTAGAACCAACTATCTGATGATGTAGGTATGAATAATCCTCAACAAGCTGCCAACGAAGGACAGACTTCTTAAATGGGGCATTCAATTAGACGCCACCTGCTACTTATGTAAAGAAGATATGGAGTCGGCGGAGCACATTTTCTTTGATTGTAGGTACACCAATCGACTACTCAAAATCACCTGTCTCAGAAATGGTTGGTTGTACAGTGGTCCGAATAATCCTTATGGGATATTGAAGTGGGTCAAAGACCAGTTTAGACATCAAAAGGCACAATGCAGTTTTGCCAATATCTGCATCTCAGGCCTTATCTATACAATCTGGTATGAAAGAAATAGGAGGAAGCACAACTCTAGTGAGCGTGATGAACTCAAGCTACTGGAGTTATTTTCTACTAACCTTACGTGGCATGTAAAGCATAGACAGGAGATGTTAGTTAATCTGAGCTCTGCTACAAAAGTATATTGGGGGGTTTTTGTATAGCCTCCCCGTATAGTTCTGTCTCTCTGGTTTTTGGGGTCTTTTTCTTAGAGACGCCCTGCTTTGTTGTATAGCTTAGCTATACCTTACTTTTGGCAATATATTTACCCTATTCCAAAAAAAAAAACTATCTGATGATGTGCTTAGAAAATGAGTTGACATGTATACAATTATACTAAATTGTATTAGACTGAATTACACAAGTGTATTGTTGAATCTTACTAGCATCGAATATGATACATACATAAGAATCGGTATGAGGTGGTGATTTTCCTTGTTTAGGGTTTGCATTGAGGTATTTAATCAAATGAGCTAATGAATCAATGTATACTCATGATTGATGAATGAAATATCTTGAAATGGAAACTAGGGTTTCCATGTGTATGAATAGCCCTAATGAACCCATGTGTACCATGATGAGATTAATAAATTATGTGATTCTTATGATGTGTTGAACTAAGGATTACTTCTTGAAAATCCTAGAAGTTTAGTACTAAAATGAGTATTAGTGATAAAGCTAGAACTTGTATATAATGTTGTAAATGTGATGAAATGTTGAATTGTTGGTATTAATACTTCAATCAAAGGTTGTGAGTGTTACTAATATGATCTAAGCCTAATGCATCTATTTTATCATGACTTATAAAATGATGAGTAAACCCTCACATGAATGTGGATCCTTTTATACAAGCCACATAACAATGAATTGGGAAGAACGACTAGAGATTATGATGTAAGAAGATGTAACCTAATGAATTCTTTTGAGCTAAAGTGAGTACTATTATAAGATACATAATGATCTTTGTTAATTACAACAATGCTATTAGAAGTCAATGACATGTTACACAACTATTTACAAGAAAGGAGATGGACAAGGATGACCAAATGGTGATGACAAGTCAAAAATGAAACTAATGAAATGTGTATGATGAATAATATAGTCTACACATTTCATTTACATGTGTGTTGACCTAAATTAAATAAAATATACTAAAAATAGATTATGAAGGATTTCAATGAGAGAGAAACTCTATATATTAAGTCAATTTAGAATGATTTGTTCCTAGAGTAGTAGTGAACATGAAATGAAAGAGGTTGAAACTAATGAACATGAAATGAAGGGAAAATGATGAAAATTAGTAGATGGATCTAGAACCTAACCCTAACCCTAAAATAATTAGCTATTTGATGCTAATGAATAATGATCCCAAATGAGGGATTAACAAATCTATATGAGTACAATTTACTTAAATTACTAGATGAGGTTCAAGGATATGAATTGATTTATAGAAATGTGCTCTTGGATTGTAATTGTGTGTTATGATATTTGTATTTTGAGAATGGCCTTCTCTAATTAATTTATAATGAGATCACTTATGTGTTGAATATTTTTTCCATGGTGAGGAAACCCTCCCAGGAAAGGCCATTATTGGACCGAACCCAACCAAGGGTAAATCTCGGAATCGGCTGTATACTTTGGGGGCACCACAGTGTGCTCAATAATGTGGGGCCTTGTTGCACCCCGAGGGATACATCCAGAATCAAATCACGAGTCCCTTCATTGAGGATTGTCGAGACACACTGCTGGGATACTCCTTCACCCCCCACTTGTGTGTTGAATATTATCCCTAAATGAAAAGTGGAATATAGTAAATTAGGAATATTAAGTTTTTTATGCACAATCATGCTTTGAGATTTATTTATATGTATATGAATCAAATGAAATAAGTATATGTTGCATGATGAACTTGTTTTAAGTATGATGAATGACACAAGATGTTTATATGCCTATATTGTTTCTAGCTTAAATATCTCTATAAATCTTTGTTGAGAATTTTGATATGGAATGAGTTGACAAAAAATATTTTGACATTGAATTTAGCAGGCATTAGTTATATTTGAAAAACATTGATGAGGGTAAATTTTGGACAATGAGAATATCTCTTGGGCTGAAAGCCCATTGATGGTTACAAAACCATGATGAGGGTAAATTTTGGACAATCAGATTATGTCTCATATTGAAAGCTCGTTGATGATGAATGCCATGAGATAATGTGGAAATTTAAAGAATTCTATGTGTTGCAAATTATAGATTATTGTACTTCTTGTGTTGATCATTGTCTTTCTTGATAAGCCTAATATGTTTAATGATATTATAATTAAGTGAGAATACACACATACGATACATGATGTTTTAAATTTTATTAAGATGAGTAAGAGAGATTAAAACCAAGTGAAATGATTGTTGGGTTTTAGGTGAGGGAGAAGGCAGCAGAAACAAAAAAAATCTCTCACCACAAAACCATAACCATAGATTGCATCAACGACAATGAAATAGGAAGGATGGTTTTAGCGAGTCATACATGGTCCTGAGGCTTTCTCGGCAACAATGCCTTGCAACTAGTGCGGTCTTCACTCACCTATCTTCGACGGCGTCAGTGCAGCTCCTGGTCTTGACCCAGACTGTAGTTGGCATTCGTCCTCCTAAGCAGCGGAAATCTCCCACCTCTATAGATAGTCCACACGGACCACCGGGAACTCTAATCGTCCTATCTTGAAGAACACTAGAAGGAGTTGTCCCCTTCAGTCAGTGTACTAGTTCTTGAAACACTCTCCCACAACCAGTTGATGTCTTACAGTTGTCTTTCTCTCGTTGTTCCTCCCTAGATAGGTAGAACTTGCTTGGGCTCTCTCGGTTACCACAACCAGAGAGGACAACAACTTTACAAAGCAAGTGATGCTCTGAGTTGTGCTATCTGAGAAGCCCCTAGTACCCCTATATATATAGGAGGGGTCAGGGTCAGGGTTTGCAACCCCAGGCAATGTGGGACTAAAGTGGGAGTAGAAGGGTCTGGAATTTCCATGAACTGATTGCACTGCGGTAGTCGAACCGGTCATTTCACAAACAAACCGATCAGTTGGGAGTGTGAGTCGATCGGTTCACCAGTTGAACTGGTCATTTCACATTCCTGACTCGCCTCCAATTGACTTTTCTCTTTCAGTTCCTACTAATCCAAAGATTAATTATTTTCCCAATTGAATTGTACAAGTGAAACGAAAAACTTTTCTCACAAATCAGGACAACCCAACCTTGCTCATTTGGTCAAGTCGAACTGATCAGTTCACCAAGTGAATCGATCATCTCACTAACCATGAGCCGATTCGTTCACCTAGTGAACCAGTCGGTTGGTGATCCAGATTGTGCAGAATACAGTCAATGTAGTTCTCAATCAATCTGACACTCAAATCAGTTAGCTCAACGCTTGAACCTGATGATTCTGAGTCAAGTCAATTGATTGAATGTTTGATTGAGTACCTAAAAACCTTTAGTAATCAATCCAAACATCATTCATGGATAAACTCCTCTTCCAGGTTAATCCTTTGTGTGTGACCCTATAGGTCCCATTTCACGTTGGCAGTGAATGTCCATAACTAGCTTATGACATCACAAGCAAAGAACGGTGCCTAGTCACACATCAGTTCTACCCAAGTGAAAAGGAAAGTTGGAGAAAAACTTTCAATCCTACAGTCTGTGATTGGTGTTCCAGTGAATGTATAATCCCTTTGTCTCTGATATCCTGAATGAACTCAATGAATGGAGTTGTCATCCTTTCAACCTTTATTCATGTTCCTTGATCCAAAGCATACTGTCTGAGATATGTGTGCCATGAATATCACATATTGACTCCCACGTGCATGCACATGCCTTTCTTAGTCTCACTTATCAAGTGGCCATGGAAATCATACTCCCTCAGGAGGGACAAATCCCATATCTATCACTCATAGTCAAAACCCCATGTGTCAAAGTCACCCAATCATCACCTTTATAACAATATATATTTTAGGACCACGTTTGATGATGTCAAAGTGTACCCAACGACATGTGATGAGTGCAATGATTTCAGGTCTACGAATTACAATCACCACCATGACTGTGAGAGATGACTGTGACTACCATGTCATGGTTCCAAGTATCACTCTCATGGTGGGTCTGTCTGATACATTGTTCTCTAACATGTATCTATGTGCTTGGTTTGATATCACATTTCATGACTAATGAGACTCTGTCATCAACCAACACACACTCTAGTCTTGTTGTGTCATTGTTGTCTATCAACCTTCCACAATGACATCCGACTAGGGACAAAACAAGAATGTACAAACTCTTAGCATCCATATGATCGCATTCTTTAGGTCCTTAACCTGAAGACATACATCATTGAGTATTGTCATTCTTTAGGCATTCATTATTATCAATCATTATCTCATAACTGATTGAACCAGAATAAATTAGAAGCTTGCCTATGATATTTATCAAATCAATCATAATGTATACCAATCCAAATCATTATATGATTGGTTCTCAGGGCATACATACCAATAGACTCCCACTTGCACTACAAGCCAATCACCTATGAATCATATTCTTAGTGATCTCCACACATATCCCACATGTTTCTACTACTCCTGTGCTAATGCAGTGAGTTAGCAATACTTTGCTTTAGTCAGTATATTGCATGTTTCACATCTCTTCATTGCACGGCATATCATATGAGATGGAGTTGTCGTAATATGTGATATGCTATTCCTTTCCTAACACTTAGCTCCATCATTTGACTCAGTTTTACTACATGTCATTAATGGTTGGAATATCTATAAGTTCATCTCTATGAACTTATAGATCCATATAGTATCCTCTATTGTTCATAACACAAGTATACTCAACATTCCATTTTAGAATTAAACGGCTTTTAAATCGGAACTTTTCCATTTATCAACTCATATTCACTTTTATATTTTATATTTTGCGATCATTTTCTGTCATTTCAGAAGCGTGCATCGGTGTAACTCTTTACACCCAACTCTTCCTTATATTACCATAGAACTAGTACTTCATAAGTACCAAAGAAGTTCTTCACGGTATTCCAGTGACCCTCACTAGAAGTAGACAGGCATTCACTTGTTTCATGAGTTAACAGGATGAGCATATCATATTATCATACAAGATGATGAATGCATATTTTCTTGTCATGTCCAATACATACAAGATAATGGGATGATTGCATACATGATAGATCCATATCTATCTATGTGTTCCTATTCTTCATAAGAATTTGGGACACTTGGTACCTGAGATACGAACTCCATGTAACATGGACAAGTTTTCTCCCACTGAATATATGCATACTGAACCCTTCAATACAGATTGCCAATGTATGCTCTCTCTTTACCAAGTCAAGAGGTTTTCGAGAACTATCTCCATAGATCTCTATTCCTATCACATAGGACATTTCTCTGTCTTCCCTTAAAGAAGGTATTTCCACACCAATTTCCATTTTAGAACATTTCATTCCTCATCATCATGTAGAATGTAAATACGCTCCCATGAAATCTTTGTAATCACAGATCCCTTCTTTATTTTGATATATCAGTCAAACATTTTGAATATATAATCAAAGTAAAGACTTCCAGTTCTGAGTTGCTTGTATTTAATCAATCATATTTATTAATCCCTTGTAACTTATAGACTGCATTTGCATTATTGGATTCATAAAACCCTTCAGGTTGTGTCACGTATACAACCTTATCTTATTCCTTCCAGGAATACAGTTTTAATATCCATATGCCAAATTTCATAGTCTTTCAAGTTCCAACATCAAGCATGATCCTTTCTCTAAATGTCATCCATGTCAGTCTTAACTCTTAAGACCCAATTGCACTTTTGGGTTTTATCACAATAAAGTGCTACCATAAGGTCATACCTTAATTGGTTCACATGGAAGTCATTTTGGATCTTATGGCCTCAAGACATGACTCAAAATCTGGTCCCTCAACATCATCTAGATTAATGGCTCATCACATGACCAATTCATCACCTAGATATATGAGGTGTATATGTTACATAAGGAATTTGAGAACCCACAACACTTATGATTCTTAATCTCCTTTATTTAGTGTAAAGCATGTTCTTTAGAAGAATTCTAGAAGGTTAGTTATTTGATGATCATGATCTAACTCTTTAGAGTATGACTCCTTCTTTAATTTATACATCACTATTCCTTAATCATGAGTTCTCTATCATAATTACTCACAAGGTCATCAAACATTTGGTTTAAGTATCCCATTCATTGATCTCATCGAAGAATTAATTCTTTTACCAAGTTTGTACTTCATTTATGATATTCTTGAACACTTCAAGATATTCATATTGGTATTTCACTAAACACCATCTAAAGCATTAGTATTTATTCCAATAGGCATGTATATACATCAATATGTATTATACCTAATAGAATAGTCATTATCCCACTACATCTAGTGAAGATTGACTTGTCATCATGCCCAAAACATTCATATCTCTTAATGGTTCACAACCAAAAGAGTTTGGCCTATCCATCAACATGAAAGCTAGAAATTAATTTCTCATGATAATGCTAAATAATTGTTTGAGTCATCAATAACTTTTAGGTATCATTTTATCTTATGCATACCAAGAACCACAAGAAAAATAGGGCATTGCCACAAAAGGGCATATTTTTAAATTGAAACATCAACTTTATTGATAAACATCCTTGTCATTACAAGATGTAGAAATAAAGTGCTTCTATTTATTGGAAAAATGAAATAGCAGTTCATAACTCTATTACATGCCCTTTGGACTGAAATAATTGAAAAGTACTCCTATCTATGGCAAAAACATTTGCTCCAATGATGAGTGCTCCTTCTTGGTCATTTCATAAAGGCCATCACTTCTTTGCAGATCCTGCATATCATATATGTCAAATCCATATCTAGATATCATATACCTTAGATAAAGAAGTGTTTCAAGTTTATTTTTAGATACCTAAGGTGGAGACTTCCCTCCTCTCCTTCTTCTTCTTTTGTTCATCCAGATAGAGAGGGAAATTTCTCCTCCAATGTCCTGGTTCTTGACAATGGTGACATTTGCCTCCCTTGTTCACCCCTCCTTTGGCCTTGAGAGCTGAAGATGACTTGGGTTGTTGGCTAGCATCATAATCCTTCTTTGCTTTGCCCTTGCCCTTGCCTTTAGACTTACCCTTCTTTCTACTGATCAACATTATAGATTTGGGTTTGTCTTTCATCATCTGTGCCTCAGCTATACTCAACATGCCCAACAACAATGTCAACATCTTGTCAACGTTGTTCATGTTGTAGTTCATCACAAATCGACTGTAAGATTCTGGAAACTATTATAGTATCACATCCATAGCCAACTCTTGGCTCAGAAGGAATCCCAGTCTTGTCAGGTTCTTCACATACCCAATCATCTTGAGTGTGTGAGGACTAAGTGGATCTCCTTCTATCATAACACACTTGAACAATGCCCTTGAGACATCATATCTCTCTTGCCGTGCTTGGTCTTGATACATGTTCTTGAGATGATGAACCATCTCAATGATGTCAATGTTCTCATGTTGTCTCTACAACTCATAGTTCATTGAGCACAACATCAAGCACTTCACATCAATGTCATCTTCAGTATGCTTCCTATAAGCATCCCTTTCTACCTTTGGTGTTGTGGGAGTAGGTTCCTCTAGTATTGGTGTATCTAGGACATAGAGCTTTCACTCTTGAGTGAGAACAATTCTCAATGTCCTAAACCAGTCATGGAAATTATTCCCATTCAGCCTGTCCTTCTCAAGGATTGATCACAATGAAAAGTGATTATTGTTGATAGCCATTTGTTCTACGAAAGGAAATTTGCAATTTTAGTCCAAAACTCCTTTGACTTAATTTGATTTTAAAAGTTTTTGATGATATAATTAGGCCTTTAATTAATTATCACTCCCACTATTTTGTTCAAATTAATAGCCCTCACTATCAATTTGGAAGATTGCAGTGTACAACCTTCTTGTGAGCAAGATCCCAATTTTATCTAAGCCATGGACCAGCTAGGGTTGTCACCCACAACTAGACTCTTTCAGGTAGGCAACTTTTGCCAATTGCATCATATGCAACTCTTGATAGATGTCATGCACAACTCCTTGTCATGTTCATCTTAATGACTCAAGGTGCTTGATTCGATCAAGGTCACCTTGTTAAGTCTGACCCAAATGCCAACATAATGAATATGCACCCTGATAGGGCAGACCCACATATTCACCATCAAACTTCTACAAGATAGACGGTGCACCACACTAGGGTGTGCCCACACTTAGTCGATCAAGCTTTTCATGTGTATTGCTTTTGGAAGGCATCTTAAACTTAATATTTTGTTAAGGAGTTTTAATATGCTTATTTATGCATATAAGTATCCAATCACCACATATATAGTACGTATCATATACATGCTATATCCAACAATGAAAACATGCAATAACGATAAAGCAATGATTATGGCCATACTATTGTAATTCCTTGAGCCATAAGGAATTACGATCATCTAGGTCTGCATCACATGTAACCTGTTGTTGATGAAGATCTGTGCGTAGCCATTTTAGGTTTGATCAGCTCGTCACATGACTGATCAGCTCGCCTCCTGGCCGGTCGGTTGGTTGTCACCAACCGATCTTTTGGCTCCTTTAGACGGTCGGTTCGTCAGGTCATCTCACTCCTCATTAGGCCACTAGATGCACCATCATTCGGTCGTCTTGGTCCACTATTCAATCGTCTCGCACATCCAACCGCTCGTTTGGTCACCCACTCGTCTTTGTCGTAACAGGAAATAAACTATTGTATTTTACATATTGCTTTCAGAAACCCCGAGTTACATATGGGGGGAGCAAAGGTAGAAGAGAAGGATTGAGTTATCTCGAGTTACATCAGGAAAAGAAGAAGAGGGCTCGGTGCACAGATCAAGAGAAAACAACCACAACCAACCAAGCAAACACGTAGGGGTTTATAGGCCATAACCACACTACACATCCACCATAAAACTCATTTTGAGTGACATGTATGGTTTGCATATATATACCATATCATACATGTATATATTAGTTTGGGATCATGTGGAAATAATCAAATATTTAGATCATTCCTTTAAATATTCACATCATATGCAATAAATAAAAGATGGTAAAACCCAAAATCAATCATATCGATTAATCCTAAAACATAGTACATTTGCGTGGCTATGATACCACTGTTGGGTTTTAGGTAAGGAAGAAGGCAGTGGAAACAAATAATTCTCTCACCACAAAACCATAACCACAGATCACATCAATGACTATGAAATAGGAAGGATGGTTTTAGTGAGTCATACTTGGTCCTGAGGCTTGCTCAGTGACAATGCCTTGCAACAAGTACGGTCTTCGCCCACCTATCTTCGACGGCATCTGTGCAGATCCTGGTCTTGACTCGGACTGCGGTTGACAGTCGTCCTCCTGAGTGGCAAAAATCTCCCACCTCTATAGATAGTCCACACAGACCACTGGGAACTCTAGTCGTCCTATCATAAAGGAAACTAGAAGGATTCGTCCCCTTCAGTCAGTGTACTAGTTACCAACACACTCTCTCACAACCAGTTGATTAACTGCAATTGTCTTTCCCTCATTGTTC
This sequence comes from Alisma plantago-aquatica, assembly GCA_963693085.1. Lineage (NCBI taxonomy): Eukaryota > Viridiplantae > Streptophyta > Magnoliopsida > Alismatales > Alismataceae > Alisma > Alisma plantago-aquatica. The sequence continues at coordinate 464,977,680 of OY856409.1, read as the reverse complement.
CTCCCTAGATGGGTAGAACTTGCTTGGGCTCTCTCAGTTACCACAACCAGAGAGGACACCAAATTTGTAGAGCAACTGATGTTCTAAGTTGTGCTATCTAAGAAGCCCCCAGTACCCCTCTATATATAGGAGGGGTTAGGGTCAGGGTCAGGGTTCTTAGCCTCGGGCAATGCAGGAATAAAGTGGGAGTAGAAGGGTCTAAAACTTCCATGAACTGATTACATTGTGGCAGGAGAATTGGTTGTTTCACAAACAAGCCAGTCGGTTGGGAGTGTGAGTCGATCGGTTCACCTATTGAACCTGTCATTTCACATTCATGACTCACCTCCAATTGACTTTCCTCTTTCATTTTTCTACTAATCCAATGATTAATTCTTGTCTGTATCAAATTGTACAAGTGAAATGAAAAACTTTTCTCACAAATTCAGACAACCCAACCTCGCTCATTTAGTCCAGTCAAACTAACCGGCTCACCAAGTGAACTGATCGTCTCACTGACCATGAGCCGGTCATTTAAACTAGTGAACTGGTCGGTTGGTGATCCAAATTGTGCATAACATAGTCAATGCAGTTCTCAATCAATTCGACACTCAATCAGTTAGTTCAACACTTGAACTTGATGATTCTGAGTCAAGTCAATTGATTGAAAGTTTTATTGAGTACCTAAACACCTTTAGTAATCAATCCAATCATAATTCATGGATAAACTCCTCTTCCAGGTTAATCCTTTATGTGTGACCCTATAGGTCCCATTTTCACATTTGTAGTGAATGTCCATAACTAGATTTTGACATCACAAGTAAAGAGCGGTGCCTAGTCGCACATTGGTGCTACCCAAGTGAAAAGGAAAGTTGGAGAACAACTTTCAATCCTACAATATGTGATTGGTGTTCCAGTGAATGTATAATTCCTTTATCTATGATATCCTGAATGAACTCAAGGCATGGAGCTGTCATCCTTTCAACGTTCATTAATGTTCATTGATCCAAAGCAGACTGTCTGAGATATGTGTGCCATCAATATCACATATTGACTCTCATGTGAATGTGCATGCCTTTCTCAGTCTCGCTTATCAAGTGGACATGGACATCATACTCCCTTAGGAGGGACAAATCCCATATCTATCACTCACAATAAAAACCCCATGTGTCAAAGTCACTCAATAATCACCTTTATAACAATCCATATTTCAGGACTGTGTTTGATGATGTCAAAGTGTACCCAACGACATGTGATGAGTGCAGTGATTTCAGGTCTAAGAATCACAATCACCACCATCACTGTGGGAGCTGACTGTGACTACCATGTCATGGTTCCATGTGTCACTCTCACGGTGGTTCTGTCTGATACATTGTTCTCTAACATGTATCTATGTGCTTGGTTTGATATCACATATCATGACTAATCAGACTCTATCATCAACCAACACACACTCTAGTCTTGTTGTGTCATTGTTGTCTATCAACCTTCCATAATGACATCCGACTAGGGACAAAAAAGAATGTACAAACTCTTAGCATCTGTATGATCTCATTCTTCAAGTCCTTAACCTAAAGACATACATCATTGAGTATTGTCATTCTTTAGACATTCATTCTGTTCTATCATTATCTCATAACTGATTGAACCAGAATAAATTGGAAGCTTCCCTTTGATATTTATCAAATCAATCATAATGTATCCCAATCCAAATCATCATATGATTGACTCTCATTGCATACATACCGACAATGATGAAACATATAGTTAGGTTCAATGAACACCATGAGTTTCCCCTAAGGTCTACTTTGGGGAAACTGTAAGACCCCTGGCCTATGTTTTGGGCTAACCCTATTTTATTTGGTTTGGTTAAGTGATTATAACCTTCCTCTAACCCTTTGAAATATTCTTAGAGCTTGTAGAGAGCTTAAGTCTCCAGTTTGAGCTTGTTGGGATGATGTTTGTGCTTTATGTGCTTGTTTTAGGTCAAATTGCAATTTAACCACTTGAGAGGGCTATCTTTCCATTTTCCACATCTAGTGTGTACCTTCTCTCTCTTGTCTTCATGATATATAATTTGATGCTTTGGGGCACTTTGGTTTGGCCTTGGATGAGTGCTCACACCCTTAGAGGTGATTAGGGTTTCTAGGGTTTTGAGTGTCTCGACCATGTCTACTTTGTTGAGTGCATTGACCCTTTCCTCGACCTTGAAGGGGGTTCCTTATGAGTGTCTCAATCGAGACACCTTCTCTAGGTGGTTTTATCTTGACCATGGTTCTCTTGGTGAGTCTTGAGTCGAGATAGTTGTCTTCTTGTGAAGTTCTCGACCTCATTTGTTGGTGACCTTTTTGTCTTGGCCACGTGGTGCTTTGATGCTCTTATCTCGACCTCTTTAAGGTGTTGTGACTGAAATCAACATGTTGGGGACCTAAGTGGTTGAGACCCAACATTGGTTGTATCACCATCTTGTGCATGTAAGATTTAAGTGGTTGCATGTGTGTTTCTTGGGTGGACAAGTATCCCTTTGGTGTCTTTAGGTGTTGACACATCACCCCTCACCCTACTACCATCTTCTCTCCATGCAAGTGAACCTTTCATCCTTCTTTCTTCTTCCTCATCTTTTTCTTGTCCTTGGATCTTGGTGGAGCAAGGATAGCTAATCCTTGGAGTTTGGTGGTCGGATCCCTTACATGTGGTGACCCTTTCTCATCTTCAACCTTGGTAAGTGTTTTCTTTTCTTTTATGACATTTTCCTTGGATCTTCTACCCCGTCTTCTTCTCTTTTCTCAGCCTTAGACGATGGACCATCCATGGTGGTCGTTTTGGAGAAAAACTCCTCATCACAAGGGTCATAGACCATGTTTTGACAATGTGGTACCCAAGTTAAAGGAAGTTTCTTCTCTCTCTCCCTTTTTCTTTTGGTTCGGCTAAGGATTCTCATACCCTCTTTTCTTGAGAAATATTTGACCTTGGTATCTTTTTCTTCTTGAGGTGATCTTGTATACAAAAGTGGAGCTTTAAGTAGAGCTTCATCCTCCCTTGGTGATCGTGTGCTTGGAGCTTATAATCCTTGGAGTTGATCTTCCTTAAGGCAGGTCATATAACTGTGTACCTTCTTCTATTGCTTGCATCATGATATTACTTACATGCTATTGTTGTAATCCCTAATCATAATGTTAATATGGTATATGAAGTATCTATGATCTAAGGTTTAAGACTTTGTAGTATTTTCATGAAGATTACTCTCTTTCTTAAACCCTAATCCTATGAACTCAGTTTCTAAGTGATGGTTGAGGTGTAGATCATACATGAAACTTATTCCTTGGTTTTGTCACCATGATTTGGTTCGGCCTTGATGTTTTCTTAAGGTTTTTGAGTGGCCTTTCTTGAGGTTGAATCTTGGTCCCCTCTTCTTTGGTTTAGTTTCTTTGAAGATTTTGTTAAGGTTCGATTTCAAGGTTTGCATTATCTTTCATGGAGTTTTACACCTTGTTCATGATGGTTTTCTTTGGTGATGACCTTCTGTTCTGGTCATGTCTTACTTCTATTTTGTTGATGGTTCATCCTTGGTTTGAAGGTAATTTTGTGCCTTGGTAATAGCATGACCTTGGTGGTCACAATCCCTTTGTCTTCCTCTTGGTCGAGACACTTTGCGTTTGGGTGTTTGGTTGAGATGGTTGGTGTTGTGTTGGTTATGATGCTTTGTCTTGATTTTGGCCAAGACACCTTGTTTGTGTGTTGATGGTTGTGTTGTTTACTTGGTCTCGGTTGAGGCATGTCACCTATTGTCCTAGGGTCACGGCCTAGTTGTGGTTTTAGTCAAGACAAGTGGGTATCATGGTCGAGACACCATGTTTTTGTTGATGGTCGAGACGCTGCTTTGTGCATGATCATGATGCCTATTTTACGTTAGATGAGACATTGCTTGGTGTAGGATCGTGACACCGTTTTCATGGATGGTCAAAACATGTGTTGTTTTTGCATTCGAGATGTTTGTCTTCTTTTGGTCGAGACACTAGCTTTGATGGATGGTCGTGACTATGAGAAAGTGTCCCAGTCATGACACTAGTTGTGAGAAGGTCGAGACATAGTTTTATATGGTGATCAAGACACCTAGTTGGTTGTGGTCGAGACACATGGTGTTGTTGCAGTTGAGACACCTTTCTTCATGGTTGGTCAAGAGACATATGTGTATGATGGTCGAAGCACAAACTTAACCATATAATCAATACATGTATATGAGTAAGCAAGTGATGAACTATGTACTGTACTGTTTGGATGATTGGTTGGTTAACCCTAATCATGTTTCCTAAACCTTATATGCTCCAAGAAAGTAGGAGATGGTGTACCTTGGGTTTGGTGATGGAATATAGCTATAAAACCCTAATCAACTATGTGTATGGAACCCTAACCCTGATTTTGGGTCATGTGATATGTCTTGTTTACCATGCTTGGAATGAGTAATATGTTATAATAGTTTCTCTCTCCTATTTATAAATGCCTAAACTTGCAAGTGATGTGAACTTGAATGACATAGTTATGTGAATGATATGGTGAAATATCTATTATACAAGATGGTGACTATGCACGATGTTGAAGCATAATGTGATGGTATACATGCAGGGATTATGTGAAAGGGTCATATGACCTGGAAGAGGCTATATGCCTAGTATGAGGTGTTATACTCCAGTGATGTGATAAGGTATTGGTATCCCATGATAGTGTGAATATGATGATGGCCTTGTGAATGGCAGTGTTATTAGTGTCATGAGATGGTGATGTGATTAGTTCACACCTTATACGTTTTATATCTTCTAAAGTTGTATTATGCCCTTATTCTTGCAGATCTTGTTTAGGGTTTGTGTGTTGTAACTTGATTGATGCTAAAAGACACCTAATTGGCATAATTAATCAAGTGGAACCTAATCATGTAGTTTCCCTGGCCATAGATCCATCTTCAGTGTCAGTCCTTGCTGGATGGTGAAACACGTTCTCCCTTAGTGGAATCTCATGGTCGTATACTATTGAGCATACACATTTACAAGATTGGTTGTGGGCCATACCCTGGTAGGAGTGTGGTTATAGGCTATAGCTCAATAATGTGACTCAGATACTTATGATACTTTCACAGGATTGTCTACGGGCCATACCCTGGAAGGAGTGCGACTATGGGTCGTAGCTCAGTTTCACTAGCGTTGCACCTATATACAAAGGCAGGCTAGGTTGTTTTGTAGTTAGACTTGATATGTCTCTATTGGTGTTTTCTCTTGCATTGACCAAGAGGAGTTGAGGATTTTCTGGATTCTGGCTCTTCCATTGACCTTGTATGGCACTAATTTTGACTTAGTAGTGGTCTATTGGAGCATGCTTGGTATACCCCATCTCCTTAGGGCATTAATAAAAGATGTAATACAGGCGTTTAGTATATTTGCATGGGGACAAATGTGAATAACATTGAATGAGCCTTTGCCTTGCTTTTGTACAGTTTAGTTGATAGAATATATACATTTTATTCATATTCCTTCTTAGCTTATAAAATATTCTACAATTCATTTGCAATTGCTCTTAACTTCTTCAATAGTATTATTTGCTTATCATGTTATAGCTTTACTTCCTGCTCTCCTTTTCCTTATATTTGTGCTTTAATTGATGTTGTTCAAGAGTTATATCTCTCACTGGGACGTTTGGTCTCACCCCATGGGTTTACACATCTTTTAGGTGGTTGTGCATGAAGAGGTGGAGATCGTGCAGTTGAGGAAGAGCAGTAGCTGATAAGGTTGGATGTGTTGCTAGTCTTTTGGTGATAGAGTCCTAGATTTTTTCCCTATACACTCAGGTCTTTGGGGTGTTCTCAATGTGTTTTTGTGGATATGTTATCGATATGAGGTTTTTTTTCCAAGTGAGCCATGCTTGTATAGATATGGCATGTGTATATGTATATATATGGATTAGGTACTTCACGTAACAAGTTGATGATAGGACTGATGATGCACAGTGATGTGAGTATTGGTTAAATCATATATCACAAGTTGTTTTTTGAAATGCATGTATCATGATGCATCTTTCACTTACTAGTCTCATTACTTGGTCACCAAGTAATGGGTTGGGCCCATATTGTATATATACTCTCTACTTGTACAATGTAATGAGTAGAGAGAATACTGAGAAAACAAAACCCTTGTCATGTACTTTTAAATTAAAAAAATCTCTTTCCCTCCCACCTTTCTTACTCAACTCCTCTCTTTCTCTCTCTTTCTCTCTCTCTCTCAATCTCTTATCAATCTCATCTTAGGTTTTCATCTACGAAACCTAATTTGGTATCAGAGCATCCTTCCACCACCATCAATCATGTCATCCTCCTCAGACACGGGATTCTCTTTAACAGTAGGAGCATCTAAGTATCTGTATCCAGCCGGCATCAATATCTCAAACTTCTCTCTTTGAAGTTGACCAGTTCCAACTATTTGTATTGGGAGGTGTAGGTTCAAGCGTTGATCAAGAGCAACTCGCTCGAGTCCTTCATCAATAGGACTGAGAAGCCATCAGAGAAGATCATTGTATATGAAGAAGGAACCATCACATCCAACCCCGCCTATGTGTTGTGGATGAGGATAGATAGGTGGATTAAGGGATGGATCATGTGAACCTAACTAAAGAGGTGCTCAGAGTAGTTGTAGGTCTCTCAACCTCAACTCATATTTGGACAACACTTGTTAAGAACTTCTATGAATCAACTCAGTCTAGGACTTTCGAGTTGACTACGAAGCTAAGACAGATTCAAAAAGGCAACAGAGGTGTGATTGATTATCTTTGGGAGTTCAAGCTCATCTGTAATCAACTTTGTGTCATCAGTAAGCCCCTTCCTTATGACAACAAAGTCTACTTCCTTATTAGTAATCTTGGATCCGATTTCAAGACTTTCATTATATTGATGATGCATCCACCTCTCTCTTCCTATGATGAAGTTGTCTCATTCTTGAAAGATCATGATATGTGTAGGTCCTCCTCTGACCTTTTCTATGGTCCTAATCTGGCTTTTCTCAGACAATGAATGAATTTTGGGCCTAGAAATTCTGGCAGAGAGAATTATCGCATGAGCAATCACCATATGCAGTAATACAACTCCAACCCTACTCTTCTCGGAGTCAGACCTCCTCAATACTCTTCTCAAGGATGTGGATTCAACCAGAGTATCAGGCCTCCTCCTGGAACCTTCGACAACAATACCTTTTGTCCTCCTATCTTCTATCAGATTTGTGGAAAGCAAGGCCATGAAGCCCATCGTTGTTGGTATCATTTTGATAACACTTATCAGAGTCCAGAAATTCCCAGATCTCTCACTGAAGATGTTGTTACTGAACAGGCCAAGGCTATGGAATCTATGAAGATATCCAAACCAAATGCTTTCAACATGATTGAGTGGTAAGTGGACTCTGGTACTACTAATCACATTGCTCAGAATGTAGGTATTCTTAGTAATGTTATTTCCTATAAGGGATATGATTTCATCACGATTGGAGATGGAACATACCTTCCTATAACTCATACTAGTAAATCACATATTATTCAGCATCATTCTATACCACTTGAAGGGGTCTTGATAGTTCTGACAATCAAGAGGAACTTGTTATCTGTTACATAATTGACATGTGATTTTCCGTGCTATTTCATATTATTTCAAGACTTATTTCTAATCCAAAATTTGTAGATAAACCTAACCTTGGCCCAAGGGTTCCTTAAATATGGGATTTACTTGACAATTCTAGTGTGCATAAATCTCTCATATCAATAAAAGGCTCGACTATAGCTGCAACAACCTAGCATTGAAGGCTTGGTCATACTCATAGTGAAATACAAAAATTCCTAGAAGATAGCAAGTTAATCAGTTTTCAGATAAGCAATTAGAATTTTATAACAGTTGCTAATTAGGCAAGAGTCATAGATTACCATTTTCAAATAAACATGTAATGTAATGTTCCATTTGTCCAGATCTACTGCAATTTGTGGGGAAGGTCTCTTGTAATGTCTAAACATGGCTTACACTTCTACGTGTTACTAGTGGATGAATGTACTAGTTTTTCTTGGTTCTATCCTTTAAAGTCCAAGTCTGATTTCTACAATCAATTAGTCTTCTTTTATAAAATGATTTATAATCAATTACACTCTAAGGTTCAAGTTATTATGAATGATGGAGGAGGTAAGTTTGTGGACCAAAAAATGCAAGAATTCATGTCTGCAAATGGAATTATTCATCAGCTATCCAGTCCACATACTCACGAACATGTTGGATTAGTAGAAAGGAAGCATAGACATTTTGTTGAACTAGGTTTGACTATGCTTCTTGATTCTAAAGTTCCTCTTTCTTACTGGCTTGAAGCTTTTTCTTCAGCAAACTATAGAATCAATCGACTGCCATCTTGGGTACATGATCGCTTATATCCTTTGTTCAAATTATATGCAAAAATGTCTGATTATGACATGCTATGAGTGTTTGGTTGTGTATGATTTCCATGTCTTCGAGACTTCAACAAATATAAATTACAACCACGCTCCTTCCATGTGTTTTTCTGGGATATAGTGATGCCTATAAAGGATATAGATGTCTACATATATCTACTAATTGTATCTACTTCTCCAGACATGTTGTTTTTAATGAAAATGTGTTTCCCTTTAAAGAGCATGTTCCATAAAATGTTGCTCTAGGTGAGCTTTTTGTGTTTTCTGATTTTCTTACTGTATCGCATACATATTCATAAGATTGTACTTCACTACATGCTGTGAAATCAACAAATGTTGATTATACTGAGGATGTGCATATGCTTCCCAGTGTCACATCTACTAATCTGTGTAATACTGACAAACCAAATGTGGATGTTCATTCTACCTCAGCTGCGTCGCTTGTTTGTTTATTATTTGATCATTGTAACAACATTCAGCTCCCTCTTCTCAATAAGGTTCCTTCTACTACTATGGGTGATGATTAGCTCTCACATGCATCAGATTTTGAGGTAGTCATCCCACCCATAGCACCTACCTTAGTTACAAGCCTAGATACTGCCACATCTATTTTTCAACAGCAGCCTGCTAACCAAAGTCAAAATAGAACACACACCCTATGATTACTAGAGCTAAAGCAAAGGTACTCAACCAAACCTCTCATTATGCAATGACTATGCAAGCTATATCTGATCTTCCTTGCTCCATCAAGAGTTCCCTAAAATATTCCCATTGGCTACAGGCCATGAAAGACAAATTACATGCTCTAGAACAAAGTGCAACATGGACTCTTGTTCCCCGACCTCCTTACTCTCATGTGATTGGATTCAAATGGGTCTTCAAGTATAAATTAAAAGTTGATGGAACTCTAGAGAGGCTCAAAGCCCGGCTTGTACCAAAGGGGTACATCCAAGAGGAAGGTATATATGATGTAGCCCTATTTTAGGGCTCCATCTTGTGTCATATTGCATTTCAATCACATTTATACATGATATGCATATTTATGTAAAATGCACTTATAGACATTATTTGCATGCTTTCCATGTACTTGGACCACACTTGGATGGAAGATAGAGATGGAGGGGCCCAAAGAAGGCTCCGAAGCTTCCCCAACCTACCCCTAGTGGCTAAGATTCAAGCTTAAGCAAAGAAGTCCATGGATCATGAAGTTTGAAGCTCAAAGTGCAAGCAAAGCCCCCAAAATGGCCATGGTAACATGGAACGGTCGTGCCGCAAATGAAGAAATCATAGGAAAAATCTCAGTTTTGAAGCAGCTGCAAAACATACTCCAACACGGTCGTGCCATGCAGTACGGTCATTCTATCACCCCCCAACACAGTCGTGCTACACCACACAGCCATGATGCGGCCCTCCAATGCAGTTGTGCCACGCAACACGGCTGTGCTACCACTAACCCAACACGTTTGTACCACATAGCACAGTCGTGCCACATATAACCCAATACAGCCGTGCTACCCAGCACGGTCGTGCTACCAGATCCCAACACGGTCGTGCTACCCAGCAGGGCCATGCTACTAGCTAGCCACTCCCCCAAAACAACCTGCCATTTTTCATCTCGGTTGTTCCCATCCACCACGGCCATTCCACTCACACCCCACCATAGTCGTGCTACTCACAAAAAACTAGCTACTTTTCCACTACATTTCCCACTTTACCCCTACTTGACCTATTGTTTCCTCCACACCTATATATATGTGGGTGGTGGCTGGAGGTCAAGGTTGGCTACCCCTAGCTACCTTCTACCACCTCTTAGCTCCCCATTTTTTCCCCTTATCCATTCCACCTCCATTTCACCATTTCCACCACCAAAACCCTAGTTTCCTCTCGTTTCCACCCATTTCCACCATCACCCCATGCCATTGCACCTTGGAGGAGAGTGGAGTATGCCCTATAGTAGTTGAAGTGGAGGAATTATTCATCTAATAGAGATCCATGGATTCTTGTACCTCTTTCTCCTTTCTTTTTGTACTTTGCATTGTTATGAGTAGCTAGGCCCCTTAGGTGGGTTGTTTGGGGTGTAAAATGTTACTTTGATACCATGCTGGGGGAAATGATATGTAAACTTTGTAATTCCATTTTTTAATGATTATGTTCTATTTCTATCTCATTCTCCATAAATTTCTTGTTGGTTTGTGCTTGAAATCAATTTGGAATTTAGGAAAATTGCTTATATGTGTGAATTTTGGGATTTGCTCCTAGGTCCAATTCTTGGATCCCTAGATAGCTACCCATCTTCCTACATCATAATCAATTCTACTAACCCTAGTTGAGAGATCTAAGTATCTAGTTTAGATGAAATTGGTGTGTTTAGCATGGAGCTTTCTAAAGGCTAGAATGTGGGTAATGGGAGGTCTAAAACATCACTTCCACCCCCATTACTAATCTCAGCCCCTAATCATCCTAAGATCATCTAACCTAGAAACCTAGGCTTGTTTAGACTCTAATTGAATTACACCCAAGACCTAACCCAATTGAGCCTCACCAGGGTAGTAGGGAGTGTTAGGGACTAGTTCCCTTATACAAAACCTAGCATATCCATGGCCAGTTAGTAGCTTAGTATAATTCATTAGACTCTAACTTGTTGTTTGGTTTGGATAATATAAATGAAATCATAATGTTCAGTTGTCACCCCCCAACTTAATTGATAAGTGCATCCCCTAAACAACCCACATCTTCCTTAATTGCTTTAAAACCCTAGTATCCATCTTGCTTAGATAGTGTTAGCTTAATTAGCTCTTTTCTTGCTTAGATAGCTTCTTGCCTTATTCTTGCTTTGTTCTTGCAAGCTTAGATCTTTACTTGCTCGTTTGCCTTGTCTTTCTTGCAGTGTAGATTGTTCTCTTCTTGTATTTTCTTCTCACCTTGTCTTTTCTTGGTTAGTAGAATTAATTGTCTAGGGTTTACTTAGGTTTTGTTCTTTCTTGCCTTTCTTTCTTGCTTAACTTAATTTAACAATCAAATCACTTTTAAACCCTTGACCCTAGTCTCTGCTCTAGGAACGTAGCCAATGCTAACTTAGCTCTAGTACCCCCCTTTGGGCTTTTGCCCCTTTTAGAGCTTTGGTTAACTTGTGTGGTCCAAGTCCTGACAACCCTCCTTAGTGGATAAGGATTAATTGTCCCCTAGTATACTGGTAATAACTAATAATGTGCTAGTATTATTCACTCCTAGAGTGTGAGAACACAAGGCCTTATCCTCATAATAGATATGATAGGAAGATGCCAAACTTGAAATGTTTGATACCTGAGGATCGACTGCTATTCTTTCCTATCACCTATAGTACAATAGTACATTGTACTCTAGGCAGCACGACCATGGTGAGGGCTAGGTAGAATGGTCGTGCTGGGTAGCATGGCCGTGGTGGTGGAGTTGGAGAGGAGGGCATTCCCTCTAGCACACATGTTCTGTCTTCAGCTAGCATGGCCGTTTTGGGGGTTTCATGGCACGTTCGTGCTGGGTAGCACGACCGTGGTGGCTAAGTTGTTGTACTTGCAAATCTTGGGAATTTCCCTATAACTTGTGCACGGGCGTTCCTTGGCACCACGGTCGTGCTAGGGTTTTCAGTGGAAAAATTTACTTCAATCTTCATCATCAATGGACTTCTATGCTTGATGTCAAATCTTGGCCATTAGGCGTAGGTTAAGGGAGCTTTGGGGCCTTCTTTGGACCCATCCATGAGTGGAGGAACCCTAAAACTCCTTCCTTCTCTCTCATCCATCCAAAGCATGGTCCAAGTACCTGAAAATAATGCAAAGAACATTCGTAAGTGCATTTGATAATATCACATCGGGGGATTTAACTTGCATTCTACTATGCTTAGATGTGAACAAAGTACAAAATGGCACAAGATGGAGCCCTAAAATAGGGTTGCATCACTAGAAAAGATGAAACAGGTAAGTGTCATAAGTGCATTTTACACAAATATGCATATTGAGGAAAATAATATGTAATCTAACAGGTATAGATGTGATTGAAATGCAAAATGACACAAGATGAACCCTAAAATGGAACAAGATGTACACCTTTGGCTTGACGCCCCAAGCTTTCTGGCACTATTTCCAGGAAGAAAGACGTTCAGCCTAGCTAGTTAGTTTTTCTTTGACTTTTCCTACTACCCTCACCATTTCTATTCTTTATTCATTATTCTTTGCATTCTTTGTGTATATTGGTTTGCCAACTTGCCCACTTTTGTTTGGTTGTGCTTTGTGCATGTGACAAGCCACTCGGGAGAAGACAAGATGGAAGGCCAAAATGCACCCCACAAACTGTTTCAAGATTACTTCATGCCTAGCAACTATAAATTGCCAATTGCTAGCAGGGTTGATTAAATTTCAGGGGAGAAATTCTCCATTCCTCTAGGTCTTCTTGGGATCCTGCCTGTCTTCTATGGCTCAGAGAGTGAGAACCCCTACAAGCACATGGATTCCTTTCTTGAAGTATGATCCACCTTCAGAATGCCGACGGCTAGTGATGATACAATCTGGTTGACCTTGTTCTCATTCTCCCTCAAAGACAGAGCCAAGGATTGATATGATTCTAGAAGGGACATCATGAGTTGGGAAGTGATGAAGAATGCCTTCTTGAGACAATTATAATCTATAGCAAGGTTAACACAAATGCGGTGTGCCATGACAAATTTTAGTCAAATGGGCAATGAGCAGTTCAACAATGCATGGGAGACATTTAAGAAGATTTTGAGAGAGTGCCCGCACCATGAGATTCCTTTGTGGTAGCTAGTTCAATCATTCTACTCCGGTTTATCACTAAAGGACCAGGACATAGTGGATTCTTCTTGTAGAGGAGTTTTCATGGCTAGGCCACTTGAGGAGATATGGCCTTTGTTTGAGTAGTTGGTTGAAGGATTGAGAATTCGAGCTTCTAGCATGATGAATGAGGGGGGCTATGCCTTTAGTGTGACATCTCCTACTCATAATGACTCAAGCCCACAAGTGATGAATATTCTTAGTGACATGGTGAGCTTCATGAAGAACCAGGGGACAAATGTTCCTTGCCACCCAGTCAATTCTATTGAGTTCTATGGTGAAGAAAAGAAGACACCTTACTCCTATAGCTACCAAGAGCCACAAAGCCCAAAATATAGCTCAAGGTTTGAGGAAGAGGTTCTCTCTAGATTGAAAATATTTGATGATATTTGAAAAGATGTGGCAAGGCTAGAAGAGAGAATAGAGCAACTATCTTCCATAATTGCTCTCCAAGAAGAAAAGTTGTCTTCAAAACCCATCATGAGCTACCATGAAGCAAGTGGACCAATGCCCTCTTCTCAAGTTTTCTATAGTCCACCTCCCATGTAAGTGTATCCCATCTACCATTTCCAAGGTGATCCCAAGCCTTATACCCCACCTCCCCCTCCATCACCACCATTTTCCCAACAATTCACCTTCTAACCTCAATTCCCCCCTCCTCCTCAATTTCAACACTAAGTGTCACCTCCACCTTCTCCACAGCCACAACTAGCTCCCCCTCTCCACTATGAGAAAGGAAGTGTTGTGACAGTTCTAGGGGAGTGGGAAATCTCTTGAGCAGCCCGTAAGTCAAAGAAAGGTTGACAAAGCAAAGCAAAGGCAGCCAAGTGGTGATACTGTGATTGAAATTGTCGAAGATGATTCAATGATACATCATGTTGATTTTGGGATGCCATGTGCTCCACCTCATACTCCAGTTGCAAGTCCTACCATCCCTAGTGTTCCACCTCACATTGATGAAAGCAAGGTAAAAGCCAATGATCCTCCATTCATTGAAGCACTAGATGAGCCACCAAAAATGAAGAGGAGGCAAAAGCACAATGTGGATATTCTTGAGGTGTTTCACCAAGTGAAGGTGAACATTCCACTCTTGGATGATATCAACAAAATCCCATCATATGCCAAGTTCCTCAAGAACATATGCACTGTGAAGAGAAGGTCAACAGGGAGGATACCAAAGAAAGTGAAGTTGATTGAACAAGTGAGCTCCATTATCCAACATTCACTCCCCATGAAGAGGAAAGACCCAGGAGCCCCAATCATACCTAGCTACATTGGGGGACATCACATAGGTCAATCCCTACTTGATTTGGGATCCAGTGTGAATTTGATGCCATATAGTGTCTATGTTGAGTTGAGTCTAGGCAAGTTGAAACCGGCACATTGCACTCTCCAATTGGCAGACCGCTCCATCAAAGTGCCTAGAGGGCGAGCGGATGATGTCTTGGTGATGATTGACAAGGAAAGAGGAGTTGTGTTCCCAACTAATTTCATTGTTCTTGACATGGAGACAGATGATAAGAAGATCCCCATCATCTTGGGGAGACCGTTCTTATCTACAGCTGATGCTAAGATACATGTTCACAGTGGTACTATTACAATATCTTTCATGGGCATGAAGATAAAGATCAACATATACAAGTCTTCAAATTGGCGAGTTCGAGATGAGGATATTGGATATGGTGACTTCAAGGGTCCTATTGATCCTTCGAGAAGAGGAGATCAAGGTGAAGGATTTGATGACAGCCTTGGTGATCAAAGGGATGAGGAACATAGGTTGAGTGCAAATGAGAGATGTATTTATTGTAAGAATGGACACATGAGGATGCAAAATGGATGAATTATTGAAGAATCGCCAAGAAACCAAGCTGAAGGTAAGAAACTCAGCACTTATGGGAGGCAACCCACCTAGGTTTGGGAATTTTTCACCCGACCTTCCATTTTTGATACTTTTGATTTGTTTTTACACTTTTCCAAGAAAGCACACACACTTGTTTTTAATAGTTTTTGTTTAGTTTTAAGATGTGCAGGTGAAAACAGGGTGAAATGAAGAAAATTTAAGTACAATTGAGGGAAACTTTCAAAGAAAAAAATCATTTTCGATCAAGATTTTGAGTGTTTGATGTTCTTCAAGTTGAGAATAACAACTATAGATACCACCACAACCGTGGCCATCCACCACGACCGTGTGAATTAAATCGACAAGTAATCACAAGGAGCAAAGACAAAGTTTGAGAAAAAAAATAGACAAGGGATGCACCATGGCCGTGTAAGGTAGTATGGTTGTGCAGCTTGAAGCCACCACGGCTATACCGTGCAGCACGGCCATGCTGCAGCCCGATTTCATCAACTTAAGGCAGAATGTGCAAAAATTCCTAATCATTTGCCCACTTCTCCGAAGAACTGAATGATCGTGCCCCACGCCCTAGCGACCGTGCATCCCTTCGCACCCCCTCTCCAACCCTCAAATCTCCACCAAATCAACCCCAAACCATTCTCTACCATTTCTACTACCTTAATATCTAGATTCCACTCTTTTTCATCCACAAAATCTCACATTTCTCTCCATTCCACACCAACAGCCCCCTTCTTCATAGAAATTCAAAATTTGGTGACTTCTCCTCAAATTTCAAGCAAAGATGAAGGAATTTGCAAAGAAAGCAGTGGAGAAGACTAGGGGTGTCATCTCCTACTGAAGGGAGCTGAAGAACAGTACCCCTGATTGACAAAGGTCGAATTGGATGCTTTGGTGGATCCAATTGTGGAAGAAGCCTCCACACAATCACAACAGGGAACATTGTCATCGTCTAGAGCATCACAACCGTCGTTGTCTTCTACCCGGCCCCCCATCTCACATGTGAGACCCTCATTTTTAGCTGTACATCCATCGATTTTGGCATCCCGATTGTCCATTTCTTCGGCACCACAGCCGCAGCCATGAGCATGTAGGAAGCTCTTACAAGATGAAGAATAGGATGAAGAGATTCCAGATGCACAGTAGACTGAGATACCACAGCAGTGACATCATCCACAGCCCGAGGTCACTACTGGAAGGGCAAAGAAAGCCAGGCACCCAGAGTGCTTGACATGCAAAGTGATAGCAACTCACTATGTGTGCCAAGTGACGATGAAAGATATGGGCTTCTACACCTTTTTCCAGGGTGTGATTGAGAATATGGGACTATTTGAGATTCTGACACTACCGCATGAGTCATACGTTGAGCTGACATGATAGTTTTTTTCCACATTAGATAAAGTGACAGATGATGGCGAAAATTCTATTAGAGTGATGATTGGGGACAAGAGGTGGGTGATAACCTCAAGGATTCTGAATCAGAGTTTTACCCCCATTGAAGAGATGGTGGACCTCCTAGACAGAGGGAACAAAGAACGACTCCAGTTCCACATATCTTGCAATGTGGAAACACTTCACTGGCCAGAGCACATTTGTAGCGGGGAAATCAAAGACTAGTGCCATTCACAATCCATTCCTCTTCTATGTTCAGAAGTTGTTGGCAAACACCATCTTTGGTAGGTATGAAAACCAAGGTAGTTGTACAAAGAAGGATTTATTTGTATGCTGACAAGGAGTGGCTCAAGTGGTCAAGCATGCTGTCCCCTAACAAAGGGACCCGGGTTTGAATCCTAGTTGCCGCCTTGATTTACCACCCTCCCGAGCGTTCATCCTCCGCCACGGGCATGGGAGAGGGGGAGAAATCTCTCTCTTAATCCCAAAGATCTATTTGTACTTGATTGGCTGATTAAGGGGAAGCATGTAAACCTTGGATCATTATTGATTAAGCATCTGAGGGCAATCCCTTCCAAGAGCACAAATCCATTTGTAATGGAGGGATTGTGACATCTATAGCCACTGCCCCGGGACATGATATGACAGGATACACATAGGCACATGGAGGAAAATTGGTTGACTTGCATTGCTTACCCTCTCTTCCATGATCACCATTGTAGAGTAGAGGATCATCTACCAAGTCAACCCACCATACCCATATTCCACACCTCATGGAACAATATGGACCCACTTAAGATTTTCAAGATAGATTGAGGAGATATGAGGAGGAGCGTCCCAGAGGGGATGGCATCCCTGAGTTGATATTAATAGAGGGTCTAAGAGATCCCTCATAGGCAGTAGAGTAGAGATGGGCAGTGGAAGATAGAGCAACACGACGGGTGAGACAGTGAGAGGAAAGGATAGAAGTGTCAGAGCCACATCAGCCCACAGTGGATGCATATGACATGGCCACAATTCATGCATAGTTGGAGGGCATTCAAGAGATATAAGATAGGATACTACATGCACATGAGGGTTTTCAGAGGACACATGATGCATTATGGTTAGATCATTAGCAGATTCACCATCAGATTAACCATTTATATCGATTTCAAAATGCCCAGGTGTAGAGAAACCCCCAATGGGGGGAAGACTGGTGGGGATCCATTTTAGGATATCAGGAGACTTATCCCCCACCATAGGTAGATTACTGGGGCATCTACTATGCCTACCCTCCACCACATGGAGGAGCACCACCAGAGCCCCCGAGAGAGCCATTATTGTATACCCTATCATCCTAAACTTTAGGATCATGTTGAGGACAACATGATTTAAAAGTTTGGGGTGGTGGGGCAGGTATGCCCTAGTTTCACTTCGCAATTCATCTACTACATTTATTTTTCTTCCTTATCCTTACTATCTAGTCTAATCATCTTTACTTCTTTGCATCTTTGCATGCCATGTAGTTTGCTTTCTTGTCATTTTGGCGTAATTTTCAAAATTTTGCTATTTTTGCCATGCATTGCATATCATGTAGATTTTTGGTAATTTTTGCTTTTTTTAACTAGGATTTGTTCATTTACTGCTTTAAGTTCAATAATATAGGCTTAGATGTGATTGAAGGCAACTTGGCACCGTTTTGGCCATTTTTGCCCAAATTTGAGATTTCTTGCCTAAAAGTGTGTTTCAAACCAATCTCTACTTTTTAGATTAAAAATGACGACCTTTGACAAATACAAGTGAATTATCATTGTTTATTGCTAAATGGTATCAATTCTTGACTTTTTACATGTGTGTCACCTCTCTTGTGTTTGTGAATGATTTGGTAGAATTGTGACTTGAGCAAGCTATGAGCACTTTGTGCCTATGAAATCACTTGATTGAAGTATTAATTTCAGGTTGTTTATTCATGTGGTGTGAAATTTTTGGATGAAGTGTTGGATTAATTTTTATGCAGGAAACCTTATGTTGAGAATCACGCAAATGATCCCTCTTTAACCCGACTCTTCACTCATCATCTTCTTACCCCTCTGCCTCATGAAAGGATGCCAAAGTGCACATTTCAACCGTGGCCACCTCGAAAAGTTTGGGGTGGTCACATCTACATCTTATTGCTTCACTCTCATCACCATTTGCCCTATCTACTCTAAGGGCAAAGAAAAAGAAAAAGAAAAAATGCAAAAAGAAAATAAAATATGCTCCTGTTTAAGAGCATCTAAATAAAGAAAAGATGAGTGCTCTATGTAATAGCACTCCAAAATGTTACCACAGTCCTTTCTTCCATTTTCATACCCATTGAGCTAGGAAACATCAAACCTGGTTCATTTTGCCCTTTCCGCAACCACGTGGATCATTTGGTGTGATTTGAAACATAAGGTTGAATGAATGAAGGTGAAACAACACTCCTGGTCATCCTTAATTAACGCCATCATGAAATAGTCTACCCAGAACTACATGAAAGAAATATGGACAACGTGTGTGTTTTATGCACTATATTTGAAGTTCATACGCTTTGTGCTCTTTTCATGATTGGTTTGTGAAAGAAGGAGAGGAGAGAGGTGGAATGCATGAACTTAGTCATTTTTTATCCCATTCAACAATAATCATCCTTTGCATTGTATTTGTCATTTCTTGATTGTGGAAGAATTGCAGAGAGATTGAGTTGGAGCATACTTGAGGACAAGTATGTTTTAAGTTTGGGGTGGTGATGCAACCCTATTTTAGGGCTCCATCTTGTGTCATATTGCATTTCAATCACATTTATACGTGTTAGATTGCATGATACTTCCCCTAATATGCATATTTGGGTAAAATGCACTTATGGACATTATTTGCATGTTTTTCAGGTACTTGGACCACACTTGGATGGAAGAGAGAGATGGAGGGGCCCAAAGAAGGCCCCAAATCTCCCCCAACCTACCCCTAGTGGCCAAGAGTCAAGCTTAAGAAAAGAAGTCCATGGATCATGAAGTTTGAAGCTTAAAGTGCAAACAAAACCCCCAGTACGATCGTGCTAACACGGAACGGTCATGCTACAAATGAAGAAATCATAGGAAAAATCTCAGTTTTGAAGTAGCTGCAAAACATACTCCAACACGGCCGTGCCACACAGAACGGGTGTGTTGTCACCCCCCAACATGATCGTGCTATGCAACACAGTTATGGTGCGACCCTCCAACACGGACGTGCCACGTAGCACAGTCGTGTTGCCACTAACCCAACACAATCATGCCACATATAACCCAACATGGCCGTGCTACCCAGCACGGTCGTGCCACCATCTCCCAACACGACCATGCTGGGCAGGACCATGCTACTAGCAAGCCACTCCCCTAAAACAACCTGACATTTTTCACCTCAGTCATTCCCATCCACCATGGCCATTCACTCACACCCCACCACGGCCGTGTTATCCAGTACGATTGTGCTACTCACAAAAAACCTAGCTACTTTTCCACTGCATTTCCCACTTTACCCCTACTTGACCTATTGTTTCCTCCCCACCTATATATATAAGTATGTGGTAGTTGGAGGTTGAGGTTGGCCACCCCTAGCTACCTTCTACCACCTTTTAGCTCCCTATTTTCACTCCTTAGCCATTCCACTCCATTTCCACCTCCATTCCACTCCATTTCACCATTTCCATCACCAAAACCCTAGTTTCCTCTCATTTCCACCATCACGCCATGCCATTGCACCTTGGAGGAGAGTGGAGGATGCCCTGCACCAGCTAAAGTGGAGGAATTCTTCATCTATACCGAGCTCCATGGATTCTTCTACCTCTTTCTCCTTTCTTTTTGTACTTTGCATTGTTATGAGTAGCTAGGCCCCTTGGGTCGGTTGTTTCGGGTGTAAATGTTACTTTGATACCATGTTGGGGGGGAAATGATATGTAAACTTTGTAATTCCATTTGCTAATGATTATGTTCTATGTCTATCTCATTCTTCATAAATTGCTTGTTGGTTTGTGCTTGAAATCAATTGGGAATTAAGGGAAATTGCTTATTTGTGTGAATTTTGGGATTTGCTCCTAGGTCCAATTATTGGATCCCTAGCTAGCTACCCATCTTTCTACATCATAATCAATTATCCTAACCCTAGTTGAAATATCTAAGTAGCTAGTTTAGATGAAATTAGTGTGTTTAGCATGGAGCTTTCTCAAGGCTGGAATGTGGGTAATGGGAGGCCTAAAACCTCACTTCCACCCCCATTACTAATCTCATCCCCTAATCATCCTAAGATCATCTAACCTAGAAACCTAGGCTTGTTTAGACTCTAATTGAATTACACCCAAACCCTAACCCAATTGAGCCTTGGAAGGGTAGTAGGGAGTGTTAAGGACTAGTTCCCATATACACAACCTAGCATATCCATGGCCAGTTAGTAGATTAGGATAATTCATTAGACTCTAACTTGTTGTTTGGTTTGGATAATCTATATGGAATCATAATGTTCATATGTCACCCCCCAACTTAATTGATAAGTGCATCCCCTAAACAGCCCACATCTTCCTTAATTACTTTAAAACCCTAGTTTCCATCTTGCTTAGCCAGTGTTATCTTAATTAGCTCTTTTCTTTCTTAGATAGCTTCTTTCCCTGTTCTTGCTTTGTTCTTGCAAGCTTAGGTCTTTACTTGCTCGTTTGCCTTGTCTTTCTTGCCTTAGTGTAGATTGTTCTCTTCTTGTATTTTCTTCCCGCCTTGTCTTTTCTTGCTTAGTATAATTAATTGTCTAGTGTTAAGTTAGATTTTGTTCTTGCTTGCCTTTCTTTCTTGCTTAACTTGATTTAACAATAAAATCACCTTTAAACCCTTGACCCTAGTCTCCACAGTAGGAACCTAGCAGTCTAAAAAAATAACCTAGCTCTAGTTCCCCCTTTTCTCCTTGTGGATCGACCCTATACTTGACGCCCTCCCATACTACGACACGACCATGTGTGCTTACGGGTGTAGTGTTTTAGTTTGTGCGAGTGTATTGAGTTTTAGTCAATATAAATTTTGAAAGTTTAATTCACATGTGTGTTGTCATCTGCAGAGTTGCATCCATTCAATTCTCAATTGAGTGGTGTGCAATGTCATTGGAGGGGGTGCGCCAATAGATTACATTGAGACCTATAGTCCTATTGTGAAAGCTACTACCATCCGTGGTGTCCAAACTCTAGCCGTCACATTTCAGTGGAAATTAATCTAGATCGACATATGCAATGCTTTCCTAAATGGAGATCTTACTGAACCAGTATATCTTGAACAACCCCCTAGTTTTATTGACATGCAGTATCCAAACTATATTTGCAAACTTCACAAAGCATTGTATGGTCTCAAACAAGCTCCACGGGCTTGGTTTAACAAACTTAGTGGTTTTCTTCTTGAGTTTGGTTTCTTTTTCAACAGTACTGATCCATCACGTTTTTGTCTACTCCTATCAAAGGAATGTCATTTATCTTCTTCTACATTTCGATGACATTATACTTACCAGGAACAACACTATTGTTCTCAATACATTCTCAACAATGTCTTCAACATTTTCAATCTTGGAAATCTTTCTTATTTCATGGGTATTTAAGTTTCCACTTATAGTTCAGGGTTACTATTTACTCAAGACAAATACATCATAGGCGTTCTTCAACAAGACAACATGAGTGATTGTAAACCTTTTTCAACTCCAATAGCCTTATATTTTCATAAAACTTCTGATGATTCAAGTTTCCAGGATGCTCAGCTATACAGACGAATTGTTGGTTGCTTACAATAAATAACTATCACCGGACTTGACATTTCTTATGCAGTGAACACTGCTTGCCAGTTTCTTGCATCACCCACAAATCAACATTTCCTTCTTGTTAAATGCATCCTATGATATTTGAAGGGGGCTTTATCTGTTGGATTGTACATTAGCTCGATTAAGTCTCTTACTCTTCCTACCTTCAATGATTCTAATTGGGCAGGATGTCTATTTGCCAGACGATCAACTAATGGATTTTGTGTGTTCTTAGGCAATACTTGTATTTTGTGGAGTGCCAAGAAGCAGACCATTATGGCTCACTCTAGCTATGAAGCTCAATATAGAGCCTTAGCATCCACAATGGCTGAACTCACATGGATTTCTTTTATTCTTCAAGATCTTCTACTCAGATCCTCTATGACAATCTTGGAGCTCTTCAGTTGTCTGTCAACCCAGTGTTTCATGCTAGTACAAAGCATGTAGAAATTGACTATCACTTCATAGGAGAGAAAGTTGCCTTGAGTCCTATTATTACGGTCCGCATTGCCTCATCTCAAAAACCAGTTGATATCTTCACAATGCCTCTAACCAATAATGTGTTATGTTTCTTGAGACTCAAACTGGGACTTCACCTACCCTCGTCCTATTTCTGTGTGTGTGGGGGGTATTGGTTAAATCATAGATCACAAGTTGTTTCTTGAAATGCACATATCATGTTGCATCTTTTACTTACTAGTCTCGTTATTTGGTCACTAAGTAATGGGTTGGGCCCATATTGTATATATAATCTCTTCTTATAAAATGAAATGAGTAGCGAGAATATTTAGGAAACAAAACCCTTATCATGTACCTTTAAATTAAATGAAATCTATTTCTTTCTCACTTTTCTTTCTCAATTCCTCTCTCTCTCTCTCTCAATCCCTTTCCAATCTCATCTTAGGGTTTTATCTACAAAACCTAATTGTAAGAACCTTTGATATGATATGTAATGCATGTGACAGGCTTGTGGATCGATATGTGATATGTTTTGTCTTATGGTGCTTTTGTTAAATCAGTTTTAATTTCCTATGTTTCCTGGTAATCCTCTTACTTAGTTGTAATTTTGCACTTTGGTTTTGAGTAATCTTGTTTGTGGCACATTGGGGAGTCATAACCCCTGACCTGTGTTTTGGTTTAACCCTTTTTTTTGCTTGATTAAGTGCTTAGAACCTTGATCTAATCCTTTGAGATGCTTTTAGAGCTTGTGTAGAGCTTAAGTTTCCACTTTGAGCTTGTCTGCATGATGTTTGTGCTTTATGTGCATGTTTTGGGTCAAATTGTAATTTACCTAATTATGAGGGTCATCTTGCAATTTTCTACACCTAGTGTGTACCTTGTATTTATTGTCTTCATAAGAGAGAGTGTGATGCATTGGTGTGCCTTGTTTGGGCCTTGGATGTGTGGTGGCACCCTTAGAGGTGATTAGGTGTCTATGTTTTGATGTGTCTCGATCATGTGTGCATGGTTGATTGTAGAGACCCTTGTCTCGACCTTGGTGGGTGTCTTGGGTGTGTCTTGACTGAGACACTTGCCTTGTCTTAGTTTTGTCTCGGTCATGTTGGTCTTGGAGTGGTTCAGTCGAGATAGTTTGTCCTTTTGTGGTTTGTCTCGACCCTATGTGTCTTGGTGACCTATTGTCTCCACTAGGTTGTATATGGTGCTTTATTTTCGACCCCCCTTGAGGTGTTGCAACCAAAACTAAGTGTTGGGGACCTAGGTGGTCAAGACCCAACATTGTTTGTATCACCATCTTGTGCATGCATGGTTTAAGTGGTTGCATGTTGGTTTTTTGGGTGGACAAGTGTCACTTTGGTGCCTTTAGGTGTTGAAACCTCACCCTCACCCTACCTCCCTCCTCCTTTAGTATACAACCCCTTTTCTCTCCATGAAAGTGATCCTTTCTACCTTCCTTCTTTCTCCCTCTCTTTTTCTTGTCCTTGGATCTTGGTGGAGTAAGGAAAGCTGATTTTGGAGCACTTGGTGGTCGAGATCCCTTGCATGTGGTAACTCTTACTCATCTTCAACCTTGGTAAGTGTATGCCTTTATTTGGTAACGTTTCCTTTTGATCGCTTACCTCATATTATTCTCTTTTTTTTACATAGACCATGGATCCTCCATAGTGGTCATTTTGGAGAAAAACTCCTCATCACAAGGGTCATAGACCATGTTTTGACAAGGTGGTACCCAAGTGAGAGGAAGTTTCTTCTCTCTTTCTCCCTTCTTCGATTGGTTTGTCCTAGGGTTTCTTTACCTCTATTTTTGAGCTATCTTTGACCTTGGTATCTTCTTCTTCTTGAGGTTCTCTTGTGGCTGAAGGTGGATCTTTATCATCCTTGGTGATCATGTGCTTGGGGTTTGTGATCCTTGGAGTTGATCTTCCTTCAGGCAGGTTATATAACATCTACCCTCTCTATTATTGCACTTTTCCTTACATGCATGTTGTTATTTCTCTCTCTAAAATGTTTCCCTTATGTGCTAGTAGATGATTCCATGATCTAGAGATTGAATGATAGTGGTTATCATGCTTGGTTTGGTTGGAATCTGAAACCCTAATTTCATGGTACCCGTTTTTGTGATGATGGTGATATGGGTGATTTTCTCCTATATTTTAATCTTGGATTTGGGAACATGCATGAGTTTTGTGTACCTTGGTGTCACATGGAGTTTAGTTTATATTTTTGATGTGTTAAATGTGTTTTATCTCTCTTGCATAAGGCTTTTCATTGTGATTCTCATAGTGCATATTTTAGGTTTTTTGGTGACCATTTTATGTGGAGTTTTCTCCTAGTTGATGGTGGTTTCCTTTGATGATCATCTCCTATTTTGGTTGTGTTTAAATATTATTTTAGACAAGGGTTACCTTCTATTTTGTTGGTGGTTGTGTTGCTATGATGTCTTGACCTTAGTCGTCATGACACCATGTTTGGTTTCGGTCGTAACCCTTGGTTTTGTCCTTGGGTCGAGATTCATGGGTTTGTCTTGATCGACACCCTTGTTCTGGTTTTGATGGTTGAGACACTATGACATGTTGTGGTCAAGAAGTTTCTTTTTGGTGTTGGTCGAGATGTCGGTTCTAGTTTTGGTCACAATGTTGCTTTTGGATTTGATCGTGACGTTGTGCCTAGTTTTGGTTCTGGTCATAATGCCTTGATGGATGGTCGTGACCATGTTTGTTTCAGTCATGACACCATGCTTTTTCTAGGTCGAGACACATGCTTTTGTGAGGTGTTGCGGTCATGACCCTGTTGTGTTTTGGTCGTGACCCTATTGTGTTTCGGTTGTGATGTCTCAGTCGTAACCAACATGGATGGGTGGTCGAGACACACATGTTATGGTTGGTTGATTCATACGTTACCTAGTAAGAATGCTAAACGTGTATAAGCAGTTGATGGTTGATACCTAATGATGTTGGTATGCCTAATTAATCATGATGATGATAATACTTAACCCTAATGCACTCCTACTATGTGGGAGGAGAGAGATCTAAGGTTTGGTGATTGATCTAAGATATAGTACTGCAATTGACTATACATGTAACCCTAACCCTAGTTTGGGTCATGTGATGTGTTTGCTTATCATACTTGGAGTGATTATCAAATTGTGATGGTTTCTCTCTCTTGTTTATGAACCCCTAACCTTGTAGGTGAAATGAATGTCAAGGCTTGTGTATGTTATGGTAATGGTTATATGATATAGGGTGATGGCTATAATCCTTGATGAGATATGATGAGATCCTACTAATGTGATGGGCCCTATGACCTGGTGAAGGCTTGATGCCTATTATGAGGTGATATTCTCTAGTGATGTGATTGGGGGATTGATATCCTAAAGTGACGTGATATTGGTAATGGCCTTGTGAATGGTAGTGCTTCAAGTATCATGTGGTGATGATGTGACTAGTTCACACCTTATACATTTTATATCTTCTAGAGTTGTAGTATTCCCCTACCTTTGTAGAGTTTGTTTTGGATTTGTATGTTGTAACTTGATTGATGCTAAAAGATACCCAATTTTCTTAATTAATAAAGTGAAACTCTAATCATGTAGGTTTCGTGTGCCATAGATCCATTCTCGTGTCAGTCTTAGTGCCAGATGGTGAAACAAGTCATTCCTACTGGAAACTCAGAGTGCATATTTTTTAATAAATCGGGGTGCAAGTTGAGTATCTCTTTGCGTCCACAATTACAGGTGGTGTGAGATGACCATGCATGAGCTGCCTTCCTTGTGATATGGATGGCCATGAGTGAGACAATCCTTCTTTTTAGAATGGCCATGTGCGATCTTATTCTTCTAGCGTTGTACATGTACCAATGTGGGCTAGGTGATGTTATATATGGATGGCCATGCATGAGCCAATCCTTCAACTTGACTATATGTCAGTGTTGTAATTGACTGATATGTATCTACTATGTTTTGTCTTGTGCTAACCAAGAGGTGTTGGGGAGGTTGTGGATTATGGCTCTTCCATTGACCTTGTATGGCACCGACTTTGAGTTAGCAGTGGTCGGTTGGCTTTGGGTGGTATGACTATAATCCTCAAGGCAATAATAAAATATGTAACACAGTTGAGTAGTATATTTTCTTAGAGTCAAATGTGAAACATTGGATGAACCCTTTGCCTTATCTTTGTACTGATTTCTTGAATTATAAGGCGGTAAAAGAAATCAATTGTTATACATGTTCTTCATATTCCTTCTTAGAATATTAATTGTTCTACTGCTCATGGATAACTGACTAGTTTTGCTTAATCTACTTTATTTGTTAGATACATATATTTTAGTTGAATCTACTCAACCTTATTAGTATTTTATCCACATGGTTAGTTATCTATGCTTTAATAGATGTTGGAAGAGAGTTATATCTCTCCTTGGGACATTTAGTCTCACCCCATTGGATTCTACATCTTTTAGGTGGTCATACATGAAGAGGTAGAGATCATGCAACTGAGGAAGTGAAACAATAAGAGCAATAGCTGATAAGGTTGGATGTGCTACTAGTCTTTTGGTGATAGAGTCCTAGATGTCATCCATGTACGCTCAGGTCTTTGGGGTGTTCTAGATGTGTTTTGTGGATATGTTATCGATATGAGTTTTTTGGCTTGTGAACCATGTATGTAATACATGGCATGTGTATATGTATATATGTGGAACAAGTACCTCACGTAATAGGTTAACCACATGAATGATGGTGTACAGTGATGTAAGCACCTTGTGATACAATAGGTAATGCATGTGATAGGCTTGGAGACTTATATATGATAAGTTTTTGGCTTATGGTGCTTTGGCTAAAGTTAGTTTTAATTTCTTGTGTTTTCTGGTAATCCGCTTGCTTAGTTATAATTTCATATTTGGTTTTGTGTTATCTCATTTGTGGTGTGTCAGGGTGACACAATTAAGGTTTGTATCAGAGCTTTAGGTTCACTGAGTCTACAGGGACCTAGGACTAGGGTTGGTTTTTGTTCTGGTGTCCTCCACTATGTCTTATAGTGGTTTCTGCTTATGTATAAGAAGAAGAAGAAGAAGAGTAGAAAATATATCTGGAAAACACAAAGAACACAGTGCAGAGAGTAGTGTTGTTGCACCTAGAGGTGGTGCAAAGGATCAAGTGAGAGAAGATCGGGTGCCTGAAGTGCCCCAGTTTGACCCAGCCATGATGGAAAACCCTACCTTTCGGTCTTTGTTTGGGTAGTTCATGGCAATGATGATGCACATGGAAGACAGAATGCCCACACCATAGCCAAGGGCAGTTGTTCCTAGTGTTGAATCTTTGGGCTCTAGGAAGACCTTTAAAAGGTTGAGATGTGTTGGGGCTATGGAGTATGATGGTACGGTAGATCCAGCAGATGTAAATCTTTGGTTGACAAAGTTGGAGAAGGCTTTAAAGATCCTTAGCATCCCCGAGACAGATAAAGTGAAGCATGTGGTGTATCTTTTGAAGGGGGGTATTTGCCATTGGTGGACCATTGAAGAGGATAGAGGCTAGGTGATGCTATCAGTTGGGAGGATTTATGACGTGAGTTTGCCAGTCAGTAATTTCCTCAGACCTATTTGGATGAGATGATATCCCACTTTGAGAGGATCCAGTAGGGATCCATGTCGATCAATGAGTATGAAGTGAAGTTTATGGAATTGTTGAGGTTCTGTGATCTTATGGATGCTATAAATTAGGAAAGGATCAGACGTTTGGAGAAGGGTTTGAGTACGGAGATGACAATGTCAGTGTCATAATTGGAGAACATAGAGAAGTTTGCCTCATTTTTGGAGTCAGTTCATAGGATAGAAAGATCAGTTGTTGAGAAACATGAGAAGAGTGCCAAGAAGAGGCTGGCAAAGTATTAGGGGCATCTGTCTAGAGGCTTTAAGAAGCCCAGGTTCTCATCATCTTTAGCACCGCAAAGTGGTCACCAAGTAGAGCCAGAGGCCATAGTCTTCCACCAGAAGGGGCCCACATTACAACTTCAGTGTCCATGACAAGGCCATTGTATAGGCCATGGTATGAAAGCAAGGCATCCTACAAGTGTGGACATACCGGGCATACAAGACTACATTGCCCTATGAAGGATGATGAGGTGACCCAACAGACAAGGCAGGGTCACCAGGGATTGTAGAGGTAGTAGTTTAGCAACAGTGGAGGCTTAAGACATGGACAAGTGTCACATGTTGGTTCTTATAGACAAGCCAGCAAAGGATTGGGTGACAACAGGCAACAGCTCGATTCTACACCATGAGTCAGCCGGAAGGAGTGGTCAATCCACGAGTAGTGATAGGTTATATGGAGTCATTTCATTTTGATTTTTCTTCTTCTTTATTTATATCTTTTTGGATTTACCCAGGTGCATCACACTCTTTTGTCACTCAAGAAGTAATTAATGATTGTTCTTTTCTTATTGGTCATAGGAGGGATAGTCTTCATTTAGAAACCCCATTTGTTGGTTTTATCAAGTTGCGAGAGGTATGTGCTTCTTGTGTCCTTTATTTCTTAGGACACAAGATTCAAATGGATCTCATACCACTTGATATGTATGGATTCGATGTGATCCTTTAAATGGACACCTTGGAGAAGTATCAGGTGGTCTTGCACTGTAGCTCCAAGATGGCGATGTTCATAGATGGTGATGTGATGTGGATCTTCCAATAACATAGGAAGGTTCTCCCGACGTGTTGGGTGTCGATGATGGTGGAAGAGATGATGATGAGGCAAGGATATGAAGCATTCTTAGCGCATGTGATGGATACCAAGGCAAGGAGATTGAGTATCTAGGAGGTGTCAGTTGTCTATGAGTTTGAGGACATGTTTCCAGATGATTTCCCCGATGTCCCTCCAGTTTGAGAGATTGATTTTGAGATCAATCTAGTTCTTGGAATGCAGTTGATAGCTCAGACATTGTATAGGATGGCACCAGTTGAGATGGCAGAGTTAAAGATAAAGTTGCAAGAGCTATTTGAGAAGGGTTTCATCAGACTGAGCACATCTCCATTGCGTGCTCTCATGTTGTTTGTAATGAAGAAAAAGGGATCCATGAGGTTGTGTATAGATTATAGGCAGTTGAACAAAGTGACGATAAAGAGAAAGTACCCTTTGCCATGGATTGATGACATGTTTGACCAGTTATGTGGCACCACAATGTTCTCAAAGATAGACCTAATGTCAGGGTATCACCAGTTGCTAATCAAGGCAGATGACATACCTAAATCAGCTTTTAGGACTCAGTATGGTCATTATGAGTTTGTGGTTATCCCATTTGGCATAACCAATGCACTGGCAACATTCATGGACTTGATGAACATGGTGTTTTTGCCATTTCTTGATCAGTTCACGGTAATGTTTATAGATGACATCTTGATATACTCCAGAGACGGTCATTAGCATGAACAACATCTTCTTTAGGTGTTGACCGTGTTAAGATAGCAATAGTTGTATGCCAAGTTTAGTAAGTGTGATTTTTGGTTGAAGGAAGTGTCTTTCCTAGGACATGTGATATCTCCTGAGGGTATTCGTGTTGATCCCAAGAAGGTTGAATCCATGCTAGAGTGGAAAAATCAAAGACTCCACCAAAAGTGCACAGTTTTTTGGGTTTGGTAGGATATTATAGGAGGTTCATAAAGAACTTTAGCTCACTAGTGTTACCCCTAATGAAGTTGACAAGGAAGGATGCGCCTTTTGTCTAGGATGACAAGTGTTTGCATGCCTTTAGATTGTTAAAGAAGAAGTTGACTAGTCGTTAGTGTTGGTTTTTCCTAAGTAGGGGAAAGGATATATAGTCTTTTGTGATGCGTCAAGGAATAGATTGAGATGTGTGTTGATGAAAGACAAGAATATGATCTCTTTTGCATCACTATAGTTGAAGAAGCATGATGAGAGCTACCCAACCCATGATATGGAGTTATCTGTGGTGGTTCATGCCTTGAAGGCCTAGAGGCACTGCCTTTATAGTGAGAATTGTCAGATCTTCATGAATCCCAAAAACTTAAAGTACATCTTCTTGTAGGAGGAGATGAATATGAGGTAGCAATGTTGGATTAATTTAATCAAGAATTATGACTGCACCATAGATTACCATCCAGGGATGGCGAATGTGACAGAAGTGTTGGCTAAATGGACATCAACAAAATCCCTTTGTTTTGAAAATGAAAAACATTTCATTCTTGTGGATCTAACGTGCTATTTGAGTGTTGCAGGAACTAGTGGATGATACAAATCTGAAAGATCTAAATGGTCACAATGTGTTAATTCCATGATTGTAATCAAATGTAAAAACTTGTACAAGTATATAATGTACAAGTACTTAGATATCATGTAAATCAAGCGTTTAGATCTTCCCTAGCCATTCACAATACTTAGATAGGTCATCCTCTATAATAGTGTCACAAATGTACACTCATACACGCACTTAGTATTCATCTAGAACCACCAAAATAGAGACATTCTCGGTCGAACTATTTGTCGACCAAGACACACTCGATCGAATATCTTCTCGACCAAGAGTCTCACGGGTCAATCCTTCTAATAGGTTCTATAGCCGTTAGACCTAGAAGACAAGGTAATTGGGAGTTGGAATCAAACGTTGTATACACTTGCTCCAGACCATCCTTCGGTCGACAAAGAGTTCGACTGAGAGACTCTCGGTCGACAAAGTCTTCGACCGAGAAGGTGTCTGTCTGCACTTTTCAAAATTAATAAACTAGTTGTTGCTAAAGCAATTGGTGGACACCTAATCGCTAGTTAAGCACTTAGAACCCCCTAGAAAGTGTCTAGAACGTCCTTAAGCATTCATAGGACATGCCTTAGGACACCCAAAACACACTTGTGCAACACTTGAGCATACATACTTGCAATTGGCAATCTATTCTTGTGAGCAATTGAGAAACTCTAGAATTTGCTAATCCTTTCTGTTACTACAAATTAGTGTCCTACAGGCTAGCATCTCCTACCCAATGCACTTCCACTTCCATACACATTGGTTAGGAGATCAAAATGCTTGATATAGGAAATCAACCCTTGTGCTACAACGGTAATTGTAATTTCCATTTTCCCTTCTTGTTCTTTCTTATTGCTTGTACTCTCCTTGCTACTCCTAGGGTTGGAGGTTGCGGATTGGAGAGGGTGCTATCTTCTCAGGTGGATAAGGATATTCTCAGTGGAGAAGGAGGACTTTGGAATACTTCAAGAAGGTCTCAATGGGAAGCTACTTCAAGAAGGAAGGTTGCTTCAAGGGGGAGCTTGAAGTTACTTCAAGTGAAGGCTGCTTCATAGTTGGTGAGATGGCTTCGGGGTGAAGGTTGTCCAAAGGGTGAGGAAAGTATTTGTAATTTTGTGTAACATCCTAAAAAGGTAATAAAATTTAAGTACTTTCAAATCCCAATTGGAAACAATTGGGTAGTAGACTGACTCCCTTAGTTTTTGCTAAGGGTGGAACCACTCTAAACACCTTGCCTCTTTCTTCTTATGTCAATTGTGGTTTCTTGAGTTGAATTATTGTTAAAATAATTGTAAAACCCTATTCACCCCCCTTTAGTGGGTGACGGGGTACTCAACAAGTCTTTCTTCTTATGTCAATTGGTTTCAAAGCAAGTCTTCAAGGAACTCTAATAAAGTTTTGAAGAATGGGTGACGGGGTACTCAACAACCTCAACTTGGAAGGAACACTCATGGCTAGACCTCCACCTTTTGATGGCACTAACTACACCTATTGGAAGAGGAGGATGCATTTCTATTTCCAGTGAATTAGCTGGGATCTCTGGAGGATGGTTTCATAGCCATATGACTTTCCTCAAATAAAGTATGCAACTTGGGATGCTAATACGGTAAAATCATCCCAAATGAATGCAAAAGTTGTACTCTGTTGTTCAATTTCCGTTGGTGAATTTAATAGAATATAAAATTGTGAAACAACATATGAGATATGGCATAGACTCTCTATAACCTATGAAGGAACTGTTCAAGTTAAGAATTCTAAGATCGGAATGCTTAAACAAAAGTTTGAACAGTTTTGTATGGATCAAAATGAGTCTATTAGTGAAATGTATGCAAAATTTTCTTCTATTGTTAATGGTTTGAATGCATTAGGTAAATCCATTAGTGAAGAAGATCAAGTGTCAAAAAATTTTAGGTCTCTTCCTCCTAAGTACAAGCCTAAGGTGACCACAATTGAAGAAGCCAATGACCTCACCCAACTAAGGATGGAGCAACTCATTAGTAACTTAGAAGCACATGAAGCTACCTTAGAGGAGGAAGAAAGACGAGAGTGTGAACTTCAACAAGGAAGAAAGAAGGACATGGATTTCAAGGTTACAAAGGTCATCACTCAAGAAAGTGATGAAATAAGTGATGGAGATGAGGGAGAAGAAGCTCTAATTGTAAATGGTAAGAAATATAGAAGATTTAAATCTAACAAAATTATTGGTTCTTCTTCTTCTTCCTCTCCTAGGTGTTTTGAATGTGGAAAGAAGGGACATATCAAGAATGAATGTCCTAAAGCAAAGAAAGGAAAGAAAAGCTCATCCAAGAAGAAGGGAGAAAAAGCATACAAAGTTGCATGGGATGAGTCAAGTGATAGTGAAAGTGGAGAAGAGAATGTGGAGTGTCTCATGGACAAAGAAGATGATAGTGATGATTCTCAAGAGGTGAGCCTTCTTGATTTGCCAAAAGAAGATCTAATTGTTAGTCTACAAGATACTCATTACAAATATGTTGATTGCAAAAAGAAACTAAAGAAGGTTACTAGAACTAATAAGGATCTATATGCTAGATTGAATAATCTTTCTTTCGAAAAGGACAGTATTGCTTCTAAAAATTTGACTTTGAAATCATCTTTAAATGATTGCAATATGAAGTTGCTTACTTTAGAAACAAATCATGATCTTCTTTCTCAAGAAAAGGTTGATTTGCTTGCAAAACTGAATAATTTTTAGACTCAACCTATCCTATGTAATCATCTAGATTACGATACTATTGTTAAGGAAAGAAACTCTCTATTATCTGATCTAGATCAAGAAAAGGTAGATATCAATAAGAAGATGGATGAGATTGATAAACTATAAAGAGAAATTAATGGTTTAAGGGGTAATGATGTTCTTAATAATATTATGAAATATTCTTCTAGGTACAATGGAAGAAGAGGTTTAGGATATGTTCCAAAAGAAAAATCCTATCAACCTAAACCTAGAAGAACCCAAGAACCCAAGACCAAGATCATGTTTGTACCCAAGAACACAACTCAGAATCCTAGAAAGAGAAATGAAATTGATTCTATTTGTTGTCACTATTGCTTGCGCCTTGGACATTATTCCTTTTCATGTCCTTAAAAGAAAAAAGTGGTTGATTTAGTATGGGTTCCAAGACCCCAAACTTAGCAAATTTAATATGATTAAGTTGAGATTTGACCTAACACTTCTTTTGAATATCTCAATGTCTCATCTCAACTAAATAGAGTAGTATCTTAGCATATTACAATGATTTAAGTCCAAAACAATTTACTGAAACAAACAGAAACATTCCCAGTCGACAAATAGTTTGATCGAGACATCATCAGTCGAGAAAATATTCAACCAAGGGAATGCCTGTGACAAATATGAAATCTACAACAGAATTTATAGTGAAAACAACAACTATTCTAGTAGAAGAATTTTTGATCGGAGCAAAAATTTGTCAAGAAATTGTCGACCAAGTGAATTTCTGTTTTAGTTCAGTTTCAACCTGTAAAACAACAACTTTCTCGATTGAAAAATTGTTCGACCGAGACATCTGTAGGTCGAAATATATTTCGACCGAATGAAGATCTATTTAGTTTAATTTGTTAAATCATGATTCATTTTATTATTCAACGTACCTAACCATAATGGATCATTACATGGGAACCAAAACCTACATTTTATTACAGGATTGGGTAGTTGATAGTGGATATTCCAAACACATGACCGGGAACAAGGATGCATTTCAAACATTTGAGGAAAAGAAAAGTGGAACAGTCACTTTTCGAGACAATGGTAAAGGTAAAATTGTTGGAATAGGTAATATTGGAACAAATCTTGAAATAAAAAATGTTTTACTTGTTGATGGTTTGCACCATAATCTAATAAGTGTCAGTCAATTATGTGATAGTGGATATGATGTTTTATTCAAAAAAAATTGTTGCAATTTACTAATAGAAAATACAACAAATGTTGTTTATGAAGGAAAAAGAGTTGGAAATCTATATATCCTTAGACCTAACTCTATGCAATCTGTAGTTGGAATATGCTTACATGCAAAAGAAAATTATTTACAACTATGGAATAGAAAATTAGGTCATGCCAGTTCATATGTTATCAAAAAGTTAGTTAAATTTGATCTTGTTCGTGGTTTGCCTAAGTTATCTTCTGATCAATCTAAAAATTGTGAACCTTGTACTTTGGGTAAACAAACTAAAACTTCTTTTGAACCCAAAAACATGCTTAGCACCAGTAGATCACTAGAACTTATTCATATGAATTTGTTCGGACCTATGAGAACACAATCTGTTGGTGGGAAAAGATATTGCTTTGTTATTGTTGATGACTACAGTAGATATACATGGGTACATTTTCTTGCAAATAAAGATGATACTATTCAAGTTTTCATACAAATTTGTTCAAAGATTGAAAATCAATTACAAAACAAAATATGCACAATTAGGAGTGATCATGGTGGAGAATTTGAGAATCATCGAATTCTGCACATCTCAAGGCTACACGCACAATTTTTTTGCTCCACGCACTCCACAACAAAATGGCATAGTCAAAAGGAAAAATCGGTCATTACAAGAAATGGTTAGGACTATGATGCTTGAACATAATACACCTAAAACATTTTGGGCTGAAGCAGTAAACACAACTTGTTATGTGCTAAATAGAGTAACTGTACACTCTTATTTGAAGAAAACACCATATGAAATCATGTATACTAAGAAACCAAGGGTTGACTATTTTCATACTTTTGGCTCAACTTGCTATATCTTGAACACAAAAGATGATAGAGAAAAGTTTGAATATAAATCACAAAAAGCCTTTTTCTTGGGATATTCAACTTCTAGTAAAGCATTTAGAGTTTACAAAACTATCTCTAGAAAAGTTAAAGAATTCATTCATATTACTTTTCATGAAGAACTAAGAACTGAAAATTATGATGTAATTGATATTACTCATCAAGTAGAAAATCTAACCATGTCAACTAAAGATGATCAAAATACTACAAATGACCAACAAGTTGAGACACAACAACCCGTTCCTAGACTCATTAAGGATCATCCTCAAGAACTAATCATTGGAAATCCTAATGATAAAATAAAAACTCATTCGTCCTTTAGAGATGTTGCAAATATGGCATTTGTATCTATAATTGAACCTAAGAAGGTGACTGAAGCTCTAAAACATGATTATTAGATAATGGCAATGCAATAAGAATTAAAGCAATTCACTAAGAATGATGTATGGGACTTAGTTCCTAAACCTCAAGTTAAAACCATTATTGGAACTAAGTGGGTTTTTAGAAATAAGTTAAATGAAGTCGGGGAAGTAGTAAGAAATAAAGCTAGGTTGGTAGCACAAGGGTATAATCAACAAGAAGGAATAGAGTTTGAGGAAACTTATGCACCAGTGGCAAGACTTGAAGCCATTAGAATGCTACTAGCTATAGCTTCCCACAAAAACATCAAACTATTCCAAATGGATGTAAAAAGTGCATTTCTAAATGGAATAATACCAGAGGAAGTATATGTTGCCCAACCACCTAGTTTTGAAATTCCTAGTAAGGATGATCATGTTTACAAACTTAAGAAAGCACTTTATGGCTTAAAACAAGCACCTAGAAATTGATATGAACGGCTCAAAAACTATCTCTTTGATAGTAGTTTTTCAATTGGAAATTTAGATTCTACTTTATTTTTCAAAACATATGAATCTGACTTTCTAGTTGTTCAAATTTATGTTGATGATATTATCTTTGGTGTGTCAAATGAATCCTTATGTAAACAATTTGGTGATACTATGCAAAAGGAATTTGAAATGAGTCTCATGGGAGAATTAACTTTCTTTCTTGGTTTTCAAATAAAGCAAATGCCCGTTGGGATTTTTATAAGCCAAGAGAAGTATACAAATGAACTTTTAAAATGTTTTGGGATGGAACATTGCAAACATGCTACCACTCCAATGGCTACCTCTACTAAAATTGATAAGGATGAAAATGGGGAACCCATTGATGATTCCTTATATAGGGCCATGATTGGTAGCTTGCTTTACTTAACTACTTCTAGACCGGATATCATGTTTTCCGTTGGACTTTATGCTAGATTTCAATCAAAACCCATGCAAACCCATTTTCAAGCTGTCAAACGGATTCTAAGATACTTAGTCGGCACCACAAACTATGGTTTATGGTATCCTAAAAGACAACCTTTGGATTTGAAAGCTTATATCGATGTCGATAATGCTGGTTGTCGACTTGACTGAAAGAGCACAAGCGGAAGTTGTTTCTTGTTAGGAAGAGCCTTAGTATCTTGGTTTAGCAAGAAACAAAACACAATTGCCCTCTCTACAACTGAAGCTGAATATATGATAGCCGGGTCTTGTTGTGCTCAAGTGCTTTATATGCAACAAGTTTTAAACGATTATGGTTTTACATTTTCATCCACGCCTATCTTTTGTGACAATACAAGTGCTATAAACTTGGAACATAATCCTATTTTACACAGTCGTGCCAAACATATTGAAATCCGTCATCATTTTCTAAGGGATCATATCTCTACAAATCATGTATCCCTTCATCATGTTGATATAAAAGATCAATTGGCTGATATTTTCACAAAACCTCTTCCATTAGATCAATTCAATAAAATAAGGAAGCAACTACTCATTACTCCCTTAGAAGATGTTTTCTTTGACATTTGTTCTTCTTAAATCAGTTGATTTTTATGATCCTTACATTTTGGCATCAAATGGACATCCTTTCAAATGATTTGATAGTTATCTGTTTGAAAGGGGAGCAAAAATTAAGGGGGAGTTTTAACACATGATTTTAACGGCTATCTTTTTGAAATGACAAAGGGGAGAAATAATATAAATCTTAAATACTCAATCAATGAGTTTCATAATATCTTGGCTTTACATTAAAAGTTTCTATATTCCCTAAGAGTTGGATTTTATGTTCCGCACTTCTTTGGGAATAATAAGCACACATTCCATAAACAAGAGAAGGAATACACAAGGTAAATCTCAGGTATGAAACTCAACTCATTTTAAAAGATTATTTAATTTATATTTAGAAATGTTTGTCATCTTCAAAAAGGGGGAGATTGTTGGCTAAATGGACATCATCAAAATCCCTTTGTTTCAAAAATGAAAAACATTTCATTCTTGTGGATCTAACGTGCTATTTGAGTGTTGCAGGAACTAGGTGGATGATACAACTCTGAAAGATCGAAATTCTCACAATGTGTTAATTTCACGATTGTAATCAAATGTAAAAACTAGTACAAGTATATAATGTGTAAGTACTTAGATATCATGTAAATCAAGCGTTTAGATCTTCTCTAGCCATTCACAATACTTAGATAGGTCATCCTCTATAATAGTGTCACAACTATACACTCATACACACACTTAGTATTCATCTAGAACCACCAAAATAGAGACATTCTCGGTTGAACTATTTGTCGACCGAGATACACTCGGTCAAATATCTTCTCGATCGAGAGTCTCCCGGGTCAATCCTTCTAATAGATTCTATAGTCATTAGACCTAGCAGACAAGGTGTTTGGGAGTTGGAATCGAAAGTTATATACACTTTCTCCAGACCATCCTTCAATCAACAAAGAGTTTGACTAAGAGACTCTCGGTCGACAAAGTCTTCGACCGAGAAGGTGTCTTTTTGCACTTTTTAGAATTAATAAACTAGTCGTTTCTAAAGCAATTAGTGGACACCTAACGGCTAGTTAAGCACTTAGAACCCCCTAGAAAGTGTCTAGAACATCCTTAAGAATTTATAGGCCATTCCTATAAATAGGACATGCCTTAGGACACCCAAAACACACTTGTGCAACACTTGAGCATACGTACTTGCAATTGGCAATCTATTCTTGTGAGCAATTGAGCAACTCTAGCATTTGCTAATCCTTTCCATTGCTACAAATTTGTGTCCTACATGTTAGCATCTCCTACCCATTGCAGTTCCACTTCCATACACATTGGTTAGGAGATCAAAACGCTTGATATAGGAAATCAAGCCTTATACTACAACGGTAATTGTAATTTCCATTTTCCCTTCTTGTTCTTTCTTATTTCTTGTACTCTCCTTTCTACTCCTAGGGTTGGTGGCTATAGATTGGAGAGGGTGCTATCTTCTCAGGTGCAGAAGGATCTTCTCGGTGGCGAAGGATCTTCTCAGTGGAGAAGGAGGACTTTAGACTACTTCTAGAAGGTCTTAATGGGAAGCTACTTCAACAAGGAAGGCTACTTCAAGGGGGAGCTTGAAGTTACTTCAAGTGAAGGATGCTTCATATTTGGTGAGACGACTTCAGGGTGAAGGATGTCCAAAGGGTGAGGAAAATATTTGTAATTTTGTGTAACATCCTAAAAAGGTAATAAAATTCAAGTACTTTCAAATCCCAATTGGAAACAATCAGGTAGTGGACTGACTCCCTTAGTTTTTGCTAAGGGTGGAACCACTCTAAACACCTTGCCACTTTCTTCTTATCTCAATTGTGGTTGCTTGAGTTGAATTATTGTTAAAATAATTATAAAACCCAATTCACCCCCCTCTAGTGTTTTTTCAAGAAGATGCCTTGAGTAGGAAGTCTTCATCATCAAGGATCTGTTGAGAGCTTGCATTTTGTATTTTTTGGCTAGTTGGGACATTCACCTCAGTTTGATAGAGTTTTCTTATAATAACACTTATCAAAGAAGAATCGACATGGCACCTTATGAGACGTTATATGGGAGGCATTGCAGATCTCTGTTGTGTTGGTATGAGACATCTAAATATCATCTTCTTGGTCCGGAGCTTGTGCAGTAGACAACAAAGAAGATCAAAGTGATTCAATAGTACTTGAAGGCATCGCAAGACATACGGAAATCATATGTTGATAACCATCATAGACCCATGAAGTTCCAAGTGGGAGACATGGTGTATCTCAAGGTCTCTGTTTGGAAGGGTGTTTTGAGGTTTGGGAAGAAGGGTAAGTTGGCTCCCAGGTTTATGGGACCTTACTATGTGGTGGCATGTGTTGGGAAGGTGGCCTACAGGTTGGACTTGCCACCTGAGTTGCACATGTTGCATCCAGTGTTCCATGTGTCCATGTTGAGGAAATGCCACCCTGATAGCGAGTTGGTCTTGCATCCAATGGAGGTTGAGCTTGATGAGGATGTGTCCTATGTGGAGGACCCGTGTTGATCCTTGAAAGATGTGTAAAGAAGTTGAAGAAGGACATAGTGTTGGTGAAGGTTTTGTGGCATCACCATGGAGTTGAGGAAGCTACATGGGATCTTTAGGAAGAGATGTGTAGGAAGTACCTGTCTCTTTTCACTTAGGATTTTGAAATCCTTGTTAGGGGTTTATGGCTTATAAGACCCCTGACTTGTGTTTTGGGTTAAAACTATTTGTTTTGCTTGATTAAGTGCTTAGAACCTTGCTCTAATCCTTTGAGATGCTTTTAGAGCTTGTGGAGAGCTTAATTCTCTAGTTTGAGCTAGTTTGGATGATGTTTGTGATGTATGTCCCTATCTTGGGTCAGATTGCAATTTACCCAATTGTGAGGGTTATCTTACAATTTTCCACACCTAGTGCGTACCTTCTCTTTCTTGGCTTCATGATAGAGAGTGTGATGCTTTAGGGAACCTTTTTTGTGCCTTGGATGAGTGTTGTCACCCTTAGAGGTGATTAGGGTTTCTAGGGTTTTGATGTTTCTCGACCATGTCTACATGGTTGAGTGTAGCGACCCTTGTCTCGACCTTGGTGTGTGTCTCGACCAAGACACTTTGCCTTGGCCTATTTTTGTCTCAAATGTGTTGATCTTAGAGTGGTTGGGTCGAGACAGTTTGTCCTTTTGTGGTGTGTCTCGACTCTATGTGTCTTGGTGACCTTTTTTCTCGACCGGGATGTATATGGTGCTTTTGTTTCATCCCCCCCTTGAGGTGTTGCAACCGAAACCAAGTTTTGAGGACCTAGGTGGTTGAGACCCAGCATTGGTTGTATCACCATCTTGTGCATGCATTGTTTAAGTGGTTGCATGTTGGTTTCTTGGGTGGACAAGTGTCACTTTGGTGCCTTTAGGTGTTGACACCTCACCCCTCACCCTACCTCCCTCCTCCTTTAGTATGTAACCCCTTTTATCTCCATGAAAGTGAACATGTCATCCTTTCCTTCTTTCTCCCTCTCTTTTTCTCATCCTTGGATCTTGGTGGAGCAAGGAAATCTCCTCATGGAGCTCTTGGTGGTCGAGATCCCTTACATGTGGTGACGCTTCCTCATCTTCAACCTTGGTAAGTGTATGCCTTTCTTTGGTAACATTTCATTTTGATCTCCTACCTCATCTTATTCTCTTTTCTCGGACATAGACCATGGATCCTCCATTGTGTTTGTTTTGGATAGAAACTCCTCATTACATGTGTTACATGCCATGTTTTGACAAGGTGGTACCCAAGTGAGAGGAAGTTTCTCCTCTCTTTCTCCCTTCTTCTTTTGGTTCGGCCTAGGGTTTCTTTCCCTCTCTTCTTGAGATATCTTTGACCTTGGTGTCTTCTTCTTATTGAGGTTCTCTTGTGGATGAAGGTGGATCTTTTATTGTAACTTAATCATCCTTGGTGATTTTGTGCTTGGAGTTTGTGATCCTTGGAGTTGTTTTTCCTTAAGGCGGGTTATTATTGCATTTTTCCTTACATGAATGTTGTTGTTTCTCTCTCTAAAACGTTTCCCTTATGTGCTAGTAGATGCTTCCATTATCTAGAGCTTGAATGATAGTGGTTATCATGCTTGGTTTGGTTGGAATCCAAAACCCTAATTTCATGGTACCCATTTTTGTGATGATGGTGAGATGGGTGATTTTCTCCTATATTTTGATCTTATTTTTTAGGCCATGTGTGAGGTTCATGTACCTTGGTGTCACATGCAGTTTATTTAAATGTGGTTTATCTCTCTTGCATAAGGCTTTTCATGGTGATTCACATAGTGCATGTTTTAGGTTTTTGGTGACCATTTTATGTGGAATTTTCTTGTAGTTGATGGTGGTTTTCTTTGATGATCATCTCCTATTTTGGTCATGTTTAACTATTATTTTGACCGAGGGTTACCTTGTATTTTGTTGGTGGCTAAGTATTGCTATGATGCCTTGACCTTAGTGATCCCGACACCATGTTTGGTTTTAGTCGTAACCCTTGGTTTTGTCTTTGGGTCGAGATTCAAGGGTTTGTCTCGATCGACACCCTTGTTCTAGTTTTGATGGTGGAGACACTATGACATGTGGCAGTAGAGACATTGCTTTGTGGTGTTGGTTGCGATGTTTCTTTTGGTTTTGGTCATGATGTTGCTTTTGGTTTTGGTCGTGACGTTGTGCCTAGTTTTGGTTCTGGTCGTAACGCCTTGATAGATGGTACTGACCATGTTTGTTTCGATCCTAACACTATGTTTTTGCTAGGTTGAGACACATGGTTTTGTGAGGTGTTGCGGTCATGACCCTATGGTTTTCAATCATGACTCTGTTGTGTTTCAGTCATGACCATGTTGTTGTGTCTCGATCGTGACCAACACGGATGGGTGGTCGAGACACAAGTTATGGTAGATTGATTCATACATGACCTAGTAAGAATGCTACACATGTACAAGCAGTTGATGGTTGATATCTAATGATGTTGATATGCCTAATTAATCACAATGATGATAACACTTAACCCTAAAGCACTCCTACTATGTGGGAGTAGAGAGATCTAAGGTTTGGTGATTGATCTATGATATAGAACCCTAATCAACTATACATGTAACCCTAACCCTAGTTTGGGTCATGTGATGTGTTTTCTTATCATACTTGGAGTGATTATCAAATTGTGATGTTTTGTATGTCTTATTTATGAACCCCTAACCTTGCAGGTGAAATGAATGACATTTATTGTGTATGTTATGGTAATGGTTATACGAGATGAGATATGATGAGATCCTATTGACGTGATGGGTTCTATGACCTGATGAAGGCTTGATGCCTATCGTGAGGTGATATTCTCTAGTGATGTGATTGGGAGATTGATATCCCATAGTGACGTGATAATGGTGATGGCCTTGTGAATGGTAATGCTATCATGTGGTGATGATGTGACTAATTCACACCTTATATGTTTTATATCTTTTGGAGTTGCACTATTCCCTTATACTTGTAGAGTTTGTTTTGGATTTGTA
Organism: Alisma plantago-aquatica; assembly: GCA_963693085.1. NCBI lineage: Eukaryota > Viridiplantae > Streptophyta > Magnoliopsida > Alismatales > Alismataceae > Alisma > Alisma plantago-aquatica. Next base: position 464,934,479 of record OY856409.1, on the reverse strand, counting down.
CATTGTAACTTAATTGATGCTAAAAGATACACAATCGGATTAATTAATCAAGTGAAACTCTAATCATGTAGGTGCCTTGTGTCATAGATCCATTCTAGTGTCAGTCTTAGTACTGGATGGAGAAACAAGCCATTCCTACGGGAAACTCAAAGTGCATATTTTTTGATATGTGGGGGTGCAAGTCGAGTATCTCCTTGCATCTACAATTACAAGTGGTGTGAGACAGCCATGTGTGAGCTTCTCTCCTTTTAATATGGATGACTATGAGTGAGTCAATCCTTCTTTTTAGAATGGCCATGTGTGAGCCTGTTCTTCTAGCATTGTACTTGTACCAAGGTTGGCTAGGTGTTGTTATATATGGATGGCCATGCATGAGCCAATCCTTTAACTTGACTATATGTCAGTGTTGTAGATGATTGATATGTCTGTATGGTGTTTTCTCTTATACTAACCAAGAGGTGTTGGGGAGACTATGGATTTCGGCTCTTCCATTGACCTTGTATGGCATCGATTTCGACTTAGCAGTGGTCAGTTGGATTTGGGTGGTACAACTCAAATCCCCAGGGCAATAATAAAAGACATAACACAGCAGAGTAGTGTATTTTCTTAGGTTCAAATGTGAATAACATTGGATGAACCCTTTGCCTTATCTTTGTACCAATTTCTTGAATTATAAGGTGGTAAAAGAAATCAATTGTTATACATGTTCTTCATATTCCTCCTTAGAATATGAATTGGTCTACTGCTCAGTGATAACTGCCTAGTTTGCTTAATTTGCTTTATCTATTTGATACATATCTTTTAGATGAATCTGCTCAACATGCTTAGCAATTTATCCACATGCTTCATTATTTGTGCTTTAATAGACGTTGGTGGAGAGTTATATCTCCCGCTGTAATGTTTGGTCTCACCCCATGGATTTCCACATCTTTTAGGTGGTCGTGCAAGAAGAAGTAGAGATCATACAACTTAGGAAGAGTAGCAACAAGAGTAGTATTACATAAGGTTGGATGTGGTACTAGTCTTTTAGTGATAGAGTCTTAGATGTCATCCCTATACACTCAAGTCTTTGGGGTGTTCTTAATTTGTTTTGTGGATATGTTATCGATACAAGATTTTTGGCTTGTGAGCCATGTATGTAAGACATGGCATGTGTACATGTATATATGTGGAATAGGCACCTCATGTAATAGGTTAATGACATGAATGATGATGTATAATGAAGTAAGAACCTTGTGATACAATAGGTAATGCATGTGGCAGGCTTGTGGACTTATATGTGATAAATTTTTGGCTTATGGTGTTTTTGCTAAAATCAGTTTTAATTTCCTGTGTTTTCTAGTAATCTGCTTGCTTAGTTATAATTCCACATTTGGTTTTGAGTTATCTCATTTGTGACGCATCCGGGCATCACAGAAACAAAATGGATTTCCTTGTAATAATTGATGAATTCAGAGAAGGATTTTTAAAGTGTGGATTGAGACATTAAAGGTTAGACCAGTGGGATTTAGGATTGAGTCATTTAGAGTGGCTTTGGCCCTAAATTCTTGTTGTGAAAGTCTATGTGTGTGAGGAATAGACTTTTATGAAAAGAAATATGTGAAATATGAAAATATGAGAAATGTTGTGATATGTGATATATTGTTTTGTTGGTTTCTATATCATGTACTTGAGATGAGGATGTGAGAAATATGTTCACCCACAAATCAACTCTTCCCTCCCTTTAGATAATGCTACATTTCATCAAGGATCAGTCCAATTCCATAATCAATCTCTCTAGAGGTACTATAAAGAGAAGCCTTCCTATCAGAAAGCCTGAGTTCCCTGAAATACACCATGACTCAGTCTTGATCTTTGCTGATGTTGCCTTCAAAGACACCAACTCAGGACTGGGAATCCATGTCATAACCTCCTTTGGCTGTAGCCTGTAAGGGGAAGGTCACCTTATGGCCACGGATTGTGCATTGTAGGAAGAAATCCAAGCAATCCACCAACCTACTATTCTTGCCAGTAAGCTCCAAGCCACGAACGTTATCATTTTGTCTGATTGTGCCACTGTTGTGAATATCTACAACTAAAAGGAGAACCTTCTAAAGTTAAAATCGTACGTGGAGAGGTTTCTCCAGCTGACCTCCACCCTTCCATCTTGTCGAGTCAGCCTGATACCCATGACACTCAACAAGATAGCGGATAGCATTGCTAAGGTCGCTCAACAAACCCTAATTAACGGACATAGCTTAAGTCCAAGTAGTTCTGAGAATTTTAATACTTTAATTTTGTCCTTTAGTACGAATAAACCATTGTGTCTAGATGCATATATCGACATTGATTTGAATTTATTTGTGCCTACTAGAGAGAGCGGGGTGAATATATAATCTCTTAGGTTTCAAAAAAAAAAGATGAGGATGTGAGCCTCTTTAGGTAACCCCGAGGTGGGTAAGGTTTTTTGTTGATATCTTAGGGTGTCCTACTAACCCTAAGATATTGAAGATGAGTCTTTGACATGAGAATCGGGCGTAGTGACTTCTACTCAATGAGGTACAAGCTAAGTAGTTTTAGGAAAAATGAATAAAAGATGACAATCCATGTAGAATATGATTTGAATGATTGTTACATTATTTGTACTGTTGGATGATAATTTTCCATTTTTTATTATACTTCTTGTTGTGGAAAATAATCATTCAATTATAGATATTATTTGTTTCATATTCTAATTTGTCTTGTTGACAACTAGTAAATGTTGCGATTTATATCCACTTTCAATATGATTGGGACTACTTGTCATTTTATTTTTAAATCCACTACGAATATGATCTGGATTTCTTGTCATTTGATAGTATTGTTTGGTAGACATGTATTATGTGTACTTTAGTTTTAGGACTATAGGATGTGTTCCTGGTATGGCTGGTGGAGTGTTACAAAGATGATGTTATTATTATGTATTGATGCAAAATGTTTAGATCCTAACTTGTTACTCATACTAAAGCATTATCATTTTGAATCAAGTAGCATCTATTGATTTGTTCTTAGATGTTCTCTAAAAGATGTTTGAAAGTTGGATTTGGTTTTAGTAATTACCTTATTTGTTTGATTAGATTATCATTGTAAACTATATTTGATTAGAATCTAGAACTATCTTCTAGACTTTTTAATATTTGCATGTTTCTTTTAAGTTCATTATACTTAATCTAATGTTGATGCATATACCTAACTTGAGTGGGAGGTATCCACTCACTGGGGCTCTATATGAGTCTCATGAAGTTGTTTCAAATACATTTAGGTATAATTCTGTCCAGTGGATATGTCGTGAAAAAGAATATATAAATAGAATAATCTAAATAGATTAGATTGTCCCTAGCTATACTGTCTCTTTCCCGAGATGGGTAGTGAATCAAATTTTTCTTTAATGTACTTGTATATGTTGTAAACTAAATTGCATATGAGAAATAAGATTTGATTTTGGTTTTAATGAAGTTGAGTAAGAATTGTGATATTTTAATGTGATGTCCTTTATGTGACATTGGTTTATATAAATTGTGAAGAAAGAAAAAGGAAAAAATTATCTGTGATTTTCATATATTGTTTTAGTCACCTTTGTTGAGAATTCATTATTTTGTTTCATAATCGAGATTGGATTTAGGGTTTCTCTCCAATGGTTAGTAGTTATGCTAATCAAAAGAGAGGTTTCGACAAGGGGAGTCCTCTAGGGATTTATCTAATCCTATAGGGTTCTCACGTGACAGAACACCACATTTGAGGAGATGTCTCTTCCAATAGAATCTCTCCATGGAACATAGCAATACGTGGTCCCAGAGAGTGGTATCCACTTTCATTTTTTTAATCAACATGAGGAACTTTACTTCAAAGAAAAACTCTCTTCCCTCAACTTTGAACCTCCAAATATTGAAAACAAATATATATACCCTTGTATAAAACATGAAATCTCACTTGCTTTGACTCTCTTGAAGCCATATAGTTAACTACATATCTATTCTAGACTTCAACCATGATCTTTATAGTAGTATCCTTCTTCTAGAATAAACTATATGCCACATAGGGAGGATACAAAATGGTAAGGAGGAACAACATCTAGGTCTAGTTACTTTATTTGACTACTTATCTAAATACTACTTCGAGATCATGATTATGCATGATTGATCTATTCTAACCAGTTTCTAAATTCTAGGTTCCAGTTTGTAGTTAATGTTATTTTTCCAAATTATTAAGATCACTACTCTTTCATGATCTAACAATTTCTCCAATTAGCATTTCTAGAACTTGATTTAATAATCACAACATAAACTTATGTAGTTCACCTAATACACAGGAGTCTCAATTAACAATAATTTGGGGCATTCTCAGGCAAGCATTTTCTTTGCGGCGATTCTACCCTAGCGGCGGCGGTGGGCGAGGGGGCCTCCCCCCCCCCCCCCCCCCCCCCCCCCCCCCGCGACGCACCTCTGCGAAGGTGGTGAGGGGATATCCTTGTGAAGATCCTCCATCATGCCCTCCATGGTGCTCCGGTGGTTCTCTCTGCCCCCAACGACAGAATCCATCGTGGATTTCAGGGCCCGCCTCATGGCGGCCCAGGAAGATTGGGAGCTAACCTCAGCTCGTCAGCCAGTGAACATCGCGGAAACTAGAGACTCTATCGTTGCGGTGCCTGCTCAACGAGAGGAGGATTTTCCTGGTCGTGAGAAGCCAGGGGCTCAAACCGCCCATAAGGAGGGCGACATAGCCAGGAGCGATGAGGCGGGGCTAACGGTCGGCGCTCCTGGATGCGAATCCTGTGATGATGGGCGTACGCGTGACGTAGCTGACGACTCAGAGGTTCCTGCGACTGAATTGACCCATCCTCTTGTAGATGGGGATCGGAGTGGTGCGGGATTTGGCAACCTAGAGGGATATAGATCGGAGAGACGGGACAAGGTTGGGGGCTTGGACAATCCCAAGGAGTGGGAGAAGAACTTGCTAATGGAAGTTGTAGGTACGATGTTTGAAGTTTTGCCACATAGACCTGGTTCTGGTCTGCTTGCTTCGAAGTCAGGTTGCAAGGCGTCGGGTGGTGTCAATGGCGATGACTCCCTCCATGGAGATCACATCTGGGTTGGGACAATCTGTGTCCCCCTGAAGGAAACGTGCTCAAAGACGGCCTCGGTTGGGAAGATAGATGCAGGTGACCAAGCTAGCTGCGCGCAACTAACAGACACAGTCTCACCTACCCGGCACTTACGGCAAGCCTTCCGTGTCTCCAAGGACACTTGCTTTTACTACCTGCAGCATGGGCACTGGCAACAACAATGCTCTGCCCGGAGGGTGTGTTTTCATTGCAGGTCTCCGACGCATTTGGCCTGCCACTACAGGGTGCGGAGAGAGAGAAGGTGGCATGACCCTCGGGGCTCTCGGTGCTTCTGATGTCTACAGCGTGGGCATTGGAGGAACCTCTGCACATTCCATACTGTATGCTTCAGCTGCAAGGCCACAGGGCATCTCACACGGGATTGTTGTGCTAAACGATCTTTGGAGAAGGCTCGTTTAGAGTCTGGTGATGTTGACGGATCCCAGGATACTGTGTATGGAGTGGATGATCAAGGCAGGAGGTCATATAATGATGATGACAGGAGTGACAAAGATCGACGGGTCTTCGATTCTGTCGGAGTTAGCAAATGCTTGCCAAGGAGTCTCCTTAGGGATTTCTTCCAACCTTGCCTTGACACAGGCTGGAGCTCGGCCCAATCATCTGATAGGGATTTGGAAGACTTCCCCGAAGATGCTACGGATGTAGGTGATTTAGAGGAGTATGATGAACATGAGAGGTGGTTTGTTGGCCTTGGAGGCAAGAAGATGAGAAGAAGAGGTCCTATTTAGACTGATCTGTAGTGGAATCCTGGTCTTTTGCGTGTTGTGAAACTTGTGTGTTCTGGGGATGCTAGGATGATGGGTTTGATGTTTTGCTGATGACACCTATGTGTGAGGTATGAGGAGGGGCTCTTTGATGGTTGAGGTTTGTGTGGTGATGGTTTTCTAATGTATTCCTTTTTTTGCTGATGCCTTTGGCCTGCGTGAGGTGCGTGATGAATAAGATCGACCTCTATTATATTAAAAAAAATCTAATACATAGATCTTTTTTTAGGGAAGCCAGAGGGCTTTCTTATTCATCCCTCCCCTCTCTTACAGGCAAAGCAATAGTTAATACATCATAGATTATATAATTAAATGAGGTATTACTACTACCCTTGATACAAAATTCCCTACTAATAATCTCAGTAAGGATACTAGGTGGTGTTCTATAGAAATAGGCTCCACTATGGTGTTTTTGGTGGTATTTTGCCAGGCCATCAGCTACAGAATTTCCTTCTCTTCTGATATGCGAGCACCTCCAGTTTGGATTACACTTCATTTTCATCCCCTTCAGCCATCTTCCCAGCTGGGGGTTATCCTCCTCTTTTCCATGGAAAGCTTCGCATGCTCGTTTGGAGTCAGTCTCGATCAGTATCTCTTCCGCGTTCAGTTGCTACCCAACATTGAATGCCATCTCCATTGCCTGCAGTTCTGCTTCAAGGACACTTCCTTCCTGAATGTGTGCACCCCATCCTCCTCTCCAGTGACCCATGCTATACCAACAGACAACTCTGATCGAGGACTTTCCAGTTTTGACATTGTAGGTAGCATCTGCATTAAGTTTGAGTTGCACACCTTGTGGCCTTTGCCATGTTAGGTCCCTGTCTAGGTGTTGGCTCTGGTCCTCTTTGTCTTTTATCCATGCAGCCATGGTCAAGGAGGCTTCTTTTTTAATACAACAGGTTAAGTGTTGGCAAGACCTCTCTTTCTTCTCAAACACTACAAGGTTACGCTCTCTCCATAGTTCCCAGCATCTCGTCATAAAGAGGATTTTGTGTGGGGGTTTTTCCGTTATGTTCTTGGATAGACACGCCCAAATATCATCTTCAGAAAAGAATGAATCCAATACTTCCATTTTCAGAATATTCTTCCACACAGCAGACACCCGATTGTAGTCTCTCAGTGCGTGAAGTGTTGTTTCTTCATTATCTCCACATCTTAGATAGGAACTATCATCAGTGATCTTCCGAATGGCTCTCCGGCTATTTGTGAGTATGGTGTTGTGGCCCACTAGCCATAGGAAAGTTTTCACTTTCATTTCCACCTTAGCCTTCCATATTAGGTCCCACTTACCAGCGACATGGATATCTTTGTCTACTCGAATTTTCTCATATGCTGACTTTGTTGTGAAGGACCCCGAATCCATTGCAGACCAAGCTCTCAGATCGGGGGAGTTCTTTGGATACGGTAGTGGCACATTTGTGACTTTCTTTACCACATCATCAGGTAGCCATTGTTTAAGAAAATCGTTGTCCCACTTCCCTTCCAGATTAACCAGACTACTTACCTTCAAGTCGAGAAGATCCTCGGGGATGACTTTGGAAGTTATGTCTGCCAGTACTTGCGTTGAGCCCCACCACTTATCGAACCATACAGAAGTATTTTGACCACTGACTGGGATCATTATAGAATTTTCCATAATAAACTCCTTGCGCTGGAACACTGCGTGCCCAAGTCTAGAAATGTGACATAGATCTAGTTGTGCACATGTAGTCACTCAATTTGCACGAATTATTTGATATTGATCATATTGATATCTCATACTTGTCATTGGTTACTGAAAAATACCAAGTGTGTATGATCCCATCATAATAATGTCTAGTTAATCCTACCACGAACGTCAATCATAATTGCACATCTACAATATTCCAATATCTACCTCTCTAAATCATGCGATGCTAGAAGAGGAAGAATCAGAAGAGCTATTGGGATAAAAGTGGGTCATTTACCTGCTAGGTATCTTGGTGCCCCCATAGCAGGTGGGAAAGGGTCATCCAGGGATTTTTCTCAATGCTTGGAGTACCTTAGATCCAAGATACAGGGATGGTCTACTTTGCGACTATCTATGACCGACAGGTTGATGCTTACCAGATCGGTCCTACAGGCTATGGTCAGATTTTGGTGTGAGGTGTGTGATATCCCTCATCCTACTACCGACAACATGAGAAAGCTTATAGCAAATTTTGTTTGGGGAAAAAAAGTACATGCCTTGTCTTGGGACAACATTACGAAGTCTTTCTGCAAAGGAGGCCTCAACATTACAGCGCCTGATGATATGGTGAGGCAAATCCATGGAAGAAGGGTGGATAGATTCCTTAGAAATAAGGAGAACATTTGGTCTTCATGGCTGTGCAGCAGATACGGTGGCTTTTACAGAGGCTATGATGGCTCATCTTCAAGGGTGTGGAGGAATATGTGCAGAAAATGGGAGGTCATGCGCAGCTCCTACAGTGTGGATGTGGATGGGTTTGTTGTTTTGGTCAGCGCGAGAGCGACTCCATGGATCAACACTTTTTTTGGGAGTGATGTTGTATGGTTCAAGCTATTGTGGAATCCCTGCCACATTCTGAAATGGAGTACTACCATGTATAGATAAATTCTTGGTAGGCTGCCTACTAAGGACAAAATGGCCAGGTGGGGTCTGCAGGTGCAAATGACCTGTGTACTCTACAGTACACATGAAGAAAATCATGATCATCTTTTTGGCAGCTGTAATTT